>CM057452.1:1520315000-1521515000 GCA_016271365.2 Neoceratodus forsteri
CTCCCTCAGGCTTTCTGGCTCTCTTCTCATTTTATTTTTTATAAGAAAGTGGTTGATCCTTCCAGCTTCCTATGGAGGAAGCTGTGGATGACCAAGAAGAGCCTGACTGTGGAAATGATGGATATTCCAGAGTCTAGAAGACTGTCTATTCCTATGCACAAATCCTTCAGGAGACAGACAGACAGTAAAGATTTTAAAAGCTGCCCACTCTGTGCTTCCTATGGACAAGAAAATGGACAGGAGGTACACTTTATCAGGCTCTGACACAGAGTTCCTCTCACAACAATGCAGCCATGTTGGGTAGTGCAGGCCGCAGCCTGTGATAAGGCAAATATTCCTTTGGCTTCACACACCCCGGATAAGGACCCAGGAAGATTGATGCCATGGCAAAGAAACAGTACATGGCAGCATCTCTGGGTTTCAGACAGGCAAATTATGTGGCCTATGTTGCAAGATATCAGAAATCCAGATGGGATACTGTTATGGCTCTTGCAAAAGCTCCTTGAACAACTTGCCAGGGAGCTGGAGCAGGTGGCTGCTGACGGTATCGAGGCATCCAAGGTGCAATTCCACGCCTGGTGGACTCTAATGATGTATCCTCTAGAGTCATGGCTACATCTGTGGCTTTTCTGAATGGCTTGGCTCAGGTGTACTAGTCTGTCACAGGATGCCCAGGCCAAGGCCATGGGTTTCCTGTTGTGGATAACTCTGTTTGGGGAGCAGACGGAGAATTATATGAAGAAAATGGATGAGTACAGGACTACCTATAGGAGTGCACAGGCCAAGGAAAGGGCAGGCCACCTCAAAGGCAGTTTCTAGGGCAGGGCAGGCCTCTTCACAAGCCTTTTACCAAGTCCAGGCCTCTCTTCAGCTTATGCCCAGAGGGGGTTCTTCAGAGGAGAGGCAGACGGGCACGAGCAGGCCTGCTCCTACCCTCAGCCTAAAGCTCCTGCCAAGCAGGCACCCTGATGGGATGGCCAGGCTCGATTCTCCATTATCTGTAGGGGGCAGGCTGGCTTACTTTGTTCAGGACTGAAGTCTTTAACGCCAGACAAGTGGGTCCTGGAAGTAGTAAGCCAGGACTGGTTCTCAGCTTCAAAAATTTCCAAAGATGAGAGCCAGATCCTTTCCACCTGCAAGCTCCTTAGAGACTCTCGCCTTGGAACAGAGGTCTCAACCCTTCGCTCTCAGAGCTGTGGAGAGGTTCTTCCCTACACCAGGGCAAAGGGTTGTATTCCAGGTACTTCCTACCCCAAAAAGACAGGAGAATGGCGCCCATCCTGGATCTCAGATACCCAAACAAGCACCTTTAAAACCAAAATTCAAAATGGTGACTTTGAGAGTTATTTTGCTCTCCCTAAGGCCAGGGACTGGCTAGCGCCCCTGGACCTCAAGGATGCCTACTTCCATGTCCTCATCAGAAGCTCCCACCGAAAGTGACCTCAGATTCGAACTGCCCTCAGGCCATTACCAGTTCAGAGCAATGCCCTTCTGCCTCACCTCTGCCCCAAGGGTATTCACAAAATGTCTGGCAGTAGCAGTTGCTCATTTAAGAAGGCAAAAGATTGCCATTTTTCTTATCTGGACGACTGGCTCATAGTAGGCCAGTCCCCAGAACAAGTCAAATTACACCTTCAAGTCACCCAGCAGCTGCTCACATCTCTAGGTTTCCTTCTCAATCTTCCAAAGTCAGTTCTACAGCCTGTTCAGCTTCTCACCTTCATAGGAGCAGAACTGAACACACAACAGGCCAGAGCCTTCCTCCCTCTAGAAAGGGCAAAGACCCTGGTTTCTCTGGCCTCCTCCTTCACTCTGCAGGTGTCTCGCCAGCAAGGCATTTTCTGCAGCTCCTAGGGCACATGGCTGCTTCCACAGCTAGTGCAAGGAGCAAGATTTCAAATGAGGGACATTCAGTTCCATTTGAGAGCCTTCTGGTCTCAAAGGAGAGATCCTCTAACCAAGTTGATCCTAGTAATGAATCCTGATCCAGGCCCTGCAATGGTGGCAGGATCAGACCAACCTGAGACAAGGAGTACCCTTTATCCCGCAGTCTCACCTCTTGACCCTTACTACAGATGCATCCCTCTTGGGGTGGGGAGCTCACATGGGCAACTCACCACTCAGGGACTGTGGTCCCTTTAGGAATCTCTGCAACCACATCAATCTGTTGGAACTCAGAGCAGTTTTTCTAGCACTCAAGTTTTTTTCCACATCTGTTCAGAACAAAGTGGTACAAGTCAGAACAGACAACACCACTACAATGTGGTACATCAACAAGCAGGGGGGCACTCGGTCCACGGCCTTGTGCACCAAGTAATGAAGTTGTGGTCTCTGGCTTATTCCCTGAACACCTCTTTTTGGCAGTTCACCTCCCAGGCAAAGACAATGTCCTGGCAGATGCTCTCAGTAGGATTTCCCAGGGCCATCACAATGGACTCTGGATCCCCTTATCCTGGAGGTGGTGTGTGCCAGGTGGGGCACTCCTCAGATAGATCTTTTGCAGCCCCAGACAATCACCAACTTCCTCTTTCTGTTGCAGGCCCCCAGTGTTGGCTCAGTCCTCTGATGCCTTCCTCTCGACTGGGAAGGAAGTTCTCTATGCATTTCCCTTCCCTCTCCTGTTCAAAGTGCTAGTCAAGATCAAATCTCAACCTTGCAGGATGATCCTGATTGCTCCAGATTGGCCGAGACAGCCCTGGTATCCACTTCTGCTATCCCTAGCAGTCCAACTTCCACTATGCCTTCCAGGAATCACAATCTGTTAACCTGTGCACAGGGAGGGTTTGTACCCGAATCTCAAATCTCTCAATCTCAAGGCCTGGTTCTTGAAGAATTAGAGTTTGCTGACTTACATCTTTCTCAGGGGTGCTCAATGTTTTGAAGGCCTCAAGGAAGCCTTCCACCAGAGCTACTTATAACTCCAAATGGAAGAGATTTTCCATATGGTGCTCTGACAAGGGTATTTCCCCAGACTCTGCCGACTTGCCCACAGTTCTGGATTATTTGGTGCACTTAAATGCTTTGGGGCTGAGGACAGCTGCCCTAAAGTGCACCTAGCAGCAGTGTCTGCTTTCTTATCAGCAGGTAAAACCTCTTCTCTTTTGGCTCATCCGTGTTCTCCAAGTTTTCAAGGGTTGCTTCACATCAACCCTCCCTTCGAGAATCCTGCTCGCATGGGATCTTAATATTTGCATTGCCCAGCTTATCTGTCCCTTTGAACCCATGTCTTCAGCAGAGCTTAAGTACCTGACTTGGAAGACTGTGTTTTGGTAGCCATCACTTCTGCTAGGGCGATAAGTGAACTAAAGCATTGTCAGTGGAGCCTGATTTTATCTCCTTTCATAGGGATAAGTGGTCCTCAGACTAATAGAAAGTTCTTGCCTAAGGTGGTCTCGGACTTTCATCTGAATCAATCTATGTCTCTTCCCTGTATTTCACTGACCATTCCTCCTCTGGTGAGAGGAGTTGCACAATCTAGATGTAAAAGGGCCCTTGGGTACTATAGAGGCGTACCAAGGGTCACAGGTTGATTCTCCCAGCTCTTCCTCACTTACGGCGAGGTAGGTAAGAAACCTGCCACTAAAATATCCATTGCCAGGTGGATTGTTTCTTGTAGCCAATTTTGTTATCAAAAACTGGGTAAAGTTCCCCCTTCAGGCCTGAGGGCTCATTCCACAAGAGGTACAGCTGTGTCCTTGGCTGCTGCAGGGACATTCCTATCTTAGAGGTATGTCAAGCAGCTACTTGGAAAACAGTTTACACTTTCACAAAGCATTATTCCTGGACACCCAGGCTAGGAGTGATGTTCGGTTTGTACAGCTGTGCTGTCAAGCCTATTTCCTAAGTAGGTTCTGCCTTCTCCATGGAGGTACTGCTGTGTAGTCTGCATATGTCATAATATAGCAAGACTTTTATGTTGTTTGAAGAAAAAAATTATTCACCTTAGTAATGTTGTTTCTTCTAATGGAGTTGCTATATTATGACCTTCCCCACCTGCCCTCTCAGAACCTCTTTATTGTTTTTGGGTTGTAGGTGGGTAGTGATCTGTTGACACCTAGTGTTAGCCTTTTTTATTTGTTGTTGTATTCATTTCTTGGTCCCCTGACTTGAGTCTTATTGTTGGGACCATAAAATGTGTTAATATATAGTAGCCAGTTGGCTAGTGTAGGTTTACAGTTTCCACACAGAACCTTTAGTGAGTATTGCTCTAAAGATCTGACAGTTAAGGTTTGAAGCACAACAGACAGAGTGTTCAGCCGAGTCCGCTCAAGATTCCATGCACTGCATGAAATTTAACTCTTTCACCTCCGGAGCAGTTCTAACCTGCGATCATACTGCATAGGTCATAATATAGCAGAATCCATTAGAAGAAACAACATACTAAGGTGAGTAATTTTTCTTCTCTTCAAGTGGAAACACACCTCTAAACAAAAGTAGCTCTTTGACAGAGCTTAAAGCTCTGAGGGCCTGCACTCAGCAGAGCACCTCTGCTGCACTCTACAGTCTCTCTCTCAGACTGACTTCAAATTCCCAGCTTTCTACTCTAACACTCCAACTGCAACATTCCAGTGTGGCTTATGCATGTGACAGTTCTAATGATGTCATCCCTCAGTTTCAGCAGAGACTGAGAACAGAGTGATACAGTGTGAAATTAGTTTAACTGGGTTTCACAAGCTGCCTTCCCTGCCTACCACTAGGTCTTACTGGGATTCTAGTAACCCCAGGTAACGGGGTTACGCACCCACTGGACCAGGAAAACGACTGTCCGTAGTCCTTAGTCACTTGACTTAGGCCATCTCACCCCATGTGATGACTACGGGAGGTAGCGCTACCTTCTCCCCCACCATATGCCAACACAGGCAGACAACAAAAGGGCCTAGAGGCCTCTGCCTGATGCATCAGCCTCTACTCTACCCGCTGACCATGGGCACCCAGTGGCTCCGTAGAGTTGTCCAGACCATAGCCCAATAGATCAGTACTGCAACCCTACTGCAGATCAGGCCACAGCCCATCTATCCCCCCAGCCCTCTAGGGAAAATCTGTCTGGCTCTAACTTAGAATTCCCAAAACAAAACAAACAGGGGACCTCCGACCCTGGACACCATGCAACCACACACCAGGAACTAATACCATGCACTATACATTACTCCCACACTCCCCACAACCATACCCATGGAAGAAAAAGTTACAGTAACAACAACAACAGTACTTTAAATACTACACTGTAAAGCACTACTGAGGAACTCCATAGGTCCCTCCTCCTCTTCTTGTCTTCTCTTCTATCTTCTTCAGGAACACCTGCAAGAAAAAGAAAGACAACACACACTCCTAATCTGCATACACAGTCTATCTAAACCCCTACCATCAAAACACTGAAGAATCCCAAAATAATTTTTTCAGAAAAGTAGAAAAATAGTATAAACATTAGAAAACAGTAGAAAACAATGATATTAATTACAATGCACCATATTTGGGGATGAAGTACCCTAAAAGTCCCATCTAGTGACCACAGTGCCCAAAGGCAAGTCCATTAAAGTCTCTCCTGGGCCGGGCCTGGTGAAGATAGTTCAGAGGCCAAAGTCCCAAAGGAGGAGAGTCCTGAGGACAGTTCAAACATCTAGAGTCTGCTAGTGTAGGGGTGTGTACTGCAATGTCATAAGAATAGAAAAGTATGGACTTACCAGTCCCTTGTAGAACAAAAATGGCACCAAACCTGGTCCTCAGTGAAGACTCTCCTGTCAACATTCTTCCGATACAGTTGGGACGACATCTTCCGGAATGACAGGAGAGCACATCAAATCTGCTGGGGTGATGTCATCTCTGGAGATGGAACCTTGGAACAGGAACAAAAAGGGAAACAGCTGGTCTGAAGTCATCCGATACCCAGGCGATGAATCAGGATACAGCTGGGCTGGTGTCCTTTCTGATCTGAAGTCATCTGGTGGGCCAGTCGATGGATTCTGGAAAGCAGTACACTGTAGAACTGATGAATATGGGCACCTGAGTCCTGGACGTCCAGACTGGCAGAACAACATAGGTACAGCAACAGCTAGAGTGGCAGCACTGGCTACCACTGCTCTGCTTTCTGTTTGGTAGGCATGGGCACATTCGAGGGAAAGTCTTTGCATTGTGGCCAATAGTACAATGGGTCAGGCACTTGAATTATCACCCCATCTGGGTGCTCATAATTCCTACCGTGAAAGGTTTCATGTCCTCTCCATCCACAATTGAACAGTGTCCATAAACAGTGTCCTGCTTCTTTTCACTGGCTGTATTTGTCATGAAAGATTCTGTTCTTGACATGCTTGTTTGCACCAGGATGTACACACTTCATTGCTTCTTCCAAATCCAGGATTTCCTGCTTTTTCAATCTCTCCCAGACTCTCAGAGGAAAGGTAGGAAAGGACATCCCGTGAGATTTCATTCTGTTTTCCTACGAACCAGTCTTTCCTCTTTACTAGCTTTGGTCAACCTGAGACCTTTTGGCCTGGCTTGGGGTGGCCAGTCCTGGTTCTGCCAGCTATGCATTCTTAACAACACAAAAATGGATCCCTGGCTTCTTCTTGCACAGCCAGGGCAGTGGAATCACCACCTCTTCCATCGCTCCTCTGAGGCAAGAGCTTGAGGCTGTGTACCAGTTCCTTTTCACAAGGCCACATAGGTTCCCCTCTTCTTCTTCCTCACTGAGAATCTGTGCCCAGGAGTGAGCAGTGTCCTCACTCCTGAGACTGTCAACTCTTCGCTGGGCATGAGGTCAGAAACCTCCATTCAAGGCCTCCCTCATCTCGTCTTCACCTGTGAGACTTGGGCTGAGCCCCTCTCTCCAAGGATTCTACTGATGCTCTTCCTGAATGTCTCTCTGCGACTCAGACTCTGAAACATCAGCCTGTTGTTCTGTCTGTAAATCTGTACCCTCTTGCTTTTTGCCACACCGGTAGGGCCTTCTCCAACAGGCTCACTTCCTGGTGCTGTGTGCTGCCAACTGCTATTCTTGAACTTTTGTCCATGTGGGAGCTCAAAAGAATCTTGGGCGCTTTTAACAAACCATATTCTTAGGCACCCAGAACAGTAGGTACCATGAAGACGTCCTTCCAGCATTTAAGCACATCAAACATACTCGCACTGGATATCCAGGAATTGCCACATGAGGAAGCAGTCGTCCTCCGTAGTAACATCTCTGTGTCCCTTAACTTGTCAACATCTACTGCTATCACAGCCGGGCATGATCCGGGTAGCTGGCTGGTCCTAAAGCCATGACTGCAGAGAAAAACAAACAACGCCACTGTTATTTCAAGTCCTACATCATTGAAAACTTTTTCACTTTCAAATGGCTCCTCTGCTGTTGTGTTTACATTACTACCCCACCCTGTAATGGCGGAGGCAGCACTCCTACGCATCAACATTCTGTAATTGGGTCAAGCCACTGCGCATCCGATTTACACTCTACTGATAACTTTGCTTAAACTGCACAAACTTGCACTCTTCTTTCCTAGCACATTTATATGATTTACCATGGACTTTTGCTCACTGAAGACACTGCTCTAGCTTACAGTCCCTTAAAGCCTCAGTATTTCATAGCACAGGATTGCCTGTAATACTTGCTGCATATCTGATACAACTCACAGTCTGTCATGGCTTTGAAACTTATACAGACGCTGAACCTATAATTATGCTACTTGATCGTTTGCTAAAATGCTTGTTTTGCTGGTAAAACTTAACACAGTCCTTGTTTGCAAAGCGATTACACTGCTACACACAGATTCAGATGGCTTTGGCAAAATCACTTAGTTTGAGCATATTTCTGTTGCTACTCACTGTTATCAGTAGCTGTTCACTGCAATGGAAAACGTTGCAGTCAGTCTTGGAGGCTCTGGAAAGATGTGGGTTGGCAGTCCTGACGATTGTCCTCTGAACACTACACTCACAGTCCAGTCGATCGAGATGCGTGTTGAACCCGGAATTTAAACAGAAAAGTCAGTTTTTAAACTTTTTACAGTGCTTTCAATCACTGCGATGCTCCTCCTGATAAGCCAGTACACACATTCCACTCATTCTCCCTCTCGAATGCTGTGTAGTCACTCTAGAGCTGGCTTGGGGACGGACTGATTGCAGTCTCACCAATCACTCAACGCCATGCAAATGAGCCTCTTTTCCTCTTGTGCTCTTCTCCTCACAGAGATCAGCGAGCAGACAAATTTAAACTGAAACCCACACCTTTTTCTTTTCAACTAACTCCACATCGGGGCCCATTTCAACCATTTTTCATGGCCATTAAGCACAACAAGTCTCTCAGTTCACACAGAAAGCATTTCCAACATCTAGGGACAATTTTCCTTTCGCTACCCACAGTTTTCCACACTTTTCTTTTGTCACAAACACTTTTAAAAGCTGGCAAATGCTGCAGTTTGATGCGGACAAGGGCATACACTCTCAGGCTTTACTGCTCCTTGGTAAACAGTTGGCATTTTAATAGCAGCACATGGATAACAGCACACAGCAGCACGTTAGTTAACATTGCTTCAGCTTTTAGGCTACCCACGCCAGATAACCAAAATGCTAGCCATTGTCCGTTGACCTTTCTTACATTCCTCCCAAAATTCCAAACCCAAATCCTCAGCGGTGCCTCCATTTTGTAACCCCACCCAGGTATGCCATTTCCATCTGTCAGCTCTACCAGGTGGGCTGGGTTCGGGGAGGAATATGTCACTCGGCACATTGGCTAGGTTTGGCTACTCTGCACAGGGCACCAGCAACTGCAGACAAAGGAAGCAGTAACTGTAATGTCCAGTACCAAAAGTGGGATTCTAAAGTGTGGCTTTATTCACATCCAACAGAATAAACAAAGTATAGATGGACCCCCATGGGGCTACACCTGGTAATGCAGATTTAAGGAGACCAGAACACATCCTCATCACTTTAGCCCTCAGGCTCTGAAACACACTGGACACACAGCCTGAACTTTACGCTGCTCTGGGTTTCCCTGGCTCAGCTCACTTGCCAGCCACTTGGACACTTTCCATATAGCATGGACACATTTACTGGTGGCTCCCTAAACCACCTATGAGCACTTCTGCTCCATAAGGAATCTTCCTCATAAATCCCATGTCTGGGTACTTTTCTCAGGCACTGGCCAAGTACCTGAGAGAAAGCAACAAGGTGTCCCAGAGCAAATCCGTGAGGTGAATTTGGTTACTACTGATGGGGGGCTCCCACCTCGCTCCCACAATTCATTCTGGCCATTTCTCTGGACTGTAACACCTCATCCTTTAAAACACTTTATGGTGTAGATTCTTTTAAAATGTATTTCACATTCAGTCTACTACGTTTATTTCCCAATTGTGCTGGATTTGAACACACCTATTTGGCTTTGTCCATTACTCTAGATGCCCTACAGAGTTAAGCAGTCCAATCTCACATCTTCCAAACTGTACTTGGCTGTCTTTTCTGACCCCACAGTAACAGTCCCTTTAGTTTCATCTTGATTCAGGTGAAAACACATGGCCTTTAGCAGAGCGAACTCACCCTTGGTTGCAGGTGCCCACAGGCGTTTCCTCCTCAAGGAACTCTCTTCCAGAGCTTCTGGTGCCTCAGCACGACTTAAACAGGCAGCTTCTTTTCCTTAGCCAGACCAAAGGGGTTTGCCCCTGGAAACAGGCTGATGCCCTTCCCCCATCCCCGCAGGATGGGGCCCCTGACCATTGAGTGGTCTCCACCACTTCAGTTTACAGTTCTTGTGGTCCTCTTCAGGTGGAAACACACACCTACAAACAAAGTAGCTCTTTGACAGAGCTTAAAGCTCTGAGGGCCTGCACTCAGCAGAGCACCTCTGCTGCACTCTACAGTCTCTCTCTCAGACTGACTTCAAATTCTCCAGCGTTCTACTCTACTTCCAACTGCAACATTCCAGTGTGGCTTATGCAGCTGCGACAGTTCTAAATGATGTCATCCCTCAGTCTCAGCTGAGACTGAGAACAGAGGAGACAGTGTGAAATCCATTTAACTGGAGTTTCACAAGTTGCCTTCCTGCCTACCACTAGGTCTTACTGGGATTCTAGTAACCCCGGTAACAGGGGTTACACGTACCATCCGTAATTCTTGATCTTCTTGGACAAAGTCTCCACCACTCATTCACATGCCTGCCCACCATCCCGAAGCTTACTCTCTGTTTTTGGTCTTCCTCCCTCAATGGCTGGGCTGTGAAGACTTGTTGCTGACCCTTCTTACATGGGTCATTCGGATTATCCTATGTCCAATTTTAGGTTACTCCTTCTAGGTCAGTTATGCTGCACCTCCTCGGGGAGGTACTGAGGCGGTTGGAGGAGTCGGCCGCCAAGATAGTCATTCTACACGCGCTCACAGTGCCACCCTCATGGCTCCATCTCGGTCCCGGCCTTCTTGAAAAGTTTGTCTCCACTGGATCCTAGCACCTCTGGCTAACTCCCATCAGTGTGAATGTGAGTGGTGGAACTTTGTGCAAGAAGATCAAGAATTATCCATTTCAAACAACATGAAGTCTTGCTGTATTCTGACAATTGCAGTGATTCCCAACCTTTGAACTGCCCGAGAACAAAGAGTTAACTTTCTATGCAGAGCATAGAATGCTGGAGCTCGAGCTCGGTTGAAGTTTCTGTCTGGAGTGTTTCAAACCCTAAACCATCAGATTCTTTACTCCGCCTCACTGAGCAGTCGCTCCGGAGATTTCTCCTTCAGCTCAGTTCGAAAGTCGTTAAAGTTTCAGTTTTCGTCGGTTTTAAACCCGAAAAAGTATCCGATATAGTCGGTTCAGTCTCTGTCTGTGGTGCCGTGAGTACTAGATAGGAATTGTTTCGTTTTCTGTGGAACTTGTAGTGCATCTCGGTTCAGCTGAACCGCCATTTGATAGTGAAATTTGTGTGTTTTACTTAGTGTGTAGTTATTGGTTCTTATCGGTTCTAAAAAACGTTTTGAAATGTTTTTTCCAACACCCGTGACACAGTTAGAAACCGATAAGGAGTCTTGCCTGATGATTGCCGACTAAAGGGTAAGTTTGGTTAGGTTGGCTATGTCTGAGAAACCCAAGGAAAAAATGGGCCCACTGGGTTTCAACACTGCGGTGAGTATGGGAGGTCTTTGCTAAGGCGATCCCACACCACCTGTGTTTTATTGTCTGGGGTTTGCCACCTCGATTCAGACTGTCAACTACGTAAAACGCTCCCAAATCTACCCTTGAGAAGAGATTAGGTAGACTAAGGGAAAGGAGGTCGAGAAGTCCATTGACCGGATGGCCAGCCCGGTTTGGTTTCGACCGAACCAGAAGGAGTGCCCTCTGACCAGGCTGATACTTCTTCGGGCAAAAGGAGAGCCGATTCTGAGGATCATTTCTGATAAAGAAACGTAAAGACAAATCGACCAGTTTGGATCCAGAGGTTCATGTTCCAACTGGCGAAGAGATAGCCAGAGCGATTCAGATTGTGGAATCGCTCTGTCCGGTTCCGACCAATTCGGCTCCTTCTGCCAGGGGTCGGTTCAGTTGGTTCCCCAGTTCAAGTTTATACCCTTGAAGATTTTATGAACCAGAATTTGAAGGAAGGGGAATTTGATGATGATGATGTAAGTGAGGGTCTGATGTGCCTGTGGAACCGGACATCTCCCCAGACAGACCTTCAGGTGTTTCCTCCTAGGCTTCTGAGTCACTTCTCACTTATGTTTTACAGAAAGGTGGTTGAAACCTCCAGCTTCCTATGGAGGAGGCTGTGAAGATCAAGAGAGCCTGATTATGGAGATGATGGACATCCCAGAGTCCAGGATACTGTCTAGTCCCCTCCACAAATCTTTTGGGAAACAGTCACAAAAAATCCTAAAGTCTTCTAACACTATACCTCCATGGATAGAAGAATGGACAAGAGGTAAACACTTTCAGGCTCAGACACAGAGTTCTTATATCAGCAATGCAGCCATGCTGGGTAGTGCAGGCTGCTGCCTATGACAAGGCAAGTATTCGTTGGCTTCACACCCCGCTGACAAGGACTCCAGGAAGATTGATGCCATGGCAAAGAAGCAGTACATGGCATCTTTTGGGACTAGGCAGGCGTAATTACATGTCTATACAGCCAGGTACCAGAAGTCCAGGTCAGACACTGTAATGGCACTGGCTAAATAGGCCTCCCCAGCTAGCCAAGGAGCTGGAGGCGGTGGCTGCAGATGGGATTGAGGCATCTAAGGTTCAGTTTCATGCTGCTGTGGACTCTAATGATGTGTCATCAAGAGTCATGGCTATATCTGTGGCTCTTCGGAGGATGGCTTGGCTCAGATGTACTAGCCTCTCTAGGACACCCAGGCTAAGGCTATGGATTTCCCTGTTGTGGATAATTCTCTTTTTAGGGAGCAGACAGAGAATTACATGAAGAAAATGGATGACTACAGGACCACGTACAGGAGTGCTCAGGCCAAGGAAAGGCAGACAACTCCTCAAAGGCAGCAGTCTAGGGCAAGGCAGGCATTTTCAAAGGCCTTTTACCAAGCACAGGCCTCTTCTTCCCTTTTCTCAGAGGGGTTCTTCAGAGGGAGAGGGAGAGGCAGAAGGGGATGAGCAGGGCTGCATCCATTCCTCAGCCTAAAGCCCTGCCAAGCAGACACCCTGATGGGCCTGCCCAGGTCGACTCTCCTATTCCAGTAGGGGGTAGGCTGGCTTACTTTGTCCAGGACTGGATGTCTGTTACATCAGACAAGTGGGTCCTGGAAGTAATAAGCCAAGGACTGGTTCTCAGCTTCAAAAATTTCCAAAGATGAGCCAGATCTTTTCCACCTGCAAATCTCTTGGAAACTCTTGCCCTAGAGGCAGAGGTTTCTTCTCTCCAGCTTAAGAGCCATAGAGAGAGTACCTACCCCACACTGGGGCAAAGGACTGTACTCCAGGTACTTTATGACCCCCAGAAAGACAGGGGAGTGACGACCATCCTAGACCTAAGATATCTAAACAAACATCTCTTAAACCAAAGTTCAAGATGATAACTCAAGGAATAATCCTTCCTTTCTAAGGCCAGGGGACTGGCTATCCTCCCTGGACCTCAATATGCCTATTCACATTCCAATCAGGTACTCCACAAAGTGGACCTCAGGTTCGAGTTGCCCTCAGGCCATTGTCAGTTCACAGCAATGCCCTTTGGCCTAACCTCAGCCCCAAGGGTGTTCACAAAGTGCCTGGTAGTAGTAGTTGCCTTCTAAGAAGGCAAAGATTTCTATTTTCCATATCTGGACGATTGTCTAATAGTGGGTCAGCCCCAGACCAAGTCAAGTCTCACCTGCAAGTGACCCAGCAAGTGCTCACTTCTCTAGATTTCTTCTCAACCTTCCCATGTCAGTTCTCGAACCAGTCCAGCTTCTTACCTTTATAGGGGCAGAACTGGACACACTCAGAGCAAGAGCCTTTCTTCCTCTAGAAAGGGCAAAGGGTTCTTATGGAACTAGCTTCTTCTTTCAGTCTTTGGGTATCTTGACCAGCAAGGCATTTCCTCCAGCTCTTGGGCACATGGTAGCTTCAACAGCAGTGGTCCAAGGGCAAGATTCCAGATGAGGGATATTCAGTTCCACCTGAGAGCTTTCTGTCTCAGAGGAAGGATTCCCTACCAAACTGATCCTAGTGACTTGACCTTGATCCAAGCCCTCCAGTGGTGGCAGGATCAGGACAATTTAAGACAAGGTATTCCTTTGTTACTCAGCCTTGTTCAGTGGCCTTTACCACGGATGCTTCTCTCCTGGGCTGGTGGGGTCCTCACTACCCTGGGGCTGTGGTTCCCCAAGAATCCTCTTCCACATCAATCTCCCAGAGCTCAGGCAGTTTTCTGGCCCTAAAAGCTTTCTCTCAGTCAGTACAGAACAAGGTGGTTCAGGTCAGAACGGACACCACCCACCATGTGGTACATCGACAAGCAGGGAGGCACTTGGTCCACGGCCTTGTGCACAGAAGCCATGAAGTTGTGGTCCTGGCTTATTCCCTGGAAACCTCTCTGGTAGCAGTTCACTTTCCAGGCAAGGACAATATGCTAGCAGAGCGCTGAGCAGGATCTCTCAGGGCCATTACTAATGGTCCCTGGACCCTCAGGTGTTGAAAGTGATTTTTCAAGGTGGGGACTCCAGAGGTAGCTCTCTTTACAGCCCCAGACAATCACCAACTCCTCTCTTTGTTGCAGACCTCCAGTCTTGGGCTCAGTCCCTCTGGACGCTCTGATCCTGAATTGGAAGGAAGCTTCTGTATGCCTTTCCCCTTTCCACTCCTGTTCAAAGTTTTGTAAAATAAGGTTTCAACCTTGAAGGTGATTCTGATTGCTCCAGATTGGGCCAGACAGCCCTGGTACCCCTGTTGCTGTCCCTAGCAGTCCATCTTCTCTTGTCTCTTCCCCCAGAATTACAACCTGTTAACATCCTCTCAGGGAAGGATTTGGTACCCAATCTTCAGTCTCTCAATCTCAAAGCATGACTGTTGAAGAGGTAGAGTTTGCAGATCTGCATCTTTCCCAAGGGTTCTGGATATCCTCAAGGCTTCTCAAGCCCTCCACCAGAAAGACTTGCAACTCCAAATGGAAAAGATTCAGCATTTGGTGTTCTGAGAAGCATATTTCTCCAGACACTGCTGGATTGCCTACGGTTCTGGATTATATGGTCCATCTTAATGGCCTAGGCCTCAGATCAGCTACTCTCAAAGTACACTTGTCAGCTGTCTCTGCGTTTTTGTCTGTGGGAAGTCTTCCTCACTATCCTCCCATCCTGTGTTCTGTAAATTTTTAAAGGATTGCTTCACACCAATCCTTTTAGAGACCCTGCCCCTGCCTGGGATTTGAATGTTTGCATTGCTCAACTTATGCAACCCCTTTGAGCCTATGTCTTCAGCAGAGCTTAAGTACTTGACTTGGAAAACTGTGTTCCTGGTAGCCATTATACTGCCGGGCATATCAGTGAATTGAAAACCCTGTCAGTGGAACCTGATTTTATCTCATTTCACAGGGATAAAGTGGTCCTTAGAACCAATAGAAGGTTCTTGCCCAAAGTGGTTTCAGACTTTCATTTGAACCAGTCTATGTCTCTCCCTGTTTTCTTCACTGATCATTCTTCCTCAGGAGAGAGGAGGCTACACAGTTTAGATGTCAAAAGAGCCCTTCACATTACTACAGAGCGACCTCAGGGTCACAGGTTTGACTCTCCAGTTGTTCCTCACTTATGGAGAAGTGGGAAGGGCAAACCTGCCACCAAAAGATCTGTTGCCAGGTGGATTGTGTCTTGTATACAGTTCTGCTATGAAAAACTGGAAAACTCCACCTCAGGCCTGAGGGCTCATTCCACAAGAGGTGACAGCTGCTTCCTGTCTGCTGCCAGGATATCCCTCTCTTGAAATTTGTCACAGCCACCTGAAAACAGTCCATACTTTAACAAGCATTACTCTGGATATCCAGACTAGGAGTGATGCTCGTGTTGGCACAGCAGTACTTCAGAGCCTATTCCCAGAGTAGGTTCTGTCCTCTTCCTTGGAGGTACTGCTTGGTAGTCTGCATTTGTCAGAATACAGCAAGACTTCATGATGTTTGAAGAAAAAATTACTCACCTTAGTAATTATTTTTCTTCTAATGGAGTCTTGCTGTATTCTGACCTCCCTCCCTCCTGCCTCCCTCTCAGAACCTGTTTTTGGGAAGTGGTGGGCCAGGTGCAGTGTTGCACCCCAGGGGTTTGTTTTGATTGCCCTCCTCCTTTTTGTTTGGGTGCTGATTTATTATTGTTATTTGTAGTTGGTTGTTTTGGTTTCCTGACTTGAGTCGTCCTTGGAGATTTTCAAACTTTTTTCAGCCATTTGACTAGTAGGAATTTTTACAATTTCCACATAGAATTTTTAGTTTAGTTGGGTTAGAAGAATCTGACGGTTTAGGTTTGAAACACTCCAGACAGAGACACCAGCAAAACGAGCTCAGCATTCTATGCCTGCATAGAAAGTTAACTCTTTGTTCTCCAGGGCAGTTCAAGGTTGAGAATCACTGCAATTGTCAGAATACAGCAAGACTCCTTTAGAAGAAAATAGTTACTAAGGTGAGTAATTTTTTTCAAACAACATGAAGTCTTGCTGTATTCTGACTATTGCAGCGATCTCCAACCTTTGAACTGCCCGAGAGGAAATAGTTAACTTTCCATGTAAGACATGGAACGCTGAGCTCGAGCTTTTGCTTGAAGCCTCTGTCTGCTGCTGTTTGAACCCCAACCGCCAGATTCTTTACTCTGCCCTCACTGGAACAGTTGCTCCGGAGATTTCTCCTTCACTCAGTTCAAAAAGTCGGTTAAAGTGTCGTTTTTTCTCGGTTTCAACCGATTTCTACAATCTAACCTGTCGGTTAAGTCTCTGTCTGTGGTACCGTGAGTACTAGATAGGTTTCCATATTAGTTTTCTGTGTGGAACATGTAAACATTGGATCGATTCGGTTTGAACCGATCAGGTTTGTGAAAAGTTTTTCTATTCTTATTAGAGTGTGGTAACCGGTCCGTATTGGTTCTAAAAAATAGATTTTATTACGTTTTTCCAAGACCCGTAACACAGATCAGGAACCGATAAGTGTCTTGCCTGGCGGATTGCGAAAAAGGGGAAGTTTTGGTTAGGACTGGCCATGTCTGAGAAGCCCAAGAAAAAAACAGGCCCACTGGGTTTCAACACTGTAGTGTGTGTGAGGAAGCCTTTGCTAAGGCTGGATCCCACACCACCTGTGTTTATTGTCTGGGGTTTGACCACTCGATTCAGACTGCCAAATTTGTAAAGTTTTCCCAAAGCTACCCTGGATAAGAGGTAGGTAGACTGAGGAAAGGAGGCCGAGAGTCCGCTGACCCGGATGGCCAGCCTGGTTCGGTTCCGCCGAACCAGGAGGAGTGCCCTCTGACCAGGGCGAAACTTTGGCAAAAGGAGAACCAATTGAGGAGTCGGTTCAGTTAAAAGAAAAGAAGGGATAAGTCAGCCGGTTCGGATCCACAGGTTCTCTCTCAACCGCTGATGAAATAGCCAGAGCGATAAGGATAGTTCAATACGCTAACCCGGTTCCATTGAACCGGCACCATCGGTCAGGGGCTTGGTTAGGTCTGTTCCCCCAGTTCCGGATTATACTTTAGAAGAATTTTATGAACTGAGGAGGAGGAGGGAGAATATGAAGACAATGATGGTGATTATGAAAGTCTGGATGTGCCTATTGACCGGACATCTCCCCAGACAGACCTTCAGTGTTTCTCCTCTAGGCTTTCTGAAAACCCTTCCCATTTTATGTTTACAAAAAATGGCTGAAACCCTCCAGTTTCTATGGAAGAAGCAGTAGAGATCTGGAGGACCTGATTTCGTTGAAAGATGGACATCCCAGAGTCCAGGAGTTGTCTATTCCCTCCATGAGATCTTTTGGGAAACAGACATTTAACATTTAAAACTCTAATTCCATATCTCCTGTGGACAGAAGAATGGACAAGGCGTATACTCTTTCAGGCTCAAAACGCGGAGTTCCCTTCCCAGCAATGCAGCCATGTTGGAGTAGTGCTGTCTGCTGCCACCTGTGATAAAGGCAAAGATACCCTTGGCTTCACACCCCCAGATAGGACTCCAGGAGGATTGATGTCATGGCAAGAAACAGTACACAGCAGCATCTCTGGGACTCAGGCAGGCTAATTATATGGCCTAGACAGCTAGATACAGAAGTCCAGGTGGGACACTGTTATGGCTCTAGCTAAACAGGGCCCTGACCAGCTGCCAGGAACTGGAGCAGGTGGCTGCAGATGGGATTGAGGCATCAAGTGTTCATGCTGTTGTGGACTTCAGTGTATTTCATCTAGAAATCATGGCTACATCTGTGGTGAACCGACCTTTCTCCAGACAGACTCCCAGAAGCTTTCCCCAGGCTTTCTGGCCTCCTTCTCATTTTATTTTTATAAGAAAGTGGTTGATCCCTCCAGCTTCCCTATGAGAAGCCAGATGACCAAGAAACCTGAATTGGAAATGATGGATATTCCAGAGTCTAGAAGACTGTCTATTCCTATGCACAAATCCTTCAGGAGACAGACAGACAGTAAAGATTTTAAAGCTGCCACTCTGTGCTTCCATGGAAAAGAAATGGACAGAGGTACACTTTATCAGCTCTGACACAGTTCCTCTCACAACAATGCAGCATGTTAGTAGTGCAGGCCGCAGCTGTGATAAGCAAATATTCCTTGGCTACACCCGGATAAGGACCCAGGAAGATTGATGCACGGCAAAGAAACAGTACATGGCAGCATCTCTGGGTTCCAACAGGCAAATTATAGCCCAGTTGCAAGTATCAAAACCAGATGGATACTGTTATACTCTTGCAAAGCAGCTCCTTGAACAACTCGCCAGGGAGCTGGAGCAGGTGGCTGCTGACGGTATCGAGGCATCAAGGCGCAATTCACGCCATGGACTCCCACTGATGGCCCTCTAGAGTCATATTACATCTGTAGTTTTTCGAATGGCTTGGCTCAGGTGTACTAGTCTGTCACAGGATGCCCAGGCCAAAATATGGGTTCCCTGTTGTGATAACTCTGTTTGGGAAGCAGACGGAGAATTATAAGAGAAAATGGATAGTACAGGACTACCCATAGAATGACAGGCCAGAAGGCAGGCCACCTCAAAGCAGCTTTCTAGGGCAGGGCACCTCCACAAGCCTTTACAAAGTCAGGCCTCCTTCAACTTATGCCCAGAGGGGGTGCTTCAGAGGAGAGGCAGACTGCGACAGCAGCCTGCCCCACCCTCAGCCTAAGCTCCTGCCAAGCAGGCACCCTGATGGGATGGCCAGGCAGCGACTCCATTATCTGTGGGGCAGGCTGGCTTACTTTGTTCAGGACTGAAGTCTTTAACGCCAGACAAGTGGGTCCTGGAAGCAGTAAGCCAGGACGGTTCTCAGCTAAAAAATTTCCAGATGAGAGCCAGATCCTTTCCTAGCTCCTTAGAGACTCTGCTTGAAACAGAGGTCTCAACCCTTCTCGGCCCAGAGCTGTGGAGAGGGTCCTCCCCACACCAGGGCAAGGTTGTATTCAGGTACTTCCTCACCCCAAAAGACAGAGAATGGCGCCCATCTGGATCTCAGATACCCAAACAAGCCCTTTAAAAACCAAAAATCAAATGGTGACTTTGAGAGTTATTTTACCCTCCCAAGGCAGAGGACTGGCTAGCGCCCCTGGACCTCAAGGATGCTACTTCATGTCCTCATAAAGCTCCCACAAAGTACCTCAGATTCGAACCCTCAGGCCATCACCAGTTCAGAGCAATGCCCTTCACCTCACCTCTGCCCCAAGGGTATTACAAAATGTCTGGCAGTAGCAGTTGCTCATTAAGCAAAGATTGCATTTTCATCTGGACGACTGGCTCAGAGCCAGTCCCAGAACAAGTAAATTACACCTAAGTCACCCAGCTGCTCACATCTCTAGGTTTCCCTTCAATCTTCAAGTCAGTTCTACAACCTGTTCAGCTTCTCACCTTCATAGGCAGAACTGAACACACAACAAACAAGAACTTCCTCCTCTAGAAAGCCCAAAGACCCTGGTTTCTCTGGCCTCCTCCTTCACCTGGGTATCCTCGCCAGCAAGGCATTTCTGCAATACAGGCATGGCCGCTTCCACAGCAGTAGCGCAAGAGCAAGATTTCAAACAGGACATTCAGTTCCATTTGAGAGCCTTCTGGTCTCAAGGAGAGATCCTCTAACAAGTTGATCCCAGACCAACTCTGATCCAGGCCCTGCAATGGTGGCAGGACTGTGGTTCAACCTGAGACAAGGAGTACCTTATCCCGCAGTCTCACTCTTGACCCTTACTACAGATGAACCTCTTGGGTGGGCTCACATGGCAACCTCACCACTCAGGGACTGTGGTCCCCTAGGAATCTCTGCAACACATCAATCTGTTGGAACCAGGAGTTTTCTAGAACTAGCTTTTCCACATCTGTTCAGAAAAAAGTGGTACAAGCAGAACAGACAACACCACTACAATGTGGTACATCAACAAGCAGGGGGGCACTGTCCCGGCCTTGTGCACCGAGTATGGTTGGTCTCTGGCTTATTCCCGAACACCTAGCACGGCAGTTCACCCCAGGCAAGACAATGTCTGGCAGATGCTCAGCAGATTTCCCAGGGCCATCCAAATGGACTCTGATCCCTTATCCTGAGGAGGTAGGCAGGTGGAGCACCTCAGATAGATCTTGCAGCCCCAGACAATCACCAACTCTCTTTTCTGTTGCAGGCCCCCAGTGTTAGCTCAGTCCTCTGATGCCCTCCTCCTCGACTGGGAAGGAAGTTTCATACATTCCCTTCCCTCTCCTGTTCAAAGTGTAGTCAAGATCAAATCTCAACCTTGCAGGATGATCACAATTGCTCCAGATTGGCGAGACAGCCCCAGTATCCACTCTGCTATCCTAGCAGTCCTTCCACTTGCCTTCCAGGAATCACAATCTGTTAACCTGTGCACAGGGGAGGCTTTGGTACCCAATCTCAATCTCACTCAAGCAAGCCTGGTTCTTGAAGAATCAGAGCTTGCTGACTTACATCTTTCTCAGGTGCCAATGTTTTGAAGGCTCAGGAAGCCTTCCACAGAGCTACCTACCCAAATGGAAGAGATTCAAGATGGTGCTCTGACAAGGGTACCACAGACTCTGCCGCTTGCCCAAGGCCTGGATTATTTGTGCACTTAATGTTTGGGGCTGAGGACAGCTGCCCTGGTGCACCTAACGCAGTCTGCTTTCTATCAACAGGTAAACCTCTTCTTTTGGCTCATCCGTGTTCTACTGCTTGGGCTGCTTCCCATCAACCCTCCTTCAGGGATCCTGCCCCATGGGATCTTAATATTTGCATTGCCCAGCTTATAAACCTTGAACCCATGTCTTCACAGGCTTAGGACCTGACTTGAAGACTGTGTTTTAGTAGCCATCACTTCTGCTAAGCATAAGGAAATACAAGCACTGTCAGTGGAGCCTGATTTTATCTCTTCACGGGATAAAGTGGTCCTAGGACCAATAAGTTCTGCCTAAGGTGGTCTGGACTTTCATCTGAATCAATCTATGTCCTTCCATGTATTTCTGACCATTCCCTCCTCTGGTGAAGGAAGTGCAAGTCTAGATGTAAAAGGGCCCTTAAATACTATATAGGCGCAAAGGGTCACAATTCCATTCTCCAACTCTTCCTCACTTACGGCGAGGAGTAAGGAAACCCCATAAATATCCATTGGGTGATTGTTTCTGTAGCCAATTTTGTTATCAAAAACTGGGTAGTTCCCCCTTCAGGCCTGAGGCTCATTCCACAAGAGGTACAGCTGTGTCCTTAGCTGCACCCAGGGACTTCCTATCTTAGAGGTATGTCACAGCTACTTGGAAAACAGCTTACACCACAAAGCATTATTCCTTGGACACCCAGGCTAGGGTAATTTCGGCTCAAGTACAACTGTGCTTCAGAGCTATTTCAAAGTAGGTTCTGCCCTTCTCCATGGAGGTACTGCTGTAGTCTGACTCATAATATGCAAGACTTTATAAAGTTTGAAGAAAAATTATTCACCTTAGTAATGTTGTTTCTTCTAATGAGTCTGCTATATTATGACCTCCCCCCCACCTGCCCTCTCAGAACCTCTTTATTGTTTTTGGGGTTGTAGGTGGTAGTGATCTGTTGACACCTAGTGTTAGCCTTTTTTGTTGCTGTTGTATTTCATTTCTTGGTCCCCTGACTTGAGTCTTATTGTTGGGACCATAAAATGTGTTAATATATAATATAGTTGGCTAGTGTAGGTTTACAGTTTCCACAGAACCTTTAGTGAGTATTGCTCCTAAAAGATCTGACAGTTAAGGTTTGAAGCACAACAGACAGAGTGTCCAGCGAGCTCGCAATCAGATTCCGTGCACTGCATGAAATTTAACTCTTTCACCTCCGGGCAGTTCTAACCTGCGATCATACTGCATAGGTCATAATATAGCAGAATCCATTAGAAGAAACAACATTACTAAGGTGAGTAATTTTCTTCTCTTCAAATGTAAACACACCTACAAACAAAAGTAGCTCTTTGACCAGACTTAAAGCTCTAAAGGGGCACGCTCAGCAGAGCACCTCTGCTGCACTGCTACAGTCTCTCTCAGACTGACTTAAATTCCCCAGACTTCTGCTCTAACCTCAACTGCAACATTCCAGTGTGGCTTATGCAGCTACTGACAGTTCTAAATGATGTCATCCCTCAGTTTCAGCAGAGACTGAGAACAGAGTGATACAGTGTGAAATTAGTTTAACTGAGCTCTCAAAAGCTGCCTTCCTGCCTCACCACCAGGTCTACTGGGGATTCTAGTAACCCCAGGTAACAGTAGGGGGTTACACTCATTCTGACCAGGAAAACCACTGTCCCAGTCCTTAGTCAACGCTTAGCCATCTCACCCCATGTGTTGACTACGGGGAGGTAGCTACCTTCTCCCCACCATGTGCAACACAGCAGACAACAATAAGGGCCTAGAGGCCTTCGGCTGATGCATCAGCCTCTACTCTACCCGCTGACTATGGGCACCTAGTGGCTCCGGTAGAGTTGTCCAGACCATAGCCCTAATAGATCAGTACTGCAACCCCTACTGCAGATCAGGGCCACAGCCTATCTATCCCCCCTAGCCCTCTAGGGAAAATCTGTCTGGCTCTAACTTAGAATTCCCAAAACAAAACAAACAGGGGACCTCCCGACCCTGGACACCATGCAGCCACACAGGAACTAATACCATGCACTATACATTACTCCCACACTCCACAACCAATGACCCATGGAAGAAAAAGTTACAGAACAACAACAACAGTACTTTAAATACTACACTGTAAAGCACTACTGAGGAACTCCAGAGTCCTCCCTCCTCCCTTCTTCTTCCCTTCTATCTTCTTCAGGAACACCTGCAAGAAAAAGAAAGACAACACACACTCTAATCTGCATACACAGTCTATCTAAGCCCCTACCATCAAAACACTGAAGAATCCCAAAAATAATTTTTTCAGAAAAGTAGAAAAAATAGTATAAACATTAGAAAACAGTAGAAAACAATGATATTAATTACAATGCACCATATTTGGGGGATGAAGTACCCTAAAAGTCCCATCTAGTGACCACAGTGCCCAAAGGCAAGTCCATTAAAGTCTCTCCTGGGCCGGGGCCTGGTGAAGCATAGTTCAAGCAGGCCAAAGTCCCAAAGGGGAGAGTCCTTGAGGACAGTTCAAACATCTAGAGTCTGCTAGTGTAGGGTGTGTACTGCAATGTCATAAGAATAGAAAAGTATGGACTTACCAGTCCCTTGTAGAACAAAAATGGCACCAAACCTGGTCCTCAGCCGAAGACTCTCCTTGTCAACATTCTTCCGATACAGCTGGGACGACATCTTCCGGGAATGACAGGAGAGCACATCTGGAAACTGCTGGGGTGATGTCATCTCTGGAGATGGAACCTTGGAACAGGAACAAAAAGGAAAACAGCTGGTCTGAAGTCATCCGATACCCAGGCGATGAATCAGGATACAGCTGGGCTGGTGTCCTTTCTGGATCTGAAGTCATCTGGTGGGCCAGTCGATGGATTCTGGAAAGCCAGTACACTGTAGAACTGATGAATGTGGGGCACCTGAGTCCTGGACGTCCAGACTGGCAGAACAACATAGGTACAGCAACAGCTAGAGTGGCAGCACTGGCTACCACTGCTCTGCTTTCTGTTTGGTAGGCATGGGCACATTCGTAGGAAAGTCTTTGCATTGTGGCCAATAGTACAATGGGTCAGGCACTTGAATTATCACCCCATCTGGGTGCTCATAATTCACACCGTGAAAGGTTTCATGTCCCTCTCCATCCACAATTCAACAGTGTCCATAAACAGTGTCCTGCTTTTTCCACTGGCTGTATTTGTCATGAAAGATTCTGTTCTTGACATGCTTGTTTGCACCAGGATGTACACACTTCATTTGCTTCTTCCCAAATCCAGGATTTCCTGCTTTTTCAATCTCTCCAGACTCTCAGGAAGAGGTAAGGAAGGGACATCCGTAGATTTCATTAGCTTTCCTCACAGACCAGTCTTTCCTCTTTACTAGCTTTGGTCAACCTGAGACCTTTTGGCCTGGCTTGGGGGTGGCCAGTCCTGGTTCTGCCAGCTATGCATTCTTAACAACACAAAAATGGATCTTGGCTTCTTCTTGCACAGCCAGGGCAGTGGAATCCCACTCTCTTCCATCGTTCCTCTGAGGCAGAGCTGAGGCTGTGTGCAGTTCCTTTTCACAAGGCCACATAGGTTCCCCTCTTCTTCTTCCTCACTGAGAATCTGTGCCCAGGAGTGAGCAGTAGTCCTCACTCCTGAGACTGTCAACTCTTCGCTGGCGCAGAGGTCGCGAAACCTCCATTCAAAGGCCTCCCTCATCTCGTCTTCACCTGTGAGACTTGGGCTAGCCCCTCTCCAAGGGATCTACTGATGCTCTTCCTGAAATGTCTCTCTCGAGCTCAGACTCTGAAACATCAGCCTGTTGTTCTGTCTGTAAATCTGTACCCTCTTGCTTTTTGCCACACTCCGGCGGGCCTTCTCCAACAGGCTCCGCCTGGTGCTGTGTGCTGCCAACTGCAGATTCTTGAACTTTTGTCCATGTGGGAGCCAAAAGAATCTTGGGCGCTTTAAACAAACCATATTTCTCTAGGCACCCAGAACAGTAAGGTACCATGAAGACGTCCCTTCCAGCATTTAAGCACATCAAACATACTCGCACTGGATATCCAGGAATTGCCACATGAGGAAGCAGTCGTCCTCCGTAGTAACATCTCTGTGTCCCTTAACTTGTCAGCATCTACTGCTATCACAGCCGGGCATGATCCGAGTGGCGGGCTGGTCCTAAAGCCATGACTGCAGAGAAAAACAAACAACTCACTGTTATTTCAAGTCCTACATCATTGAAAAACTTTTCACTTTCAAAATGGCTCCTCTCTGCTGTAAGTTTACATTACTACCCCACCCTGTAATGGCGTGAGGCAGCACTCCACACATCAACATTCTGTAATTGGGTCAAGCCACTGCGCATCCGATTTACACTCTACTGATAACTTTGCTTAAACTGCACAAACTTGCACTCTTCTTTCCTATAGCACATTTATAATGATTTACCATGGACTTTTACTCACTGAAGACACTGCTCTAGCTTACAGTCCCTTAAAGCCTCAGTATTTCATAGCACAGGATTGCCTGTAATACTTGCTGCATATCTGATACAACTCACAGTCTCTGTCATGGCTTTGAAACTTATACAGACGCTGAACCTATAATTATGCTCGCAGTCGACTGCTTAAAATGCTTGTTTTTGCTGGTAAAACTTAACACAGTCCTTGTTTGCAAAGCGATTACACTGCTACACACAGATTCAGATGGCTTTTGGCAAAATCACTTAGTTTGAGCAATTATTTCTGTTGCTACTCACTGTTATCAGTAGCTGTTCACTGCAATGGAAAACGGCATGCAGTCAGTCTTGGAGGCCTCTGGAAAGATGTGGGTTGGCAGTCCTGACGATTGTCCCTCTAGACACTACACTCACAGTCCAGTCGGTCGAGATGCGTGGTGAACCCGAATTTAAACAGAAAAGTCAGTTTTTAAACTTTTTACAATTAGCTTTCAATCACTGCGAGTGCTCCTCCTGATAAGCCAGTACACATTCCACTCATTCTCCCTCTCGAATGCTGTGTAGTCACTCTAGAGCTGGCTTGGGGACGGGACTGATTGCAGTCTCACCAATCACTCAACGCGATGCAAATGAGCCTCTTTTCCTCTTGTGCTCTTCTCCTCACAGAGATCAGCGAGCAGACAAATTTAAACTGCAAAACCACACCTTTTTCTTTTTTCAACTAACTCCACATCGGGAGCCCATTTCAACCATTTTTCATGGCCATTAAGCACAACAAGTCTCTCAGTTCACACAGAAAGCAT
Source organism: Neoceratodus forsteri (assembly GCA_016271365.2). Classification (NCBI taxonomy): domain Eukaryota; kingdom Metazoa; phylum Chordata; order Ceratodontiformes; family Ceratodontidae; genus Neoceratodus; species Neoceratodus forsteri. The sequence continues at coordinate 1,520,340,936 of CM057452.1, forward strand.
TTCCAACATCTAGGGCACAATTTTCCTTTCGCTACCCACAGTTTTCCACACTTTTCTTTGTCACAAACACTTTTAAAAGCTGGCAAATGCTGCAGTTTGATGCAGGACAAGGGCATACACTCTCAGGCTTTACTGCTCCTTGGTAAACAGTTGGCATTTTAATAGCAGCACATGGATAACAGCACACAGCAGCACGTTAGTTAACATTGCTTCAGCTTTTTAGGCTACCCACTGCCAGATAACCAAAATGCTAGCCATTGTCCGAGCGACCTTTCTTACATTCCTCCCAAAATTCCAAACCCAAATCCTCAGCGGTGCCTCCATTTTGTAACCCCCACCCAGGTATGCCATTTCCATCTGTCAGCTCTACCAGGTGGGCTGGGTTAGGGAGAATATGTCCTCGGCACATTGGCTGAGGTTTGGCTACTCTGCACAGGGCACCAAGCAACTGCAGACAAAGGAAGCAGTAACTGTAATGTCCAGTACCAAAAGTGGGATTCTAAAGTGTGGCTTTTATTCACATCCAACAGAATAAACAAAGTATAGATGGACCCCCATGGGGCTACACTCCTGGTAATGCAGATTTAAGGAGACCAGAACACATCCTCATCACTTTAGCCCTCAGGCTCTGAAACACACTGGACACACAGCCTGAACTTTACGCTGCTCTGGGTTTTCCCTGGCTCAGCTCACTTGCCAGCCACTTGGACACTTTCCATATAGCATGGACACATTTACTGGTGGCTCCCTAAACCACCTATGAGCACTTCTGCTCCATAAGGAATCTTCCTCATAAATCCCATGTTGGTACTTTTCTCAGGCACTGGCCAAGTACCTGAGAGAAAGCAACAGGTGTCCCAGAGCAAATCCGTGAGAGTGAATTTGGTTACTACTGATGGGGGGCTCCACCTCTGCCTCCCACAATTCATTCTGGCCATTTCTCTGGACTGTAACACCTCATCCTTTAAAACACTTTAGGTGTAGATTCTTTTTAAAATGTATTTCACATTCAGTCTACTACGCTTATTTCCCAATTGTGCTGGATTTGAAACACCTATTTGGCTTTGTCCATTACTCTAGATGCCCTACAGAGTTAAGCAGTCCAATCCTCACATCTTCCAAACTGTACTTGGCTGTCTTTTCTGACCCCACAGTAACAGTCCCTTTAGTTTCATCTTGATTCAGGTGAAAACACATGGCCTTTAGCAGAGCGAACTCACCCCTTGGTTGCAGGTGCCCCACAGGCGTTTCCTCCTCAAGGAACTCTCTTCCAGAGCTTCTGGTGCCTCAGCACGGACTTAAACAGGCAGCTTCTTTTCCTTAGCCAGACCAAAGGGGTTTGCCCCTGGAAACAGGCTGATACCTTCCCCCCATCCCCGCAGGGATGGGGCCCTGACCCATTGAAAGTGGTCTCCACCACTTCAGTTTACAGTTCTTGTGGTCCTCTTCAGGTGGAAACACACACCTACAAACAAAAGTAGCTCTTTGACAGAGCTTAAAGCTCTGAGGGCCTGCACTCAGCAGAGCACCTCTGCTGCACTCTACAGACTCTCTCTCAGACTGACTTCAAATTCCCCAGCGTTCTACTCTAACTTCCAACTGCAACATTCCAGTGTGGCTTATGCAGCTGCGACAGTTCTAAATGATGTCATCCCTCAGTCTCAGCTGAGACTGAGAACAGAGTGAGACAGTGTGAAATCCATTTAACTGGAGTTTCACAAGTTGCCTTCCCTGCCTACCACTAGGTCTTACTGGGATTCTAGTAACCCCGGGTAACAGGGGGGTTACACGTACCATCCGTAATTCTTGATCTTCTTGGACAAAGTCTCCACCACTCATTCACATGCCTGCCCACCATCCCCCGAGCTTACTCTCTGTTTTTGGTCTTCACTCCCTCAATGGCTGGGCTGTGAAGACTTGTTGCTGACCCTTCTTACATGGGTCATTCGGATTATCCTATGTCCAATTTTTAGGTTACTCCTTCTAGGTCAAGTTATGCTGCACCTCCTCGAGGGGGGAAGGTACTGAGGCGGTTGGAGGGTCGACGCCAAGATAGTCATTACCGCACGCGCTGGGGCTCACAGTGCCACTCCTCATGGCTCCATCTCGGTCCCGGCCTTCTTGAAAAGTTTGCTCCCACTGGATCCTAGCACCTCTGGCGAACTCCCATCAGTGTGAATGAGTGGTGGAAACTTTGTGCAAGAAGATCAAGAATTATCCATTTCAAACAACATGAAGTCTTGCTGTATTCTGACAATTGCAGTGATTCCCAACCTTTGAACTGCCCCGGAGAACAAAGAGTTAACTTTCTATGCAGAGCATAGAATGCTGAGCTCGAGCTCGGTTGAAGTTTCTGTCTGGAGTGTTTCAAACCTAAACCATCAGATTCTTTACTCCGCCTCACTGAACGGTCGCTCCGGAGATTTCTCCTTCAGCTCAGTTCGAAAGTCGGTTAAAGTTTCAGTTTTCGTCGGTTTTTAAACCGAAAAAGTATCCGTATAGTCGGTTCAGTCTCTGTCTGTGGTGCCGTGAGTACTAGATAGGAATTGTTTCGTTTTTTCTGTGTGGAACTTGTAAAAGTGCATCTCGGTTCAGCTGAACCGGCCATTTGATAGTGAAATTTGTGTGTTTTACTTAGTGTGTGGTTATTGGTTCTTATCGGTTCTAAAAAAAAAAACGCGTTTTGAAATGTTTTTCAACACCCGTGACACAGTTAGAAACCGATAAGGAGTCTTGCCTGGCGATTGCCGACTAAAGGGTAAGTTTGGTTAGGTTGGCTATGTCTGAGAAACCCAAGGAAAAAATGGGCCCACTGGGTTTCAACACTGCGGTGAGTATGGGGAGGTCTTTGCTAAGGCCGATCCCCACACCACCTGTGTTTTATTGTCTGGGGTTTGCCCACCTCGATTCAGACTGTCAACTACGTAAAAACGTTCCCAAATCTACCCTTGAGAAGAGATTAGGTAGACTAAGGGAAAAGGAGGCCGAGAAGTCCGCTGACCCGGATGGCCAGCCCGGTTCGGTTTCGACCGAACCAGAAGGAGTGCCCTCTGACCAGGCTGATACTTCTTCGGGCAAAAGGAGAGCCGATTCCGAGGGATCATTTCTGATAAAAAGAAAACGCAAAGACAAATCGACCAGTTTGGATCCAGAGGTTCATGTTCCAACCGCCGAAGAGATAGCCAGAGCGATTCAGATTGTGGAATCGCTCTGTCCGGTTCCGACCAATTCGGCTCCTTCTGCCAGGGGTTCGGTTCAGTTGGTTCCCCAGTTCAAGTTTATACCCTTGAAGATTTTTATGAACCAGAATTTGAAGAGGAAGGGGAATTTGATGATGATGATGTAAGTGAGGGTCTGATGTGCCTGTGGAACCGGACATCTCCCCAGACAGACCTTCAGGTGTTTCCCCTCCTAGGCTTTCTGAGTCACTTCTCACTTTATGTTTTACAGAAAGGTGGCTGAAACCCTCCAGCTTCCTATGGAGGAGGCTGTGGAAGATCAAGAGGAGCCTGATTATGCAGAGATGATGGACATCCCAGAGTCCAGGATACTGTCTAGTCCCCTCCACAAATCTTTTGGGAAACAGTCACAAAAAATCCTAAAGTCTTCTAACACTATACCTCCTGCGGATAGAAGAATGGACAAGAGGTAAACACTTTCAGGCTCAGACACAGAGTTCTTATATCAGCAATGCAGCCATGCTGGGGTAGTGCAGGCTGCTGCCTATGACAAGGCAAGTATTCCGTTGGCTTCACACCCCCGCTGACAAGGACTCCAGGAAGATTGATGCCATGGCAAAGAAGCAGTACATGGCATCTTTTTTGGGACTTAGGCAGGCGAATTACATGGCCTATACAGCCAGGTACCAGAAGTCCAGGTCAGACACTGTAATGGCACTGGCTAAACAGGCCTCCCCCCAGCTAGCCAAGGAGCTGGAGGCGGTGGCTGCAGATGGGATTGAGGCATCTAAGGTTCAGTTTCATGCTGCTGTGGACTCTAATGATGTGTCATCAAGAGTCATGGCTATATCTGTGGCTCTTCGGAGGATGGCTTGGCTCAGATGTACTAGCCTCTCGCAGGACACCCAGGCTAAGGCTATGGATTTCCCTGTTGTGGATAATTCTCTTTTTTAGGGAGCAGACAGAGAATTACATGAAGAAAATGGATGACTACAGGACCACGTACAGGAGTGCTCAGGCCAAGGAAAGGCAGACAACTCCTCAAAGGCAGCAGTCTAGGGGCAAGGGCAGGCATTTTCAAAGGCCTTTTTACCAAGCACAGGCCTCTTCTTCCTTTTCTCAGAGGGGGTTCTTCAGAGGGAGAGGGAGAGGCAGAAGGGGGATGAGCAGGGCTGCATCCATTCCTCAGCCTAAAGCCCCTGCCAAGCAGACACCCTGATGGGCCTGCCCAGGTCGACTCTCCTATTCCAGTAGGGGGTAGGCTGGCTTACTTTGTCCAGGACTGGATGTCTGTTACATCAGACAAGTGGGTCCTGGAAGTATAAGCCAAGGACTGGTTCTCAGCTTCAAAAAATTTCCAAAGATGAGAGCCAGATCTTTTCCACCTGCAAATCTCTTGGAAACTCTTGCCCTAGAGGCAGAGGTTTCTTCTCTCCTAGCTTTAAGAGCCATAGAGAGAGTACCTACCCTACACTGGGGCAAAGGACTGTACTCCAGGTACTTTATGACCCCCCAGAAAGACAGGGGAGTGACGACCCATCCTAGACCTAAGATATCTAAACAAACATCTCTTAAAACCAAAGTTCAAGATGATAACTCAAGGAATAATCCTTCCCTTTCTAAGGCCAGGGGACTGGCTATCCTCCCTGGACCTCAAATATGCCTACTTTCACATTCCAATCAGGTACTCCCACAGAAAGTACCTCAGGTTCGAGTTGCCCTCAGGCCATTATCAGTTCACAGCAATGCCCTTTGGCCTAACCTCAGCCCCAAGGGTGTTCACAAAGTGCCTGGCAGTAGTAGTTGCCTTTCTAAGAAGGCAAAAGATTTCTATTTTTCCATATCTGGACGATTGTCTAATAGTGGGTCAGTCTCCAGACCAAGTCAAGTCTCACCTGCAAGTGACCCAGCAAGTGCTCACTTCTCTAGGATTTCTTCTCAACCTTCCCATGTCAGTTCTCGAACCAGTCCAGCTTCTTACCTTTATAGGGGCAGAACTGGACACACTCAGAGCAAGAGCCTTTCTTCCTCTAGAAAGGGCAAGGGTTCTTATGGAACTAGCTTCTTCTTTCAGTCTTTGGGTATCTTGACCAGCAAGGCATTTCCTCCAGCTCTTGGGCCACATGGTAGCTTCAACAGCAGTGGTCCAAGGGGCAAGATTCCAGATGAGGGATATTCAGTTCCACCTGAGAGCTTTCTGGTCTCAGAGGAAGGATTCCCTTACCAAACTGATCCCAGTGACTCTGACCTTGATCCAAGCCCTCCAGTGGTGGCAGGATCAGGACAATTTAAGACAAGGTATTCCTTTTGTTACTCAGCCTTGTTCAGTGGCCTTTACCACGGATGCTTCTCTCCTGGGCTGGTGGGGTCCCTCACTACCCTGGGGCTGTGGTTCCCCCAAGAATCCCTTCTCCACATCAATCTCCTAGAGCTCAGGGCAGTTTTTCTGGCCCTAAAAGCTTTCTCTCAGTCAGTACAGAACAAGGTGGTTCAAGTCAGAACGGACACCACCTCCACCATGTGGTACATCGACAAGCAGGGAGGCACTTGGTCCACGGCCTTGTGCACAGAAGCCATGAAGTTGTGGTCCCTGGCTTATTCCTTGGAAACCTCTCTGGTAGCAGTTCACTTTCCAGGCAAGGACAATATGCTAGCAGATGCGCTGAGCAGGATCTCTCAGGGCCATTACTAATGGTCCCTGGACCCTCAGGTGTTGAAAGTGATTTTTTTCAAGGTGGGGCACTCCAGAGGTAGCTCTCTTTACAGCCCCAGACAATCACCAACTCCCTCTCTTTTGTTGCAGACCTCCAGTCTTGGGCTCAGTCCCTCTGGACGCCCTGATCCTGAATTGGGAAGGGAAGCTTCTGTATGCCTTTCCCCTTTCCCACTCCTGTTCAAAGTTTTGGTAAAATTAAGGTTTCAACCTTGCAAGGTGATTCTGATTGCTCCAGATTGGGCCAGACAGCCCTGGTACCCCCTGTTGCTGTCCCTAGCAGTCCATCTTCTCTTGTCTCTTCCCCCAGAATTACAACCTGTTAACATCCTCTCAGGGAAGGATTTGGTACCCCAATCTTCAGTCTCTCAATCTCAAAGCATGACTGTTGAAGAGGTAGAGTTTGCAGATCTGCATCTTTCCCAAGGGGTTCTGGATATCCTCAAGGCTTCTCGAAAGCCCTCCACCAGAAAGACTTGCAACTCCAAATGGAAAAGATTCAGCATTTGGTGTTCTGAGAAGCATATTTCTCCAGACACTGCTGGATTGCCTACGGTTCTGGATTATATGGTCCATCTTAATGGCCTAGGCCTCAGATCAGCTACTCTCAAAGTACACTTGTCAGCTGTCTCTGCGTTTTTGTCTGTGGGGAAGTCTTCCTCACTATCCTCCCATCCTGTGTTCTGTAAATTTTTTAAAGGATTGCTTCACACCAATCCTTTTAGAGACCTGCCCTGCCTGGGATTTGAATGTTTGCATTGCTCAACTTATCAACCCCTTTGAGCCTATGTCTTCAGCAGAGCTTAAGTACTTGACTTGGAAAACTGTGTTCCTGGTAGCCATTATGTCTGCCGGGCATATCAGTGAATTGAAAACCCTGTCAGTGGAACCTGATTTTATCTCATTTCACAGGGATAAGTGGTCCTTAGAACCAATAGAAGGTTCTTGCCCAAAGTGGTTTCAGACTTTCATTTGAACCAGTCTATGTCTCTCCCTGTTTTCTTCACTGATCATTCTTCCTCAGGAGAGGAGGCTACACAGTTTAGATGTCAAAAGAGCCCTTCGTTTACATAGAGCGCACCAAGGGTCACAGGTTTGACTCTCTCCAGTTGTTCCTCACTTATGGAGAAGTGGGAAGGGCAAACCTGCCACCAAAGATCTGTTGCCAGGTGGATTGTGTCTTGTATACAGTTCTGCTATGAAAAACTGGGAAAAACTCCACCCTCAGGCCTGAGGGCTCATTCCACAAGAGGTACAGCTGCTTCCCTGTCTGCTGCCAGGGATATCCCTCTCTTAGAAATTTGTCAAGCAGCCACCTGGAAAACAGTCCATACCTTTAACAAGCATTACTCTCTGGATATCCAGACTAGGAGTGATGCTCGGTTTAGCACAGCAGTACTTCAGAGCCTATTCCCAGAGTAGGTTCTGTCCCTCTTCCTTGGAGGTACTGCTTGGTAGTCTGCATTTGTCAGAATACAGCAAGACTTCATGATGTTTGAAGAAAAAATTACTCACCTTAGTAATTATTTTTCTTCTAATGGAGTCTTGCTGTATTCTGACCTCCCTCCTTCCCTGCCTCCCCTCTCAGAACCTGTTTTTTGGGAAGTGAGTGGGCAGGTGCAGTGTTGCACCCCAGGGGTGTTTTTTGATTGCACCCTCCTCCTTTTTGTTTGGGTGCTGATTTATTATTGTTATTTGTAGTAGGTTGTTTTTTGGGTTTCCTGACTTGAGTCGTCCTTGGGAATTTCAAAACTTTTTTCAGCCATTTGACTAGTAGGAATTTTTACAATTTCCACATAGAATTTTTAGTTTAGTTGGGCTCGTAAGAATCTGACGGTTTAGGTTTGAAACACTCCAGACAGAGACTTCAACCGAGCTCGAGCTCAGCATTCTATGCCCTGCATAGAAAGTTAACTCTTTGTTCTCCAGGGCAGTTCAAAGGTTGAGAATCACTGCAATTGTCAGAATACAGCAAGACTCCTTTAGAAGAAACATAGTTACTAAGGTGAGTAATTTTTTTTTCAAACAACATGAAGTCTTGCTGTATTCTGACTATTGCAGCGATCTCCAACCTTTGAACTGCCCGGAGGAAATAGTTAACTTTCCATGTAAGACATGGAACGCTGAGCTCGAGCTTTCTGCTTGAAGCCTCTGTCTGCTGCTGTTTGAACCCCAACCGCCAGATTCTTTACTCTGCCCTCACTGGAACAGTTGCTCCGGAGATTTCTCCTTCACTCAGTTCAAAAAGTCGGTTAAAGTGTCGCTTTTTTCTCGGTTTCAACCGAATTCTACAATCTAACCTGTCGTTAAGTCTCTGTCTGTGGTACCGTGAGTACTAGATAGGTTTCCATATTAGTTTTCTGTGTGGAACATGTAAACATTGGATCGGTTCGGTTTGAACCGATCAGGTTTGTGAAAAAGTTTTTCTATTCTTATTAGAGTGTGGTAACCGGTCCGTATTGGTTCTAAAAAAATAGATTTTATTACGTTTTTTTCCAAGACCCGTAACACAGTCAGGAACCGATAGGGGTGTCTTGCCTGGCGGATTGCGGAAAAAAGGGGAAGTTTTGGTTAGGACTGGCCATGTCTGAGAAACCCAAGAAATAAAAACGGGCCCACTGGGTTTCAACACTGTAGTGTGTGTGAGGAAGCCTTTGCTAAGGCTGATCCCCACACCACCTGTGTTTATTGTCTGGGGGTTTGACCACCTCGATTCAGACTGCCAAATTTGTAAAAGTTTTCCCAAAGCTACCCTGGATAAGAGAGTAGGTAGACTGAGGGAAAGGGAGGCCGAGAAGTCCGCTGACCCGGATGGCCAGCCTGGTTCGGTTCCGACCGAACCAGAAGGAGTGCCCTCTGACCAGGGCGAAACTTCTTTGGGCAAAAGGAGAACCAATTCTGAGGAGTCGGTTCCGGTTAAAAGAAAAAGAAGGGATAAGTCAGCCGGTTCGGATCCACAGGTTCTCTCTCCAACCGCTGATGAAATAGCCAGAGCGATAAGGATAGTTCAATCGCTAACCTCGGTTCCGACCGAACCGGCACCATCGGTCAGGGGCTTGGTTCGGTCTGTTCCCCCAGTTCCGGATTATACTTTAGAAGAATTTTATGAACCGGAGGAGGAGGAGGGAGAATATGAAGACAATGATGGTGATTATGAAAGTCTGGATGTGCCTATTGACCCGGACATCTCCCCAGACAGACCTTCAGGTGTTTCTCCTCCTAGGCTTTCTGAAACCCCTTCCCATTTTATGTTTTACAAAAAAGTGGCTGAAACCCTCCAGTTTCCTATGGAAGAAGCAGTAGAGGATCTGGAGGAGCCTGATTTCGTTGAAATGATGGACATCCCAGAGTCCAGGAGATTGTCTATTCCCCTCCATGAGTCTTTTGGGAAACAGACATTTAACATTTTAAAAACTCCTAATTCCATATCTCCTGTGGACAGAAGAATGGACAAGACGTATACTCTTTCAGGCTCAGACACGGAGTTCCTTTCCCAGCAATGCAGCCATGTTGGAGTAGTGCTGTCTGCTGCCTGTGATAAGGCAAATATACCCTTGGCTTCACACACCCCCAGATAAGGACTCCAGGAGGATTGATGTCATGGCAAAGAAACAGTACATGGCAGCATCTCTGGGACTCAGGCAGGCTAATTATATGGCCTAGACAGCTAGATACCAGAAGTCCAGGTGGGACACTGTTATGGCTCTAGCTAAACAGGCCCCTGACCAGCTTGCCAAGGAACTGGAGCGGGTGGCTGCAGATGGGATTGAGGCATCCAAGGTGCAATTTCATGCTGTTGTGGACTTCAGTGATGTTTCATCTAGAATCATGGCTACATCTGTGGCCCTTCGTAGGATGGCTTGGCTCAGATGTACTAGCCTGTCACAGGATACCCAGGCTAAGGCCATGGATTTTCCTGTCATTGGTAACTCTCTGTTTGGGGAGCAGACAGAGAATTACATGAAAAAAATGGATGAGTACAGGACCACCTACAGGAGTGCTCAGGCCAAAGAAAGGCAAGCCACTCCTCAGAGGCAGCATTCCAGGGGCAGGGGCAGGCCCTTTCATAGTTGTTCTAGTTGTTGGGCCGCATGGCTTTGTCCACGGCAGTAGTGGCAGGAGCGAGGTTCCAGATGAGCGACATCCTGTACCACCTAAGGGCCAATTGGTCCCAAGAAAGGGACCCTCTTTCAAGGCTGGTAATTGTATCAAAGACCCTCCTAAAAGCGCTAGACTGGTGGAAAGAAGAGGGCAACCTCAGGTGACCTTCCTTCAGCAGTCACCCACAGTAGTGCTAACTACAGATGCCTCCCTCCTGGGCTGGGGTGCCCAGCTGGACCATCTGACGGTAAGCAGGGTGTGGTTAGGAGTCCCAGGAGCATATAAACAGGCTTTCACCTCCCACATCAGGGGTCAGTCAATCCAGGTTAGGACAGACAACACCACTGCCATGTACTATATCAACAAACAGAGAGGCACACAATCCTCAAAGCTATATACAGAGGCAATGAAGATCTAGAATCTGGCCTATTCTCTAGATGTGCAACTATCAGCAGTTCACCTGCCTGGAAAAGACAATGTTTGGGCAGATTCCTTGAGCTGAATCAGCCACAGACATCACAAATGGACTCTGATAAACAAGCAGCTATTGGCCACAGTGTTCAGGAGGGTAGGGTACACCAGAGATGGACCTGTTTGTGTCTTGGGAGAATCAACAGCTTCCCCTATTCTGTTGCAGGACACCTGCAGTGGGTTCAGTCCCATCGGACGCCCTGACTCTGAACTGGACAGGGAGGTTCCTGTATGCTTTCCCTCCCTTCCACTCTTGCTGAGAGTGCCCTTGAAACTGAGGGGGCAGCCTGCAACCATGATCCTAATAGCTCCAGATTGAGCCCAGCAAGTTTGGTACTCCCTGCTACTGTCCTTCTCCTTCAAGCATCCCATCCACCTTCGTATGAGACACAATCTGCTGACCCTGTTTCAGGGCAGGATAACCCTCCCAGACCTCAGAACTCTGCATTTCAAGACATAGTCCTTGAAAAGCTAGAGTTCTCAGGCTTTAACTTTTCTGAGGAGGTGTTGGAAGTCCTTAAAGTTTCCAGGAAACCAGCAACAAGAAAACCTATGCTTCCAAGTGGAAAAGCTTTCCCTGTGGTGTTCTTCTAAGCAGCTCAGTCCCCTGCAAGCAGACCTGATCACAATCCTGGACTACCTGGTCTACCTTCAGTCCCTGGGACTCAGGCCCTCACCCCTTGAGGTGCTTCTGGCAGCATTGTCAGCTTGTGTTTCATCAGGCAAAGAGAAAACTGGGGCTTCACACCCCATTTTCAAAAAGTTATTTAAAGGGCTTCTGCATTTACATGCCCCTGTCAGGGATCCAGTCCCTATATGGGATTTGAACCTGTGCATTTCTAAGCTCCAGGAACTTCCCTTTGAGCCCATGATTACTGCTGACTTAAAATATGTCACTTGGAAAACAGTTGTCCTGGTGGCCATGACTTCTGCCAGAAGAGTGTGCGAGCTGCAGGCCCTCTGCACAGACCCAAATTACATCACCTTATACAGGGGGGAGGTAGTCTTAAGGACAAACAGAAAATTTCTCCCTAAAGTGGTGTCTGAATTCCACCTAAATCAGTCCATTACTCTTCCAGTGTTCTTTACAGCAAAATCCAGCTGTGGGGAGCAGAGACTCCACAGGCTGGCTGTTAAGAGGGCACTCGGTTACTATCTGGACTGCACTAAGGAGGTCAGGTCCTCTCATTCTCAGTTGTTTGTCACATACGGTGAAGTTGGCAAAAGTAGGCCAGCATCCAAGAGAACAGTTGGTCACTGGATCATCTCTTACTGGATATACTGGATAATATGGGACAAAAGAAGGCCGAGGCCCGTCGAGATTGTCCCCCTCAATAGCGAGTCTTTTATCTACACGTGTCAACAAAATATCTATTTTTGATTTAAATGTGTCAAGAGACTCAGAGTTAATTATATACTATGGCAGTAAATTCCATTGCTTTGGTGTCCTGATGCTGAAAAAATTATCTCTTTTGTTTGTGTTAGCCCATTCTATTTTCAATTGTTTATTATGGGATCTGCCTGCAATGCATTTGTTTGAGAAGGCCAAACCACATTGTTTCATTTTGGTCGGGCATTTTAATATCGTAACTAAAAACATCAAATCACCTCTAAGTCTCCTTTGTTTTAAAGAATGAAGTCCAGTTTCTAGCAGACGAGCTTCATATGGCTCATTTGTTAATCTGGGTATCATTTTGGTCAGTCGTCTCTGGACTTGTTCCAGTCTGTGGATATCCCCTTTAAGATATTGACTCCAAAACGGAGAACCATAATCCAAATATGGTCTTACATACGACTTAAACAATGGGACAAGACATTGTTCTGATTTATTAATAACGTTTTTTCTGATTTGTTTTAATAGAATATTTGCAGTATTAGCCACTTTGTTGCAATGTGGGCCAGATAATAATCTGTTATTTACTAGTATACCTAGATCTCTTTCACAATTTGATTGTTTAAATTGTTTATTATTTAGAAAATAACTAGTCTTATTTTTTTGGTCCCAAAATGGAGAACCGTGCACTTATCAATGTTGAAGGTCATGAGATTTATCTTAGCCCATGATTTGATATTTTGAAGATCCTTTTGAAAAATGAGAACATTTTGAATTGTATCCACACGACCTCCTAATTTAGTATCATTAGCGAATTTTGAAATGTGGTTACTAGATGATATAGTCAAATCACTTGTAAATATATTGAACAGGGTTGGTCCAAGGACTGAACCCTGCGGGATACCACTAGTTACCATACCTATATCTGAAAATGATCTGTTTACTTTAACTACCTGTGATCTGTGGTGTAACCATTGTGATACCCAGTTTGTCAAATATTGAGGAAAAACCAAACGTGCATTTTTTTTATGAGTAATGAGTGGGATACTTTATCAAATGCCCTACTGTAGTCTAAAAGTATGACATCTGAAGAAATACGATTATCCAGATATCTGCCAATATTATTAGAAAAAGAAATAAGATTAGTTGTGTATGATGATCCAGGTTTAAAGCCGTTCTGAGATAAATCTGAAATCCCCAGCTGATCAATCTTAACTATTTTTTTCCCATGGCCTTGCATATTAAAGATGTTAGACGTATTGGTCTGTAATTTTGAACACATGATTTATTACTCTTTTTATAAATTGGTTCTACAATAGCTTTACACCAGTCTTCAGGAATACTACTTTCAGATAAGGATTTATTAAAAAGTAATGTTATTGGAGTAGTTACTGCATCAAGTGTTTCCACTAAAAACCTCAATTGGATATTGTCTGGTCCTGAACTAGTTGATTTTTTTTTTTTTTTAGAAATGATAAAGCCTTTCTGACATCTTGACTTTTATTTTCTGGTTGAGAGGAATGAACTTTATGTATTGGGGAAGATTGATCTTTATTATTGAAAACAGAGCAAACAAATATATTAAAATTGTGGGGGCGCTAATGAGCAGCTAACTGAAAAGCCGCGTTTCCCGCTAGCTCCACCGAATCAGCCGAAAAATAAAGATTAATTAGCGGAATTTTCCACCTCGGAGCAAATAAAACGGTGGTTTCGGGTAGCGGAGGGAGTAATGGAGGAATATTTAACTTTGATGCCTTCTAAGAGTCAGTGGGTGACTGGAAAAAACGGAAAAAAGGGGATGGCGGGCCCAGGAGGGGAGAATGCAGCCCTCATTTCGCTCTCGGCGGCGGAGGTGGCAGCTCTGTGGAAGGAGCTCACAGGGCAGGTAATCGCAGCCCTGGAACCGCGTCTGATAAAACTGGAGGACAAATTGGATGGAAAATTGCAGGAGGTTTTAGAACACCAGGCGCAACAGAGCACTCGACTGACCGAGGCTGAAGAAAGAATTTCCAGACTGGAGGACGAGGTGCTAACAGTCCCAGGGCAGGTTCGTGCTTTACAGAGGGAGCTGGAGGAGTTTAAGGAGGCGTTTGATTACCAAGAAAATTATCATCGGAGGCTAAACCTGCGACTGAGGGGGCTCCCTGAGGGTCTGGAGGGAAAGGATGTTCTGGAATTCTGCAGCAGAGTTTCGCCTGAATTGCTGGGGCTGACAATGAAAAATGGCAAGGTCAGGTTAGAGCGCGCACATCGAGCCGTGGTGCCGCGGCCTGGGGTGGGGCAGCCGCTCAGTCAGATGATCTTAACTCACAGCTTCCAGGATCAAGAAGCATTGTTGAAGGCCTACAGGTCCCAGGGTCCCCTGAGTTTTGAGGGCCACAGATTATTCCTCTCGCAGGACTATTCAGCCCGTTTGTTGAAAAAGCAGAAGGCCTTTAACAGGCTGATGGCTCAGCTCAGGAGCCTGAAAGTGGAAAATTTTCTGGTATACCCTGCCACATTCAGAATTAAGCATGAGGGAGCAACCTATTCCTTCAAACAGCATGAAGTCTTGCTATATTGTGACTAATGCAGTTTGTCCCACCATTAGAACTGCTCCGGAGGTGAAAGAGTTAACTTCCATGCAGGGCATGGAACTTAGAGCGCGAGCTCGGTTAGAGAAGCTCTGTCAGGGATATTTCAAACCAAAACTGTCAGATTCTTTACTCCGCCTCACTGAACAGTCGCTCCGAAGATTCCTCCTGCTGCTCGGTTCATTTTCTCAGTTTAAAGAGTTTAAATTCAACCGCGATTATCATTATTTTAACCGCAAACCGATCGGTTCAAGCTCTGTCTATGGTATTGTAAGTAATATATAGGTTTTCTGTGTTGAACTTGTAAATGTTTATTGGTTCGGTTTGAACCGATCAGATTGTATTCAAACTTCATTCTGAAGCGTTTTAAGGCTTGTTAGAGTGCGGTTCCCGGTTCTTATCGGTTCTAAAAAAAACGGATTTCATTACGTTTTTTTCCACGACCCGTGACACGGTTGGGAACCGATAAGGGTGTCTTGCCTGGCACTGCCGAAAAAAAGGGCAAGTTTTTGGTTAGGCTGGCATTATGTCTGAGAAACCCCAAAGAAAAACCGGGCCCACTAGGTTTCAACACTGTATGTTCAGGGTTTTGCAAGGCTGACCCACACACCACATGTGTTTATTGTCTGGGGTTTGACCCACCTCAATGCAGACTGCCAGATTTGCAAGAATTTCCCTGCAGCTACCCTAGATAAGAGAGTTGGTAGGCTCAGGGAACGAGAGGCCAAAAAGTCCGCTGACCCGGATGGCCAGCCCGGTTCGGTGCCAACCGAACCGGAGGGAGTGCCCTCTGACCAGGGCCAGACTTTCTCGGCCAAACGTAAAGCTGACTCTGAGGAGCCAGTTCCAGCAAAGAGAACTAGAAAGTCAGCAGGTGTGGAGTCAAAAATCCCTTCTCCAACTGCTGCAGAGATAGCCAGGGCAATACAAATTGTCCAGTCACTTTCCCCCGGTTCCGTCCGAACCGCCACTATCTGGCAAAAGGTCGGTTCGGTCGGTTCCACCGGTTCAAGAATATGATATAGAGGAGTTTTATGAACCAGAGGAGGGGGAGGATGATTATGAACAGTGTGAATGTGACTTTGAAAGTCTGGATGTGCCCATTGAACCGGACATCTCCCCAGACAGAACTTTAGGAGAATCTCCCCCTAGGCTTGCTGAGTCCCCTTCTCATTTTCTGTTTTATAAAAAAGTTGCTGAAACCCCTCCAGCTTCCTTTAGAGGAGGCTGTGGATGAGCAAGAGGAGCCTGACTTTGTAGAGATGATGGCTATCCCAGAGTCCAGGAGATTGTCTATTCCTTTACATAAATCTTTTAGGAAACAAACAATAAAAATTTTAAAAGCTCCTAATTCTGTGCCTCCTGTGGATAAAAAGATGGACAGGAGGTACACTTTGTCAGGTCCTGATACAGAATTTCTTTCACAGCAATGCAGCCATGTTGGGGTAGTTCAGGCTGCAGCCTGTGATAAAGCTAATATTCCCCTGGCTTCACATCCTCCTGACAAGGACTCCAGGAAGATTGATGCCATGGCTAAAAAACAATACATGGCAGCGTCTTTGGGACTCAGACAAGCAAACTATATGGCTTATGTTGCGAGATACCAAAAATCTAGATGGGATACTGTCATGGCTTTAGCCAAACAGGCCCCTGGCCAGCTTGCCAAGGAGCTGGAGCAGGTGGCTGCTGATGGTATTGAGGCATCTAAGGTGCAGTTCCATGCTGCAGTGGATTCTAATGATGTATCCTCTAGAGTCATGGCTACATCTGTGGCTTTTCATAGATTGGCTTGGCTCAGGTGTACTACTTTGTCACAGGATACCCAGTCTAAGGCTATGGATTTTCCTGTGGTGGGAAATTCTCTGTTTGGAGAGCAGACAGAGAATTATATGAAGAAAATGGATGAATATAGAACCACTTATAGGAGTGCACAAGCCAAGGAACAGCAAGCCACTCCTCAGAGGCAGCCCCCCAGGGGTAGAGGCAGGCCTTTTCACAGGCCTTTTTACCAGACCCAGGCCTCCTCTTCAGCTTATGTTCAGAGGGGGTTCTTCAGAGGGAGAGGCAGACGGGGTACAAGCAGGCCTGCTCCCACCCCTCAGCTTAAAGCCCCTGCCAAACAGGCACCCTGATGGGATGCCCAGGGCCGGTTCTCCATTACCTGTAGGGGGCAGGCTGGCTTACTTCGTCCAGGACTGGGAGTCTTTAACATCAGACAAGTGGGTCCTGGAAGTAGTAAGTCAGGGTCTGGTTCTCAGCTTCAAAAAATTTCCAAAGATGAGAATCAGATCTTTTCCACCTGCAAACCCTCTAGAGACTCTTGCCTTGGAAACAGAAGTCCTACACCAGGGCAAGGGTCTGTACTCCAGGTACTTCCTTACCCCAAAAAAGACAGGAGAGTGGCAGCCCATCCTGGACTTAAGATATCTGAACAAGCACCTTTTAAAACCAAAATTCAAAATGGTGACTCTGGGAATGATTTTACCCTCCCTAAGGCCAGGGGACTGGCTAGCTTCCCTGGACCTCAAGGATGCCTACTTCCATGTTCTTATCAGAGCTCCCACCAAAGTACCTCAGATTCGAACTGCCCTCAGGCCATTATCAGTTCAGAGCAATGCCCTTCGGCCTTACCTCTGCCCCAAGGGTATTCACAAAATGTCTGGCAGTAGCAGTTGCTCATTAAGAAGGCAAAGATTGCCATCTTTCCCTACCTGGACGACTGGCTCATTGTGGGTCAGTCTCCAGACCAGGTCGAATCACACCTGAGTTACCCAGCAACTGCTTACCTCTCTGGGCTTTCTTCTCAATCTTCCAAAGTCAGTTCTGGGACCTGTCCAGGTACTCACCTTTATAGGTGCAGAACTGGACACAAAGCAGGCCAGAGCCTTCCTTCCCCTAGAAAGGGTAAGCACCCTGGTGGCCCTGGCCTCGTCCTTCACGCTGCAGGTCTCTCGGCCAGCAAGGCATTTCCTGCAGCTCCTAGGACACATGGCTGCTTCCACAGCTGTAGTGCAAGGAGCAAGATTTCAGATGAGGGACATTCAGTTCCATTTGAGAGCCTTCTGGTCTCGAAGAGATTCCCTATCCAAGTTAATCCCAGTGACTCGAACCCTGATCCAGGCCCTTCAGTGGTGGCAGGATCAGAGCAATCTGAGACAAGGGGTGCCCTTCATCCCTGTATCTCACTCCTTGACCCTTACTACAGATGCGTCCCTCTTGGGATGGGGAGGCTCACATGGGCAACCTCTCCACCCAGGGGTTGTGGTCCCCTCAGGAATCTCTGCTCCACATCAATCTGTTGGAACTCAGAGCTGTTTTTCTAGCACTTCAGGTTTTTTCTGCATCTGTTCAGAACAAGGTGGTGCAGGTCAGAACAGACAACACTACTACAATGTGGTACATCAACAAACAAGGGCACTCGGTCTTGGCCTTGTGCACCGAGGGATGAAGTTGTGGTCTCTGGCTTATTCCCTGAACACTTCCCTCATAGCAGTTCACCTCCCAGGCAAGGACAATGTCCTGGCAGATGCTCTCAGCAGGATTTCCCAGGGCCATCACGAATGGTCACTGGATTCCCTAAGTACTGGGGATAGTTTTTTGCCAGATGGGGCACCCCTCAGATAGATCTTTTGCAGCCCCAGACAATCATCAACTTCCACTTTTTGTTGCAAGCCCCAGTGTTGGGCTCAGTCCCCCTGGATGCCTTTCTCCTCGATTGGGAAGGGAAGTTTCTCTATGTCTTCCCCCCTTCCCTCTCCTGTTCAAGGTGCTAGTCAAAATCAGGTCTCAGCCCTGCAAGATGATCCTGATTGCTCCAAACTGGGCCAGGCAGCCCTGGTACCCACTCCTTCTGTCCTTAGCAGTCCATCTTCCTGTGTCTCCCCAGGAACCACAATCTGTTAACCTGTGCCCAGGGGAGAGTCTGGTATCCGAATCTCAAATCCCTCAACCTCAAGGCCTGGCTCTTGAGGAGTTAGTTGCTGATCTACAACTTTCTCGGTGTTCTCGAAATCTTGAAAGCTTCTAGGAAGCCTTCCACCAGGGCTACCTATAACTCCAAGTGGAAAAGGTTTTCCACATGGTGTTCTGGGAAGCATATTTCCCCGGAATCTGCTGATTTGCCCACTGTTTTGGACTATATGGTCCATCTTAATTCTTTGGGACTGAGACCAGCTACCCTGAAAGTGCATTTGGCAGCTGTCTCTGCTTTTATTTCAGCAGGGAAGCCCTCTTCTCTTTCTGCTCACCCTGTATTTTCCAAGTTTTTTAAGGGATTGCTTCATACCAATCTACCATTCAGGGACCCTGCCCCTGCCTGGGATCTTAATGTTTGCATTGCTCAGCGGATGCAACCCCCCTTTGAACCTCTGTCTTCGGCAGAGCTTAAGTATTTGACTTGGAAAACTGTATTTCTAGTAGCCATCACTTCTGCCAGGCGCATAAGTGAGTTACAGGCTTTATCAGTGGAGACTGACTTTATTTCCTTTCACAGGGATAAGGTAGTCCTTAGGACTAACAGGAAGTTTTGCCTAAGGTGGTTTCAGATTTCCACCTTAACCAATCTATTTCACTTCCAGTGTTCTTCACTGACCATTCCTCCTCTAGTGAGAGGAGGCTGCACAGCTAGATGTTAAGAGGGCCCTAAGTTACTACATAGAGCGTACCAAGGGTCACAGGTTTGACTCCTCCAACTATTTCTCACTTATGGTGAGGTTGGGAAAGGAAACCTGCCACTAAGAGATCCATTGCCAGGTGGATTGTCTCTTGTATCCAATTTGCTATCAAAACTGGTAAGGTTCCCCTTCAGGCCTGAGGCTCACTCTACCAGAGGTACAGCTGCATCTCTAGCTGCTGCCAGAGACATCCCTATCTTAGACATATGTCAAGCAGCTACTTGGAAAACAGTACACACTTTCACCAAGCATTACTCCCTGGATATCCAGGCCAGGAGGGATGCTAGGTTTGGCACAGCCGTGCTTCAGAGCCTATTCCCTAAGTTGGTTCTGTCCCTCCTCCTTGGAGGTACTGCTATGTAGTCTGCATTAGTCATAATATAGCAAGACTTCATGTTGTTTGAAGAAAAAATTACTCACCTTAGTAATGTTGTTTCTTCTAATGGAGTCTTTCTATATTATGACCTCCCCCCCCAGCCTGCCCCTCTCAGAACTTCTACTTTGGGTATGGGGTGGGCAGTCCACTGTTGGCACTTATTGATGCCCCCTTTTATGTTTTTCACCCCTTCTTGTTGGGGTGTTTGGGTGTTGTGTTTTATTTTATCTTATTTTTTCTGGTCCCCTGACTTGAGTCTTGGTGTTGGGACCAGAAAAATTGTGTTAATATTTTAGTAGCCAGTTGGCTAGTGTAGGTTACAGCTTCCACACAGAGCCTTAGTGAGTTTTGCTCGTAAAGATCTGACAGTTTCGGTTTGAAATATCCCTGACAGAGCTTCTCTAACCGAGCTCGCGCTCTAACTTCCATGCCCTGCATGGAAGTTAACGCTTTCACCTCCGGAGCAGTTCTAATGGTGGGACAAACTGCATTAGTCATAATATAGCAAGACTCCATTAGAAGAAACAACATTACTAAGGTGAGTAATTTTTTCTTCTGGGAGCTCCAGAAAGCAGAGGAGTTTGTAAAGGGCCTGAAGAGGAGAGTGAGCTGAACGGTGGTGGGGAGATACGAAGAGTTGGAAGGTTAGTGATAAAAGGTTGTGATTTTGCTCTTCCGGTGGATTTTTTGACTGCATGGCTACAGACTATAAACTGAGTTATATTGAGAGTGTTTCTAGTTTATTCCTGAGGAGGACAGCCCCTGGAGGAGACGGATGAGGGCTCAGCCATGGTTGAAGAACTGTGGATTAGAGGGGTCTGAGCAGCTTGGAGACTGGGCCTTGATGTACGTTACCCTTCTGCTTTTCTGGAGGGCTCTCCCCTATGGACTGGCGGTGTATGAGAGTCCAGCTGGAGGCCTGAGGGCCGCTGACATGTAGAGAACTCTAACACCGATGAGGTAGGAGCAGGGGAGGGCCTAGCGTGTGTTTTTTGATGGCTTCCTGGCCCCCTGCACCACCCCTCTGATATTGCTGGGTCCATGATATTTCCATTTACTGTCATTAATTGGGAAGGGGAGGGCATGTTGATGGGGGGGGTGGAGTGAGGGGGCATGAACTGGGTATCTGGTTTGAAGGGATGAAGAGAGGTCCGGGGGCTGGGGGCATTATTAGGGGTTAGGTGAAGGTATGTTAACCTGGAGTGGGGAGGTCTTATGGGGTGGTTTTCAATGCCTGAGGCCTAGGCTTATAAGGACCCTTCTCTGGGTCATGTGATTGAGAGCGTCTTTGGTACCTTTTCGGAGGGGGCAGGGTGGGGAGTTGGGGGATGGAATACAGGAGGGCTGAGCAGCGAATTTGAATGCATATTGTAGGTGGTCCTTCTTTTGGGCCGGGTGGGTATAAGTGCTGGGAGGTGCGCTATAGCTACGCCGATGGAGGTGGGGTGAGGGATTGGGAGGAATAGGCTGCGGTATGGAGATGGAGGACTGTGTCATAGGCTCCTGCACTCGAGCGGGGTGTGGGATGGCCCTTCCCCAAGAACTAATGCGGTGGCCTGGGATGAGGAGAGGGAGCAGGAGTGCACAGGGACCTTTTTATAAGGGGAAGGCTAACAGTGGGGGGGAAGCCGAGGCCCGATTGGTGCTGAGACGAGGATAAAGAGGGGTAGAGGGTGGTTGAGCCTGCTCAAGGAGGAAACCTCGTGGGGGAGAATTGACTATGATTGGGTAACTGGGACAGAGGTGGGTTCTCGATGGGCTAAGGGGAGGGCAAAGAGGAGAGCTAGGGCGAGGGGTGAGACAGTTTGATGGGACGCTGATCGGGATTGGGCGAGAGGGGGCGTTGAGGGAGGAATTTTTTTTTTCTTGAGATAAGAGCTGAGAGGGCGGAATAATGTTCGAGCTAGAGATGGGCATCTATGGGATCCCTGGGAGTGGGACAGTTCCGGAAGGAGGAATCAGGCTGTTGGCAGGGGCGGTGGGACGTGCATTTCGGTTGTGAGGGAGAAGTGCTGAATGTTTGTTCTTTATTGTCTTTAAATCTACACTTGTGCTATGTTAGCAATTCGTGTTATAGAGAGAAGGGGGAAGAGGAGAGCTTACAAAGGGGTGAAGGGTGGGATTGGAGGGGTTTGGGGGATTAGTTATAAATGTTAGAATAAATAGATTTCTTACTGTTTTTGTTAGTAGTATAGTCACCTGGTTGTATCTCAATTGTGGAAGTCGAGTGTGCAGAAATCAAGGAAGTTTATAAAGGTGCATGTAGTCACATGAAAAGTTGGATATATATAATGCAATGTCAAGTGAAAACACCCTAAAATGAAAAGCTACACAGGATGGGATGGGTGATCTTGTAAATCTAAATGTCATATCTTGGAATGTAAAACGTATAGCGAGCCCAGTGAAGAGGACCGCACTTCTTACCGTGCTTAGGCGAAAGGGGGCACAGGTAGCATTGTTGCAAGAGACGCACCTGACAGAGCTGGAGCATGCCAAACTGGTGCGGAATCTGGTTGGGAAATGTCTAGTGGCCTCTTATTCCTTCCATAAAAGAGGGGTAGCAATACTGTTACATAAGAATTTGCCCTTTGAGGTGAAAACGGTAGTGAAATGCCCTAAGGAGGGCAATACATCTTTGTCACTGGAGTTTGGTGAGGAGAGACACTTACATTTGGCTGTGTCTATGCACCAGCAGTATATGACCCGGTTTTTTACTCCTCTTTGCTGGGCTTGCTTGTCAGGGAGCAATTTCCGGGGCTCATCAATGGAGATTTCAGCTGAACAATGGATGAAGATGGATCATTCCAAGGATGAGGAAGTGGCAGGCCTGGGGCAGTGGCAAATTGGATTGTGTGGATCTAGATTTGGTGGATGAGTGGAGGCGGTTAATCCCACGGGCAGGAGTATACGCTTTTATTCTAATCCCCATAAGACTTGGTCCCCGGTTAGATTTCTTTTTTCTGCCTAGAGGCTGGGTAGGGAGGATAAAAGAGAGAAGTCACAGCTCCATTTTCATCTCGGATCATGCCATGGTGGTGATGAGCATCTCAGGGGAGGGAGCTGAGAGTAGGTCTTTAATCTGGAGATTTTGTACATACTTAGCTAAGGACCAAGTGTTCAGGGAATACCTGGCAGAACAATGGAAGCTCTATGAGGAGATGAATGATACGGGAGAGGTTTCCAGTGCCACTTTTTGGGAGGCAGGTAAGGCTTATATCCGGGGGGCTATAATAGCCTATGTGGCCAGGATTAAAAAACAGAAAAGGGGTAAAAGGGAAGAATTAGAAAGGCAAGTGAAAGAGCTGGAAAAGCAGGTAGGAGGAGGAGAAAGGGGAGAAGCCCCCAAGATGGTAGGCAGTGGCGAGGGAAGCCTTAATTCTCTTAGGGGAAGAAGCAGGAGAAACATTTTTTTGCCAGAGGAGGAGGTTTTGAGTGAGGGGAATAAGCCCCGGACCCTATTAGGTGAGGCTTATGAAGGGGGCAGATGCCCAACTCGGATTCTGCGGATTGGGGGGGGGGGCAAGTTCTCACAAGCTCAAAGGCCATAGCAGAGTGTTTCGGGAGTTTTTATGAAAAGCTATATAGGGCAGAGCATATCCGGGAGTTCTTGAGAAGGGTACATTTGCAGAGGATCACAGACGAGCAGAGAGAGGTGCTGAGTCAGCCCATTTCAAGATTGGAAATCCTGAGTGCCATACAGAAGTTACAGGAGGGAAAGGCCAGTGGGCCCGATGGATTCCCTGTCGAGTACTACAGGATTCTCGGGGGGGGGGGGGGCAAATGGCGGATGTGTTGAGGAGGGTATTTGTGGTAGGAGAGGAGGGGCAGGTCCCGGTACTGCCTGACTCATGTTATGAGGCTAATATTTGCTTAATACAGAAAGGGGGTCAGGATGAGATTGAATGCTCCCCCTATTGACCAATCTCTCTTCTCAGTGTTGACATGAAAGTTTTAGCCAAAGTCCTTGCCACCCGTTTAGAGAATATTTTGCCAGAGGTGGTTCACCCAGATCAGACCGGGTTTATCAAGGGGTGACAGTCCTACCACAATGTACGTATGTTGTTAAACATTGTATGGCGGGCTAGACAGGTGGGAGCCAAGATGGGGGTGATCTCGTTGGATGCTGAAAAAGCGTTCGATAGGGTAGAATAGAATGGGGATACCTTTTCGAGGTGATGACCCAGTTTGGTCTGGGGGACCCGTTTATAGGGTGGGTCAGGGCCATGTACCAAAAGCCAAGTGCACAAATAGTGGTCAATGGGTGCCTGTCTGCGAAGTTTGGACTAGGCAGGGGGACGAGGCAGGGGTGTTCTCTGTCCCCTCTACTATTTGCTCTGGTGATTGAACCACTAGCGTCAGCGGTACGCCAACAAGGGTGTGGTGGTGTGGACAGGAGGATGAGTGCATAAGGTGGCGCTTTTATGCGACGATATGCTGCTTTTTTAGGGACATGGAGTGGCTCTATGGGATGTCTAATGGATATTATTGAAAAGTTTGCAGACTTCTCTGGGTATAAGATTAATGTAAGGAAATCCAAAGTCATGGGGTTCCCAGAAGTCAGTCCAGAGGTACAGCAATGGGGATTCAGGATCATCAGGTCAGATTTTAAATATCTTGGGGTCCGCATCGGGCGGAGGTGGGAAGAGTTGTATAAGCTGAATTACCACTCCCTGATAACATAGAAACATAGACTTTGACGGCAGATAAGGACCGCTAGGCCTATCTAGTCTGTCCATTTCCCTACCTACAGGATAGGCCGCAGATCCTGTTAACCAACAGCCTATATCTTCCTGCCCCCACAAGAATTGTCTTATGTCTGTCCCATGCATTCTTGAATTCTCCACAGTTTTAGACCCCACAACTTCCTCAGGAAGGCTGTTCCATGCATCCACTACCTCTCTGTGAAATAATACTTCCTCACATTGCCCTGAACCACCCTCCTTCTATCTTTAAATTGTGTCCGCTTGTTCTTGTAAGTCCTCTTTTCTGAAAGATGCTACCCTCTTGGACTTGGTTGATTCCCTTGAGGTACTTGGAAGTTTCTATCATGTCCCCCTCTCCTTCTTTCCTCAAGGGTATACATATTAAGCTCCTTTAGTCTCTCCTCATCGGCTTCTCTTGCAGACCCTGCACCATTTTAGTGCCTCCTCTGTACTGCCTCTATCCTGTCTATATCCTTGCGGAGATGGGGTCTCCAGAACTGGACACAGTATTCCAGATGGGGTCTCACCAACTGTCTGTACAGAGGGATAACAACTTCCTGTTTTCTGCTGCTGATGCCTCTCCCTATACATCCCAGTATACCCCTGGCCCTCCTTACTGCCTTCTCACATTGCTTGCTAACCTTAAGGTCATCTGATATGATTACCCCCAGGTCCCTTTCCTGTTTTGTTGTTGATACTACCTCCCCACCCATTGTGTATTCTTCCCCGGTTCTTGTTTCCCAGGTGCATTATTTTGCACTTTTGCATTGAATCCTAGCTGCCATCGTCTGACCATTCCTCCAACTTTGCCAAGTCCCTTTTCATCCTTTCCACGCCTCCTTGTGTATCAACCCTGTTGCAGATCTTTGTGTCATCTGCAAAAAGGCATACTTTTCCTTCCAGTCCCTCTGCAATGTCACTGATGAAGACATTAAAAAGGACTGGACCCAATACTGAACCCTGCGGTACCCCACTAGTAACCGCCCTTTCTTCAGAGTGGACTCCATTTTCAATTACCTTCTGTGTCCTGTTGTCCAGCCAATGTTTTACCCAGGCTACCACCCTGGAACCCACTCCCAGGCTGGTTAATTTGACTAATAATCTTTTGTGTGGGACTGTGTCAAATGCCTTGCTAAAGTCTAGGTAGGCCATGTCCACAGCCCTCCCTGGTCTACTACTTTGGTCACCCAGTCAAAGAAATCTATTAGATCTGCCTGACATGACTTTCCGCTGGAACCCATGCTGCCTTGGATCCTGTGCTCCACTGACCTCTAGGTACTCAACTATTGTTTCCTTCAGAGTGACTCCATCACTTTCCTACCACAGAGGTCAGACTGACAGGTCTGTAGTTTCCCTGCCTCTGTCTTGGTCCCACTTTTGTGAAGGGAATCACATCCGCCTTCCTCCAGTCCTCGGGTACCACACCATCCTCCCATGATTTATTAAAAAGAGTAGCCAGTGGTTTCACTAGTTCCTTCCTTAATTTTTTAGAATTTGGGTGAATTCCATCAGGACCCGTTGCTTTGTCCACCTTCAGTTTTAGAGTTCTTGCAGAACCCTTTCTTCTGTGAAAGGACTGGGATCGACCCCTATCAAGAGTGCTTCTGTTAATTGGATTAGGCACTTCCCTCCTCTTTGTGAATACTGAGCAGAAATATTCGTTCAGTATTCCTGCTTTTCTACTGTCCCCTCTGCCCACCCACCGCTCATCATTCTATTCAGCCTCACTATCCCTCCCTTTGTCTTTCTATGCTCACTGATGTACCTATAAAAGGTTTTATCCCCCTTCTTAACTGAGTTGGCTATCTTTTCCTCAGTTTGGGCCTTTGCTATGCTGACTTCCCTCCCTGCTTCTTTCTGCCTTAACTGGTACAGCTCTCTGTCCTGCTCCTTCTGTGTTTCCTTATACTTCCGGAATGCTTTTTTTTCATGACTTTCACAGCCACCTCTCTTGAGAACCATACTGGCTTTTCTTTCGTTTTGATTTGTTTATTTGCTTCACACAAAGGCTTGTTGCCTCTGTGATGGCAGTTTTGATAATTCCCCATTGTTGCTCCACACCTCCTTCTAGCCTGTTTGCTAGTGCTTTTCTGAGGCGTCTCCCATCTTGCCAAAGTCAGCCCTCCTGAAGTCCAGTACCCTCACTTTTGTATGGCTTGACTCTGTAGCTGAGTTTAATGTGAACCACACTGTTTGATGGTCACTTGTCCCCAGATGGCAACCCACTTCTAGATCTGAGATCCTCTCACTGCCCCCGTTTGAGAGTACGAGGTCTAAGATTGCTCCCTCTCGGGTGGGTTCTGAAACTAGCTGTCTAATGCCTGCCACCTGTGGGGGCGTCAAGAATGGCCCTGCTCTTGGATGTGGCTGCAGCAATGTGCCCTCAGTTAACATCTGGCATATTCAGGTCTCCCATCAACAGTATCTCCCTTTCTCTGCCATTCTAAGAATGCCTTCCATCATATCCTTGTCCATTCCTTCCCCTGACATGGGGTCTGTACACAACCCCCTGTGCGGATTGTGGTGCCCTTTCCAGTCTCAAGGTGACCCACAGTGCCTCCTCTCCTCCTGTTTACTCTTTTGTTCAGTTGCTTTTATCCCTTCCTTTACATAGAGCTACTCCTCCCCTCTTCTCCCCTGCCTGTCTCTCCGGTGAGTTATGTACCCTGGTATGTAACATCCCAGTCATGGTTCTCTGTGTACCATGTTTCTGTGACTGCTACAATATCCAGGCATCCCTCTTCCATTAAGGCCACCAGCTCAGGGAGCTTGTTGCCCCAGACTACGGGCATTTGTACTCATTACCCTCCATTTCTAATGGCCTTACCCCTTTGCCCCATCCCTGTCCTTCTTGCCTTTGTCACTTTCTCCATTTACCCTGCCCTCTCCCTATCGACACCTCCATGTTGGTGTTTGCCACACTTACTACCGTGATTGTTTGGGGTTAGATTTTCCTGCTCCTTTCCAGTGCCTCCCTTGGCTAGTTTAAAAGCTTGCCAATGAAGCATTTAAACCTATCACCTAGGATCCTGTTTCCTCCGGACAGATGCAGCCCATCATGCCAGTATAGGCTTGCATCACTCCAGGTGGACCCCAGTCCCCAATGAAGCCAAATCCTGAGCTCCACACCAGTTTTCAACCACTGATTGAACCCATGGTCGGAACACCTAGCCTCTCCTATGCCATAGATGGGTAGCACCTCCGAGAAGGTTACCGTCGTGCTATTTGACTAAGGCCCTCCCCAATTCCACAAACTCTTCCTGCACTTCTCTAATCCCTTTCTTAGCCAGGTCATTTGTCCCTAGGTGGACAATGACATCCAGCTCCCTCCCCTGTGCAGCTGCTCCGGCAATCCTGAGGATTCGCTCCCTGTCCCTCCAAGCCATGGCGCCAGGCAGGCACCTCACCTCCCTCTCCCCTTCCTTGCCCAGTTCTACCTTCCTAACAATGGAGTCCCCCACCAGGAGTTGTTTCCTTCCCCTGCAGGGTCCCCTGCCATCCTCCTTGGTCTCCACTGTAGGTGCCTCCATAGAGGAACCACACTTTGCCAGAATGGCATAGGAATTGTGGAGAGGTACAACTGGAGGGATGTGCCTCTGTTCCACCACCCTCACCCTCCCTGAGCCCACTGTGGTCCAACCGCTCCTCTTTCTTGGCAACCTCTGAGGCTACGGCAGTGGCACTGGTGGTCCCTGGATGGAAGAGGAGGTCCCACAAATCCTGGCCAACTCAGCCTGGAGATGAGCAACCTCCTCCCTCAGCCCAGAGAGGTGCCTGCAGATGGGACAACACCGCATCCTCCAGAACATCTCCCGGAAGACTGCTGCTCCACAGCCACTGCACTGCACCACTCCAGTCATGTCTTATTTCTGGCCCTTAACTGTTTGCAATCCTTACTTTCTCTTTCCTCTGTTTTTTTCTCTCTCCTTACTTTCTGCCTGTGTGCCCTTTAAGCTCCTGATTGTCCTGTTCTGAGACAAGAATATCCTATATTTCTCAGTAGACCACTTACTTGTTCAGAGGCAGACCTCCAGCAGCTAGAGGGCCGGAGAGCAACTCTTGCCCTTCTAGGATGGTGGATCCTTGGTGGTTCTGTGATCACTCACTTCTGCCCTAAACAGGAAGTTCCTGTTGTCAGTCAAATCCTGTGCCTATAAAATAGAACTAGCTTTGGGTGGGGGCTGGAGGGAGGGAAGGAGGGCAATATAGTCCCAGTAGAGAAGTTCAGTCACACAGCAGTCCTTTCTCCTGGTGTCTTCTGCCCAAGCTATTAGCAGAATCTTTCCTAAGGCAGTCTTTAAATGTAGCTTCCTTCTAGCTAAGCCCTACCCTACTTACCAGATCTTTCACAAGTAATTTAAACCTCACAGCAGTTAAGTCCTTTCAGTCACCTGAGATTTACACCTAGATGACTTTTCAGTTACCCATTCAGTTCAGTTAACCCAAACACACTTTTTTTTTGTTTTGTATGTTAGTTTTTACCCTAAATTAAAGGTCCAAATACAAAAGTTCTTCTACTTTAGTACCAGCAGAGAAGTTCAGTCACACAGCAGTCCTTTCTCCTGGTGTCTTCTGCCAAGCTATTAGCAGAATCTTTCTAAGGCAGTCTTTAAATGTAGCTTCCTTCTAGCTAAGCCACTCCCCCTACTTACCAGATCTTTCTACAAGTAATTTAAACCTCACAGCAGTTAAGTCCTTTCAGTCACCTGAGATTTACACCTAGATGACTTTTCAGTTACCCATTCAGTTCAGTTAACCCAAACACACTTTTTTTGTTTTGTATGTTAGTTTTACCCTAAATTAAAGGTCCAAATACAAAAGTTCTTCTACTTTAGTCCCAGCAGAGAAGTTCAGTCACGCAGCAGTCCTTTCTCCTGGTGTCTTCTGCCAAGCTATTAGCAGAATCTTTCTAAGGCAGTCTTTAAATGTAGCTTCCTTCTAGCTGAGCCATTCCCCCTACTTACCAGATCTTTCTACAAGTAATTTAAACCTCACAGCAGTTAAGTCCTTTCAGTCACCTGAGATTTACACCTAGATGCCTTTTCAGTTACCCATTCAGTGCAGTTAACCCAAACACACTTTTTGTTTTTGTTTTGTATGTTAGTTTTTTACCCTAAATTAAAGGTCCAAATACAAAAGTTCTTCTACTTTAGTCCCAGCAGAGAAGTTCAGTCACACAGCAGTCCTTTCTCCTGGTGTCTTCTGCCAAGCTAAATTCGGTATTGGCAGACCTGAAGAGGTGGATGCAATTACCTGTATCTTGGATTGGGAGGATAAATCTCTTAAAAATGAATATTATCCTCTAACATCTTGTACCCATGCAAATGCTGCAGATGAGGCTTACTGTGAAGGGATGAAAAGCTAGAGAAAGGGTTCACGGACTTCATTTGGCAGGGGAAAAAGCCTAGAATAAGTTTAGCGAGGCTCAAGGCGGATAGAAATAGGGGTTGGCTCAGCTTCCCGGATTTGGGTGCATACTACAGGGCAGTGCAACTCTGGGGCGTAGCAGATTGGATCCACAGGCCTGAGGTGGCTAGTTGGGTGGGGCTGGAACAGGAGGAGACCCCAGGAAGGCTCACAGCATACCTCCATAGCAAGGATCTGCGGGCATACAGGGACTTAGGCGGCGGTAACCCATTGGTCCAAGAGACGTTGGAGGCCTGGCACCACCTATGGCGACAGAAGGGGGGGACCCAGAGGGAGACCGTCCTACTTCCAATTGTGAGAAACCCCTTCTTTGTCCCTGGGATGGAGGATAGGGGGTTCCTAGAATGGGAGAAAGGAGGTGCTGTGTGTGTGGGCGTACTGTTGGAGAAGGGGGAGATGGGTGAGTTTAATAAAGTCAGGCGAGATCTAAGGCTGGGAGCTTCTCATTTGTTTCGATATATGCAGCTGAAAGCATATGTAGGACGACTGGGTATAGGGGGAAAGGGGAAGCTGCACCCAAATGGAATAGAGCAGATGGTATGTCAGGCTAGGAGAGACACAAAAGGATTTGTAGGAAAAAATTGCCAAGCAAGAGAAGCAGAGCCTACCAGACTTGACGGGCCCTACAAAGGCCCTTTGGAAAAGGGATCTAGGGTTGCAGATCTCGGAGGAAGACTGGGGTGTAATGCCAAGTATGCCGGAGGGAATCATGATATGCAATAAATTTAAGGAGGCCTTCTATAAGTTCTTGCATAGAATTTACTGGCCCCCAGTGGCAGTACATCGGGCACACCCTTCGGTTTCGCAGAACTGCAGAAAAGGGCAGGTTAGGCACTTGTTTTCATTGCTTCTGGTCGTGCCCTGTTCTGGTAAGATATTGGGGGAATGTGGTCCAGGAGGTAAACAAGGTGATGGGGGGCAATTGACCCGTGACCCTTTAGTCTGTCTATTTGGGGTGGAAAGAATAGAAGGAGAAGAAGAGTGGCAATTATTGCCTAGATGGGCAAGGGTCTCGTTGGTGTTGGCCAGACATTGTATACAAAATACCTGAGTTACTGGGAATGGGCTTATGTTGGCTGATTGGCGAAAGCTGGTTATATGCACATCGGCTTTGGAGAGGCTCACATGGATAGTTAGAGATAGGGAAGAGGTGTTTTTGAGGGACTGGGCACCCTTTTTGGTGACCTTGAGTTTGTCCGAAAATTTAATGCTCCATACAGGGTTGAATATATAGGCTCCAGGGGGTTGGATAGGTATAGGGGATACACCCTTCTTGGGGGGGTGGCGAAGGGGGAAGAACAACTGTCAAACCCTGGTCTAGAAGGGTTTCTTTCTGTTGGCACCAACATAGAGGATAATGTATGGTCCTCTATCGTTAACCGGTCAGTTAACAGTTGAGAGGTTGCCAGGGCGACCGTGTAAACCTCGAGAGCGGTTAAAATTGACGGTTGGATTGCCGATAGAGGACCATACATTTTTATAGTGTATGTGGTCCCACCTCAAAAGCTGCTTACTTTTTCATAACTCAGTCACCGCCAGGCCGTTCAGTCCTTCCTAACCGCTGCTGTTTGTGCGTCGGTTCCCTGTCGAAAAAAAAGCGCGCACATGCACAGACCACTCGCTGTTGTTAACCTATCGATGTGACGTAGGATTGATACGTTAACAACATATCTACATCACATTGATAGGTTAACAACCTTAGGAAATGACGATTTCCTAAGGTTAACAGTGTTCTACCATACATTATATTCTAGTATTATATAAATAGCTGTGGAGCGGATGTTTGCTCTATGCACTGTATATTATAATAATAATAATAATGGGCAGTCGTCCGTGGAGATCTGAATACATACTGTAGAAGGTGTAGGGGTAGGGCTGCACACTCGACCATACCTTTGTAAGGGGAATATTTGGAATGTATTAAGTAGATAACCAGGATTTGTGTGTGTCTGTGTTTGTACTTGTCTCTTGTTGTATGTAGTTTGTATAAGTTCTTTGTGTTGGAAAACTTTTAATAAATAGAATATACAAAAAAAAATGTTAGCTGTTTTATAACTAGATTCCCATCTACTGCTACAGGGCCAATTATCCTTGAATCATCCTTTTTGCTATTTATATATGAAAAAAGAGATTTTTGTGTTAGATTTTGTATGTGCCAAAGTAAATTCAAGTTTTAATTTTGCTTGTTTTTTTAATTTTTTTTAAAGTTGAAACTGCTGTTTTATATTTGAGCCTGATACTCAGTGTATAGTTTGCTTTTAGTTTCTTAAATAGGCAGTCTTTTAATTTAATTTGTCTGTGTATGGTTTTAGTGAACCAAATGGGAATGTTACCCCTTTTATCGTATTTGACCTTAAGTGGGACATATCTCTGCTCCAAATCAAATATCATTTTTTTAAATTCTTCCTAAGCATGCGTTGTTGTTTTATCCTTGAACTCACTAACCCAGTCAATTTGACTAAGTTTAATATTTATTTGTTTAAAATTGGCCTTATTATAATTTTTGTGTATAGTACCTGTGGAAGACTTTGAGTTTGTATTGATCACACTTAGCAAAATTGAGCTATGATCAATATTATCGATTGGGGCTGAAATATTAATGTTTGAGACTCTATTTTCTATATTAGTGATAATAAGGTCTAGTATGTTAGTTTCCCTAGTGGGAAATCTCACTAGCTGCTCTAGACCAAGATCG
Organism: Neoceratodus forsteri; assembly: GCA_016271365.2. Lineage (NCBI taxonomy): Eukaryota > Metazoa > Chordata > Ceratodontiformes > Ceratodontidae > Neoceratodus > Neoceratodus forsteri. The sequence continues at coordinate 1,520,373,180 of CM057452.1, forward strand.
ATACATGTATTTATTAATAATTTGTCTTGTTCTGTTGTACAAGTCAGTGTTTCCCATTTAATTCCAGGCAAGTTAAAATCTCCCAGGACAAGGACATTATTTTTATTGGCCATTGTGGCTGTTTGATCAGTTAGATCATTTGTATAAAAAAGATCAGATGGGGGGGGGGGTCTGTAACAGACTCCTATTGTCAACTTAGGTTGACCCTTAAAGTGTACTGTAACCCAAAGTGATTCTGTGTTTGTACTAACATTTTCTTCATAAGAGGTGAGGTCACTGTGCACAAATAAACATACACCCCTCCAGTTCTATTTATTCTGTCTTTATGATACAATTTACAATTAGGTAATTCTCTTGACCATTTAGAAGCAGTATCCCACCAAATCTCTGTTACCGCAATAATGTCCAAATCCAGTAACTTAAATTTAACTTCTATTTCAGCCATGTTTGTTATTTAGTGATCTTGCATTAAATGAAAGTATATTACAAGATTTAATTATTTGATATACATTATTATAATTATTTTTTAGAGAATTTGGACTTTGCCAATTCTCCCCCCTAGGATTTAGTTTAAAGTGTTAATGGCTGCAACAATTGCTTTCCCCAACATGGTGCTCCCTCTTCTGCTGAGGTGTAAGCTATCCCAGCAAAAGAGGGAGTCCCTTCCAGAAAAATGTTCCCAATGAGGGATACATTTAATATCTTGTTTTAGGCTCCACATTCTCAGCCCATTATTTATTTGTTTGATTTTATTAGTAGTTGTTATTGTTGCCCTTGGTACAGGAAGAATCTCAGAAACATACTGTACTACCTTTTTCTACTAATAAGTTGTTTAGGGCCACATAGTTTGCTTTTATTTGTGTGATATCAGTGTTTAGAATGTCATTTATTCCTGCGTGGATTATGACTAAAGGATTTTGTCCAGCATCTGGAAGTATTGAATTTATCATACTGGATATGTCAGAGATCTTGGCTCCCCTATAACTTGAACATGTTCGATTTGATTTATCAGGATTACATATAGCCCTACCTATATGTTTGATCATAGAATCACCCAGTACAAAAATTTGTCTGGGTGGGTCATTGGGGGCTGTAGCTTGAACTGTATCCATAGTGTTATTATTCGCTAAACGCATAGTCTTTGATGTTAATGAGTTTTCCAATAAATCCCTTTTTTTGTTTGTATTTTTGTTTGTAATTTTATTGTATTCGAGTAATGGAGGGGTAGGGCAGTCAGGCTCGATTTGTGGTTCAATTAATGGTGGACCTCTGTTGACATCATTAATACTAAAATGTGGTCCTTTTTCATCTGGTGTTTGTGGTAGTATACTGGTATTATTATTAGCCTCAGAAGAAATAACCTGAAAACAGTTCTGTGTGGAAATTTGAAACTGATCTGCTTTTCGTCCCTTTTTGGCTACTGTAGAAGATGTCACTATGGCCCAGTCATTAACTTCAGGGTCGCCCTCTCTAACCCTTTTCTTAGAAACGTCCAAGCTGTTGGCTGAATTAGAAGCATTTCCTGGGTCTGTTAGTTCATTTATTGAGTGCACATCTTGATTCATTAATTGCAGTTTGTTTGGGTTTACTGGTGAGTTTTGCTTTTCCTCATTTCTTTCTGTGTGACGTCTAAGCTTGTCTGCCTGACTATTTTCTAGAAAAAGGAGTCTTTGTCCAAATGTGCCTATTTCCTCTTCCATAGACTTATTTGATAAGCATTTCTCACACGTAAAACTTTGGTCAGAATTAGCTAGTTTGTCTACTAGTTTGTACATTTGGCAACATATGCATTTAATGCCAATATCTCCCTCTAGCATCATTATAGTGGACATGCTAGGATTGGCTTCAGTCATGTTCCTGGTATTAGCTCCTAGTAGTCTACTGTACATGGTTGGCTAATTAATATGCTGCTTTTAATGAAAGAGGATCTAGTTTTTCAGGATCAATAATTACAAATCAGCAGTAATCTTACCCCATGTACTCTCTGCACTCAATGAAGCGAGAAGTAGGCAAACAATCTTTCTGGGGATCACCGATAACCGCAGAATGCACTGAACACATGCTAAAATGCGCATGTCTTTGCACGTGGCAAGCACGCACTCGCCCTGCTCACCGCAGGGCAGAATTAAATAGCTGTCTCAACCAGGAAGTAGCTGCCAAGTGCCGTACGCAGCTTAATGAGCTGCTATAGCAACGCTCGATTAGCTTGAATAGTAATTAAAGGTACCACTGAACATTTTGAAGTCTAAATGTTGCATAAAACAAATAAAAAAGCTTACACAAAAGTTCTTGATTCGTGGTTTCCACTATACTCATATAGAGAAGCCCACAAACCCTCTACCAAAGTCCTTACAAGGACTAAGGGCTCAGCACTCGAGAAACAAGTAATTATTAAATAAGTCAAAGCTAGTCTAAGGCTTTAGTAGAAGTTTATACAAGTATGTTTCATGTAAATGCTACACCCACATTCATATGAGGATAAGCACACTCAGGGAGAGCAGTAGTCGGCTTGCGCTCGCCACAGGGCAGAATTAAATAGCTGTCTCAACCAGGAAGTGGCTGCCAAGTGCCGTGTGCAGCTTAATGGGCTGCTATAGCAGTGCTTGATTAGCTTAAACAGTAATTAAAGGTATCACTTCATACAGTTCTGTTACAGCAAAGCTAGCAAGCTACCACCACAAGACCTCAGGGCACATTCCACACGTGTAAAAGCCCATGATTGGGTGAAAAGCAAGGAGCTGTTCGGTATCCTGTTTTCCTGAACCTGGAAGGGATTGAACTTTTCTGCTTCACCAAGTAAAGGATTGAATTGTTTGCATGATACCAGGACTCTGGCTTTCATTTTGTGTGGCATGTGGTGAGTGCCGTGATTACCTTACTTGCAGTTAAGTTTGGTCACTGAGCAACCGATACCCTTGTACGGTTCTGCCTCTGTCTTACTACCACGAAGCCTCAGGGCACATTCCACACGTGGCACTTCTGCCTCTGTGGCAGCTGCAAGGGGCATCCCCTTGCAGGAGATTTGTAAAGCAGCTACCTAGAAAACAGTGCACACCTTCACAAGGCACTATTGTCTGGACATACAGTCCATAAGGGATGCCAGATTTGGCAGTTTTGTCTTGCAGAACCTCTTCCCAAAATAGGGTCTGTACCCAGCCTCCCAAGGTACTGCTTTGAAGTCTGCAGTAGTTAAGCATAGTGAGGGATTCCTGGGTTTTGAAGAAAAAATTTCTCACCATAGTAATACTGTTTCTTCCAAGGAATCCTTCACTGTGCTTAACAAACCCACCCTACTTCACCTTCCAGAACTGGAAAAGGTTCTCCAAGAATCATTTTCCTTTTTTTAAACTTTATGTTTATTATATGAGAAAAACAGACATAGAGTTTTATCACAAGCATTGAATTGCAATAAAATAACTATATCCCATGAGGGTACCACTCCGCTCAGTATTCATATACAATTCTTTCATATGCTTTAAGATACATCCTTTGGGGGTAAAACAGGAAAACAATAATTAAAAAGTTCAGTACATATTGCTGTATTATGAGTCTATGAGCTACGTGGTTAAAGTTCCAGTAGTTGATGAAAATAAACGCCAAAGTCGTTGTCCTCCACCAGTGAGGGAGGGTATTATCACACTACATCATAGTAATGGGACACAAAAACGTGACCCATCTAAAAACAAACACTTTCTGTCAGAAACCCATAAGAATGATATAATTTAGGTGCATCTGTTCTATGACAAAACAAGAATAACTTTCAAGAATCAATAGAATTATGTGCATTCTTCTGAGATAGTACTTTCGATCGGTTTACACAGTGTGAGGCAATACAAGCAAAATAGAGGTGGTTACATTTGTTTAATTTGAACACTGCACACCAGAGAACTCTGTGTGCTTGTAGCACTAACAATGCACCACTTCAGAGGTAACAAATGATTTATTACTTAAGTATGGTCCCAAGTCTCTAGTCCAAAAATACGCTGAAGTAATCCTCACAGAAATAATGAAAAAAAAGAATATAAACAAACCCCTCGCCTTGAGTCTGTAGATTACATAGGTCTTCAGGAGACCTCATCATCCTCTGAAGAAGAGGCTTCTTGGTCCCGATCTTGAAGCTTGGGTGCCGCATGACCCCGCACCCACTTCAGGGCTTAATTTTGATCGTTGAACAAATATACTCTATTCTGATGAACAATGCGCAAATGAGTTGGGAAAATTAGCCCGTGGGAAAGACCAGCCTTCCTTAACGGGGCCCTTGCTCCATCAATTCTTTTTCTTTTTTGACGGGTGTCGTATCCAGTATCAGGAAACAACCTGATCTGTTCTCCATCATGTAGAAGGGACCTCTTATTTCTTGCCATCACCAGGATAAAATCCCTTGAGCCGATCATGTCCGTTACAACTATCGCCAACCTAGGAGCTTCTGGGTTGTCTGCTGTGCCTCAAGGGGTCACCCGATAGGCCTCTTGTAATCTCTGGGCCCAATCTGAGACCTTTTGCCCAAGTTGTTGCACCAGCCATTCTTGAACGAAAAGAAGATGATGATCTCCCTCGCATTCATCTGGCAAACCCAAGACATGGATATTCACTGCCCTCGCCTGATTTTCTAGTGTTTCGAGGCGTGATTTCAGGTGGGTATTTTCTTTGATGGTCGTCACCACTGCCCCCATCATTGAGTCCGCCCTTTTAGAGGCTTCGGCCAGTGCTCCTTGAACCACATCCAAGGTTGCCTCAATGCCAACTACACGATTAGTTAGGGCATCAAATTTATCTGGTAGCCCTGCAACCGATGCCATAATTCTGTTGAGCTTCACTCCGATTGTCTGGAGGGACTCTTCGGATGAGGTATCCCCTGTTTCAGTAGCTGGGCCTGGATGAGACCTCGTGGTGGGCGTACCTGGAGGATTTGTAGATCATGTGCCCTCACCAGCCGTTTCATCTTTATGAGGATTGCCCATTGTAGGAAGTACAACTTCAGATACAGGTAACACTGATTTTTAACTCCACTATGATGCGTAGAACAGCACAGTAAATTCGAAATTTATAATAGAATTAAGAGAGTTCTAAAGGGAGCAGCCATGTTGCTCGGGCTTCACAGCACCCCCATCTAGAATCAGTTTTCATTTCTGTATTTCACGTGACAATTACTTGTTGCATTGCCTATAATTGATATTTGGTTGATTCTGTTGAAAAATTTTGGTCTGCCATGATAACTCTACAGGGACTCAACATTTTTTGTTCCATTCCTTTTTTCTGTGTTTAGCTAGTTAAGTGGTCACTGCTCCCCTAGCTACAGAAATAAAGCTGACATTATAGGGTAGAGTGGAGCGTGACCACACAGCAGAGACTTGAATTTCATTCCAAGATTATCTGATTTGCATGCAGTTCTACTCTCCGTGGCAGTTCAAACCAGCAGGCTGATTTGCAGTGGTTAAGTATAGTGAGGGATGCCTTGGAAGAAACAACATTACTATGGTGAGTAGTTTTGTCTTATCCCAGACCATAGCCTCTCCTATTAAGTGCCCCCTCCCCCCCAAAAAAGTGACTAAGTGAGCCATTACTCTTCACCTCAGTTTTAAGATGCATTTTCTTTGTAGGTTTAAAGTCACCATGTGCCTGGAGAAAAGTAAGAGGATAGTTGGAAAACTTTGGCTATAAATCAGGTTGATAGTTACTTAAAGGAGATGTAGCAGCAAAGTTAGCTGAGCCACTATAGCATACATCGTAGCTCAATCCCCCCCAATCCCCCTGTAGTCCCAATATATATTGTGTAAAAAAGTACCTTAATGCTCATAAACTTGAATTATCACATCAGTGCAGCCGGCATTTTGAGACAGAGGGTACAGCCCCCCAGTGATCATGCTGCCAAAAAATGTGATAAGCTGACACAGTTTTGCCCTTTCCGAAATATTGCCCTTATGTACGGAGATTTAAAAATCTCTATTTTCCATGTCTGTCGCAATTATTTACAAAATGTGCCTATATGCCATGTGTGTGCCGACACACACACATAGCCTGTAGGCACATTTTCTAAAAATAGTGCTGGGCATGGAAAATACAGAAACTTTTAAATCTCCGTACATAAGGGCAATATACCGGAAAGGGCAAAACCATGTCAGCATATTGCAGGTTTTTGGCAGCATGGTCTCCGGGAGGGCTGTACCCTCTGTAACAAAATGCCGGCTACACTGATGTGATAATTCAAGTTTCCGAGTGTTAAGGTACTTTTTCTACAAAATATATATCGACACTACAGGGGGGATCGAGCCACGATGTATGTTGTGGTGGCTCAGTTAACTTTGCCACTAGATCTCCTTTAACACCCTAATTATAAATACAGCTACACTAGCTCATAAACATCCTTTTTTTTCTTGAAATGTTTAAGTTGTCAATGTTTTTTTTTGTCCCTATTAGGAGAAAAGTGGTGCAAATATTTTGTATGTTGGGCCCTACATGAAACAAGCATTTGTCAATGCTAAATGTTCACTGCTTGCATTGCTGTTGTACCAGGTCTTGCTTGTACATATTTTTATAATATTTTTACCCAAGAATGGACCAAATAAGATGCGATATGTCATTTGCAATGGTGTCCAGATTCTACACAGTTTTATACTGCATTTATCCAGGACAGTAGAGGTGAGATGTGATATCTTATTTTTTATAGTGGTCCTTATTTTATAATGTATTTTTCTAGGACAGGTCATTTTAGATGCATCTCCTTTTCAGTGGGGTTCTGCTGTAGGGTCCTGTTTTTACACAGTTTTGCAATATATTTACCCAGGATAACACGGCTGAGATGCAGTATCTCATTTTCAGTGGGGTACTGCTTTAACCCACCTTTGTACTGTATTTGCCCAGGATATTACAGTCCATATGCTATCTTGTATTCAGTGGGATCCTGCTTTCCCAGTTTTTGCTCTGTATTTACCCAGGATAGCACAGCCGAGATGCAGTATCTCGTTTTCGATGGGGCCCTACTTTTACCCATTTTTATCATGTATTTACCCAGGATAGGCAAGCTGAAAGGCAAGTTACATTTTCAGTGGAGTCCAGCTTTTACAATGTATAGTTCCAAGGACAGAGCAGCGTAGATGTACAGTTCATTTGGGCTCTGCTGTACTGGGGTTCTGCTGAAACATATTTTTGTTAAATATTTACCCAGGATAGACCAGATGAGATGCAGTATCTCATTTTCAGTGGTGTCCTGCTTTTACACATTTTAGATTGTATTTATTCAGGATAGGCCAGCTGAGATGCAGCATCTAATTTTCAGTGAGCTCCCACACTTTGACCCCAAATTTCCAACAGTCTTTTTATGATCTTACATTACAATCAAGACAGGTGGAATTTTTTAAATCTCATCCGAAAGGTGATTTACGTTGCTACTGCAAAAACATATTGTGGAAGAGATTTGAAAAATTACACCTGCCATGATCAGGAGGGTTAATGCAAGGCATACACTGAACATTAGGGGTCAAAAGCTGCAAAAATAGTTATAGAGTAAGTAGAACAATTCAATGTTTTTTTCACATTTTGATCCCAAATTTTTAACATAGTCTTTTTTAATCCTCCTGAGCATGACAGCTGTCATTTATAAAACACTGGCAGAAACGTCATTTTGAGCTAGTGCGAAAACATATTTTTGTCAGGATTTGAAAAACTACAACTATCACATTCATGAGGTGGTGTGAAAAAAAAAAAGACTTGAAAATTTGGGGTTAAAATATTGAAAATTACCAAAGTTATGAGCGAGTATTGAAAAATGTTAATGTATCTTCATAACTCATAAAATTTTCAACATAGACATCTTATCACCCCACCTCATGAACCTGGTTGGTAAAAATGTTCAAATCCTACCCAAAAGGCGATTTCGTGGAGTGACAAAAATCACTTTTTGGACTGGATTTGAAGGATTTTACCACCTTGTTCATGAGGTGGGGTCTCAAAACGACCATGTTGAAAATTTAGGGGAAAATATATTTAAAAAAATGACCAAGTTATGAGCACAAGTTCAAAACGTATTGAAATATATTGAACTACATACCTGATTTCCTCAGTTCCTGGTTCGGCGTTGAAGAGTGAAGATGTGTCTCAAGTTCAGAGAGGATTTTGGGATTGGACCCCTGGTAAGTAAATAAAGGGTAGGGAGGGAGGGTGCTGAGTTTGGGGGTTGGGTGAGGGTAGGGTAATAGCGGTGGGAGGGTTGGCAGCAACAAACATCAATGGACCATTTTCTTTTTTACAGGGTGTATAAAAATAAAAAAAGACTGCGAGGTATGCTTTTCTTTATTTCAGGTACTAACACTGGGGATTGTGCCCGGCCCAGTGGCGCTGAGGGTTGAGGTGCTGGACGCCACACCTCGCGCCATGCTGGTGACCCGAGTTCGGGAACAAGCTTGGGAGCCGGGGGTTGGCAGGGGAGGGAGAGGATAGAGCATCTGATGACTGCTGTCCTCTCCCTGGGGGAGGAATCCAGTGTATCTCCACAGCTCTGGGGACCCCTGGTGGAAACTGGGGGCACAGCTAGCATGGAGCAGCGCAAGGGGGGAAGGAGCACAGTGGACGTCCACAGCTCCTCCGAGCAGACGTCATTGCACGTCCAGCTCCTGGGGGACTCAAGATGGAAAAATCCCCATTCCTGGATAGGCAATGGCTCCCTTCAGGGTCGCTCTGCCACATGCTCAATGCTGGACTTCGTCTCCGCCCCCTCTGTTCTTCCACCTCCTCAGAAGGGATATTGGATTATAGATAGAGTGCCGAAGTCATGGCGGCCCTGTCTCAGGGGGCTCAGAGCTGGGGGTCTCCCGATCGGTGGAGGACGGCTAACCCTCTGAGGGGACGAAGGATCAGGCGAGCGGTAGAGCAGGCAGTGTGTAGGGGCAGCCAGAGAGAGTTCCAGGCAAGTGGTGTATAAACAAAGTTTAAAAAAACAAAACACTGGGGATTGGGCATCCCAGTGTCCATTTAACCTCTGCAGGCATGGGAAGTGATGGGGAGGTCGGAGGAATACTTGGCAGAGGGGTAGGATTACAGGAATTAAAAGATTTAAAAAACCTACGAGAGACGGTTTTCTTTATTTCAGGTACCAGCATTGGGGAGTGGGCTTCCAGTGTCAGTGTTATGTTTGGCGGCACCAGGGGTGGGCTCCCCAGTGTCACACAATGAAAGTAGGCAGAGTGGGGGTACTAGCCATCACCAGTGATTGGGCACCCCGTGACAGAAAATTAAGAAAGAAGGGGAAGTAATGGGAGTGATACTTGGCAGAGGGTGTGAGTGATTGTTTTTATGTTTGGGGAAGGACCACAGCAGGCTAATCGAGACACTGATCAGCTCTGCTTGGTGGGTGGTGTTATGCAGATCAAAGAAAAGAGCTTCCCTTTGATTCAGGTGGCTTTTTTCTTTGGACTTCACGCAGTTTCTGCCAAGCAAGCCCAGAAGAGCATCATGATCAGACTGAGAGATGATTGGTCTGACACTGTCAAGCCCCTTGCTGACTGCCCTGCATTGGACCAACAGTGACACACCTCTCAAAACCCACTATTATACCAACATCCGCAAGGAAGAACATAAAAATTATTAAAACCATCTGGTGGCTGACCCTAGAGGTTGGCTACAGAAAAAATAAATTCAAACATGAAGTCTTGCTATATTATGACATATGCAGTGAGTCCCAACCTTCGAACTGCTCCGGAGGTGAAAGAGTTAACTTTCCATGCTAGGCATGGAACGCTGAGCTCGAGCTCGGTTGAAACTCTGTCTGTTGTTCTTCAAACTCAAACCGTCAGATTCTTTACTCCGCCTCACTGAACAGTCACTCCAGAGATTTCTCCTTCTGCTCGGTTCATTTTGTCGGTTAAAGTATTGTTTTTCTGGTTTCTAACCGAAATTAAACCGCAACCGGTCGGTTCAGACTCTGTCTGTGGTATTGTGAGTACTAGATAGGTTTTACATTGATTTCTATTCTGTGTGGAACTTGTAAAGGGTTTATCGGTTCGGTTTGAACCGATCAGGTTGTTTAAAATATATTAATCTGTCTTTTAGAGTGTGGTTACCGGTTCTTATCAGTTCTAAAAAAAACGGATTTTATTACGTTTTTTTCCACGACCCGTGACACGGTTAGGAACTGAGAAGAGGGTCTTACCTGGCGGATTGCCATAAACGGGTAAGTTTGGTTAGGCTGGCATTATGTCTGAGAAACCCAAAAGAAAAACCGCCCACTGGGTTTCAACACTGCAGTGTTCTGGGGAAGTCTTGCCAAGGCTGACCCCACACCACCTGTGTTTATTGTCTGGGGTTTGACCACCTCAATGCAGACTGCCAGATTTGTAAACATTTTCCTGCAGCTACCCTGGAAAAGAGAGTTGGTAGGCTCAGGAGAGGAGGCCAAAAGTCCGCTGAACCGGATGGCTAGCCCAGTTCGGTTCCAACTGAACTGAGGGAGTGCCTCTGACCAGGGCGAGACTTCCTCAGGCAAGGAGAGCCGACTCTGAGGAGTCGGTTCCAGCAAAAGGACTAGGGAAATCAGCTGGTGTGGAGCCAAACTTTCCTCTCCAACCACTGAAGAAATAGCCAAAGCGATTAAAATTGTCCAGTCGCTTCTCGGTTCCGGACCGAACTGGCACCATCAGGTAAGCTGATGGTTCGGTTGTTCCACCGGGTTCAAGAGTATGATTTAGAGGAATATTATGAACCGGAGGAGGGGAAGAGGAGTATGAGGAGAGTGAATGTGGATTTGAAAGTCTGGATGTGCCCATTGACCCGGACATCTCCCTAGACAGACCTTCAGGAATGTCTCCTCCTAGGCTTTCTGAGTCCCCTTCTCATTTTATGTTTTATAAAAAAGTGGCTGAAACCCTCCAGCTCCCTATGGAGGAAGCTGTGGATGATCAAGAGGAGCCTGACTATGTGGAAATGATGGATATCCCAGAGTCTAGGAGACTGTCTATTCCTTTGCATAAATCTTTTTGGAAACAGACTGTAAAAATTCTAAAAACTCCTCACACTATACCTCCTGTGGATAAGAGAATGGACAAGAGGTACACATTGTCAGGCTCAATACGGAGTTCCTTACACAACAATACAGCCATGTTGGGGTAGTGCAGGCTGCAGCCTGTGACAAGGCAAATATTCCCTTGGCTTCACTCCCCTCCGACAAGGACTCCAGGAATTGATGCCATGGCAAAGAAACAGTACATGGCAGCATCCTTGGGACTCAGACAGGCAAATTATATGGCTTATGTTGCTAGATATCAGAAATCCAGATGGGATACTGTTATGGCTCTAGCAAAACAGGTCCCTGGCCAGCTTGCCAAGGAGCTGGAGCAGGTGGCTGCTGATGGTATTGAGGCATCCAAGGTGCAATTCCATGCTGCAGTGGACTCTAAACATGGGTCATCAAGAGTCATGGCTACATCTGTGGCACTTCGCAGAATGGCTTGGCTCAGATGTACTAGCCTGTCACAGGATACCCAGACTAAGGCCATGGATTTTCCTGTTGTGGGTAATTCTATGTTTGGGGAGCAAACAGAGAATTACATGAAGAAAATGGATGAGTATAGGACCACCTATAGGAGTGCACAGGCCAAGGAAAGGCAGGCCACTCCTCAAAGGCAGCTTCCCAGGGGCAGGGGCAGGCCTTTTTACCAAGCCCAGGCCTCTCTTCTGCTTATGCCCAGAGGGGTTCTTTAGAGGGAGAGGCAGACTGGGTGCAGAGCAGGCCTGCTTCCACCCCTCAGCCTAAGCTCCTGCCAAGCAGACACCTGATGGGGTTGCCAGGGCCGATTCTCAACTACCTGTAGGGGGCAGGCTGGCTTACTTGTCCAGGACTGGAAGTCTCTGACATCAGACAAGTGGGTCCAGGAAGTAGTGTCAGGGACTGGTTCTCAGCTTCAAAAATGTCCAAAGATGAGAACCAGATCCTTTCCACCTGCAAATCCACCAGAGGCACTTGCCCTAGAGGCAGAGGTCTCTTCCTCCTTGCTCTCAGAGCTGTGGAAAGGGTTCCACCCTACACTAGGGCAAAGGATTGTACTCCAGGTACTTCCTTACCCAAAAAAGACAGGAGAATGGCAGCCCATCCTGGATCTCAGATATTTAAACAAGCACCTTTAAAACCAAAATTCAAAGTGGTGACTCTGGGAATTATTCTACTTTTCTAAGGCCAGGGACTGGCTAGCGCCCTGGACCTCAAGGATGCCTACTTCCATATTCTCATCAGAAGCTCCCATTGAAAGTACCTCGAGTTCTGAGCTGCCCTCAAGCCATTACCAGTTCAGAGCAATGCCCTTTGGCCTCACCTCTGCTCCAAGGGTATTCACAAAATGCCTGGCAGTAGAAGTTGCTTCCCTAAGAAGGCAGAAAATTGCCATCTTCCCTTACCTGGATGACTGGCTCATAGTAGGCCAGTCTCCAGACCAAGTCAAGTTACATCTACAGATAACTCAGCAACTGCTCACCTCGGTAGGTTTCCTTCTGAATCTTTCAAAGTCAGTTCTAGAGCCTGTCCAGCTCCTCACCTTCATAGGCACAGAGCTGAACACAAAGAAAGCCAGAGCCTTCCTTCCTTTGGACAGGGCAAGGACCCTGGTCTCTCTGGCCTCCTCATTCATCCTGCAGGTCTCTCGACCAGCAAGGCATTTTCTACAGCTCCTGGGGCACATGGCTGCTTCTACAGCAGTAGTGCAGGGAGCAAGATTTCAAATGAGGGACATCCAGTTCCATTTGAGAACCTTTGTCTCAAAGGAAAGACCCTCAACCAAATTGATCCCAGTAATCGAACCCTGATCCAAGCTCACAGTGGTGGCAGGATCAGAGCAATCTGAGACAAGGGGTTCCCTTTGTCACTCAGTCTCACTCCTTAATCCTTACTACAGATGCATCCCTCTTGGGTGGGGAGCTCACATGGGCGACCTCACTACCCAGGGATTGTGGTCCCCTCAGGAATCTCTGCTCCACATCAATCTGTTGGAACTCAGAGCAGTTTTTCTAGCACTTCAAGTTTTTTCCAAATCTGTTCAGAACAAAGTTGTACAGGTCAGAACAGACAACGCCACCACAATGTGGTACATCAACAAGCAAGGAGGCACTCGGTCTACGGCCTTGTGCACCGAAGCAATGAAGTTGTGGTCTCTGGCTTACTCCCTGAACACCTCCCTTACGGCAGTTCACCTCCCAGGCAAGGACAATGTCCTGGCAGATGCTCTCAACAGGATTTCCCAGGCCATCACGAATGGTCACTGGATCCCTGGTCCTGGAGGTAATATTTGCCAGATGGGGCACCCCGCAGATAGATCTTTTTGCAGCCCCAGACAATCACTAACTTCCCCTTTTTTGCTGCAGGCCCCCAGTGTTGGGCTCAGTCCCTCTGGATGCCTTAGTTCTCAATTGGGAAGGGAACTTTCTGTATGCTTTTCCCCCCTTCCCTCTTCTGTTCAAAGTGTTAATCAAAATCAGATCTCAATCCTGCAAGATGATCCTGATTGCTCCAGATTGGACCAGACAACCCTGGTATCCACTCCTACTGTCCTTAGCAGTCCATCTTCCCCTGTGTCTCCCCAGGAATCACAACCTGTTAACCTGTGCTCAGGGGAGGGTTTGGTACCCGAACCTCAAATGTCTCAATCTCAAGGCCTGGCTCTTGAAGAGTTAGAGTTTGCTGATCTACACCTCTCCCAAGGTGTAATGGATATATTGAAGGCTTCTAGAAAACCTTCCACCAGGGCTACCTATAATTCCAAATGGAAGAGGCTTTCCATATGGTGCTCTGGGAAGCATATTTCCCCAGAATCTGCTGATTTACCCACAGTCCTGGATTATATGGTCCATTTAAATACCTTGGGGCTGAGACCAGCTACCCTAAAAGTACATTTGGAAGCTGTGTCTGCCTTTATTTCAGCAGGTATACCCTCTTCTCTTTCAGCTCATCCTGTATTCTCCCAAGTTTTTTTAAGGGATTGCTTCACACCAACCCTCCATTCAGGGACCCTGCCCCTGCCTGGGATCTTAATGTTTGCATTGCTCAGCTTGTGCAACCCCCCACTTGAGCCTTTGTCTTCAGCAGAGCTTAAGTACTTGACTTGGAAGACTGTGTTTCTGGTAGCTGTTACTTCTGCCAGATGCATAAGTGAATTACAAGCCTCGTCAGTGGAGCCTGATTTTATCTCCTTTCATACAGATAAGATGGTCCTCAGGACTAACAGGAAGTTCTTGCCTAAGGTGGTTTCACATTTCCACCTTAATCAATCTGTATCCCTTCCAGTGTACTTCACTGACCATTCCTCCTCTGGCGAGAGGAGGCTGCACAGTTTAGATGTGAAGAGAGCCCTCAGTTACTACCTAGAGCGTACCAAGGGTCACAGGTTTGACTCCCTCCAACTGTTCCTCACTTTTGGTGAGGTTGGTAAAGGGAAACCTGCCACTAAAAGATCCATTGCCAGGTGGATTGTCTCTTGTATCCAATTCTGTTATGAAAAGCTGGGTAAGGTTCCTCCCTCAGGCCTGAGGGTTCATTCTACCAGAGGTACAGCTGCTTCCCTGGCCGCTGCCAGGGACATCCCTATTCTAGAGATATGTCAAGCAGCTACCTGGAAAACAGTTCACACTTTTACCAAGCATTACTCCCTTGACATCCAGGCTAGGAGTGATGCTCTGTTTGGCACAGCTGTGCTTCAGAGCCTATTTCCTAAGTAGGTTCTGACCCTACTCCATGGAGGTACTGCTGTGTATTTAGATATGTTCAATATAGCAAGACTTCATGTTGTTTGAAGAAAAATTATCACCTTAGTAATGTTTCTTCTAATGGAGTCTTTGCTATATTATGACCTCCCCCGCCTGCCCTCTCAGGAACCTCTGTTTTTGGGATGTGGGTGGCAGTGCAGTGTTGGCACTTAGTAGATGCCCACCTTGTTGTTTTCACCCCTTCTTTTTTTGGGGTGACTTGGTGTTGTGTTTTTAATTTTTTGGGTCTCTTGACTTGAGTGTTTGTTTTGGGACCAAAAAATGTGTTCTTATGTTTAGTAGCCGGTTGGCTAGTGTAGGTTTACAGCTTCCACACAGGACCTCAGTGAGTTTAGCTCGTAAAGATCTGACGGTTTGAGTTTGAAGAACAACAGACAGGGTTTCAACTGAGCTCGAGCTCAGCATTCCATGCCTGGCATGGAAAGTTAACTCTTTCACCTCTGGAGCAGTTCGAAGGTTGGGACTCACTGCATATGTCATAATATAGCAAGACTCCATTAGAAGAAACAACATTACTAAGGTGAGTAATTTTTTCTTTTCTGCTCAGGTTTATCTTTTCAATACCAACAGCACTTGTGGATTAACCCTTCACTGATGCCTGTAAGTAAAACCACCTCAGAAATCAAGCTTTAGAAAGCTTAGATACAACAATGGTAAATAACATGTTTCTTTTTCTTTAGTTAATAAAGTACAAGCTATTGTGTACTGCACATGCTCAGTTTATGAAGACGAAAATGAGGAAGTAGTGAAGAAAGCCTTAGAATACAGTGTGGAAGGAAGCAAGCAGCTACCATACAGGTATGAAATAAATATTCTAGTATGGCAAGGATTATCCTAGAAACCTAATTGGCTGCCATATCCTAGAACCAGTGAAGTTATCTGGCTATAACATCACTGGATCTAGGGCTGTCACAGAAATGACCGCATCAATAATAAAGAAATCACTCCCTGCCCAATACATGCTGAACCGCCTATACGTTCCTCACTGTGAACCAGAAGCTGTCAAAAAAACACCCAAGCCATCAGGAATTCATACATCCCCCCACACCAAGCTTTTTTTTTTGTGTATGTGTACACTGAAACAAATGGCTTAATTGAGTGGCTTTTCCTTAGTGTGTAAGGTGTGCACACATCCTCAGCAACCTAACATGCCTAAACAGTACTGCCGAGAGCCTTCATTACTGTCCTCCATTGTTCTCCTGTTGACCAATACCCCTGAGCACCTTCAATGATGCTTCTCCAGGTAGAGATAAGAAAACCTGCAAACTGTACTGGGATAACCTAAACAAACAGAATATTGTACCAGTAAACGTAATCAACAGCTCAGACATTAATGCCTGCACATTTCAAGAGCACCGTTGGCTCAGGAAGCAGTGCCGAAAAGTGCCAGCTAATTCTTCTTTTCATCAAAAAACGAAAATAATTACTATACAATTTAGGTAAGGGAGCGGGAGGGGTGGGCAACAGAACAAACAGAGATCAACACCAGGAAGTGCTGCTTGGGTGGGAGGCACAGATAAACATGCAAATACAGACACCACACAGAAAACAGTGCCATCTGCTTGGAGAAGCATAGAAAGGAACTTCTTTTTTTTTAAATGACGTTTCACTCTAACAAATAAGTGAAAAAAAAAGTGTATTTCCTGTATTTTTTATTCAAAATATATCAAACAATTGTATAATAACAATAAAGCATGACGAGGTGTGTGTTACTGTGTAATAACTTCACTTTTTGGTGTTGAACGCATTTGGCCTGCTGCCTCATGCTTTAACTGCCACCCTGTTGTGCCTTATTGCTTAAATATTCAGTACAGCAGTAAAGCCTTACTAACCCGGCTAAACATATCTACCTAGTCGTCTTTTATTAAAATTCCTTGGACAGTATCTACAGTTGTCATGTGACACTGTCGGTCCAGGCATTCTGTCAATTCAGCTTTCTGATGTACACTTTTGGAATTTGTGAATTTTCAGGTCTGCATGAATTTGGGACTTCTGTGGCTGGCAAAGCAAGTGAATTGCCAGTTTCTTAATTTTTGATGTATCCCTGTAGTTACACTCAGTAATTTTTGTAGGCAAATTTCAATTTTAGTGAGAGTTTGAGTCATCAGTGTAACGTACAACCAGGATGCTGCTTTTTTTTTTTTCTTTCAGTTTATCCAATAGCCCAGTTGAGATGCAGCATCTCATTTCCAGTTGGGTCCTGCTTCTACCCATTTCTGCAGCAGCTGGGTGGACTGGATCACTGATGGATAGCCAAGAGACTTCTTCGGACATCAGAAGCCTGTAAAATCCAGCTGGCTCTGCCCTACCTGACTCTTCCTCACTAGATCATGCACAGGTCACCACCCGAAAATCATGACTGAACCTTGTAATACTTTTGTTGTAGCAGTGGGCTTTGTAAAGTACCAACATACAGTTGGCAACTTGGATAGGCCAGGTGACCTTAGTGAGCCAGGTAATCTATCCCCTTCCAATATTAACACACCAGAGCCCAAGACTACAAGGCCATGCAGGAGCACCCAAAACATACATACCCACCTGTCACAAAACAGAAAGTGATAAAGCCACTACATGCAATAAACTTGGACAAAGTTGTCGGGATGGATGGTTCTCTCCCCTCATGCCCTAATTATAGTTCCCCTCTGCCCACCCCCCAGTCTAGAAGTGGACACTCTTCTTTGTTGTACACATTAGTGCCTTAACCATCCTGCAATTTTATTGCTGCAATCCACACTCTGCTGTCCTGCGCGAACTGCACTGGCTGCCAGTCCGGTGGTGGATCACCTTTAAAGTCAGATTACTGACGTATAAAGCCCTACACGGACTTGGCCCAGACTACCTGAAAGAGCTTCTGGTTCCTTACTGCTCCAAGTGATGGCTCCGCCCGGCTGATGAGGGGTTACTGGAGATTCCAAGAGTATCGGTAAAATCTTCTGGAATGCACGCGGCCCCAACTCTTTGGAATTCTCTACCCTGTCAGCTGTGAGAGAGTGCAACCCTGGGGGGCTTTAAACAGGCACCGAAAACATATTTATGGGGCCAAGCTTTTGTTGGATTTTATTGATTGTTTTAGATTGTTGTGTTATATTACTGTTTTAGCTATTTTGGAAAGCGCTTTGGTACTCTGAAAGGCACTAAATTAAATAAAGACTATTATTATTATTATTATTATTACTGATTAGCTGCTTTTCTGATGCTATGTTCTGCACATCTCGTCCACTTTACTTCTTACTGTATGACTTGTATTTTTATATTTGTAGCCCAATTGTTGTAACTTATTGCTGTACTCCTGCCGCCCCCCCACACCAGATGCATCTGGAAATGAGCTGTAAAAACTCAGTATGTGTTTCCTAGTAAAACTTTTTAAATAAAGACATTATGGCATCTCTAATAAACTGTTAAACTTTGGTGCACCCATTATTAAATTTAAAGGGGTAAAATCGATACCAGAGGGCATTGTGTTAGGTGTCCCTGAATGTTATGATGGGCCCTGTCTCTATTCTCGCTCATTATCAAGGCCCCTAGAATTCTGCGGCCGCAGAATTTTGCGCAGAACTTGCAATCTACCGCAGAATTCACTCTTCTTGTTGATTTTTTATTAATATTTCTGTTTTTCCATAGAATCTGGTTTCCTTCCCCTCTTTTTACATCCTAAACCTCCTATATGCTCAGAATGTGATGTTATTGCTATAACATCATACATTAGCTAATGAAATGGCTGCAATCTGCAACAGAAATGAAGTCACTTATCTGCCACAGCTCCCACTGCCAGAGACGGTGGCACTGCACATCAGGCATGGTGATATTTGCTCAACCTGCACTACAGCTTAATACAATTTTCAGTCTTACATTTTTGTACTAGGACCAACTTAAACAAAACCTTGTCAATAGCACAGACCTGTTAAGTCCATACCTCACTACGTACAAACCTATTTGTGCCTTTAAGGTATAGAGATGCCATCTGATATGAATAACTGGTAAAATGAATTTAACTGTCATTTTTAAGAAAAATAAAGTAATTATGCCCAGAAAAGTGGAATATAATAATGTGTAGACCTGTTGAAAGAATAGACCTGTTAAATAAATAATTGCACTGTACGTATTTTTGCCAGGGTTATTGATTACATATTGTCATTGGTTGATAGAATCACCTAAAAGTTATGGAGAAATGTTATGTGCAGGGACAGCTGTTGGGCCAGAGGGTAGCATGCTGTGTTTCTGTGCCGGCAACTCAGGTTCAGAGATTAGCTCTGGGAGCTGGCTGGGTAGCACAAGGATTGGTGGAACACATCATTGCTCGAAGCCTGGGAAGGTATGGTGCAGTGTTCTGTCACATGGTGGACACATTGTGCTGGTCTGGAGAGCTCTATCTCAGAATCTGTTCACATGCATGTCATGGCCTAATGGTGTTATGCAGTGTGCCAGGGAAAGCAGGTTGACATCAAAAATGAGTTTTGCAATAACTCCTTTATTCCATTTCTAATGGGACCTGTATGAATGAGGATGCAACTTCATGGAAATTAAAAAAAATACATATACACACACACACACACACAGTATCTCTGTCTCTCTCACCACATGCACACACACACACACACATCTGTATGTATGTTACAGATTGCATGTAAATATATAAGTGATACACAGTGAGAACGTCATGAGTGGTGTAGAAAGCACATACAAATATATAAGTGATAGACAGTGGAAACCTCATCAGTGGGATAGATAGCATGCATATAGAAATACCTTATTTATCACATAAGATCCCCTCTGCATATGTCATTTATGCAGCAGGCTAGGACCATAAGGGAGAGACATTTGTTTTGCTTTTTTAGGCATACAATTATTTTTATAAGTCTGTTATTTTTTGAACTAGTGTTACTGTGCTTTCCACCATCCTGATTGCTATAAAAACTGCCACAAAAGTGAAGTCAGAATGACAAGCTGTCACTGTGATGTAGTAGTTTGTTAGTGCCGCAGAACTTCCTCAGAAATTACAAACCACCGCCGCAGAAGTTCTGTGGCAATTGGTAGTCTTGCCGCAGAATTTGGTCCCACTGTGCCGCAGAAAAGTAGGGGCCCTGCTCATTATTAATTACTTGTGCTGTGGGTCTGAGAATGCTCACATCCACCTATATGCAGATGACACCATCCTATATACCCATGGGAGTAATATGTATTCGGTCCAAGCCTCTCTGCAGCAAGGTTTCAGTGAGGTCCAATCCTTTTTTGTACATAAATTACTTGGTGCTGAACACAGGTGATCCGCAAATAATGTTTTTTGCGTCCCAGAAGAAACTCAGATGCACTAACCAACAGCTAATTATCAATACCTTAGAATATCATGAGCTCCAACACACTTTTATATACAACTAGCTGGGCATGTGCTGTCTCCCAAAATCTCAGATGGAACATACAGGTTGAAAATGTTATCAAAACCTTGTTGCAAAATTGGCTTCCTGTGTTGGAACAAAGCCTGCTTTCTAACAGCTGGAATCTGTGCTGGCTGGCCCGGTGGTGCTGAGGTTGAGGCACTGGACGCCACACCTTGCGCCCACTCCGCGACCGGATGTTCAGGAGTGGCACGGCCACCAAGGGTCGGCCGGGAGGAGGAGGATTGAGCATCTCAGAGATGGCTCCTCTCTGGGAGGGTGGTGGAATGACTGCTGAAGTGCTGGCTCCCAGCAGTGGCTGGGGCTGTGCAGCCTCGGGGCCAACAGAAGGGTACAGCATTGGTGGCGGCGGGCGCAGTGTGCAGAGCGTGTTTGCAGCATCCTTGATGCCATTGCACACCAGCTGGGGGGCTACTTATAGAGAAAACCTCGATGGCATGACAGCTGCCCCAACGACATCGCCATGTACATACTTAAGTTAGCTCCCACCTGTGCCCGACCTCCATGTCTCTGCAGTGATGGGGTAAGTACCTGCTGCGAAGCAACATGGGAAGGGCTGTGGCGGAGAGGTGAGCTCTGACCACTGCCGGGGCGGGGGTCGTGAGGGCTGGCTGGATGGGGGATCTAAAGATACAACTCCCGAACTGAGGTTATAAATAAATATATAAAAAAAAAAAAAGAAAAAAAAAAAAACATCAGCTGAAATCTATCAGTGATACCTAATACAAATGTGTATCATCCTACCAACATGTAATGCCCCAACGGTAAAATGCTATGATAATTATAGATCTTAGAATGAACTCTGAACTCTGCACTGTGGTCGCACTTCCCCTACTGGCTTAATGCCATATTTGTTTTTCCACTGAAGAGAGCAGTCGTCCTGAAGATATCCCCAGCCTTCTGGTCTTTCTTGATGCATTTATTTATTTACCATTCTTAGCTAAAGTTACTTACTTCTTGATTTGCTGCATTAGGGAGTCTTAATTACATATTTTAAATTTATAGTGGCATCTCCATCTCACAGGAACCAGAGAAAGCCACTTTGAAACATATATCTTCCAAGAATCAGTCTTCACCATTAATTCACACTCATGGTTTGGGACTGGTGGCACTAGGACCCCATGGGAGCAATTTATTTTTGTTTTGCAGGAGGGAGCCTATGTCAGGTAGTGGCAGAACCTACACACCCCACGTGGCGCTGCGTATGCTAGCCAGTAACCAGCGACGGCTCCCTCATGCACCTCATTTTTGTTCATCTCGCCATCAAGTGGACAGTGTGGGAGAAACAGCGTCTCAGTTCATCGACTGTAGTCACTGTTACTTAAACTTTGTCACTGCTGAAAGTTTCTTTTTCATGGTGCCGCTTATCTTCTTTTATTATTTTCCATGATGCCAAAATACGAGAATGTAAGACGGGGGCAGGGAAATTGAAGAAACACCATCAGTCCCCCATCATGCATTGTTGCCCCTGTAAGAGACCCATGGTGGTAACAGATTGGGATCAACAGTGCTGGACCTGCCTTGGCTCCTCTCATGAAACAGATGTGTGTAATGCCTGCTTCTCCATGGACTGCTGTAGCTTAGAAGTCCACATGATGAAGTGGAGTCACCTGATCCACACTTTTGAAGGCAGATGTTGCACATGTGAGGCCAAGGCACAGTCTCTGGGCCTTTCCGCTGGGCCACTTCCTAGCACTGTTGCTGTAGAGGAAGCACAGTGTCTTCCTCAACCTCACCTCGCTGAGGTGTTCGAGGTCCTGGTGGGTATTAGGCATCTTCTGGGTGGCCAGCTGTGCATTCCACCCTGCCACCTCCTCTTCTGTCCTGAATAGCAGACATCTCCGATTGTGAGCTCAAAGCTATATGCTTGGTCAACACCAGTGGATACTTCGGTGTTGTGGCCTGGTGCCACCCTGGCTCCTGACACCGTTCATGGTGTCTGTGAGGAGGGTGGTGCCAGTCACCATGTCAGGTCCCCTCCTGACACCATTTGCAGTGTCAGAAGAGGGATCAGCACCAAGCCCGTGTGATGCCAAGTTGTCCAGGTGGTGGTGGTGGTCTCTCCCCTAGACAGTACTAGTGGCTCCAGGAGTGGGGATGACATTGTCCTCGGTATTGGTTGCACCACTGACTTCGGTGTTGGCCCTGGGTTGGACACTGAGAGAGGTGCCAGTGACAGTGTCACCCCAGGGGCCGTCCTCAATCCCAGAGCCATTAGTGGGATGGTGATGTTCCCGTCACAGCACCAAGTGAGGCACTGGCCATGGTGCTGAAGGGGAGCCCACTTCTAGGCCATTCCTTGGCCCTGGGCCTGGTGACAGAAGAGGCGCTGACAGGCTGGGAGGTGGCATTCTATCTGGACCCATGTGCCAAGGCCGCCACCAGTGACAGTCACCTAGAGTGAAAACGGAAGGCTGGCTGGTGCTTTGTACCAGTACCATAGGCTTGCCAACTGGGTTCACATTTATCCCAGACCACTTGCACCACCTCTTTCTGCATCCATTGCCTCCTCTCTGTTAACACCATCCTCTGAGGGCACGGAACACTCCTGTATATGTCCTTGGCCTCTGAATACTCCCTGTACCATAGATTCCAGGTGAACACGTTGCGGGTACTGGATGTGGATGTGGGTATCATTGCCTGCCGTGTTCTCGCAGCTGGGACTTCTAAGAGATTTTGGCAATGTAAATTCTGTCAACCCTACCTGGCTTAGAGCATTTGAAGAGTGCTATTCAAGAACTGGAGATGTCCTTTCTCATGTCGTCCAGCCCAGAGGGATGTCCACCTATGGTTTGGTGCACCCACAAGTTCTGCAGGGGCAGGGCCTCATACCGACTCTGGAATTGAGGTCCTGAAAAGCCTGACAGGACCTCTCTGCCCAGTGTGTGACCAACCTTCTGTGGCTGACGCTGCTTGGGCAGATGCCCTAAGAATGAAGGTGTTTATCTCAGTTTGCACCACGTCGTGCATTGTAGCACAACAGGCAGCCTGTAACAGATGCCTGTGGGTGCGGTCAGATCAGCTGCTAGCTGTCATGCCAAACACAGAGTTAGTAGGGCAAGCCATCAGCTTTTCTACCAAGGGCCTGGAGCTGGCAAGGCACCAGTTAAGAGCATTGTACAATGCCAATGATGTGGCCCCATGGCTGGTGGGAACTGCAGTCTGCATTCAGCGACTGGCATAACTTTGCCTTTGACGACTGGCACGTCTGGCCCAGTGAAAGGTGCTGAACTGTCTATTCCAGGGAGCTAATTTTTTCTCCCACAGGATCAGACAAAAACTGTCAGGTGGCCCTCATGCTGCTGGGCTATAGGAGCCTCCATCTGACTTTGACCAGTTTCGGGTCCCACCAGACCCATTAGGAGCCCCTGCCCTCAGGTGTTTTCCCCCACATAGAGGACTGAGGGTGATTCTACCTTCAGGGTGAGCCAGTTCCTCCCTGTTTTGGGAAGCTTGGTATTCTCTCTCCAGGTATTCTTCTATATTCCTAACTGTCTACAGTCAGCCTCCTAAGTGGAAATATAGAAACATAGACTTTGACGGCAGATAAGGACTGCTTGACCTACCTAGTCTGCCCATTTTCCTACCTACAGGATAAGCAGCAGATCCTAGTTAACCAACAGCCTACTGCCCGGAGATGGAACAATACTCTAATAATGGAACCTGTCACTGGCTCGTGCCACTTATTCAAACTGCTGTCCTTATCAGCTGCAACGTTCCACTAACATATCAAATTTCTTTCTCCACCTGACAAGTTACAATGCCTCAGAGACTTCCCTCTCAGTCGTTCCTTGTGTGGTTCTTCACTGAATATAAGTATTTTATTTTGATTATTCTTACTGCTGCCTATATTTCTGTTTTAATTTCTAACTGTTAGCTAGTTTAGCATTATTGGTTTATTTTTCTCGGTTTCTCATGGTTCGGGATAACCATTGGAGAAACCGAGCTTTAGAACCCTTTCCAGGACTTCTATTTCTTTGACTCTGGTTTAATTTAGCTAATTTCAGTATTTATTTTTAATAAATTGTTGTTCTAGGAGCATGGATATGTTGTTCATCCACACTCTTTGGCATGTCCCCTTCCATTTTAAATCTCACCGGAAGTCTTCAAGCAGGCTCCTTCCACCCACTTGGGTGGTATATACTATAGCTCTGCCCATGACGCCAGATCTTCCTTTCGCTGGAAAATTCGGGTTGCCTCCCTCATGCTTACGCATTTCCCTGAGCTCTGGCACAACCTCCGGTTGTACCGAGATCGCGATTATTCGTGTTAGCAATCAGAAGTTTGTCGCTTTGATAATGGAAGACAAGTCTTCACCTAGATTTTGCCGGTGCCCTTGCGGCCAGAAGATGTCACACACTGATCCCCACACTGCGTGCATCTGTTGCCTCGGTGTCGACTGTGACACCTCTTCATGCAATATGTGTCTGGCTTTTCATCCCAGTGTCCTCAACGACCGTCTCGCACGCCTGAAACTGGGGAGGCTGGAAAAGAGGAACCCTCCGGTGAAATCCAAGGAGGCTCAATGGGCAGTTTCCGTGGCTGCGGGATCTGCCGAGCAGTTGGAATGCATGCAGGCATTCGAGGAGGAAGCAGCTCGTGCTGCGGATTCCTCTTGGAGCTTTCTTGTTCCACTCAACCTGGGCTTCACCTTCTTGGGTTCATTCCGGGAGTTGTGCCAGTCTCTCCCAACCAAGGGAGAGACGCCTTCGGGCTCACACTCCTCTCGATCCCATAAGTGGGAGAAGGATCTGGGATCGTCTTTGTCTCGATGGAGATGTTCTTGGGAGTGGGAAAGAACTCTGTCCTGAGAGCATGCAGTCTCAACTTCTGTCGAGATCGCTTCTTTGGCCACTGGCTTTTCGGCTTTGCCGTCTGGTCAGTCGACCGAATTATCTGTCGATGAGGTTGAGACTGTGATCGATCCAATATTGCCGACTCCGGTTGACGATTCCTTCGATCGAACCCCTAATCTGGTCTTTCCAGATAAGGAGACCCAGCCTGCTGGGACTCTAATCAAAGATGTGATCCCTGGTACTGGGAAATCACCGGTCCTGCCGGTGTCTCGCGAGCGACCGAGTCATTCCACCAGATCTCGATGGAGGTCTCGGACCCCCTCGACCGACAGGCCGAGGTAGAGCCACAAGCGCTCTATAAAGAGGCGACCCCATCGATCGTCCTCATCATCCTTGGATGAGGAGAGGCTCCGGCAGAAACTCCATCAGCGCTACGAGGACCTCATGTGGCAACAACTGATTTTGACCGGGCACAAGCCCACTCCACCTTCTACACTAGCCATCACTTGGCTTTCGCCTCCTAGGCCGAAGCCAACTCCTTCAGAACCGATCAAATCGGTTCCGCAGCCCGCGGGTCAGCAGGACTACCTGTTCAGCCCAAAACGGCCTCTCCACTGATAGTGGTGGAACCAATGCCCAAACAGCCTGTGGAGGGCTTCTTCCAGGAAGATAGACCTCACCGCCCCGGTGTTTGTCAGTCATGGTCACCCCGGACTGCCCTTGGCGGGTCGAAGTGACCTGGGTGGTGAAGCCCCTATACCCAGATTACTCAGATTCGGACATTACCAGCTTGCATTCACATCCAGGCGATGATGAATCAACCATTGGCTTAGAGACAGAGGAAGGTCCCTCATCTTTTCAAGGGATCCTTCGCCTCATCTCTGAATCTACAGGTATGCCCCTGGAGCCAATCCAGAAAAAGGCAGAGACCCTCTTACGGACATCCTTAAGAGAGGGGATACCTCAACGGAGGCCTTTCCTGTGGCTGAGGCCATTGTTGGCCCAGCCCTAGAACTGTGGCAGTGTCCTGCCTCTTGTCCAGCACCATCTGCCTGCATGGCCTGCAAGTACGCGGTGCCCATGGGGTCCCTCGCGGGGTTCACAGAGCACCCTTCGGCCAAGAGCCTGGTGACCACCTCTGTATTTAGGTGTACTGGCAGTTCTGCCGACACTGACTGACCTCCTGATAAAGAGTCCAAGTTTTTAGACCATTCGGACAGAAAGGTCTATGCGGCTTCCTCCTTAGGCCTTCGTCAGGCAAGTTCAGCCGTCGTCATGGCACACTTCTCTCACGCCCTTCTGGGGTCGTTAGATGAAGTCCTCCCACATCTCCCTGCAGACATACAGACCATGGTCAAGCAAGTCCGGGATCAGGGCCACGCTGTCGCCAAACAGCAGCTTCAGATGGCCCTGGACATTGGGGATTCTTGTGCCCGCTCGATGGCTGCCGCAGTTGCCTGTCGCCACAGGGCTTGGCTGAGGCTCCCCTCCTTTCCAGTGGATGCCTAGTACAAACTAGCTGACGTGCCCTTCCTTGGGACCGACTTGTTCAGCCCAGGAGTGGC
Organism: Neoceratodus forsteri; assembly: GCA_016271365.2. NCBI lineage: Eukaryota > Metazoa > Chordata > Ceratodontiformes > Ceratodontidae > Neoceratodus > Neoceratodus forsteri. Next base: position 1,520,399,673 of record CM057452.1, read on the forward strand.
CAGTCACCTTCAGCATATTGAGCAGTCCAGTGCCACCTTGGATGCTACTTCTGCCAAGAGTTCTTTGGGCAAGAACCAGCAGAAGAAAAAGAAGAAGCCTTTTTGACACTCTTCCCCTGCGGCTCAGCAGTCCTCCTTTCAAGGTGGTCAGCAGCACCAACATCAGCAGCAGGCTCAAGCTTGGCTCCTTAGGCCCAAGCTCAGACCCCAGCAGGCCCATAAAGGAGGCCAAAGCTCATGTCCTGGAGCCTCCTCCTCCTCCTCCTTCAAGCCTGCTCAGTGACGGAGCGGGGGCTGCCATCCCCTCTCCCATCACCTCAGCTCTGGGTCCTCTTGTGGGGGTCCGGCTCTGCCACTTCCTTTCCGCCTAGTCCATTGTCACTTCGGACAGCTGGGTTCTTGAAGTGGTCAGTCAGGGACTGCCTCTGGAATTCGAGCAGTACCCTCCCAGCCGAGCCCACGCCCCTCGGGAGGAAAGAGTATCCACTCAGACCCAGTTGGCTCTTCGAGATGACATCGCTCAGTTCCTCCTCAAGGATGCAGTAGCTCCAGTGGCGGATCCTCCAGCAGACTCAGGCTTTGTCTGCAGGTACTTCCTTCTGCACAATCGGATGGGGGGCTGGCGTCTCATTCTAGATCTGCATGACCTGAATCAATATCTCAGGTCACGCACCTTTCAGATGGTCACTCTGTCCCAGATCATACCATCATTGGAGCGAAACATGTGGTTCTGTTCACTGGATCTGCAGGACGCATTCTTTCATGTCCCAATCCATCCGTCCCATAAGTGGTTACTCCGCTTCAGGGTCAAAGGGACCCTATACGAGTTCCGAGCTATGCCGTTCGGCCTGTCATCTGCCCCACGGGTCTTCACGAAATGCATTGCAGTGGTGGCAGCCCATCTCCGACATCGGGAAGGGGGGGGTCAGGATTTATCCCTACCTCAATGATTGGCTCCTAGCAGGTTCCACCCAACAGGAGGTGGAGAGGTCCAGGGACCTGGCCCTCCAGACCTGCTCTCAACTGGGCCTCCTGATCAACGAGGCCAAGTCGGAACTTGTGCCTTCTCAAGTGATGGGCTTCATCGGGGCAGAGCTCGACTCTTGTCAAGCAAGAGCTCAGCTGCTGGCGGACAGGGCGGAGGTTCTTTCCTCCTTTGCCCAATAATTTCTGGTTGGGCACTTGCACCCTGCCTGGGACTTTCTGCGCCTTCTGGTTTACATGGTGGTGTGCACCCCAGTGGGCCGTTGGGCCCAGTTGCACATGCGCCCCCTCCAGTGGGAGCTGGCCACCCAGTGGACTGACTGCCATGTTCATTTTGACCAGCTGATCACTGTAACACAGGAGATGTGGGACGATCTCCAATGGTGGACCGCCCCGGACCAGTTGCAGGAAGGGATACCGTTTGTCCACCCCGAGCCGACGGTTGTCCTCACGACCGATGCCTTTCTCATGGACTGAGGAGCCCACATGGGGACGAAAGGGCCCACAGGCTCTGGACCCCCAAGGAGTCCTGTTGCCACATCAACCTGTTGGAGCTCACAGCAGTCAGATTGGCACTGTCAGCTTTAGCTCCTCAGCTCCAGGGGCAAGTGTTTCAAGTCCAGAAGGACAATACCACGACTATGTACTACCTCAACAAACAGGATGGCAGGCACTCTTCTCTGCTGTGCAGGGAGGCGATCCGCATCTGGACCCTCTTAAGCAGATTAGAGGCAGATCTCCTAGCCATCTATGTGCCAGGAGCCTTGAACCATCTGGCAGATGCTCTCAGCCGTTTAGGCCAGACATCCCATGAGTGGTCTCTCCATCCAGAGGTAGCTTACAGCCTGTTCTCCCACTGGGGCAAACCGTTGGCGGACCTGTTTGCTTCCAGGGAAAACACCTAGCTGAGGCTGTTTCATGCCCACTCCCCTCAGCAGGGCTTGCTGCAGGGGGATGCCTTCTCGAGGCTGTGGACCCCGGGCCTCCTCTACACCTTCCCTCCATTTCCCTTGATCCACAAGGTGTTTCTCAAGGTGAGGAGGGACAAGGCGAAGGTGATCCTGGTAGCCCCACACTGGCTGCGCCACTTCTGGTATCCAGATCTCCTCAGCCTCAGCTGCAGGCACCTGGAGCAGCTTTCAGCATGCCCGGACCTGATATCACTCAACCAGGGGAAGGTATTCCATCCAGACCTTCAATCCCTGCACCTCACAGCCTGGTACCTGAGTGGCTAGAGTTCCAGGCTTTGGGTCTTTCCGAAGATGTCTACACCGTGGTGGAGGCATCCAGAAAGGAATGGACCAGGAAATGTTATGCCTGAAAATGGAAAAGGTTTTCCTTTTGGTGTCAGGGCAAGGGCCTGGATCCTTTATCCTGTCCAGTGGCTAACATTCTTGACTACCTTTGGTCTCTCTCCAAAGGGGGGGGGGGTCTACGGTCATCAACCCTTAGGGTGGACCTGGCAGCCATCTCTGCTTACCGGGCATGAGCCGGTCAGCCAACAGTGGTGCAGGAGACAGTAGTCGGGCGCTTTTTCGAAGGCCTGGATCACATATCCCCTCCGGTGTGTGAACCTCCACCTCCGTGGGATCTGCTGCTGGTACTGGCAAAGCTCATGGGCAAGCCATTCGAACCAATGCACAAGTGTGCCTTGTCACACTTGTCATGGAAGACGGCTTTCCTGGTGGCTATCACATCTGCCAGAAGGACAGGGGAGCTCCAGACACTTTTGGTGGACTTCCCTTATCTGGTCTTCCACAGGGACAAGGTTGTCCTACGCCCCCACCCGAAATTCCTTCCGAAGGTGGTGTCAGAGTTTCACCTTAACCAGGTGTTAACTCTTACAGTTTAATACCCCTAATTACACCTCGGAGGCCAAGTACAGGCTCCATACCTTGGACCTGAGATGAGCTCTCTCTTATTATAAGAGGAGGACAGTGGAAATTCAGGGAGAGGTTCGCCAGCTGTTTGTCACATACACTGAAGCCGCTTCCGGCAGACCTGCAGCCAAATGGACTATTGCAAGATGGATCACATCATGCATAGGTCTGTGCTACGAGTTGTCAGGCAAGGAGCCTCCCAGAGAGAGAAGAGCTCATTCTACCCGCCACACTGCTGCATCGGTGGCTGCTTCCAGGGAAATCCCTACCCTGGAAATTTGTTGGGCTGCTACCTGGAAGTCAGCAAACACCTTCATCACCCACTACCACATCGACCTTGAGTCATGCCGGGATGCTGGTTTTGGGGCCTCAGTTCTCCAATCTCTGTTCCCTAAGTAAGGGGTGTGCACCTTGCCTCCTTCCTCCCAGAGAACTACTAGGAGTCTGCCAAAGAGTGTGGATGAACAACGTATCCACACTCCTAGAAAAACAGGTTACTCACCTGCAACAGTAGTTCTAGGAGTGGTATATGTTGTTCATCCACATGGACCTCCCCGGCTGCGAACGCACACAACCTGGCTTCCAGCGGGCTAAGATCTGGCGTCATGGGGTGGAGCTGAGGTATATACCACCCAGGTGGGTGGGAGGTGCCAGCTTGAAGACTTCCGGTGAGATTTAAAGCAGAAGGGGACATGCCAAAGAGTGTGGATGAACAACATATACCACTCCATAGAACTACTGTTACAGGTGAGTAACCTTTTTTTTTTTTTTTTTTTGACAACCACTAACCCAGTTCCTGTAAACCGTTAACCTAGTTCAGTTAGTTCGGTTCTTGGTTCTGTATCGGAATCCTCACCGGTTCCTGAATCGACCGCAACCATTTAAAAAAAAAAAAAGTGGGTTCCTTTATTTGCAGTTCTGTTTTTCTTCATCGGTTTGATGATGGCAAAAAAAACTAATGAAAAGACTGGACCCCCAGGGTTTAAAAACTGTCTTAAGTGTGGGGACGTTTTTGCCAAGGCAGATAAGCATGACTTATGCATGGTCTGCTTGGGAAATTATAATTTTTCTGCAGAATGTGATATCAGCAGATCATTTCCACAAAGGACAATTAAAAAAAGGCTGGAAAGGCTCCAAAGAAAACTGGAGAAGGGTGCCACAGGTTCTGACCAACCCAGACCGCCTAAACATGCAGGTGACATCGCACTACCTAATCTGAACACCGCTGACAAGGGTGAAGCAACTTCCAGCAAAAGGGTGGGTGATCTGGCTGACTCTCCAGTCCCCATGAAAAAGACAAAGAAAACAAAGCATATTGAACCCCTGGCTGAGAAACCAAGGGGGGTTTCATCTGTGCCTCACAGCCTGCCATCCTCAGAGGAGATTGCTCAGGCCATGAAGGTCATACAGGCTTTGCAAGGTTTTATACTTGCTCCAACCCCTCTTACACCAGTTCATATCCCAGTAGGACCTTCTTCTGTCCCAGCTTCATCCCAGGAACAGATGGAGTTTGAGGAGTATGATTTGCCTGAAATGGATAAGGGTGAGCCTATTGAGCCTGCAATCTCACCTGAAAAAGATTTGGCTGTCCTCCTAGAGCAGAGAATTTTTACTCCCATTTTTCTTTCATGAGGAACATAGTGGAAACCCCTTGATCTGGCTACCACAGAGGTCATAGAAGATGAGGAGGAAGCCAAATACATGGAAATGATGGGGTTAACACCTATAAAGAAGATATTACTCCCAATCAACAAGTTCTTCAAGAAAGACTTCTTTAAGATTTTGCAAACTCCAAATTCTGTCCCACGTCTGGACAAGAAGGTGGATAAAAAGTATCTGCTGGACAGACAGGTTCTGAATTCCTCTTCTCACACCCTGACCATCGGGATAGTCCAGCAGGCAGCCTGTGAGAAGGCAAGGGTGCCATTAGCATCACACCCACCTGAGAAAGACTCTCACAAAATAGATAGTATGGCCAAAAAGGGATACCTGGCAGCCTCATTGGCAGTCAGACAGGCTAGTTACCAGGCTTACTCTGCCACAGTACCAAAAGTCACTGTGGCAGTCTGTATTAGCAATGGCAGGTAGGCTCCTTATGGCTCTTCGGATGATCTGGTTGAGATAGCCAGGTTTGGGCTGGAAGCAGCAAAGTACCAATTTCAAATGGCGCATATGCCAGTGATACTGCTGCCATGTGGATGGCCCTTACCATAGCCCTTAGGAGGTTGACTTGACGCAGGACCACTAATCTTACACAGGACACCAAAACCCAGGCTACGGATTTTCCTGTGGAGGATCATTCATTATTTGGCCAACAGACTGAGACTTACATGAAGAAAGTGGATGAGTATAAGATCACCTATAAAAGCAGTTCGGCAAACGAGAGACTCTCCTCCTCCTATTGGCCATACAGAAGGGAAGGCAGAGGTAAGACAGCCTATAGCGGACCTTTTTATCAGGCCCAGGCTGTCTCTCAGTAACAGCAACACCCACAACAGACAGGGTATTTCAGGGCAGAGGTAGAAGGGGTTCCAGGAGAGGATCCCAAACTACCCAAGCTCAGCCCCAAGCAAAACAGAACCCCTGACTTAATGATTAAGGCCGCCTCCCCTGTCCCGGTAGGGGGCAGGCTGGCTCACTACTTCCAGGCTTGGAAGTCCATTACCTCAGACAAGTGGGTCCTGGAGGTAGAGAGTCAGGGTCTGTCCCTAAGCTTCAAGTCCTTCCCTCCCTTGAAAACATGGATATTCAAACCAGCTTACCTCCTGGAGAAAAAGTTCTTGGAGAAGGAGGCTCAAATCCTCCTCCTGGTAAAAGCAGTGGAACATGTTCCATCTCAGCAGAAGGGAAGGGGTTCCTATTCAAGATACTTCCTCATCAAAATGAACAATGGGGAGTGGCGGACTATTCTAGATCTCAGACTACTGAACAAGTACTTAATAACACCAAAGTTCAAGATGGTCACATTGGCAATGATTCTGCCAGTCATTAAGCAGGGAGATTGACTAGCATCTTTGGACCTAAAAGATGCCTACTTTCACATTCTAATAAGAGACTCTCACAGGAAATACCTCAGATTCAGACTCTCATCAGGACATTATCAGTTTTCAGCCCTACCCTTCAGTCTCACCTCAACTCCAAGGGTATTCACAAAGCGTCTGGCAGTGGTAGTGGCACACCTAAGAAGGTTAGGTGTATCAGTCTTCCCTTATCTCGATGACTGGCTGGTGGTGGGAAGCTCATGGCAGCAAGTGCAAGATCACTTGCAGGTAACACTAAGCATGTTACAGTCACTAGGGTTCCTGGTAAATCTGGAGAAATCAGTCCTCACTCCAGTACAGGTTCTGCACTTCATAGCAGAATTGAATACATTAGATGGAAAAGCCTTCCTCCCTCAGGACAGGATGCAAAGCATCTTGCAGATCGCTGCCTTCTTCAAGCTGAACGAGCCAAAGCCAGCAAGACAGTTTCTGCAACTTCTGGGACATATGGCTTCAGCAACAGGCACAGTTTTAGGTGCCAGGTTCCAAATGAGAGACATACAGTTTCACCTCAGGGCACACTGGTTCCAAAGGAAAGACCATCTTTCAAAGTCAATTCTGGTAACAAGAACATTGCTGTAAGCCCTTCAGTGGTTCAAGGAAGCGGACAACCTCAGGGAAGGGGTACCCTTGCAACGGGAAACCCCATCGGTCATTCTTACAACTGACACTTCTTTGTTAGGCTGGGGTGCTCACTTAGGAGAACACACCACCTATGGAACCTGGACCAGCGCAGTGTCACTCCTGCATATAAATCTGTTGGAGCTAAGGGCAGTGTTTTTGGCTCTAGACGCATTTTACCCCACTGATATAAGGGAAAGTGGTGCAGGTCAGGACAGACAACACCACAACAATGTACTACATAAACAAGCAAGGGGGGACAAGGTCATACCCCCTGTGCACAGAAGCAATGAAGATGTGGAGTTTGGCTTACTCACTGAAGGACACCCAAGAGGCCATTCATGTGCCAGGGAAAGACAATACCCTAGCAGATGCCCTGAGCAGAATCAGTCAGGCCCACCACGAGTGGTCCATCGACAAGCAGGTACTGGAGTCAGTATTCCGGGAGGTAGGGCACACCAGAGATTGATCTCTTTGCATCCCACGAGAATCATCATCTGCCCCTCTTCTGCTGCAGACCACCATCCAAGGGTTCAGTCCCACTGGATGCTCTGACACTAGACTGGTCAAGAAGAAGCCTATACGCTCTCTCCCCCCCCCCTTCCTCTCATTTTCAGAGTTCTGATCAAACTCTGGTCACAACCTGCATCAATGATCTTGATAGCATCAGACTGGACCAGACAGCCATGGTACCCTCTATTACTCTCCATGTCTGTAGCCAAGCCAATACATCTACCCAGGAGACACAATCTGCTGACCTCCCATCAGGGCAAGATCCTGTATCTGAACCTCAGATCTCTCAGACTCGAGGCATGTCTCTTGAGGACTTAGAATATGCAAATTTGCAATTCTGTCAAAGTGTCTTGGATATCCTGAAGGGGCTACAGAAAGCCTTCTACTAAGAAAACCTATGTTTCAAAATGGAAGAGGTTCTCTGTTTGGTGTGCTTCCAAGGGCATCTCTCCAACTCTAGTGGATATCCGAGCTGTTCTGGATTATCTTACCTACTTACACTCCCAAGGACTGCAACATACATCCCTGAAAGTGCATTTAGCATCAATATCTACTTACATTTCTGCTGGGAGGAGCACCTCTTTGGCATCCAGTCCCATTTTCAGAAGATTCTTTAACTCATTATGAACATAAGGAGAATGTAAGTCTCAAGCAAAGGTGTATTACATTACTAACCTAAAATTACTTTCAGTGCTATGTGCATTATTCATTAAAAATGGCTCAAATGCCTATCGCTAGGTGTTCTTTCTGAAATTTTCACGAGTTGGCTGAGTTAATACAACTTTTAAATTTCAATAAAGTACCTTATAGCAGCTTATTTTATTTTGATAAAAACACTTGGCGTTTGGCATGCTCTTTGGATACAAGCTTATGTCACCCTTAAAAAAGGGACCCTTTGGGCCCAGTGGGCTTATCCAGTTAACAAAATGAAATAAATAACAATTAATAAATACATAAATAATGTGCTTAAAGGAGCCTTTCTAAAAGATGTCTGTACCTTCTGTGTATTTGCAGCCTTGTCCAACTTAATACGGCTCTATATACATCGAGTTATGTACTCAGCACAGACTAAGCTGCTTAGTTTTAAAGATTAAAAAGCCACAATCATCAAAAAAAAGTACAATGAATATAACTAGAGCAAAAATCAATATATATATATATATGTATATATATATGTATAGATAGTATATATATATATATATATGTATGTGTGTGTGTGCAATAACTAACAAATAATAGGTAAAAAATTATCTTCAGAATAACCAAATGTATATCTGTGCCAGGGTGATGTAAGTGAATCTTACTCAGTCGAGATCCTAACCAGAGACCTTAATTTGAAAAAAGGGAGAATATAATTAAGGTGCTATACATGGAGCTTAAAAGCTTAAGACTAAATGTATCAGGTATAGAAATGTGCAGAAGCACAGTTCTCCCAGTTCCCCAAATGTCCAGTAACTAACTATGCATTGTAGTCATATAATATAATGGTTTCTGACCCAATCTCAGTGGCAGTGTACAAGCGCAAGTAAGAGATGACAGGTTGTAGCATGAGTGAATCTCTAGCACTCTCGTGCTGCAACCTTTCTGGGTCAGATCACAAAAAAAACAAACAATTTGGGACATTATTAGGCAGCACTGCATCGGTTTGCCAGCAGTGATAATTATGAGGGGAATATTTGACCAGCACATCCTTGCTAAATTATATTTTTATGAAGTGCAATTATAATTAAAAAAAAATGTTGATTTTTTTTTTCTGATTATGAGAAGAGAAAAGAACCCTGCACCTTTGGTACCAGAGTGGGTTGCCTAACTATGTCACTCAAATAGCATGCCAAAGTTAACTTATTTAGTTTATTTGTTTCAGCACTCCACAGTTTAGAAACTACGTAAGGCTGTAAACTGTGGTGTTTGCATGTTTAGAAATAAGTTAACTGAATAAGTAAGTAAGTTTCAACTTGCAGGTTGATTGTCACAGTGGGTTAGGTAACTAATGCTGGTGCCAAAGGTGCAGGATTCTGTTCCCATCATAAGAAACGTTTGTTTTCAACATTTTCTGTTAGATTTTTTTTTTGTCTTATATTTGTCTCCTACATTTATTAATGCCTCTGTTATTACAGTACATGTATTTCTCTGTATAAGCAGATCATGTCTCTCATATGGAAGTTCTTCCCAACTTCATAGGTGACCAGTAACCGGTTATGTGCTTTTGGTCAAATAAATTCAATAAACCCCCGGCAAAAACTGTCAATAATAGGACTCTCATTAGAGGGCACTTAAAGACATTAAAATCGCTTCTACAACAGGATTGGTCCCAAATTGATTCTGCCACCGACATAAATGCACTTGAATACTTCATCTCATGCTTCAGTGCTGCAAGTGGTATCCATGTTCCTTTCAAGAAGCGGAAAATCAAGGGCCTTGACAACCCTTGGATCATTAGTGCTTTCCTGGAAAAAAACGAAAGCGCCGGGACCATGTCTGGGACCGGGCAAGAGCTACTGGCAGACCAGCTGATATACAGGCCTATAAAACAGCCAGGAACACCTGCACGAAAGCCATTCGCTTGGATAAAGCCAGCTATTACAGGAGTGCCATATCCAACACATGGAAGGATGGAAGAAAATTCTGGAGCAACATATCTGAAGTCATGGGAAAAGGTTCCAAAGAGGCACCTACCATGCTGAACCTAGATGGTTCCATCGTCATAGACCCCACCTCAATTGCCAGTATCTTTAATCAGGCATTCACTGACCTTAGTCATGTACTGGCGGCTAATTTTGTTGATCCAAACTCCTCTCCGGCTCACAGAATTTACGGGCTTCATTCACCAGGCACTTGATCAAGGTTAACTTGTCAGCACCACCTTCATCGACCTGTCAAAAGCCTTCGACACAGTCAACCATCCACTTCTAATAAACAGCTTGCTGATATAGGTGTGTCCGTAGACACCCTCTGGTGGTTTAATGGCTATCTCTCCGACTGTACTCAACAGGTTAAGATTGGTAATGCCCTGTCCTCTGAACAATTTGTTCGGTCAGGTGTCCCCCAAGCGTCAATTTTGAGGCCCCTGCTCTTTAGCAGCTTTCTGAACAAACTTCCTGCCTCCTGCCATGAACATACTCTCCTGTATGCAGATGATGCGGTAATTTTTTCAAAGAACACAGATCTCTCTCTCTTGGAGGGCCACCTTCAGGAAAGCTTCATGGATGTTGAGGCATGGTTTGTCATGCAGAAACTAGTGCTCAACTACAAAAAATGAAGATTATGCTTTTCCATGGCACACACAGCATACATAAAAGCAAACAGCTGACAGTCAGAAATGGTGCCGGAGTTGCCTTAGACCAGACACATTCTTTTAAGTACATTGGAGTGACCCTGGACAGTACACTGTCATTTTCCTATCATATTGATTTGGTCGCCAAATCTGTGAATACTCTCATCAGCCTTCTATATAGATACAGTATAAACATTGCCTGACTCCTGAAGCACTTAAGCTTGCAATACAAAGTTCAGTTGTCTCGATCTTTGACTACGGGCTTGTCATTTATGGAGCTGCCTCTGTGTCTGCCCTTCGGTGAGTCATCATTGCTCTGAACAAATCCTCTAGATTACTGACTGGTGCTGCCCCCCGCACGCACACCTGGGACCTCTACAAGCAGGCTAACTGGCTTCAAATTCTAGGAAGAATCACTTACCAAACCTGCCTGGTAGTAAAAAAGGCATCCCTTAGTCTTATGCCCCCTGAGGTGCAGAATCTCCTTAGACTAGCCAACAGCACTCGCTGTACCAGAAGCTCTGATAATCCCACTCTACTTGTCCCCCACTGTCACACCTCTCTGGACCTGCGGTCGTTTGTAGGCAGAGCCCTCAAGTTGTTCAACTCCTTGGGCAGCGAAGTCACCAACTCAGCCACTCTAGGACTGTTCAAACGTAATCTTTGGCATACCCTCGTGACTCAAGCCTCATGTGACTGCATCACCTAAGTACTCCGTGCTGACACTCCTGTATCCATCATCTCCATTTCTTTGCCTCTATTCACCTCACTTAACCCCCTACACCTTTTTTATTATTTTTTTTCACCTCCACCCTGCCCCGCTGTTGCTCTATCTCTCCACATGTCTCCCAATCTCCTCTGCCCCCCCTTTCCTTTCCTCACCCACCCACTGGCCCAGGTCCTGTCTGCTTTCTCCCTCCCCCCTCATTATCTAAACTTTCCTCCCTACACTTACTCTTTTGTTTGCCTATATCAGTTTTATCTTCTATCCCTGCTACATCTGAAACTCTTCCACTGCTATGACAAGGCTTAAATTTGCTCCTTTATAATTCTCTGTATAATTGTGTCTGAGTACCTCCACTATTTAAGTGACTGGGTTATTATAGTATCTAACCTAGTTACTATATCTAGCTGAACTGTTTCTTGTGTTGTTACCTTGTACTGTGAAACCTATTCCAATGTTTTTTTATTGTCGTCTTTTTCTTTTTTTTTTATTACCCTCAATGTGGAACCTTTGTAAAAGAGACTATGTCTCAAAGGTGTTAATCCGAATTCATAATAAAATAAATAAATAAGCAGATTCCCAGTGCTATGGAATACAAAAGTTTTGTATGTGTGTGTATATATATATATATATATATATATATATTGGGCCACGTCATTCTATAATGCTAGCATGTGTCTCACTAAATTCATCATACTTTTTGCTTATACTTTTCTAGTGTAGTCCTGTGTGAAAGCTCAGACACTTACACCTCTGTTCACACTACAAAATTATTTGAAAGTAATTGTCAAAAATAACGATCTGTCCACATTGTTGAAATTTGCCCATAAGGATTTAACCATGCAGATACACTGTCATAATTTTATTTGTGATGCAGTTCTCCACGGCCCCATGGATGGCTAGAGTTTTTGATCACTGTCATTTATCATGCCAAGACTGAATTGCTCAGTGCTTGTGTACTATGGCATGACTTTTTTTTTTTGGGTTGGGGGGGTCTCCAATAGTGGAAAATGTGACTCTAACGCTTCTAGATATGTGTTTATTTTATTTATTTGTGTCTAGGATTACAAAGTACTTTTGAGCCAAGGCACTTTTACAAAGGTTCCACGTCATGCTGGTTACAGGGTAACAGACACTAAAACATAAAACAGTTACAGGTACATGGTTTTAGACAGTAACTTTGCTTGACAAAATCAGACTGAGCGAGAAGTAACTCAAGAAACAATAGGAGGAAGAGGGCAAGAAGGAGAGGGGCTGAGGGTAGGAGAAGGCATAGGGTGTAGAGGGTCAGGGTGAGGCAGCCGAGGGGCTCCTTGTCAGGACAGACACAGTGGGTAAGTGCATTAGTAGTTGCATTGGACAGGTATGCAAGAAGAGAGGGCAGAAACTGACACCTATAAGGTCAGAAGCAGTGTAGGGAATGAAGATGTTATAGGGTGCAAGCACAGGTGGAGGGGCCAGTTATGGAGTGGTTGAACTTTTTTTGAACTCTCCAAACGTTGCTGTGGATGAGGTGTCACTAAAGAGCTCATTCAGCCAACTCGGAGCCCTGTATGCAAATGACCTTTGGCCTTGGGACGTGCAGCAGCGGGGGATTTGAAGGATTTGGGGGGCTTAGCGCTCCTGGTATTGCGGTTGATTTTAGGTTTGATGAAGTGCTGACTCTGGTGGTGCCTTTCCATCATGATTTTCTTAGCAGTGATGCAAGTTTGGTATTTGATTCAGTTGTTCAGTTGCAGCCAGCCTGTTTTGGAGTAGAGGTTGCAGGTGTGGTTAGGCCGGTGGGAACCAGTAATGAGTCGGCAGGCTTGATTGAGGGAAGTCGAAACACGCCTGAGAGATGAGGTTGTGGCAGATCCATAGATAATGAGACCGTAGTCAATGATGCTGATGATGGAGCTCTGGACAGCTATGGACAGAGCTTCTGGTTTTTTTATTTATTTATTTATTTATTTATTTAAGAATCAGTTTACAACCTTTGAGCCAGAGGCTCGTTTCCAAAGGTACTTCGTCACATAAAGACATACATTGTGTTTTGGTTATATAGCAAAGATTTGCAAAACAATAGAATTCAACAGAGTGCTTACGTCACATTGTGGACAGACAAATAAATTGGGTACATGGTACATGTAATTGATAACAGGTGTTCCACAAGTTGGTATCAAGTGAGCATTCTGGTAGGTAAAACACTGAAACAGCTGGCTGTGGGTTAACTTATAGGTATGGTGTACAGGGAAGTGGTGGAGGGATGGTTGGGTGGAGAGCTGCCGGGGGCATTGTCAAGAGAAGCAGAGGTGGAGGCTATGTTCAGAGACAGGAGCAGTTACGAGTGCTGAAGATGTGGTTCAAGTGTGGTTTTGAATGTGGAGATGGTGGGCATTGGTGATGGTGGCAGGAGAGAGTTAAACCAGGTTGGAGCTCTATAGCAGAAGGACCTCTGGCCACGGCTGGTTCTAGATCTGGGGACCTTTAGAGTGGTCTTGTGGGAAGACCGTGTTGGAACAGTGGGAGGGCTCTGGTGGATGGATGCTGCTTCTCGGGGAGAGCCAGTAGGGTTTTTTGGTGAGGAGACAGGTTTGGTATTGGAGCCGTTCATCCAGGGTAAGCAGGTTAGCATCGACATAGAGCTGACAGGTGTGTGTGAGCCTGGGGCACCAGTAATCAATCTGCATGCTTTATTCAGGGTTAGGTGAATTTGTTGAGTGCAGTGGTGTCGGCAGCACATATACTGGTAGACCATAGTCTACAAGGGACAGCACGATGATGTAACAGCTAGCGGAGAGCATTTGGGGAAGGCAGGTTTATGAGTGGAATAGGATGCCAAGCGTGTGTTGGTGGCCAGATGTTAGGCGTCGATGTGGTTTGTGAAATGTGAGGGCGAATGGAAGGTAAATCCAAGGTATTTGTAGAGCAGACTTGTTCCAGTGGCTGGTTGGTACTCGGAAGGATATAGAGTGGGTGGTTTGCTAGCTTTGTTTTGGGGTGGGAAAAGAGCATAGTTTTGGTTTTCTTAAGATTGATGACGAGTCTAGCTCCCTTAAACCAAGCCTCGGCACTGTTGAAAAGACTGCTGTAGGGAGTCCTGTAGGAGATGGGATTGATGTGTGGCAAAAGGACAGCTGTCTGCATACAGCAGAATTTTGCCGGGGCATGCACTGGGCAGGGTGTTCAGATACAGTGAGAAGAGAAGGGGCCCAGGATGGAGCCTTGGGACCCCAGAGAGAATGGACAGGTATCAGAGAGTGTGCTATTAATTTTGACACACTGAGATCGAGGTGTCAAGATAGCTAGCACACCATGCCAGGGGCCAGCCGAGACCAGTGTGGCAGAGAGCATTCAGCAGAAGTGGATGGGAGACAGTGTCGAAAGCCTTTGAGAGGTCAGTGAACACTGCACCAGCTAGGGAGCTGGTGTCCAAGGAGGAGTGTAGAAAGTTGGAGAATTCAATAAGGGCAGTGCTGGTACGTGACCATACGGGAAGCCATGTTGCTCTGGGCATAAAATGTTATGCTTAGCCAGATGATCAGTGATTTGAATGGCCACCACTTTCTCCAGGGCTTTAGAGAGGGAGGAGGATGGAGATTGGCGGTAGTTGTTGGCCACTGACCTGTCAGCCCCTTTATGAATAGGTGTGATAATGGCTGTTTTCTAGCTGTGGGGAATTGTCCCAGGCAGAGTGACTGGTTAATTAGGCTTGTGAGTGGTGCAAGGACTTCATCTAGCACCAGCCTGAGGATGCTGGGGTCCAGTGAGTCGCTGCTGGATTGTTGCCATTGAGAGCTTTGATTAGGATCGGTCTGGCTTCCGGTGGAAATCTTTCAGGAGGAAGCTGGGGTGATGGAGGACAGGGGAGGTTGGCTGGGGGAGGGTCAAAGAAATTACTAGGGAGGACTGAGCTAAGGTCAGTGAAAGTGGTGTTGAACCAGTTAGCTATGGTGGCAGGCTCGTGGAGGTGGTGCCATTTCTAGTGAGCTGGGATGGGGCAGGGAGCAAGCTTTACCATTGAGTTGCTTAATATTATCCCAGAAGGTCGGGCTGAGCCATAGGAGGAGGTAAGGAGGCCTGGTAATGGTCTGCCTTGGCCTTCCTGATGGCCCATGAACACTATTCCGGGCTGCATTGTATGCTTGCCTATCAGACAGACGACCTGTTTCAGTGGCAAGGTGCCAGAGGTTATCCCGTTTCTAGTAATTGTAGGAGGCCGGCTAACCAGGGTGTGTTCCGTTTTTGGACCGGATTTTGGTTAGGGTGCAAAGAGATCACAGGCCATGTTGAAGGGTGAGTGAAGAAGGTGAGGGCAGTGTCATGTTGATTGCCTGCTGAATGGGGGACCAGTCTATCTGGGTGAGGAGTGTTTAAGTTTCTTCAGCTCACCAGGCGGAGCAGCCTTGCGGAGGGTGGTCTGGGCTTTGGGTTTGGGATTGGGGCTACCCAGTGGAATAGGATAGGGGAATGGTCACTCAGGGGTCTGGGAGGACCTGGATGTTTTGGATTTTATGGGGTCGGTTAGTTATAATAACATCCAGAAGGGTGCTGGTACCACTCTTAGGGTTAAGTCTCGTGGGCTGGGTGACGAGTTGTGTCAGATCTTGCAGTGCAAATGAGTCTCTGTGGTGGTGGATGAGGAGCTGCTGAGCCAA
This sequence comes from Neoceratodus forsteri, assembly GCA_016271365.2. NCBI lineage: Eukaryota > Metazoa > Chordata > Ceratodontiformes > Ceratodontidae > Neoceratodus > Neoceratodus forsteri. The sequence goes on from CM057452.1 coordinate 1,520,415,350, forward strand.
TTTACATACTAAGGTCCCCACTAGGATTTGTTCTGCCTTATGGTGGAGGGTGGCCAGGAATTCCGTTAAAGATACCAGGGCTGGGTGCTGGTTCTTTGGGAACGTAGGCTTTGTGAGATAGAGAGGGCTCCTAGAGGGGTCTGGGGTGAGTCTGAGGGTAGGGCCTGGGCCCCCATTTATGAGGGCAGGGGTGGGAATGCGTGTCCAGGTATTGTGTCCCTGGTGTAGATTGCACAGCCTCCCCCTCGTTTGCCTACTGGTCCTCCCGTATAAGGTATAGCCTGGGAGGAGACAAATGAGTCAGGAGTTGATTTGGACAGCCAGGTTTCAACCAGGGCTATGATGTCTGGTTGGTGAGCCAAGGCCCAGCACTGTAGGGCGTCAAATTTCTTCAGCAGGCTGCATATGTTCATGGAGGCTACTTGAAGACCAGTGGGCTGAGTGGGTGGATGGGAGGGGGCAGGGCCTGGGTTGGGATGTATGTTCCCTGTTAGGAGTAGAAGGAGGAGAAGTGCTCTGGTCAGAGGGGGGCAGATGGAGAGTTTACGCCGAGAGCGATAGAATGAGGAAGGGGTTTAGTTGCACAAGGGTGGGTAGGGTAGCACAGGCAGAGAAGGCCTGAGTGATCAGAAGTGCAAGGGGGCTGTGGGGGGAGGACAGGTAATGTCTGGAAGGGGGGTGAGGTGGAGAGGAGCATATGGGATGTGTGGAGGAGGAGGGAGGGTTAGATGTTTCCTATGTCGGAATAGTAGGCCCATCCTGGTGTTGGCTAATTTTGCCACGTTATTGATATGTGGGACATAGGAGAGATTACAGTCGAGGGTGAGGGCGAGGTATTTGAAGGTATGAACTTGTTTGAGGGTGATTCCTTGCTTGGTTTTAGTGGAGAGCTGATATTGTTTGTGTTTGTTTTGGGAGCTGCAGAAGATCATGGTCGGTGTTTTTTTCTGGTTAAGTATAAGTCTGTGTTTTGTGAACCAATTTTCAACTGCAGAGAAGACCTGTTGGAGGTTACCTTGTAGATGGACTGGATCGTGGTGGGATGCCAGGATGACAGCATCATCCACGTAGAGTAGGATCTGTTCAGGGCAGGATTCTGGCAGTGAGTTCAGAAAAAGGCTGAAAAGGAGGGGCCCAAGATTGAGCCCTGTGGGACACCGGACCAGACTGGTCTTGGTCTGAGAGTGCCAGCAATTCTCACTCTTAGGGAGCAGTTGTCTAAGTAGCTTTTAGAACCAGTTCACGAGTTAGGTGAGAGCCCTGCCTAGTTGAAGCTGGGCAAGTAGGAGATTGTGGTTACAGTATCAAAGACTTTAGTTAAGTCGGTGAAGGTGGACCCAGTAAGATGACTGTTATGCCGGTGGTGATGGATTGCACCAGTGAATTCAAGTAGCGCGTGAGGTGCTATGACCTTTCTAAAGCCATGTTGCTCCTTGCACGTTGTTGTGATTGTCTAGGAAGTCGGTGAGCTGTTCTGACAATCCGTTCTAGGGCCTTGGAGAGTGGAGGTAGGATGGAAATTGGACGGTAATTATCAGTAGCTGTTTTGTCACCACTTTTATGAATTGGGGTTACCGTGGCAGATTTCCATAAGTCAGGGAACTGGCTGAGGCTGAGGGAGAGGTTGAAAATCCTGGTCAGTGGTCGGAGTACTTCTTCAAGTGTGAGTGATAGCAGTCTGAGGTCGAAGGAGTCACTGCTGGCTCTGGAGTTGCAAATTGCTTTGGTAACGTAGCTGCGGACTTGATGCATTTTTAGTGCTTTAAAGTAGAAGGGAGGGAGCAAGGGGAACCACCTCATCGAAAAAACCCTGTGGGAGTACAGCACTGAGGTCTGTGAAGGTGTCATTGAATATATCAGCAATGAGTTTCTGGTCAAGTGTAGTTTCACCATTTATGCTGAGTACTGACGGGGTGATTTAGATTGCTTCCCGGTGACTTCTTTAATGTTATTCCAGAAGTCCCTACCGTTTTTGCATGAGTTAGTGAGAGTATTATGGAAATAGGTGGTCTTCGTATCCCAGATATATTTGGTGCAGTCATTTCGTGCACGTTTATAGTTAGCAATATCAACTTGTCTCCCGGGGTTTCTGGCAATCTCCCAAAGGTGGTTTCGAGCTTTTAGTCGTCCAAGTAGGTCTCCGGTGAGCCAGGGGTTACACAGGGCTTTGGCCTTGTGCTTCTTGAAGGGTGCAAATATGTTGCATGCTTGGTTGAAGATCCTGATGAAGTGTTCCAGTGCGGTGTTCACATTGGTTACAGTGAGAACTGGGGACCAACCTGTTGACTGAAGGAAGGTTTTGAGATGAGGTAGCTTGCCTCAGGTAGAACCCGGCTAGTAATGGTTTTTTGGGGGGGCTTGATGAATTTATTGGACCAGTAGTAGATGACGGGTAGGTCACTCAAGTGTGTCAGGGAGGACAGTGGTGTTTAGTGATCCTGGCTGGATGGCTTGTTATGATCCAATCCAGAAGGGTGCTGGTACCCGTTTTATAGTTTGTCCTGGTTGGGGAGCTAACTATCTGAGAAAGGTTTGCTGCCGCTATCAAGTCCCTGTATGCCCCTGCAGCAGGCCAGTTAATATTAAAGTCACTGAGGAGGATGGTTTCTGAATCAGGTGTGAGAGATTTGGTAAACTCCAGGAGTGCGTTAAGCCCATTACCTTGCTCTCTTGGTAGAATGTAAAAAGTAACAACTGTGATGGCTTTATTGTGTGCACCGAGAAGGATCTTGACAGGAAGAATCTGTGCAGTGGTGGTTTGGGGGGTTAAGTTGACGAGGTGCCCTCGGATCGTGTCCTTAAGGTACAGGGCGCAGCTACCACCTCTTTTTGATGTTCGATCAAGCCGGTAGACATTATACCCAGGGAAAGTGATAGTGTGGTCGGAAACTGAAGGTGAGAGCCAGGTTTCTACGACTGCTAGTATGTCTGGGTTATGCTGGCAGGCAAAAGTCTGAAGGGCATCAATTTTGTGAAGAAGACTGCATATGTTAAGTGAGATTATTGAGAGGGATCCTGGTTGATTGGTCTGAGTTGTTCTTATTGTAGGGGCTGGTCCGGGATTGGGATGAATGTTTCCGACAATAGCAGGAGAAGTAGTATACGTTTTTGGAGTACTGGTGTGAGATAACCATGACTGGCACCTATTTTTGTGCCAGAGAACTCAATTCACCAGGAACCAAATAAGCCAGGTGGAGCCGTTGGGTAAAGCGTGGCAGTAGTAGCAGTGGACAGGGAAGTACCTGAGCGCCATTTGGGAGAGGGCCATTTCATAGTGGGATTGGAGATGCCCAAGGTGGGTACATGAGATCGAGAGGGAGGGTACCATGGAGGGGTGAGAGAGTGTGAGTTGGTAGATGTTCGGGACAGTGGGGAAACATGAGCAGGGGGGTGGGGTATAGGAGCGGGAAGAGGGCAAATAAGGTGAGGAGAAAGGGATACAGAGTACCGGTGTCATACATAATTCAGTGTGAATGGGGGGGAGCGGGCACAGAGTGCTGGGTAGGTGAGAGGCAGATAGTGAAAGTGGCAGGAGGTACGCAATGAGGTGGAGGCTCGGGGGGGCAAGGGGAACTAGGTAAGCAGGTGGCTGAGGGAGTACAGGCAGAGAGTGGGGCAGTGAGGAGACAAGGGCAGTAGCAAAAGAAGAGGATGGCAGAGAGGCAGTGGGGGGCATTAAAGAGTGTAACAAGACAGGAGACAGGAGGTAGCAGCTCTAGAATAGAGTTCAGGAGTGAAGGGGTGCATGGAAGCTACAGAATGCCAAAGGGGGGGGTTGGCCAGTCACGGAGTGATGGAGTGACTGGCACTAGGACATATAAGGAGGGTGTCAGGCACAGAAAGGAGGCAGGGGCAGTGAGGGAACTGAGTTAATTAGCAGAGGGGGAGGAGGAGGAGCAGAGAAGAGGGAAAGTGGGCAGTAAAGAGAGGAGGTACAGGAGAGAGAGTATCCAATAGGAAACGAAAGGGTGGTTCCCTAGGCAGAAGTGGGCGGAGCTAAGGCCTATTTAATTGAGGTTGGGTGAAAATGTTCTTCCGCAACCCACTGAAGTCTATAGGCGCAGAGCCTAGCAAAACAGTTTGGATCAGTCAAGATTGCAGGGCCGATCAGTGGCCGCGCGGAGCACAACAGTCCAACAGGAGATGGAAGCAACAGGCAGCGGCCAATGAGAGCCTTTCAGCACTTCCCAGTTCAGCCTGGGAGCTTACCAGCAAGAGGAGAGTTCCTTGGCAGTGAGCAGTGGTGGTGTTGGCTGGCCCAGGTGGCCCGGCGCTCAGATGTTTCCTGATCAGGGGGCTGAGAGACACCTGAGGGGCAGAAACAGAGCAAACAATTGTGAGTAATACACAAGGGTGACACTGGAGAGTAAATCAGGTGTGCAGTGGAGAGAGAGAGAGGAATTTGATGGGGGATGCCACGGACAAGAGAAATAAGCTTGAACTGGCACCAGGGGAGGACATAGGGAGATTTAGTAGAATATGAAATTTACAAGGGGGAGAAGAGAGATGCAGGGTTTAGCAGCGGGGGGGGGTGGTGGAGAGAAAGAGTGAATGCAGAGGGGCAGGAATTACTTCACAGCTCTAAATTACAGCAGTTTCCAACTGCACTTTACAGTTCAATTCTAAAACATTTAGGCAGGTCTACACAATTAATTTTGACTTTGACAAAAAAAAAAAAAAATAGTAAGCAGCCTAGTAATTTAGCCTAGATTATCGGCTGAGTCCTGGAGTTTTTAGAAGTCGAGTGCTAAGAACATCAAGACTGGTCTACACATTAATTGAGACTTTAACAGAAAAATAAGCAGGCTGTCTAGCAATTTAACAAAAATTTTCTTCCGAAACCCACTGAAGTCTTTGGGCGCAGAGCCCAGCAAAACAGTTTGAATCAGTCAAGATTGCAAGGCCAAGGAGTGGCCGCGTGGAGCACATTATCAAATATAAGTGATTTTTTTGCATCCAAAAGTGTTTAGTAATCTCATTACTAGCACAGTATCACAAAAGTCTACTTCGTGTTTACCGAGCTGAACAGGCTTACCATAAGGCTTCATTTATTGTCGAACAATATTTACTACTGTGAAGCCATGATTTGAGTTTTAATAAAAGTACAGTTTTGTGTCAAACTTCGTTGCTTCTGAGATACCCTCAGGTGTGAGCTACTGCTATCACGATTTCCATGGCAACCATTCCTAGTCTGAAACAATTGCTAAATGTATCCAGTAGCGGCTCTAGCCACAAATGGTTACCAGGGCACAGCTGGGGCACAATAGATGGCAGCCAGGGCACTGATATATTGTTACTATGGGGGATGCTCTGCAGCATATGGGGCACCAACTGGGGCACAGCATTTTTTTACCAGGGCACGTGCCCTGGCGGGCCCTGGTGTAGAGCCGCCACTGAATGTATCATTTAAAGTTTTCAGATGGCTTTTAGCTAGATTTATGGACATGGGTTAAATGTGAGCCACCTAAATTTCTGTTTTTAAGTATTCACTACATTGTGACTTAAGGGTCATGAAAACAAGGCATCCAGACAATTGCTATTAGACTAATTGTTACTAAGCATTGAAGTCGTCAGGTCAGATGCCAGTCATTGACTTATTCAAAATGAAGCAGTTCATATTTAAATATATTATAACTTAATGGTAGTGGTATCTGACCCGATCTCAGTGGCAGTACACAAGAGAAGACAGGGTGAGCATAACTGAATCTCTAGCACTCTCCTGCTGCACCCTTTCAGGGTTGTATCACAAAAAGAAAAAAAAACAAAAACAGCACAAGTTTGGACATTACTAGGTAGCACTGCATCGGTTTGTCAGCAGTGAAAATGATGTGTGGAATATATCGTAGTGCTTTCTCTTCTTGTTATGTACTTAGTTATGTTTAGAAATACCGGCATGATGTGACTCTCGATGCAGCAAAAGGAGTGGTAGGTTGCTTTCTCTGCTGAGTAGCAGTACACTGTATTTAGCACGGAATTATGGAGTTAGTAACACTGTGGCCATTTTGATGCTGTGACTCATGGCTCTTTATTTAAGCTATTTTACTGTTCGTGTTCCGATTGTGATGGGTACTGTGCAGCAGCTTAGGTCACGGTGGTGGGTCACTGACAGAGGGACTGGGACAGACTGCATAGGACTGGTGGCTACTTTATATGTATCTCATCACTGCTCTTTTGTTTTACTTATACCAAAGAGCAGTGATGGGATCGTTTTTACAAATGGAGAGCCAGAAGAGAGGAACCAGTATAGCGCAATGGTCTAGGGCACTGAGCTGCAAATATGGTGACATCCAGCAGACCAAACCTGGGTTTGAATCCCACAGCTTCCACTTGCATACTGTGTGACCCTGAGCAAGTCACTTAACCTCCTTGTGCTCCCAGGTCGCTCCTGTAAAAATGCTTTCAGCTTAGTGTGCTATACCTGGTTAAACAACTAAATAAAAAAAGGAAGTTAGTGACGTCGGCAGAGATCAAAGTGCTGCTCGGTTGGCTGCTTTGGTGTGGGGGGGGGGGGTTAATTGGTTTCTTGCGGTGCCAGCCAGCCAGCCAGCCTAGGAAGGTACATGGGATTAGGGAAGGTACAAGACACTTCACTGAAGTGAGAGTAGTGGACAGAACCCAGCGTTGTCCTCGCTGTTTTTGTTGGTCTGCCTGCCATGTCTGTCTCTTTCTTGCTGCACAGGGTTGTGCAAGGTTGTTCAGTGCAGACAGAATGGCATTCAGTGCTTGCCTTGTCTGTCTCTCTCAGGAACACACGGTCATGGGGCAGGAAGGTAATATGTTGGGGGGGCCAAACAACACATCTACAGTGAGAGAGAGAGAGAGAGAGAGAGGACTGCAAGCCACGATTTTGAGCAAGAACAGCGTGAACACCACTGGTGAGGGGACATCATTGGAGGGATGGCAATGGAGGACAGGCTCCAGGGGTGTCTGTCTTCTGTATTTCTGTCGGTCTCTGTCCTTCCCATGTCTGCGTGTCGTCCTCCCTCACACTCTCTCGTCTGACCAATCCATCACTCAGCACAACAGTACTGGAGTCTCTCCCTTTACCACACCACCCAGTCCAGTAAGAAGAGAAATGGCAGTGCTCAGTGAACTAGATAAAACAAGCATTTGTCATTGCCCAACGTTTGCTTGCACAGTGTATGCTTTAGGGATGCATTGCAAGATAAGTAATGCATTAAAATGAAGGCATGAAAGTACTGGTTGTTATGGGGGAAGGGGAGGTTGGAGACTAACCACACACTAGAATGTAAAATGCTAACACGCATGCCTGAAGTCACCACTTTATATTTTAATGAATGAATTAAACAAGTTACAGTGCTGGTTTCAGCAGCGCAGTCACTTTGTGAACTTTGCAAAGTGTCTTCTATTCAAGAATCCTTTAACACTGTCTTTTCATACCAGTCTGTGATAGCAAAGACCACCACAATGCTGCTGTTAGAACTTTACCCCCTGGTTCAGGGCATACCTCTCAACTGCAGTCTAATTTGTATTTTGTATAGCACTACTCTTTTCACCTAAACATATCCCGCTCTCCACAAATTTATACTGATAATACACAATTAGGCCATTTCTGAATCACGTCTAAATCCATGTCTCTCTTGTTCTGTTTCATTTTCAGCATGTTTTGTATATTGTAATCTCTGTGACAGTCCTACTGCTGTGTTTTACTCTTGCTAGCGCTGTGGAGCTTAGTAAACTAATTTGGGACAAACACAGCTGAAGCTCACTCGATAATTTTCTGCCATGGCAAGAATGGAACCGGGATGGCAGGATTATGTCTAACATTAATTTCCATTCCAACAATGCCTACAGATAAAAAATAAACATTGGCATGACAACCCACCAACAAAGGGACAGAATTTTTACTGTTGAGAATTGTAATAGTCTGCACGATGTGTTACTTCTAATTGTGGAGTGGGAGTTCATATTGTTACACATACTTTAATCCAGCCAGATACCAGGTTCGATTCTTGCCATGGCAGAAAATAATCTAGTGAGCTACACCCATGTTTGTCACATATTAGTTTACAAAGCACTGCAGCACTAGAAAAAATGATCCATCACCTGATACAAATTACACAGGAGCAGGACTGGCACAGAGAAAACTGCATTTCTTGTAATACAGGCTGCCGTCAAATATACACGCAGACAATACCCGCCTTCACCACCACTCGTCACTCCCTCCAGTGTAGCACGATATAACTCGCTAGTTGTGTTTTTTTTTTAAAGTAAATTATGTTAATCAAGGAGTTAATTGAGCCGTAGATCATTTAGACAGGAAATTGCAAAGCAGATGTCAGTAGAATTTAAAGTTCAAAAAACAAACTGTCTGCAGTAGCTCAGGAAGGTGTAATACAGTTTGGGTGTTCAGTTTTGTAAGTTGTTCTGGAAAAGAAGGCAACAATAAAGGGGAATACTACAGTTATGCCCGTGCGAATGTTAAGTAGTGCTTGAGCTGAATCCCGCCAGCATTCAGTATCCGTGGGCTTTTATTTTCTTTATCCCTTCCGACTGTGTGTAAAAGTGCTTTTTTGTGACTGGTACGTTGACCCCATAGCACAGATCTCAGAAAATCACTTTGATCTCTGTTCTGCAATATGGTATAAGACCTGCAGATGTTAAGTTGCAAAGGGTACATCAAAGTAAATTTTCCCCCTTTGGCTACAGATTATGCCTAGTTTTCTGGCTACCACGACAGCAACATTAGCGCCATTTTTGTCAGCATTCTCTGTCTCTCTCTCGCCATGGCTTTCTTGAGTCTTACTGTCTGTCCTCGCATCCCCATTCCACAACACACTGACCACACTTTGAAACACAGAGAGTGTACACTGCATATGTCACCGCTGCCACCTGATATGCCTGTCCCTCGCTGTCTTTCTCAGATGTATACTGCAGTTCAGAAACACGCTCCGACAGTAGGGTTATGGCTACCATAGCAACAGCATAGCTCCATTTTTGCCAACTATCTCTATCATTATGCCTTTCTTGAGCCTTACTGTCTGTCCTCACATCCCCCACTCTGCAACACATGGACTGCACTTTGAAACACAGAGAGCACACACTGAATATGTCACCACTGCCACCCACTGTGCCTCTGTCTCTCTCAGATGTGTACTGCAGTTAGTGGGGAGGGGGGGAGTCACTGTAAACAAAAACAAAGCAGATTCTTTGTTGAGACGCTGGGGGATTGGACACCTCCGGTGTCACTGTAATGTTTATATGGGGTAAAATAAATTTAAAAAAAAACACAAAGCCACTGACGGCCAATAAAGATTTCCTGCAGGTAGAAACATTTAACTGATGGCAGAACACAGACACAGTGGTGCAGAACCGGGCAGCTGCCGTCGCTTGCTCAATCGCAGACTGTTGTCATGGAGGAGTAGCAAAACAAAAAAGAAACATAAATTAGAGTAGAGTGGAGTGGAGCAGTGGTGGTATCTTATGAATGATGGCAGCTGCTGTGAGGAGGGGCTGACTGTTGCAGGAGCTGTTACTGCCTCTGCAGTCACTTTGGCTGTGTCGTGCTCTGCTCGTTTCTCAGGGGCTGCGCCACATAGCGCATCTACCTCAACATCGTCCGGTTCTGCTCGGTTGTGTTTGCATTCTGCCTTCAATCAAATGTTTTATACAGTCAGAAGAAACTGTAAGATGTACATAATCTAATCCGCAAACTTTTACTAGCTGGCAAAAAAAAGGGGGGGTGTGTCAGAACTCTAGGAGCAGTGGGACTGCTCGTTCTTCGGCAGTGCAAGGGGAGGGGGATGTGGAGACAGTTCAAGGGGTGTGTGGTGGAGCTCTAGGGGGTGGGACTGCTCGTTCGGCAGTGCAAGTAGAGGGGGATGCAGAGACAGTTCAAGGGATGTGCAGCGGAGCTCTAGGAGAGGGGTGGCACTGTTTGTTCTTAGGGAAGGGGGATGCAGAAAAACCCCTGGCACTGTGAAATAGTGCAGTACTGAGGTCAGTAGGGACAACATGAGCGGACTGTTTCACAGATGCGGAGGCAACTGTGATGTAATCCAACATGTTGTTAGTTCGGAAAGGAGACCTTTTAGTGATCATAGAAGGACTGCAGGGCTCCGCCCATCTGCAGCCCTAAAAATGTATACCAACACAACTTGGTACAGTATAAGACTGCACCAAAGAATTCAGCATCTATGCCAAGCTGGTATTTCTCTGCCATACGTGTTGCATTCTTTTGACACCATCTTTATAGAGTACAGAACCACAATAAATTTTCTTGACCTCCTCACTTCCATCTGAGTGCACCCTAACCCCCTTTCTGCCCCGATATCATGATATTCCGAGCTTGATTAAGTAAAGCAGCATCCAAGTTTCCTCCCTGTGAACCAAGTGAAATTTTTTTTTTGTTATTTTATTTTTTATTAGATTTAAAAAGTTTTCACACTTTTACAATTTACCATGTTCAAGACCAAATGATACTTACAGTAAAGATATTCCTTTTGAAGGGTATAAACCTCTCCTTAATCTAAGGAAATAAAAGCATCCAGAACATTTTGATACCACATTGGGGGGGTAATGTAAAATATTACAGCCCAGAAACTTATTAACAATGTTAAGAGCTGTGATGAAAGCCCATGAGCAGTGTGATTAATTTTGTATTACTAAAGTCCATTTAAGTAATGTCCAGCATAGAATATTAACTCCATAAGGTGGAGTAAAGGGCATCACACTAAAAATCTAAAGTTAACTGTAACCTTTTAAATTTCAACCCCCAGCACCAGAAGCATAAACAAGGCCCTGATAGCTCTTTATGTATTCAACTGTATTTATATTGAGTTTAATTAATATTATGCCACAAAACTAAATTAAACCTTCCAGGTTGTAAACAGAAATTTTAACCAGCTCAAGAGTCCATCAGCCTTCTCTGTTTTAGTTCTGAAGCATCAACGGTAACGTTACCAGCAAACGGTCGGTTCAGCCAGCACTCATCTCCCCGATATCCTCATCCTCGGTTCAGACTCTCTAGTCGTCAGGCTGTGGCAGAAACAAAAGCGCGGCCCATTTCCCAGCCTCAGTGGGATCTGAGAACACACTCTTTACTGGTCACATGCAATCTGGCTGGGAAAATAATAGAGTGGGGAATGGAGCTTCTCGCAGCAAGCGCCGTGTACCATCAAACTTTTTTGATGCATTCTGGTGGCATAGCTTATGTCCAGGAAGAAAAGGACGGCATGCTCATCCTGCATAATAGGGCTCAACTGCCAGGCCAGCCTCAGAATTTGGTCTCTAGTCCTCACTCCATTTGTCACTACTAATAACGTGCGAGGCATTTCTGACTCCTCTCTTCGGCCCCTGGGAGTTACTCGGTAAACTTTCTGGATATTAAAGGAGGAGGGTTGATCTCTCAGAGCAAGTTTCTCCTCTAGCCATTCCTTAATATTCAGCAGAGGATGGTCTCCTTCCACCCTTTCAGCCAGGCCAAGTATACGTACATTCAAGGAGTGAGATTGATTTTGTGGAAACATAGAAACATAGAATTTGACGGCAGATAAGGACCGCTTGGCCCACCCAGTCTGCCCATTTCCCTACCTAATGGATAAGCTGCAGATCCTACTTAACCAGCAGCCTACTTCTTCCTACCCCACCCCTTAGAATTGCCTTATGACTGTCCCATGCATGCTTGAATTCCACCACTGTTTTTGACTTCACAACCTCCTCCAGGCGACCGTTCCATGCATCCACAACCCTCTCTCTGTGAAAAATACTTCCTAAATTACCTCTGAGCCGTCCCCTCTATCTTCAAATTGTGCCCTCTTGTTCTTGCACACCTCTTTTTGAAAGATGCTACCCTCTTGGACTTTGTTGATTCCTTGAGGTACTTGAAAGTTTCTATCATGTCCCCTCTCCCTTCTTTCCTCGAGGCTATACATATTAAGCTCCTTAAGTTTCTCTTCATATGTCTTCGGTTGCAGACCCTGCACCATTTAGTGCCCTCCTCTGGATAGCTCCCATCCTGTCTATGTCTTTGCGGAGATTGGGTCTCCAGAACTGCATGCTACTCCAGATGGGGTCTGACCAGCTGTCTGTACAGAGGGATAATAACTTCCTGTTTTCTACTGGTGATGCCTCTCCCTATGCATCCCAGTATCCCCCCAGCCCTCCTTGCTGCCCTCTCACATTGCTTGCCCACCTTTAGGTCATCTGATATGACTACCCCAGGTCCCTTTCCATTTTTGTTGTTGTTAGTATCTCACCCCCCATTGTGTACTCTTCCCCTGGGTTTCTGTTTCCCAGGTGCATTACCTTGCACTTCTTAGCATTGAATCTAAGCTGCCATACATTTGACCATTCCTCTAACCTTGCCAAGTCCCTTCTCATCCTTTCCACCCCACCTTGTGCATCAACTCTGTTGCAGATCTTTGTGTCATCTGCAAAGAGACATACTTTTCCTTCCAGTCCCTCTGCAATGTCGCTTATAAAGACATTGAAGAGGACCTGATCCTAATACTGAACCTTCATGGTACCCACTAGTAACCCCTTTCTTCAGAGTGGACTCCATTTACTATTACTCTTTGTGTCCTATTCTCCAGCCATTCTTTTACCCAGGCTGTCATCTTGGGACCCACTCCCAGGCTGGCTAACTTGTATATTAATCTTTTGTGTGGGGCTGTGTCAAATGCCTTGCTAAAAGTCTAGGTAGGCCATGTCCACAGCCCTCCCTGATCTACTACTTTGGTCACCTAGTCAAAGAAATCTATCAGATCTGTCTGGCATGACCTTCCCCGCTGTGAATCCATGCTGCCTTGGGTCCTGTGCCCTCTGGCCTCTAGATACTCGACAATTCTTTCCTTCAGAAGTGATTCCATCATTTTCCCTATCACTGAGGTTAAACTAACAGGTCTGTAGTTTCCTGCTTCTGCCTTGCTCCCACTTTTGTGAAGGGGAATCACATCTGCCCTCCTCCACTCCTCGGGTACCACCCCATCCTCCCATGATTTGTTAAAGAGGGTAGTCAGTGGTGTTACTAGTTCTTCCCTTAGTTCTTTTAGAATTCTGGCACGAATCCCATCAGGCCCCATTGCTTTATCCACCTTCAGTTTTAAGAGTTCTTTCAGAACCCTTTCTTCTGTAAATGGGCTGGTATCAACTTCTGTATCCAGAGTGTTTCTACTGTTTGTTTTAGGTACCTCCCCCTCTTCATTTGTAAATACTGAGCAAAAATATTTGTTTAGTATCTCTGCCTTTTCACAGTCACCCTCTGCCCACCCTCCTCCCTTTACTGAAGCCTCACTATCCCTCCTTGGTCTTCCTTCGCTCTGATGTACCTATAAAAGGTTTTATCCCCTTCTTAACTGAGTTGGCTATCTTTTCCTTGGTTTGGGCCTTTGCTGTTCTGACTGCCTTCCCAGCTTCCTTTTGCTTTAACTGATACAATTCTCTGTCCTGCTCCTTCTGTGATTCCTTGTACTTCCTGAATGCTTTCTTTTTCTCTTGAACCTTCACTGCCACTTCCTTTGAGAACCATAGTGGTTTCTTACATCGTTTCGTTTTGTTTATTTGCTTCACACAAAGGCTTGTTACCTCTGTGATGGCAGTTTTTATTATTCCCCATTGTTCTTCCACCCCTCCTTCCTGCCCAGTTGCTAGTGCATTCCTTACGTGCCCTAAGGAGAGCATTTTCTTTAATAATAATTGCTGTTGCTGCTGTAGAGGATTCCGCTGCTTTTTTAACATCATGAAATTTAGTTTTGAGACCTTCGACCTCTGTTTCCACTACTGTAACCCTTGTGGCAAAGGAATCCATTTTGTTGTTTAATTCAGCAACCGAAGTGATAATTCTTTTCGGTTTCAGACCTATGGAGGCCATCGTTTCCTCTGATTCAAAGTCAGATTCTGCCTGACCTTCACCACGAGGCTTGGGTGGATTAGGAACCCTGGTCGTTTTCCCTGCTGCTCCACCTCTGTCCTTTTTTGGATTACCCATCCTAGGGTTTAGGAAGTTCCTCTTTCCAATGGCACTAAGGATTTTTACCAAAAACTACTTGAAAATACAGTTTTTTAATAAAATCTGTTGAGTTGTTCAGAGCTATGTTCTTCTGCTGTTGTTAAGCCTCTCACCTATATGGCTCTCTGTGTGAAATTTTTTAATGTCAGAAATAGACTACTAATGAATTCCTGGCCTTGAATAAATTTAATATGGGGGTGGTATTATACTTTGCACATTCTTGTGTTCTATGATTCTAATATATTCACCTTGTCTTACAGTGCAACTGTCATGGTGTGTGTGCTCCAGGCAGGCAACTGATATGTGTAGTTGCCTGCCGTAGGAGCCTTTATAGCAGTATTTTACCATTTTCTGTGCAGTAAGTTAAAAAATATGGCCCTCGCAAAACCCCGCTCACCACTTCCATGTACGAGCAGGACAATCACCGAGGGCTACAGCCCCACCCCCGAAAAGAGCATGATTGTGATGTGAAGTCAAGAGCAGGCTGCGGCAGTGTCTGTGGAGCATGTCTTGAAATTGTGTGGGGGGGGGGCTTGCTAAATGCATTAAGATTATCTTTGCTGGCATGCAGTTAACATCTTCAGAGGAGGAAAGGGACCTCGGGATAATAGTCACAGGGCCATGAAGGTATCAGCACAGTGTAGAAGGGTGGCAGCAAGGGCAAATAGGATGCTGGGGTGCATTGCCAGAGGGATCACCTCTAGAAAGGAGGAGGTCCTCCTGCCCTTGTACAGATCACTGGTGAGGCCACACTTGGAGTACTGTGTGCAGTACTGGTGCCCATACCTCAAAAAGGATGTGAGATTACTGGAGGGGGTGCAGCACAGGGCTTCAAAAATGATCATGGGACTGGGGAAGTTGCTGCATGAGGAAAGATTGAGGGAGCTCAACATGCGTTCACTGGAAGAGAGAAGGGAAAAATGGGACATGATGGAGACCTTTAAGTACTTGAAAGGCATAAACAAAGTCAGAGAGGGAGGATTGTTCCGCTTAAAGGGGGAAAGGGTCACTAGGGGACACAGTCTGAAGCTGGAAGGGGGATTGTTCAGGAGGGAGATGAGGAGGTACTACTCTACAGAGAGAGTGGTGGTGAGATGAAACGTACTGCCGGAGGAGGTAATTGAACTGAGGATAGTGGATAGCTTTAAGCAGGGTTGTGATAGTCAAGGGTAGGATTAGTACAGACAAGAACACAAAGGGGAGAAAGACTAGGAAAGGGGAGGAAGGGAGAGGTTTGGGTGGGGCTGGGGCAGCTGTAGTAATATGAAACTAAGAGTTGCACAATCGGGCAGACTTGATAGACCTGTGGGCCTTTTTTTGTCGGCAATTTCTTATGTTCGTATGGTTACATTGTATGGGGCTCATATATAGAGTATATTAGGTACTAGCCCCATACATGTAACCATGCCAGCAAAGATGGTCTTAATGCATTTAGAAACCCCCCCCCACCGATTCCAATACATGCTCCATAGACTGCGCTGCAGCCTGTTCCTGACTTTGCTTCACAATTATGCTCTTTTCAGGGGCAGGGCTGCAGCGCTCGGTGATTGCCCGGCTCGTAACAGAAGTGGCGAGTCGGGTTTTGCAAGGGACATATTTTTTAAATTACTGCACAGAAAATGGTACAGTACAGCTTAAAATGCTCCTAGTGCAGGCAACTATGTGATATAAATTGCCTGCCCTGATCACGTCAGCTGCTTTTTGGACATGCAGTCATTATTGCCACCTATTTCCCCAAGGTGATTGAAGAATAGGGATGGGAGAACCTCAAAAGGTTCTGGTAAGCAAACAGATTCAAACAATATGAAGTCTTGCTGTATTCTGACAGTAGCAGTGAGTCCCAACCTTCGAACTGCCCCGGAGATGAAAGAGTTAACTTTCCATGCCAGGCATGGAACGCTGAGCTCGAGCTCGGTTGAGACTCTGTCTGTTGCTGTTTAAACTCAAACCATCAGATTCTTTACTCTGCCTCACTGAACAGTCGCTCCAGAGATTTCTCCTGCTCGGTTCAATTTGTCGGTTAAAGTACTGCTTTTCTCGGTTTTCGACCAAATTTAAACCGTAACCTGTTGGTTCAGTCTCTGTCTGTGGTATTTGTAAGTACTAGATAGGTTATATTTTATTCTATTCTGTGTGGAACTTGTAAATGGTTCATCGGTTCGGTTTGAACCGATCAAGTTGTTAGAAAATCTTAATTTGTACTTTTAGAGTGTGGTTACCGGTTCTTATCGGTTCTAAAAAAAACGGATTTTATTACGTTTTTTTCCACGACCCGTGACACGGTCAGGAACCGATAAGAGGGTCTTGCCTGGCAGGTTGCCATTAAAAGGGTACGTTTGGTCAGTACTGGCACAGTGTCTGAGAAACCCCAAAGAAAAACCGGGCCCACTGGGTTTCAACACTGTAGTGTGTGTGGGGAAGTCTTTGCTAAGGCTGACCCCCACACCACCTGTGTTTATTGTCTGGGGTTTGACCACCTCAATGCAGACTGCCAGATTTGTAAAATTTTCCCTGCAGCTACCCTAGAAAAGAGAGTTGGTAGGCTCAGGGAAAGGGAGGCCAAAAAGTTCGCTGAACCGGATGGCCAGCCCGGTTTGGTTCAAACCGAACCAGAAGGAGTACCCTTTGACCAGGGCGAGACTTCTTCGGGCAAAAGGAGAGCCGATTCTGAGGAGTCGGTTCCAGCTAAGAGAACTAGAAAAGAAAAATCAGCTGGTATGGAGCCAAAACTTTCCTCTCCAACCGTGAAGAAATAGCCAAAGCGATCAAAATTGTGCAGTCGCTTTCCCCGGTTCCGACCGAACCAGCACCATCAGGCAGGCGCTCGGTTCAGCTGGTTCCATCGGTTCAAGAGTATGATTTAGAGGAATTTTATGAACCGGAGGAAGAGCAAGAGGAGTATGAGGAAAGTGAATGTGGTTTTGAAAGTCTGGATGTGCCTATTGACCCGGACATCTCCCCAGACAGACCTTCAGGAGTGTCTCCTCCTAGGCTTTCTGAGTTCCCCTCCCATTTCATGTTTTATAAAAAAGTGGCTGAAACCCTCCAGCTTCCTATGGAAGAAGCTGTGGATGACCAGGAGGAGCCTGACTATGTGGAAATGATGGATATCCCAGAGTCTAGGAGGCTGTCTATTCCTTCACAAATCTTTTGGGAAACAGACATTTAAAATTTTAAAGACTCCTAATACTATACCTCCTGTGGATAAGAGAATGGACAAGAGGTATACATTGTCAGGCTCAGATACAGAGTTCCTTACACAACAATGCAGCCATTTTGGGGTAGTGCAGGCTGCAGCCTGTGATAAGGTAAATATTCCCTTGGCTTCACACACCGCAGACAAGGACTCCAGGAGGATTGATGCCATGGCAAAGAAACAGTACATGGCAGCATCCTTGGGACTCAGACAGGCCAATTATTTGGCCTATACTGCTAGGTATCAAAAATACAGATGGGACACTGTAATGGCTTTAGCAAAACAGGTCCCTGGCCAGCTTGCCAAGGAGCTGGAGCAGGTGGCTGCTGATGGTATTGAGGCATCCAAGGTGCAATTCCATGCTGCAGTGGACTCCAATGATGTGTCTTCTAGAGTCATGGCTACATTTGTGGCACTTCGTAGAATGGCTTGGCTCAGATGTACTAGCCTGTCACAGGATACCCAGACTAAGGCCATGGATTTTCCTGTTGTGGGTAATTCTCTGTTTGGGGAGCAGACAGAGAATTACATGAAAAAAATGGACAAATATAGGACCACCTATAGGAGTGCATAGGCCAAGGAAAGGCAGGCCACTCCTCAAAGGCAGCATCTCAGGGGCAGGGGCAGGCCTTTTCATAGGCCTTTCTACCATGCCCAGGCCTCCTCTTCTGCTTATGCCCAGAGGAGGTTCTTTAGAGGGAGAGGCAGACGGGGTACAAGCAGATCTGCTTCCACCCCTCAGCCAAAACCCCCTGCCAAACAGGCACACTGATGGGTTGGCCAGGGCCGGTTCTCCACTACCTGTAGGGGGCAGGCTGGCTTACTTTGTCCAGGACTAGGAGTCTCTGACATCAGACAAATGGGTCCTGGAAGTAGTAAGCTAGGGACTGGTTCTCAGCTTCAAAAAGTTTCCAAAGATGAGATCCAGATCCTTTCCACCTGCAAATCCCTCAGAGACACTTGCCCTAGAGGCAGAGGTCCCTTCCCTCCTGGCTGTCAGAGCTGTGGAAAGGGTTCCACCCCTACACCAGGGCAAAGGGTTGTACTCCATGTACTTCCTTACCCCAAAAAAGACAGGAGAATGGCGGCCCATCCTGGATCTCAGATACTTAAACAAGCACCTTTTAAAACCAAAATTCAAAATGGTGACTCTGGGAATTATTCTACCCTCTCTCAGGCCAGGGGACTGGCTAGTGTCCCTGGACCTCAAGGATGCCTACTTCCATATTCTCATCAGAAGCTCCCATCGAAAGTACCTCAGGTTTGAGCTGCCCTCAGGCCATTACCAGTTCAGGGCAATGCCCTTTGGTCTGACCTCTGCTCCAAGGGTATTCACAAAATGCCTGGCAGTGGTAGTTGCTTCTCTAAGAAGGCAAAGGATTGCCATCTTCTCTTTCCTGGGCGACTGGCTCATTGTAGGCCAGTCCCCAGACCAAGTCAAGTTACACCTACAAATAACTCAACAACTGCTCACCTCTTTGGATTTCCTTCTGAATCTTTCAAAGTCAGTTCTAGAGCCTGTCCAGCTCTTCACCTTCATAGGCGCAGAGCTAGACACAGAAAAGGCCAGAGCTTTCCTTCCCCTGGACAGGGCAAGGACCCTTGTCTCTCTGGCCTCCTCATTCACCCTGCAGGTGTCTCGACCAGCAAGGCATTTTCTACAGCTCCTGGGGCACATGGCTGCTTCCACAGCAGTAGTGCAAGGAGCAAGATTTCAGATGAGGGACATTCAGTTCCATTTGAGAGCCTTTTGGTCTCAAAGGAAGGACCCTCTGACCAAACTGATCCCAGTGACTCGAACCCTGATCCAGGCCCTACAGTGGTGGCAGGATCAGAACAATTTAAGAGAAGGGGTTCCCTTTGTCACTCAGTCTTACTCTTTAATCCTTACTACAGATGCCTCCCTCTTGGGGTGGGGGGCTCACTTGGGCAACCTGACCACCCAGGGGTTGTGGTCCCCTCAGGAATCTGTGCTTCACATCAATCTGTTGGAACTCAGAGCAGTATTTCTAGCACTTCAAGCTTTTTCCAAGTCTGTTTAGAATAAAGTTATCCAGGTCAGAACAGACACCACCACCACAATGTGGTACATCAACAAGCAAGGGGGCACTCGGTCTACGGCCTTGTGCACAGAAGCAATGAAGTTGTGGTCTCTGGCGTATTCCCTGAACACCTCCCTCACGGCAGTTCACCTCCCTGGCAAGGACAATGTCCTGGTAGATGCTGTCAGCAGGATATCCCAGGGCCATCACCAATGGTCACTGGATCCCCTGGTCTTGGAGGTGATATTTTCCAGATGGGGCACCCCACAGATAGATCTTTTTGCAGCCCCAGACAATCACCAACTTCCACT
This sequence comes from Neoceratodus forsteri, assembly GCA_016271365.2. Classification (NCBI taxonomy): domain Eukaryota; kingdom Metazoa; phylum Chordata; order Ceratodontiformes; family Ceratodontidae; genus Neoceratodus; species Neoceratodus forsteri. The sequence goes on from CM057452.1 coordinate 1,520,434,868, forward strand.
CTTTTGCTGCAGGCCCCCAGTGTTGGGCTCAGTCCCCCTGGATGCCTTAGTTCTCAGTTGGGAAGGGAAGATCCTGTATGCTTTTTCCCCCTTCCCTCTCCTGTTCAAAGTGCTAGTCAGAATCAGATCTCAACCCTGCAAGATGATCCTGATTGCTCCAGACTGGGCCAGACAGCCCTGGTATCCACTCCTACTGTCCTTAGCAGTCCATCTTCCCAGGAATTACAACCTGTTAACCTGTGCTCAGGGGAGGGTTTGGTACCCGAATCTCAAATCTCTCAATCTCAAGGCCTGGCTCTTGAAGAGTTAGAGTTTGCTGATTTACACCTCTCCCAAGATGTAATGGATATTCTGAAGGCTTCTAGGAAACCTTCCACCAGGGCTACTTATAATTCCAAGTGGAAAATATTTTCCATATGGTGCTCTGGGAAGCATATTTCCCCAGAGTCTGCTGATCTGACCACAGTCCTGGATTATATGGTCCATTTAAATAGCTTGGGGCTGAGACCAGCTACACTGAAGGTGCATCTGGCAGCTGTTTCTGCTTTTATTTCAGCAGGTAAGCCCTCTCTTCTTTCAGCTCACCCTGTATTCTCCAAGTTTTTCAAGGGACTGCTTCACACCAACCCTCCATTCAGGGACCCTGCCCCTGCTTGGGACCTTAATGTCTGCATAGCTCAGCTTATGCAACCCCCTTTTGAGCCTTTGTCTTCAGCAGAGCTTAAGTACTTGACTTGGAAAACTGTGTTTCTGGTAGCCATAACTTCTGCCAGACACATAAGTGAGTTACAAGCTTTGTCAGTGGAGCCTGATTTTATCTCCTTTCGTAGAGATAAGGTGGTCCTCAGGACTAACAGGAAGTTTTTGCCTAAGGTGGTTTCAGATTTCCACCTTAATCAATCTATGTCTCTTCCTGTATACTTCACTGACCATTCCTCCTCTGGCGAGAGGAGGCTGCACAGTTTAGATGTGAAAAGAGCCCTTAGCTACTACATAGAGCGTACCAAGGGTCACAGGTTTGACTCCCTCCAACTATTCCTCACTTATGGTGAGGTTGGTAAAGGGAAACCTGCCACTAAAAGATCCATTGCCAGGTGGATTGTCTCTTGTATCCAATTTTGTTATGAAAAACTGGGTAAGGTTCCACTCTCAGGCCTGAGGGCTCACTCTACCAGAGGTACAGCTGCTTCCCTGGCTGCTGCCAGGGACATCCTTATTCTAGAGATATGTCAAGCAGCTACCTGGAAAACAGTTCACACTTTTACCAAGCATTACTCCCTGGATATCCAGGCTAGGAGTGATGCTCGGTTTGGCACAGCTGTGCTTCAGAGCCTATTCCCTAAGTAGGTTCTGTCCCTCCTCCATGGAGGTACTGCTTGTAGTCTGTTACTGTCAGAATACAGCAAGACTTCATGTTGTTTGAAGAAAAAATTACTCAATTTAGTAATGTTGTTTCTTCTAATGGAGTCTTGCTGTATTCTGACCTCCCCCCCTGCCCCTCTCAGAACCTCTGTTTTGGGGATGTGGGTGGGCAGTGGCAGTGTTGGCACTTAGTAGGTGCCCACCTTGTTGTTTTCACACCCTTTTCTTGGGTGAGTGGGTGTTGTGTTTTTCATTTTTTGGGTCTCCTGACTTGAGTCTTTGTTTTGGGACCAAAAAATGTGTTTTTATGTTTAGTAGCCAGTTGGCTAGTGTAGATTTACAGCTTCCACACAGGACCTTAGTGAGTTTAGCTCATAAAGATCTGACAGTTTGTGTTTAAACAGCAACAGGCAGAGTCTCAACCGAGCTCGAGCTCAGCGTTCCATGCCTGGCATGGAAAGTTAATTCTTTCATCTCCGGGGCAGTTTGAAGGTTGTGACTCACTGCTACTGTCAGAATACAGCAAGACTCCATTAGAAGAAATAACATTACCAAGGTGAGTAATTTTTTCTTCAGATCCTTATCCGAACCTTATCCAAACCTTTTATACCCTTATTGAGGACTTCACTGCCCAAGCGGCACTCCACCACACATGGCGGAGCTAGACGTCTGTCAAGTTGGCCGCCGCCCGCCAGCAATCCACAGTCAACAGCCGCCCTCCTAGTCTCTGAGCCTGGATCAAGCCTCTGGACTTCACTGCCCGAGCGGCGCCCCACCACACGAGGTGGAGCTAGACGGCCGCCACCTGCCAGGAATCCGCAGCCAACGTCTGCTGTCCTGGTCCCTGAGCCCAGATCAAGCCTCGGACTTCAGCACCAATGAGGCCCACCACAGTGGAGCTGGGCGGCTGTCATGCGGCCACCTGGAACTGCAATCAACAGCTGCCCTCCTGGTCCCCAAGCTCGATCAAGCCTCAGGACTTCACCGCCCGAGCAGTGCCCCACCACACGAGGCGGAGCTAGACGGCTGTCACGCTGGCCGCCGCCTGCCAGGAATCTGCAATCAATGGCTGCCCTCCTGGTCCCTGAGCCTGGGTCAAGCCTCAGGTACTTGCTGCTCTCACTCTCTGCATATCTTCTCCACTGGTGTTTTCTGATTGATTTATTTATTGGAATCTGGAATAACACCTTTGAGCTAAAAGCTTGTTTACAAAGGTTCCACGTGTAAGGCAATAGACAAGGTACATAGACATTACAATTATTATCGTCGGATAAGAGAATACCTGACTGTCTCTAGTTTTAAATCAGAGCTTAAAACCTATTTGTTCTCTAAAGCTTACTCAGAAGGATTTTAACTGTGATTGTTTAATCTAATTGTATGTTTTTAATGTATTGTACAGCGCTTTGGTTTTGAAAAGTGCTTTAAAAGTAAAGTTTTACTTACTTACAAAACAGATAGAGGTATATACAGCAGGCAAGTATATTATGGTACATACAGATGCAGGTTCAAGCAAGTACAGTTAAAATACATCAGATAGGAGAAGTCAACTTTACTGCAACAGTACTAGGAGCATACCTAAGGTGGACAAGCAATTTATAGTGGTAGCTGAGCTTTAGAGCATGCAGGTAGAGTTATGGAGGGTCAGAAGTGGTGGTGACCAAAGGAGGGGGAGGACAGAATAGATGAGAGCAGGGGCAGGGTGGGGGCAGAGACAAAGGGAGTGACAGAATAAGGGGTTGAGTAGTCAGAGGGGTGGGATTGGAGGACTCTCACTTAGGGTTACCAGATGTAGATGATAGGCAGGGCTGGGTGATGGGGGAGAGAGGGATATGGGAAAGGGTTTTAAAGTGGGGGGTGAGGTGAGGTGAGGGGAAACCAGGGGAGGGGTGAAAATTGGGGGAGTTAATATTTGCAAAGAGACAGCAGGAAGGCGGGGGGATAAAGAGGGGACATGGAGGTAAGTGCTCAGTGGGGTCACACCAGGCAGGGGAGGAAGTGGGGGAGATGGGTGCTATGCAGGACAGATAAGCTATCAATAACAGTAGGATTATGCACAGGCGATGCAGTCGCAGTTACTAAGAGTGGCCAGGTACTGCAGCAACTTGGCCTTAAATGGGCATAGTTTCGTTTCCTCAATCAGCTCAGAGTTAAGGGAATTTAGCCAGCAGGGGGTCCTGTATTTGAAGGACCATTTCCCTAATGAGGTCCGCGAAATGGGATAATGAAGGCAGCTTTACTCGACCCCCTAGTTAGTCTGGAGGAAGTGGAGTTTCTTAGCAGTTGCCTCACTCCAGGAGGAGCGAGACCTAGGGTGGATTTTTTCGCTAATAGACTGACTTGGTACTGAATTCTGCTATTCAGGTTTAACCAACCAGTGCTTGAGTATAGTTCACAAGTGTGAGTTAAACGGTCCACACCCAGGACTAGTCTGCAGGCTTTGTTTAAGACCATCTTGATTCGCCTACGTACTGTATTGGTACCGGCTCTGTAGACTACCAGTCCATAATCTGTGTTAGAGAGCACAGAGCTGTTAAGTTCAAGCTTGATGGCACTTTCGGTGAGGCACTGCCTATGCAGGTATAGCTGACCTAGTCTGGCACTAGCTGCCTTGGCAACATGATCTATGTGCTGGCTGTAGGAGAGAGAGCTGTCAAGGTAGACACCAAGGTACTTAAAGGTGGTGACCATTTCGAGTGTATCAAACTTGTTATTGTAGATATTGAGGTGATTGCTGTGGCGCCCCTGTGCTTGGACTCTGATTGGTCCGACTGCCGCCGGCTGCCCTACTGATTTGTACGCCTTTCTTCAGCTTTTAGCTCTTTTCAGCACCTTTTACCACAAAACCAAAGACTATAGGGCTTTAGTGCTACTGAGAATTTTACTGAAACTGAATATACCTACCAACCATAGTCATAACTGTGCTTTAAAAGTGAAGTTACAATAGTTGAATGTTTGGTTGCTAGCCAGCCAGCTCTGTGTCAAATTATTACTATTTAAGATGTGTACTGATTAAGTTGCTAGTCTAAACTGCTCTCTGTTTCCTGTTTTGTAATCTCCCGGCCTACTCCCTTCTTAAAGCTGCTCCCTCCTGTTTAAACCTTTTTACTGCTGAGACCTGCCTGCTCCCATTCTCTTTAAACCTTGCTCACAGCCCACATTTCTTTTTTTCTCTCTTGGCGAAACTCCGCCTAAAATTCCCAACCCAGCCGTCCCGGTGGCGCTGAGGGTTGAGGCGCTGGATGCCACACCTCGCTCCACACCAGTGACCCAGGTTCGGGAGTGGACTCGGGTCGCTAGTGGGTCGGCCGGGGGGGAGATAAGCTTGAGCGTCTGACGACAGCTCGCTTTCTCCAGGGAGGGTTGCGGCTGAAACCCAAGCACTTGTCTGACCCTGAGTGGAGGCTCAGGGTACTACAAGCCCCAACTAATGGGGAACGGGTGGCCACTTCACAATGCGGACGTCGACGCTTGTCGCCTTGATGTCAGGTGACTACGTGCTGTAGGGGAGGGAAGAAAAGAGGAAAGACGCCTGCTTGCACCAGGAAGACGGACTTCCCAGAGCGTGCCCTCGATGTGCCCCGCTCGCTAGGATCACCATCTCGGCCTGACGAGATTAGATTACGGGGTGTTGTGCCCCGCCTCGTCCCCGCTTGGGGGAGAAACCGAAGCTCCATGGAGGAGCGAGAGGTGAGTCTGGCGGGTGTGTGGTAGTGGGATGACTTGATGGATGTCCCGATGGGTCAGGGCAAGCAGGCAGTGAGGAGAGATAAAGTGTAATTTCAAAAAAAAAATGTCCCTACCCCCTCTTGGCTCTCAGCCCCCTCGCTGTAAATTGCATGCTCTGTCTTTTGTTTCAGTTACCCCACCCCTGTCTGTATTTAGCCCCTAGCTCTTTGTTTGTCCTGATCACCCCCACCCACTGCTGAAGGTCTGCCGCCAGCCTCCTGCCCCCAGGTCCCTTTGCCACACTAGTACTTAATTACCTCTCTCCTCTTCCTTTCCATGACTTCACCGCCTGAGCGGTGCCCCACCACACGAGGCAGAGCTAGACGGCTGTCATGCCAGCCGCCACCCACGAGGAATCAACGGCCGCCCTCCTGGTCCCCGAGCCCGGATCAAGCCTCAGGTACTTGCCGCTCTTACTCTCTGCGTCCCTTCTCCATTGGTGCTTTCTGATTGGTGCGGCATGCCTGTGCTGGGACTCTGATTGGTCCACCGGCTGCCCTACTGATTGGTGTGCTTTTCTTCTTCAGTGTGTAGCTATTTTCAGTGCCTTTCACCACAAAACCAAAGACTTTAGGACTTTAGTGCTACTGAGAATTTTCTCCGCCCCCAATCCCCACCCAGGCCTCCATTAAATACACTATTGCTCCTCCCTCCTCGCTGCTCCCTCTCCCGTTGGCCAATTTCTGTCTTTGCTACCTTAAAATTGCCAAGTTCTCACTCCCGATCTCCTCCCTGCCTCTTAAGCTCTCAGTACTATCAGGATAACTTGCCCCCCATTTCCCTCACACAATCTGATTTCTGTTCACTAGCTAAACTTTCTCCCAGTGGGACTGTTAAACCATACTTGTGCCTTCTGCCAGCTAACCTCACTTCATAGGCGGATCACAATTTGACCTGCCTGTTAACACATTTTACTATCTTGAGTACACTCTCATACTAAAACTGTAGCAGACTACCCGGCTTGCCTGGCTCAGCTGCAGTTCTCACTCCTATCTCAACTGGAACCCCACGCTAAGAGTATCCTATCCCTCTGATAATCCAACCTCGAGTGACCTTGGACTGGTTAAGTCACAGTCCCCTGTCTGTCCCTGGTTTTCCGCCAGGTATACTTGTCCACCCTTTCTGTCTATAAGACAATTAAAAAATATGAATCAGCACATGATATTATTTCTTCTTGCTACATAGAAACATAGAAACATAGAATTTGACGGCAGATAAGGACCGCTTGGCCCACCCAGTCTGCCCATTTCCCTGCCTACTGGATAAGCTGCAGATCCTAGTTAACCAGCAGCCTACTTTTTCCTACCCCCATCCCCTAGAATTGCCTTATGACTGTCCCATGCATGCTTGAATTCCATCACTGTTTTTGACTCCACGACCTCCTCCGGAAGGCCGTCCCATGCATCCACAACCCTCTCTGTGAAAAAATACTTCCTTAAATTACCTCTGAGCCGCCCCCTCTATCTTCAAATTGTGCCCCTTGTTCTTGCACACCTCTTTTTGAAAGATGCTGCCCTCTTGGACTTTGTTGATTCCCTTGAGGTACTTGAAAGTTTCTATCATGTCCCCCTCCCTCCTTTCCTCGGGGCTATACATATTAAGCTTCTTTAGTCTCTCTTCATATGTCTCCGGTGCAGACCCTGCACCATTTTAGTTCTCCTCTGGACAGCTTCCATTCTGTCTATGTCTTTGCGAAGACTGGGTCTCCAGAACTGCACGTAGACTCCAGATGGGGTCTGACCAGCTGTCTGTACAGAGGGATAATAACTTCCTGTTTTCTACTGGTGATGCCTCCCTATGCATTCCAATATCCCCCAGCCCTCATTGCTGCCCTCTCACATTGCTTGCCCACCTTTAGGTCATCTGATATGACTACCCCAGGTCCCTTTCCATTTTTGTTGTTGTTAGTATCTCACCCCCATTGTGTACTCTTCCCTGGTTTTTGTTTCCCAGGGCATTACCTTGCACTTCTTAGCATTGAATCTAAGCTGCCATACATTTGACCATTCTTCTAACCTTGCCAAGTCCTTTTCATCCTTTCCACCCCACCTTGTGCATCAACTCTGTTGCAGATCTTTGTGTCATCTGCAAAGAGACATATTTTTCTTCCAGTCCTCTGCAATGTCGCTTATAAAGACATTGAAGAGGACTGGTCCTAATACTGAACCCTGCGGTACCCCACTAGTAACCCCCCTTTCATCAGAGTGGACTCCATTTACTATTACTCTCTGTGTCCTATTTTCCAGCTCAATTTTTACCCAGGCTGTCATCTTGGGACCCACTCCTGGGCTAGCTAACTTGTATATTAATCTTTTGTGTGGGACTGTGTCAAATGCCTTGCTAAAGTCTAGGTAGGCCATGTCCATAGCCCCTCCCTGATCTACTACTTTGGTCACCCAGTCAAAGAAATCTATCAGATTTGTCTGGCATGACCTTCCTGCTGTGAATCCATGCTGCCTTGGGTCCTGTGCCCCTCTGGCCTCTAGATACTTGACAATTCTTTCCTTCAGAAGTGATTCCATCATTTTCCCTACCACTGAGGTTAAACTAACAGGTCTGTAGTTTCCTGCTTCTGCCTTGCTCCCACTTTTGTGAAGGGGAATCACATCTGCCCTCCTCCAGTCCTCGGTACCACCCCATCCTCCCATGATTTGTTAAACAGGGTAGTCAGTGGTGTCACTAATTCTACCCTTAGTTCTTTTAGAATTCTGGGATGAATCCCATCAGGCCCCATTGCTTTGTCCACCTTCAGTTTTAAGAGTTCTTTCAGAACCCTTTCTTCTGTAAATGGGCTGGTATCAACTTCTGTATCCAGTGTGTTTCTACTGTTTGTTCTAGGTACCCCCTTCCTTTGTAAATACTGAGCAAAATATTTGTTTAGTATCTCTGCCTTTTCACAATCTCCTCTGCCCACCCTCCCCTTTATTAAGCCTCACTATCCCTCCTTGGTCTTCCTTCGCTCCCTGATGTACCTATAAAGGTTTTATCCCCTTCTTAACTGAGTTGGCTATCTTTCCCTCGGTTTGGGCCTTTGCTGTTCTGACTGCCTTCCCAGCTTCCTTTTGCTTTAACTGATACAGTTCTCTGTCCTGCTCCTTCTACGATTCCTTGTACTTCCTGAAAGCTTTCTTTTTCTCTTGAACCTTCACTGCCACTTCCTTTGAGAACCATAGTGGTTTCTTACATCGTTTAGTTTTGTTTATTTGCTTCACACAAAGGCTTGTTGCCTCTGTGATGGCAGTTTTTATTATTCCCCATTGTTCTTCCACCCCTCCTTCCTGCCCATGTGCTAGTGCATTCCTTAGGCACTTACCCATTTTGGCAAAGTCAGCCCTCCTAAAGTCCAGTACCTTTGCCTTTGTATGGCTTGACTCTATTGCTGTGTTTATTGTGAACCATACTGTTCGATGGTCGCTAGTTCCCAGATGGCTACCCACTTCTACATCTGTGATCCTCTCTTCATCTCCATTTGAGAGAACCAGGTCTAAGATTGCTCCCTCTCGGTGGGCTCCAGTACTAGTTGTCTAAGGCATGCCCGTGTAGGGCATCTAGAATAACCCCACTCTTCAGTGGCTTGCAACTGCACTCCAGTTAACATCTGGCATATTCAGATCACCCATCAGCAATATCTCCCTTTTTGCCATACTAAGTATACTTTCTATCATTTCCTTGTCCATTTCCTCCCCTGAGAAGGGGTCTGTATACAACCCCTGTGCGGATTGTGGTGCCATTGCCGGTCTCCAAATTTACCCACAGTGCTTCTTCTCCTCCCTGTTTTCTCTTTTGTTCTGTTACTTTGATTCCTTCCCTTATGTAAAGAGCTACTCCTCCTCCTCTTTTACCCTCCCTGTCCCTCCTGTAGATAGTGTATCCTGGTATGTTTATGTCCCAGTCATGGTTTTGTGCGAACCATGTTTCTGTGACTGCCACGATATCCAGATGTTCCTCCTCCATCAAGGCCACTAATTCAGGAAGCTTGTTACTCAGACTATGTGCATTGGTACTCATTGCTCTCCATTTTTTGATGGCTTTACTTTCTGTTGCAGCATCCCCCACTGACCTTTCTACCTCAGTCTTTTTCTCATTTAGTACCCTGTTTTGTAGGGAGAGGCTGGGATTTTCCTGCTGCTCATCAGTGCCTCCCCCCTTGACTAGTTTAAAAGCTTGCCAATGAAGCATTTAAACCGATTGCTCAAAAGACTTGTTCCCTTCCTGGACAGATGCAGACCATCCTGCCAGTATAGGCTGGTGTCCTTCCAGGTGGAACCCCAGTCCCCAATGAAGCCAAACCCTGTGCTCCACACCATTTTTTCAACCACTCATTAAACTGCATGGTGCAAAGTACCTTTGCCTCACTCATGCCATTTACAGGCAGCACCTCTGAGAAGGTTACTGTGTGTGCTACTTGTCTTAGGCCCTCCCAGTTCTAAAAGTCCTTCTGCACTGCTCTAATCTCATGTTGAGCCAAGTCATTTGTCCCTAGGTGGACAATGACATCCAGCTCAGACTCCCATGCAGCTGTTCTCGTGATCCTGAGGATGCGCTTCCTGTCCCTACAAGCCATGGCACCAGGCAGGCACTTTACTTCAGTTTTCCCTGCTCCCCAGTTCTATCCCCAATAATTGAGTCCCCACCAGGAGCTGCTTCCTTTCCTTGTGGCATCCTTTGCCCCCTCCTGTGGGCCTCCCTTGTGACAGGTGTCCTCAGCCTCCTTAATCTCCTCCGTGGGTGCATCCATGGGGGAGCTGTGCTCCCCAGAATGGTGTATGGATTGTGGGAGTGGAACAACTGACTGGTGTGCCTCTGTTCCACCCTCCTCACCTCCCTGAGCCCACTGTGGTCCAACTGCTGTGCTTCTTTGCAACCTCTGAGGTAGTGGTGGTGGCTCTGGTGCTCCCTGGATGGGGGGGGGGTTCCCTTCCTACCATCAAGTCTGGCCTGGGGGAAGGTTCTCTTACTGCTGTCCAGTGTGGCCTGAAGACGGGCAACTTCCTCCCTCAGGGCAGAGAGTTGTCTGCAAATAGGGCAACATCTCAGCCTCCAGAAAGACTCCCGGAAGACAGCTGCCCCACAGCCATTACATTGCACTACTCTCCACATGACTATGTACTTTTTTTTGTGTGTGTGTGTGCTTGTGTGTGTGATTGGTTTGTTATATAGAAATATATATATATTATATAATGTGTGTGTGATATTTTCAGTGCTGTGTGCTAGAGAGGATATGACATTGATATGCACCTTGCACTCTTGAGGAAATGATGTCAGAACCCTAGGTATAAAGGAACTATTTCCGGGGTGAGGGGTGGAAGGGGTTAGGCCTAACTGTGCCCTCACAAAACAATCAGCTAAGAGCTCTGGCCCACCGCTGCGATGAGTGCCTTCTGTCTGCAAGATACTATACACAACAGTTTGACAGAGAAAACCCTGCTAATCAAACAGAGAAAAATCCAGACATCCAAGTCAGACACAGGTAAACCTCCCCAGCCCCAAAATAAGTCAGCTGTGCTTTGAACTCTTCCTGCACTGAAAATCTTAAGAATTGTAACAAGACTGTCTTTTCCTGATAATTGTAAATTCCTTCTTTCACCTTTCAGTTAGAAGCAGCCTCCACCTGCAGCATATCTGCTACAAACCACAGACAATTGAAAGGTTCCCCTCCCTCTGTTGTGAGCACAACTCGCTTTCTTGCAGATCCTATGTTCAATATTGCAGCTCCCAACAAGAGATAGTTTGGCTAGGAAAAATATTAGCTGTTCTGATGAGTTTGCTATCAACGCTTGCTTATAATACTATTCTTCTCAGGTCTGTTACCAAAGCTATTGGCTGAATTAAGTCTCTGTGATGAAATCACTTCCTGAGAAAGTTTGGAATTGCCTTTTAAGGCAAACAAAGATAAACACAGAAAACAGTTTACTGTCTGGGTCAAATACACAACCTGTACCTGCACTTATTTCATGATTTGTGACAAATGTTTCGCCCAGAGTTTAAAATCTTCCTGCACTGAAAATCTTAAGAATTGTAACAAGACTGTCTTTTCCTGATAATTGTAAATTCCTTCTTTCACCTTTCAGTTAGAAGCAGCCTTCACCTGCAGTATATCTGCTACAAACCACAGACAATTGAAAGGTTCCCCTCCCTCTGTTGTGAGCACAACTCGCTTTCTTGCAGATCCTATGTTCAATATTGCAGCTCCCAACAAGAGATAGTTTGGCTAAGAAAAATATTAGCTGTTCTGATGAGTTTGCTATAAACACTTGCTTATACCACACTGCCACTCCTCCACCTATCTATGCTTACAGTACCAAAAGATGAATCTACTCCCCCCAACTTCTTGCCTCATGATTACTACTACTTGAACCTCCTACTGTTTCCTAGCCCCTGCTGTGACCCCTCCCCAGTACTACTAAATTGGGCCTGGCTCCACGTGGTTGCCTATGCCCAAAATAAATGTCACTTGCATTTACATTCCATATGGCCCTTCCTGAGTCCGCAAGCTCTGGTACCTCCTCCTACTTGCTATCCTGCTCTCTGGTGAACTAAATCCAGGACCGGCTAATGCTGTACCTGACTCTGTTGGTAATGCTAAAGGTTTTCTCGTAGTACACCACAATATCAGGAGCCTTGCACACAACCTAGCTGAACTAGAATCCTGGACCTCACTCTGCAAGCCTGATAGCATATGCCTAACCGAAACCTGGCTGAAACCATCCACACCTGACTCTCTGTGCCCCCTTCCATCCTATAATCTCTTGAGACTTGACAGAGCTGCACCCAAAAGAGGGGGTGGTACAGCTGCCTACTTTGATCCTCTGGCAAGGGATTGCTAGAGATTCCCAGGGGTAACCTTAAAAACATCTGATGGAAGAACGTTTGCCTTTATGGCTTCTACCCTGTAGAATTCTCTACCTTGACAGATACGTAATAGCCTGACTGTGGAGGGATTTAAAAAAGCTCTTAAGACCTTCCTGTTTAATCAAGCATTTTCAGAAACGTAAATTCTGCTGTGGATAAGATGTTATTTATTACTGTGGTTTTGAATGCTGTATGTGGAATTTTGTAAAGGCGCCCTGAGCTCAGGAAGGGCGCCTTATAGAAATAAATTGTTACCTGCTTACTTACTTACTTTAAAGATCATCTCCATGTCACTGCTGTCAAATCACCTAACCTAGGCCACCGTGAGGCACTTTGTGTCCTTCTCGCCCTCTACCAAAAAACTACATATTGTGTGTGCCTGCAATCCCCCGTCCAATGGCCTAAAAGGAGTGGATGAGCTGATGGATCAAATCTCATGCCTTGCAGGGAGAAATGAGGTCCTTGTACTGGGGACCTTAACATTAATTGGCTGGGCGGCACCCTATCCACACCATTGACCAAATTACAGAGTTATAACTTGCACCAGCTGATATGCGAACCTACCAGAACCACCCCTCACTCTAACATGAACACTTTGCTTGATTGGATAATGACCAACCACCCTGAAAATGTAATTGCCTCTGGTGTACTACCAGATGCCATCACTGATCACTCCCCAGCCTACTGTATCTGGGGCAAAAGCAAGCCTACCCTGTCGAGGCCTTGCTTCATTACTTTCCACAACTATGCGAGCTTGGATGCACAGCTTTTCCTACATGACATCGCCACCACTGATTGGTCATTCCTTCTTATATCCAGTGATGTTCAAACTGCCCTTAACCTATTTCTGTCCCACTTCCTAGCGCTCCAGGATAAGCACTGCAAACTTGTAACTCGTCGGGTAAAAAATATGCAAACCCCTGGCTAAAATCAGACGTATTCTCTGAGCTAAAACAGAGAGACAAAAGTTGGCTCCGCTACTAAAGCTCAGGGCTATCCTCTGACCTTAATACTTACAGGGCTCTGCACAATTCCTGCAAAAAGGACGTCAAAAAGGCCAAAAGCTCCTATTGCAAAGATCTAATAGCCAATTCCTAGGGTGATTCAAAAAAAATTCTGGTCCCATATGAAATTCTTTCTTGGCTTGAACCCGGCATCTACCCCTAATGACATGTCACTTAATGGCGTACACTGCAATAATCCCAGAACTGTTGCCAACTTTTTCAATAGTAAATTCTCTGACTTATTTACACTTCCTCTTTCCCTATCCAGTCGAACATATCCACCCCGTCAGTTGTCAATGGCCCTCATTTCTTTTTCAAGGCAGTCACAAGATGTGACGTGCTTAGATTGCTAAACACTATCTCTGACTACACTGCAGCTGGCTCTGACAATGTAGAACCCAAGCTCCTAGGGGTAGCTGCCCCCTACATTGCCGCACCCGTAGCTAAGATTTTCACACTTTCCCAATGCCAGAGCTATATCCCTGATATATGGAAGGTAGCTAGGGTTACCCATTTTCAAAAAAGGAGATCGTAAAGACCCCTCAAACTACAGGCTTATACAGGCCTGCCAGTCCTCAACAAGATTCTTGAGAAGCTTGTAGCTGCTCAAAATAATTAATTTCCTCCAGAAATGTGATCTACTTACCTCGGGCCTGCGTGGCTTTCTAAGACGCCATAGCACTACTACTGCCCTTCTCAAATTTACATCAGATACCCTAGTGGCTATGGACTCTGGTCTTCTCACCGGGGCCATTTTCATTGACATGACTAAGGCGTTTGACCTAGTTGATCACTCCATCTTCCCAACCTCCCTTAGATCACTAGGTTTCTCATCTAATGTAGTAAGGTGGTTTGATATCTACCTGACTGACAGGACTCAAACTGTGAAATACAACTCTACCTTCTCGGATAAGGCCACTATAAACATTGGGGTACCACAAGGATCAATCCTTGGGCCTTTACTTTTCCCTATCTTCATAAATAACATCACCACCAACCTCCATAGGACAGTCCCCCTGCTATATGCAGATGACATTGTTCTATATACTAGTGCAAAAAGCATTGACGACATAAATCATCAACTTTCTTGAATTTCAGCTAATCCAACAGTGGCTATCTAGTCACAAACTTGTCCTAAATGAGTCCAAAACCCAAGCCATGCTTTATGGATCTAATGCCAAACTCAGACATGCCCATCCCAAATCTAAATTCTCCTCCTCAAATGGTTTAACAGTTGGGGTGGTGGATTTGTTTAAAAATCTGGGTGTCACAATTGATTCATCCCTAAACTTTGACCTACACATCCAACAGACCTGCAAGCTGGTCAGCACTAAACTTGGTATAGCCTACCGTACCAGTTATGTGTTCATTCCCTCAACAAGGTTTGCCATTGCACGTGGCATACTCCTACCGTCACTTACTTATAGTGTTGCTACATATATCTCTGTGTGCAAATCAAGTCTTCGGAAGTGGGATGTCACATACAACAACATCTGTTGCTATGCGTCCTCCTCTCATCGGCTGAAACACCAGTGTCTCCTTTATTCAGACCTGGGATGGCGTCCTCCGCCTGTGTTAAGTCTTTATGCCTATGGCTCTGTCATTGACAATATTGGCTGACTACAAATACCCAAACCCCTGGCAGGCCTCTTCCAAACTCTGACGCCTTGTTATGGGCTGCAGTCTGCTGACAAAGCCCCCATCTTCATACCCAGATATAATACCTCCAAAGGCACAAGTGCTTTCACCTGTCATGCCCCCCAGTACTGGAACTCCCTCCCACTAGCCTTACGCCAATTGTCATCTCATGCAACATTTAAGAAAGGGTTGCATGCCCATCTCGTGTTCTCCTTCAAGTGCTCCTGTTTCAAGCCCCCCTAGCTCTCCCTTCCTTCCTAGCCTCGGCTCTACCTGCCACTTCTGATTTTGCTCTACTAAACGCAGAGCACTTTCCTCTACCTGTTTGTCCTACCTCTCACCTTGCCTCATCCTCAGCCTATTCTTGCTTCTTACTTCTATCTCCCTCACTCTCATCCTTCCCTTAAATTTCCCTATTTTCAACCCCTAATGTATACTATAGTATGTACAATCTCTCTGTTTTTTTTTTCAAAACATAAATGTGATGTATCCTTAGATTTTGAACTGTTTCTGTGTATCTTCTTTTCTCACATGGTTATTGCATCTACCTTGTCTGTAGCCACCTTATCTACTTGCTCTGTATACTATTGTCAACTATGTTGAACTTGTATTGGAATGTCTGCCTGCATTGTTGTACTGTACCCTCCCGGGTCGTGCCTGAAAATAGTCATTGCTATGGCTAGTGTACTTACCCGGTAAACAAAAACTAAATAAAATAAAATTGATTTATGGTAACTATGTTAAAAAAATAATTTTAAACTGCTTTTAATCAACATATCTGTAGGAAAAAAAAAAAATAAAACCATTATTTAGTAGTAATAATCAACCCCACTTGACTATCCCTCCACTCCTCCTGCCTCGCTCATCCTTGCGTACTATCTTACTCACCGTTGAATGGCCAAAGAAATATCCATGTTGGTATGTAAACCTGCTATTCTCCACACTACTGTTTCTGCCCAGCTGGGCATTGTTTTCTTTGGTTTCATCAACCACCATACTATCTTTGATTTTGCATTGCCAATTTTCCTGTGCCTGTATTTCTGATGTTTCGATGTTGTGATTTTACATTGTACCATGCTATGGTATATTGTTACATTACGTGGCCTAGGTCGTGCCTGCAAATGGTCCCTAGGATCAGCTCACCTACCCGGTTACCATCATCAAATAAATAAATAAATGATCAGTGAAATGAGATGAGAAGGAGTGAACGATGTGACTGTGAAAAAGCTTACTGGAAGTGCCAGTGCTGTAATATGTAGAACTGCCACCGACCTCTAAGACAATGATGATTTTGTGCAAAGGCAAGCAAGTCACAGAACTCTGACCAGCCCTTATAGTTTAGTAGTTAAAGCACCAGTGTGAGCCATGAAACTCTGACAGCTACCCACCACATACTGTCTGTGAGATTGTTTTGTCAAAAGGCAGGTAACTCCCAGAATACTCTCTAATGACTCTTCTCTTTCTGACATTTTAAAAGTAGTACTAATACTGTGTATAAGTTATTAAGAGTAGTAGCGGGCCCAGTCAGCTGGCAGTAGCACTACGCTTGTGGCGCGGCGACTCCTGGGTTCAATGTAGACTTAGGTCATCGGAGGGTCGGCCAAGGGGAGAAGGATTGAGCGCCTGATGGGCTGCTCTCCTTCTCCGGGTGGGGTGGGCAGTGCTTCTTGCCGCAATACCACCACCACCTGGGTGACCATGGGTGGTGACGGTGCAGCAGAGGAGGCAGGAAATAGGGGAGGGGCAGACATCGACCGAGCACCGGAGCAGAGGTATATCGCTATGCATGTCCAGCTCACTGGTCCTCCCTGGTTGTGGACATCTGACGCAGGGAGAACAAGGAAAAACAACCCACAACCACACTGGTAGACGGGTCTCCAACACTGCAACTTCAGTGCATGCTTCCTCCTGAAGTATGGGGGAGTAAGTAGGGGCTCCCCCACCCCAACCCGGGGGGGGGTAATCTGGGGGCTTGTGAATCTAAGGGAGGCGGGGCACCAATAGGAGCTGGCAGGGTGCATGAAGCCCCCGAAGAGAGGAGCAGTCATGGAGA
This sequence comes from Neoceratodus forsteri, assembly GCA_016271365.2. NCBI lineage: Eukaryota > Metazoa > Chordata > Ceratodontiformes > Ceratodontidae > Neoceratodus > Neoceratodus forsteri. The sequence continues at coordinate 1,520,451,503 of CM057452.1, forward strand.
GAAGGGGGCATGAAAGAGTAAGTAGTAAAAAAAAAAAAAAAGAATGGTTTCTATTTCTCAACAGGCACCACTGTGAATGTCTCAGTTAAATAATGACGAAGAAGCCAGGAAGACAAAAACAGCACCAGGCCAGAGCAGAGGGCAGCCAGTCAAGTATTGCACATACATAGTCATGTCAGTGCCCCCATGTTGCACAAGTATCAAGCATGCGCAGTACTGTGATCGCTGCAGTATTAGTTACAGCTGACTCCAGTGTGGGGAGTGCACCGCATATTCTTTTCAACACTATTGCTGCTCCTAAAAGCTCTCCACAGCCATATTGGCTCTTATACTGGGTCTTATGCTGGGTGATTGAATGGAAGAAGGCTCATGGCCCATAATACCATTCCCCACACAGCGGGCACATTTAATTCCTGAAACAAATTAACTTCTCTATTTCTCTTTTAAATTGTTCCAAGTTTTTACTATTTACAATATAATCAGGCAGTGCATTCCACACTCTAGCTGTTCTCTGTACAAAAGAATAATATCTAAAATTTCTTTTAACTATCTCTATTTTTATTTGATACTTATGATTTCTTAATCCTTCTGGTTTATCCACTATTTCTATTCCTAATCCTTCCATTAGTTCTGGATCTTTCATGATCTTGAATAATTGCAATAAGTCCCCCCTTTTTCTTCTGTCTTCCAGTGTAAACATTTTCAACTTATCTAGTCTTTCCTCATATCCTCTACCTTTTTCTGTAGATACCATCCTAGTATATGTTCTTTGGATTTTTTCCAATCTATTTTTTTCACCTGTCATATATGGACTCCATACTGGTGATCCATAATCCAAATAAGGTCTTACATATGCCCTGTACAACGGTACCAGACATTGTTTAGTTCTATTTATAAAACTTTTTCTTATGTTTTTAATCATATAATTTGTTTTCCTAATAACTTCTGACCTGTGTGCCTTAAATGTAATTTCATTATCAACTATTATTCCACAATCCTTTTCTTTGTTTGTCACTTCCATTTTATTCCCATTTAAGTAATATACATGTTTTTGATTGTTTTTCCCTACGTGCATGACTCTACACTTTTCCATACTTGGTCATTCCATTGTCTCTTACCCATTTCTCTATTTGCTTTAGATCCTTCTCCATGTTTTTAATGTCTTCCATTGAACCCACTTGTCTTCCCAGTTTTACATCATCTGCAAATTTCACCATTTGGTTCTGGATACCATACTGTTATGTCTCTTATGTATAATGAAAATAATATAGGACCTAACACCGACCCATGTGGAACTCCGCTGGTAACCTCCTCTAGACCTGACATGACACCTCTTATCCTTACTGCTTATTTTCTATCTCTCAGCCAGTTCTGTACCCATCTGGTTATCCTACTATCCACTCCCATTTGTACCATTTTTATAATAAGATGATTATGTGGTACTTTATCGAAAGCTTTCTGGAAATCAAGGAAGAAGATATTCACCAGCTTATTTTTAGATGTTGTTTTATTAATATATTCATAGAATATAAGTTGATTTGATAAACATGACCTATTTTTTTGAACCCGTGTTGCTTCTCATCATTCACTTTTAACACCTTTAGATCTTCCTCTAGTTTGTCTCTCAAAATGCATTCTGTTACTTTACAAGGAACTGCTGTTAGGCTTACTGGTCTATAATTTGTCATATAGGTATTTGTTCCCTTTTTTTATAGATCGGTATCACAGTAGCTGTTCTCCAATCAGCTGGTATCTCTCCAGTATTAAATTACCTATTTATTATATTTGCTACAGGAGGTGCTATCTGTGTAGCAATTTCTTTTAACAGCCTTGGGTGCAATAAATCTGGTCTTCCCGATTTGGACGGTTTTAACTCGCTTATGATTTTTTGAATTTCATCTGTTGTCACTTCCATCCTTAGTTCTTTATTTATATTATTATTAACTTTTATCTCTTCCATTACTTTTTTGTCATAAACTGAACAGAAATATTGATTTAGGTGTTCTACCATTTTCTTTATTTCAGTAACTTCACTCCCTTCTATATGCAAAGATCCTATTTGTTCTGACATTTTCTTATTATTATTTATATAAGAATACAGTCCCTTTCCATTATCCTTCCTATATACTAAATTTATTTCTAATATTTTCCTTTCTTCTTTTATTTTAGATTTTATCTTCTTCAGTATTTCTTTATATTCCTTAATAGCATCTTCTGTCTCTAATTGTTTCATGTTGTCATACGCCTTTTTTTTTTTTACATAACTTTATTATTGCATTTGTACACCACATAGGTTTTTTTACCTTTTTAGTGTATAATTTCTTTTTTGGTACATATTTATCTTCTAACTTTTGTATTTTACTTTTTAATATCTCCCACTGTTCTATTCTTAAATGTAATCTTCCAGTTCCATTTTTCCAACTCTATTTTTATCATCTGGAATTTAGCTTTGTTATAATTTCTTATTATTGTACTACTTTTTGTGGTCAATTTTTTATAACTTTTTACAAAAAATTTAACTACTCCATGGTCATTATTACTTAAATTTTCTATAATATTTATTTTAGTTATTGATTCTTCACAATTTTGTTATAATCCAGTCCAAAATACTACCTCCTCTTTTTGGTTTATAAACTAATTAACTTAATCCTACTTTCTCCATCATTTCTAAATATCTTCTGTGTACAGCATTTTTTGCAGTTATATTATTCCAATTTATATCCGGTAAATTAAAGTCCCCTAAAATAATTACATCTTCCTGCATTGCTATCTGTCTGATCTCTTTATTTATATAATCATCATGTAATCTGCTAGAATTTGGTGGTCTATAAAATAGACCTAACAATAGTTTCTTTTGTGTTTGTACGTGTTGTATTGCTACCCATAATGATTCTGTTTCATCTTGATGATCATGTTTGTTGTACAAAGTACTCATAGTTCCCTGCTTCACATACATAGCAATACCCCCTCCTTTCTTATTTCCTCTTTCCTTTGAATACATTTCATCTCCTTCTATTTCATGATTCCACTTAGAGTCTTTCAAACAACATGAAGTCTTGCTATATTATGACAATTGCAGTATGACCGCAGGTTAGAACTGCTCCAGAGGTGAAATAGTTAACTTCCATGCAAGGCATGGAATCTTGAGCGCGAGCTCGGTTAAGGAAGCTCTGTCTGCTTGCTTTCAAACCAAAACCGTCAGATTCTTTACTCTGCCTCACTGAACAGTCGCTCCGGAGATTTTCTCCTTTGCTCGTCCCCTGCAGAGAGGGCCTCAAACAACTGGTACAGCAACCCACAAGAGACAGGGCTATCCTAGATCTAGTACTGACTAACAAAGAAGGGATCACAGATCTCCAGGTAGAAAGGTCACCTGGGGGCCAGTGACCATCACATGGTATAGGTTCAATTTGGCTACTACATCTAAATCATCCCATTCAAGGCAAAATATGGGACTTCAGAGGAGCTGACTTTGATAAGATGGCCAACAGTTAAGCTAGCCCTGGCAAAAGAAGACAGGTGAGGAGGTACAGGCAAAGTGGGCAAGCATTAAGGATACAATACTTGAAGCAACATCCCATTGTGTTAGACAGAAAAGGAAGTGCAAAGAAGAAACCACTTTGGTTCTCAAATACAGTAGCAGAAAGGTCAGAGCCAAAAGGCTGGCCTTCAGAAAATATAAGGAACACAGCGGGATGAAGATGGGGGCATACCAAACTGCCCTAAGGGGAAGCAGGTAAGGCAGTAAGGCAGGCAAAGTCCCAAACTGAGGAAACACTAGCACAAACAGTAAAAGAAGGTGACAAGACTTTCTATAGATACATTAGTGAAAGGAGAAAGTCCAGAGTATTGCTAAGCTTAATGGAAAAGGAGCATGTGAGGAGGAGGACCCTGTAAGGCATCTATCCTAAATAGATACTTTTGCTCAGTATTCACTGAAGAGAAGGTAGGGCAGGGCCCACAGCTCAGCATCATGGACACAGGGGAGGAGGTGAGCACTACTCCCTTCACAAAAGAAAGGGTCCTACAAGAGCTTGCTAAGCTCAGGGTGGATAAGGCAATGGGACCTGATGGCATACATCCCAGGGTACTTAAGGAGCTAAAGGAGGAACTAGCAGAGCCATTAGCAGAATTGTTTAGTGAGTCTCTGAGCACAGGAGAGGTCCCAGAAGACTGGAGAAGGGCTCATGTGATCCCACTCCACAAGAGTGGTAGCAGGGAGGAGGCGGGAACTACAGACCGGTCAGTCTTACCTCAGTAGTGGGCAAGATTATGGAAGCACTCCTTAAGGAAAGGATAGTGCAACACCTGGAATCCATGGGGCACAGGATCCAAGACAGCATGGGTTTACAAAGGAAGGTCCTGTCAAACTAATCTCATAGATTTCTTTGACTGGGTAACCAGAGTGGTGGACCAAGGAGCAGTTGATGTCGCCTACCTTGACTTCAGCAAAGCTTTTGACACTGTTCCACATAGAAGATTGATAAATAAGCTAGGTAGGCTCCGGGGTGGGTCGAAGTTGGTCAACTGGGTGGCAAACTGGTTGACTGGCAGAAAACAGAAGTGGTGGTAAATGGTATACAGTCAGAAGAGATGCAAGTCACAAGTGGGGTACCTCAGGGATCAGTCCTGGGGCAGTCCTATTCAACATCTTCATTAGTGACCTAGCAGATGGACTAGAGGGTAAGGCTTGTCTGTTTGCAGATGACACCAAGATCTGCAACAGAGTAGATGATCCAGATGGGGTGGGCAGAATGAGAAGAGATCTGGATAAACTAGCAGAATGGTCAGAAGAGTGGCAACTGGGATTTAATGCAAAGAAGTGCAAAATCATGCACATAGGGAAGAAACCCTGAAGCCACTTATAGGCTGGGAGGTTACTATGATCACAAAGGAAGAAAGAGACTTGGGCATCATCGTCACTGATGACCTAAAATCATCCAAGCAGACCTCTAAAGCAGTAGGTAAGGCTAGGGGGTGTTAGGGTGTATTAGTAGGGGTATCACAAGTCGTAAGAGGAGGTAATAATCCCTCTGTACAAGACATTGGTTAGGCCCCATCTGGAGTACTACGTGCAGTATTGGAAGCCACACCTTCACAAGGACATTAACCAAATTGAGGCAGTCCAGAGAAGGGCAGCAAAATGGTGCAGGGACTGCATCAGAAGACATATGAGGACAGATTAGCGAGCTCAATATGTATACCCTTGAGCAAAGGAGGAGAGAGGTGATATGATCGAGACATTTAAACACCTTAAGGGCATAAACAAGGTGAAAGAGTCTAACATGTTTAAATATAAGAAAAATAGCAGGACAAGAGGACACAGCATGAGATTAGAGGAGGCCGATTAAGGGGAATGAGGAAATTCTTTTTCACAGAAAGGGTGGTAGATGCATGGAATGGCTTACCACAAGAAGTAGTGGCTATGAATACAGTGCAGGGCTTCAAACAGGCATGGGATAGGCATAAGGAGCAATACAAATGACTATGAATAGATAGGTCACTGACATAGCAAAGGCGATGGCACATTTATAAGATAGAAAAAGAAATGGGCAGACTGGATGGGCCTTGCGGTCCTTATCTGCCGTCAACTTCTATGTTTCTATGTTTCTATGTTTCATTTTGTGGTTTAAAACAGTTTTAAAGTTTAAAATTCGTCTTTATTTAACCGCAACCGTTCGGTTCAAGCTCTGTCTGTGGTAACGTAAGTAATAGATAGGTTTTACATACGAATTCTGTGTGGAACTTGTAAAACATTTATCGGTTCGGTTTGAAACGATTAGGTTGCATTTTTAAATTGCTAGTCCTTTTTAGAGTGCGGTTCCCGGTTCCTATCAGTTCTAAATAAAACGGATTTCCTTACATTTTTTTCCACGACCCGTGACACGGTTGGGAACCGATAGGAGAGTCTTGCTTGGCGGATTGCCATAAACGGGCAAGTTTTTGGTTAGGCTGGCATAATGTCTGAGAAACCCAAAAGAAAACCGGGCCCACTGGGCTTCAGCACTGTGAGGTTTGTGGGGAAGCCTTTGCCAAGGCTGACCCTCACACCTCCTGAGTTTGTGCCTGGGTTTGAACACCTCGATTCAGACTGCCAGTTGCAGAATTTCCCTGCTGCCACCGTTGAAAGAGTTGGTAGGCTCAGGAAGAGGCCAAAAGTCTGCTGACCGGATGGCCAGCGCGGTTCGGTGCCTACCGAACTTGAGGGAGTGCCCTCTGACCAGGGCCTTACTTCCTCGGGCAAATGAAGAGCTGGCTCCGAGGAGCCAGTTCCTGCAAAAAGGACTAGAAAGTCTGCTGCTGTGGAAAAAGTCCTTTCCCCAACAGCTGAAGAGATAGCCAAAGCAATCCAAATTGTCCAGTCTCTTTCCCAGGTTCCTGAATCGTCCCCATCTGGGAGACGTTCGGTTCATCATGTCCCATCGGTTCAGGATTATGATTTTGAGGAATTTTATGAACCATGGGGTTGGGGGGGAGAGTATGAAGAGGGTAATTATGACCTGGAAGATCTGGACGCTCTTATTGAGCCAGATACCTCTCCAGACAGACCTTTAGGGGTTCCCCCCACCCCCGGCTTTCTGAGTCCCCTGCTCATTTATTTTTACAAGAAGGTTGCTGAAACTCTTCAGCTTCCTGTTGAGGAAGCTGTGGATGATCAGGAAGAGCCTGATTATGTGGAAATGATGGATATTCCAGAATCTAGAGACTGTCTATTCCCTTCATAAATCTTTCAGGAAACAGACAGTAAAAGTTTAAAAACTCCTCATTCTATACCTCCTGTGGATAAAGGATGGACAGAAGGTATATCTTATCAGGTTCTGACATAGAATTTCTCACACAGCAATGCAGCCATGTGGGTGTCGTGCAGGCTACAGCAGCCAGAGCAAATATCACCCTAGCTTCACATCCTCCTGAAAAGGACTCCAGGAAGATTGATGCTATGGCTAAGAAACAGTACATGGCAGCATCCTTGGGGCTCAGACAAGCAAATTACATGGCATATGCTGCCAGATACCAGAAATCCAGATGGGATACTGTTCTGGCTCTAGTCAAACAACTCCATGACAAGTTTGCCAGGGATCTGGAACAGGTCGAGGCATCAAAAATGCAATTCCATTGATTTTCCTGTGATTGGCAATTCTCTGTTTGGGGAGCAAACAGAGAATTATATGAAGAAAATGGATGAATACAGGACCACCTATTGGAGTGCACAGGCCGAGGAAAGGCAGGCCACTCCTCAGAAGCAGCCCCCCAGGGGCAGAGGCAGGCCTTTTCATAGGCCTTTTTATCAGGCTCAAGTCTCCTCTTCCGCCTATACCCAGAGGGGATTCTTTAGGAGAAGGGGCAGGAGGGGTTCAAGCAGGCCTGCTTCCACTCCTCAGCCCAAAGCCCCTGCCAAGCAGGCACCCTGATGGGGTAGCCAGGGCCGCTTCTCCTCTACCGGTAGGGGCAGGCTGGCTTACTTTGTCCAGGACTGGAAGTCTCTCCCATCAGACAAGTGGGTCCTGGAAGTAGTAAGCCAGGGACTGGTCCTCAGCTTCAAAAATTTCGAGCTGAGTGCCAGATCTTTCCTCCTGCATCTCCATCGGAGGCACTGTATAGAGTCAGAGGTCTCCACCCTCCTCGCTCTCAGAGCCGTGGAAAGGGTTCCACCCTACACCAGGAGCAGGGGTTGTACTCCAGGTACTTCCTTACCCCAAAAGACAGGAGAATGGCGGCCCATCCTGGATCTCAGATACCTAAACAAGCACCTTTTAAACCAAAGTTCAAAATGGTGACTCTGGCAATCATTTTACCTTCCCTAAGGCCAGGGGACTGGCTAGCATCCCTGGACCTCAAGGATGCCTACTTTCATATTCTCATCAGAAGCTCACGAAAGTACCTCAGGTTCCAGCTGCCCTCAGGCCATTACCAGTTCAGGGCGCACATGCCGGACTTACTTGGCTCCAAGGGTATTTACCAAGTGCCTGGCAGTAGCAGTTGCTTGCTTAAGAAGGCAAAAGATTTCCATCTTTCCTTACGATTGGCTCATTGTAGGACAATCCCCAGATCAGGTCAACCTACATCTTCAGATAACCCAGCAACTGCTTACATCACTAGGTTTCCTTCTGAATCTCTCAAAGTCAGTACTGGAGCCTGTCCAGCTCCTAACCTTCATAGGCGCAGAGCTGAACACCCTGGAAGCCAGGGCCTTCCTCCCTCTAGACAGGGCAAACGCCCTTGTCTACCTGGCCTCTTCATTGACCCTGCAGGTCTCTCGACCAGCTAGGCATTTTCTGCAGCTCCTAGGGCACATGGCTGCTTCCACAGCAGTAGTGCAAGGAGCAAGGTTTCAAATGAGAGACATTCAGTTCCATTTGAGGGCCTTTTGGTCACAAAGAAAGGATCCTCTTACCAAACTGATCCCAGTTACTCGAACCCTGATCCAAGCCCTTCAGTGGTGGCAGGATCAGAGCAATCTGAGACAAGGAGTTCCCTTTGTCACTCAGCCTCACTCATTAATCCTTACTACAGATGCATCCCTCTTGGGGTGGGGGGCCCACATGGGCGACCTCACTACCAGGAACTGTGGTCCCCACAGAATCTCTACTCCACATCAACCTGTTGGAGCTCAGAGCAGTTTTTCTAGCACTTCAAGCTTTCTCAGAATCTGTTCAGAACAAGGCTGTGCAGGTCAGAACAGACAATACCACTACAATGTGGTACATCAACAAGCAGGGGGGCACTCGGTCTACGGCCTTGTGCACCGAAGCCATGAAGTTGTGGTCTCTGGCGTACTCCCTGAACACCTCCCTTTTGGCAGTTCATCTCCCAGGCAAAGACAATGTCCTGGCAGATGCTCTCAGCAGGATCTCTCAGGGCCATCACGAGTGGTCCCTGGATCCCCTGGTTCTGGGAGTGGTGTTTGCCAAATGGGGCACTCCACATATAGATCTCTTTGCAGCTCCGGACAATCATCAGCTTCCTCTCTTTTGTTGCAGGCCCCCAGTCTTGGGCTCAGTCCCTCTGGATGCCTTAGCCCTCAGCTGGGAAGGGAAGTTCCTCTATGCCTTCCCTCCTTTCCCTCTCCTGTACAAAGTGCTAGTCAAAATCAGAGCCCAATCCTGCAGGGTCATTCTGATTGCCCCAGATTGGGCCAGGCAACCCTGGTATCCTCTCCTCCTGTCCTTAGCAGTCCATCCTCCCCTGTGCCTTCCCAAGAACCACAATCTGTTAACATGTGCCCAGGGAAGGGTTTGGTACCCGAATCTCAAGTCTCTCTCAATCTCAAGGCCTGGTTCTTGAAGAACTAGAGTTTGCTGGCCTACACCTCTCTCAAGGTGTGATGGATATACTCAAGGCTTCTAGGAAGCCTTCTACCAGGGCTACTTATAACTCCAAATGGAAAAGATTTTCCATATGGTGCTCGGAAAAGAATATTTCCCCAGACACAGCTGATTTGCCCACAGTCCTAGATTATATGGTCCATCTAAAGACTTTAGGGCTGAGACCAGCTACCCTGAAGGTACATTTGGCAGCTGTCTCTGTTTTTCTTTCAGCAGGTAAACCCTCTCCTCTTTCATCTCATCCTGTATTTACCAGGTTTTTTAAGGGTTTGCTTCACACTAACCCTCCACTCAGGGACCCTGCCCCTGCCTGGGACCTCAATGTTTGCATTGCTCAACTCATGCAACCTCCTTTTGAGCCCTTGTCTTCAGCTGAGCTCAAGTTCCTGACTTGGAAAACTGTGTTTCTGGTAGCTATCACCTCTGCCAGACATAAGTGAATTACAAGCATTGTCAGTGGAGCCAGACTTTATCTCCTTTCACAGAATAAGGTAGTCCTTGAACTAATAGGAAGTTCCTGCCTAAGGTGGTTTCGGTTCCCTTAATCAATCTATTTCTCTTCCTGTTTACTTCACTGATCATTCTTCTCTGGTGAGAGAAGGCTGCACAGCTTAGATGTAAAGGGCCCTTAGCTACTACATAGCGTACCAAGGGTCCTGGGTTTGACTCCCTCCAACTGTTCCTCCCTTACGGTGAGGTTGGGAAGGAAACCTGCCACTAAAGATCCATTGCCAGGTGGATTGTCTCTTGTATCCAATTCTGTTATGAAAAGTTGGGTAAGACCCCCCAGGCCTGAGGGCTCACTCTACCAGAGGCACAGCTGCTTCTCTGGCTGCTGCCAGGGACATCCTATTCTAGAGATATGTCAAGCAGCTACCTGGAAAGCAGTACACACTTTTACCAAGCATTATTCCTTGGACATTCAAGCTAGGAGTGATGCTTGGTTTGCACAACTGTCCTTCAGAGCCTATTCCTAAGTAGGTTCTGTCCCTCCTCCATGGAGGTACTGCTGTGTAGTCTGCAATTGTCATAATATAGCAAGACTTCATGTTGTTTGAAGAAAAATTACTCACCTTAGTAATGTTGTTTCTTCTAATGAGTCTTATATTATGACCTCCCTCCTGCCCTCTCAGAACCTCGTTTTTGCACTGTGGGTGGGCATCACAGTGTTAGACTCTGTTTTTCTTGCCACTTTGTTGTTTTGATTCACCCTCCTTAGGGTGAGTGTGTTTTATTTCATTTGGGTCTCTGACTTGAGTCTTTTTGAGACCAACAAGTGTGTTTGTTAGGGCAGTAGCCAGTTGGCTAGTGTAGGTTTACAGCTTCCACACAGAACATTAGTGAGTTTTAGCTCGTAAAGATCTGACGGTTTTGGTTTGAAAGCAAGCAGACAGAGCTTCCTTAACCGAGCTTGCGCTCAAGATTCCATGCCTTGCATGGAAGTTAACTATTTCACCTCCGGAGCAGTTCTAACCTGTGGTCATACTGCAATTGTCATAATATAGCAAGACTCCATTAGAAGAAACAACATTACTAAGGTGAGTAATTTTTTCTTCTCCCACCATGTTTCTGTTATACTACATATGTCTAGTGACTCCATCTTGAGTCTTATTTCCAACTCTGCTTTTTTTTATTAAATTTAAGCTTCTCGCATTCAAAGACCCGACCAGAGTTTGTTCCTTATGCACTCGTTCCTCTCCTTACTGAGGGATGTCTCTTGGGATATATCCCTGTTGATATTGTTACAGCTTTGGCTCAACCTTGTCCATACCTTTGAGCTTCTGCTATGTGGCAGTACCTGGCACATGGAACAAGGTGCAGTTTTTCCCCTTTTCCTGTATTGTAGGGAGAGGCAGATGCAGTAGGATTTTCTGTGCTGTACTCCTCATCCTGTTGGGCTGGGTTTTTATATTCCACACTCAATCTGCTGGAATTCACATTTGTTTTCCCACATTCATGCATTTCATGTTGATTTTCTACTTTTTCTTCACTCCATTTGCTCCTCTTCAGGAGTTCTAGAGCTCTTACCCTACTAAATGTTATTGTCCTCTTGGGAGTACAAAGGATATTTTGGTTAAGCTGGCATCTGCCATCTTATTTACACAGTGGTCTTCTGGGCCCCTGTATACTAGCTAAATTTATATGGCAAAGTTGTGGCCCTTCTGTCTCTGCCTTCCTGTACAGGTGGTTAATTATTGACTCTGGCTCTTTTACCCACTACCCCTGTGCCATCCCATTCCAAAACCTTGGTTCTACTAAGTTGGTAGTTGGGTTTTATTATGTTGTTATCTTTATATAGTGTATGGTGGAATGCTGTTACGCATGGAATTCCATGCCTGGAATATGCCTGTTCTGCTGCAGTAGTAACATCATTATGTTGTTATAGTGTATAGGAGAACGTTATTATGCATGGAAATCCATGCTTGGAATATCGTTGTTGTGCTGCACTCAGTACGTCACTGGTGCAGCACAACAAGATTGAACGCATTTGCGCATGCGCAATGTAGCAGCCACAGCAGAGAGGAAACAAGCAGCGCCAGAACGAGCAGCTAAACTGAAGACAAGTAAGGCTTGTTTTAAAAATGTTACAGTTACTTTCTACGTCCATTCACTATTTTTATGTTGAATAGACTCCCCATACACTATAAAAGATTGTCTATGGGGAGTCATTCACAAACAAGGATCTTCTCAAATCTTGAGGTCTCCTTGGCAATGGACAACCTCTCGAGCTTCGCTCTTGAGGTCTGACGTTGCCAAGGAGACCTTTCGATTGAGAATATCCTTGTTGTGAATGACTCCCAATAGACGATCCTCTATCTGCCGCAGTAGTGATGTCACGACTATAGCAGAACAACATGGAATGCTGCCACATATAGAGGAGATTGTGTATGAGCAATCATACACAACAAGGCAGTTGTACAATCGAGAGGTTTCCGTGGTAACCAGAGACCTCGAGAGGTCCATTACCACAGAAATCTTCAGATCTTACAACTGCCTTGTTTGTGTATGGTTGCTCATACAAAATCTTTTATAGTATATGGGCAACCATAAGCAGCACTCCGTAATCCCCCAAACAAGTCTCCCAGAAAAAATAAGGCTTACTTCAGCAGCTGTATCGGCACCGCTTACTTCCTCGTCACCATGGGCCACTCAGTTGCGCATGCGCGAATGCGTTTAATCTTGTGCTGCACTGGTGACGTACTTAGTGCAGCATAACAAGATCGTGATGCACCGAGTGCAGCACAACAACGCTGTTCCAGGCATGGATTTCCATGCGGAACAGCGTTCTACCATACACTATAGTTGCTTTCCTATCTCCAGTTAAGCTGAAGTTATTTTTTTTTTAAACTTGAACTTGCTGAAACATCTGCAGCACACTGTCAGTTAAAAAAAAAAAAAAAGAAAATGTTAACATTTCTATTCTCTGTTTTCTTCACTAGCTGGTTTTGTTTGTCTATGCTATGACTGCCCATACACCATAAAAGATTGTGTACGAACAGGCATACACAAACAAGGATATTCTTTTATCTTGAGGTTCCCTTGGTAACAGAGCAGCTCTCAAGCTGTGCTCTTGAGGTCATCTGTTACCAAGGAAACCTCTCGATACAAGAATATCCTTGTTGTGTATGACTGCTCATACACAGTCCTCTAAATCCTATATCATTTTCCTATCCTTTTAGGGTAGGAGTCTGTAGCTCTCTCTTGCTTTTTCTCTCCCACTTGTTTTCTATCTACTGGCAAATAGCACTGAGGGAAGGGAGGGAGCCTGCGTTGGTTACTGACTGGTTCACATGCATGACATTAGTGCATCGGCCTCATGGGTGGCACTGGCACCAGTGTTGGTCCCCTCCCTAAACTGCAAAAGACTTTGCTCCCATATGGTCCTAGCACTTCCAGCTTAGACCCATCACTGGGAATGAGTGGTGAAGATATGCTGAAAGATCAACAATTACGGTGAGTACATAATTTTCATTTCCAGGGACGTGGATATGGTGTACTATCCACACTAATGGCAGATTCCTTTCCCTTTAAATCTCTGGCTGGAAGGTCTTCAAGCTGGCTGGCTCCTCCCACCCACCCGGGTAGTAACTCCCTCGGCACCACCACATGACGTCAGATCTTCCTTTCCACTGGAAGAAGGAGGTTCCTTCCTTAGCGCTCTGTGTTTGAGTAGGCCATTTGCTTTCAAACCAAACAATGTCTTCAAGTGCTTTTTCGAATTTGGTTCGAAAAATCTTTACCATTGGTATGAATGAGTTGAAGTTGGTGCCCAGTTTTAAAAAGTGCAACTGCCGCCAGAAGATGTCCCAGACGGACATGCACACCTTATGCGTCTACTGCCTGGGTCACTAACATGATCCCCTGGCTTGTGGCCTGAGTCGCACTTTGCATCTGAATACTTTGGAGGACTGGCTCACTGGTCTTCAAACAACATGAAGTCTTGCTGTATTCTGACAATTGCAGTTAGCTCCAGCAATTGAACTGCCCCGGAGAGTAGAGGGTTAAATTTCTATGCAGGGCATAGAACGTTGAGTTCAAGCTCAGTTGAAGACTCTGTCTGCAGTGCTTTGAAACCCAACCGTCAGATTCTTTACTCCACCTCACTGAACAGTTGCTCCGGAGATTTCTCCTTCTGCTTGGTTCAAAGTCAGTTAAAGTTGTCGGTTTTATTCCCATTTATTTTCCGCATTGTCGGTTCAGGGCTGTGTCTGTGGTACAGTAAGTACTGTAGGTAGTATTTCTGTCTTTTTTTGTGGAAATTGAAAAATTGTATTTCTCGATCGGTTTGACTGAACCGATCCATTAGTTTAAATCTTTTAGTGTGTGGTTACTGGTCCTTATCAGTTTAAAAAAAAAAAAGTAATTTCTGTTTTTTTTCCAACACCCTTAACATGGTTAGAAACCGATAGGGGAGTCTTGCCTGGTGGTTGCCTTATAAAGGGTAAGTTTGACCATGTCTGAGAAACCCAAGAAAAAAAACGGGCCCACTGGGTTTCAACACTGCAGTGAGCGTGGGGAGGTCTTTGCTAAGGCTGATCCTCACTCCACTTGTGTTTACTGTCTGGGGTTTGACCACCTCGATTCAGACTGCCAAATTTGTAACAATTTCCCTAAGTCTACCTTGGAAAAGAGGTTAAGTAGACTTAGGGATAAGGAGGCTGACAAATCCGCCTACCTGGAAGGCCAGCCGGTTCGGTTCCCACCGAACCGGAAGGAGTGCCCTCTGACCAGGGCGATACTTCTTCGGGCAAGAGGAGAGCCGATCCTGAGGGATCGGTTCCTACAAAAAGAAAATGCAAAGAAAAATCGACCGGTTCGGATCTAGAGGTTCATGTTCCGACCGCCGAAGAAAAAGCCTGAGTGATTCGGATTGTTGAATCGCTTCATGCGGTTCCAACTAATCTGGTGCCTCTTGGCAAGGGTTTGATTCGGTCGTTTCCTCCGGTTCAAGATTATACCCCTGAAGACTTTTATGAACTGGAGTTTGAAGAGGAGGGGGATTTTGAAGAGGATGGTGATGATTATGAAAGTCTGGATGTGCCTGTGGAACCGGACATCTCCCCAGACAGACCTTCTGGTGTTTCCCCTCCTAGGCTGTCTGAGTCCCTTCCCCACTATCTGTTTTATAGAAAGGTGGCCGAAACCCTCCAGCTTCCTATGGAGGAGGCTGTGGAGGATCAAGAGGAGCCTGATTTTGTTGAAATAATGGACATCCCAGAGTCCAAGAGACTGTCTATTCCCCTTCATAAGTCCTTTGGGAAGCAGACACAAGAAATTCTAAAGTCTCCTAATTCTGTACCTCCTGTTTACAGAAGGATTGACAAGAGGTATACTTCATCAGGCTCAGATACAGAGTTTTTCTGCCAGCAATGCAGCCATTTTGGGGTCGTGCAGGCTGCAGCCTGTGACAAGGCAAATACTCCCTTGGCTTCACACCCCCCAGACAAAAACTCCAGGAAGATGGATGCCATGGCAAAGAAACAGTACATGGCATCCTCCTTGAGACTCAGGCAGGCTAACATATATGGCCTATACAGCCAGGTACCAGAAGTCCAGGCGGGACACTGTACTGGCACTGGGTAAGCAGGCCTCCCTCCAGATGGCCAAGGAGCTGGAGGCGGTGGCTGCTAATGGGATTGAGGCATCAAAGGTACAATTTCATGCTGCTGTGGACTCCAGTGATGTGTCATCAAGAGTCATGGCTACATCTGTGGCTCTTCGGAAGATGGCTTGGCTCAGATGTACTAGCCTCTCACAGGATACCCAGGCTAAGGCCATGGATTTCCCTGTAGTGGGTAATTCTCTGGGGAGCAGACAGAGAATTACATGAAGAAAATGTATGAGTACAGGACCACTTATAGGAGTGCACAGGCCAAGGAGAGGCAGGCAACTCCTCAAAGGCAGCAAGCTAGGGGCAGGGGCAGGCCTTTTCACAGGCCTTTCTACCCAGCACAGGCCTCTTCTTCCATTTCTCAGAGGGGGTTCTTTAGAGGGAGAGGCAGAGGGGGATGAGCAGGGCTGCATCCACTCCTCAGCCTAAGGCTTCTGCCAAGCAGACACCCTAATGTGTCAGCCAGGGTCAACTCCTTCATCCCTGTAGGGGGCAGGCTGGCTTACTTTGTCCAGGACTGGATGTCTGTTACCTCAGACAGGTGGATCCTGGAGGTAGTAAGCCAGGGACTGGTTCCCAGTTTCAAAAAATTTCCGAAAATGAGAGCCAAATCCTTTCCACCTGCAAACATCTCAGAAACTCTTGCTCTGGAGGCAGAGGTTTTGTCTGTACTGGCCTTAGGGGCGATAGAGAGAGTTCCTACCCTACACAGGGGCAAAGGTCTGTACTCCAGGTACTTCCTTACCCCAAAAAAGACAGGGGAGTTGTGACCCATCCTAGACTTAAGATACCTGAACAAACATCTTTAAAATCAAAATTCAAAATGGTGACTCTGGGAACAATTCTTCCCTCTCTATGGCCTGGGGACTGGCTAGCCTCCCTGGACCCCAAAGATGCCTACTTTCACATTCCCATCAGGTGCTCCCACAGAAAGTACCTCAGGTTTGAATTGCCCTCAGGCCATTATCAGTTCAAAGCAATGCCCTTTGGCATAACATCAGCTCCAAGGGTGTTCACAAAGTGCCTAGCAGTAGTAGTGGCCTTCTTAAGAAGAAAAAGGATTTCCATGTTTCCATATCTGGATGACTGGCTCATTGTGGGTCAGTCCTCAGACCAAGTCAAGTCAGATCTGCAAGTGACCCAGCAAGTACTTACTTCCCTGGGATTTCTTCTCAACCTTCCCAAGTCGGTTCTTGAGCCTGTACAGCTTCTCACCTTTATAGGAGCAGTGCTGGATACTGTCAAAGCAAGAGCTTTCCTTCCCCTGGAAAGGGCAACAGCCATTATACAGCTGGCTTCTTCCTTCCGCCTTCTAGTTTCTCGACCAGCAAGGCACTTCCTCCAGCTTTTGGGCCACATGGCAGCTTCAACAGCAGTAGTCCAAGGTGCCAGGTTTCAGATGAGGGACATTCAGTTCCATCTGAGGGCTTTTTGGTCCCAAAGGAGAGATCCTTTTACCAAATTAGTTCCGGTTACTCAGACTAATCCAGGCCCTTCAATGGTGGCAGGATCTGGACAATTTAAGGCAAGGAGTTCCATTTGTCACTCATACTCACTCTGTGGTCCTCACCACGGATACTTCCCTATTGGGGTGGGGAGCCCATCTGGGGGCTCTAACAGCCTAGAGACTGTGGTCCCCTCAGGAATCCCTCCTTCATATCATTCTCCTGGAGCTCAGGGCAGTTTTTCTGGCCCTGCAAGCTTTCTCTCAGTCAGTGCAGAACAAGGTGGTTCAGGTCAGGATGGACAACACCACCACCATTTGGTACATCAACAAACAGGGAGGCACTCGGTCCACAGCCTTGTGCACTGAAGCCATGAAATTGTGATCCCTAGCTTATTCTCTACAGACCTCCCTGGTGGTAGCCCACCTTCCAGGGAAGGACAATGTGCTAGCAGATGCACTGAACAGGATCTCCCAAGGCCATCACGAATGGTCTCTGGACCCTCTGGTGTTGAAAGTCATCTTCTCAAAGTGGGGCACTCCAGAGATAGATCTCTTTTCAGCCCCAGACAATCACCAACTCCTCTGTTTTGTTGCAGACTCCCAGTCTTGGGCTCAGTCCCTCTGGATGCTCCGATTTTTAACTGGGAAGAGAAATTTCTTTATGCCCTCCCTCCCTTTCCTCTACTCTTCAAAGTTCTGGTCAAGATAAGGTCACAACCTTGCAGGTGATTCTGATTGCTCCGGACTGGGCCAGGCAGCCTTTGGTACCCCCTGTTGCTGTCCCCAGTAGTCCATCTTCCCCTGTCTCTTCCCAGGAATTACAACCTGTTATCCTCCTCTCAGGTGAGGATTTGCTATCCCAGTCTTCGGTCCCTCAATCTCAAGGCATGGCTCTTGAAGAGTCAGAATATGCAGATTTGCATCTATCCCAAGGGGTTCTGGATATTCTCAAAGCCTCTTGAAAGCCTGCCACCAGAAAAACTTACAACTCCAAATGGAAGAGATTCAGCATTTGGTGTTCCAGGGGGCACATATCCCCAGACACTGCTGATTTGTCTACAGTCCTGAATTATATGGTTCATCTTAATGGCCTAGGCCTCAGACCAGCTACTCTCAAAGTACATTTGTCAGCTGTTTCTGCTTTTCTGTCAGTGGGAAAGCCTTCTTCACTGTCACTTCACCCTTTATTCTGTAAATTTTTTAAGGGATTGCTTCATACCAATCCCCCCTTTAGGGATCCTGCTCCTGCCTGGGATTTGAATATTTGCATTGCTCAGCTTATGCAACCTCCTTTTGAGCCTATGTCCTCAGCAGAGCTTAAGTACTCGACTTGGAAAACTGTGTTTCTGGTAGCTATTACCTCTGCCAGACGTATCAGTGAATTGCAAGCTCTGTCAGTAGAGCCTGACTTTATTTCATTCCATAGAGATAAAGTGGTCCTTAGAACCAATAGGAGGTTCTTACCCAAAGCGGATTCGGGATTTCCATTTAAACCAGTCTGTATCTCTTCCCGTATTCTTCACTGATCACTCTTCCTCAGGAGAAAGGAGGTTACACAGCTTAGATGTTAAAAGAGCCCTTAGTTACTACATAGAATGTACAAAGGGTCACATGTTTGACTCCCTCCAGTTGTTCCTCACTTATGGGGAAGTAGGTAAGGGCAAACCTGCTGCCAAGAGAACTATTGCCAGGTGGATTGTGTCCTGTATACAATTCTGCTATGAGAAACTAGGAAAAATCCTACCCTCAGGCCTGAGGGCTTATTCCACTAGAGGTACAGCTGCTTCTCTGGCTGCTGCCAGGGATATTCCTTTGCTAGAAATTTGCCAAACAGCCACCTGGAAAACAGTCCATACCTTTACCAAGCATTACTTTCTGGATATCCAGGCTAGGAGTGATGCTCGGTTTCGCACAGCAGTACTGCAGAGCCTATTCTCAAAGTAGGTTCTGTCCCTCCCCCATGGAGTTACTGCTTGGTAGTCTGCAATTGTCAGAATACAGCAAGGCTTCATGTTGTTTGAAGAAAAAAATTACTCACCTTAGTAATTTTGTTTCTTCTAATGGAATCTTGCTGTATTCTGACCTCCCTCCCTGCCTCCCCTCTCAGAACCTGGTTTTTGGGAAGTGGGTGGGCAGGTGCAGTGTTGCACCCCAGGGGTGTCTTCAGCACACTGCCTTTTGATGTAGGTGCTTTATGTTTATTATTTAGTAATCTTTTCATGTTTTACTACCTGTTTTTTTCGTTTTTGGGTTTCCTGATTTCAGTCTTCTTTTGGGAATCTAAAAACTTTTGGTTGCCAGTTGGCTAGTACAAATTTTCAATTTCCACATACATAGGTCAGTGAGTTTTAGCTTGTAAGAATCTGACAGTTGGGTATCAAAGCACTGCAGACAGAGTCTTTAACCGATCTCGAGCTCAACATTCTATGCCCTGCATAGAAATTTAACCCTCTGCTCTCCGGGGCAGTTCAAGTACTGGAGCTAACTGCAATTGTCAGAATACAGCAAGACTCCATTAGAAGAAACATAATTACTAAGGTGAGTAATTTTTTCTCCTCGGGTGCCCAGACGAACCGGAGCCACCCATTCACTCGAAAGACATCCTCCAGGCGGATTCCACTGTTGCGGGGTCCACTGAACAACTTGCGGCCTTTGAAGAGGTGGTAGCTCAGGCCGCATGCCTCTTCAGCTTCGGCTTTTGTGTCGCTTTCCTTTGGCGCCACCTTTTCAGGGACATTCTGGGATTTGTGCCAGTCCCTTCCCACCCTTGGGCAGGGTCCCTCTAAGGGCACAAAATCCTCTATATCTTCTAAAAAAAGAGACTAAAAAACAGTCTTGTCAGCGATCATGGGATTGCGAGTGCTCTTGGGCCTCGGATTCCCATGCTTCCTTGGAGGTTTCAACTACAGTCAGTCCTTCAGTTCAGGTTGCTGGATCCACGGTCTCCCTGTTGGATGAGATGTGCATTGACCAACCTATTAAGATTTTTTTGAGCTGTTCGACACATTGTCACAGGACAAGGGGGATACTTTCCTCTCTAGGACTCCGGTCCTGCCTATCACCTCCCAGGGAGGGTTGGACCAGCTTCTTGATCTGGTCCATAACCCTCAGGATCCCATTCCCTCGGAGGAGTCTTCGCTTTTGCTGGCTCCATCTCTTTCTCGACATCAGGTTCCCTGGTGGTTCTGGAAGTTGGAACACACCTTCATTTCCCATTGCCACATTGACCTTGAGTCATGCCAGGATGCTGGTTTGGGGCCTCGGTTCTCCAATCTCTGTTCCCTAAGTAGGGTTGTATGCAGTGCCTCCCGCCTCCCTGGAGAACTGCTCGGAGTCTGCCAGAAGTGTCGATAGTACACCATATCCTTGTCCAAAGAAAAACTACTCACCTGTAACAATAGATCTTCTATGGACTGGTCTCTTGCAGTAGATTACACTTGGGAGTTCCACCAGGTGGCGCTATCACATGGCAGCTTCTTCCAGCAGTCTTCTTCAGGGACCATCTGCATGACATCACTTCCTCAGGCTCAGTATAAGTTGTGGGCGATCCCAGGTAGCATAGGTGCCGGAACCAGGGGGGCGGAAGGGGCGGGAGCCCCTCCACTTTTTATTTCTGTATGGCAAAAACTAGTAGAAAAAGTGCCCTTTGTTCCCTTATAAGTGCCTTTTTGATTCTCAGCCCCCTCAGCTTTTACCATCTTCCGGCACCCTTGCCAGGTAGCCTCTGTTCATTTTCCCACTGGCTTTAGCCTGCACAGCAGCTAGCTCATTCTTCTGCATTGCAGTCTTCGACGTGAACTTGAACCTGAATTTTCTACACTCTTTTGGGTCTGTGAACCAGTAACAGCTACCCTGGCTCTCCTTTTTCTGCAGCGGGCCTGTGAACCACTGACAGCTACCCCACTGCTCCTTGGCCCGTCACTCTTGCTGGGACCTTGGCCTCTTCTATGGCTGACAAGTCAGCTCTGCCGGAACGGACCTCGGGGACCCATGCTAAGGGTTTCCCTGTCTCACGGCTCATGTTCCCGGCATAAAAGGGAGAAGGACTCTCACTCCTCACACTCCCTCTAACACTTCCTCTGTCGACGGAACGTCATGTTTCTCATTATTTGTCAATGGGGCTGGTTCCCCCATCGGCGGAACATTCCCTTTTGCATTCCTCGTCAGCGGTGGTTTCCCCTATCAGCGAAGAGCTCCGCACCCAGGATATCCCTGTTAGGGATCCCTTTCTGTGTTCTCCCCTGCCTTCTGCTTTTGGTGCTCTATTCCCACGTCGCCAGGGGTCCACCTCCATCACCATTCTTGCACCCTAGTGCGCCTTTTCTTTCTGCCCTCAGACTGGGTTCCTGGGGCTCACCCCCGTTCCTTGTCCCCTCAGTGCCTCCCCACGGGGTCAGGATCTCCCTCCTGGCTTTCGGGATTGACATCCCAATGTTTTTCTCACCTTTCCCCGTGCGCTGCCCTTGGGCGCCCTCCGACTGTGGACCTCCCACCTTTCCAGGTGCCTGGCATTGCATGCATTGTCCTTGAGGTCCTGCAATCTTTGGGACATGGTCTGTCTCAGGACCCACCACTGGGTCCTGTGCTGTGCCGTTCCCCCCCACCCCCGTGCCTAAGCGGCTTCACCAAGATCTGTCCGTCTCTGCCTGGTCCCCCCCTCCATTTCTGAGGAGTCCATGTCTGGGGATTCGGACGTGGAGAATCCCTTCATGGGAGACGCCTCTGACATGGGCTTTCCAGATTGTGGGGACCTGGATTCCCCATTCTCCGTGTCCTCTATTGTGGACACCTCTCCGCCTGCACTTCCTGATGCCTCCACTTCCCATGACCCTTCTTTCTCGGATCTGCTGTTGCAGATCCAGGAGGTGTTTGGCTTCCCCTCTGTGGAGCAGGATTCCCTTCAACGGGACATAGCCATCTACCTCGACCTCCTTGAGGAACCTGTCCTGGTCGTCCCTCCCTTGATTCCTGCTTATTTGAATGCCATGGCTGTGGCTTGGCGTCACCTCTCTTCCGCTCCGCCCGGCCCACGTGGTCTGACCAGCTGTACAGGGCCCTGTCGGACCATCCCTATTTGTCCACCGCTCTCTGTGTGACTCGGTGGTCATTACAGCGGCTCATGACCGGACCGCTCAGTCCCACCATACCAGTTCAGTGCTGCCGAATAAGGAATTCCGGTGCCTTGATTTTCTTGGCAAGAAGGTTTACACTCTGGTACCTTGCTGCTTCGCATTCTCAACTATGTGGGCCATATGGTCCAGTACCTCTGCACCTTGAGTGCCTCCGCTTTGCACCTGCTTTCCACCTTGCCTTCCTCCCAGGGGTCGGCCCTCTTGGCACAGCCCCTGGCCACCATTTCCTCTCTCTCCCATCACCTGCTGCAGTCAGGCTATGATGTGATCAATGCCTCTGCCTGTCTGTCTGCCACCAGCGTCACCTTGCAACACCACATCTGGCTTCGGGTATCGGGTCTGGCTCCTGCCGTCCAATTGTTGGTTGCCGACGCCCTTTTCTGTGGGGACAAGTTGTTTGGTCCTAGTACGCAGGCCATTCTGGATTCCCTACAGGCTTCGGGGCATGCCCTGCGGTCAGTCAGGCCCTCACCATGCCCTCCCGGGCCCGATACTCCACCTCTGCTGGCAGGG
Source organism: Neoceratodus forsteri (assembly GCA_016271365.2). NCBI lineage: Eukaryota > Metazoa > Chordata > Ceratodontiformes > Ceratodontidae > Neoceratodus > Neoceratodus forsteri. The sequence goes on from CM057452.1 coordinate 1,520,474,033, forward strand.
CATCCCGTTCCCAGCCCCTACTGGGGTGTGGCTCGTGACAGCAGTAGGACTTCCAGAGGGGCTGCCACGTCTACCCTCCGTCCCATGCCCATCCCTCTGGGGGCTGACCCACCCTCTGCACATTAGCCACACCTTGGGCTTTCTCGCTCTCCTCTTGCAAGCCTCAGAGGCGCCTCAGGTCTGTCTGACCTTTCTTTGGAGGCTTGCTTCCCGATCATGGACGCTTCACTCCTCCTTGCGGATCTTTTGGGACTCCTGCTATCCTCCCTCTTGGGGCCCTTCAGGTGTTCCTTGCTGTAGGATTCCCAGTGCATCTTGCCACGGTACCCTCCTCCACCTCCTGCGCACTCCGTGCTTTTGGAGCTCTGCTGGACTTACTGTACGCCATGGCCTCTATGACCCCTGCTCGTCAGGTTGAATCATTGTCATGACCCTTCTACTCCTCTCCCTTCGTGGAGTATTCATTCCTCGCCCACCCTTCACATGTCTGCCTTACCGGGTGTGGTGCAAGTTGTCCTGACTATGACTTGACATGACACCGTCCCTTTCCCAATCTCTTGGATTTTCTGCAGCTCCTCCATGGCTTCTGTCTGGACTCTGCTCGCCGCTCTTTTGCTGTTCTCACCAAATGGTCCTGTTTGCTTTGCTTGTGGCCACGACTTCTCGCCTGTCTTCCTGCTTTGCCTGTCCTCCCTTTTTGGCTGTGACTGCTTGGTACTCTCCTGAGTGTAATAACCTACTGCAAGAGACCAGTCCGTAGAAGATAGTGCGGTTACATAAGAACTTACTGTAACAGTAGATCTTTGAGGAACTATCTTTTCCAGTAGGTACAGTCCCACCCTCCACCCCCCTGCCTTTTGCTCAGGGTCCCCGGATCTCAGGACGTTGGGTTGGGTCTCCCTGGTCCCTCGGTTTCCCTTGGTTCTCGCCTTTGCGTGCTGAAGCTGGCAGGGAACAGAGGCTACATGGGACTGCCCACACTTATACTGAGCCTGAGGAAGTGGTGTCATGTGGGCGGTCTCTGAAGAAGACTGCTGGAAGAAACTGCCATGTGATAGCGCCACCTGGTGGAACTCCCAAGTGTAATAACCACTGCAAGAGACAGTTCCTCGAAGATCTTCTGTTATGGTAAGTTCTTACGTAACCGCACTTTCTAGGAGTGATATATGGTGTACATCCGCACAACCTAACCGACCTCACTGGCAAGTGGCACACTGAATCTTGCTTCCAGCAGGTAAGATCTGATGTCACGGGGCGGTGCCAAGGGAGTTACCACCCAGGTGGTTGGGAGGAGCCGGCTTGAAGACCTTCCGGCCAGAAGATTTAAAGGGAAAGGAATCTGCCAGGAGTGTGGATGTACATCATATACCACTCCTAAAACTACTGTTACAGGTGAGTAACCTTTTGTCTAGTGCACTTACTCGGTCAACAAAAACTAATAATAATAATAATAACAACCTGTTTTTCTGGATTGTCACTCTAAATCATTCTATGTCTAGTGCAGGGCATGTGGTTCTGCTTCTTGGACCTCCAGGATGTGTTCTTCACATCCCAGTCTGTCTTATTGCCGTTGTCTTCAGGACATTCAAAGAAGCCAGAGTGGTCTAGGGATGTAGTCCTCCAGACCTTTCTGGTCTTGGGCCTTCTAGTCTACCTGGCCAAGTCTGACCTGGTCCCATCACAGGTGATCAGGTTCATGGGGGCAGAACTAGACTTACTGCAGGTCAAGGCCTGCCTTCCTGTGGATCAGGCATTGGATGTTCCCTCCTTTGCGCAATGATTTCAGGTTAGGCCCGGGGCATCTTGCGGCAGCTGTGGTACATGGCATCCTCCACCAGCATGATCTGTTGGGTTCACTGGCAGATACGCCACCCACAGTATGTGTTTGGTCAACCGTGGTCCCAGTACCTAGGTCACTTGGACCAGCCAATTGTAGTGACCTAGCTGATGTGAAATGCCACCCAGTAGTGGCTGGACCAGCAAAATCTGAAGAAGGGAATCCTGTTTGCCCATCCAGAACTGTCCTTCATGCTCAGAACAGATACATCTGTGGCAGGGTGGGGAGCACACCTGGGAGACTTCATAGCCCATGGGTTCTGGTCCCCTCGGGAGTCCCCTCACCACATCAGCTTGCTGAAGCTCCATGCAGTGCATCTGGTTCTGATGGAGTTTGCTCCATTAATCCAGGGTCAGGTCGTGCAGGTCCAGATGGACAATATGATGACCATGTCATACCTGAACATGCAGGGTGGGGCGCACTCCCATTGTGTGGGGGAGGCTCTCCACTCCTGAACACTCGTACACAGCCTGGGTTCAGATTTCCTGGCTGTCCATGTCGCGAGAGGGAGAGAACAGTCAGCTGGCAGACAGGTCAGAGAGCCATCACATGAGTGGTCCTTGCATCAGGAGGTGGTAGACCTCTTGTTCTCCCCATGGGACACCCCTGTGGTGGGCCTGTTTCCCTCATGGGAGAACAGAAAACAGGCTGTTTTCACCCCCCACACACACACAGTCCAGGAGACTGTTGGGGATGCCTTTGAGGCCCTTTACCTCAGGCCTCCATTACATTCTTCACTTGCTTCTCCTTGGTCGACAAGGTCATTGTCAAGGCCAGGAAAGCAAGCCACATATGATCCTTATAGCCCCATACTGGCCCAGGCAGTTCTGGTATCCACGTCTCCTCAGTTGTGTGCCTCTGTGGAGATTGCCACTCTGCCTAGATCTGCTGACCAGACAAGAAAGGAAAGTCCTGCACCCAGAACTTCAGTCCCTGCACCACTTAGCCTAGGTCCTGATCGGCTAGTGTTCCATGCTCTGGGCCTTTCAAAAGATGTCCTCCACATTGTGGAGGGATCCCGGAAAGAGTTGACTCGTAAATGCTATGCATTTAACTAGAAGAGGTTCTTGATCTGGTGTCAGAGTAAGAAGCTTGATCCCCTTACCTGCCTCATGGCAAGCATCCCTGAATAATGGTCTCTCTTTCAGACAGTATTGTAAGTGATGACCCTTAAGGTGCACCTGGCAGCCATCTTCATACCAGACACGGGCTGGTATACCAACAGTAGCCCAGGAGAAGGTGGTCGAGCACTTTGGCAGCCATTTTCATACCAGACATGAGCTGGTATGCTGACAGTAGCCCAGGAGAAGGTGGCCAGGCACTTTTTTTTTCGTTTCTTTTTCCTTTTTTTTAAATAATTAGTTTATTCTGTTTTCTTATTCAAACCCCAGGAATCCTTCAGTATGCTCAACTGATGCAGTTAGTCTCCTGTGCTGAATTGCCCTGGAGAGATTGGAACATATGTAAATGATAGAATCATTGGCACGTGCCAGTAATTCAAACAGCTGCCCCGAGGTACTGCTGCGTTCTAAACTGTTCAGATTCATTTTCTCTGCCTACCTAGTAAGACGCCTCAGACAGTTCTCCTCAGTGCTTTGCTATACTTTGTTTTCCGTGTTAAAAAAAAAAAATTCAATTTATTTTCATTGCTTCTAAGTCTTATTTTCAGATATAGTTAGGTTTACATAAATTTTTCTTGATTTTAGGGTGTTCTCTCTGGTTCCTCAGCAGTTCCAGAGAACTGAAGAAACTGCGCATTTCACCTAGTTTTACACTTGTGTATTTCACTCCAGTTCCTTTTTCTGGGAACCGGACCGCTAATTTCATATTTGTCTCCACTTTTTGTGGTAAAATTTGCGGTTTAGTAATATAGCTGACAGTCAACCATAATCCATAATAGCGCTTCAAGGTACAAAATCATTCCTCTTTGATATTATGTAGGATACCCATCTACGCCAGAGCAGTTCAGATTTGGGCATAGTGTGTGTTTCTTTCGCAGTGAGTTTTTCCACACTGTACATGTCTACAATCAGTCGTTGCCAAAGATCTCTAGTTGGCAGTTTATCTGAAAGCCAGATCTTATCTGTGTCACTCTTCACCATTCATCACAGATGGGTACTGGCCGGAGGTCAGAACCCCGCGGGAGCCTTTTTTTTTTTTTTTTTTTAAAAAGGGCAGGCGGGCCGACGCAGCATCGGCGCCGCCCTCGAGGCCGACGTGCCTAAGTGGCGCTTGAGATTAGCCGTTAAGCTGTGTCGACTCCGCCTGACTACCAGTTCTTCGTCTCCCGTCGTCGAGGTTGCCTCGTGGGAAGCCTGGCGTTTGAAGATGTCAGTTTTTCTAGGCCTTACGCCTGCGATATTTCAGTCTCCAGTCCGCGGTCTGCTAGTTCTGGGTTCTGCCTCCACTCGACGTCGCCGGTAAGATCTTTCCTTTTTATTAACATTAAGCGACGTCGAGTCTTTTTTGGTGTTGTTTTTCCGTAGGTCATGCCGCGGTCGGGGGGCAAGAAGTTCTCTAAGTCGGGGCGGCCCCCTATGCATCGGTGCCCATGCGGCCGCAATTTCTCCGTGACCAACCAGCATGACCGGTGTCTCGCGTGTCTTGGCCAGCTTCACGACATGGATTCGTGCGACGCCTGCTTCTCTATGGACCGCCGCGTCCTCGAACAGCGTGCGTGGAAAGTTGGACGAGCTCCGCCGACTTTCGGGGACGGTTTTGCACTCATCGGGCCAAGCCGCACTCTCTCGGCCTTTCCTCCGGGTCCCCTCCCGGTTCTATACGGACCGTGGAGGAGGGAGCCTCGACCTCCCGTAGCCTAGCCTTGGTCGAGGCTTCTCCCGCGGCGCAGGAGGCCTGTCCCGCTTCCCCCCGGAAGCGGGCAGGAGGCGCCGCCATGGCAATCACCCCTTCGGGGGTGAAGGCCCCCCCGGTGTCGCTCCCACGGTTCACAAGGCCGAGTCGGCACCGCCTCGGCGCCGTCGGTCGGTGTCGTTGAGGCCTTGGTGCCCTTTGGCGGTGCCGAGGGCCTTGTCGGCGCCGATTTCGTCTCCGCGCTGGGGCCCTATCGGCACCGCTTGCGGTGTCGACTCTCTTCCAGCGCGCAACCCTGGATCGGCGTCGCCTTTCGCTGTATCTTGCCTCGGCGCTGCTCTCGGCGCCAAGGTTGAGCCTGGCGCCCGCGGGACCCTCGGGTCGTTGGTCCGTCGCTGCCTTGCCTCTGCTCTTGGCCACCGCGGCACTGGGTCCGTTTTAGGGGCAGTCGGCGCGCCTTAGTTCTCCAGTGCCGCTTCGCGGCGCCGTGGGGCCTGGTAGTCGCGGCGGCGCCGAACCTGCGTTCTGGAGCACGTGCGCCGCCGACTCCGGTGCCGCTCGCGGCGCCGAGAGACCTAGCGGTGTCTGCATCTCCGGAGCGCTGTTGGGGCTGCCACCGGCGCCGTCTTTGTCCCCGGCGCCACTCCCGGTGCCGATGGACTTAGCGGCCCCGCAGCTGGCCCTAGTTCCGGACCTTTGGTCTCGGCTGCCCTACCGCCTTCTGCCAGCTCCGCCCCCGGGGCCGTGGAAGGCGGGGTGGCCTTGTCCACTGCCACGGTTTCTGGGCCCTTCGCAAGGTCGCTTTTCACCGCCTCCTACTGTCTGGCTCAGGGCCTCGGATTCCACCTCTTTGGGTGGAGTCCGCTCAGAGTCGGATGGGCAGTCACACCCTTGGGTTGACTGCACAGGAGGTGAGCCGGTGGTCTCTTCGACGAGTCGAGTCAGCCCCCTGCTGAAGAGCGTCGGGTTCCCCTCCAGATCGGGGTCAGTGGCACTGACCAGCAAGCTGTGGTGCGTGCCACTATAGCCTTGCAGCCTGGTCTGGGAGGGTTCCTTGACCCTTCAGCAGACGTACCCCCTCCCGTGGTGTGTCTCGATCGCCCAACTTTGGGGCCCATCGGGAAACCTGCGGCTGGGGAGTGTGCTGCGCCCTGCATTTCCCCCTCGGGGACATCCCAGAGCTGCCAGCTACCTAGGCTGACCCTTCCGAGGACCAGGACCTTCTCGGACTCTGAGGGGTCGAGGGGTGTGGGATCGGCGCGTCGGCCTTTCTCTGGGGTCCACCCGGGCCCTGGACGAAGCCGAAGTGCGGACTTCCGCCCTTCCCCTTCTGGTTCCTTGAGAGGGTCCTATTCTTTGGAGGCAGGGGACCTTCCTTCTGGACCTATACGGCCCCGGTCGCCTCACTGGGTGGATTCTTCTGGGCGCAGCCTAGGCAGTACCAACGTGGTTGTACAGCTGTCGGCTGCGGAGTCTTCCGGGACACCTTCCCCGGGTGTCCATGGTCTGCTCCCTAGCCCTGGCAGAGGCCAGCCGATTCCTTCCCTCGGCTCTGCCCCTACCCCTCTGCCACATTCTCCAGCGCTCCCGGGCATTCTTGGTCCTACCGGGCCTCTCACCTGGGAGCAGTTCAGAGCGGTGGCTTCTCGGTTCCGGCTTACGTTAGGGCCATGGACAGTCAGGTTTTTCAACCTCCCCCCGAGCAGCCACCCTCGGAGCAGATGGTGACCTCCAGCTCCTCATCCCCCTCTTCTGGGGGTGAGGAACCTTCTGTCCACATCTCTCCTGCCGCTGATCTCTCGGAGTATCAGCGTTTCCTCGCGAGGATGTTGGAGGACCTTCACCTTTCCCTCTATCCGCGAGCAATCCAGAGCATGCGGCGCACGCCTTTCTAGGCGATTTCGGGGCGGCCACCCTTGTGGTGCCCCCGCCTGCTCCTTTCAGAGGCGTCCATCGTTCTGGCAGAGGCCCTTCTCCGAGTTCCTGTCCCTAGGGACCTCAGCCAGAGGTATTGCGCACCCCCGGAGTCTCCAGGTTCCATGCCTCATCCGCAGTCCGGATTGACGCACCTGGACACTCCTGATGGGCTTCGTGCCCTCCACCATGACCAGCCCCCTGATCAAGACTCTTCGGATTTTGATTTCTGGGGGAGGAGGACTTTCTACTCGGCACGGTTGCTTCTCTCCATCTCCGCTCATCAGGCTCACTATGCAGCCTACAACAGGTTCTTGTGGTCAGCGCTGGGTCAGATCCTAGCTGCTTTGCCTGACTCTGAGCAAACCAGGCAAGCCATTGCTCTCACTGCACGTGGCCTGGAGCTAGCAAGGCACCAAGCAAGGGCGTCTTATGACGCCAACGAGGTAGCTACCAGGGTGGTAGGGACAGCGATCTGCACCAGAAGATTGGCATGGCTTCGCCCTTCCCGGTTGTCACCCTTGGCCCGGCGTAGGGTGATTTGCTCTGCTCACCAGGGAACCTATCTCTTTTCCCGTAGGGCGAGACGGCGTTTGTCGGGGCAACTTCCTTCCCCCTCCGGGGAGACCCCGTCTCACTCTTCCCACTCTTGGGCCTCTCCAGGCCCAGAAGGTTCCCCCCCTTAGTGTGTCACCCACTGAGGGCTAAGGGACACTGTCCCTTAGGGTGCAATCAGTCAACCCGCTTCAGGGGGCTTGGTACTCACCCATCTGTGATGAATGGTGAAGATTGACACAGATAAGATATAGAAATTACGTACTTACCGTAATTCTGATCTTTCTGTGTATCTTCACCATTCATCTCAATCCCGCCCACCATCCCCCTGGGGCCTCAGTCTCGGGTCCCCCCTCCCTCTGTGCCTCTCCCTCTCTTCAGTAGGGTAAAGTAGGGACACACAGGGGGTGTAATTTTTCCCCTTAAAAAAGGGTTCAGCCCGAGTGGCATTCCTTCTCTACAAGCATATCCCCACCCTAGCAGGGTGGGAGTTGTTGATTGCCCTCCTCCTGTCATCCAAATGTTGAAAAAAATAAAAGAACCCCCTTTTTTTCACCAAATTTCTTTCAGAGAGAGTACTAATCCCTGTACCCTGTCCTTCTCCAGTATAGCCGACTCTGCTTTTGGGGTATTGCCATATATTCTGTGCCTTGAATACTGGCAAGTAAGCTTGCTACTCCTTGCAGTTCCTATACAATCTGGTGAAGGACAAGGGTCCTGAATCCTGTTTTCTCTCACTCTCCTGAAATTTCTCCCCTTCCCTCCCTTATTCCGCTTCCAGAGATTGGGGCCCCTACCCAATCCCTTAGTTTCATTTTGTCTCTGCTGTCCTCTCAGTCGCTATTTCCCTTTGGTTCAGCTCTTCCTTCCTTTTCTGTCCCTTGGACTCTCTTGTCCCACCCTCCATCCCTTCCTCTTACCTCTCCAGCGACTCAGAACTGGTAGTCAGGCGGAGTCGCCAACAATCGGCTAATCCTCGGGCACCACGTGAGTACGTCGGGCCTCGAGGGCGCGCCGATGCTGGGCCGGGTTCGCTGCTCTTTAAAAAAATAAAATAAAAAGGTCTCCCACGGGGTCCTGACCTCCAGCCCGTACCCATCTGTGATGAATGGTGAAGATACACAGAAAGATCATAATTACGGTAAGTACATAATTTCTATTTTTCTCCCTTGCATATCAAGATTTGCTAATATAAAAATATATGCAAATCAATGTATGGAATGAAACTGATAATGGGATTACTTTTGTTTAGAAAATATTTAGTATTACTGTTGAAATGTGTATTAATTGTATTTTGACATGTCTTGAAAAAGCTAGAGATTACTTGAGTGCAAATGCTTGAGTCTTTTGCAAAAACTGAAGGGGCCTCAGGAAGCTCACAGTTCTAGCAGCTCCTGATAGTTATGAGAGCAGAACGTTTTGCAAAAACAGGATGCTTGCTAAGGATGGGGGTTGAAATGTCAGATAATTCAAGAGAGATTATAAGAAGGATTTTATTTTGCCTCTGTACGTAGTTCTCATGAACAAGTTTATATTTTTGTTGAATAGTCCACCATTTGAAAAAGTCCATCAGGCTTTCAGGTTCTGTCACTGCCTGTTCTTTTTCCATGACTTGTGCTGGCTGTACAATCTCAGACTGGACTTCTGTTGCGGCAAGTTTGGCTGCCATTCACCTGGTAACCACTCCTAGACTTGGTGCTTCACAATCCATACCTTCCTGTGTGCTTCCCTGGTACTAGGTCCAGTACCCACGCACAAAACTCCTGTCTTAGGGTATGCACGGCTTAAATCCCACTCTCACACCATCTGTCTTCGAGGCACAGGTCAGGAAGCATAGGGAAAACCAGAAGCAGTTGTAAAAAATCACCAACACTTTATTTATTGTAGCAGTAACATTAAAAAAAAAATTGTTCATAAGAGCTGGGCTACGTGCCCCATCTGTCGACTGTTCCTTTTCCCGCTTTTGACCTTAATGCTATTCTTTCCTCCATTACCATGTCTCTTATTCAACAGTTTGTTCCATGGCTCGGCCTATCTCGCCATGGTGTGCTACTTCAGTGTCAACGCCAGTCTGACCCGTTCGCCCTGTGCCTCCCAGGGAGCCATCAGTGCTGCAACCATCGCTTTCTGCTTCAGAGCATGCTGATGTCAAACAGGAATACCACCCTGACCTCATCCTCCCCGAGGAAGAGGATAAGGAGGAAGACACTGAAGTGGACTCCTCTGATAGGTCCACTGCCTTATCCAGGAATGAGGACTTAGTCAAACACACCCCCAGCCCCTCCTGCCCTCCCTGGAGGACCCCCCTTTCTTTAGCATTATGAAGCAGCTCTCTTCCTCTGTTGGATTTCAGACTGAGGAAGAGGATGAAATGAGGAGGAATCTGATGGACTTCTAGGAGATCCCAGATTCTCCAACCAAAGTTATCCCTACTCTGCTGCCACTGTGGTCTGGCGCAGACCCAACCTGGTACCAACCATGCCCAGGAAGGCTGATGAGCTTTACCAGGCACCTTAGGGGCTGCCCTTTTATGCTGCCCAGCCAGAAACCAACTCAGTGGTTATTAAGGCTGCTCATGACAGAACTAAGGCCTCTAAGCACCTTAGTTCCCTACCCTCTGACCAGGAATCTAGGAGGTAAGACCTCTGGGGCAACAGGGCTTTTGCCTCTGCCACTTTGGGCCTTAGGATTGCCAGTTATTTGACTTATCTGACTAAGTACCACAATACGCTCTGGAGGAAGGGCAAAGTTGCTGCTCAGGTCCTGCCTGAGGGTTCCTAGAGACAAGAGCTTCTAAAAAAGCTGCAGGCCTTGGAAGATATTAGTAAGCATCTCCTCAGAGATACCTGTGATATTGCTGATACTACCGCCAGGGCAGCTGCCTCTGGCATTTTCCTCAGAAGGCACTCCTGGCACAGAGTCTGTGACTTTGCGGCCGATGTCAAATAAAAGATGTTGAATGTCTGTTTTGTAGGTCACAAATTTGGGGGGCCAGACGTGCAGGACATTATCAATAACCTGCAGGCTTCTGGCAGGGCTATTCGGTCTGTCCTCTCCCTTTACCATATTCAGCCCAGGAGTAGACCGAGACCCTCCTTTCATAAGGTCTCTCACAAGTCAGGTTCTGGAACCATACTCCAGGGCAAGTGAAGAAACAGTTCTGCCTTGCTTGCCCCCTCCTTCACCTCTGGTTCTTCTGCCAGGCAACCCAGGGAAGAGGTGCAGCCCTGGCTACTGGTTCAGTTTCAGCCTGACTCCTTGATGGACCCTCTTCTCTTGTTCTAGCCAGGTGGTGGTACTCAGAGGTCGGTTCTCCCTCCATCTGTCTCAGTGGAGAACAATCACATCAGATGCTTGGATCCTGCAGATAATTGAACAGGGACATGCTTTAGAGCTTCTAGAACAGCCTCCAGATATTCCCTTAATCTCTACCTTTGATCTTCCAGACCACACAGAGATGATTAGGGAGGAGGTCCTCACCTTGCTGCGCAAGTGGGCCACAGAACTAGTGCCCAGGCGGCAAAGGAACAAGGGGTTCTACTCCAGGGGCCCATTCTAAATCTCAAGGAGCTGAACCTTTTTATTCAGTTCCGGATGGTCACCCTGCATGGCCTGTTTCCTCTGCGCTTAAGCAGGGTGACTGGCTGTGCTCCTTCGATATGCAGGATGCCTATCTGCATATCTTGGTTTGCCCCCCTCACAGGCGATGCCTGAGGATCTTACTTCAAGAGGGTTCCTGCAGTAAGTCATAACATATAGGACTGTGCCCCCTGTTGTCAGGACCACACGGCAAACTTTTGCTAGCAATGTCTCGTGGGGGACTGCCCACCTGATGTCACGTGACAGACGTCACTGTGACCCTATATAGTGGGCAGTCCCCATGCCCGCCTTTCAGTTCTTTCCCGCCGTCGACCTGCGAAAGGACCTTACGGTGAACATTGTTCCAGTCAATCAACACTTTGTATAAGTATTACTTATTTATTTCTCTATTTAAAGTACCGTTTGTTAATTCTTTTATGTTTTCTTCACCACCGACTCCGAAGTCCAAGAAGTGTGAAAAGTGTGGCGCACAAATCCCTCACTAGGATCTTTTGCCTAGGCCCAGGTCATTATACCAGGGCCTGCCCTGATTGTAAACTCTTCAACCAGGCCACGCACAAACGCAGGCAGCAAGCCCTGGAAGTCCCGTCTTCTAAAAATCCAGAATGGCCACCATGGAAAAAGAAATGCAAAAGCGGAAGGAATCCGCGTCTTCTCTTTCTTCGGAGGAAAAGAAGAAAAAGAAAGATAAAGAGAAGCATAGGGAACGGGAACGTTTGGAGGACCGGGAGCAGGTTTCCTCCGGTAAGGTTGGCGGGCTCACGACTGCGGCCCCCTCGACGAGCAAGACCATTTCCCTACTGTCTTCCCTGGTGATTGTCCAGGCTGCTTCCAAGTCTCCTCCAGGCACCTCTTCTTTATTTATGGCCCAAACCTGTCACTTCAACCATTAAGCCACCCACCAGCTCCTCCAACGAGCACTCGGTTATTACCGGTAAGTCGGACTCCGGGTCCCCCGGAGCCCACCTGGTAGTCGGTAAGACAGATTCCCACCAGGATGGAATCTGCATGACACCTGCCAGTAAGCCAGTTGGGTGTCCCCTTCCCCATCCACCCGGCTGCTCCTTCGACCGATAAGCCGGCTGTCGAGATCTCTGGGCGGCCGCCCGGTCAAAGCTCACCCGTCGGGGGCAGACGCTGAGAAATCCGGTCGAGCTCGCTGACCTCTTCTGGCCAGCCCTCCTCCCAGGTCCCCCCTGGACAGGAGCCTTCCCCTCTACCCTCCCCTGGTGGAACCTCCAGCCCCAGACATTATGACTGGGATGGAGGGGAAAGAGGGTCCCCTGGACGTGGCTTCACCTCCCCCCACTCCGGTGGTGATACCCCCCCGTCACCCCCTCAGATGCTCTCCCTGGGACTCTGATGTCGGAACCGGTTTTGACACTGGCTCCCTCCGTTGGGCATTGTGCACCTAATGCCCAGTTTGCCACTGGACCCTTTCGCTAATCTGCCATCGAAGCCACCGTCGGGGCCATTACAACAGCCCCTGACACCAGCCAACCCAACACTGGACCCGACACCAAACCCTCTGATGTTGACTTTCCCGGCACCAGATAATTTTCCAGGCCCTTAGATGCCTCCTTTGGATCAAGGCCATGCATCAGGCTACTGCCCTTATCCGGGCTTCCCGACGTCTGGTTTCCCGCTATCAGGCCAGACGATGGCCTCTTTCTCCCAGTTAATGCATTGATGAAAAAGATTGAGCCTACTCAGACCTTGACTAGATCTGTATATGTTAATAAAATAAAATGTAATTATAATAAAACAAAATTTGGGGTAAAAACATTAAAACATCAAGCAGCAATATGGTGGAATATACTTCCATACTCAATGAGAGTGGCATCCACAAATGTATTTAAAACAGGATTGAAATCAATCTTCCAGGTTGTGTATAATTGTTATTTGTTTGGTTTACTACTGTGTTTAGCAATTCTCATATGTGATATAATTGTGTTTTAGCTTTGTTTGTTAGTCAACTGAAATTTTTATAATGTAATGGATGTAGACTGGGTTTGAACTCAATCTGGACTGTATGTAGTTGTTAACTACTTGGTTTACTATTGGGATTTGTAAATCTAGACCATATATCATGATGCACTTTGTCTTAGATTTTTGTCCTCATTGAACATTTTGTAGTCTAATGTAATTAGGCCTGTTGGTATTTTTGTACATTTTGTACTAGTTGTTTGTTGTATTTGATAGGCTGTTATTATGCATTTTGCATAGTGTATAGTGAATGTCGCTGTATTTAACAAATCTTAGTACTTGTAATACATGATTTATTACTTTTATGTAACCAAACAGGAGTTGTAAACAGGGATTTCACCCCTAATGACGTGATATCCTCTATAAAAATTAAAATTTTACCTACCTACCTTTTACCAACCACACGGATACCCTCCCCCTCAGTACCCATGGATGGGCACCCCCTACTATCAGCCTCCTCCTCCTCCACCTCTTCCACCACAACAGGACTTTCAGGCCATGATTCAGTCCTGGTGGCAGGAAGCCAGATCCCAGATGGTTTCTGACCTGGATAAAAGGATTCCAGCCCTGGTGGTTACCCCTACCCCCCGCTCCTTGTCTCCCATGGGCTCTTTTCAGTCTACGACAGTGCACATATCCGGAGGCGCTACTCAGGAGGTCACCTTACCAGGTGTTAGAACCTCTGATAGAGAGAAGTCTTCACTCAGAGGAGGACTCCTCTGATTCTTCTTCTGGAGAGCAGTCCTAAACCACAGGAGCTAAGGGCAAGGAGTCACCAAAATCACCTCCCAAAGACCCTTCCTTTACAGAACTTCTCTGCATCATCCAGCAGGCCAATGGATGGAACACGGAAGAACAAGACCCCAAACGTAAGTGTCTAGCTGAACACCTGGATCTAGAAGAGGTATCTCCCAATTCCTTTTCCTCCTTGGACTGCTCCCCATGAGGATCTCACTACCAGCATTTGGCAGTTGCCCCATTCTATTCTGGCTGTTCCAAAAAAGGCAGACCGGATTTACCATACGCCGGAGGGTGTTTCCTTTCTAGATTCCCAACCCAAGGCAGATTCCATCGTAATAGCTGCAGCTCACAATCGTACTACCAAGCCAAAATACATGAGTACCTCTCCCCCGATAAAGAATCTAGACAACTAGACTAGTTTGGGTGGAAACTCTACGCCTCCTCTACCTGTGCTCTTCATTCTCTCAACTACATAGCACACATGGTCTCCTTCCAAAAAGCCACCATGGCTAAACTGGAAGCTCATCTTCAGACTGTAGAGGACTCGGACCTCCAGGTGGAACTTAGTAAGGACCTGTGTGTATCCAAGATATCTTGCAGGCATGCGCTTAGAGCCACTTACAACTCAGTGGATGCAGTGGCTCGTTCCTCCGCCACGGCCGTATGCCTCCGGCATCATGCTTGGCTGCATATCTCCGGGCTTTCCCCTGACTTACAGGGAGCCATTCAGGATGCCCCCTTTTGAGGGTCAGTTCTCTTTGAAGGGGACACTAAGGACATCATTACAGGCCTTCAGGATAGTGGACCAGCCCTGAGATCCGTAAAATTGTTGTACAAGGCAGGCTTCAAACCAAAACGGTCCTTTCGGTGTCAGCAGAAGTGGCAAGGTAAGCAACCCTTCTCCAGGCGTCAGAACAAAAGGAGAGCACCGGGGTCAGCTGTCATCTCACTCCCTGCCTCCAAAACTCAGAGGACAGCTGGGGGATCCCTACCCCCCTGTCCCTCCACCTCCTGACTCGCTCAGACCTCCCCCTCCTGCACTTCCCAGCTCCATGGAGCAGGTGGGAGGAAGGTTTGCCTTTCACCTAGAGGAGTGGCAGGGCATCATGTCAGATTCATGGATCGTGCAACTTGTGTCAAGTGACCACACCATCGAGTTTCTGGAAATTCCTCCAGACTCGCCTCCAGGTCGATCCCGATATTCCCTGAACTAGGTGTTTCTGGTCGAGAAAGAAATACTGGCCCTACTTCAAAAGTAAGCCATAGAACCAGTCCCTTGGGCACAAAGGGGGAAAGGGTTTTTCTCCCATTTCTTCCTCGTCCCCAAAAAGACAGGCGAACTCTGGCCCATTCTGGACCTAAGCCAACTGAATCTTTTCGTGGAGTACAAAAGGTTCTGCATTCTGACAGTACAGGGTCTTCTGCCCTTGCTGCAGACAGACCATTGGCTCTGTGCACTGGACATGCAGGATGCCTACCTGCACATCCCAGTATTCCCCGGCCAACTGCCGTTTCCTGCTTTTCCTTTTCCAGGGGGAGCACTTTCAATTCAAAGCCCTCCCCTTTGGCCTTTCCTCGGCACCCAGGGTCTTCAGCAAGTGCCTAGCGGTGGTGGCAGTGGCTCTTCACCATCAGGGCATTGCATTGTTTCCATATCTGGACGATTGGCTCTTGACAGCTTCGTCCAGGAACAGCCTAGAGGAATCCCTGTCCTTCACCCTGGATCTTTTTTCTCGAATGGGGATTACTGCAACTACCCTAAGTCATCCCTGGTTCCTTCCCAGTGCCTCCAACTCATTAGGGTGGGGGGGTATTGGACACGGTCCAGGGCTGGGCCTTCTTGCCCTTGGACAGAGCAGATACTCTGCTGGAGCAAGTCAAGCTGTTAGTCTCCTCCAGGCATATTCCTGCCAGGGCATTCTTACGCCTTCTTAGCCTGATGGCAGCAACCATTTCTACGGTCCCCTTGGCCAGGTTACATATGAGGGTTGTCCAATGGACTTTTAATCCAGTGGGATCAGCATTTGGACAACCTAAATCATCCTGCCCTAGTCTCCAGCGCACTCATGAAAGACCTGTTATGGTGGCAGGAACCTCAAAACCTGTCTGGGGGTTACCTTTCAAGACACCCCTTCCCTCCTGAACCCTCGCCACAGATGCCTTGGTTCTGGGTTTGGGGGGCTCACCTAGGGAATCATCAGACATAAGGGATGTAGTCCCAGCTGGAAGCATCTCTCCATATAAACGTCCTGGAGGTGAGGGTGGTTCTTTACGCCCTCCAGGCCTTTCAGCTCCTCCTGTCTGCGGGAACACTGCTAGTACAGACAAACAACATGTCAGTAGTCTGGTACATCAATAAGTAGAGATACACCCAGTCGTACCCCCTTGCAGGGAGGCGATGGAGGTGTGGTACTGGGGAGTCCAGCATGACCTGTTCCTCACAGCCATACCATGTCCCAGCCATCCACAACATCCTGGTGGACAGCCTCAGCCATACAATGACACTAGCTCACGAATGGAAACTTAATCAGGACGTAGCAGAACTTCTAACCCCAGTAATGCTCAGTATATTCATAACTTTATGCTGTAAGCCTGAGGGGTTGGACTGCCTGGAGAGATGGAACACATGCAAATGATGGAACGCTTTGTACGTGAGCATCTTTCAAACACTGCCTCTACTAACTGCCTGTGTTCTAACCTCTTCAGATTTTTCTCTCCGCCTGAAAAGTCGGGTCACTCGTAGTGCTGTTCATCCACTTTCTCCTGCATGAAGAAAATGACAAATACTGACCTTAAGTATATTTTCATTTACTGCCTCTACTAGTTGTTTTTTATTATTAATCTTATTTACGTTTAAAATTATTGTTTTTCTCGGTTCCTCTCAGTTTGGGATAACCATGGGGGAACCAGGATAATTTTAGTTGAAATCGGGGATTCTCTAACTAAAGAACTGCCTTATTTATACTTTAAAAATTTAATTTTACTTATTTTTTGTGACCGATAAACCTTGGTTACTGAACCGCTAACCCGGTTCCGTATTTTTTTTTAAGACTGTCTGGTTCCATCGGTTCTGGAACAGATTAAAAAAAAAAAAAAAAGAGAGAGGAAAAAGGTTTTTTTTCTCAACGGTTGCTTGTCTTTTGAATTATGTCGGAGAAACCCGAAAAGAAAACAGGTGAACCCAGTTTCAAAAACTGTACTAAATGTGTAGAGGTGTTTGCAGAAGCAGACAAACACACACTTTGTGTAGTTTGCCTGGGTTGTGATCATTTAAAAGAGGAATGTAATGTATATAAAACATTCCCTGAGAAGACCATTGAGAAATGCCTTGAAAGGCTTAAAAAGAAAATTCCAAGGGGTCCCTCTGGCTCTGGCCAGCCGATACCCCAAGATATTGTGGCTGAATCCACATCTTTGTCACTTCCTGCCCCTGAGATGGGCACAATGAGAACAAAAAGAGTTACTGAACTAGCTGACTCCCTGGTTTCTGCTAAAAGAAGCAAAAAACAGAAGCACACAGAACCTTTGCCTGCTAAACCAGGGACTTCTGTGACTGCTTTACCTGTACCTACGGCCCAAGAGATTGCTCAGGCCTTTAAAATAATTCAGTCTTTACAGACAGTAGTTCCTGCCTCCCCCCCAAGAGTCCCCAGGTTGGCAGTAATGTGCATCCTCTCCCTCAAGAAGGAGTGGATACTTTTGGTGATGATGATGATTATGATGAGGAGGAGGGACCAATAGAACCCATAAGTGTCCCCTGAACAGGACTTTGGTTCTCCTCCAAGGGTGTGACAAGGCTAGGGTCCCTCTGTCCTCACATCCTCCAGACAAGGACTCTAGAAAAATTGAAAGTATGGCCAGAAAAGGGTACCTGTCAGCCTCTCTGGCTAGGCGCCAGGCTAGCTTCCAGGCATATGCTGCCCGGTATCAAAAATCCCTATGCCAGTCAGTCCTGGCCATGGCTCAGAAAGCTCCCTCACCCTTGTCAGATGACCTGGCTGAAACTGCCAGGTTTGGGTTAGAGGCAGCTAAGTACCAGTTCCAGATGGCTGCTGACACTAATGACACTGCAGCCAGATGGATGGTGAATACAGTGGCACAGAGGAGATTTGCTTGGTTTAGAGCTACAAACTTTCCTCAGGATACACAATCAAAGGCTTTGGATTTTTCCCTAGAGGGAAATTCCCTCTTTGGGGAGTCCACTGTGGTATACATGAAGAAGGTGGATGAGTATAAGGCCACTTATAGAAGCAATTCTGCCAAAAAGAGATAGTGTCTCCATCCACCAGGCCTTATGGAAGGGGAGTCCGGGGCAGGTCCTTTTACACCAGGCCCTTCTTCCAACCAGTGGCCTTACCCCAGTACCAGCAGTATCCACAGAAGGGGTTCGAGGCGAGGATCCCATACTTCACCTCAGTCACAGACCAAACAGACCCCCTTAACCACAGGCCGCCTCCTCCCTACCTGTCGGAGGCAGACTGTCCCACTTCCTCCAGGCTTGGCTGAACATCACCACAGATAAGTGCGTTCTGGAGGTGGTGGGTCAAGGTCTGTCTCTGGAATTCAAGTCCCTTCCTCGTCAAAAGACCAGAGTTTTCAGTTCTCCCTACCTAGCAGAAAAGATGTTCTTGGAGGCAGAGGTTTGAAACCTGCTACAGCTGAGACCAGTGGAACCAGTTCCAAAATCTGAGGGGAAAGGGCTTCTATTCCAGATACTTCCTAACCAAAAAGAAAAGTGGGGAGTGGCAGCCTATCTCAGAGCTCTAAACAAGCTCCTGAAAAAAACAAAGTTCAAAATGGTAACTTTGGCTCTGATTCTGCCAACACTTCGAAAAGGAGACTGGTTGGCATCACTGGACTTGAAAGACGCCTATTTCCACATCCCCATAAAGGAGTCTTACTGAAAATATCTTCAGGTCACTACCAGTTTTCAACCCTGCCTTTTGGCCTTTCTTCGGCCCCAAAGGTATTTACAAAGTGCCTGGCAGCTGTAGTGGCACATCTTCGCAGACAGGGAATATCTGTTTTTCCTTACCTGGACTACTGGTTGGTTGTGGGAAAATCTTCCCTGCAGGTGCAGCAAGATTTGAAGGTCACCCAGGACCTCCTGGAGTCTCTAGGATTCCTGATCAATTACATAAAGTCAGTCTTCACTCCTGCACAAGTGTTGCAGTTCATAGGAGCAGAGATCAATACCTTACAAGCCAGAGCATATCTGCCTCTATAGAGGGCAAAGAGTATTCAGCTAATAGCAAGCTCTTTCAGGCTGCACAACTTAAAAAGTGCAAGACAGTTTCTCCAGCTACTGGGCCACATGGCTGCTTCCACAGGCACAGTGCTGGGGTCCAGATTCCACATGAGAGACATCCAGTTCCACTTCAGGTCTCACTGGCGTCAGAGAAAAGATTCTTTTTCAAAGCTTATTCCAGTAACAAGGGCACTGCTACAGGCCTTCCTGTGGTGGAAGGAGGAATCCAATTTAAGGCAAGGAGTTCCTTTTCAGAAAGAGAATCCTTCAGTGGTTCTCACAACAGATGCATCCCTTTTGGACTGGGGCGCCCATATAGGGGAACACACAACCCAGGGCACTTCGTCAGCTGCAGAGTCCTTTCAGCACATAAATTTACTGGAACTCAGAGCAGTTTTGCTAGCTCTAAAATCTTTTTCTTCCCTAGTACAGGGCAGGGTGGTACAGGTCAGAACAGACAATGTACTGTATTACATAAACAGGCAGGGAGGTACAAAGTCAGGCCTTCTTTGCACAGAAGCCATAAAAATTTGGACTCTGGCCTACTCATTGGGAGTATCTCTGCAGGCAATTCATTTGCCAGGGAAAAACAATACCCTGGCAGATGAATTGATTCGAATAAATCAGGCCCATCATGAATGGACCCTAAACAGACAGGTGGTACAAGTTATTTTCAGAAGATGGGGCACTCCAGAGATAGACTTGTTCACATCTCACCAGAACCACAATCTGCCACAGTATTGTTGTAGACCACCAGATCAAGGAACGCTTCCTCTGGATGCTCTGAATCTGGATTGATCAGGAAGTTTCCTTTATGCTTTCCCTCCTTTCCCGCTGATCTACAGAGTACTGGTCAAGCTCAGATCCCATGAAGCATCACTGATCGTGATAGCTCCAGACTGGTCGAGGCAGCCATGGTACTCTCTTCTGCTCTCAATGTCTGTTGCGAACCCAATACATCTACCTCGGAGGCACAACCTACTGACCTCCAACCAGGGAACTCTGTTGTACCCGAAACTCAAGTCCCTCAATCTCAAAGCTTGGTTCTTGAGGACGTATAATATGCTAATTTAAAACTTTCGGAACCTGTCTTAAATATAATAAGAGGTTACAGAAAATCTTCAACTACAAAAATCTATTCTTCCAAATAGAAGAGATTTTCACTGGTGCTCGGGCAAGACTCTAGTACCAGCCCAGGCTGGATTGCCAGTGGTATTGGATTATCTCACCCATTTATATTCTCTGGATCTACAGCCCAGTTCTTTGAGGGTTCACCTTGCAGCAGTGTATGTTTACCTTTCTGCTGGGAAAAAGGTAACATTAGCTCCAGACCCTCTTTTTAAAGGTATTTTAAGGGCATGAATCATTTGCATCCCCCTCACAGGCCATCAGTGCCAGTTTGAGACCTGAATGTGTGTATAGCTAAGCTCATGTCTGCTCCATTTGAGCCCATGGCTACAGCTCACCTAAAATAAGTCATTTGGAAAACAATTTTGCTAGTGGCAATGACTTCTGCAAGATGAATCAGTGAGCTTCAGGCTCTCTGTATAGATCAGGACTATATCTCTTTTCATAGGGATAAAGTAGTCCTTGGAACAAACATAAACTTTCTCCCCAAGGTGGTCTCTGATTTTCACATAAATCAATCCATCACTCTCCCTGTCTTTTTCACCAATCATGCCACTTCTGGTGAATGGAGGCTTCATAGTTTGGATGTAAAGAGGGCCTTCAATTATTACATGACATCCACTAAAGACCTTAGACAGGATAGAAAGCAACTGTTCCTGACTTATGGGGATGTAGGAAAAGGTAATTCAGCCTCAAAAAGGTCAATTTCGTGATGGATAGTCCAGTGTATTCAATTCTGTTACACTAATGCTGGTAGGGCGCCCCCATCTGGATTGAGGACTCATTGTACAAGAGGGACAGCTGCTACTTTAGCAGCTGCCAGGGATGACCCATTGGTGTATAAATGTAAAGCAGCTGCCTGGAAAATAGTACACACCTTTACAAAACACTACAACGTGGATATTTTATCCAGGAGTGATGCTAGGTTTGGCACAGCAATCCTGCAAAGTCTGTTTACAAAATAGAGTCCTGTGCCCACCTCCAGGGGTACTGCTTGGTAGTCTGCATAAAGTTATGAATATACTGAGCATTACTGGGGTTAGAAAAAAAAATTATTTACCATAGTAATCCTGTTTCTTCCCAGTGATGCTCAGATATTTGTAACTTCCCTCCTTACCTCCCCTTCCAGAACTTCAGCCTGTGCACGCTGGTGCCACCGTGTCACTATACACCCTTGGAGTGAAATTTTTCCTCTGCACCTGTATTAGTTAGGTGAACAGAGTTAATTGTGTTTATCTTTTTGGTATTTTCTGGCATGTTGTTCTGACTTTACTTAATTGTTTGTTCCTCCAGTTGGAGGTTTATTTTTTGTAAATCCATATTGTTGGGTAACCCCAATTTTAATGATAAAAAATGTTAGTACTAAATTATTCTGGGCCTACCTTTTCAGGCTCCTTTGTAAAATCTGAAGAGGTTAGAACACAGGCAGTTAGTACACGCAGTGTTTGAAAGATGCTCACATGCAAAGTGTTCCATCATTTGCATGTGTTCCATCTCTCCGGGCAGTCCAACCCCTCAGGCTTACTGCATAAAGTTATGAATATCTGAGCATCACTGGGAAGAAACAAGATTACTATGGTAAGTATTTTTTGCTTCTATTCCTTCATTGGGGATGGTCAGAGATCGATCTCTTCACCTCCTCATCCAACCCAAAACTACCCAGTTTTTGCTTGCTTGTTCAAGGGTCTGGTGTTATCTGGCAAGACACATTGTCTCTCTGCTGGTCAGGGAAGTACTTATACACGTTCCCTCTCTTTCCCATTCTACAGCGTGTCCTATTGAAGCTTCAGGCAAAGGGCGCTCAGATGCTCCTGAATAGCCCCCCCCCTCTGGCCCATGCAGATTTGGTTTCCACTTCTACAGCAGCTGGCTGTGGAACCCCCAGTATCCCTCCCACTTCAACACGATCTATTGATGCGGGAACTGGGCAGACTAGTGCACCCAGGACTCGGGTCCCTACGTTTTCATGCATGGCTCCTTCAGACATAATTGTGTCATGTTTTAGAGCCTCCCAGAGGGTCGCTCAAGTCCTAGTGGAGGCTAGAAAGCCATCCACTAGGTCTACGTATGCAATGAAATGGAAGCGCTTTTCCATTTGAGCGGCTGCCAAAGGTTAGGACCCCTTTTCCTGTTTGGTGCCCCATGTAATGGAGTACCTTTTGTACCTGTCTGACTCTGGTCTAACCTATTCCTCACTGAAAGTTCACCTGTCTGCTATTTCTGCCTATCATACATTAGTGGATGGGAAAACTGTTGTACAACTGGAGATCTCCAAAACCTTTTTGAAAGGGATCCTCCACTTGAAGCCCCCTATCCGCAACCCTACCCCTCCTTGGGATTTGAATTTAATTTTAGAAAATCTTATATTGCCTCCTTTTGAACCGGCTGTAAGCTGCGAGATGCACTACCTGTCTTGAAAAGCGCTCTTTTTAGTTGCTGTTACTTCTGCTAGAAGGATTTCTGAGCTTCAGGCCCTGATATGTAAGAGGCCTTATTTAATTTTTCACAGAGACCGGGTGGTCCTGTGAAAATATCCTAAGTTTCTTCCCAAGGTGGTTTCTGAGTTCACCTAGAACCAAACTGTTGAGCTACCAGTGTACTACCCTGTTCATTCAAATAAGGGTGAGGCTCTTCTTCATACATTGGATGTACATTGGATTCAAACAACATGAAGTCTTGCTGTATTCTGACAATCTGCAGTTAGCTCCAGCCTTTGAACTGCCCTGGAGTGTAGAGGGTTAATTTTCTATGCAGTGCATAGAACGTTGAGCTCGAACTCGGTTGAGGTCTCTGTCTGCAGCACTTTGAAACCCAACCATCAGATTCTTTACTCTGCCTCACTGAACAGTCGCTCCAGAGATTTCTCCTTCTACTCGGTTCAAAGTCGGTAAAGTGTCAGTTTTTCTGCTCAGCTTCCGTAGTATTACGGTTCAGGGCTCTGTCTGCGGTACAGTAAGTACTTTAGGTAGTAGTTCTGGGTTATTTGTGGAAATTGTAAAAATTTTTCTCGATTGGTTTGGCTGAACCGATCCAACATATTTGAAATCTGTGTGTTTTCCTTTAGTGTGTGGTTACCTGTCCTTATCGGTTTTAAAAAAAACGTGTTTTAATGTTTTTTTCCAATACCTGTAACACGGTTAGAAACCAATAAGGGAGTCTTGCCTGGCGGTTGCCGAAAAAAGGGTAAGTTTGGTGAGGTTGGCCATGTCTGAGAAACCCAAGAAAAAAAGGCCCACTGGGTTTCAACACTGCAGTGAGTGTGGGGAGGTCTTTGCTAAGGCTCATCCCCACACCACCTGTGTTTATTGTCTGGGGTTTGACCACCTTGATACAGACTGCCAAATATGTAAAAACTTTCCTAAGTCTGCCCTGGAAAAAAGATTAGGTAAACTTAGGGAAAAGGAGGCTGAGAAGTCCGCTGACCTGGATGGCCAGCCCGGTTCGGTTCCGACCAAACCAGAAGGAGTGTCCTCTGACCAGGGCGATACTTCTTCAGGCAAGAGGAGAGCCGATCCTGAGGGATCGGTTCCTACGAAAAGGAAATGTAAAGAAAAATCAGCCGGTTCGGATCCAGAGGCTCATGTTCCGACTGTTGATAAGATTGGCCAAGCGATTCGGATTGTTGAATCGCTTCGCCTGGTTCCTTCAGATCTGGCTCCGTTAGCTAGGGGTTCAGTTTGGTCAGTTCCTCTGGTTCAGGATTATGCCCCTGAAGATTTTTATGAACCGGAATTTGAGGAGGAGGGGGATTATGAGCAAGATGAATATGATGGAGCAGAAAGTCTGGATGTGCCCATTGAACTGGACATCTCCCCAGACAGACCTTCTGGTGTTTCCCCTCCTAGGCTCTCTGAGTCCCCTCCCCCTATCTGTTCTACAGAAAAGTGGCTAAAACCCTCCAGCTCCCTATGAAGGAGGCTACAGAGGATCAAGAGGAACCTGATTTTGTTGAAATGATGGACATCCCAGAGTCCAGGAGGCTGTCTATTCCCCTACACAAATCGTTTGGGAAACAGACACAAAACATTTCAGTCTCCAAATTCTGTACCTCCTGTTGATAGAAGAATGGACAAGAAGTGTACCTTATCAGGCTCAGACACAGATTTTTTCTATCAGCAATGCAGCCATGTTGGGGTCATGCAGGCTGCAGCCTGTGACAGGGCTAATGTTCCGTTGGCTTCACACACCCCAGATAAAGACTCCAGAAGGATGGATGCCTTGGCAAAGAAACAGCACATGGCATCCTCTTTGGGACTCAGGCAAGCTAATTATATGGCCTGTGCAGCCAGACACCAGAAGTCCAGGTGGGATGCTGTACTGGCACTGGCTAAACAGGCCTCCCCCCAGCTGGCCAAGGAACTGGAGGAGGTGGCTGCTGATGGGACTGAGGCATCAAAGGTACAATTTCATGCTTCTGTGGACTCCAATGATGTGTCATCAAGAGTCATGGCTACGTCTGTGGCTCTTCGGAGGATGGCTTGGCTCAGATGTACTAGCCTCTCACAGGATAACCAGGCTAAGGCCATGGATTTCCCTGTAGTGGGTAATTCTCTGTTTGGGGAGCACACAGAGAATTGCATGAAAAAGATGGAGGAGTATAGGACCACTTATAGGAGTGCACAGACCAAGGAGAGGCAGGCAACTCCTCAAAGGCAGCAATTTACGGGCAGGGGCAGGCCTTTTCATAGACCTTTCTACCAAGCACAGGCCTCTTCTCCCTTTTCACAGAGGGGGTTCTTCAGAGGGAGAGGCAGAAGGGGGATGAGCAGGCCTACATCCACTCCTCGGCCTAAGGCCCCTGCCAAGCAGACACCCTGATGGGTCTGCCTGGGTAGATTCTCCTATCCCTGTAGGGGGCAGGCTGGCTTACTTTGTCCAGGACTGGATGTCTGTTACTTCAGACAAGTGGGTCCTGGAAATAGTAAGCCAGGGACTGGTTGTCAGCTTCAAAAAATTTCTGAAGATGAGAGCCAGATCTTTTCCACCTGCAAGTCTCTCTGAAACCCTTGCCCTAGAGGCAGAGGTTTCATCTCTTCTGGCCCTAAGAGCCATAGAGAGAGTTCCTACCCTACACCGGGGCAAAGGTTTGTACTCCAGGTACTTCCTTACCCCAAAAAAGACAGGGAAGTGGCGACCCATCCTAGATCTAAGATACCTGAACAAACATTTTTTTTAAAACCAAGGTTCAAGATGGTGACTCTGGGAATAATTCTTCCCTCCCTAAGGCCAGGGGACTGGCTAGCCTCCCTGGACCTCAAAGATGCCTACTTTCACATCCCCATCAGGTGCTCCCACAGAAAGTACCTCAGGTTCAAGTTGCCCTCAGGCCATTATCAGTTCAAAGCAATGCCCTTTGGTCTAACATCAGCTCCAAGGGTTTTCACAAAGTGCCTGGCAGTGGTAGTTGCCTTTCTAAGAAGGCAAAAGATTTCCATTTTTCCATATCTGGACGAATGGCTCATAGTGGGTCAGTCTCCAGACCAAGTCATGTCAGACCTACAAGTGACTCAGCAAGTGCTCACTTCCCTGGGATTTCTTCTCAACCTCCCCAAGTCAGTTCTCGAACTGGTGCAGCTTCTTACCTTTACAGGGGCAGAGCTAGATATTGTCAAAGCAAGAGCCTTTCTTCCCCTGGAAAGGGTAAGATTTCTTATAGAACTGGCGTCTTCCTTCAGCTTTCAGGTGTCCCGACCAGCAAGGCACTTCCTTCAGCTCTTGGGCCACATGGCAGCTTCTATAGCAGTGGTCCAAGGGCAAGATTCCAGATGAAGGACATTCAGTTCCATCTGAGGGCCTTTTGGTCCCAAAGGAAGGATCCTCTTACCAAACTGATTCCAGTGACTCAGACACTGATCCAAGCTCTTCAATGGTGGCAGGATCTGGACAATTTAATGCAAGGGTTCCCATTTGACACTCAGTCTCATTCGGTGGTCCTTACCACAGGTGCTTCCCTTTTGGGGTGGGGAGCCCATCTGGGGGCTCTCGTAGCCCAGGGACTGTGGTCCCCTCAGGAATCCCTTCTTCAGATCAATCTCCTGGAACTCAGGGCAGTTTTTCTGGCCCTGCAAGCTTTCTCTCAGTCCGTGCAGAACAGGGTGGTTCAGGTCAGAACAGACACCACCACCATGTGGTACATCAACAAGCAGGGAGGCACTCGGTCCACGGCCTTATGCACAGAAGACATGAAATTGTGGTCCCTGGCTTATTCTCTGCAGACCTCTCTGATAGCAGTCCACCTTCCAGGGAAGAACAATGTGTTAGCAGATGCACTGAGCAGGATCTCCCAGGGCCATCACGAATGGTCCCTGGACCCTCTGATGCTGAAAGTGATTTCTTTCAAGGTAGGGCACTCCAGAGATGGATCTCTTTGCAGCCCCAGACAATCACTAACTTCCTCTGTTTTGTTGCAGACCTCCAGTCTTGGGCTCAGACCCTCTGGATGCTCTGATGTTGAACTGGGAAGGGACATTTCTCTATGCCTTCCCTCCCTTTCCTCTACTGTTCAAGGTTCTGGTCAAGGTAAGGTCACAACCCTGCAAAGTGATTCTGATAGCTCCAGATTGGGCCAGGCAACCCTGGTACCCCGTCTTACCGTCCCTAGCAGCCCATCTTCCCCTGTCTCTTCCCAGGAATTACAACCTGTTAACCTCCTCTCAGGGAGGATTTGGTACCCCAATCTTCGGTGTCTCAATCTCAAGGCATGGCTCTTGTACAGTTAGAGTATGCAGATTTGCATCTGTCCCAAGGGGTTCTGGATATTCTCAAAGTCTCTTGAAAGCCTGCCACCAGAAAGACTTATGACTACAAATGGAAAAGATTCAGCATTTGGTGTTCCAAGAAGCATATATCTCCAGACACTGCTGAATTGCCTGCAGTTCTGGATTATATGGTCCATCTTAATGGCCTAGGCCTCAGACCAGCTACTCTCAAGGTACACTTGTCAGCTGTTTCTGCTTTTCTGTCAGTGGGAAAGCCTTCCTCATTGTCATCTCACCCTGTATTCTGTAAATTTTTCAAGGGATTGCTTTATACTAATCCTCCCTTTAGGGATTCTGCCCCTGCCTGGGACTTAAATGTTTGCATTGCTCAACTTATGCAACCCCCATTTGAGCCTATTTCCTCAGCAGAGCTTAAGTACTTGACTTGGAAAATTGTGTTTTCGGTAGCCATTACATCTGCCAGACGTATCAGTGAATTGCAAGCCCTGTCAGTGGAACCTGATTTTATCTCCTTTCATAGAGATAAAGTGGTCCTTAGATTCAATATGAGGTTCTTGCTCAAACTGGTTTCAGACTTCCATTTGAATCAGTCTGTATCTCCCTGTTTTCTTCACTGATCATTCTTCCTCAAGGGAGAGGAGGCTACAGAGTTTAGATGTTAAACGAGCCCTTAGCTACTACATAGCTCGTACCAAGGGCCACAGGTTTGATTCCCTCCAGTTGTTCCTCACTTATGGGGAAGTGGAAAAGGGCAAACCTGCCACCAAGAGAACTATTGCCAGGTGGATTGTTTCTTGTATACACTTCTGCTATGAGAATCTGGGAAAAATTCCACCCTCAGGCCTGAGGGAAAAATTCCACAAGAGGTGCAGCTGCTGCCAGGGATATCCCTCTGTTAGAAATTTGTCAAGCAGCCACCTGGAAAAGAGTCCATATCTTTACCAAGTATTACTCTCTGGATATCTAGGCTAGGAGTGATGCTCGGTTTGGCACAGCAGTACTTCAGAGCCTATTCCCAAAGTAGGTTCTGTCCCTCCTCCATGGAGGTACTGCTTGGTAGTCTGCAGATTGTCAGAATACAGCAAGACTATTCCTCACCTTAGTAATTATGTTTCTTCTAATGGAGTCTTGCTGTATTCTGTCCACCCTCCCTGCCTCCCCTCTCAGAACCTGTTTTGGGGAAGTGGGTGGGCAGGTGCAGTGTTGCACCCAAGGGGTGCTTCAAGCACACCCTCCACTTTATCTAGGTGCTTTGTATTATAATCTTTTATTTTTGGATAGGTTTTGGTTTTGAGTTTCCTGACTTGAGTCTTCCTTTGGGAATCCAAAACTTTCTGTTGCCAGTTGGCTAGTTAAAACATTTTACAATTTCCACATAGTTAGTCAGTGAGTGTTTGCTCGTAAGAATCTGATGGTTGGGTTTCAAAGTGCTGCAGACAGAGACCTCAACCGAGCTTGAGCTCAACGTTCTATGCACTGCATAGAAAATTAACCCTCTACACTCCGGGCCAGTTCAAAGTCTGGAGCTATCTGCAGATTGTCAGAATACAGCAAGACTCTGTTAGAAGAAACATAATTACTAAAGTGAGTATTTTTTCCTTTTGCGCTACTACGTACACAGAATTAAAGATGTCCACAGATCGGTTGTTTGTCTCCTTTGCCCCTAGAACCCTGGAGTCGGCAGTTTCCAAGCAGAGCTTGTCCAAATGGTTGGCTATCTGCATCCGTTTCTGTTATCAGAAGTACGATAAACCTTTTCTGGGGGAGGTCAGAGGTCACTCCACTAGGGGGATGGCTGCTTCCACAGCCTTCCTAAAAAAAAAAATGTTTCTGCAGCTGAGATTTGCACCTCATCAACCTGGAGTTCAGTCAACACTTTCACGAAGCATTACAGTTTGGACATTGCCTCTAGGTGTAGGGCCGGATTCGGGCTAGCCGTTCTGCAGGGTCTGTTGTCTTAGACCTGCTCTGGTCGGTCTGTTATCCTTCCTCCTCCCGTGCTTCAATGGGTCTCACTGAGGGTGACTGCTTGGAATTCAGTCCTATATGTTATGACCTACTGCAGGAACCCTCTCGTAGTAAGATAGTACAGTTATGTAAGAACTTACCATAACAGTAGATCTTCGAGAGAGGTTCTTGCGGTAGGTCACACTTTCCCTCCCTCGTTCCCCCAGCTTTCTATAATTGTTTTTTTTACAAGCTGTTCCGGATTGGGCTCCAGGATTTCCATCCTTTCTCCTGTCGTACTCTTTTGGGTCTCCGGTGGGAGAACTGGAAGGCGGGTGTGGGAACCGCCCACTATATAAGGTCATGCTGACGTCCGTTACGTGACATCGGGTGGGCGGTCCCCCGCCATTCATTGCTAGCAAAAGTTTGCCGTACAGTCCTGACGCCAAAGGGGTGCAGTCCTATATGTTATGACCTACTGCAGGAACCTCTCTTGAAGATCAACTGTTACGGTAAGTTCTTACATAACTGTACGTTCCTGTTACAGAGGGAGCTTACCAGTTCAGGGTGTTGCCCTTTGGCTTATCCTCTGCACCATGGGTATTTACCAAATGCTTAGCAACTGTAACAGCAGCCCTTTGGCACTAAGGCCTTTATGTGTTTCCATACCTGGACGACTGGTTACTCAAAGCCCAGTCCAGGGAGCTCATGTTGTCAACTCTAGAATGCACACTGCAGTTATTCTGGTCCTTGATCATCACTGTCAATTGGCCCAAGTCTCTGCTGAACCCATCTCAATGGTTGCAGTACATAGTAAGTAAGTGTTTATTTCTTGAACGCCCAATCCCAGGGACTCTAGGCGCTTTACAGAAGTGGAGATGCAGTGAGCAAACATAAAATGACTGTATATAATAACAAATATAAACATTAATAAAAAAATCCTATAAAATATCTCAATAAAATAGCAGTGCTTCAGTAGTAAATAAATTATAACTAGTTTGGGGGCCAGGATTGGGGAGAAAAAGACAAAAATACCATAAAAATCTACATGGAAAAAGATTCTCTAAATAGATGAGCCTTCAGACCCTGCTTCAAAGTCTAAACCAACGGAGCCTCTCTTAGAGATCTTGGGAGCAAGTTCCAGAGGGACAGGCCTGTACAGTCTCCCAAGGTTGTCAACCAGCCCTTAGAACCGCTAGGAGACTCTCAGTGGAGGAGCGGAGTGAGTGCACAAGGCAGACAGGGCTCAAGACATCACTCAGATAGCCAGGACATAGAAGCAGTCCTGGACTCTACTCAGGGCAAGGCCTTCCTCCCTCAAGATCAGGTGGACCGGGGTCGCTGCTGAGCAACTGACGAGGAAGCAGCACTGAACTCGAGCTCCTGGGAGAACCTTAAATATGTTGTTTAAAACTTTGATTTTAAGCACTCCGACTGCACCAAGTAGACATCTTCTGGACCGGCTACTCAGTTATTGGCAGGATGGGTAAATCACACAGAGCAAATGCTCCCCCAATCGACTTTTTTGCTCCCAAGAACCAGCAGAGTGTGGAGTGGCCTGCACAACATGGAGGGTCCTCGAACTCTGATGCTCCACCAACCGAGGAAGCGTCCCTGACCTTGATCTTTGACACTCTACATCAGTTGGTCAAGACGGTGCAGGATCTGGACAGAAAATGTAACACTCTCACACTGAGAGTTACAGCTCTTGAGACTCGCTTGGACCAATGTGTGCAAACAGTACAGCGCTCCGTGGCATTGTTCCTTAAAGTCCGTTGATGCTACAACTAAGCTGGTTAAAGAGAATTCGCTTCTGCAGCAGTGCCTGGAAACCGTGGCAAACCAAGCCCGAGAAAGGAATCTGAGAGCGCTTGGGTTAACTGAGGCCGCCAAGGGGGAGGACTGTCTTACATTTGCCCGAACCTTCCTACCAGCTCTTGAGCAGTTCATATAGTTAATTGATTATATACTGACTCATTATTGAACTTTGAACATTTTAAGATGCATGAACTCATGTTCTAGGTGGTCCTTGAGAGATTTATTTTTTTATTTGATATTAATACTGACAATTGATATTATCATGTAAAAATATTGTTACAGCACTGCAGGTCTTATGTTCATGGACTGTTTTAACTGGTTGAGAGTATAGTTTAGAAAATGTCTCCAGGTAAGTTTAATACTGTATGAATAACAATAATGTTTTAAACCATTCATACAAGGTACATTTTTCTTATTCCCTCTTATTTCCATACATACATTTCTGTTGCACATTTTTTTTATCATACAATACTATCAACTTTTATCTTGGCCATTTGTGGTATTAAGTCTAAGTATTGCTTTTAATTATCAATATATTCTCATAACACGTTTATTCATTAATAAGTTCAGTCAGACGTTTTGTGTAGTTGAGTGTACAGCTTATCTACTTTTGATGTAATTTGACCTTGGAAAGATTCTCAGCAGTACGAACGTATGAAAAGCCAGCAGAAACAGGCCTCATGGTCTCTCTAGTCTGCTCGATTGTGCAGGTAGCCCTTCAACTGGCTGCTGCCCCACCCTCCCTTCCCTACTTCATACTTACACCCCCCCCCACTCTGTCCCAACCCCTCTTAAAATGTCCTACTGGACACCACCACCTCCTCGGCAGAGTTTCCACTTGTCTACCACCCGCTCCGTGAAAAATTGCCTCCTGATTTCCCTCCTGAATCTTCCCTCTCCAATCTCAGCTGATGCCCTCTCATGTCCCTCCTCTTCTAATTTGGAAAATCCTTCAGTATTGGTCTTGTTTATCCCCTTTAAGTATTTAAAGATTTCAATCATACCGCCTCCGTCCCTTCTCTCCTCCAGGGTATAGATGTTAAGCTCACTCAGCCTATCATCATAAAACCTTCCCTCCAATCCCTGGATCATCTTAGTCACCCTGCACTATACCCCCTCCAACAATCTGATGTCCTTCTTCAGGAATGGACGCCAGTACTGCACACAGTACTCCAGGTGCGGCCTGACCAATGACCTGTACAGGGGGAGGATCACATCCCTGTTTCTGGAGGAGATACCCCTTGCTATACACCCCAGCATCTTGTTGGCTTTAGCTGCCACCTTCCTGCATTGAGCTGAGTTGTTCGTACTCCCTGTTGTAAGAACCACTAGATCTTTTTCCTCCTCTGTGCTTCCCAACTGTACCTCTCCCCTGGTTCTTAGCTCTGAAGTGCAGTACCTTGCACTTCTTGGTGTTGAACCCCAATTGCCATGTTTCTGACCACTCCTGTAGTTTGGTCAGGTCGTCCTGCAGCTCCCTCCACCCTTCGATGTCGTCTACCACAGCTCCCATCTTCGTATCATCTGCAAACAGACTGATCTTGCTTTGGATCCCATGTGAGATATCAGCTATGAATATCCCAAACAACACTGGTCCCAGTACCAATCCCTGTGGTACCCTGCTCGTCACTTCCCTTAGTGACAAGAGTCCCCCCCCACTACTTCAGCCAATTGGTTATCCAGCTGACCATCTTTGTTCCCACCCCTCTATATTCCAGCTTCTCCCCTAGCCTCCCATGTGGCATGGAATCAAAGGCCTTGCTGAAATACAAATACAGGACATCCACCGCATGGCCCTTGTCCAGTTTTCTGGTCACCCAGTCGTAGTACTCAATTAGGTTTGTCTGGCAGGATCTACCTGAGACAAACCCGTACTGTAGACTGTCCTGGAGTCCATTGCCCTCCAAAAAGGTCACCAACCTCTCTTTTAGGATTGTCTTCATGTGCTTCCCCACAATTGATGTGAGGCTCACTGGCCTGTAGTTGCCTGGTTCATCCTTTGGGCCACTTTTGTGAATGGGCACCACGTGGGCCATCCTCCAGTCTTGTGGTACGCACCCTCTGTCCAGGGAGGTATTGAACAGGTCAGCCAGTGGTCCTACCAGGATCTCTGCTAGTTTCTTAAGTACCCTAGGGTGAATGCCATCTGGTCCCGGTGCCTTGTCCACCCTCAGTGCCCTTAGTTCCACCAGAACCCTGTCCTCTGTAATCCCTGTAACAGTCACCTCCTCACCGAGGTATCTGCCCCCTTTCTCCTTTATGAACACAGGGCTGAAGTATTCATTTGGTGCCTCAGCCTGATCCTTCCCCTTCTCCACCCACCCCCCGTCCTTCTTGATCCTCACAATCTGGTCCTTGCTTTTCCTTCTCTCACTGATGTATCTGAAGAAGTCCTTTTCTCCATCCTTAATACCCTGTGCCAGTCTCAGCTTCCAGAAGCCTTGGCTGCTCTAACTAACCTGGTCACCTCCCTGGACTTTGTGTATTCATCCTTGTCATATCCCCCTCCTGATTTCTTGAGTCTCTTGAATAGAAACAGAGACGTTGATGGCAGAAGGAGACCGCTAGGTCTATTTAGTTTGCCCATTTGTTTTAGACCTGTTTTGACACTCTAGTTGCCCTTTGTAGTCAGAGCTCCCTTGTATCTATCCCATGCATTCTTGAATCCCCCCACAGTGTTGACCCCCACAACCTCTTGGGGAAGGCTGTTCCAGGCTTCCACCACTCTTTCTGTGAAGAAAAACTTCCTGGTGTTGGTAGGGAACCTCCCTTCTTGCAGCCTGAGGTCATGTCCCCTGGTCCTGGAGCCCTTCTTGAAGTGAAAAAGTTCCTGTGCTTGTACCTTTTTAATGCCTTTTATGTACTTAAATGTTTCAATCATGTCCCCTCTCTCTTCTCTGCTTCAGGGAGTACATATTCAGTTCCCCAAGTTTTTCCTCATAGGACATGTACTGCAGACCCTGAATAATTTTTGTCACCTTTCTCTGTACTGTTTCCACCCGGTCAAAGTTCTTCCTGAGATGAGGCCTCCAGAATTGAACTCCATATTCCAGGTGAGGCCTGACCAGCGATC
This sequence comes from Neoceratodus forsteri, assembly GCA_016271365.2. Classification (NCBI taxonomy): domain Eukaryota; kingdom Metazoa; phylum Chordata; order Ceratodontiformes; family Ceratodontidae; genus Neoceratodus; species Neoceratodus forsteri. The sequence goes on from CM057452.1 coordinate 1,520,507,413, forward strand.
TATACAGTGGTAGTACCACCTCTCTCCTCCTGCTCGTGATTCCTCTCCCAATACAGCCCAGCATTATGTTGGCCTTCAATGTTGCCTTCTCACACTGCTTACTAACCTTCAAGTCGTCTGAGATTATGATTCCCAGATCTCGTTCCTGGTTTGAGGCTGCCAGTCTTTTGCGTCCTACATAATACTCCTTTCTTGGATTTTTCTTTCCTGTGTGCATGACCTTACACTTTTTGGCAGTAAATCTCAGCTGCCACACTCCGATTTTTTCTTGGCCCTCACCCCTTCCATGACTTCTCGAGTCAGCCAGCTGGGCTTCTTTGCTGTTACCTTCTTACTTCGTGTCCTAGTACATGACTAAGTGGCCTCTGCCAGCCCTTGCTTAATGATGTCCCACTTTTGACTCACATCCATGAATGGTTGGATTCCTGCCAAATGCCTTTTCATAATTTCCCCCATCCTTTTAAAGTCCACCCCAACAAATTCAATCACCGTGGTGCCCGTACCGCCTGCTTCCGTCCCCATATTGAGCGTGAACCACACAGAGTGGTGATTGCTCCCTGCCAGAGGGTCCTCCACCCCCAGATCCCTTACAGCCTCCCCATTTGATAGTACCGGGTCGAGAGCCTTTTCCAACCTAGTTGGCTGCCAGACCAACTGCACCAGAAAGCTGTCCTGAAATGCCTCAAATATGACCTGCTCTTTTGCACTCGTGGTGGCTGGGATGCTCCAGTCCACCCCAGGTAGGTTGATGTTCACCACTGCCACTGTGTTCCCCTTCCTACAAACCCTTCTAATTTGCTCAGCTAACTCCCTGTCCAGGTCATCCACTTGAGCTGGTGGCCTGTACACCACCCCCATCCTCAGTATCCTATTTTTCGAGTCCTGAAACAGCATCCATAGGGTCTCTGTCCTCCCCCTCCTCCCTTGTACACCTTATCCCTTCCCGTACATAAATTGCTACGCCCCCCCCCCCCGCTTCCCTTGACTCTATCCTTCCAGAATATTCTATGCCTTGGGATCATCATATCCCAATCCTGGTACTGAGCGGCCCACGTTTTCATGATGGCCGCGATGTCCACCCTCCCTACTGACAAGAGTGCCTGTAACTCAGCTGATTTGTTACCTAGGCTTCTCGCATTCAGTGAGATCGCCCTCCAACTTGTTTCTCTTCCTACCGCTCCCTGATTTTCCCCCCTTCTTAATCTCCCCTCATGCCAATTCCCTGATTCCCTCCCCACTAGCTTGAGGGGTGAGCTTGTTTGGCTCCCCTCTTTGGGATCCCTGCCTACTGGCTGTCCATTTGCCACCCCTCCCACCTAGTTTAAATCCACCTTTGCTGTTATGTATCTTTCTGTCCCATACTTTAATACCCACTTCCCCTCCCGCTCAGGTATAGCTTGTCCCCCTGCATAGAGATCATTATTGTCCCAGGTTCTGCCCGAGCCCCCCACTAACCCGCACTCTTGGCTCAGCACCATTCCCCCAGCCAAGTGTTGAACTCCCCAATTCTACCTTTCTCACCGTACTCGCACAGGCTACTGGGAGCACCTCTGAGAAGACCACCGACTCCCCCATCTTCCCGCACAGCCTCCCCGGTTCCTCAAACCTTTCCCTCTCTACCTTCACCGTCTCCCCTGCTAGGTTGTTTGTACCCATGTGCACCACGAGGTGCAGTTTCTTCCTACTCCTCCTTGTGCACTTGAGAATTGACTGCCCCACCCTGCCCGCTGTTAACCCCGTATGGACTCCACCAGTATGCGACTATGTCGTTCCCCTTTACTGACCCACCTGATCCCTTTTAGTATGGAATCTCCAAGCACTAGCACATTCCCCTCCTCATTCCTCATCCCCGTCCCCCTTCTCTTACTTAGGTACCCTTTTTTAGATTCCTCCACCTTCGTAACTCTACCCTTCTCCACTGCGGCTCCCCCCCACCCTTGTCCTGCCTCCCTTGCTGCTCTCCCATCAGCCCCATGCCTCCCATCCACTCTTGGCTCCCCCCCTTTGCTACATCCCTCTCATGCTCCCTACCAGCACTGCTCCTATCCCCTATACCCCTGCCCTCGTCTTCCCTTCCAGCTGTGCCCCTTCTCCCTTTTCCCCTGCAACACACCTCTGATGGACTGCTGTCTCTTGTGCATTCCCCTCCCTTCCCCTCCTGATGAGCCCTCCCCAGTGTTGCCAGCACCGCAAATCTTTTACTTGCCCCCTCTGCCTTGCTGTATGTTGCTTCCTTCCTCCTGACTTGAGCCTTCCCTCCAATGCTAGGCCCCTTGTTAATTTTGCTCCCGCACCCCCTCCTTATCCCTTCCCTTGAACCACAGTTCCCCCCATGCTGCGTCTTCATGTTGCTCCTTGGAATAGGCCCTCCTACACCAGGTCCCCCCCCCTTCCACCCCACACTCTACCAAGCCTCAGCACTTCTTCCCCCAGACTCCTTAGCCTGTGACAGATTGGACCCTCCCAGCTTCCACAGTATATTCATCCAGACCGCCGCCCCACAACCATTGCAGCTCACTATTCTACCCATGTTGGCCTTCCTATCATTCTGCTGCCCCCTGGGCCACCCACTGCTGCACAGTCCCCTCCCACCCCATTAGTGCCCCTCCACCCCTAGTATGTCCTTCCCTAGCACTCTCCATTTGCCTCCTCCACAGTTTCACTAACCCTCGTTATACCCCCCAGTGGTAGATGCTACCTGCTGCCCCTTGCCTTCCTCTAGTTCCTTATGGTTCAAATGTACCCCTTCCACCTCTTCAGTGGGTCCCCCTTCTATTTTATAATTTCCTTACTATAGTGATACAGTCCAAAGAACCCTCCTCCCTAATTGCCCCATGCCACTTTCCAACCCTTCCCACAGGTTCCGCAAGTTAGCCAGCAGAGAGTACAAATCACTTCCATTGCTTCCGCTTACCCCCCATATGCAGCCCCTGCAAATGCTACAGTTACATCTAATGTGACTGTACCAATCATTCAATGTACAAGCCAATATAGTACCTTTTAAATGTTGTGGTTCCAGTTGCAGCCATATATCCCCAGCTATAGCTCCAGCCTCAGTCATATGCACACTTCCAGCTCATGAAGCTCCACTTTCTCCTGCCGACTCCTTCCCCTCCAGACCCCTCCCTTGCCCCCTCTGTATTGGTCAGGCCTACTAGGAGGAGCCCGATAAGGCCATTTAGTAAGGAGGTGGTGTGGGATGGGAGAAAATATAGGTGATTACAGCTCCTTCTGGACTTCTGGCCTTGCAGCTGGGCTTGTCTTTATAGCCTGGCTGCCGTTTCAAAAATCCTGCCTTGTTGCTCCTATTGGTTCCTTGCCTGGAGCCTCCCGAATGGCTCAGACCCCCTTTGGCCGAGCCAAAAGTACCCGTTGACACTGGCCGCCAGTACCCTTACGGTGCCCCCCTGGCCAGCTGTCCAGCCCTCAACTGCTCCTCTCCCACTGCCGATGTGGCGATACGGCCCTCAGCTGCCCCTCTTCTGCCACCGGTGCAAAGTGATTACAGTTCCTCCTGGAGTAGCACACTACTGGAATGCTGTTTATTCCATTTCAATCTGTGATTTTTTAAAATAGGTACTTTAAATCAATGAGAATTTTTTTGGTTTTTTTTCCGTATGTTCTGGGTGTTAATAGAATGTGATTCTCTGAACAACTGGCATAAGTCTCCAAGGAAGGATTTTGTTGGTCCGAAAGCTTAGACATTGCTTTCTTTTTGTAACATCTATGTTGGTCCAATAAAAGGTATCAAACCATTTGCTTCTGGATCTGTATCAGCTCTTGTGGGACTCTCTGAAGCTGACCTTCCACTATCCATTGAAAAGGCCTGCTGTATCACCCCTCGACGAGCAATAACAGATGCCACTGTTACACTGGAATTTCAAGTCGATTTTACGGGGATTTGAGACCACGACCAGGTGCTAGCGATCACCAGAAGGCATAGGACCTTAAAATATGGAGATGACACATTGCAGCTTTTCTCAGATCTTTCATATAGCACTCTACAACACCGTAAAGCATTTGATGGGCTACAAGGTCATCTCCCGCAGCTGAAAATGCAGCACCAGTTACTTTTACTGGCTAAGCGATGGCTGGTGTGGAATGCTCACCAGTTACGTGTTCAATGATCCTAAAGAGGCAGATAAATTGATCGACCAAATTGAATCAGAGGTGGCTGTCGGGGACTGACGTCTTGAGACGTTGGTGGACTGTAAGTTTGAGATCTGGGATTTAGGCTGCTGATCGTTTTTATTGTTTCCTCTTTGCCATGTAAATCTGCCTTTTTGCAGTTTCAGTTGTGCCTTTATGTACTTTGAGCATACTGAGCTCGTGCATACATTCTTAATTGCAGCAGCCACATGTTTGCAATAGGACTGCCTACCCAGCTCATACTAAGATGGTGCTCCTGCCATGGTCCTCATTCTCCCTGACAATACAAACTCTCAAATTGCGTATATCTGACTTGCTGGTGTCTTAATCCGCTGGAGACTGATTATTACATGGGGCAGCTCCTTTGTTCCATACCTCTGTGTTGCATTGTGGCTTGTTTGGGGAAAGGTTTGCTAATTTCAACTGTTATTGTTTAATGTAGTGATAGTATTCTTCTGTTACTGCTACCCATATCTTTTTTTTTTTTTTTAAATTTGCATTTTTTCCACCTCCTAGCTGCCGGCCACCCAATGTTCAGCCCGGTCACGGGCCGACGGCTTCCACCCCCCCACATCGTCCTCGGGTCCTCCGTGCACCCGTGGCTTACCCCCACGGGGGCCTGGGGATGGAGAGGGCGAGACATCCCGCAGAGACCGTAATTGGTCGGAGGACTGGCCTGGGGGGGCTAATCAAAGCCACGGCGGGCTTCATGGAGGGCGGCCGGTAGCCGTCCCTTTTTCCTCTTTTCCGGGGAGGCAGGGTGGTGCAATGGCCCAGCGTCCGCCCGCCTCCTAGAATCTTTGGTAGCGGCAGCATGGGTGTCCCTGGCCTCCGCTAAGAGTCCCCCATCGCCCGGATGCTACCCCATCCCTCCCCGGAGAGAGAGCAGTCCAGCGGGCGCTTCGATCCTTCTCCCGCCGCCTCCGGCGACTCGGGTCCGTTTCCAACCTGGCCGGCCGCGTCGCAGCGAAATCCAACCGCTGCGCCGACGAGCCGGCACTGCTACCCATATCTTGCCTTTTGATGCCTGAAGTTCACTGCTGTATTAGAGTTGTTTCCTGGGATTTGGGGCGATTACCTTTATTTTTGGATTATGTGCATGTTATTCATAGATTCATAGGTTTGTGTTGGCAGAAAAGGACCTTCTTGGCCCATTGAGTTTGCCCAGTCCTCACTAATTACATGGCCCCTTCCCCTATTTTCCTTCCTCCTTACTCTGTACAACCCCTTGTGGTTGTCCCAAGCCCTCTTGAACCCCTCAAGTGTTTCGCCCTCCACCACCTCCATCAGCAGACTGTTTCAGGGTGCCACCGCCCTCTCAGTGAAGTAATGCCCCCTCACGTTCCCCTTAAAACTAGTCCCCTCAGCCCATGTGCTCTAGTTCTAGCACCTACCTTCCCTGTGAATAAGCTCCCTCGCACCCTATTAATCTCCTTCATCTACTTGTATGTTTCTGTCATATCCCTTCTCTCCCTTCTGATCTCCAGCGGGTACAAATCCAACTCCTTCAACCTCTCTTCGGAAGGCCTCCCACTTAGCCCATGCACCATTTCTGTGGCCCTTCTGTGTGCCCTTTCTGTGGCATCTACTGTATGTCCTTATGCAGGTGAGGTCTCCAAAACTGTACCCCATACTCCAGGTGGAGTCTCACCATGGAACTGTAGAGCGGCATCAGCACCTCCCGTCTTCTACTAGTTATTCCTCTCACTATGCACGCCAGCATTCTTTTAGACCATGGAGCGATATTTGTAATGGGGAAATGGTGTTTTTCATCCTATTTCTGATTCCCATTTGTCCTTCCTTGGCTGCATGTGATGTTTTTTTTTTCTTTCATCTTGTGTAGTTATTATAGGTATCCCCCCCACCCCATGTTGTAACTTAAGAGTTTCCATGCATAGATTCTTTTTAACAGAATTATGGTTTACTGATGTCTATTGTTATCGTCCTGTACAGTGCTTGTTTTCCAAGTTTTGCTTGCAAAATTCACAAATAAAGAATAAAAAAAAAAACAGTCTGACCACCCTATTGCCTAGGCCCGGGAGGTGGCTCAGAGCTGGCACGTCCCAACCGTGATGTTCCTCAAGCCGCTTCGCCTGATGGCCATAGCCACTTTTACGGTCCCTTTGGCCAGGTTGCACATAAGGATCCCACAGTGGACCTTCAGGGTCCAGTGGGATCAGCACTCAGATGACCTGACCAGCTGGTCCATGTCTCCTCCCCAGTCCACAGAGTGCTTCACTGGTGGATGGATCCCGCCAGTGTTTTAAAAGGGGTCCCCTTTCTTATCCCCACTCCTTGACAAATCCTCACCATGGATATTTCGGGTCTGGGTTGGGGAGCCCACCTCGGTTCTTATCAGACCCAGGGCTTCTGGTCCCAGTGGGAGGCTCGCCTCCACATAAATGTTTAGAAATGAGGGCAGTTCTATATGCCTTACAGGCCTTCCAGAACCATCTCTCCCCAGGCCCTCTGCTGGTGCAGTAGAACAATTTCAGTGTGGTTTATTACATCAGTAAGCAAGGGGGAACTATATAGACCCATATCGGTTCTGAATGGTGATTATAAAATATTCATGTCCATATGGGCTAGTCGTTTGGAAAATATTTTGCCATATCTGATGCATATGGACCAGGCTGGGTTTCTAAGGATGAGGCAAACGGCAGTTAACACCCAAAGAACGGTCCATTTGATGGACCATGTGCTGAGAAGGTCTCTCCCCTCTACATTAGTTAGTCTAAATGCATTCAAGGCTTTGATAGGGTCTGTTGGAGATTCCTATAGAGAGTCTTAGAGTCTTTTGGGTTTCCGGGAGATTTTGTAATCTGGCTAAGTAATATATACTCTTCCCCTAAAGCATATACTGTATAAAAATAAATGGCACTGTATCCAACCCTACCTCATCAGAAAGAGGTACACGTCAGGGGTGTCCCCTCTCCCCATTATTATTTGCAGTTTATATTGAGCCCGTGGCACTGGCAGTGCGAAGTTCTGAGGCGATAAAGGGAATAACAGTGGGAGAAAGCAACTTTAAAATAGCTCTATATGCAGCTGATGTTCTGCTGTCCATTTCAGAACCAGATCAGTCATTGGTGGCTTTATGGAGGATTATCGAGGAATTTTGCCAAGTGTCAGGGTACAAAATAAATTCAACAAAGACAGAAGTACGGACTTTTAATTTTTCCCCTTCTACGGACCTTAAATCACAGTTACCCTTTAGATGGAGAGGGACAAAGATGAAATACTTGGGTATTCATCTGCCTCAAAATATAGAAAATACAGTCCTTATAAACTATGAACCCCTTACACAGAAAATAGAGGGAGACCTCCACAAAGGATCCCAGCTCCACCTTCCTTTTTATTCCAGAATTGATCTTATTTGAATGAATATATTACCCAGACTACTCTATTTGTTTCAGACTATACCTGTCTTCCCAGCTATGACATATTTCACATCGTAGAATAGGACTTTAGCTAGATTTGTTTGGGCAGGTAAGAAGCCTCACAAAACATATGGAGATATAAGTGGTTTGTCTTGGATAAGGCCTATTCCCCTAATAATTTCTCCAACAGGTATCAGAGACAGGCGATTGCGGGTTTAGTCGCAAGTTGGCAATTATTGCAGGAAAGTACATTGTTATCATTTGAGAGGGAAAGGGGTTGTTCAATTGGTCAGAACATGATCGGTTATATTATTATCAAATTAGAAATTACATAAACAGAAAGTTGCAAGAGGACCTTAAGCAGGAAGATCTCAGACCCTTCCCCTTGGCTTTTGAAAGTATTTGGGATTCAACCCAAAGGGGCCATAACAATGCTTTATTGGAACCTGATAGCAGACCAGAAGTATAGTACTGTCTCATTACAAAATAAATGGGAACAGGAATTAGGTATACAGCTAGATCAAAAAAAATGGGGTATTATTTTTAGAAGTGGCTGGAGCACAACCTAATCCCCCATGTGGCAGAAATTAGACTGGAAGATTAAAATGAGATATTTCTATACTCCAGGTAAACAGATGAGGATTGGTTCCAGAACCAACGCAGTATGTTGGAGAGGATGTGGATGCCTCCAAGCTGAGATGTCACATATTTTCTGGTCTTGCTCGGGACTGGAAGTATACTGGGACAGTATTAAACAACATTTAAAGGAAGTATTTGGGCTGGTAACAGAGATAGGACCGGAGAATATTGTGTTGGGTTTATGTCCAGCAACAATTAAAGGAAAGGAAGGACAGTATTTATGGGCGGTGATGTGCATTGCGGCCCTGAAGGGCATAACAAAGAAATGGTTACAGCAGTCTCCTCCAGAGATAGGAGAATGGGTGGGTATAATAAGCCAATTACAAATTATGGAAAAAGTTACTTTCGCTGTTAATCACAGTAATGAAGCATATATAAACAGATGGACTCGCTGGGAATTATATAAAGAGAGACTACAGGACTGAATCAGTGATTTAAAATATACGCCCCCTCCCCCCTTCCTGTTTTTTCTCCCTTCCCATCCCCTTTCCTCTTCCCCTTATTTCTTCCCTTTTCCTCCTTCCCTCTCTGTTTTATCCCTCTAACCCCCCTTCTAACCACACCCTTCCCCTCCTTTTATTGTCTTTCCTCCCCCACCTGGTATAGGTCTAATTCTATTTTCCACAAAAGGTATCAGTCTTAAATCAAATCTAATGTAATGCAAAAGGGTAAAGACATCGTTTTTTATTTTCCTTTTTATTACCTCCCCAAGGATATAAATCTGTTTGTTTTAAAACAATATGAATCTGTTAGCATTAAAGAATTTTGAATGTTAATTTCTTGGTTTAATAGGTATGAATTGTAAAAATGGTTCAGGTTTAAGGTGTACATGAGACAATTCTGGTTGTGCTATATTGGTAATAACTGCCTAATGGATTTTTGAATATGACAATGTATGTATGATAAAACCTGAATGTGATAATGTATGTAAGCTATAACCTGAAGTTTTTTTTACTGAAAAATACTTAATAAACTAAGTATAAAAAAAAAAAAAAGAAGCATCGAATTCGTTGGTCTATTTTTCAACTTTCTAAGGACAAAGGGGGTCTGGGACTACCCAATCTTTGTAAATATGCACACGCAACAGTTGTAGCTAGATTGTTGTGTTGGCTCAATCCAACATACAGTCTACCTTGGAAATCTGTTGAGGTCTCTCTTAACCGGTTTCAAGATGTTAAAAGCATAATGTTTGCTCCAAGTGAATCCCTCCCCATGTTAAAAAATGATTACATGGGAGCACAAAGTAGCCTACAGGTATGGCATAAGCTTAGAACATCTCCAGAGCTAGCCGTGATTTTTTACTTCCTAAGATTACTTAAGGCAGAAGTCAAGTTCTTTACTGTTCAGATGGAGGAGGCATTTAGAAGCTGGCACTGTAAGGGCTTCTCCTTGATATTTCAGTTGATGGATGCACGGGGAATACTGCCATTTCATAAAATACAAGATTCCTATGGACTACCCCAGAGAGAACACTTTAAATATATACAAGTGCAATCATTTTTATTACAGAAAGGTTCCCAAAGATATTGCCTCCCTACCCCTCTTCCTTAATTGTTAAATATACTTATGACTACCATAAAAGGGTATGTTTGGTCTCATATTACTGGGCTGCTATAGAAGGGGCTACAGGAACTTTCAAAAGGCTCTAACAAAGGAATTTTAGCAGCGTGGAATAGGGAACTCCTGACCCCGGTTTCTGAAAAAAATTGGGCTAGGTACGTCAGATCTTCTTGTGGTGTTCTTCTGTCACCCTACTGGCGTGAATTTGCCTGGAAGACAAGAAACAGGTTTTTTAATACACCTGCTAAATTAGTAAAGTTTATAGGTGGCCCTATAGGGGGTTGTTGGAGATTATGTGGGGAACCTAATGTAACCCCCCTGCGAATGGGGGTTCCCAAAAGACTTCCAGGAGCTTGCTTGAATGCTCCAAGCCTGAATGGTGTTTGGCATTTAAGCCATTTATCAGTGAGTGTTTTTAGAACCTCTGGTACTGTCTCTTTAAGAGCTGTCTGCTTGCAGACATAATTAGTTGTATGGGGACTGTGTTTCTTTGATTGAGTACCACTCAAGCTGCTGCAATTCACTCCATTTTGCAGTCACTAGAGTGCAAAGGAACCTATCTGAAAGATGTAACTGTTTGCCAGAAATTATTTAGAGTAATAATGAAATTACAGTTTGTCTAACCTGCTTTCTTTGCAGTCAGAACTGTGTCTGCTAGTTCCCATTCTAGTTTTGAACTGCTGAACTGGACCAATCAGTGTGGGGTAAGCTAGCTCTAAAATGGTGCCTTGGACGAATCAGAACTTGGACTCATAATCTGGAGTCAGCCACAAGAGGATTGTATGAGCAGTGACTCTGGGAGATGTGAGTTTAGACTTCAGCACCTTTTTGGACCAACAGCAGCAGTCTATTGTGAGTGACAGCCAATCCAGTCAAGAACTGGGAGGAACTCAAAGGAAGTGCCGGTTTTGTCGGTTGGAGTTTCAGTTGAGCTTTGGCAGTGAAGAAGGAAGGAGCCCTGTGCTTTTCAGTGTGCAGTTTTAGTCAAAAACGTGTGTAAGGCCAGAGTTCCGGTCTGCAGCTTGTGTAACAGCTTGTTAGGACTGAATCCGTCCTGTGAAAAGAATCAAAGGATCTCTGAAGTAGAAACCAGGCTCACCCTGTAGAAGACTGGAGGAATTGCTGAAAATTACACTCGGTCTGTCAGGAACTGAATCTGCTGTGTGTTCTCCGGGTATTGTGCAGTAATTGCGATCGGGATACAGATGCAGCCTGCCTGGTATAGTGCTTTCTTTTATATGGATGTGTGAAGAGGTTTGTGTACCTCAAGTGAGCCCTGCTGACATTGAAGGACCCTATCTTATTTGGAGGTCGTGAGTACTAATTCAGGGTCACTCCTGTTGAATTGCCACATTAAATCCAAATGGAATTACTGTACTGCTGACTGTTTAATTCTCCTTTTCTCTGTGTGAAAGGGTCCTACCAGCTGCCACGGTTTGGACTAGCCACTAGGGCTTGGGTACCCAGGGACAGTAACTGATAGGGATAGGCCTGTGCACAGAGCCATGAGTGAATTATTAGAGTGATAAGCTAATTAACCTGATTTCCCCTGTCCTTGTTATATCCCCTAAATAAATCAGAGCTGCTTGTTTCAGCAAAGTTATACTGCCTGAGGTATTTGTCTATGTTAAAGTACTGTACTGTGATTGTTGCACTGTATCTCATTTCACAGGAGGTCCCAGTGCGGAACCAGACCTGGGGGTAAGTGTATACTGTGAAGGTAATTCTGATATATTGTGTGGGCCACTAGTGGGAAGAAAGGGGGGTTGCAGTGTCCCAGAGGGCTGTGACCAAGTTAGTTTAACTATTGCAAACCCTGACCTCTGGGTGGAGGCACCCGCCATTGGATCCAGGCCCCTCAACCTGTTAGTGGCAAATCAGGCAGGGGTAGTAGCCCCTGGGATAGCGCCATCTAGGGGTTACACTAATGCAGTTCATGTACATATTTTTTGGTCGTGCCCTGTATTGCATCAATTCTGGAGAGAGGTTGCAGAATCCCTGGTGGAGTTGGTAGGGGAAGAAGCAGTCCTCACTCCAGAGCTGGTACTCCTTTCGGTAGTCCCAGAGGGTCTCCATATTACTAAAGGATCCCTTCTTGTCACCTATATTCTTACTGCCAAGAAGGCAATTACCAGATAGTGGAGGCAGAGTTTCCCACCAACTAAACAAGATTGGCTTACAATTATGGGGAAATTGTACATATTGGAAAGACTTATAGCTAGATGTATGAATAGAATGAGTAATTTTGAAATACAATCGCGCAAATGGGTTATGTATATGTCTGTTCAAGACCCTCACTTTGTCCCATAAAAACAGAAATGAGGGTAAAATGAGGAGAGGGGGAGGGCAGGCCATGAAAGACTGGGGGTTGGGGGGTGGAATTTTGGCTTTATAATTATAACTTAACTCCCAGATTGTTGATACTAAAGATATGTATTTTCTCTCGAAGTATGGCCATCTGTTATAGACAATGTTAATTCTGTACACCAGCCAAAAAGTGTGATTTACTTCGTGTATTGTATCCCACAAATTTATTTTTATTGTTTTAAAATCTTAATAAAAATACAGTTAAAAAAAAAAAAAAGACAAGGGGGAATTCATTCCTACCCCCTGTGCCGGGAAGCAATGAGGGTCTGGTACAACTGGGCTCTAGATCACGGTCTAGAACTGTCAGTTGTCCATGTGCAAGGCACCCAAAATGCCCTGCCAGACAGCCTCAGCAGGTCACAGTCCAGGATGCATGAGTGGAAGCTGCTGACCTAGACTGCAGATGACCTGTTTTTGACAGGTGGGGTTGTCCAGAGTTGGACCTTTTTACGTCCCCACTACACACAAAACTGCTGCATTTCTGCTCGCTTAGATCCAGGGCCTGGAGTTTTCTGGAGAGACGTGTTGTCCCTCTCCTGGAAATGGAGTTTTCATTACACCTTCCCTCCCTTTCCTCTAATTCAGAGAGTGCTCCTCAAGCTACAGATGGGAGGGTACCACCCTAACTCTGGTGGCTCCTTTTTGACCTTGTCAGATATGGTTTCTATTACTGCAACAATTGGCTGTAGAACTTCCAGATCTTACTTCGAGAAACAGCTTTTGCATCAGGTTACACCATAGGGACTGAAGCTGGCAGGCGCCTGGACCCCACGGAAAAATTCTAGCTAGCAATATCCAGCCGGGGACTGCCCCTGACAGCAGCCCGGCCCCCGGCGTCCAGCATCATACAAAAGAGGCGGTCCCCCAGCATCCCCCAGTTCTTTTCCCTCAGTTGACTCGCCAGCATCTGCCTCATGGATGCCTCCAGCAGAAGAACGATGCTCGAAATCAAGTATTTTCTTCTTCAAATCACCCGCATGTCTTCTCCAACTCCTTCTATCGAAGGACACCCCTCGAAGTGTGCTTGCGGCAAACAGATCCCGTTTAAGGACCGACACATGGCCTGCGTGCGGTGCCTAGGGCCAGAGCATGACATCAAGGCCTGCTCCATTTGCCAGCAGTTCAACAGCAGGACCAGGATCCACCACCAAAAAACTCTCCAGGGGTTCCTTCTAGAAGACAGATTAATAGCTATGGAGAAAGACCCTTCCTCCAGGGGGGAATCTTCCCGCCATAAGTCTGGGAAACACCGCGAAAAGCACCAGGACAAGGATGGGGCCAGATCCCCGAGTCGGGCCTTGGAATCCAGGGCCAATTCCAGCTCCTCGAGGTCAGATAGGTCTCCCTTCCAGGCTCTTTCTCAGCCCCCTCCAGTGAAGGTATGGTCTTTGGGAGGCTCGAGCACAGTCTCCCTTCAGCCTCTTAAGACAAAGAAGGATAGCAGGACGTCTGGCTCCACAGCCAGGCCCGAGGCCTCAGACTGGCATAAGTCCAAACCGGCCCCGAAACAGTGCGCCGATGTGTGAGACCAACGCTGGGACTCCGACCGCCATTAGGATTCCCAACCTCCAAGAGGACTGGATGCCCCTCCAAGAAAGACGACTGAGCTGACGTCCCTCAAGTGGACCTCCGCGCCCAAATGGGCGACCGACCCGATGCCCGCTAAACGGGCCAAAGAACTGACGCCAGCCCCACCTACGTCGGCTGACACCGGTCACCTGGGGTCCTCGGAAGAGGAGATCGAAACCATCATGCCTGACGACCAGACAGGTGACACTGAGGACGTCGGACTGCCCCGACGCCCGACCCGGCTACACCCCATGATCCGATGCCTGATCCCATCGACAGGCAGGCACCGATACCCAGCCCGTCATGCGGCCTGTATATACAAGAGGTGGAAGACCTCTTTCACTTTTGGTGGGACACCATTGAAAAGGATGTGGTGCCCACCAAACCTCCACAGCCTCCTCCAAAGAAACCTGGCAACAGAGTGTCTCCTGAACCCAAGGAGCCTACACCACCTCCTAGGGGCAGGTCACGAGAAAGGAGAAGACCCCCTTCCAGGTCTCCCAGTGACCACCCACCTAAACGCCCCAGAGGCAGACTGCTCACTCCGCCAGGGGATGACTCAAGGCCAGATACTTCAGACACTTCCAGGTCACCTTCTCCGATCAGTGTCCCATCACCTGACCCACGAGACCTACCCAGGTCACCACCGGATGATCCCTCTTTCTCTGATATAATGAGGCACATCCAAGAGAATATGAAGTGGGAGACGGAAGACTTAGACCCTGAAAGACACCGCCTTGCACGATACCTCAGGCAAAAAGATCCTAAGCCTGTGGTGGTCCCACCATTGTCAGATACATTTATGGATGTCACCAAGGCAGCATGGACATGCCCGCGTTCCACTCTGACAGTACCTAAGAAGACCAGCCGCCTTTATAGGGCACCCATAGAGGACCCTTATTTGGCACAGCAGCCCATGGCTGATTCTCTGGTCATTATCAGCCTCACATGACCGGTCTCAAAGGCCTCAGCACCTGAGCACTCAGCCACTGGACCAGGAATCTAAACAGCTAGATTCACTGGGGAGACGCATGTACGTGGCCGCTGCATGCTCGATGAGGTCTCTCAACTACCTAATGCACATGGTGCAATTTCAGAATGTCCTGTGGGAACAGGGTCAAGACCTTATTAAAGATTTCCCACAAGGCGAGAAAAAGGAAGAGCTTCTCAGCCTCCTCCACACTGGGTCAGACGTGGGGACCCAGGTACTTCGAGCGGCTTACGATTCAGCGGACTCAGCAGCCAGGGGCATGGCTACAGGCATTTGTCTCTGGAGGCACTCCTGGTTGAGGGTCTATGGTTTTACCCCGGATGTCGAGAAGAGCATCCTGGACATTCCATATAACGACTTCGTCCTGTTCGGTGAAGAATCGGAAAGAGTTGTATTTTTTTTTTATTTAGTTGTTTAACCAGGAGTAGCACACTAAGTTGAAAGCTTTTTTACGGGTGCGACCTGGGAGCACAGAGAAGTTAAGTGACTTGCTCAGGGTCACACAGTATGCAAGTGGAAGCTGTGGGATTCAAACCCAGGTCTGGTCTGCTGGATGTCACCAGATTTGCAGCTCAGAGCCTTAAACCACTGCACTATACTGCCTCCCAGAGTAATCACTAAGTTACAGGACGCCAGGAAGGCAGTCAGGACTGTACAAGCCATGTACAGACCTAAGGCTGGTTCCTTTCATAGGAACCAGAATTGTTTTCGAGGCCAGTAACAATGGCAACAGCCACATTCCGGCCAGCAACCAAGGGGCAACTTTAACAGAGAGAGAGTCAACCAAGATTCTCCGCAGGCCAGGGCCAGAAACACGAAAAATCTGCCCAGCACCACCACAGCTTGACTCCTTCCCAGCCCCTGCCCCACCTCTGGATCCGAGGGAAGGAAGGGTTGGGGGTCGTATCTCTTACGACCTATCTGGGTGGCAGAGGATAACCTCCGACCAGTGGGTTCTTCAACTAGTAAGTCAAGGACACTGTTGAGTTCCTTGACCACCCACCATCAAGGCCTCTTCTGCTCTCCCATTATTCGGGTCAGCACACCTTGCTCAGATAGCAAGAGATCTTGGCACTCCTGGACAAGGATGCCATAGAACCAGTGCCACAGAACCAGAGAGGAGAAGGATATTATTCACACTTCTTCCTGGTTCCAAAGAAGACAGGGGCCTTGCGCCCGATCCTGGACCTCAGCTACCTGAACACCTCTGTGTTGTACAAACGCTTCCGCATGGTCACCCTTCCAGGTCTCATCCCCATGCTCAAGCAGGGTACATAACTCGCGTCGCTGGACATGCAGGACGCATATATCCATCTCCCCATCACTTGAGCACACTGGAAATTCCTGTGTTTCGAGTTCCTGGGACGCCACTATCATTTCCGAGCACTCCCCTTCGGACTCTCTTCGGCGCCTCTCGTGTTTATGAAGTGCGTGGCAGTCATGGCAGCGGCCCTCAGGAGACAGGGCCACTATGTGTTCCCATACCTAGACGACTGGCTCCTCATGGCCCCCTCTCGGGTGGCTTTGATAGCTGTTATTCAAGACACTCGTTCCCTCTTCGGATCGCTGGGCATTACTATCAACCAGGAGAAGTCGTGCCTCGTCCCTTCACAGAGGTTGCAGTTTATCGGTGCAGTTCTCGACACTGTTCAAGGGAAGGCTTTCCTGCCTCAGGACAGGGTGAAACGCATCCAATCCCTCATAAGGGATATGATGGAAAAGAAGTCAGTCCCAGCCAGGACCATTTTTTGCTTGCTCGGACACATGGCGGCAGCCATCGCGACGGTTCCCCTAGTTCAACTTCATATGAGGATTACCCTGTGGACGCTACAAGCTAAATGGAACCAAAAGCAGGATCAGCTCTATCAGCTAGTCTGGATCACGGATGCCATCATCTGAGACTGTCAATGGTGGCTCATCCCAGAGCACCTTTCAAGGGGAGACCCCTTTTTAGCACCTTCCCCAACTCTGACTCTCCCCATGGATGCTTTGGGGTCCAGTTGGGGAGCCCACCTGGAAGGAGTCAGGACCCAGGATGTTGGTGGACCCTGGAGTCTCACCTCCACATCAACATCCTCGAAATGAGGGCAGTCCTGTATGCTCTACAGGCCTTTCAGTCAGAGATCATGCTAGGTCTCCTACTGTTACAAACAGACAATACCTCAATGATGTACTATATCAACAAGCAAGGAGGCACTCACTCCTACCCTCTTTGCAGGGAGACAAAGAAGGTGTGGGATTGGGTATTACAGCATGGCGCAGAGATTTCTGCAGTGCATGTTCCCAGGGTGGACAACACCATCGCAGATTGCCTGAGCTGGTCGCAGGCCAAGGCTCTCAAATGGAAACTGCTGCAAGAAGTAGTAGAGGACCTGTTCTGCAGATGGGGGACACCAGATTTAGACCTATTCGCGTCCCCATCTAATGCAAAACTGCCCAATTTCTGCTCGCTAGATCCAGGGCCTGGTGTTTTCTGGTGAGATGCGTTGTCCCTCTCCTGGACGGGCAGGTTCCTCTATGCTTTCCCGCCCTTCCCTTTGATCCAGAGGGTTCTACTGAAGCTCCGTGAGGAGGGAGCATCAATGATCCTAGTGGTGCCCTTTTGGCCCAGGCAAATTTGGTTCCCACTCCTGCACCAACTGACCCAGGTACCACCGTTTTCTTTACCGGTCAGCTCACACCTGTTGTCCCAGGAAGCCGGCTCCCTGGTCCACCCGAACCTCAGGTCACTGAACCTGCACGCCTGGCTCCTAAGGACATAGCAGTCCTTAGACACGGAGTTTTGCAGGATGTGGTAGATATTTTAGTAGCGGCAAGAAAACCCTCCACTCTTGCCACCTACACCATGAAATGGTGCTGGTTTGTCTTTGGGCTCAGGCCCGCGGCTTAGCCCCAGTTGACTGCCCAGAGAAGCCAGTGCTGGACTACCTCCTATCCCTGTATGAATCAGGGCTAGCCTATTCCTCCATAAAGGTACACCTCTGTGCCATTTTGGCATACCATTTCCCGGTAGGTCAGAGGTCACTAGCGCGGCATCCTCCATTTGAGACCTCCTATCAAGGATCCAGTTCCCCCTTGGGATCTTCTTTTCATCCTAGAGCAGCTTATGCTGCCCCAGTTTGAACCAGCCGCGGATTGCGAGCTGCATCTTCTCTCTTGGAAGACGCCATTTTTAGTTGCGGTTACCTCCGCCAGAAGAGTTTCTGAGCGTCATGCACTCGTGTAAAGAATCTTACTTGGTTTTTCATAAAGACAGAGTGTCCTTAAGGACAAATCCTAAGTTTCTTCCCAAGGTGGTCTCGACTTTAACTCTCAGTCAGGATATTGACCTTCCGGTATACTATCCCAACCACTCTAACAGAGGGGAAGCTCTCTTGCAGACATTAGATGTGCATAAGATCCTCAGGTACTATCTAACCAGAACCAGATCCCATCGCCGGTCAGATCAGCTTTTCCTATCATTTGCTCACAGGATGCAGGGAGCACCTGTATCGAAGCAAACTCTTTCCAAGTGGCTGGTTAAGTGCATCACGTTCTGTTGCCAAAAGCACAACAAGCCTTTACCAGGATCGGTGAAAGGACATTTTCCACGAGAGGGGTGGCCGTCTCTTTCACGGCGCTTAAGAACGTCTCCACATCAGCCATTTGCGTGGCCGCTACTTGGAGCACTGTACAACCTTTATCAGGCGTTACAGTTTGGACATTGCTTCTAGGCGTAGAGCTGGTTTCGGCCTTGCAGTCCTTTTGTCCTAATATGGTTCACTCTAGCATCCCTCCTATCCTCCTTCCAAATAGGGTGTTTTGTTCCCTTACTGCTTGGGAATCAGTCCTTATGGTGTAACCTGCTGCAAGAGCCGTTTCTTGAAGTAAGATCGTATAGTTATGTAGGAACTTACCGTAACAGTAGATCTTCGAGAATGGGCTCTTGCAGCATGTAGTTTCCCTTTCACCTTCCCCTCAGGAGGTTTGGTCTTCAGACTTGGTGTCTCAGATGTAATCAGATTATTGTTTTATGGGTCTTCCTTTGGAAGCGGATCCTCGGTCTCCCCTTCAGAATTCACCTTTATGAGGGATGCTGGGGGGACCCCTTTTGTATGATGCCGGACGTCGGGGGCGGGGCTGACAGGGGCAGTCCCCCACTGTATATTGCTAGCTAGAATATTACCATGGGGTTCTGGTGCCTGCCAGCTTCAGTCCTTATGGAGTAACCTACCGCAAGAGCTGTTCTTGAAGATCTACTGTAACGGTAAGTTCTCACGTAACTGTACTTTCCTCTGCCCCTTTAACACAAGCTCAGGGGGCCCCAGACCTCAAGTCCCTCCGTCTGCATGCATGGCTCCTGAGGACATAGCAATTGCTCGGTTCAGGGTGCTTCAAAAAGTGGCTGATGTCCTGGTGGCTGCAAGGAGACCTAACACCAGGGCCTCTTACTTGATGAAGTGGAAGCGCTTTGCTATATGGGCCACTTTCCATCACCTGGACTCTTTCATTTGTCCGGTCAACCAAGTTCTAGAGTACCTCCTGTCCTTATCAGATGCATGCAAGACTTAAATATTCCTCCATCAAGGTGCACTTTTCTGCTATTTCAGCCTTTCACGTGTCTGTTAATGGCCATACAGTGGCCCAGTTGAATGTGGCCTGTACTTTTCTAAGAGCATTCTCCACTGGAAGCCTCCTAGCCGCAATCCAGTCCCAGCTTAAGTCCTCAAATTCTTGCTAGAGAAGCTAACCCTGCCTCCTTTTGAACCAGCTGCATCTTGTGAGCTATGCTTTCTGTCGTAGAAAGCATTATTTTTAGTTGCCATTACTTCTGCTTGAAGAATTTCAGAGCTACAGGCTCTCATGTGTGAGCAGCCCTATTTGATTTTCCACAAAGACAGGGTCTCTTTACGTACTAACCCTAAGTTTTTTCTTAAGGTTGTGTCTGCATTTACCCTCAATCAGTCCATCCAGTTACCTACCTACTGGTTTATTTTCCAGAACATGCCAATCCAGAGGAAGCATTGCTTCATACTTTAGATGTGCATAGAATTCTGCGTTACTATACACACCATACAAGGGACTATGGGAAGTTTTCTTAGTTGTTTGTTTATTTCGCCCCTGGCAGAGTGGGCGTTCCATTTTCAAAACAGTGCTTGTCCCCAAATGGTTGGCCAACTGTATTGTTTTATGGTAAGGAACTCCTGGGGTTGTTAAGGGCCATTCCACTCAGGGCCGTTGCCAGGATTTTTGCAGGGGAGGTTCTTTTTGTGATGTGTGGTGGTATTCTCATGCGCACGAAAAGTTTTCTTTTTTTAAAGTGGGGGTTCTGGGACCTACCAGGTCCCCAGAAGCCCTGGGGTACTAGATGCTCTGTGGTGCATTTTCTTGCTTTATCTGAAGTTAAATAAGTCACATCTGCACTCTCCTCCACCCCTTGCTCTAAGGAATGGTAATGTTATGTAGCTGGCTACAGGGTGATTACATATATGTATTCTGTAGCTGAGGCTAGCATGAAAGATAATATTTATTGATAGGCTTTAGCCATTTCACATAAAAAGAGTCTCATACAACAAACAATCCATATCACATAATACATTACAATGACATATTAGCCTAAAAAAGCAAGGGCCAAGGCCCTAATAAAATACCATTATATGTTAAATAATATCTCTTCCACAGAGGAAGATATATCTAAAAAGTATCATGCCCAAACAGTGGAGTAGCTAATATATACTTAAGATAATCAATAAGCAGAAATACAGCGATCAAGCTCTAGGATGTTTTCTTTTCTAACAAAGTCTTCCATTCCCTTATCTTATCAACTGAGATTCAATAAAGTGCAAGATCAGAAAGAATTTTCTCATTCTCAGAATTAAATAGAAGATCCAGCAGATATCTGTCAGGAATGTAACAGTGTGTTAAATGTTTTCTCAGAAATTGTTTTCTGGGAATATTGTACCTGGAACACCTCAGCACTACAGTACATGTTTTAGATCTTTTATTTCATGTAAAGCACAATCACAATTTATAGAGATCTTTTGGGCTTTTGTTATATCTAGCAAACAGTACATTGCTAGGGAAATTTTCAAACCTGAATCTTATTATTTTTTTTTTATTTATTCAGGTCTAGGATTACAAATACCCCAAATAATGCATCTTGTCAATATTTGCCTGTGTTCTTTAATAAGATACTGCTTAATATTATGTTATTTTGTATTATTTACCAACAAAGGAGCATATTTCAGCACTTTAATTTCTTGTAAGTTCTGTTGTCTGAAAAAATCATAAACCTTACCAGTGACAAAAGCTATATATCTGGAGTTCAAGGTAATGTTTTGACTAACCCAATCATTTAAATAAGCTAACCCATATGTTTCTAGCAACCCTTTGATATTCCTCAGCCACGTCTATTTATCATATTTTAATAATCTTTCCTTCTCTCTCATACATAACTGGATCAAATCATCCTTAGGTTCTGTTTTCGATTTAATCCAGAATCCAATCAGTCGAGCCTGGGACAGACCTGAGGCTAGTAAGAGGCTAATGTACTGCACCTCAGTGCAAAGCCTGCAGCTGGATTTGGCTGGGTATGGTACAGAACTAATTTGCTGTAGTGCCAGCTTGCTTCTAGGGCAAGGGTCTTGGGGCAGCTAGGCATCCATAAGCAGTAGGGTACTAGATGCTCTGTTTTGCACAGACTGGAAAAAATAGCCACCTCAGTTAAGAAGGGTGATAAAATGTTTTATAGGTATATTAGGGAGTGAAGACCAAGAGAGATAGTGCAGCTTAGTAAAGGGGAGGGGTGGGCAGAGGGTGACAGTGAAAAAGCAGGGATACTGATCAAATACTTCTGCTCTGTATTCACAAAAGATGAAGGGGAGGTACCCAAACCAAACAATAGAAGCACTCTGGATAAAGGGGTTGATACCAGTCCATTCACAGAAGAAAAGGTCCTGAAAGAACTCCTAAAACTGAAAGTGGACGAAGCAATGGGGACTGTCGGAATTCACCCCCCCCCCCCAGACTTGTTAAAGAACTAATGGCACCACTGAATACCCTTTAACAAATCATGGGATGATGTTGTGGTACCCGAGGACTGCAGGAGGGCGGATGTGATTCGCCTTCACAAAACTGGGGCAGGAAACTACAGACCTGCTAGTTTGACCTCAGTGGTAGGGAAAATGATGGAATCACTTCTGAAGGATATGTTGAGTAACTAGAGGCAAGCAGTGCATAGGACCCAAGGTGGCATGGATTTACAACGGGAAGGTCATGTCAGATGAATCTAATAGATTTCTTTGACTGGGTGACCAAAGTAGTAGACCAGGGAGGGGCTGAATGGAGGGAAAATATAATTAATGGATGTGTAGGCAAATGGATCACTTGCAAAAATCATGAGGTGGATATACCATTATATAAAACACATATATGACCTCAACTAGAGTACTGCATGTAATTCTGGAAACTGGGACCACACAAGAACATTGTCATAGTGGATTCCTTCAAGAGGTGGGCATCAGAAAGTAATCAGGGCCTGCATCATGAAACATACAAAGAGAAAATAAAGGTCCTCAGTATGTATGTCTCTGGATGTCAGGATGATGGTTATAAAGTGGTAAGAAATCATCCAAGCAGAGCACTAAAGCAGTAGGTAAGGCTAGAGGGATGTTGATGTGTATTAATAGGGGTATAACAAGTCATAAGAGGAAGGTAATAACCCTCTTTACAATATACTGGTTAGGACCCATCTGGAGTACTGCATGCAGCATTGGAGGCTGCACCTGTACAAGGACATTAACAAAATAGAGGCCGTCCAGAGAAGGATGATCAAAATGGCACAGTGACTGCATCAGAAAACATATGTGGACAGATTAGTGAATGGAACATTGTTTAACCAGGAATGGCACATTCATAATGTAAAAGAAATGGGCAAACTGGATGGGCCTTGTGGTCCATATCTGCCTTAAACTTCTATGTTTCTATGTAAGAAGGATGTAGATATACATCAATACTGTATGGATCACTTGCTATACATCACCTAGAATAATGTATCCATTTATGTGGACCACATCTCCAGATGGACATATACAAAGTATGGGTAGTCAAGTGATGGGATAAACAAAATTATCAAGGACTGTAGAAAACGTCATATAGATGCAGCTGGAATGACCTCAATATGTATTCAATAGAAGAGAAAGAATGTGTATATGTTAGATAAATTCCAGTGCATCAGTGATGCAAATAAGATGCATAACTGTAGCATTCCTTGAAAAAGAAATTAAACAATAAAGGGATTACATGGTAGCAGAATAGAGATGAGTGGGAAATTGTGGGGAAACTGATGGAGACAATCCTCAAGGAAAGACTGGTGCAATTTCTTGAGGATAACAATCTCCAGGACAGCAGGCAGCACGGGTTTGTCTCAGGCAGATCCTGCCAGACAAACTTGGTTGATTTTTATGACTGGGTTATGAGAACACTAGACAAGGAACATGTGGTGGATGTCCTCTACCTAGAGTTCAGCAAGGGCTTTGACTCGGTGCCACATGGTAGGCTGACCTGCAAGTTGAAGAGTCTGGGAGCAGGGAGGAAAACTTGTCAGAAGGGTTGAGAATTGGCTGCAGAGTAGACAGCAGAAAGTAGTAGTGGGGGGAGGGAGGCGTCTGAACCCAGGGCAGTAACAAGTGGTGTACCACAGGGCTCAGTGCTGGGACCGGTTTTATTTAACATTTTCATAGCTGTCATTGCAGTGGGGATTAAGAGCAAGATGACACTAAGATCTCTGCCGAGGTAGATGGGGGGAGGGAGCAAAAGTACTTCAGGAGGATTTGGTAAAATTGGATGAATGGTCTCACACTTGGCAGCTTGATTTCAATGCCAAAAAGTGCAAAGCGATGCATTTAGGAGGCAAGAACACAGGACACAATTATTGGTTGGAGGGTGTCCCATTAACAAAATCCAAGGAGGAGAAAGATCTGGGAGTGCTGGTAACTGGGGGGTTTAACCACTCTGCTCAGTGCAGGAAGGCAGCAGCAAAGACAAACAGGATGCTAGGGTGCATAGCACGGGGAATTACTTCTAGGGTTGGGGAGGTCATCTTGCCCCTGTACAGGTCCCTGCTGAGAACACACCAAGAGTACTGTATGCAGTGTTGGTGCCCATACTTGAAAAGGGACATCAAACTACTGGAGGGGGTACAGCACAGGGCAACAAAAATGATCCTGGGGTTGGGGACAGACCATATGAGGAGAGACTGAGAGACCTCAATATGTATACCCTGGAGGAAAGAAGGGAGAGAGGGAATATGATTGAGACCTTCAATTACCTGAAGGGTTTGAACAAAGTAGACACCAGGTGTATGTTCAGTCTGGAAGGCGGAAGGGAAACCAGGGGACACTCTATGAAGCTGGAAGGGGGCAGGTTTAAGAGGGAACTGAGGAGGCACTATTTCACAGAAAGGGTGGTGGCTGGGTGAAACGCTCTGCCAGAGGAAGTTGTATCATTGCAGAGTGTTGGGTGCTTCAAGAGGGGTGGGGCAGATTCAAAGGAAGTACAAATCGGTAGGGGGTGGGAGATGGGGGGAAGGCATATGAAGGGGGGCAGCTGCAGTCTAATGGGCTGAACTGCTGCACACTCGAGCAGACTAGATAGATGGATGGCCTGTATCTGCTGGCAATTTTGTATGTTCGTATGTTCGTAAGTGGTATCAGGGTTACCATAGTGAGGCACTTTTCAAGTGAAACAGTGGTGCATGCTTGTAACATCATCCATTAATTATATGGTTATGGTAGAAAAATCAGTTGAATTAAATATTGCACGAAATAAACATACCACATTCTTTTACATGGGAAGGGAGTGAACATGAAAATATACAATAATTATTTAACTTTGTAGAGCCACACATAAAAAGAAATACAATAAAAAAATCACTTATTAATTTTAATTATTTGGTGGCTCAGTGAGTTTGGGCATGATGCTTTGGTGTATATGGTACTGGGCTCAATACCTGTGAGAATTAATGTTTTTTTTTTAATAATAATTAGAAATCTCCCTTTGTAGAAAAAAATCAATAAAAAATATATAATTTAACTTGAAGGTACTGTGTAAAACAACACAAATCAGTTTTTTTATAAACATTTCTTGATTAGTAAATACAGTACACATTATGCAGAAACAAATTTACATTTTATTTCTGTTTTGTAACTACAAAAACGAAAACAGTATGTGTGACACTTGACTAAACTGACCACCTCTCCCTCGCAAAAACAGGATCTAATTATGGACCCTCGCTAAAACGGGTTAGAATAACTTTCGTGATCACCAGCATACTCTGACAGAGATAAAAAACAGCACTCTGTCACGTAGTGAAAATGGCTTGGTGGTATGATGTTGGTAACTAGTGCACAAAGTACTACGTTCAGTCTTTACCTAGGGGAATGTTTGTTTGCTCATCATGTTCTATTTTAATATCCCCCATTTTATCTTATCACTTCAGGCAGAAACAGAAAGGCAAACAGAATTGCAAATTAGGTACAGAGTGGAGTGCCAAACAGTAGCAAACCACAAGACCCGTCAGCTCCATGGAAATGAACTATGCACGATATGTATTCAAACCTGGGAGAATGATGACTCGTGGAAAGTCCAAAGAATGCTGCACATCAATAGTGCAGTATCAGTGTACCATGTTTCAATGGAATCCCGCCCCAGAACCAGGATAGATGAGATTTTCACAATGACAGCATAATTTTACATAAGTAAATAAAACACTTCGTACTGTAATCATTTAGAATAATTGGCTTAGTTGACAGGGTATCGGCTTTCCACATGAAGAATACAGATTTCAATACCCACAACCAACGTTAATGTTTCTGTGCCTGAATACATTTTTCTTTAAACTTACGTTTTTACTACAAAGAAAAAAAATGATTTGACCTGATGGTGCATTAAAAACAAACATCTGAACTATATAATTCTTACTTGGCTTGGTCAGAAACACATACTTTATCCAGATGAAGTGGAAGTTGCCTTATCAATTTATTCAAACTATGGCAAAATTAACAGTGAAAAGCTGAATGTAATATGCAGCACGCTAAAGCTGTACCAGTGAATCATGCCTTAATGAATTATACACAAACAAAAAAAAAAAATTTTTACGAGATGGGGAGTCAACCCTCTGGCAAGCATTGGTAATTTGCATAAGCACATTGGCGCCACAAGCACGTCAGATAACACTGAAAGCCATTTCAAGTACGGCTGTAACGGTCTTCAGATGCTACTGCAACTACATCTCAGTCTGTATAACAGTGCACAGCTATTTTAAAATTAATATTACATTGCATGAGAGCTCTTCGAATTGAAAACAGTACAGAAATATGCTAGGTATGAATACTTTCAGCTATTTAGGAGTCCAGCAATTCATACCTTCTATTTCTGTGGCAAACAGTAGATTCAAATAGTGGTGTGGCACAGTGTTCGCGGCTGCACAGCGTCGCCTGGGTAACTGCTATGTACAGCCTAATCTGCACCCCATCCTGGAGCCAGCTGATGATGAGCAGGTACCTGGTAAAGTAAATGGGACTGACCCAGGGGATGATTTTCGGAGATACTGCCGTGCTGGTTTTATAGCACCGCTGTTATACGGAGGCTCAGCCCCTGTAGCTCGCTGTCACATTGGGAGTTGTTTTACATTCTCAAGACAACTCGTTTGTCCCCAACCTACTAAAACAAAGTGTAGACTGTTATAATAATTTGCTTGGGGGGGGTGCTTGCTACACCAGGGGTATACACCACATCCCGTCGCCTGCCTCACCACCCACACCACTCTGCAGAGCATCTGCCCTTAGACTCTCAGTGCAGCAGTAGTGCACTCCACAGCCGCCCGCCACCATCCACACATATCAGTAGCGTATAGAATTTAGATCATTTGGGCTTGTTTTAATTAGTGGAGTAAAGGGCAGCCGAGTCATTCCGTTATTTATGATAACCATGTGTGTACTGACATCAGGCATCTTTTTCAGGCACTGCGGTACAGTCAGAACGAGCAGTACAAGAAATAAGACATTGCTGTCACTCGTCACATGATAGACTTAGCGGCGCCTGATTTCGCACATTTAATATGGAAGAGACTCGTCATTTAAAGGGGCAGAATCTGATTTTAGCACTCAGAAAAAAAAAAATCCAAGGGGGGGAGTTTGTTCGAACCTGACGAACCCCACCTGGCAACGGCCTTGCCACTAGGGGTATGGCCACTTCAGTTGCCTGTTTCAGGAGCATGTCTGCAGCTGAGATTTGAGCTGCTGCCACTTGGAGGGCTATCCACACTTTCACCAAGCAAGACAATCTGGACATTGCCTCCAGGCTTCAGCCTAGCTGTGCTTCAGGACCTTCTTTTTTAGGCGTCTGGCTTCCTGCCACCCAGACTGTCCTTGCTCTCAGCACTGCTTGGGACTCGTTCCATAGGTGTGACCTGATGACAGTGATATCCCCGAAGAAGATGGAACAGTTCTGTAAGAACTTACCATAACAATAGATCTTTGAGGGAATCTGTCATCAGGTCATGCCATCCCTCCTTCCCTCACTCTATCCCCCTTTCTCTCTCCACCCCCCCCCCCCCAGCTCGGCTGTCCTGTTGCTCTATCTTCCATGGCTTCTGGCTAGGGAAACAACTGAGGAGGGAGCGAGGCCACCCACACTTATATAGGGCATGTGATGTTGGAGCCTGACGTGGGCGGCACTTGATGGACTGCTGCAGAAAAAGCTGCTGTGTGATCCTGACGCCTGATGGCTGAGTTCCATAGGTGTGACCTGATGACAGAGATTCCCTCAGAGATCTACTGTTACGGTAAGTTCTTACGTAACTGTTCTTTCTCTGCACTCACCCTAAGTTCCTTCATAAGTGGTGTCAGAGTTCTGAATAGTCACTTGTACTGCCTACCTATGTTGCCAACTTCTAGAATGAAGGAGAGCACGCTCTCCATTCTTTGGATGTTTAGAGGGTCCTTACATTTTTACCTAGACAGAATCAAGGACTTCAGGCAAATTCAAACGGCTCTTTGTCTCCTTTGATCCCAGTCAAAAGGGACAGCCTGTAACAGTCAAGTACATTTCTGCATGGATTGTTCGCTGTCTGTGCCACTGCTATGCCAGGTCAAGTTGGAAGATTAGGTATGTGCCCACTCCACTAGGGCAGTTGTCACGTCCCTGGCAAAGATTCGCTCTGTGCCTATTGCTGATATCTACAGAGCTGCAACTTGGAGCACAGTGTGCACTTTTGTTAAGCAGTATACTGTGGGTGTCCATGCCGGGCAGCATGCCAACTTTGGCAGGACTATCCTGAATGGATTTCTGTCCTGAGTGAGCCCTTGGCTCCTACTGCCGTAGTCGGGGGGGGGGGGGATGACATTATTTGAGCCTGGCACTCTGACCCATTATCATGAATCAGTGGTGAAGACCAGTTCCTGGAAGATATGAAAATTACATGCTCACCATAATGCTTGATCTTCTAGGAATATTATCACCATTGTTTCACATGCCCACCTGCCATCCCCAGGGCTCACTCTAGTCCCTTTTTTGATCTTCACCCCTTGTTCTTGGTTTGGGCTGTGAAGACACTGCATTACTGGTTTGTTGACCCTTCTTACACAGGTCACCAGGGCTTTCTTACGCCATTAAGTTTAGTGCATTAATAATGGTTAAGTTATGCTGCACCTCCTTAGTAAAAAAAAAGAAAGTACTGAGATGGTTGAGGACTGGTGCTGAAAGCCACTTTCACAGTGCCTTGCATGTGCACATCTTGCCTTGGCTCCAGCTCTCCTCAAATGTTCTGGCTCCCACACGATCCTAGTGCCTTCAGCTAAGACTCATTAGTGTGAATCAATAGTGGATATTCCTAGAAGATCAAGAATTACGGTGAGTATGTAATTTTCGTATCTAACTAGTCTCCATGGGTACTTTCCCCTGAGGGTAGGCAGAGTGAGATCTACATAAGGCCAAAGTGTGGTCCACAGCCCCCTCCCCTAACCCCCACAGGGAGACAACAGCCAGATATGCATTATAATTTCCATCTTCCAGTGTAGTGGTGCAAAGAATAGACAAGAATAAATATGCATCAGATAGGTCCTGAGATCAGAATAGTTTTCAGGTGGCCATCCTGCCGGCGCAACAAAAAGATTGACTGCTGTGACACGGGCGACCCGGGTTTGAGAACAGACTCGGGACACTCGAGGGCCGGCCAGGATGATGGTGGATTGAGCTGCCATGGCACGCTCTCCACCTCCGGGGGGGTAGAGTGACTCTGGCCTGGTGTTCCCAGGTGACCACGGGATGCAACGGTACCAGAGCACTGGCTAGTGCTGTCCTGGGGAGGGCAAGTTGGATGCATGACATGGTCACATTGTGGCATCCAACTGACAGCCCCCCCCCCACAACATGGAAAAAAAATCCTCCAGCGTGCCCAGTGATGCCTCCATCATGGACCTGGGTCCCTGCCACAACCGAGACACGGATCCGACAGGCCATGCCCAGTGGGGGGGGGGGGCAGAGACTCCACTCTGGGGGAAATCCAGGAGGCACTGTGAGTGGAGGATCCTGAGTCTGCTCACGATGGAGGCGAGGGGCCGAAGGGTGACCCACCAGAAGCAGCATAGATGGACCTTGGTCTCCTTCTGCTGTCATTTTTTTCTATGTTTCTAAAGAAAATAAAGAATATTCCAGTTTTGCTTAAGCAAATCATGCAGCAGCAACATGAAAACAACAAGACATAACAAACAGTATATAACCATAACAAGAAGCTATGGTTCTAGGGACATGGATATGTTGTTCATCCACACTGTCTGGCAGGTATCCTTGCCGCTTTAAATCTTGCCGGAAGGTCTTCAAGCTGGCTCCTCCCACCCACCCGGGTGGTAAAACTCTCGGCTCCGCCCCATGACGTCAGATCTTCCTTACCGCTTGGAAGCTCAGGTTCCCTCCTTAACGCTCTGCTTATGACTGGTTCCTAACTCTTGGTTTCGAAATTAAACTTTAAGGTTTTCTAGACTTGGTCAACTTCTTTCCCTCGCTGACTCGATGGACAATCGACTCCGGTTTCAGAGATGCCCATGCAGGCAGAAGATGTCTCAGGCGGATCCGCACTCCACGTGCGTCTACTGCTGGGCCTTGAGCACGACCCGCGAGCTTCGACCTGTGCTCTTCTTTCTCGGCCTCGTCCTGGAAGACCGTGCTGCCTGTCTGCAACTTGGGTGACCCGAAAAGCGCTACCCTCCGGTAAAGTCGAAGGATGCCCGGTTGGCAGTTTCCGCGGCGGCGGGCTCGGCGGAACAGCTAGAACAGATGATCGCCCTCGAAGAGGAGGCGGCGGGGGCCGCATCTTCCTTGGCCGCGGCATTTATCCCGCTCTCCCTGGGATCCTCATATTCTGCTTCCTTTAAGGAACTTTGTCTGTCTCTCTCCACTAAGGGAGAGGGACCAACATCTGCTGGACCTTCCTCTCGGTCCAAAAAGAAGGACAAGGGTAAGTCCCTCTGTCAACGCTTTTGGGAGCAGGAGAGGTCCCCCTCCCCGAGTGATCGACCATCGACTTCGGTCGATCCTTAACCGGCCACTGGCTTCACGGTGTCCCCGTCAGATCAGTTGACCGAGACTCCCGTCGATGCAGTCGAGATCTTTCTCGACCCGTTGGACGGGTTGTCGACTGGCGAAGCCGAAAATCCTCTCTCCCGGTTCCCCGGTGGTGGTTGAGGATCCCGTGGGCTTGCCAGTGCCTCCAGTTCCGGAGCCCTCGGGTGACCCCTCCGAGCCAAGGGGAGGGCGGGTTTCCCCGCCCCTCCCCCGCACCCTCCTCGGAAAAGCCGAGGTTCGGCGGTCTCTGGTCTGGACCTTGAGGTCAGCGATCCCGCCGCCATGGCAGTCTCGGCACACGTGGCAAGCGGCGCCGCCGCTCATCCTCGTCCTCTTCCTCGGACGAGGGGAGGCTTTGACGCAAGTTGCCTCGACGATACGAGGACCTCATGTGGCAACAGCTTCTTCTGGCCGGGAACAAGCCGACATCGTCGCCTTCCCCGGCCATTAAGTGGCTGTCACCGGAGCGGCCGAAGCAACCCCTCGCTTTAGCCGAGGCGCCTGTTTCCAGGCCTGTTGCTCAGCCAAAATCAGCTGCTCCACCAATTCTGGTGGAACCTCCACAGCCGTTGTTTGGGGCTCCGACCAAGAACTCTCGGGCGGCTCAGGGTCTGCCCCATAGGCTGTCTGTCACCCTCACTCCCGATCGCCCTCGGCAGGTGGAGGGTGGCTCAGGCCCAAGGCAGCTCTTTGCGGACTCTTCCTGAGTCCGGCGACGATTCCTCCCTTTTCTCCAGGCGAGTGGACTTGGAGTCCTCTGGAGGTCAGTCGCTGGACGATAGCCCTTCGTCCTTCCTGGGTTTGTAGGCTCATCTAGAAGTCCACGGGATGCAGCTTGAGCCCGTATCCAGCGGGCCAAGTATCCCCTCACGGAGATATTGGACCGAGGGGATTCCCCTACGGAGGCCTTTCCTGTGGCCGAGGCCATTGTGGGCCCGGCCTTGGAGCTCTGGCAGCGCCCTGCTTCCTGCCCTGCGCCTTCGGCCAGGATGGCCAGGAAGTATGCGGTCCCTACCGGTTCCCTGTCCGGTTTCTTGGAACATCCCTCAGCCGAGGGGTTAGTTACCGACAGTGTTTTCCGGCGTGCCTGGCTGAGGATATCCACTTTCACATCGGATACCCAGCACAAGTTGGCGGATGTCCCCTTCTTGGGGACCGACCTCTTCGGCCCTGGGGTGGAAGGCCACCTCCAGAGGATCGAGAAGTCCAATGCCACTTTGGACTCAGTCTCATCCGCTCAGAGGGACAAGGGCCGCAGACCACAGCCTTAGCTCTTTTGTCCGTCTGCGCCCGCGGCACGTCCGGCCCAGCAACGTGAGGGCCAGCAGGCTCGCGCTTGGCATCCCAAACCCAAGCCCGCAGCTTCCTCCTCCAGGAAGCCAGGGGGTAAAGGCAGGAGGTCCCTCGGCGGTCCCCCTCAAGCCTGCCAGTGGCGGGTTGAGGGTGTCACCCCAACCTCGTCGCCTCACACCAGGTTCCCCGTGGAAGCGGCTCCGCCACTTTCTTTCCGCCTGGTCGTTATTACCACAGACCGGTGGGTGTTGGAAGTGGTAGGAAGGGCCTGCCTCTGGAGTTCGAGCAGGCCCACCCTTCAAACCGTCGCACCTTGGGGGGCCTCGGGACCCGCAGCCCACTGTCATCTCCGCGACCGACATCGCTATCCTCCTCAGAAGGAGGTGATCAGAGGTGGTGGATCCTCCCTCAGACCGGGGTTTGTGTCCAGGTACTTCCTGGTTCCGAAATGGGCACGAGGCTGGCGCCCCATTCTCGACCTGCGACCTAAACAAGTTCCTAAGGTCTTGGACCTTCAGGATGGTCATTCTGGCTCAGATAATACCATCCTTGGAGCAGTGGCATGTGGTTCTGCTCTCTGGACCTGCAGGGCAGCGTTCTTTCCGTCCCTATCCGTCCGTCATCAGAGATTCCTTAGCTTTCAGTGGAAGGATCCTTTTCGAGTTCGAGCCATGCCCTTCGGCTTGTCTCCTGCTCCCAGGGTCTTCACCAAATGCATGGCAGTGGTGACAGCATTCCTGTGGCACCGAGGGGTCCGGGTGTACCCTTACCTGGATGATTGGCTGATAGCAGCCCCCTCCAGATGGGAGGTGGAGCGGTCCAGGGATCTGGCCCTCCAGGTTTGCTCTCAAGTCGGCCTCCTCATCAACGAGGCCAAGTCGGAACTTGAACCAAAGCAGTTGATTCTCTTCATCGGGGTAGAGCTCGACTCTCTTCGAGCCAGAGCATGGCTCCCGGCGGACAGAGCCGAGGTTCTTTCTTCCTTTGCCCAATCATTTCTGGTTGGGCAATTGCGCCCTGCCCGGGACTTCCTACGCCTCCTGGGTCTCATGGCGGCCTGCACCAGCGTGGTCCGTTGGGCCTGCTGGAACATGCGCCCCCTTCAATGGGGACTGGCCAGCCAGTGGTCTCAATGCTGCGATCCATTGGACCAGCTAGTGACGGTGACCCAGGGGATGTGGAACGCTCTCCAGTGGTGGATCGTTCCAGCTCATCTGCAGGAGGGCATCCCGTTTGTCCGCCCCGAGCCGATGGTCTCTCTATCGACCGATGCCTCTCTGATGGGTTGGGGTGCCCATCTAGGGGAACACCAAGCGCACAGCCTCTGGTCCCCACGGGAGTCCCGATGCCATATCAACCTGCTGGACACCGAGCGGTCCGCCTAGCTCTCACCGCCTTCGCTCTGTTTCGTCGGGGTCAAGTGGTTCGGGTCCAGACGGACAATACCACGACCATGTACTACCTAAACTGCCATGGCGGGACGCGCTCCATGCTTCTGTGCAAGGAAGCTCTCCGCATTTGGTCACTCGTGCACAGCCTGGAGGCGGATCTCCTAGCCATTCATGTGGCAGGAGCCTCCAATACCCTGGCCGATGCCCTAAGCCAGATAGGGGCTGTGTCCCACAGTGGTCTCTCCTGCCGGAGGTAGTACAAGATCTGTTCTCCCATTGGGGTACACCTCAGGTGGACCTGTTTGCCTCAGGAGAGCGGCTGAGCTGTTCCATGCCCGCCCCTCAGCAGGGCTCGGCTGCAGAGGGATGCCTTCTCGAGGCCATGGACCCCAGGCCTCTTCTCGCCTTTCCCCCATTCCCCTTGATTCACAAGGTGCTTCTCAAAGCAAGAAGGGACAAGGCGCAGATGATTCTGATAGCCCCAGACTGGCCCCACCAGTACTGGTACCCAGATCTCCTCAGCCTCACCTCCAGGCTCCTGAGGCAGCTTCCAGCTCGCCCGGACCTGCTCTCAGTCAATCAGGGGAAGGTGTTCCATCCGGACCTTCAATCCCTGCACCTGATGGCCTGGTTCCTGAGCGGCTAGAGTTCCAGGCCTTGGGTCTTTCCGCGAGGTCCTCAATGTAGTTGGGCGTCCCGTGAGAGTCGACCAGAAAATGCTACGCCTTCAAATGGAAGAGATTTTCCATTTGGTGTCAGGGCAAGGGCCTGGACCCTTCCTCCTGTTCCTTGGCGAGCATTTTGGACTACCTATGGTCCCTTTCTCAGCAAGGGCTTAGGTCGACGACCCTTAAGGTGCACCTGGCAGCCATCTCTGCCTACCGGGCGCGGGCCGGGAAGCAGTCTGTGGCAGGAAAAAGTGGTCGGGCGCTTTTTCAAAGGCCTTGATCACATTTCCCCTCCGGTGCGAGAACCTCCACCTCCGTGGGATCTACTGCTGGTACTGGCAAAGCTCATGGACAAGCCATTCGAACCAATGCACAGGTGTGATCTCTCTCACCTGTCGTGGAAGACCGCCTTGTTGGTGGCTATTACGTCAGCCAGAAGGATGGGAGAGCTCCAGGCACTCTCCATCGAGTCTCCTGACCTGGTCTTCCACAGGGACAAAGTTGTCCTGCCCCCACCCGAAATTCCTTCCGAGGTGGTGTGCGGAGTTTCACCTTAACCAGGTGTTGACTCTGCCGGTGTTCTACCCCAATCACACCTGAGGAGGCCAAATATAGGCTCCATACTCTGGACCCTGGAAGGCGCTCACTTACTATAAGGAGCTACGGCTGAAATTTGGGGAGAGGTTCGCCAGCTGTTTGTCACCTACGCTGAAACCGCACCTGGCAGACCTGCAGCCAAGTGGACAATAGGCAGGTGGGTCACCTCCTGCATAGATCTCTGCTATAAGTTGGCGGGCATGGAGCCTCCCAGAGGGATAAGAGCTCATTCTACCCGCCATACTGCTGCATGGGTGGCTGCTTCCAGGGACGTCCCTATCCAGGAAATCTGCAGGGCTGCTACCTGGAAGTCAGCACACACCTTCATCACCCACTACCACATCGATCTTCAGTCACGCCGGGATGCTGGTTTTGGGGCCTCGGTTCTCCAGTCTCTATTCCCTAAGTAGGGGGTGTGCGCCTTGCCTCCCTTCTCCTGGAGAACTGCTAGGAGTCTGCCAGACAGTGTGGATGAACAACATATCCATGTCCCTAGAAATACAGGTTACTCACCTGTAACAGGAGTTCTAGGAATGGTATATTGTTCATCCTGACCACCGACCTCCCGGCCCGGCGCTGCACCTGAGCTTCCAGCGACAGATCTGGCATCATAGGGTGGAGTCAGAGTTTTACCACCGGTGGTGGGAGAAGCAGCTTGAAGACCTTCCGGCAAGATTTAAAGCGGCAAGGATACCTGCCAGACAGTGTGGATGAACAACATATACCATTCCTTGAACTCCTGTTACAGGTGAGTAACCTGTATATCTTCCTTTGTGAATCTTCACTATTCATTACTGCTGGGTGTAAGTTGGAGGTGTGCACCTGTACGGCAGTTTTTTTTAAATTTTTTTGTGGGGGGGGGAGTTGTGAGGCTGATGCATTGCATGGTGCCCGAGGGTTGGCCGTTAGGCACCGCAGACTCCTTCTCCATCCCAGTTCTGTTTCTCTCGGCGCTGAGGTCGCACCTGCTGTGCGTGTTTCAGTGCTTGCTGCGTTATCAGGCCTGTTCCATATTGCGATGCCATTCCTGTTTCTCCATCCTGGTTCTGATTCACCCAGCACTGTTGGATACCGGTAAGACTGTTCCTTTTATTATTATTGCTAACGGTGCGGGTCTTTTCCTGTGAGTTTTGTTGGATTTTTTTTGCATCATGTCTGGTTCTGGGGCTAAGAGAAAATCCAAAGTGGGCCATGCCCCCATGTGTCGGTGCCCCTGTGGCCGGTATTTTAACGTAATGGACTGACATGACGTTTGTCTGCGCTGCCTGAGTCCCAACCACAATATGGACAACTGCGATGTCTGTTTCTCCATCTACCACTGCGTTTTGTAAATCCGCTCATTTAAAGTTGGCAGAGTTCCGTCAACTTTCAGAGGACGGTGTCGTTCTAGGGATGCCATGACAAGATCTCTTGACCCTGCCTCCGGGTTCCCTCCCGGGTGTGTATGGCCTGGTGAGGAGGAAACCTCCTCGGATTCCAGCCTTGCTGTGCTGGATGAATGCCTCAGTTCCCTGCGGAACCAGGGCAAGAGCACCGCCACAGCAGTCACCTCCTCAGTAGTGCAGGCTCCACCGATGTTGTGGCCCACAGTTGCTGGGCCTGGCACTGGCGGACCCTTGGCACCGCCTCCGGCACCATCAACAGTGCCGGGGGTTGGGTTGGCGCCGTGAGCGGTGCTGTGTCCTTTCACGGCAGTGGCGGTATGCGTGGTCTCCCTTTGGAGGAGGAGGACGACTCGCTGGCCAATCCAGATTGGCGTTCCGACTCCCAGGAGTCAGGGAGCCCCTCTGTACGCGGCACCAGGCGGCCCAGTGTTTGCTTCCCGTGCTCCCTGGAGTCTGTGGTCTCTGTGGCCCCCCTTGCTGAGAGGACATGGTGTGCCAGCCTCGACTTCAGGGGCCGGGGCAGCTGCCTTGTCTGGTGCTGCTTTGGCCCCTTCAGTTGGGATGGGGACTTCTTCTGCGACTTCCCTCTGGGGCCTGTGGTATTAGAGGTCCCCCTAGCACTGGGGTCAAAGAAGAGGGCAGACTCAGAGTCCAAGGGGTTGAGGGGCTGGAGTGAAGCACAGGGGCCCTCCTCCACTTCCCTGCGGGGGGGTGGTGAGGAGTCGCAGTGCGGAGCCCCGCTTCTCCTCCTCGGAGTCCTCTGAGGTGCCCTTAGTGGGCGGCACTGAGGGTTGCCTTCTGCATCCATGCTACCCCGGTCGCACCACAGGGGAGGTTCCCCCTCAGGGCTCAACCAGGATATATTTTCACATCTGCAGCATACGCTGACTGGGTCGACCCTCAGATCCCTTTGAGCTAGATGATCTTCAGTGAGGTCTCAGAGCTCTGCCAGAGACCAGGCACTTTCAGTTAGGTGCTCTTCCCCAATTCCTCTGCAGTCACCTCCAGCTGTCCCGGACCATGTGAGTCTTATGGGGCCCTTAACCTGGGATGCATTTAGGGCCACTGCAGCAGCCTTCCCTAGGTATATTAGAGCCATGGACGAGCAGGTCTTTCACCTGTCTCCTCTGCTGCAGGAGGACTCTGAGCACCTGAGTCCCTTGACTTCCTAGGCTTCTTCCGAGGAAGAGGACCATTCAGTCCACCTTTCATCCAATGCTGATTTCACTGAATATCAGCAGTTCCTCTTGAGGTTGGTACAGGAACTCCATATATCCCATATGGCAAGATACAGTACTGAGCAGGAGACGCTCTCCTTCCTGAGTGAGTTGAGTGTGCACCACCTAGTGGTACCATCCTGTCCTATTCCCTTCCAGGAAGCATCAGTCTGCACCTGGCAGTCATCAGCCGTCTCATCCCCAGTGAACTGCAGGAGGAGGTATTGCGCTCCCCAGGAGTCTCTTGGTTCTCTTCATCACCTGCCTTCAGGGCTGACGGCCTTAGATACTCCTTCTGGGCTTCAACACCCAGCGCACGACCGACCACCAGATCTGGATTCCGCTGAGTTCGACCAATGGGGAAGAAGAGTTTTCTCTTTAGCTCGTGTGCTGCTTTGTATGAGCTCACATCAGACTCACCGTGCTGCCTACAACAGACACCTGTGGTCAATGTTAGCGCAGGTGCTAGCATCTCTGCCTGATTCAGAAGAATCTAGGCAAGCCATTGCCCTCTCTGCGTAGGATCTGGAGCTTGCAAGGCACCACGCAAGGGCATCTTATGACACCATTGAGGTGGCCTCCAGACTGGCAGGGACAGCAATCTGCATCAGGCGGACGGCATGGCTTCGTCTATCCAGGTTGTCGCCCGTTGCCGGGTGATTTCCTCCACTTTCCGGGGAACCCGTCTTTTCTCCCACGGGGCGAAGAGGAACTTACAGGTGCATCTTCCGTCCCCATGGCCACGGGGGACACCTCCTCGGCCTGACCAATCTTAGGCTATGTGCGGTCTAGTAGGGCTATGGGGTCTCCCCCTTCTGCGCCTCTCCCACAGGAGGCAGAGAGAATCTGTCCCTCAGGGCAGTACCAGGTCCCCTTCAGGGTGCTTGGTACTTACCTAGCAGTAATGAATGGTGAAGATTGACAAGGAAAGATATGAAAATTACGTACCTACTGTAATTCTGGAACTTCTCTTGTATCTTCACCATTCATTACTGATTCCCACCCAACTTCCCCTCTTGGGCCTCAGCTCTTGGGCACCGCCTCCTCCCTGCTCACCCTCCCCCTTCAAGGCCGATTGGGGGCAGAGTCCCTCTGGTACCTCAGGGCCCTCTGTTTCCTTCTCTAAAAAGTCACAGAATGCCCATCCTAGGAGGGTGGCAAGTAGGGTCTTCACCCTGGCCTCAGAGGGAACTCCCTGGGATTCTTGGTGGGGTGCACTGTGGTTGCTTCTTTACCTGACACGGATTTTCTGTTTGCTTTCTTCTTCTTGAAGAAGGGACTGCATCAGTGCATCTCGTGGGGGAACCCATAGGGATTTTCCTCCACCTCTGACTTTCTCACTTCACCTCTACCTTAGAAGTCATTCTGGACAGAGTCCCCCACCCCCCCACTAAGCCGTCAGGTATTAAGCTGTAGAGGACAATATCCAGGACTTTCATCCCAGATGTGGGTTTAGGGGTGGGGGTGGGGCTGACTCCACCATGTTTGATATTCTCCAAGACCATTTCAAATTCTCTTGTTCTGGACCTCCGTCCAGTGGTCCCTGAAGTTGACGGGATCCTTGCACCTGTGTCTTCATACCTTCAGGTTTTTAAGGCTAAAAGAAGCCAATGGTCTTCCAACTCAGCATGACTGAGGGCACCTTTCTTCCCCTACAAATGCTGTATCTTTCTCTCTCTCTCCTTCTTTCTCCCTTTCTTGTGCTGCCGCCCAAGGGTTGGGGCCCTATGGCTTCTTAGGGTAAAAAGTACGATCCCTCTGTCCTCTGGTCAGCTTCTTCTTTTTTCAGTTTATATCCTTTCCTTTTCCTATCCCACTGCTCTCTTGCCTCACTTTGATTTTCTCTATACCCCTTTGTGTCATCCTCTCCAGCAGAACAGAACTGGGATGGAGGAGGAGTCTGTGGTGCCTAATGGCCAAGCCTCATGCGCCGCACAATGCATCGGCCTCATGGACAGCACCATCGGCAGTGACTCCCCCCCACCCCACCAAACAAAAAAGATCCCATATAGGTGCGCGCCTCCAGCTTACACTCAGCAGTAATAAATGGTGAAGATACAAAAGAAGATTAAGAATTATGGTAGGTACGTAATTTTCATTTATTGTCCCCTCTGTGAAGATGGTGGAGATGTCTTCGAGGTCAGAAGCAGGTGCAAGAACTCTCAGAAAATGAGATGCAAATCAGAGAGGAGGACACATAAAAGTATCTGAGCTGAACAAAACTAGAGGGCTTACCAGGATAGTGAGACGACGTGTGGCTTCCAAGGTAGGGAAGTCAGTCCAGAGGTTCCCTAAAGGCTCAGGCAGTCAATGAGGTGGAATCGTGACTTGTCCAAGTAGATAAAGTTGCTCCTTAGGAAGGGTTAGGTCACCTAATGGTGGGATATACCCACCAGTTTGGGGATGAGAGAGACCCCTTGTAGAGGAGGATATGGATGCATCAGACAGTCCTCTAGGGACAGCTAGATGTCACAATAACCGTAGCACCACAAGGGATGTCATGGTGAATCTGTCTCAACCCCACCCCCCCGCACCTGCCCAAGCAAAGAAGGCAGGCAGATTCCTTAAGTTGCCATGGATGGGGTGGGTGAGAGAGGGAAATGGTTGTTTATTGCAGCTTAAACACCCCAGTCTAGCCGGCCCAGTGGCGCTGAGGGTTGAAGTGCTGGACGCCCTACCTCGCACTGTGCCAGCTACCTGGGTTTGGGTATGACCTTGAGCCAGCACGGGGGAGCAGGATTGAGCATCTGAAAGGCAGCTGTCTTCTCTCGGGGTGGTTGTCGCCCCCCACCTTAGTTCCACTCCCACAGGGTGGAGGTCCAATGGGTAGCATAGGCAGGATGGGGCAGCATTGTAGTGGGTGGGTGCCTCGAGGTGTGGGTAGCGCGTGCCTCCACACGCGCACGTATGCCTGGGGTTGGGAACAAAAGGGGAAAAAAATACCATGAAAATCTACATATATATAAAAAAAACAAAACACGCCAGTCTAATTCACCCGAGCTATAAAATATCAACATATGACACGTATCTCTGGTATGAAGCCCTGGTAAACACTAAAAGATAGAAACCGTGAAGGCAGTGACCATATTGGCAGAATAGATACCATGATGCCACTGATGTTCAGGTAAATGATCTAAGTCGCCGAAAAGTTATGAAGATTGCATCTACATGATTTACACATTTGAAGACTCAAAATAATTAGTATCCAAGTTCTGTTTCTTTTTTCCCCACAGACTCAGTCCCCCCTGTTTTACCTTTGTGCAATCTATCTGAAATAAAATCATCTGCTGATAAATTCTTTAAGGTGGATCCATCAGATAAAGCAAATGGCTGCTTTGTAGCTGTCCTGACAAGAGAGGTAGGTGTATTTGGTACATATAGGCCCAGTACACACTGGTAGTTTGGTTTTGAAAGCATGCCTTAAACCATTTTATACTCAGAAAATGTGGCCATCCAGACTGTAAAGGTACCATGTTTAAAGTATCGGTGTGCGAATACTTTATACTGATTATTTGGATGAATATTCTTTATAATGATATGGATACAGTTCACTATCCATACTCTGGTAGTTTCCTGGAGACAGACCGTCTGTCAGAAGTCTTCAAACTAAGCTCCTCCCACCACCTGGGTGGTATATCCTCTGGCTCCACCCCATGACGTCAGGTGTTTCTTCCCATTGGAAAGAACAGGTCTTCTCCTTACAGATCTGCAGCATTGAAGAAATGCTAGTAGTTCAAGCACTTTTTCAATGAATCTTTGACTTTACAAGTCAGTTTTAACTTTTCATGTCTTCCGGCTCCACTTCGAGATCAACGATGCAAGGAAGGAAACTGGGATCTTACTTCGTTAGGGTTCCTTCAGTAGGTCATCACATATAGGACTGGCGCCACCTGGCATCGGGCCGCATGGCAGACTTTTCTAGCAATCCCTGACAGGGGACCGCCCACCCGACGTCACGTGACTGACATCAGCGTGACCGTATACAATGGGCGGTCCCCACGCCCCCCCCCCTCCAGTTCTTTCCCGCCGTGGCCTCGTGTCATTTCGCTCTGCAGACTTCGATTTGCGATCGTCGTGAAAACTCATTGCGTTGGTTATCCCCCGCTGCTTTATTTCTCAGAATTCTGTTCTTCATTGATGTCTTCTCCTACGAAGAAGTGCTCGTCCTGTGGCACCCAGATCCCGCACACAGACGGTCATCCGTAGTGCGTCATTTGCCTAGGCCCAGACCATCAGGTCTCTTCTTGCCCTGAGTGCCAGTCCTTCAGCCAGGCCACAAAAAAGAGGAGACAGCAGGCTTTGGAGGCCCACTTGCTCAAAGCCCGCCTAGCTTCCCTAGAGAAAAAGATGGATCGGCTTAGGGACTTGTCTGAAAAATCTTCCCCTTCTAAAAAACACATGAAGAAGTCTAGGGAGCGGGCTCGCTCTGCGGATGACGTCAGGCCCTCGACGAGTAAGGCCCAGCTGCCGCCCAGGAAACCAGATGGTAAGTCGGACAAAACTTCAGTGGATAAGTCGGTTTTCAGGTCCTCCAGCGACCGAACCGCCTCAGCCGATAAGTCAGCCCCCGGCTCCTCCGGAGACTGTGCAGCGGCTGGTAAGTCGGCTCCCCCGGCTGGGGGCAGCCGCCGGTACCAGTCGATAAGTCGGTTAGGGGTTCCACCCCTGACTGCCCGACCCTGCCCGCTAAGTCGGCTGTCTCCAATGACCGCACGGGCTTGGTTCCCCCATCAGAGCCTAACTGCACCTCACCCAACGTCCGGCGGGACCAGAGGGAGAAGGCCCCTCTCCCTCCTCTTCCTTTCTCGCCTGTGTCCTCGCATT
The DNA here is from genome assembly GCA_016271365.2 of Neoceratodus forsteri. Classification (NCBI taxonomy): domain Eukaryota; kingdom Metazoa; phylum Chordata; order Ceratodontiformes; family Ceratodontidae; genus Neoceratodus; species Neoceratodus forsteri. The sequence continues at coordinate 1,520,549,043 of CM057452.1, forward strand.
CCCCAGCAGACACGTCCGGCGACAGAGACCCCATCGACCCTGTCGACATGGTGGAGTCCTCTCCACGCTCCCCTGCTGGGGTCCAGGTGCAGGAGGCTCCTCCTTAGCCAGCTGGCCTTTCTGTGGAGGCCCCTCCTCAGCCTGCCGGCTGGCTGCTGGCCCCTCCTCCAACACTGGTGATCCCAACAACAGTCCCTCAGCCGGGACCGGCCGTCCAGCCTATACCTTTGGCCCCGACGCCAGACCCAGCTCCGACGTCAAAGCCTCTTCGTCCGGTCCTGACGCCGGCCCCTCCGACACCATATCCCTTTCCTGTGCCAGATCGGGTAGCGCTGGTGCCGACGTCGGTCCCTCTGACGTGGGCTGTCCCAGCGCCAGACCCTCCTCTGATTTATACTACGGCAGGTCCGACGTGGGTTCCCCTGACAACAGGGCTCTATACCCGACCCCGAACTGTCCCCCATTACCCATATGGGTATCCTGGGGATCCTTACCCAGAGGTTCCACTCCCAATTGGAGTCATTTGGGACAGTTCTACCCGGAATTTAACCCTTATTCCCACTACATAGGTCCCCAAGGTTATTATGCCCCACCGGTTGCTCCTCCTTCTCCCCCTCCCCAGCCTCAGCCGGCCCCACCTCCCCCGCCTCTGGTTGTTCCGGATTTCAAGACCTTAATACAGTCTTGGTGGCAGGAGGCTAGGTTGGAGCTGGTTTCAGACCCGGAAACTAGACTCCCACAACCGCGGCTTCCTAGGTCCCCTTCCCCGAGTAGCTCGCTTCCAACTGTCCACATCTCGGGGAAGACTCGGCAGGACGTCTCCCTTCCAGATCTTAGACATCATCCTGTCAAGGAGGCGGATGATGACAGCTCAGACAGGAGAGAAGATTCCTCAGTGGAGGAGGTCCTGGAGGACCCTGAGGAGCCGAAAGGCAAGGCCTTGCCGAAATCCCCACCAGAGGATCCTTCCTTCTCAGACTTCTTGAGGGCCCTGAGAGACTACTTCGACTGGGAGTTGGAGGAACAGGACCCGATGAGACAGAGACTCGCGGAACCCCTAGACTTGGAGTCTGTCTCCCATCCCAGTTCCCCAATGGATGGGGCCCCCCATCAAGACCTCACCATGACTATCTGGCAGATGCCTCAGTCTATCCCGGCTGTCCCCAAATGGGCACCGAAGGATGCCTCTTTCTTAAAGTCTCATCCTAAGGCTGACTCTGTAGTCATTTCAGCGGCTCATGATCGCTCCTCTGCTCCAAAGCACATGAGCACTACTCCTCGTCCTCTGGACAAGGAGTCGAGGCAGATGGATCAGTTCGGGAAAAAGGTCTACTCTTCGGCCACATGCGCCCTTCAGTCTCTTAGTTACGTGGCCCATATGGTGTCCCACCAAAAAGCGACTATGGCCAGGTTGGAGCCGAAGGTCCAGTTCATGGATGCTTCACCTCTAAAGGAGGAACTTTCCAAGAATCTCTGCTTCTCCAAGATCTCTTGCAGGTCTGCTGTGCGGGCCACTTACAATTCTGTCGATTCTGTGGCCTGTACCGCGGCAACTGCCGTTGCCCTTAGATGGCACTCCTGGCTTCGCCTTTTGGACCTTGCCAACTAGGTCCAGTCGGCAAATCAAGATGCCCCTTTTAGGGGCTCTGTCCTTTTTGGCAGGGACACCAAAGACATCATAACAGACCTATAGGACAAAGGAGTTGCACTTAGGTCTGTTAGGTCTATGTACTGATTGGGCTCTCAGCAACAACAGCAGCAGCCCTTTCAGAAAAACACCTGGAGGCAGAGGAAGAACACTCAGGCGCGCCACCAAGAGAAGCGTGAGGCCACAGGTACAGCCACCCCTCCTACCTCCAAGAATCAGAGACATTCAGGAGGTCCTCCCCCTGAGTGTCCCACCACTTCTTGACTCCCCGGCCCCACTATCTCCTCAGTCTTGCAACGGGGAGCAGTTGGGGGGGGGGGTTCGCCCACCACGCACAGGAGTGGAGGGTGATTACCTCCGACGAATTGGTCCTGCAACTAATGTCCGTCGGACACATCATAGAGCTCTTGGAGTTTCCCCCGGATAATACTCCACAGAAGTCCTCGTATTCTCGGGACCAAGCCCTTCTCGTTCGCGAGGAGGTAAATTCGCTGTTGCTCAAAGAAGCGATCGAGCACGTCCCCTCAGGACAAAGGGAAAAGGGATTTTACTCACATTTTTTCTTGATTCCAAAAAAGACCGGGGTCTTCAGACCCATACTTGACCTAAACCAGCTCAATCACTTTGTTGAGTACAAAAATTTTCGAATGCTGACACTCCAGAGCCTCCTACCTCTCCTCATGGAGAATCACTGGCTCTGTGCCCTGGCTATGCAGTATGCCTACCTGCACATCCCTATTTTTCCCAGCCACCGCCAATTCCTGCATTTCCGTTTCCAAGGAGAACACTTCCAGTTCCGGGCGCTCCCCTTTGGTCTGTCTTCGGCACCACGGGTTTTTACCAAGTGCCTGGCGGTGGTCACGGCGTTACTGCGCTGCCGAGGTATTGCAGTCTTCCCTTACCTGGATGACTGGTTGATTGCAGCCCCATCCAGGGATTCCTTGCTGGAGGCTCTTTCCTTTACTCTGGACTTGTTCAGTCGATTAGGGATCATGGTCAACGTGCCCAAGTCATCCCTTATCCCTGCCCAGAAACTCCAGTTTTTCGGGGCAGTCCTGGATACGGTCCGGTGCACAGCCTTCCTCCTTTCAAACAGGGTGGAGACCCTTACGCATCAGACCTCCAAAGTAGCCTCCCTCAGGACCATCCAGCCTGGGAAGTCCTTCGCCTTTTGGGCCTGATGGTGGCCTCCATCACTACCGTTCCCATAACAAGGCTCCACATGAGGATCACTCAGTGGTCCTTGCGGGTGCAATGGGCTCAACTTCTGGATGATCTGGACCATCCGGTCCTGATCTCCTCAGCAGGTCAGAAGGATTTGCAGTGGTGGATGTATTCTCACAAACTTTCCTTGGGACTTCCATTTTGGGACCCTGCACTAGCAGCTACCCTCACCATGGATGCCTTGAATATGGGGTGGGGTGCTCGCCTGGGGAACATCAAACTCAGGGACTTTGGTCCAGCTTGGAGATTTCTCTCCACATCAATGTTCTGGAGCTCAGGGCGGTCCTGTACGTGTTACAGGCCTTTCAGACCCTCCTTCTGAAGGGAACACTGCTGGTCCAAATGAACAATATGTCAGTAGTTTGGCATATCATCAAACAAGGAGGAACCCAGTCACACCCTCTTTGCATGGAGGTGACCAGGGTGTGGAACTGGGCAGTCCAGCATCATTTGGCCCTAGTGGCCGCGCACATTCTGGGCGTTTTAAACGTCCTGGCAGACAGTCTTAGCAGATCCAGAACCCTAGCTCACGAGTGGGAACTGCATCAGGAAGTGGCGGAATCCATCTTCCGAAGTTGGGGTTGTCCAGAAATCGACCTTTCACCTCCTTTTGCTCGCACGTTCCAGAGCAAGGTGCTTTTTGGAGCGACGCATTGTCTTTATCTTGGACAGGGAAATTTTTGTACGCTTTCCCTCCGTTTCCCATTCTGCAGAGGGTTCTTCTCAAGCTTCAGGCAGAGAGGGCAAAGATGATCCTCATTGCTTCTCTCTGGCTGAGACAGATCTGGTTCCCGCTGCTACAACAGCTTTCCAGAGAACCACTGGTTCCACTTCCAGTGACTCACGACCTCCTTACTCAGGATCAAGGCCGTCTGGTTCACCCGGGGCTCAGGACTCTGCATCTTCATGCATGGCTCCTGCAGACATAGTAATATCCCGTATCAGGGTTTCCTCTTGGGTTGCACAGGTCCTCATTGAGGCCAGAAAACCTTCTACCCGTTCCACTTACGCTATGAAGTGGAAGCGGTTTTCCATATGGGCGACCACTAAGGGCTGGAGCCCCTTCTCTTGCGTGGCCCCACAAGTCATGGAATATCTCCTTCACTTGTCAGACTCCGGTCTGTCCTACTCTTCCTTAAAGTCCATATCTCAGCTATCTCAACGCACCACGAGCTAGTGGATGGTAAACCCATGGCTCTGTTGGATGTCTCTAAAACCTTTCTGAAAGGGATTCTCCACCTGAAACCCCCCATCCGCAGCCCAACTCCACCTTGGGACCTGAGCTTCATCCTGGAAAAGCTCACCCTTCCTCCTTTCGAGCCGGCTATGAGCTGCAATCTACGCTTCCTGTCTTGGAAGGTGCTTTTTCTGGTGGCCATCACATCAGCCCGAAGGATTTTGGAGCTTCACACTGTAGACTGTAAGGAGCCTTACTTGATTTTCCATGGGGACGGGGCGGTCCTTAGAACCCATCCAGGGTTCCTCCCAAAGGTGGTGTCGGAAGCCACGCTGAACCAATCGGTAGAGCTTCCGGTGTATTACCCGTCCCCCTCTAACAGAGGTGAGGCACTCCTTCACACGATGGATGTCCTCTGAATTCTCTGGTGTTATACCAACCGGACTAAGGAGTTTCGCTCTTGTGACCAGTTGTTTGTCTCTTTTGCCCTGAGATCGAAGGGCAAACCGGTTTCTAAGCAGGACCTTTCCAAATGGTTAGGCAACTGCATTCGATTCTGTTACCAGAAGTACGATAAATCTCTGTCGGGTACCATCAGAGGTCATTCTACTAGGGGCATGGCTGCTTCCGCGGCCTTCCTAGAGAACGTTTCCGCCGCTGACATTTGTGCTGCCGCTACTTGGAATTCTGTCCATACTTTTACCAAGCATTATAATCTGGACATTGCTTCTAGGCGGAGGGCTGGCTTTGGCTCTAGCCATCCTGCAGGGCCTACTGTCGTAGACTGGGTCCTGTTCGGACTTCAGTTCTTTCCCTTTGGAGTTGGTTGTTTCCTCATCCCTAGTTTCTCTCGGTCTCTCCTCGGAGGGACTGCTTGGGACTCAGTCCTATATGTGATGACCTACTGAAGGAACCCTCTCGAAGTAAGATAGTACAGTTACGTAAGACCTTACCGTAACAGTAGATCTTCGAGAGAGGTTCCTTCAGTAGGTCATATTTTTCCCTCCCTCCCTCCTTCCCCTCATTTTATGTTTTACAGGGTCTCCAAATCCTGTTCGCTCCTGCTGTCAGGCCTCTTCCTGGCTCCAGCGGGAGAACTGGAGGGCGGGCTTGGGGACCACCCATTATATAAGGTCACACTGACGTCGGTCACGTGACATCGGGTGGGCGGTCCCCCATCAGGAATTGCTAGAAAAGTCTGCCATGCGGTGGCGCCAGTCCTATATGTGATGACCTACTGAAGGAGCCTTTCTCAAAGATCTACTGTTACGGTAAGTTCTTACGTAACTGTACTATTCAAATTCTGCAGCCACTGCTGATGGAATATGTCGGTCACAGATCTGCATGACACAATCTTGCACTGTATCAGCATGCAGCATGACAGTGTAGAATGCAACTTGTGCATTTAACATGCATTGTATTTGATGCTTATTATTGCAAGTCAGTGGCATTAACATAGAAACATTCATAGCATGGTAATTCATATGCAGTGTCATCACTGGAGAACTGATGTCTGTGGAAGGTTTACCCCAACAGTTCCCCTTGTACTGATTGTACTGAATGTCTATTTTTATAATTTCTTGAATAAAGCTGATTTAAAAAAAAAAAAAACAACTTGTACAGGACCACGCTACCATCATCCATCGAGGACCAGAAGGCTGATCTCACTGTTGGTCAACCAGAAAAATGACCGAAGGATCTCAGAAAGGCCCCATGGCTGCCGGGTTCACCTCACAGCTAGTGATCATGGAAGAGGAGGCAGTGACAGCCGCAGTGAGTTCCTCTTCAGTCTTGGTGCTGCTCCCAGCTGGGGACAGCGTCAGAGGGTCATTCTCTGATGATTTCAGAGAAATGTATTTGGCCCTACATGCCATTGGTGAGAGACGATTTCACTGCGGCAAGAAACACAAACACTGCCTTCGTGGGAGCAAGAAAGAACACATTCTTCCTACTCCCTCGACTCACCCAACTGCTCAGCCTTGGCCAAGCTTCCTTCAGTTAAGGATAAGGTCGAGAGCTCCTATGTACCCCTATCAGGCTTGCTGATCTTGACTCCAGTTGAGAGATTTCTGGAACCTGTTGATCAGCTCTCAGAGATCGACAAGGAGTCAGTTGCACAGACTCTGGTGCTCTCGGTCCTCACTCAGGAGGATGTGGCTTAGTCTATGTCCCCAGTTGGTTTGCCTCAGAGCAACCTCCACTTGTGATCATGCCTCCGAAGCCTCTCATGCTCAATATGGCCAGGCATTTGGTGTACAATAACCCGCTGTAGGAGATTCCACCAAGCCGCTTCGACAAGAAATTTGTCGAACGGCATTACAGCGATGGCACCATGCCGATAGCTGGCATTGTGCTGTCGGTGAAACAGAGTATTTTTTGCAGGTGTCTGCCCCCCCCAATTTATGAGTATCAACTTCGAATTGGAGTTGTTTCAGGGTGGGGGCGTACACACCGGAGAAAACAGTGTCGGTGTACCACGGATCATTACAGTGAAACTGCCGATGTTGTCGCTGTATTGGTCTTCACTGTATTTCCATTGCTATTTCAATAGTATACGGTTGGAGGATACTAGTCAATGTCGATCTTTGGGTCAGTGGTCAAAGTGACTGCGCCACTTACACTTTCAATCCCCTTTTACTGGGAGGTGCCTCCATCAATGCTTTTCAACCTTCTCATCCTCGGCAAGGAGAGGCATCAACACAAAATGTGTTGATGCTACAGGGAGCTCCTCTGGCAACACTGGACCATTCCTGTGAGAGGTAGGGCTCTCCCTCCTGGACCTACCTTGGCACACGCCAGTCCACACTTCACCAATTTCCCACATCCTGTCTGATGCTCTGACTAAGGAGTCTCTTGCTACTGCTGGCTTGCCAGATTGGTTCTCCGTGGAAATCGCATAGTCCTAGGACTCCAGGGTGGTCCATGGTGTTAAATGGTCAAGGGCCATTTTTGAGGAGTCCTTCGATAACTCTGAGGGTGAGTGGTCCATGGCCTCCACTAGGACTCACATTTTTGACCAAAAGTGGGTTGAAGAACTTCCTACCGACCATGGGCTGGTGTCTTTTGGGGCTTTGGTCTGACTAATGTCGCAGTCCAAGAATGTGCCCATGGAACCAGCTCAGAAGTTGGCTAAATACCCCTTTAGTGATATTCTGGATAAGGACAATTCCCCAGGGGTTGCCTTTCCCATGGGAAAGGCCCTCCTAGTACTGGGTCTGGAACTTTGGTAGCATCCAGCATCCTGCCCGGCACTGTCCTGCTGCATGGTCCAAAACTAAGCAGTCCCTATAGGCTACCATTTGGGGTTCTCCAACCATCCTTCGATTGAGGGTCTGATGTTGGACTTGGCCTTCTGTAAATTGTATGACTAAGGGGATGTGGATAAACCTGTGGATAAAGAATCCAAAACGACTGACCACGCAGCAAAAAAGGTCTACACTGTTGCATCACTGGGTCTCCGTCAGGCCAGCTCTGCTGTTGTGATGGCTAACTTTGGTCTCTCCCTGCAGGCTGTGCTTGATAACCTCTTTCCTCACTTTCCTGCAGACAGGCAGTTGCTGGTGACATTAGTCCATGACCAGTGTCAATGGCTGGCGAAACACCAGCTCTAGATGGCATTGTACATAGGCGAAGCTAGAGCCTCTGCCATGGCAACAGTCATTGTCTTGTGTCACAGGGCCTGGCTGCGGCTTTCCACCTTCATAGCAGAATCCCAGTACAAGCTGGCTAATGTTCTCTTTTTGGGTACCAACATCTTTAACCTTGGGGTGGTAGGACATGGATAGAGACGTCCAATGCCACTCTTGATTCTGTGGCTTCATCCCAGAAGAACCAAAGGGACCAAAAGCCTAAGAAGAAGGCCTTCCAGTATCAGCCCGTTCAGCCACTGTTGGCTTGGCAGGAAGGCCCGGCAGGGACAGTATCAGCACTGGTGTCCGGTACCCAGATTAGTCAGCCAGGGGCCAACAAAAGGGGGAGGGGCAGAGATGGCGGTGCTTCATCAGCCCCTGAAGATGGAGCCCCCTCCAGGGCTGAACAGTGACAATTTGTGGGGCGCCATACCCTCGCCCCTTCAGTCCCTGCTCCAGCTTCCAGTTGTGGGTCAACTACACCACTTTTTGCTGCACAGGTCCACCATTGCTTTGGACAAGTGGGTGCTAGAAGTGGTGGGCACTGGGTTGCCTCTAGATTTTGAGACTCTCCTGCCATACGGACTCCATGCTCCTCAGGAGTTCATGGTGTCACAGGACACCCTGTCCACCCTCAGGGTGGACATCGATCATCTCCTAGAATAAGGGGCAATAGCCCATGTCCTAGATGCCCTGGCCAGTCAGGGATATGTATCCAGGTACTTCCTGGTCCCAAAGTGAATGGGGGGCAGGTGCCTCATGCTGGATCTGCACAATCTCAAACAGATAATGCGGAAGCACAAGTTCTGGATGGTCACTCTGAATCAGGTCGAACCACCTCTGGAGCAAGGCATGTGGTTTTGCTCCCTGGACCTCCAGGATGCATTCTTGCCACATCCCAGTCTGTCCATCCCACTGCCAGTACCTTTGGTTTCACACAGAGGGGATACTCTACCAGTTCCAAATCATACCCTTCGACCTCTGCTGCCAAGGTCTTCACCAAGTGCATGGCAGTGATGGTGGCCTTCCTGTGGTGCAAGACCATCAGGATATATCCCTGTCTAGATGACTGGCTGAGAGCTGGATCATCCAAGGAGGTGGTAGAGTGGTACAAAGATCTGGCCTTCTTGACCTATTGGAGCTTGGTACTAGGTTAAAATGTCGAAGACAATATAGCCATGGGAAAAACCACAGGGTGAAATAGTTAAAAGCAATAGTATAACGAACCTAATATTAGCGCTATTCCTGTAACTGTATTGCTGTCAGGCAAACAGGTTAAAGCCTCTGCTTAGCAGTGTGCTGTCGAGCAGCTTTCATGGCTCAGAGGGTAGGGCCACAGGCAGGGAGGGCAGTGGAGCATCAATTTCCCAGGGTTCGAGTCCCCATCCTGGAACAGCTAATGTTTTTAATTTTTTGTGTCTCTCCAGGATATCTTCTGTTTCCCCTTCCCTCCTCAACAATCCCCGAGGTTCCTCCCCATTCCTGAGTTGCCCCCAAGTTATTTATAGTAAGTGGCGTGCCTCCCATAACAGGAGGTGCAGGGGGCCGACCCCTCTAAACACTGATCTATTTGTTAGTTACGGGTTCATAAAGTACTTGCTGCTGTTTTGCTGAGCGCTGTCTTTGCTTGAGGTATTTTGCCTTCCCGGTTTTTGACCGCGCTGTTAATGCTGTTGGTATTTTGACCCCGTGCCTGGGACTTAGGCCTTCAGATCAACCCTGCCAAGTCCAAACTGGTCCCCTCCCAGGTGATCAGGTTCATTGGGGCAGAACCAGACTCCCTGCGGGCCAAGGCCTGCCTCCTGGCAGACCAAGCACAGAATCTTACCTCCTTTGCCTGCTCATTTCAGTGTGGGTTCTCGCGCCCTGCTCGGGACTACACATGGCTGCTGGGGTGCATGGCCTTCTCTGCCAGCATGATCCATTGGGCTCGCTGGCGGATGCACCACCTGCACTGGAAGTTGAGTTCCCAGTGGTCCCAGTGCCTAGGTCACTTGCGGCAGCTAGTCCTGGTGACCTAGCTGATGTGGGATGCCATCCAGTGTTGGAAGACCATAGAGCCCACCTGTTCTGGTTACCCAGGGAGTCCCATCAACACATCAACCTGATGGAGCTCTGTGCAGTGCACTTGGCTCTGACAGAGTTTGCTCCAACAGATGGACAACACTACAACCATGATCTCCCTAAACAGGCAGGGTGGAAAGTACTCCCTTCCTTTGTGTCAGGATGCTCACCGCACCTGGAACCTTGTGCGCAGCCTGGGTGCAGATGATCTGGCAATCTGTGTCACCAGAATGAACAGTGAGCTGGCAGATGCTCTCACCTGGGTCAGAGAGATGTCTCTCAAGTGGTCCCTGAATCAGGAGATGGTAAGCCACCTGTCCTCAAAATGAGGCACCCCTGAGGGGGCACTAGAGCCATCTTCCAGATTGGCCTTCGCCTACAAGCCTCCGTGGGGTGGTGTTTCTAAAAATCAAAAGCATTAAGTTGCTTTATTAAAAACTAAGTATAGTACTTGACACAGCAAATTATCATGAACTGGTAGATACCAAACTTAAAATGGAAAGACCAAAAGCACAACAGTAGGGACCACAGAAAGAAGAGCCTATGCAGTCTAACAAGGCAATAGAAACATAGAATTTGACGGCAGATAAGGACCGCTTGGCCCACCTAGTCTGCCCATTTCCTCTACCTAACGGATAAGCTGCAGATCCTAGTTAACCAACAGCCTACTTCCTCCTACCCCCCACTATAATTGCCTTATGTCTGTTCCATGCATTCTTGAATTCCCCCTCTGTTTTTGACTGTACGACCTCCTCAGGAAGGCTGTTCCATGTATCCACAACCCTCTCTGTGAAGAAATACTTCCTCCACATTACCTCTAGGCCGTTCCCCTCTATCTTCAAATTGTGCCCCCTTGTTTTTGCACATCTCTTTTTCTGAAAGATGCTACCCTCTTGGACTTTGTTGATTCCCTTGAGTTATTTGAAAGTTTCTATAATGTCCCCACTCTCCCTCCTTTTCTCGAGGCTATACATATTTAGTTCCTTTAGTCTTTCTTCATATGTCTTCTGATGTAGACCCTACATCATTTTGGTTGCCCTCCTCTGGACAGCCTCCACCCTGTCTATGTCTTTGCGGAGATGGGGTCTCCAGAACTGTACACAGTACTCCAGATGTGGTCTTACCAACTGTTTGTAGAGAGGGCCAACAACTTCCTGTTTTCCACTGGTGATGCCTCTCCCTACGCATCCCAGTATCCCCCCAGCCCTCCTTACTGCCTTCTCACATTGCTGGCCCACCTTTACGTCGTCTGATATGAATACCCCCAGGTCCCTTTTCCATTTTTGTTGTTGTCAGTATCTCACCCCCCATTGTGTACTCTTCCCCTGAGTTTTTATTTCCCAGGTGCATTACTTTGCACTTCTTTGCATTGAATCTAAGCTGCCATACATTTGACCATTCCTCCAACCTTGCCAAGTCCCTTTTCATCCTTTCCACCCCACCTTGTGTATCAACCCTGTTGCAGATCTTTGTGTCATCTGCAAAGAGACATACTTTCCCTTCCAGTCCCTCTACAATGTCACTTATAAAGACATTAAGGTCCCTCGAGCGGTAGTGAAGTTGCTACCCAAGTGACGACGGAACCATCCTGGCAGGCTATGCTTGAGTCCATGCGGGCCATGGATTCAGAATTGAAAAGATGCTGCAAAAATTGGAGAATCATGATGCCGCTATCCAGAAACTTACCAGATCCATAGCTGAAGTGGACAAAAGGGTGACTTGCACTCTTGCCACCATTGCCTCCCTAACTAAAGAGAATGGCCAACTAAGAGGACGTATGGAGGCCCTTGAAAATGAAATACGGGCCGGGAATATTTGAATCATATAGGGTTCCCTGATGGTGTAGAAGGGACGTCCTTGCTACCATTTCTACTGGACTGGCTCAAAAGTAAACTTCAACTGGGCAAAGATTTCCATTGGGATACCCTCACAAAGGCTTACAGAGTTAATCTAAGGGTCCAACTGGTGGATCCTAATCAGCCACATTCCATCTTACTAAGGTCCAGGGGATCATATGTCCGAGATGTGGTGCTTGCAGTGGCCAGAGCAGCATACCCATTAAAGCTCAACAACACGGATGTCACGTTATACTCCGATCTCTCTTACCAGACTCATGCCAGGAGGAAGAATTTCAATGCAGTACACCATCGACTCCGTGGTTTAGGGATCATCCATTCTTTTTTTTACTGCCTGCAAGACTTCGTAATGTATACGGGGGAAGACATGGCAATTCACAAATCCACAAGATGCTGGCCGCTGGATGGAGAAAGTTGAGCAGTAATTTGCAGCACATCATGCTCCATCCGAATCTCAGGGATCTGATTCGGAGGGTGCCTGAACTGAAGAGTTAAAACAACCTGAAAATACAGGTCTGGACTAAACAGCATTATTCCCTGTTTGTTAAATTTCTAACTGGTTGGGGGTGTAGAGAGAGAATGTTTATCTCCCTTACACCAATTTAAAATGTTTATTGCGGCTATAGTGGAAGGGGCTACATACTTGAAGTTTTTAAAGCATTAGGGTGGCAGACATGCCACGTGGTGATTGCAGAGTTTCTGCCATAACATGACTCCCCATCATATGTGCCTAGCAGCAGGGTGCACTGCAATAGTTGTTAATTAGCAGTGTATTTGTTGTTAAGACAGAGCTGTTTTGGTAAAAAGTATGACTGTTCTTGTTTATATTTCCTATTCCTTAGAAGGGATCTGTCATTATATTTTAACATATTGTGCTTTGAAGTGCTATGCTAGTTTTGTTTTAATATGTGCTATACTTGTGGGGGTGAGGGCTTTATAAGGGCGTCACAGTTAATTTCTGTTTTCTCCCTAGTCATACAACAGTTTTAACCAGCAGTCTTCGGACTGTGTTTATATCTATGTGGAATCTCCCTAATGGACACACCTTATACCACTGAAGAGGCTGGCAATTATCAGTAGAGTTTTGGGACTCATTTGCAAGGGCTGACAGTCCAGGACTCCCCCACACCCTTCCTACTGTCCAAGATTACATGGTCCTATCTTATCTTCTCTTTGTAGAAGTCATGTTCTAATTTCAGTTACCATGTATGAGATACTATGGATGTTGTTATAGAGCGAGGGAGCGCTCCCAACCAATCGGAGTGCTCCTTTCCGCTGCGCGTGAGACACTCTTAATCTGTGAAGAGCATCTCCCATGCAGATGCCCTAGAAATGAGTACGTTCTGGGAACAGTTTTTTTAAATATATTATTGATCACTCTCTATCAATAATATATTAATACGTCCCCCTGTCGCCACTCGTTCCTGTATCAGAGTAGTTTCACTTGCCTTCAGCTTGAGCCAGAACAGCTCAGCTTTGCTTCACTGTTCTCGCTCCAGCCAAAGGCACGTGAAACCACTCTGATACAGCAACGAGTGGCTCCAGCGGATGTATTAACATATAATTGCTTATACAAAAAAATTAATAAACATAAAGTTAAAATAAAAAATGAGGCACCCCTCTGGTGGACCTGTTTGCCTCCTGGGAGAACAGAAAGCTATAGCTGTATTTGTCCTGCCCCCACAGTCCAGGACATTTTTGGGGGATGCCTTCATGAGGCCCTGGACCCCAGGCCTCCTCAGCGCCTTCCCTCCTTCCCCTTGGCCCACAGAATTGTGATCAAGGCTCAGACAGATAAGGTGCGGATGATCCTGACAGCCCAGACAGTTCTAGTATCCGGACCTCATCAGCCACAGTAGCAGGCCTCCATGGTGGTTGCCACTTTGCCCATCCCTGCTCACCAGACACCAGGGGAAGGTCCAGCACCCAGACTTTCAATCCCTGTACCTCTCAGCCTGGTTTCTGATTGGCTACAGTTCCTGGATTTGAACCTTTTGGAAGACATCCTTCACAGTGGGAGCTCGACTGGTTATAAATGATGTAGTAAATATTGTAATATATCCTGTTACCACAATTTTTAATAAATCATTTACAACCAGTCACGTTCTCACTGACTGGAGGACAGCGATAGTGGTTCCAATTTTCAAAAAGGGAAACAGAGGGAATGTGGCTAATTACAGGCCTATTAGCCTTACATCGGTTCTTAGTAAAACCATGGAAAACCTGGTCAAGAACAGAACAGGAATTAACATCACTAAATTACTCTGACATCCATCAGCATGGTTTTACTAAGGGACGTTCTTGTTTAACTAACCTGATCTCCTTTTACAACAACATTGCGACCAGCTTGGATAACAAAACACCAGTTTGTATAATCCTTTTGGACTTCTGTAAAGCCTTTGATAAGGTCCCTCACTCAGAACTAATCAGTAAACTTGATGAAATCGGGTTGAGCAAATCACTGATAAGATGGATCGAAAGCTGGCTTACTGGTAGAACACAGCGGGTAAAATTAGACAACTTTCTCTCCAATGTAGGAGAGGTTAGCAGTGGGGTCCCACAGGGATCGGCCCTTGGACTAATCTTGTTTAACTTATTCATCAGTGATATCAATGACAACATCAGGAGCCGCCTAGTTAAATTAGCTGATGATACCAAAATTGGAGGGGACGTCGCCACCATACCTAAACAATTATCCATGGTTGAGGATCTTCAGAAAATAGAAATTTGGACAAGAGACAACAAAATGTCCCTGAATTTAAATAAATGCATTGTACTACACATGGGAATGAGCAATCCTCATTATCAAATACACAATTCAAAATCAAATATTAAAAGCTGTGTCCGAAGAAAGAGACCTAGGTATAATCATCAACTCCTTCTCCTCTAGTAGGCATTGCAAAACAAATTGCTCAAACCACCAACATGATCCTTAACTGCATCAAACGCTCATTTGTTAAAGCTGAAAACTGCATCATCCCACTATACAGAACTTATATTAGACCTCACTTAGACTTCTGTTTCCTACTCTGGAACCCCTGTCTCAAATGGGACATTAATCTAATAGAACAAGTCCAGAATAAGGTGACCAAGCTAATCCCTAACTTAACCCGCCCTACATATAACGAAAGGCTCTCCAAAACTGGTCTAGTCAGTCTAGAGGAAAGAGGAAGCAGGGGAGACATTCTTCGACTCTAGAAAGATCCTTCAGAATTCGGTCCTTATGTTTCAGTGCGGGCTCCAATACACACACTGTGACATTAATTTCAGAAGCCACAACTTGAAATTAGCTATACATAGAGTCAATACCTTAAAAAGAGATAACGTTTTCTATCAGAGCAGCTAAACTATGGAATAACCTCCAACATCATGTGATCCTAGCTGAGAACTTTGACTCTTTCAAAGGTAGACTCGACAACCATCTAAACTAGGGCACAAGATGCAGCTAGTACACCTACAATGCTGTGGGAGATGTTCTCAATGGGCTTTGGCCTTCTTACGTCTAACCTACGTAGTACATTGTGGAGGCATCCTGTAAAGAGTTCTCGATCTGGTGCTAGGAAAAGGGTCTTGATCCCTTTACTTGTTCCATGGCGACTATCCTTGACTCTACCTATGGTCTGTCATCGAGGCATAGGTCAGGAAGCATAGAAAGACCAGGAGGAGTAGTAGTAGAATTCGTAAGTAGCATTTTATATTTATCAATAACAGTAGAATACAATAAATTGTTAAGATCGCTATATAGTTGTACAGACTATTCAACCTCTCCCTCCAAACTGGAGGTAGTGCCGGAGGACTGGAAAAGTGCTGACGTGATCCCCCTGCATAAGAGTGGGAGCAAAGAGGAGCCTGGAAACTACAGGCCCATTAGTCTTACCTCAGTGGTGTGCAAACTGATGGAAACACTGATTAAACAAGACATAGTTGATTACCTGGACAAGAACAACCTCCAAGACCCCAAGCAACATGGATTCATAATGGGAAGATCATGCCTGACAAATCTCATATCATTCTCCGATTGGGCAACGGCCGAATTAGTCATAGGGCACCCTGTGGACCTGCTTTATTTCAACTTCAGTAAAGCCTTCTATTCCGTTCCACACAAGTGTCTGGTAGCTAAACTCAAAAACACTGGTATTTCAGACCAGTTTATCAACTGGATAAACGTGTGGCTCCAAGGTAGAAGCCAAAGGGTTGGTAATCAATGGAGTGGGTTTAAGGAAGGGAGATGTTATAAGTGGGGTTCCCCAGGGTTCTGTCCTCGGTCCTGTGCTTTTCAACATCCTTATTAGTGACATAGGTAAGGACATAAATGGCAGATTAGCAATATTTGCTAATGACACTAAATTGGCAGGAAGGGTGGATACCGCAGAATCCATCAACAAACTTCAACCTGACCTAGGAAAACGTAAGGCATGATCCAACCAATGGCAACTCTGCTTTCATGCAAAGAAATGTAATGTGAGGCATTTGGGCAAAAACAACCCTAGAACGGAATATTGGTTGAACGGGGTGCAACTTAATACCTCATCAGAGGAAAGGGATCTCGAAGTGTTAATTCATGAGTCTCTTAAGGCAACCAATTAGCATAACAATGTATATAGCAAGGCCAACAGAATGTTGGGATGCATCAACAGAAGCTTTGACAGCAGGAGCAGAAACATTATACTGCCTCTTTACAGATCCCTGGTGAGACCTCAGCTGGAGTACTGCATCTAGTTTTGGAGCCCACATCTAAAGGACATCAACAGACTGGAGACGGTCCAGAGAAGGGTAACAAAGATGACAACAGGACTGCATGAAATCTCATACGAGGAACGCCTGAAAGAGCTGAAGTTATTCTCTCTGGAGGACGAGAGAGGGGGGAACATGATCGAGACATTTAAGTACCTAAAAGGCATCAACAAAGTGCCATACTCAGGACTGTTTACTAGGTCCCACAACTCTAATACTAGAGGGCACAACTGGAAACTCAAAGGGGGGGAGGTTCAGACATGATGTCAGGAAGTTCTTTTTCTCCAAGAGTGTGGTGTCACCTTGGAATAGTTTACCCGCCGAGATGGTGGAGGCCAAAACAGTCACCTCCTTCAAACTTGGCTGGGACAGGACATACATGCAACACAGAGTCGAGGGTGGGGACTCATCTTGAGTAAGAGTTCAATTTTAGTAGGCATGGCCCGACAGAGGTCCATACAAACAAATGGGTAGACTAGATGGACCTTTGGTCTCCTTCTGCCGTCACCCTTTCTGTGTTTCTGCTTCTATATACAAAGGCCCTACCAACAGAGAAAACAAAGTTCTTCATCTGAGGGTATCTCTGATTCCAAGTTTCAGTTTCTCTGGCAAAAATATTGCTGCTCTTTTTATAACAAATCTTTGCCTGACAGTTAACTTCTTCATCCTGCACTCATTAAGGAGGCATTCTGTTTCTCAGAAAATGTATCAGAGTTCTTGCCAGTTTCTTTGCAGTGCAGACTTACAAATAGAACAGTGTCCCAAGCTGGCCTCCTGCTGACTGCTCTTCAAAAGCGTTTGCAAACAAGCCTGAGAGGAGCTCAAACTGCATCTCAGGTTAACCCCCTAAATTCCAAATAGCGTGTTGCAGTCATTTCAACAGTATATCTGTATACATTTCAAACAGAAATCCCAGTATCATTTACAGTTTCACACAAAGATTCACATGTATTTTTATAACTGCAGATAAGCAAGGGGGAAGAAAAGACAGAAACAGCAAGTGAAGGCAGAGAGATAGCTTAAGGCAGAGAATCACAAGACCGTCAGTGATGGGTTCCTAGGTCTCACAAGAACATTTGGTTGTGCAACCAGACAGATAAGAGATGGAAAAGAAGAGGATAGAACAGATCCTTGCGTTTAACTCTTTCTGCATAACAATGGGGCAGGGTCTTATTCAACCCAGTCACGTGGTCCCTTTCTGAGTCGGGCCTACGAGCGATAACCCTTAAGGCGTATCTGGCAGACATCACTGCTTACTTGACATGAGTTGGTAGTCTGACGGTGACCCAGGAGAAGGTGGTCAGTAACTTTTTTAAGGGCCTTGACCACTTCTCCCCTCCAGTGCATGAACATCTGACACCTTGGAAACAGCTGCTGGTGTTGGCAGTGCTCATGAGCAAGCTATTTGAGCCTATGCACAGGTGTGAGATGTCTCGCCTGTCATGGAAAACCACCTTCCTGGTGGCTTTCATGTCATCCAAAAGGATTAGCAAGCTCCAGGCACTCTCGGTGGAGTCTCCATTTCTATTTTTCCACAGGGATAAGGTCATACTTTGGCATCACCCGAAGTTCCGTCATATCAGAGCTTCACTTTAACTAGGTGGTCACCTTACCAGTATACTTTACGGGCCCGACCTCAGAAGCCAACTGTAGTCTCCACACTCTAGACCTACAAAGGGTGCTCTCTTATTATAAAGTGTGCACTAATTTGAGTTCAGGTGAGGCTCGCCAGCTGTTTGTAACATATTCTGGAGTCGAGCCTGGCAGACTGGCAGCTAAGCAGATGATTGCAAGATGGATAACATCCTGCATCAACCTCTGCTATAGGTTGGCTGGTAGGGAGTCGCCCAAGGGGTTTAACGCTCATTCCACCAGATATACAGTACCATTGCATCAGTGGCTGCTTCCAGGGACATTGGAAATCTGCAGGGTTGCAACCTGGAGTAAAGCACACACCTTCATATTCCATTACAGTGCCAACATTATGAGCAGTCGGGATGCTACATTTGGGTCCTCAGTTCTCCAGTCTGTGTTTGCCAAATAGGGGTGCATGCCTTCCCTCTCCTCCTGGAAGACTGCTTTGAGTCTGCCAGAGTGTGGATAGTGAGCTGTATCTATGTCCTTAGAAATATAGGTTACTCACCAGTAACCATAGATCTTCCACGGAGTGGTCTCTTGCAGCAGGTAATACACTTTGGTAATCACCAGAGGGCGCATGGCAACTCTCTTCTAGCAGTCTTTCACCAGGGGCCGCCCACCGATGATATCATCATCCTGCTCCTATATAAGAGTGGGCAGTCCCTGGTATCCTCAGTTCCTTTTTTTGCTGACTTCAGCTCACACGCAGTTCTTCTTAGTGCCTGCAGTTCTTTACCAAAAATTAAAAAAAAAACCTGAATCCTGGAACGGTGTTTCATTTCGCCATTCACACTACCATCAACAACAGAATTCTCTCCTCATTAATGATTGCGACATTACAAAATGACTTTCCATCGACTTTCTCATCAATGGTGCTTAAACTAATATTTATTTTCTTTTCAGCCAAACAGGGCTTCCACCCTCATCAGTGGTCATCATAAACATGACCTCCTCATCTACGAGGCTTCTCCCTCGTTGACTGTCACTACTCCAAGTGACTAACCGTCGACGGTGCACCTCATTGATGGGGCTTCCACCTTCATCATTAGTCATCATAAACATGACTTTCTCATCGACGAGGCTTCTCCGTCATCAACTGTCACTGCTCCAAGTGACTCTCCATCGATGGGGCTTCCACCCTCATCAACTGTCACTGTTCCTAAGTGACTCACCAACGATGGTGCACCTCATTGATGGGACTTCCACCCTTGTCAATGGTCATCATAAACATGACCTCCTCCTCGTCGAGGCTTCTCCCTCATTGACTGTCACTACTCCAGATGACTCTCCATCAATGGGGCTTCCACCCTCGTCGATGATTGTCATGAACATGACTTCTTCGTCGATGAGGCTTCACCCTCATCGACTGTCACTGTTCCAAGTGACTCCCTGTCAACTTCTCCATTGATGATGCACCTCATTGACGTGGCTTCCACCCTTGTCAATGGTCATCATAAACTCAACCTCCTTGTCAACGAGGCTTTCACCCTCATCGACTGTCACTATTCCAAGTGACTCACCATTGCCTTCTTCATTGATGGTACTTGAACTTCGTTGACGGTGCTTGCATAATAAATTGCCTTTCTCGATGGCCACCACTGCCTGTGCACACCATCGAGGTGCACCATATTTAGGCGTGCCCATTGATGGGGTTGCGTCCCTCATCAACAACCACCATTCACGGTGCACCACAAAATGGCTTAATTTTTGACACCTGTCCACCCTTTGTCGATGCTACTCTTGAACACTTTATAGGCTCTTTCATCACTGATTACCTGTCAACCACGGGCTTGCCAGGAGAGATTGCCTTCCTGTCTCTCCCTTGTCCTCGACATGGGATTTTGTTTCTCAGCCACAGTGCTTCACATATGCAAGGCTTTCAGCCTCTTGACACCAGTGGACAGCATTCATCCCTCATGCTCCCACTCCTTCTCCTCGCAAGTTTTTTCATGCCAATGGGAACCTTTCCCCCCATGGCTTTTCCTTACTCCTAAAAAACTATGTGGAGGAGTCAGAGGTCCTTTCCTTCCCCGGAAGGCGGTTCTCATTCCTCTTCTATGCCTTACGCATATACCCTCCTCAGAACACGAGGATGCTGTCAGTCACACTACAGACTCCATTCCTGATGATCCTTCCTCGCCAGGATGTTCCGTAATACAGTTTTGACTGTGTAGGACCGGCTGTCACCGGTTTCTGCTATGGCTGGAGAAACAAAACTACTTATACCACTTTCTGGTGAATCACCCCTTTATTACAGGGACCCGGACTCCGCTTTAATTGGCCTTTAGTGCAGCTCATGGTCAACGCCTGGTAACACACGAGCTCACTGCTTCTCAGTAAAGAGTCATATCTCAAAGGCACATCAAGCAAGCACTTTGTCTTTGTGACTTTACCTTATATGAGCCATATGGTTAAGTACCAACAGTACTCTTTGATCCTCTACTTTGGTTTCCTCAACAAACCTCCTCTTTATCAAGGTAATAAAACAATTGTTGATAGTAATTTTACTTATAAGTCTACCTTCAGATGCTACTCTGGATATCATGTGGCTCACGCTACGGACTCTGAGTGTCCGACTCATTTCCATATATGCAATGTGAATACGCTGTTTTTTATGGCTCAGAATCCTTTTGGCTTAGAAACCCAGACCATTCTGGAAAAAATCCAAGCTTCAGGTATGATTTTTCGCAAAGTACATGATATATCTTTACTTATCATGGCCTCTGGACCCTCCTCTTACCAGTCTTTCTTCCGAGGCATAAGGGAACTATGAGTGTTTTACAGGTTTGCCTCAGGGGACGTCCTCAATTTCGGATCATGACCAGTGATTCTAACTCCTCCTTCAGTGGCTGTTATGCACCCACCCTCCTGGGTGCCCACACCAGTCGACTACAGTTTATTCCCCATGGGTTTTCCCCACAGCCTTTTTCATCCAAATCTTGGTTGCCATGGGTGACCTCCTTGCCCAACCCTTCCCGGCCTGGCACGTGAATTCCAACAATGAATGGACTCTTTGACATTGCTCAAAGAATGGATATACCGGAGCTCATCTCCGCTCCTCCTCCTTTCTTCCTACCCATTTCATATTTCTCCAGAATCATACACCCATTCTCAGGGAGGAAATCTTTCCTTAATCCTGCAGAATATGATCACCAGGATTCCCATAGCGGACCTACATTGCCACTTTTCGTTACCCTAACTTTGTTCTTTTGTCCAACCTAAAGGTCTTTACCACATGTCTGGTACTTGTGACAACAGCATCACATTAGGCCAGACTCTTCATGTCCCCTTGCCTACATGAATTGCACGTTTTTGCAACCTCCTGGGGTTTTCTGCTCTCCTCCATGCCCACTGACCCCATCTATTTTAGCACTTCAGAATAATGGCTTACTGGTCCCAGTAAAGTCAGATCCTGGCCTAGCAGCTTCAAAACATAGAAGCAGTGTTGGACACAGTCATGGGGCAATCTGTTCAGTAGACCTGTCTACACAACAGAGACAGCGACCAGGTACCCTTGGGACCTATGCTTAGGTCACTCCTGACCTTCCCGTTGCCCTCCACTGGTGGAAGCCATCATTTCCATTTCATTTAAGGCATACCGTTTTAGTCCCCACCTCCATATGTCCAAGCCATGGGACCCGGACCTCGCCCTCTCCACATAATCCTGCTGGACATGAGAGCAGTGTACCTTGCCCTCTGGGCTTCTCTCCCTTCCTCTATGCTGGAACCTGTCCTACTTCAGATGATCAGCTCCTCAGTGGTGTATTTCCTATGCAATCAAAGGGAATGAGGTCCCTCAGCCACTACACGGAGCCTATGAGGGTCTGACACACAGTCTACAACTGGAACGGCCTTTGGTGGCCTTCCATCCCTCCAGCTGTCACAATATCTTATCTGATACCTTTTCCTTACAGCGTACCCTGCTGAATTTACAGCTTAACCATGCTACAGTGCTTCTTCGCAGCCCTCCTCAGACTGCGACAGCTGTGGTTTCCCTATTGCATCTACCAGTAGTGTCACCACTGCCCTTACAGGCCAGACATACTGACTCAGAGTTGGGGCACTCTCCTTTACCCCAGCCTGAACACCGTACACTGCTCCGCTAGCTAATATTCTTTGGGTTTCACGTAAAACGTTTACCAGGGAAACATATAAGACTAAAGGGAAATGCTTTTCCATATGGGCTGCTTTCCACTCTCTAACTCCATTTTCATGTCTTTTAACCAAGGCCTTAGACTACTTGACCTCACTTGCCAGGAAGGGCCTTAGCTATTCCTCTATTTAAGTCCATCTGGCTTCTACTTCAGCCTTTCTCGAACCTTTGAAAGGTACACTATTGTACCAACATCATCTTGGCATGATGTTTCTAAGAAGCATGCTACATATCAGACTTCCCATCAATCGGCCCTCCCCTCCTTGGGATCTGAATTCCTACTGGACAAGCTCACCCTCCCACCTTTTGAGCCAGTGGCTACCGCTGCTCTCCACTTCCTGTCCTGGAAGACAGTATTTCTAGTGCCAGTCACTTCAGTTCGCCATATTTCCGAGATTCATGCTGTACTGTATCGAGAGCCTTACTTAATCTTCCACAAGGATAGAGTGGTTCTCTGCACCAATTTCCCCTTTTTTACCCAAGTGGTCTTGAAACACACCTTAAATCAGAAAACCTCTCAACTATTTGTGACCTTCGCCTCCACGGGGAAAGTTCCCCTGTTGCTAAACAAACCCTTTCCAATAGGTTAGCCCATTGTATAAACTTGTGTTATATAACAAGCCATTAACAGGACCTGTCCAAGTTTATTCCACTAGAGCCATGGCCAATACAGCGGCCTGCTCCAAAGGGGCTTCAATCACAGATATATACAATGCAGCCACATGATCTACAATACATGCTTTCACGAAGCACTATAATTTAGACATTGCTTCTTGCCGTAAGATGGCCTTTTTTGGCCGCGCTGTCCTACAAGGCATTCTGTGATAACCTTTCCACCCTTCACGGGTTTACTGCTTCGGACTCATCCCAAGTATATTAGCTGCTGCAAGAGACCACTCTGTGGAAGATAGTACAGTTACGTAAGAACTTACCGTAACAGTAGATCTTTGAGGAGTGTCTCTTGCAGCAAGTACAGTCCCTCCCTCCATCCCCCTTCTTCTCTAACAGAACGAATTTTGGATCCAGATGCATATGGGAAGGGATACCTATGGTACCTCGGATCCCCTCAGTCCTCGCTTAGTGAGCTGAATCTGGTGGGGAACTGAGGATATCAGGGACCGTCCACTCTCATATAGGAGCAGGATGATGATGTAATCAGTGGGCGGCGCCTGGTGAAAGACTGCTAGAAGAGAGCTGCCGTGTGCCCTCTGGTGACTACCCAAGTGTATTACCTGCTGCAAGAGACACTCCTCAGAGATCAACTGTTACAGTAAGTTCTTATGTAACTACTTTCTAAGAGTGGTATGCAGTTCACATCCACACAACAGGCAAAACAAAATCCCTGACTTTTCTCTTCAGGCAGCCTCCCCAGTTCCTATAAGGAGCAAACTAACTCACTACTTCCAGGAATGGTTAAAGATCACCACAGACAAGTGGGTCTTGGAAGTGGTGAGTCAGGGTTTGTCCCTAAGTTTCAAATCCCTTCCTCCTTTAAGAACAGGACTGTTCAGGGCAGTTCCTTTCACAGAAAGAAAGCTGCTCGAACAGGAGGTTCAGGCTCTGCTCTTATCAAGGGCAGTAGAGCATGTTCCTTCCAGACAAAAAAGATAAGGTATTTTCTGACAACAAAGAAAAACGGGGAGTGGCGGCCTATACTAGACCTCAGACTGCTAAACAAATACTTGGTAAAGCCCAGGTTCAAGACGGTCACACTGGCCATAATTCTGCCAACACTACAGAAAGGAGACTGGCTAGCCTCCTTAGACATAAGGGACGCATTCTTCCATATTTCTATAAGGGAGTCACACAGAAAATATCTACGGTTCAGACTCCCTTTAGGCCACTACCAGTTCTCAACACTACCCTTTGGTCTTACTTCAGCACCAAGAATGTTTACCAAGTGCCTGGCACTGGTGGTGGCACACCTAAGAAGACTAGGTGTTTCAGTTTTTCCCTACCTGGATGATTAGCTAATCATAGAAAAGTCTCACCAGCTGGTGAGAGCACCTACAGGTAACCCAAGACCTGTTGCAGTCCTTGGGGTTCCTCATCAACGTCAAAAAATCAGTCCTAACCCCTGTACAGGTATTACAGTTCATAGATGCGGAACTGAACACCATTGTGGGAAGAGCTTTCCTCCCTCAAGAGAGGGTAGACAGCATTCTGCACTTGACAAGCTTGCTTGTCCTGAACAAGCCAAAACCAGCAAGACAGTTTCTGCAATTGTTAGGCCACTTGGCCTCAGCAACAGGCACAGTCCTGGGTGCCAGGTTTCAAATGAGAAATATTCAGTTCCATTTCAGGGCACACTGGTGCCAGAGGTGGGACTCTCTCTCAAAACCCATCCCAGTAACAAAGGAGTTACTGCAGGCACTCCAGTGGTGGAAGGAACCAGACAACTTAAGGGAAGGGGTCCCCTTCTTGCAGGAATCCCCATCACTGGTTCTCACAACAGATGCTTCCCTGCTAGGATGGGGTGCTCACTTAGGGGATCACACCACTCACGGCACATGGAAAAGTGCAGAATCACACCAGCATATAAATCTGCTAGCACTGACAGCAGTGTATCTGGCCCTTCAGGCTTTCTCTTGTTTGCTCCAGGGAAGGGTGGTACAAGTTAGAACAGACAATATCCCAACAATGTACTACATCAACAAGCCGGGAGGGACAAGATCCACTCCCCTTTGCACAGAGGCAATGAAACTCTGGAGCCTAGCTTACTCTCTCAATGTCTTCTTACAAGCAATCCATCTGCCTGGCAAGACAACATGTTGGCAGACGCATTGAGTAGGATAAACCAGGCCCATCATGAATGGATACTGAACAAGCAGGTGGTGGGCGTCCTTTTCAGGCAGTGGGGCACCCCAGAAATAGATATACTTGCATTCCACCAGAACCACCACCTACCTCTGTATTGTTGCAGGGCCCCTTCCAAGGGAACAGTTCCCCTGGATGCTTTGATCCTGGATTGGACAGGGAGGCATCCCTGTGCTCTCTCAGTGTCTCCTTACAAGCAATCCATCCGCCTGGCAAGGACAACACATTGGCAGATACCTTGAGTAGGATAAACCAGGCTTATCACAAATGGACACTGAACAAGCAGGTGGTGGACATCCTTTTCAGGTGGTGGGGCACCCCAGAAGTAGATCTGCTTGCATCCCACCAGAACTGCCACTTACCTCTGTATTGTAGCAGGGCCCCTTCCAAGGGAACAGTTCCCCTGGATTGGACAGGGAGGCATCTCTGTGCTTTCTCTCTTTTTCCCCTGCTACTCTGGGTGGTCATCAAGCTCAGATCACAGCCAGCTTCAGTGATCTTGGTTGCCCCAGCCTGGGCCAGACAGCCTTGGTACTCCCTCCTGCTCTCAATGTTGGTAACCAAACCGATTAACCTACCACAGAGGACAACCTACTGACCTCCTTCCAAGGGAGGGTCATGTACCCCAACCTCAGGTCCCTCTGACTCAAGGCATGGCTCTTGAGGACACAGGCTTGCAACTTTCTGAAGGAGCCCTGGAGGTTCTTAGAGGGTATAGGAAACCTTCTACTAGAAAACCTATGCCTCAAAATGGAAAAGGTTCTCTATATGGTGTAAGGATAAGGGTGTGGCCCCAGCTGAAGCTGGCATACCAACCTTGTTGGACTATCTGACTCATCTGCATTTCCAAGGTCTGCAGCATTCAACCTGAAAGTGCACCTGGCTTCGGTGTCAGCATACATTTCAGCTGGAAAGGACACCTCCATAGCATCAAATCCTATCTTCAGGAGGTTCTTTAAGGGAATGTCTCACCTGTTTCCCCCTCACGGGGAACCAGTGCCAGCATGGGACCTGAACATTTGCATTGCTCAGCTTATGCTTCCTCCCTTTGAGCCCATGACCTCTGCAGATCTCTAGCTTGTTACTTGGAAGGTAGTCTTCTTGGTGGCAATCACATCTGCCAGGAGAATGTGAGCTCCAGGCCCTCTGTGTGGAAAAGGAATATGTTTCCTTCCACAGGCACAAGGTAGTGTTGAGAACTAATAGGAAGTTCCTCCCCAAAGTGATCTCGGACGTCCATTTGAACCAGTCTATTAACTAACCGGTTTTCTTCACTGAGCAGTCTAGCTTAGGGGAGTGTAGACTTCACAGCCTTGATGTAAAAAGGGCTTTAAGTTACTACATGATTCATACCAGGGACCATAGGCAGGACAGGCAACAGCTGTTCCTCTCCTATGGAGCGGTAGGTAAGGGGACACGTGCCTCAGAACAGTCTCTCGATGGATAGTTCTGTGCATCCAGTTTTGCTAGTCAAAAGCAGGTAGGGTGCCCCCTGTTGGGCTTAGGGCCCATTCTGCAAGGGGCACAGCTGCCACTATTGCAGCTACCCGAGAGGTGCCTTTGGTGGAAATCTGTAAAGCAGCTACCTGCAGGTCAGTTCACACCTTCCCTAAGCATTATAGCCTGGACACCCAATCCAAGAGTGATGCCAGGTTTGGCACAGCAGTCCTGCAGTCCTGCAGTCTTTTTCCTAAGTAGATTCTTTACCCACCTCCATGAGATACTACTGCATAGTCTGCAAGAAGTAATAATATTAGTGGATTCCTGGGGTTAGAAGAAAAAATTACTCACCTGTAGTAATCTTGTTTCTTCCAAAGGGATCCACTAATATTATTACTTCCCACCTTGCCTCTCCTGGCAGAATCAGTAAAAACCTCTCCAGTGCTGATAGCATGTATACTTGGAGTGGTATGCCATCTGCTGGCACTTCTTTGTAATGCTTTATATAGCTTAGTAGCTCTTTTTTTCTTTAGGTGAATCTGACATTTAGAAAAGGGGAATTTTTCTCTTTTTTTCCTGTGATTTAATGTTTACTATTTGCCCCATTTGGGGCATTTTTTCTATTTCTATTCTAATTAGATGTTACTATGGCCTCTTTGCAGGCTCGTAAGAAATCTGAGGTTAGAATGTAGGCAGTTACACTAGGCAGTTTTTGAACTGAATGCACAAGCTAAAGATTCCATCATTAGCAAAGCATTCCATTTGGCTCCAGGGCAGTGCTGGCTTAAAGGAGTACTGCAAGAAGTAATAATTTTAGTGGATCCCTTTGGAAGAAACACAATTACTACAGGTGAGTATTTTTTTCTTTTCTGCTTGCTCAGTCTAGGGCCTAGAGTTTTCTGGCGAGATGCATTGTCCCTCTCTTGTAAAGAGAGGTTCCTTTACACTTTTCCTTCCTTTCCTCTGATTCAGATTGTGCTAATCAAGTTCCAAATGGAAGGAGCCACCCTAATTCTTGAGGTTCCTTTCTGGCCTTGTCAGATATGGCTTCCCTTGCTGCAGCAGTTAGCAGTGGAACCCCCCAGTACCCCTTCCCCTGTGCAAGGGCCTGCTGTCACAGGAGCAGGGAACCCTGATCCATCCTGGCCTCAAGTCACTCCATCTCCATGTCTGGTTCCTGAAGACATAGCCATTGCGAGATTTGGAGTGTCCCCAAAATTGGCCAATGTTCTGGTGGCTGCCAGGAAGCTATCCATCAGAGCCACTTACTCCATGAAGTGGAAGTGTTTTGTTTTGTGGGCCACTTCCCATCAACTGGATCCCTTTGCTTGCCCAGTGAATCAGATTGTAGAGTATTTACTGTCCTTGTCAGATGTAGGACTGCAATACTCTGCTCTCAAGGTGCACTTGGCTGCTGTATCAGCTTTCCATGAGCTTATTGATGGCCATACCATGGCCCAGCTAGAGGTGGGCTGGACATTTTTGTGAGGCATTTTGCACTTGAAGCCTCCCATCTGCAATCCAGTTCTGGCTTGGGACTTGAATTATGCTCTAGAGAAGCTTACATTGGCTCCTACTGAGCCAGCCATGACTTGCGAGCTACGCTTTCTATTGTGGAAAGTGTTGTTTTTAGTTGCTAATACTTCTGCTCAGTGGATTTCCAAGCTTCAGACTCTTGTGTGTGAGCCTCCTCATTTGATTTTCCAACAAAGACTTTGCATACCAGCCCTAAGTTTTTTACCAAAGGAGGTGTCTGAGTTTACCTTAAATCAAACCATCCACTGTCCAGTTTATTTTCCAGAGCATGCCAGTCCAGGAGAAGCATTGCTCCATACCTTAGATGTACTGTAACTAGAATACTCAAGTATTATGTTCACCATATGAAGGACTGCAGGAAGTCCTCGCAGCTTTTCATTTCTTTCACCCCTGGGAAACACAGAATTCCAGTTTCTAAACAGTGCCTTTCCAAATAACTGTACTACTGTCTGTTATCGTAAGTACGGTAAGGAACTTCCTGGAGTTTGTGGCCATTCAACCAGAGGCATGGCCACTTCCATTGCCTATTTCAGGAATGTTTCAATTGCAGAGATCTGTGCTACTGCAACTTGGAGTACTGTCCACACTTTCATGAAACATGACAGTCTAGATATTGCCTCCAGAAGAAGGGCAGGCTTCAACCTGGGTGTGCTTCAAGGCCTTTCTTAGGCCTGTGGCATCCAACCACCCAGACTCTGTCAGTCCTACTTGGGCCTCGTTCCATAGGTGTGGCCTGATGAGATATCCTTGAAGAAGACAGAACATTTACGGACTTACCATAACAGTAGATCTTTGAAAGAATCTCTCTTTGGAGGGGTTGTGGGATAACAGATGGACCAGACACAGAACTTCATGTTTAACACACAATCTCTGTGAGAAGTTTATTTAAACACAGGGGATAACCTTAAGCAATTGCATATCCCTTCTTCAATACATCAGTTTGCAGCAACAGACTATGCATGTCCTTCCTCTGCAGTTAGTCAGCACCTACTAATCTATCTCTTCAGAGAAAATTAATTAATTCCCTGTGTTGGTCCTGTGTGTTTGGGTGATGGGGAGCTCAAAAAGGAAAAAAAACAAAACAAGCTGAGAAGGAACCTCTGTGCAGACGCACTGAAGCAAGGGTTATACCAAAGGGCACTGGCATTAAGGACAAGTTTCAAAGAAACACATCACACATATCCCCATAACGCAAAGCATCATGGGATGTATATGCAAATCACTATGACATTTTAGGCTGGTTCAGCTTAAAGCAGGAATGCATGGTGCCAAAGGGTACCTCAAACAATATCCACACATTTTAACAACACAACAGGGGGTTTCTGATATCTCTACCCTGGTAACTTAATTGTATAATACAGTCACCTAGTAACTTTTTACCTTTCTCAAAAACACCTAGTGGTGTGGTATTTTTAACATTTACAGGTGTCATACACATAAGGCATATACATGAATGTATTTTATGACACAGTGCTATGCATACTAAATCCAAAAATGAGGAACACAGCCTGTTGTTTTACATCAGCTCGGAGGTCACCACAGTAACCTCCCTATATGAGGACCAACATAGAAGTTGACGGCAGATAAGGACCGCAAGGCCCATCCAGTCTACCCATTTCTTTTTCTACCTTATAAATGTGCCATCGGCCTTTGCTCTGTCAATGGCCTATCTACTCAGCACTGAAGCAAGGGTTATGCCAAAGGGCACTGGCATTAAGGACAAGTTTCAAAGAAACATATCACACATACCCCCAAACTGTGGCACTATGAATAATAGGCTGCTATAGACCACCAGCAGCAGGACCACAGCTCCTGACACATCTATCATCACAAATGGACGAGACACCTCTGGAAACAGTTGTACTAGGCGACCTTAACTACGACTTGTTATCTAACGGATTGCTACCCCTAAAACAATTTTGTGACTCCCATGGGTTCTTCCAACTTATACCTGAACCAACTCGCATTAACAATAAAAACCCAGTGAGAAGCACCCTCCTGGATGTCCTCCTTGTCAATAAACCACACTACTTTTCTCATGCCGGTATCCTTCCAGCGGATGTTAGTGACCACTGCCTTATAGCTGACATAAGAACTATCACTAAACCACTAACTACATAAAAGTTCTCTACCAGAAGATCTAGATGGAACTTTGACCCTCTGGCCTACTTCAACGATCTAAAAAACTCTCTACTCTGGCAGAGTTTCTACCTGGCTAAATCGGTAAATGATGCCTATGATCTTCTCCAAAATAGCATAGCCAGTGCCCTAAATAAACATGCTCCGTTGACCAAAACTCGAATAAAAACCAGAACCTGCGGTTGGTTCTCACGGACCTAAAAGCTTTACTCAGAAGAGACCAACTATGGAAAATGGCCGGAAATCGCATGCGAAGCAGACTGGTGTCTCTTTAGGACTAAGGAATGCCTGCCTGAGGCTTCGTCAGAGGCCAAGGCCAACTTTTATCAAAATGAATTGCTATCTGCATCCAATAGCCCTGCCAAATTTTAGTCTACCATAAAGGAACTGTCTGGACATTCACCAGGTACTGTACTACCTTCCAAAATTACCATTGACAATGCAACTATCACTAACAAATCCAAGATTCTTCAGGCCTTCAACAACCACTTTGCCACTGCAGGCATGGCATTCGATAATGCACCAGTAAGCAGTCTACGTCCACAGCTCAAAGCTCAGCCGCCTGAACCAAGTAATAAAGATATGATCTTCTCCTTTTCCCCAACTACCATTAAGGAAGTTGAAGACCTTCTGCTACAGCTAGATATTAGAAAAAGCACAGGAGCCGACTCCTTTGACCCAATTTTTTGAAAATTGCATACCATATACTTGCCCCACCTATATCACACCTATTCAACTTGTCCCTAGCCCAAGGCTCTCTCCCCGCAGAATGGAAAACTGCTCATGTCATGCCACTATTTAAAGCACGAGACCCAAGTGACCTAAACAATTATAGGCCAATCTCTCTTTTACCAATACTTTCGAAAATGATGGAAAAAATTGTGGATATTCAGTTGAGATCATTCCTAGACGACTCCTCATTGCTTAATCCTATGCAGTCCGGCTTTAGAGCAAAGCATAGCACTATTACGGCGTTGGCCAAAGTCACTAATGTTTGTCAACGGGACCTTGACAATAAAAAATTTGTTTGTGCAGTGTTTCTAGATCTCAGCAAGGCCTTCGATACCGTCGACCACTGCCTACTTCTCTCCACCCTAAAATCCATAGGCATGGACTCAATCTCATTGGATTGGTTCCAGGACTACCTCTCCGACAGGCAGCAACAAATCGAGGCCGAAGGTGAGCTCTCTCCACTCAAACCAATAAAAAGAGGAGTCCCACAGGGATCCATACTGGGCCCTCTACTGTTCGCCATCTGCATTAATAACTTGGATTTGGGAATCAAGGAAGCCAGTATACACCTGTTTGCCGATGATATGGTGCTCTATCTAAGCCATGATTCTCCTGGAGCCGCGTGCTCAGAATTACAAAAGGAATTCAATACACTGCAGAACCAGCTTCTCCATAAAAAACTACTACTAAATGCAAAAAAAACCAAGGCCATGATCTTTTCACCACATAGCACTGGGGCCTACACTGCTGCCGCTGGTACATTTCCTCCCATAACCACCTTACTAGGGGAAAAGCTTGAATTTGTACCTAAATTCAAATATTTGGGCATATGGCTTGACAACAGACTCTCCTTTTTGGAGCACACAGAAGTTCTGATGAAAAAACTTAGGCAGAGGCTTGGCCTCTTTTTCAGAATTAAACACCTCCTGACTACAGACGCTAAAAGACAGCTTGTTCAATCTACATTTCTCTCATTAATCGACTACGCTGACATTATCTATAGTCAGTGCTCCATCTCACACCTTGCAAAACAGGATGTCCTGTACCATAGAGCCTTAAGATTCATAACCGATCTCCCGTCCTCCACACATCATTGCTCTCTATATTCAGCAGTAGGGTGGCCTTCCCTGCAATACAGACGGTGTAGAAATGCAGCCCTCTGGACACTTCAAGCCCTCACCAACAAGCTCCAGATTACATTGTTGCCTGTCTCCCCTTAAATCCAATGAGTAACTATGACCTACGAAGCCATTCATTAATTTCTTTGAAAATCCCCAGGATCAGTAACCATTTTGGTAGGGCTGCCATAAGCCACGCGCTGCCCACACTCTAGAATAAGATACAAAGATCGTTGATTCTCCTGTCAGTATTGCCCTTTTTAGGACTATTTATGACAAAGCATTAGCCGAAAACTGTAAGTGTTTCCACAGTCACTAGCAGTCCTGCAGATGGTTCCCTCTCTGGTTCCACCACACTAAGCCATGAACCTAGTTCTATCTTTCCCCATTTAACTAGTCACTAATCAGTTGCCATACTGGCCCTCGGAGCCTTGGCACCTCTTTTTCTACTCTTCTGCCACCTCTGAAGCAGGAGATACAGTCTTCACTGTGGGTCCATATGTAACCTAGGACCCTCACCCAAGCACATAAACAGTTACTGAGGGCTGAAATGAAAATAATTGTACCCTTCCATGTAGGCAATAATAAACATGATACCTCAACTTCTATGTATATGAAGGTTGTAAATACTGCAATAATGTTATGTAACACATGTAGGTTCTCTGTGAACAATTGGAATGTATATATTGCACCTAACAGTTCCTGTAAGATTGTTTTTTTGTATCCTGTTTCTCATTTTGTATACTGCACCTTATTGTATGTAGGTATATTTGTCCTTGACCACAGCAGGTCCACCTTGTAAATGAGCTTGCTCAATAGTGATCGCCTGGATAAATAAAGATTTGATTTGATTTGATTTGATTCATATTCATCTGTATTGCTCCCTTATGCCTATCCCATGCCTGTTTGAAGCCCTGCACTGTATTCATATCCACCACTTCCTGAGGTAGGCCTATCCGTGCATCCACCACCCTTTCTGTGAAAAAGAACTTCCTCACATTACCCCTTAATCGGTCTCCCTCTAATTTCAAGTTGTGTCCTCTTGTCCTGCTATTTTTTTTATATTGAAACTTGTTACTCTTTCACCTTGTTAATGCCCTTAAGGTGTTTGAATGTTTCGATCATATCACCTCTCTCCCTCCTTTGCTCTAGGATATACATATTGAGCTCCGTTAATCTGTCCTCATATGTTTTCAAATGCAGTCCCTGCAGAAATTTTGGTTGCCCTTCTCTGGACTGCCTCAATTTGGTTAATGTCCTTGTGAAGGTGTGGCCTCCAGTATTGCACGCAGTACTCCAGATGGGGCCTAACCAGTGTCTTGTAAAGAGGGATTATTACCTCCCTCTTCCGACTTGTGATACTCCTACTAATACACCCTAACATCCCCCTAGATTTACCTACTGCTTTAGTGGTCTGCTTGGATGATTTCAGGTCATCGGTGATAATGATGCCCAAGTCTCTTTCTTCCCTTGTGACTGCCAGCAACTCCCCTCCCAGCCTATAGGTGGCTTCAGGGTTTCTCTTCCCTATGTACATGATTTTGCAGTTCTTTGCATTAAACCCCAGTTGCCACTCTTTTGACCATTTTGCTAGTTTATCCAGATGTCTTCTCATTCTGCCCACACCATCTGGATCATCTACTCTGTTGCAGATCTTGGTGTCATCTGCAAACAAACAGACCTTACCCTCCAGTCCATCTGCAATGTCACTGATGAAAATACTGAAGAGGACTGGCCCCAGGACTGATCTCTGAGGTTCCCCACTTGTGACTTGCATCTCTTCTGACTGTATATCATTTACTACCACTCTGTTTTCTGCCCGTCAACCAGTTTGCCACTCAGTTGACCAACTTCTGACCCACCTGAAGCCTACCCAGCTTATTAATCAATCTTCTCTGTGGAACAGTATCAAAAATTTGCTGAAGTCAAGGTAGGCGACATCAACTGCTCCCCCTTGGTCCACCACTCTGGTTACCCAGTCAAAGAAATCTATGAGACTAGTTTGACAGGACCTTCCTTTTGTATACCTATGCTGTCTTGGATCCTGTGCTCCTATGGATTCCAGGTGTTGCACTATCCTTTCCTTAAGAAGTACCTCCATAATCTTGCCCACTACTGAGGTAAGACTGACTGGTCTGTAGTTCCTGCCTCCTCCCTGCTACCACTCTTGTGGAGCGGGATCACATGAGCCCTTCTTCAGTCTTCTGGGATCTCTCATGTGCTCAGGGACTCAAACAGTTCTGATAATAGCTCTGCTGGATCCACTCGTAGCTCCTTTAGTACCCTGGGATGTATGCCATCAGGTCCCATTGCTTTGTCCACCCTGAACTTGTCGAGTTTTTGTAGGACCCTTTCTTTTGTGAAGGGACTAGTGCTTACCTCCAACCCCCTGTGTCCATGGTGCTGAGCTGTGGGCCCTGCTCTACCTTCTTTTCAGTAAATACTGAGCAGAAGTATCTATTTAGGATAGATGCTTTTACATGGTCCTCCTCTTCACACGCCCGCTTATCTCCTTTGATCTTAGCAATACCCCCTCTGGACTTTCTCCTTTCACTAATGTATCTATAGAAAGTCTTGTCACTTTCTTTTACTGTCTGTGCTAGTGTTTTCTCGGTTTGGGCCTTTGCCTGCCTTACTGCCTTCCCTGCTTCCCTTAGGGAAGTTTGGTATGCCTCTCTATCTTCATCCCACTGTGTTCCCTTATATTTCCTGAAGGCCAGCCTTTTGGCTCTGACCTTTTCTGCTACTGTTTTTGAGAACCAAAGTGGTTCCCTTTTTCGTTTGCACCTCCTTTTCTATCTGATACAATGGGATGTTGCTTCAAGTATTGCATCCTTAATGCTTCCCCACTTTGCCTGTGCCCCCTCACCTGTATTTCTTTTTGCCAGGGCTAGCTTAACTCTGTTGGCCATCTTATCAAAGTCAGCTCCTCTGAAGTCCCATATTTTTACCTTGGAATGGGATGATTTAGTTGTAAACATGGTACAAAGAGAACTATGACAGGGATGTTAACATACCAGGGTACACAACCTACAGGAGAGACAGGGAGGGCAGAAGGGGGGGAGTAGCTCTCTATGTAAAGGAAGGGATAAAAGCAATTGAACAAAAGAGTAAACAGGGAGGAGAGGAGGCACTGTGGGTCACCTTAGAGACTGGAAATGACACCACAATCCGCTCAGGGGTTATATACAGACCCCCATGTCAGGGGGAGGGAATGGACAAGGATATGATAAAAGGCATACTTAGGATGGCAGAGAAAGGGGAGATACTGTTGATGGGAGACCTTAATATGCCAGATGTTAACTGGAGCACCTTTGCTGTAGCCACATCCAAAAGCAGGGCCATTCTTGATGCCCTTCAGGGGGCATGCCTCAGACAGCTAGTTTTGGAACCTACTCATGAGGGGGCAATCTTAGACCTCATACTCTCAAATGGGGACAGTGAGAGGATCTCAGATCTAGAAGTGGGTAGCCATTTGGGAACAAGTGACCACCAAACAGTGTGGTTCATGATAAACTCAGCTACAGAGTCAAGCCATACAAAAGTGAGGTTCTGGACTTCAGGAGGGCTGACTTTGGCAAGATGGGAGAGTGCCTTAGAAAAGCACTAGCAAACAGGCTAGAAGGAGGGTGGAGCAACAATGGGAAATATCAAAACTGCCATCAGAGAGCAACAAGCCTTTGTGTGAAGCAAATAAACAAATCAAAACAAAGAAAAGCCACTATGGTTCTCAAAAGAAGTGGCGGTGAAGGTTAGGAGAAGAAGATAGCATTTAGGAAGTATAAGGAAACACAGAAGGAGCAGGACAGAGAACTGTACCAGTTAAGGCAGAAGGAAGCAGGAGGTAGTTAGAATAGCAAAGGCACAAACTGAGGAAAAGATAGCCGACTCGGTTAAGAAGGGGGATAAAACCTTTTATAGGTATATCAGGGAGCGTAGAAAGACAAAGGGAGGGATAGTGAGGCTGAATAGAATGGATGGTGAGTGAGCAGAGAGTGACAGTGAAAAAGCAGGGATACTGAATGAATACTTCTGTTCAGTATTCACAAAAGAGGAAGTGGGGGTGGCTAATCCAATTAACAAAAGCACTCGGGAGTCGATCCCAGTCCTTTCACAGAAGAAAGGGTTCTGGAAGAACTCCTAAAACTGAAGGTGGACAAAGCAATGGGGCCAGATGGAATTCACCCCAGAATTCTAAAAGAATTAAGCAGAGAAGTAGTGACACCACTGACTACCCTTTTTAACAAATCATGGGAGGATGGTGTGGTATCTGAGGACTGGAAGAAGACTGATGTGATTCCCCTTCACAAAAGTGGGAGCAAGACAGAGGCAGGGCACTACAGACCTGTCAGTTTGACCTCTGTGGTAGGTAAAGTGATGGAATCACTTCTGAAGGAAATAATTGTTGAGTACTGTGCCCCAAGGCAGCATAGGTTCACAGCAGGAAGGTCATGTCAGACGAATCTAATTGATTTCTTTGACTAGGTGACCAAAGTAGTAGACCAGGGAGGGGCTGTGGACATGGCATACCTAGACTTTAGCAAGGCATTTGACACAGTCCCGCACTAAAGATTAGTAGTCAAATTAACCAGCCTTGGAGTGGGTCCCAGGGCGGTAGCCTGGGTAAAACATTGGCTGAACAACAGGACACAGAAGGTAATTGTAAATGGAGTCCACTCTGAAGAAAAGAGGGGTTACTAGTGGAGTACCGCAGGGTTTAGTACTGGGTCCAGTCATTTTTAATGTCTTTATAAGTGACATTACAGAGGGACTGGAAGGAAAAGTGTGCCTCTTTGCAGATGACACAAAGATCTGCAACAGGGTTGATACACAAGGAGGCGTGGAAAGGATGAGAAGGGACTTGGCAAGGCTGGAGGAATGGTCAGAAGTATGGCAGCTTGGATTCAATGCAAAGAAGTGCAAAGTAATGCACCTGGGAAACAAAAACCCAGAGGAAGATTACATAATGGGGGGGAGGTAGTAACAACAACAAAAATGGAAAGGGACCTGGTGGGTAATCATATCAGATGACCTTAAGGTTGGCAAGCAATGTGAGAAGGTGGTAGGAAGGGCTGGGGGGATACTGGAATGTATAGGGAGAGGCATCACCAGCAGAAAACAGGAAGTTGTTATCCCTCTGTACAGACAGTTGGTGAGACCCCATCTGGAGTACTGCGTCCAGTTCTGGAGACCCCATCTCTGCAAGGACATAGACAGGATGGAGGCAGTTTAGAGGAGGGCGACTAAAATGGTGCAGGATCTGCAAGAGAAGCCATAGAGGAGAGGCTAAAGGAGCTTAATATGTATACCCTTGAGGAAAGGAGGAGAGGGGACATGATGAAAGCGTTTAAGTATCTCAGTGGAATCAACAAAGTCCAAGAGGGTAGCATCTTTCAGAAAAGAGATGTGCAAGAACAAGGGACACAATTTGAAGATAGAGGGGACAGCTCAGGGGCAATGTGAGGAAGTATTTTTCACAGAGAGGTGGTGGACGCCTGGAACAACCTTCCTGAGGAGGTTGTGGGGTCTAAAACTTTGGGAGAATTCAAGAATGCATGGGACAGACATAAGGCAATTTTTGTGGGGGATAGGAAGAGATACGCGGTTGGTTAAATAGGATCTGCAGCTTATCCTCTAGGTAGGGAAATGGGCAGACTAAGTGGGCCAAGTGGTCCTTATCTGCCGTCAAAGTCTATGTTTCTATGTAGTGGCCAAACTGAACCATACCATGTGATGGTCACTGGCCACCAGGTGACCTTCTACCTGGAGATCTGTGATCCTTTCCCTGTTAGTCAGTACTAGATCCAGGATAGCCCTGTCTCTTGTGGGTTGTTGTACCAGTTGTTTGAGGCCCTCCCCCTGCAGGGAATCCACCATGTGTCTAGTTCTGGCAGATGTTCCTGCTGGTATTGACCAATCTGTATCTGGCATGTTGAAGTCTCCCATTATCAGAACCTCCCCTTTAGCTGTAATGTTTTGTATATCTTCTAACAGTAATGTGTCTGTCCTCCCCCTGGTCTGGGGGCCTGTAGACAACCCCAGTTCTTATGGCTGCCCCATTTCCTGTTTCCAGGGTGACCCACAGTTCTTCTGGCTCCTTATGTGTATTCTGAATACCTAAGAGGGAAAAGGAAAAATTAAAGAGGACACTATAGCATAGTCAAGAAGGGGGATGCCCATAGGTGGCCATTATGGACTAGAAATTATAAAGGGTAGATTAGGCTAAGAAATAGAAGAACTGTTGCAACAGATCTGAGAAAAAGTCAGTCCTCAAGAGTGGCAGGGTCTCCGTCACACAATTATCAGGCCATGCCGTCCCACCATCTCTTCCCACTCAGAGCTCCTTTGCATTTGTCTCTCTCTCTCTCCAGGATGGACTACCTGTTGTTCCAGTCTCACCTGGTAACTGGAGCCTTCAACTCTCTCCTTCGTTCCCTAGAAGGAGGCCTTTCGAGTATGATCTCTTACAGGGAACTGAGGAGGGAGCAGGGCCTCCCACGTTTATATACAGAGGGATGTATATGTCCGACGTCGTCATGGGCAGCCCCTGATAAACTGCTTGCAAAAAGTTTCTGTGTGGTCCCTGTGCCTGGTGGCTGTAGTTCCATAGGTGTGGCCTGATGAAAGAGATTCTCTCGAAGACAGAACAGTTACACAAGAACTTACCATAACAGGAGATCTTCGAGGGGATCTCAGTCATCAGGTCACACCGTAGGAACTTCACCATCTGTGAAGCAGGATCCACACGGAAGATTTTCAGCAGTACCACTGGGGCAGCCCACGCCGACATCACCTGCTGATGTCATCAACCCTATAAAGGCATGAGTGGCCCTGCCCCCCCCACCCCAGTTCTTTCCCCGGAGACTAGGGAGCAAACCCATGCCATGGGAGACCGAGGTGAGAGAAAGGTGCACAGGCCAAAATAAAAGGCTGGATACACCAAAAAGCCAGTTCTGAGAGGAGAACCCCATAAGACTGGGATGGAGGGAGGGAAGATAGACCTGATGACTGAGATCATCTCGAAGATCTACCGTTACAGTAAGATCTTACCTATGTCAGTCTTCACCATTCATCACTGGTGGGTGTCTGCAAGAGACAGGCACCCAGCAAGAGACTTTTCTTTTTTTTTCTTTTTTGTAGGAGGGGCTGACGCCGTATTACGTGGTGCTCGTGGGTTGGCCAGTAGCGGCCGCTGGGTCCTTCTCCACCACAGTTCTGATTCTCCCGCCATCGAGACAGCCAACTCAAGACTACTGCAGCCTAGTAGATACTGCGATGCCAATGTTCGATGCTGTTATTCCTTTGACTCTGCCTCAGTTCTGCTACTCAACGCCGCTCCAGATCGGTAAGACCTGTCCTTTTTATTTTGTGTGCGGCGTTGAGTCTTTACTGAATTTAAGTTTTGTTACCGTTCGTCATGTCTGGTCATCGGGACAAGAAGCGATCCAAGAAAACGGGTCAGCCCCTTATATGTCGGTGTCCCTGTGGTCGACAGATTTCCATGACCGATCGATATGACGTGTCTCACCTGTCTTGGTCCCCAGCATGATATGGATGCTTGCAACGCCTGCTTCTCGATGGACCACTGAGTTTTAGAACACTGCACGTGTTAAAGGGCAAGACTTTTGGGGGGCATTGTCACTCACGCCGGTCAAAGCACAGGACTCTCTGCCCTACCTCTGGATCCCTTCCCAGGCTTATACGGTCTGGTGAAGAGGGGGCCTCCTCTTCCAGCCTTGCCGTGGAGGAGGTCCCTACCGCAGTGCCGGAGGCCAGTCTGGCTCTATTCGGGGCCAGGCCAGGAGCACCGCCTTGGCAGTCACCTCCTTGGAAGTGCAGGCTCCCCCATTGTTGGGGCCCATGACTGTGGGTCCTGGCGTGGGGCATTCCTCAGCACTGCCCGTCGGCGCCGTCTTGGATCCCGGCACTGCACGCAGCACAGGTGATCGGGGTGGCACCACGAGGGGTGTGGGGCCAGGTTGCAGCGCTGTTCGCAGTGCTGGGACTGGGGGATCCCTCTGGCCACCGATCCAGAATGCTTCATAATTGTTTCCTCCTCTGAGGCAGATGATTCTGAAGCAGATCCAGATTGGTCGCCTGATTCTTTGGAATCAGAGGGACTCCCACGACCCAGCACCCTTGTGTCTCCCCAGGTGCCTCTTCCGGCAGCTCAGGTGACTGAGGCACGTGCGGATCTCACAGCCACCCCTGGCTCGGGAGGCCAGCTGCGACCTTCCAGTTCTTCTGCTAGGGGTGTGGCAGTCGGATTCTTTTTTTTTTTTTTGTATTATCTGTTTGTTGCTTTTATATAAAAACAATACAGGTGATCTTCTCATGCAGGAGAATAGGAATAGGACAGTAGATACTGTTGATTTAACATTGTAAACTCTTACAGTCTTGCACAGTGGGAGGTGGGGGAAAACCAAGGCCCCAATAAGTCATATATCAAACATAAAGTCCAAAGGTAATGCCAGCCGCTTCATGGTGTAGGTCATAGTCCAAAGGGAGAGAGAACAAGGTAGATGTACACACTAGCCTGTAGTGCTGCGTTACCTAATCATAAGAAGATATACAAATAAGATTCACCCTTCCTTGTCCCCTCCACACAGCCAAAAATTATGTAAATTAATACATTTAACAGATTTAGCCCATTTAACAAGGCACTTACGTTTTACTATACTGGTCATACTATTCTGTTAAGAACACATGTCCCTAGGAAATAAATGGGATAGCTGGTCAAAATTGCAGTAACAAGATGTAAAAAATAATACTTAACTGATGTCCAGCAATCCCCATCTCCCAAGGAAACCGTCGGCCCCTTTTCCCAAAGTAGCAGCATGCAACCAGAATAAGCTTTTATTAATAAACTGTGATTTTATAAACTGAAAACAAGAACAGAGTCAATATTTTAGTCCCCATTTGAGTCCAAGTTCACAAACTCTGATTGCTTGGGTGGATGTTCTTGAAATTCAAGTTCTGTCTTCTCGGTCCAACGCCCGCATCTCGGGATCACTAAATTTCCAGGACTCCCCCGTAGGTCACTCTCAACCGGGCAGACAAAAGAAAGGAATGCACTATCCCCAGATGGCGTAACTTTTGGTGCACTGCATCAAACTGCATGCAGCGGTGCGAGTTTGAAAGGATAAATCGGGGAACAGTTTGACGTCTAAACCTTGCACTGACAGAGGATAAGCCACTCTTGCAGCTGAAATCAGCATGTCCCGAATCTCTGGGCCGTTAGTTTTCAGTACCACAATCCGAGGAGTGTTGGGATCTGGAGCCGCACCCTGAGTGTAGTCGAAAAGCTTGCCTGAATTCAGACCACTCAAAATATTCTGAAAGACTCAGTGTTTCAGCAAGCCATTGTTTCAGGTTAGATAACAGATTTGTGCCTTCAACGCCCTCAGCTAGGCCCACTATGCGCACATTACCTGCACGAAGTGTGTTCTCTATGGCCTCCATTCTACCTCTGAGTTGCTGGTTTTCCCTCGTGAGCTGGGCCACGGTAGCTTATGTTGATAGGGGACGTTTGTCTGCTTCTGCTACCGATGAAGAGAGTGCTGTGATGGTAGCATCGTGCATTTCTAGGCGAGTGTGAGTTCTTTCTATTTCGGAATCCATAGTATGGATCGATTCCAATATTGTCTGCCATGGTGGTTCTTTAGCACCTGTCAGAGTGTCACGATCCAATAAATCCATTTCCCTGCTCGGGGTAGCATTCAAAGTAGTAGGCCGCTGAGATCCGGAGCTCTGGGATAATGTGTTTTTCTAGGGACATGGATATGTTGTTCATCCACACTCATTGGCAGGTATCCTTGCCGCTTTAAATCTTGCCGGAAGGTCTTCAAGCTTGCTCCTCCCACCCACCCGGGTGGTATAACTCTCGGCTCCGCCCCATGACGCCAGATCTTCCTTACCGCTTGGAAGCTCAGGTTCCCTCCTTAACGCTCTGCGTTTGTGACTGGTTCCTATTTCTCCGTTTGCGGATTTAAAAATAAATTTTGCAAAAAGACTTCAGTCTTCTATCCCTCGCGGCTGCGATGGACAGATCGACTCCCGGATTTCGGAGATGCCCATGCGGGCAGAAGATGTCTCGGACGGATCCACACTCCACGTGTGTCTACTGCTTAGGCCTTGAGCACGACCCGCAGGCTTGCGACCTGTGCTCATCTTTCTCGGCCTACGTCCTCGAAGACCGTGCTGCCCGATTGCAACTGGGCCGTCCCGAGAAGCGTTTCCCTCCGGTGAAGTCCAAGGAGGCCTGGTTGGCGGTGTCGCTGTTGGCGGTTTCGGCGGATCAGCTCGGCGGATGGTCGCCCTCGAAGGGGCGGCGCGGGCGTATCTTCCTCGGCGCGGCATTTATCCCTCTCTCTGGGTTCTTCCTACGGCTTCTTTTAAGGAGCTTTGTCTGTCCTCTCCACTAAGGAGAAGGGCCTGCGTCTGCTGGACCTTATTCTCGGTCAAGAGGGACAGGGTAAGTCCCTCCGTCGGCGCTCTTGGGGAGCGAAGGTCCCCCTCCCGGGCGTCGGCCCGGTCGACGCTCAGCTTGACCCACTGGCCTCACGGTGTCCCCGTCAGGTCAGTTGACTGAGACTCCACCCACGATGAAGTCGAGATTTTCTCGACCCATTGAATGAGGCTGTCGCCTTTAGCCGAATTCCCTCTCCCGGTTCCCGGGAGGAGTTGAGGATCCGTGGGCTCGCCTGTGCCTCCGGTTCCGGAGCCCTCGGATGGACCATCCGAGCGAAGGAGTGCGGTTCGGCCGACACCTCCCGCACCGACCCCGGAAATTCCGGGACTCGGTCGGTCTCGGACCTCTTGGCGGTCAGCCGATCCACCGTCATCGGCGGTCTCGGTCTCGGCACGTGATGGCGGCGTCGCCGCGTCCTCATCCTCCTCCTCGGATGAGGGAGGCTTCGGCGTAAATGCGTCGGCGATGCGAGGACCTTATGTTGCAACAAGCTCCTCCTGGCCGGGAATAAGCCGACCCGTCGCCTTCCCGGCCATTAAGTGGCTGTCACGGGCAGCCGACACAACCCCTCGACTTATCCGAGGCCTATACCCAGGCGGTTGTTCGGCCAAAACCAGCTGCTCCACCGATTCGGTGGAACCTCCGCCTCCACAGCCACCAATTGGGGCTCCGACCAAGGATTCTCGGTCGGCTGAGGGTCTACCCATCGGCTGTCAGTTACCCTCACTCCCGACCGACCTCGGCAGGTGAAGGGTGGCTCAGGCCAGAGGCAGCTCTTGAGGACTCTTCGAGTCGAAGATGATTCCTCCTTTTCTCCAGCGACTGGACTTGGAGTCTTCAGGAGGTCAGTCAATGGGCGATAGCCCGTCGTCCTTCCTAGGACTGCTTGCTCATCTCGGAGTCTACGGGATGGG
The DNA here is from genome assembly GCA_016271365.2 of Neoceratodus forsteri. NCBI lineage: Eukaryota > Metazoa > Chordata > Ceratodontiformes > Ceratodontidae > Neoceratodus > Neoceratodus forsteri. Next base: position 1,520,592,333 of record CM057452.1, read on the forward strand.
CTCGAACCCGTTCCAAGCGGGCAGGTATCCCCTCACGGAGATTCTGGACGAGGATTCTCCGGCGGAGGCCTTTCGGTGGCGAGGCCATAGTGGTTTGGCACTGGAGCTTTGGCGGCGCCCTGCTTCCTGCCCTGCGCCTTGGCCAGGATGGCCAGGAAGTATCTGGTCCGGTTCCTTGTCGGTTTTGAACACCCCTCTGCTGAGGGGTTGGTTACCGACAGCGTTTTCCGCGCGCCCGGCAGCGCCAGGGATGTGGACAAACCTCCTGACAAGGTCAAGAATTGGACTATGTCGGGCGAAAAGTCTCGCTGCGTCCTCTCTCGGCCTTCGTCAGGCCAGTTCGAGCGTCCTCATGGCACATTTTCTCATGCCCTGTTGGGCTCCTGGATGAGGTCATCCCTCATCTTCCGCCGATCTGCAGACTACGGTTAAGCAGGTGCGGGACCAGGGCAGGGCAGTGGCCAAACAGCAGCTCCAGACTGCTTTGGATATAGGGACTCATGTGCCAGATCGGTGGCGGCCGCAGTGGCTATCGTCGCGGAGCTTGGCTGAGGATATCCACCTTTACTTGGATACCCAGCACAAGTTGGCGGATGTTCCCTTTTGAGGACTGACCTCTTGACCCTGGGGTGGAAGGTCACCTGCAGAGGATCGAGAAGTCCAATGCCACCTTGGACTCGGTCTCTTCCGCCCAGAAGGACAAAGGCCGCAAACCACAGCCTAAGCCCTTTCGTCCTTCTGTGCCCCAGAGCGCCCGGCCAGCAAGCGTCAGGGCCAGCAGGCTCGACCTTGGCATCCCAAACCCAAGCATGGCTTCCTCTAACAGGAGGCAGGAGGAAGGGCCCAGGAGGTCCTCGGCGGTCCCTCCTCCAAGCCTGCCCAGTGCCGGGCTGAGGGTGTCGCCCCATCCCGTCACCTTACCCTGGGTCCCCGTGGAGGCGGCTCAGCACTTCCGTTCCGCCTGGTCCGCTGTTACCACGGACGGGTGGGTCTTGAAGGTGGTGGGAAGAGGCCTGCCTCTGGAATTCGAGCAGGCACCACCCTTCAGAGCCGTCGCCCCTCGGGGGGCTTCGGGATCCCCAGCCTCACTGGCGGCTCGTCGAGCCGACATCGCTCTCCTCCAGAAGGAGGTGGTAAGAGAGGTGGTGGACCCTCCTTCAGACCCAGGGTTTGTGTCCAGGTACTTCCTGGTTCCGAAGCGGACGGGGGCTGGCGCCCCATTCTCGACCTACGACCTAAACAAGTTCCTAAGGTCTCGAACCTTCAGGATGGTCACTCTGGCTCAGATAATACCATCCTTGGAGCGTGTGGTTCTGCTCTCTGGACTTGCAGGGCGCGTTTTTCACGTCCCTATCCGTCCGTCTCACAGAGATTCCTTCGCTTCGGCGAAGGATCTCTCTTGATTCAAGCCATGCCCTTGACTGTCTCCAGCTCAGGGTCTTCACCAAATGCATGGCAGTGGTGACAGCATTCCTGCGGCGCCGAGGGTCGGGTGTACCCTTACCTGGACGACTGGCTGATAGCAGCTCCCTCAGGAAGGAGGCGGTGGTCAGAGATCTGGCCCTCCAGGTCTGCTCTCAACTGGGCCTCCTTATCCAGAGCCAAGTCGGAACTCGAGCGAAGCAGGTGATTCTATTCATCGGGCGCAGCTCGACTCTCTGAGCAGGCGCGGCTCGCCGGACAGGGCGAGGTTCTTTCCTCCTTTGCCCGATCATTTCTGGTTGGGCAATTGCGCCCTGCCGGGACTTCCTGCGCCTCCTGGGTCTCATGGCGGCCTGCACCAGCGTGGTCCGTTGGGCCCGCTGGAACATGCGTCCCCTTCAGTGGGGACTGGCCAGCCAGTGGTCTGGCAGCTGCGATCCCTTGGACCAGCTGTAGCCGGTGACACAGGGATGTGGGCAGCTCTCCAGTGGTGGACCGTTCCAGATCATTTGCAGGAGGCATCCCGTTCGTCCATGAGCCGGCGGTCTCTCTGTCGACCGATGCCTCTCTGATGGGTTGGGTGCCCATCTGGGGAACACCGGGCTCATGGCCTCTGGTCCCAGCAGGAGTCGATGCCAATCAACCTGCTGGAGCTCAGGCGGTCCGCCTAGCTCTCACCGCCTTTGCTCCGTTCCTCCGGGGTCAAGTGGTCCGGTCAGGCGGACAATACCACGACCATGTACTATCTAAACCGCCAGGGGCGGGGCAGCTCCATGCTTCTATGCGAGAGCTCTCCGCATTTGGTCACTTCGTCGCAGCCTGGGCGGATCTCCTAGCCATTCACATGGCAGGGCCTCCAACACCCTGGCCGATGCCCTGGGCGGATAGGGGCTGCATCCCAGTGGTCTCTCCTGCGGAGGTAGTACAGCATCTGTTCTCCCTTTGGGGCACACCTCAGGTGGACCTGTTTGCCTCCATGGAGGCAGAGGCTGAGTCTGTTCCATGCCGCCCCCTCAGCAGGGCTCGCTGCAGGGGATGCCTTCTCGAGCAATGGACCCCGGGCCTCTTTCGCCTTTCCCCATTTCCCTTGATCCACAAGGTGCTTCTCAAGGCGAGGAGGGACAAGGCGCAGGTGATTCTGATAGCCCCAGACTGGCCTCGCCAGTTCTGGTACCAGATCTCCTCAGTCTCAGCTCCAGGACTCCTGGCAGCTTCCAGCTCGCCGGACCTGCTCTCAGTCAATCAGGGAAGGTGTTCCATCCGGACCTTCAATCCCTGCACCTGGCGGCCTGGTTCCTGGGGCTAGAGTTCCAGGCCTTGGGTCTTTCCGACGGGGTCCTCAATGTAGTTGAGGCGTCCCGTAAAGTCGACCAGAAAATGCTATGCCTTCAAATGGAAAAGGTTTTCCATTTGGTGTCAGAACAAGGGCTTGGACCCTTCCTCCTGTTCCTTGGCAAGCATCTTGGACTATTTATGGTCCCTTTCTGAGTCAAGGGCTTGGGTCGGCGACCTAAGGGTGCACCTGGCAGCCATCTCTGCTTACGAGGCGCGGGCCGGGAAGCAGTCGATGGCGCAGGAGAAGGTGGTCTGGCGCTTTTTCAAGGCCTTGATCACATTCCCTCCAGTCGGGAACCCCCACCTCCGTGGGATCTACTGCTGGTACTGGCAAAGCTCATGGGCAAGCCATTCGAACCTATGCACAGGTGTGCTCTCTCTCACCTGTCGTGGAAGACCGCCTTCTTGGTGGCTATCCGTCAGCCAGAAGGATGGGAGGCTCCAGGCGCTTTCCATCGAGTCTCCTTACCTGGTCTTCCACAGGGACAAGGTTGTCCTCGCCCCCACCGAAATTCCTTCGAAGGTGGTGTGGAGTTTCACCTTAACCAGGTGTTGACTCTGCGGTGTTCTACCCCAATCACACCTCGGAGGCCGAATATAGGCTCCATACTCTGGACCCTAGAAGGCGCTCGCTTATTATAAGGCGCCACGGCTGAAATTCGGGAGGGTTACGCCACGCTGTTTGTCACCTACGCTGAAGCCGCATCTGGCAGACCTGCAACCAGCGGACGATAAGCAGGTGGGTAACCTCCTGCATAGATCTCTGCTATAAGTTGGCGGGCATGGAGCCTCCCAGAGGATAAGAGCTCATTCTACCGCCATACTGCTGCTGATGGCTGCTTCCAGGGGCGTCCCTATCCAGGAAATCTGCAGGGCTGCTACCTGGAAGTCAGCAAACACCTTCATTACCCACTACCACATCGACCTTGAGTCACGCCCGGGATGCTGGTTTGGGGCCTCGGTTCTCAGTCTCTCTTTCCCAAGTAAGTATTGGGGTGTCGTCTTGCCTCCCTCCTCCCGAGAACTGCTAGGAGTCTGCCAATGAGTGTGGATGAACAACATATCCATGTCCTAGAAATACAGGTTACTCACCTGTAACAGGAGTTCTAGGAATGGTATATGTTGTTCATCCTGACTCTACCTCCCGGCCGGCCTTAACCTGAGCTTCCAGCGGGCCAGATCTGGCGTCATGGGGCGGAGCCGAGAGTTATACCACCCGGGTGGGTGGGAGGAGCAAGCTTGAAGACCTTCCGGCAAGATTTAAAGCGGCAAGGATACCTGCCAATGAGTGTGGATGAACAACATATACCATTCCTAGAACTCCTGTTACAGGTGAGTAACCTGTATTTATTGCGCCTCATGGCTGAAGTTGGTATCAATCTGTAGCTAAGAAGCCAAAGGAAACTGAAGAGCCTTTTCAAAATAATCTTATGTGCCTAAAAAAGTGATTTTTGTTGGCTACTGTGGAGGTTGTAGAGCAGAGCAAGTGAAGGTGCTTCCTGCCTCGAAGCTGGCTCTCTGGCGCCCCCCGGCAATTGGATTCTTGAGTGAGGGGGTGGCTGCCATCCCCGGTGCCATTCCCCCTCTCAGGATCAAGATTGATCCCCCTCCTCCTGCGGCTCTCCCAAGGGGGCCTGTGGAGTCAAGGGAGCCCTTGGCACAGGGGTCGAGGAAGAGGGCCTCTTTGGAGTCCTCAGAATTGAGGATGAGGGGCAAGGGACCATGGCACACTTACATAACCCTTCAGGGTCGAGGGAGGAGCCATAGTGCAGAGCCCTTTGTTCTCCCCTCGGGTTCTCCATCAGAGGTCCCTCTGGGTGGGGCTGGGGTCTGCCCTTCTGGATCCATGCGGCCCCGGTCCCCTCGAAGGTAGCTCACTCTACAGGGTTAAGCCCTCACTGTTTTGATTTCCAGGAAAGGACGGTGAATCTACAGACCTGCAGTTTTCCTCTGGCAGAGGCACGTCACATCAGGTGACAGGCTCGCCTGTGACTCTGTGCCCAGCTCCCCTTTTCCCAGGCCACATTGGGCCTTTGGGACCTTTGACCTGGGATCAGTTCATATCTCAGACAGCGGCATTCCCTCAGTACGTTAGGGTCATGGGCGAGCCAGGTCTTCCAACCAGTTCCCCCAACGCAGCCAGAGTCTGATTCATCAAGCTCCTCAACCTCCTCATCTTCTCCACTGAGGAAGAAGAACCTTCAGTCCACCTGTCCTCAGACGCTGATCAAGCCCAGTATCAGCGCTTCTTGTCGAGGTTGGTTAGGGACTTGCACATCTCTTGCTATGCTAGGCACAATACCGAGTGTGTGATGCAGGCCTTTCTAGGTGAATATGGGGGTGCACCATTTGGTAGTCCCATCCTGGCTGGTTCCCTTCCAGCAAGCATTGTACAGTGCCTGGCAGCATCCATACTCCAAAGAATTAGCCCCTGTGGACTGCCGCAGGAGGTACTGTGCAACCTGTGGGTCCCCAGGTGCCTTGCCTCATCCACCTTCTGGACTGACACGGCTGGACATCCCTTTCAGGCTTTAATGCCCGGTCCGTGATAGGCCCCCGAAACTGATTTTCGAGAGTTGGATCGGGTGGGGTGAAGAGTTTTCTCTTTAGCGCAGAGCCTGTTGACAATCATCTCACATCAGGTGCACCACACTGCCTACAACAGGCATCTGTGGGCGATGCTGGGACAAACTCTAGCACTGCTGCCTGACTTGGAGGCTAACCAGCAAGCCATAGCCCTTACCGCTATAGGTCTGGAGTTGGCGAGGCACCAATCAAGGACGTCGTACGACGCCAGTGAGCTTACTTCACAGTTTGCGGGGACAGCAATCTGCATTAGGTAAACGGCTTGGCTTCACCTGTCGAGGTTGTCACATTTGGCCTGGCGCAGGTTATTGGCCTCCCCCTTCCAGGGGACCCATCTGTTTTTCCACAGGGCGAGATGGGAGCTTCAGGGGCACCTTCCTTCCCCTAAGGTTCAGGAGATCCCGTCTCACTCTTGATAAGTCCCAACCTTCAACTGGCTAGTGGAGGATCCCCTTCCCCCCATCCCCCGGGGGGGGGTACTGAGGGATGTTTTCCCTCAGGGTTATTGGGCCCCTTCGGGGGGTGCTCGGTACTCACCCACCAGTGATGAATGGTGAAGATTGGCACAGTTAAGATATGAAAATTACATACCTACCATAATTCTTGATCTTCCTGTGTATCTTCACCATTCATCACTGAATCCCTCACAACTTCTCCTCTTGAAGCCTCAGTCCCTGAGATGCCCGCCTCCCTTCTACCCCAAACCCCTGCCCTTCGGGGTTCTGCACTCCCAACATTTGTCGGGGGGGGAGGTCTTTGGGTCAGGATCAGGGTTTGAGCGAGTCTCAAACTCTTCAGGGTTCTACTTCTTGGGTGTCCGGGGGGCCCCCTCCTCTTCTGGACCCCTTGCTTGACCCACACTCTGGGTCTGTCAGTCTGGGGGAGGTGCCTCGGGCCTCCCGGGATGCCCCTACCCTTCCTCCATAGTGTCGTTTTTCTCCTCCTTCCCCCTTAAACTCTTGGTGTTTCAGGGGGTTAGGGGGTCGAGAACTGTGACAGTCCTTGATCTGTTGGGATTGAGTCTGGGGGGGTGGCCTCTCCCCGAACTCTGTGGCGCAACCTCCTGTTTTTCTTTGTGCTCCCTCTTCAACCTCTGAGCAGTGCTGGTTCTGTCTAAATCTGGGGGCTCAGCAGTAAAAACTTGCAGCTGTGCTGCGTTCCTGCTAATCAGAGCACTTAGGTCTCCAGGTTGCAGCTCTTCTCACCAGGATTCTTACCCTAGTGTTCCTGCAGATCCACCTCTGTTGTTTGGGGACCAAGGTCCCCCCCCCCAATCCCATTCCTACTATTTCTCTCTCTCTTTTTCTCGCTCCTTTCTCCCTTCTCATCCCTTGGTCGCTGAGGGACTGGGGCCTCCTGGTCCATAACCCTCAGACTCCTCCTTCTCTTTCCTGTCCTCTCGTCGGTGTACTCTTTTTTTTTTTCAGCTCATTTCTTTCCTTTTCCTGTCTCTTGAGCTCCCTTGCCCCGCCTGGCTTTTTCTTTACTTGTTACTCCTGTCTCTCCTTAGCGCAGAACTGAGGTGGAGGAGGATCCAACAGCCATTACTGGCCAACCCGCGAGTGTCACATAATACGTCGACCTCATGGGCGTCACAAATGGCATTGGCCCCTCCTCAAAAAAAAAGTCTCCTGCGGCATGCCTGTATCCAGCAGACACCCACCAGTGATGAATGGTGAAGAGACACAAGAAGATCAAGAATTACAGTAGGTACGTAATTTTAATTTCTTACAAAACTCTTCTGTTTTCTTTGGGGTATCTCAGTTATCCGGTCACACCGTAGGAATGAGTCCCAAGCTGTTACAGTTGCAGCAAGACAGACTGAGAGGAAGGCCAACTAAAGCCTAGGACAGGAACCCTGCAAGACAGCCCAGCCAAAGCCTCCTCAGGCTCTAGAGGCAATGTCCAGACTGTAGTGCTTAGTGAAGGTATGGACAGTACTCCAGGTGGCAGCAGCACAGATGTCAGCTGCTGAGACCTCCTTGAAACAGGCCACAGAGGTAGCCATGCCCCTTGTGGAGTGGGCTTTCACCACCCCTGGCAACTCTTACACAATACAGTGGGGGGCTAGAAGGAAAGTATGCCTCTTTGCAGACGACACAAAGATCTGCAACATGGTTGCTACACAAGGTGGGGTGGAAAGGATGAGAAGGGACTTGTCAAGGTTGGAGGAATGGTAAAAAGTATGGCAGCTTAGATTCAGTGCAAAGAAGTGCAAAGTAATGCACCTGGAAAACAAAAACCCAGGTGAAGAGTACACAGTGGGGGTACTAACAACAACAGAAATGGAACGGGACCTGGGGGGCAGTCATATCAGATGACCTTAAGGTAGGCAAGCAATGTAAGAAGGCATTAAGGTGGGCTGGGGGGATACTGGGATGCATAGGGAGAGGCAACACCAGTAGAAAACAGTAGGTTGTTATCCCTCTGTAGAGACAGTTGGTGAGACCCCATTTGGAGTGCTGCGTACAGTTCTGGAGACCCCATCTCCACAAGGACATAGACAGGATGGAGGCAGTCCAGAGGAGGGTAACTAAAATGGTACAGAGTCTGCAACAGAAGCCGTACAAAGAGAAACTTAAAGAGCTTAACATGTATACCTTTTAGGAAAAGAGGGAGAGGGGGGACATGATAGAAACTTTCAAGTACCTTAAGGGAATCAACGAAGTCCAAGAGGCTAGCATCTTTCAGAAAAAGAGATGTGCAAGAACAAGGGGACACAATTTGAAGATAGAGGGGAATGGCTCAGGAGCAACGTGAGGAAATATTTTTTCACGGAGACAATGATGGACACATGGAACCACCTTCGTGAGGAGGTTGTGAGGTCAAAAACAGTGGGAGAATTCAAGAATGCATGGGACAGCCATAAGGCAATTGTAGTGGGGGGTAGGAGGAAGTAGGCTGTTGGTTAACTAGAATCTGCAGCTTATCCAATAGGTAGAGAAATGGGCAGACTGGGTGGGCCAAGCGGTCCTTATCTGCCATCAAAGTCTATGTTTCTATGTAATGTGCCGACCATTTGGACAAACATTGCTTAGAAACCTGAATGCTCTCTCCACCTGGGGTGAAAGAAACAAAAAGCTGCTTCGACTTTCTGCATTCCTTAATTCAGAGCAGAAATTACTTCAGAATTCTGCGCAGGGCTAAGATATGGAGCAGTGCTTCCCCTGGATTGGCATGCTCAGGAAAATAAAGTTGTAGGTGGTGAGACTGGTTCAGGGTAAACTCAGACACCACCTTAGAGAGAAACTTATGATTTTTGCACAAAGACATCCTGTATTTATGAAAAATCAAATGCGGCTTCTCACACCAGAGAACCTGAAGCTCAAAAATCCTTCAAGCAGAAGTAATAGCAACCAAAAATAACGCTTTCCAAGAGGGAAAGTATAGCTCGCAAGTCACGGCTGGCTCAAACAGAGACAGGGTCGACTTCTCCAAAACAAAATTTCAATCCCAAGCCAGGATTGGGGAATGGATTGGAGGTTTCATATGCACGATGCTCCTGAGAAAGGTACGGGACACATCCAATTGAGCCACGGTGCAACTGCCCACGGGCTCATGAAAGGCAGAGATAGCTGAAAGGTGCACCTTGAGGGAGGAGTACTGGCGACCTGAGGATATCAGGTAGTCCAGAATATGGCTCACCAGCCAAGTGAAAGGGTCCAAATGGTGTTTGGTAGCCCAGATAACAAACCTCTTCCACTTCATGGCATATGTGGCTCTAGTGGAGAGCTTCTGAGCTGCCACGAGGACACCCACCGCTCTCTGGGACACCCCAAACCGGGCATTCGCTATGTCCTCAGGAGCCAGGCATGCAGAAAAAAGGGACTTGAGATTGGGATGAACCAGGGTCCCCTGAGCCTGCATCAGCAGGTCCCTGCAGAGGGAATGGAGGTTCCTCTGCCAACTGTTGCAGTAATGGAAACCATATCTGCCGTGGCCAGAATGGTGCGATCAGGATCATGCTGGCCCCCTCCATCTGCAGTTTGATAAGCACCCTTTGAATTGGAGGAAATGGTGGAAGGTGTAAAGGAACCTTCTGCTCCAGGAGAGGGACAATGTGTCTCACCAGAAAACTCCAGGACCTGCATCTAGCAAGCAGAAACTGGGCAGTTCTACGTTGAGTGGGGACACAAAAAGATCCAGCTCTGGTCGACCCCATCTGACAATACAGATCTTCTACGATGGATGAGAGAAATTCCCACTCATCATCCTGGACTGTGTCCTGCTATGGATGTCCACCAGGGTGTTTAGCATGCCTGAGATATGGACTGCTGAGAGAACCAGACAGTGGTCTAGTGCCCAGTACCATACTGTCATGGCCTCCCTGCACAGATGGTATGAATGCGCCCCCTCCTTGCTTGTTGATATACTAGACAACACTGAGCCTGTCTGACTGGATCAACAGCTGGTCCGGGAGGAGATGGTTCTGAAAAGCCTGCATGGCATACAGGAACACCCACATCTCCAGGACATTGATATGCAGGGAGGTTTCGATCTGGGACCAAGTTCCCTGAGTTTGAAAGGGACACAGATGTGCCCCAGCCCAAACTGGAAGCATCCGTGGTGAGAATCTGCTGGGGGGAGGAGATCTGGAATGCCCCCCCCCCCCGTGACAGGTTCTATGGGTCTATCCACCACTGGAGCACCTTGTGGACTGGGGAGAAGACCAGCACTAACTGATCTGATTCATCCGTGCACTTGTCCCATTGTACTCTGAGTGCCCACTGGAGGACTCACATGTGCAGCCTGGCAAAGGGAACCGTGGCAGTGGTCGCAGCCATCAGACCTAATAGCCTCTGGTACACCGTCACAGAAATATAACCACTCTGGGTGACCTCCTGAGTCTGAGCTATAAGGCACTCTGCCCTGTTGGCTGGCAGGAAGGCTTTGCGCTGAGTCCAGGACTGCCCCTATATACTGCAACCTCTGCAACAGAATCAGGATGGACTTGGGCAGATTGTCTGTGATGCCCAGGGAGAGAAACAGCTGAAGAATTCTCTCTAGGGTCCGGAAGAGCTGTTCTCTGGATGGAGCCTTTAGGAGCCAGTTGTCCTGGTAGGTAAAAACTTACAGTCCCTCCCTCCGGAGAGCCACAGCTAACACTGCTAAGCACTTTGTAAAGACCTGTGGCACAGAGGAGAAGCCAAAGGGCAGTGCTTTGAATTGGTAGTGCTCACCCTGAAAAAAACTGGAGGAATCTTCTGTGTGGTGGAAACACCAAGATATACAGGTAAGCGTCTTGCATATCCAGGGAGCATAGCCAGTCGCCCTGCTTGAGTAGGGGCAGCAGGCCCATCGGAGTGACCATGTGGAATTTTTTTTGTACTGGATATAAAGATTGAGGTCCTTGATCTCCAGTTCTGGGGACCAGAAAGAACCTGGGTAAAATTCCCCTGTTCCTTTGTGGCCTGGGCACTGGCTTAATTGCCTTTTTCTGCAGAAGGGACTGTACCTCCTCCCAGAGGACGGTCAAATGGGCCGGGGTATAGGTGGAGGGTACTGGAGGAGTCTCTGGAGGCATCTCTACAAGTTCCAGAGTGTGACCCCTCTCTATAAGCTGAAGAATCCAGGCATCTGAAGTGATAGTTCTCCATTGATTGAGATGGAGGGAGAACAGACCTCCAACCACCACCTCTTGGTCGGGGACCAGAAGAGGGGGGTCTGGCAATGATTCAAGCTGAGGCAGATCCAACCACTGGGGCTGATCCGGCACCCCTGGGACACTTTACTGCAGTGCAGGAAGAGGGAGTGGGCAAGGCGAATGAGGCCTTTCTCTTACCCTGAGGACGGGAGGCTGCTCCCGACTTGTGGGACACCTTGCAAAAGGGAGGGCACTGTCTGCTTTTAGGCTGTATGTAGTAGAGAGAGTGGACAGACTTGATAGCCCTGCCAGATGCCTGCAGGTCATTGATGATGTTCTGGACATCTGACCCGAATAACTTAGAGCCATTAAAAGGGGGCATTGAGCACCTTCTGCCGGACATCTGCAGCAAAACCTGAGACCCTCAGTCAGGAGTACCTACGAAGGCAAATGTCTGTGGCAGCAACCCTTGCACCAGTATTAGAGATATCATACAAGGCTCTGAGGAGATGCTTGCTAATATCCTCAGCATTCTGCAAGCATTTGAGAACCTCCTGTTTCTGGGAGGGCCTGGGCAGCCGCCTTGCCCTTCTTCTAGATAGTATTCTGGTATTTAACCATATGCGAGAGTTAATTAGCAATCCACAGCCCCAAGGTAGAAAAGGCATATACCCTCTTATCCCAAAGGTCAATCCGCCTAGATTCCCTGTCAGAGGGGAGGGAGCTGAGGTGCTTTAAGCACCTTGGACCTGTCATGAGTTACTTTATTGACCACAGAATTGGTCTCAGGTTGGGCAGCATGATAAGGCAGGTCCTGGGGGGCATGATGCAACTTATCTGCCCTCCGAGACATGGCAGGGACGATGCTGGGTCTGTGTCAGGCAGCAGTAGTGGCATTCCTCAAGACTGGGAGGATAGGAGGAATAATTTTAGGAGGAGATTCTGGGATTTCTGGAAACTCCACCAGTTCCTGGCTGGTGGCATCCTCTTCCTCAGTATGGAAGCTCATGGCTGTGGACAGCTGCTTTGTAGCATTAAAGAAAGTAGGATCCTCTGGAAGAGACCTTGGAGTATGCTTGACAGGGTCCTTACTCACTGAGGAGGCAGTGGACCTGCCAAAGGAAAGAGGTTCCTCCTCTTCTTCTTCCTCTTCCTCAGGTAGGATGAGGTCAGGATAGTACTCTTCTTCGGCATCAACCTGCTCCAACTTGTCGTCCAACGAACAAGGGACCAACAACAACCCACGGGGAATTGCCCAAGGAGGCTGAAGTGGCGTCAACAACGAGGCCGTTGATGGTGCATGGGAGCCAGGTCTGTAAGTGCCCAATTGGTGGACCAGGATTGTAGTGAACTTAGCCAGAATATCATTCAGGTTGACGTCAGGGGACTGGTACATCAACGGAGGAGGGGACTTCGGCACGGGGTGCGATGACCCGTCCATCGCAGCCTGGGAGCCTGATGGCCCTGGGCCTGGAGAAGTATCAGGCCGACACAGAGGGGCTGCTGTTGATGAGCTGGGGGCTGTCATCGAGGCACAGGTCAGGAAGCAGAGGAAAAGCAGGAGCAGTTTTAGAATTCACCAAAAATTATTTATTTACACTGGTAGTAACAAAATAAATTTGTTCAGTATAACTATTTACAAAGGCAAAATAAAATAAAGTTTTCTTTCAGCCTCTGTGTCCCTTGTTCTCCTAATCTCTCTTGCAGTTGCAGTTTAGCTCTTTTATAAGTCTTTTCAACCCCCATTCTTAGCAAGCATCCTGCTTTTATAAATCTCAGGCAGGATCTGCCACAGAACACAGTGTGCTTGAGCTGAGAGGCCCCCTTTGGCACAGCTTTTGCAAAAGGCCTAAAAATTAAACTCTGGTAACCTGTAGCTTCCAACAGCTGTTTGCAGTCATCTCAAATTATAATTTACTGGCCTGCGCAGCCAGTATAGTGTTATGCTTGTGCAACTGTGTTAGTTTGGTTTTGGCCATTCGCGCACTCTATTCCAGAAGAATTACCACCCTGTAAAGGTATGAAGGCAAGGAACCCTCAGAGAGGGTTCCACCCCTAGAGACGCAACGGGATGGTTCCCATGGCTAAAGGTACCTTAGGAATCCCCCGAAGGAAAGAGTGCTGCAGCTGGAGGAGGAAGAGGGGGAGGATGGTGGGGCAAAGAAAAAATGCTTCACAGTGAGGCTTAGAGGAACTGCTTATATAGCTCAGGAAGTGGGAGTGGCTGGCTGCTTGGCCACCGAACTACAGGCAAGCCTTTCATTTATATACATTTCAACAGTAATACTATACATTTTCCAAACAAAAGGGATCCCAATATCAGTTACATTTCCATACAATGATTTGCACATATCTCTATATCAGCGGATATGCAAGGGAGGAAAAACTGACAGCAAGGGAAAACTGAGAGACAGTGAGAGCCAAAGAACTGTGAGATTGTCGGGTTGATCAAATCTGAAGTCTCACAGGAAAATTGGGTTGCGCAACCAGATAGAGAAGAGAGAGAAAAGGACAGAACAGAACAGATCCTTGCATTGAAACACTTTATCCATAACAACTGGGACAGGGTCCTATTCCACCCTGTCACAGGGGCCAACATCTCGAGGGTCGATGACTGGCTGCCCTGAGAGGCGGGTGGCGGCGCCGTCATTGTGAGCCTGGTAGGAGTAGAGGCCTGTACAGCTACATGCGTTGGTGCAGCCACAACTGACAGAGAACCCCAGAGGAAGAAGAAGAGGCCATCAGGAGTTAGGAATGCTGGCAGGGGAGGAATCCCATTCTTAGTCTTTCTTGTGACATTTGCCCAGGGACTTGTCTCGGGCCTATGCGCCTGTGAGCTCTACGAACCCGCCAGCCACTGGGAAGGAGGGCCCCCCCGAGGACCCCTGCCCAGAACTGGCTACCTGTTGTTCCATCAGGACTTTTTTGAGAGCCTTTTTGCATCACCTAAGGGTGGTTTGGTTAAATTTCTGTCAGAGCTCACAGTCCGATTCATTGTGGTCAGGCCCAAGATGGCAGACACAGAGGATATGGTCGTCTGAAGGGGCAATTTTCTTTCCACAGTGTCAGTGATGAAAGAGAGAAGTGGAAGGATTAACTCTCGGCATAAACAAGGAAAAGGAATGTCTTATAGAGAGATTCTAAAAAAACAAAGTGAAATTAAAGTCATAGGCGAAAATGGCGCGAAACTCCACTGGAGCTTCTGCGGAGACCCATGTGAACAGAGTCGACAATGGGAAAGAACTGAGGAGGGAGCAGGGCTGCTCATGCCTTTATAAGGTTGGTGACATCAGCAGGTGATGTCGGCATGGGAGGACCCAGTGATACTGCTGAAACTCTTCTGTGTGGATCCTGCTTCACTGATAGTGAAGTTCCTACAGTGTGACTTGATGACTGAGATACCCCTGTAGAAGATTTGCTGTTACAGTAAGTACATAACTGTTCTTTTGTAGGAGCCTTAGATACTGTACATTTTAACTGGTTTCATGCTATATTTGTTTTGGTAACCAAGTAGACCCACTGACAGTCTCTTTTTCAGGGGTGACCCAGGATTAATTACATTCAGGTAAAAGCAATGTAAAAACAAGTAAGCTGATGTCCAGATAAGAAGTAGTGTGCCAAAATAGATATAAACAATGACTGATATTTATATTTTGCAAGGTTACAGGCCACAAAATGTGAATTAGCATATCCAGTGTCATGATTAATTACACAACATAGGATATCCTGTGCTAAGAGTAAGGGCAGAACTTGTAAAGCAGTGTTAACAAATGCCAGGAACCTGGTAAACAAAATCCCCAACTTCATGGCCACCATGGCTGAGGAAGGACTGGACCTAGTGGCTGTGACAGAAACCTGGTTCACAGAAAGCCGTGGATGGGACATGGCTATTCCAGGGTACAACCTGTACAGAAGGGACAGAAATAGAAAAAAAGGGGAGTGGTAGCTCTATACATCTGGGAGGAAATTAAAACCACAGAGATTCAGGGGACCTCTGGTGAGACTGAAGCACTGTGCGTAACAGCCGAGATGGGAAAGGAGCAGCCATTAGGTCAGGTATTATCTACATGCCCCTGTCGCAAGGGGAAATTGGAGACAAAGAAATAATAGTGACGATCCACAAAATGACTGACAAAGACAATGCAATAATAATTGAGGACTTCAGTTTACCAGCCATAAACAGGAGCTCTCATAGAGCATCATCAAGAAGCAGGGACTTACTTATGACCCTGCAGGGGGCAGGACCAAGGCAGTTTGTTGATACTTCAACCAGAGGGGAAGCTGTCCTGGACTTGGTTCTTACTAACAGTGACAAGGTAAATGGGATTGAAGTAGGGTGTCATCTAGAAGGCAGCAATCACTGTATGGTCAGATTCCAAGTGATCACAAGCGAGGACACTAGTCACTCCAAGATCAGGGTTTTAGATTTCAGGAAAGTGGACTTTCAGAAAACGAGAGCCAGCCTAGCAGAGTCTTAGACACAGAGAAGGGAAAGGGGTGGAGGAAATGTGGGAGCACCTCAAGGGAGCTATCAGAGAAGTAACTGATCAATGCGCTAAGAGGGCGAGTAAAACCAACAAGAAAAGGAAACCCCTCTGGTTCTCCAAGGAGGTGTCTACTATAGTAAGGGAAAAAAAGAAGGCTTACAAGCATTTTAAGGCATCAAAGAATGAAGAAGATAAGTAAACTTATAAGGAAGCACAGAGGGACTTGTAAGGGAGAGGATGTGCTCCACGTTCAAGTTTGGCAGATGAAAGTAGTATATAAAATGCAGAATCCAGTTCTCTTTTTCTAAGATAACATTTTTTTTTCTTTAGATTGTTTTTATCCTGGGAGACCCCAGTGTACCTTTTCTCTTTACTTATCTCTCCTGTCCTGACACAGTCCTAAACTTGCCAGAAACCTGCTGGCTCCTGACCAGCCCTTGTGACTTCAGTCCCACAGCTTGCTTAAAGAGCTCTCCCAAGTTAACTGAATTTGGATATGCAGCGCATATATACATGCCTTACCTCTGCGAAAAGCATGTGCTGTATATCTTCCCAAAAATAGCTCTGTCGTTTTTTCGGAATAACACTTGTAAAATCGTCCCCACCAGGTCCTGCCAACTTCCCAGTTTGTATTGCCGCCCACGCTCCGCTCCTGTGCACAGCCTCCTTATGATGTGAGGTCAGGGAGTGCGCAAGGACGTGCTCCATTATAGTCTATGGGGGGCTGTTTCCAAGTGTTTTTAGATATTATAATGGTCACCTGGTGATTAATCAAGGGCACCAACCGACTAACAAGGGCCTTGTTTGTTGGTCGGTGCACTTGATTAAGCACCAGGTGACCAGTATAATATCTAAAAACACTTGGAAAGTAGCCCCCTCAATGGAGCGTGTCCCCACGCACTCCCTGGCCTTGCATCTTAACTTGGCTGTGCGCGGGGATGGAATGTGGGAGACAATACAAACCGGGAAGTTGGCAGGACCCGGTGGGGACGATTTTACGAGTGTTATTACAAGAAAACGACAGCTATTTTTGGGCAGATATGCAGCACATGCTTTTTACAGCGGTAAGGCATGTATATACAGTATGTGCTGCATATCTGTATCTTGGTAAGTCTCTTTAACTTCTTCAAGACTCACAGTGAGGATTGGGGTGTCCCGAGTTTCCATGTATCCTTGGGGCACGGGAGAGGCTTGGATATCATGTGTCCAGGGTCAATGCAGTGTTTTCTCCATGTTTTTGTCCAAATTGTATCCCTCAAATGGAGCTTCCCCCACCATGCCTAACCTCATTGGGTGGGAGGGGGTGGCTGTTTCAAGTCTTCTGTCCATGGAGGCATTGCTGCAGCAGTACAGGCCCCACCCCCAATGTCCTGGAGTATGAGAGCACTTCCTCCACAGCATTCCTGAGACTTCTTCAGCCTGGGTTTTCCACATGGTAGCACGACATGCTACTGCAGAAACCACCAGGCTGTGCTTTTTGCAGCATTAAGGCACAACCAGGGATGGAGTTGTCATCTAGCCCTAGGGTCATGGGGTGCAGCCAAGGGTCTTATGTCCCATGGGTTACTTTAATGCAGGTTAACCTAACAGGTATATCCTGCATAAAAATATTTTTTTTTATTTTTACTGATATAAAGCTTAATACTATTACTAAACTGAAATGTTTTCCTTTTTTATAGTTTTATAGATAAATGCTAATTATTGTATTGTATATGAAGGTTTTAAATAGGAAACACAACACTTGTAGAATGCTCCATTTCCAACCACTGTTTTATAATCTATTTTATTTGCAAATACGGAGTGGGGCACCATAGCATAGTACCATGTTCAGTTTTATAGAGCAAGCTAGTTGCATGTAAACAATGCTGGTATTGCGCTGTAGTGCTGCTACTCTGTTTTATTTAAAAGATCATTTTTTTCTGTACCGCTCCAATGGGATTCAACACTGATGGGTTACAGTATGTGCACCCCTACTAGGAGAAATGGCACAGCCCAAGGCTGTGATCGGGATAGAATCCTGAGCACCTGAACATTCCAGACAGCAGCAACTCTCCAGTTTTTGCTGTGCCATAGAAGGGGAAATGACTAAAAAGCTTCTATGAAGACAAATCGACTTTTAGCTTTTGGGGCTGCAATTCTGTATAATAGATTGGGGCTACCTGGTGACAGGGGGCGCCCCGAAATAAAAATTGTGCCTTTAGCTAACCTGCTGTGTCCAGTTTCCACTGCCTGTGCTTGGATTGGGGGTCATGTCTGCCACATAGTTCAGGGGTGTATATTTTAACAAGTCTCCAATTTTTTACCGCAGAAAAAGGTGCCTCAGGTAAGTGCCTGTTTTTTCTTTGGGGGTTTAAATTAGGGTGTTCCCTTGGGTTTCCCTCCATCTTTAGACATTGGTACCACCCCTCCCCAGTCTTGTAGGGTCACTTTGGTTTTGTGTTTTACCTAGCAAATGCTTTCTTTGTACTCTCTTTGAGGGGACATTTCCCCTTTAATTTGGTTCTGTTGTGGGAAGGGACATTTACCCTTTTATTTTCCTCAGCAGTTGAAAATATAACAAAACAAACAAAAAAAAGAGCCAGCCTGGAGCGTGAGCCTTTAGACTATGGGAAGGATCAGAGTATCTTCTCAGAATTAGCGGGGCTTTTCTTTACTACCGGCTGTCTGGTGGGTTTTCTCCGCTCAGTTGAGCCGTGTGGCTTCCCGACATTTTTTTCCTGCTCTTCTCCCCGTCCATTGGGTGTGCATCTTTTCTTCTTCAGTGGCTGTTATACTCAGCATGCTTTTCATGCACCTGTGTTGTGTGTGCGCCCCCACCCAACGTCCCGACGTCATGCACAATATCATGATGTCACACACATGCACCTCTGAGAGAGCGCATGCGCACCTAGACTCCTGTGCTTGACACGGCAGTCCGGTTTTTGGCTGTTGGCGTCCATTCTACTGGCAGTCTTCTCAGCTGATAGGAGTGTTCTTTTCAGCTCTTGCCTTTTTTACCCTCAATCAGAGATGGGGATTGCGGCTGTAGTCCTTAATATTTACTACTGGCAAAACTTCTCTTTAACCTTGGGCACCTGCACGGCTGTTTTGCCTTTTGGCACCATGGCTTTTCAGAGATCTCTAATTTTCAAAAGATGTATGACCTTCAAAAGGGTAATGCAACCCTCTCCTCTAGGTTCCTATTGCCCCCATGGTGTTACTCAAGCTAATATGTCTCTTACGAGTCCCCCAGTCAGACGTCCGAATTGGGGGTTTGCATCTGGTGTACCAGCTGGCAGTGGCAAAGCAGAATTGCGTAAATTTTTGTTCAAACAACATGAAGTCTTGCTGTATTCTGACAAATTGCAGTGAGGTCCAACCTTTGAACTGCCCCGGAGATGAAAGAGTTAACTTTCCATGCCAGTCATGGAACGCTGAGCTCGAGCTCGGTTGAGACTCTGTCTGTTGCTGTTTGAACTCAAACCGTCACATTCTTTACTCCGCCTCACTGAACAGTCGCTCCGGAGATTTCTCCTTTGCTCGGTTCAATTTGTCGGTTAAAGTACCGTTTTTCTCGGTTTCAACCAAATTTAAACAGCAACCTATCGGTTCAGTCTCTGTCTGTGGTATTCGTGAGTACTAGATAGGTTTATATTGTTTTCCATTCTGTGTGGAACTTGTAAACGTGTCATCGGTTCAGTTTGAACTGATTAGGTTCTTTAGAAATCTTTAGATTCTACTTTTAGAGTGTGGTTACCGGTTCTTATCGGTTCTAAAAAAAACGGATTTTATTACGTTTTTTTTCCACGACCTGTAACACGATCAGGAACCGATAAGAGTGTCTTGCCTGGTGGATTGCCGAAAAAAGGCTAAGTTTGGTTTAGGACTGGCCATGTCTGAGAAACCCAAAAGAGAAACTGGGCCCACTGGGTTTCAACACTGTAATGTGTGTGGGGAAGTCTTTACTAAGGCTGATCCCCACACCACCTGTGTTTATTGTCTGGGGTTTGACCACCTCAATTCAGACTGCCAGATTTGTAAAAATGTTCCTGCAGCTACCCTGGAAAAAAGAGTTGGTAGGCTCAGGGAAAGGGAGGCCAAAAAGTCCGCTGACCCGGATGGCCAGCCGGTTCGGTTCAACCAGAACCAGAAGGTACCCTCTGACCAGGGCGAAACTTCTTCGGGCAAAAGGAGAACCAATTCCGAGGAGTCAGTTCTGGTTAAGAGAACAAGAAGGGATAAATCAGCCGGTGTGGATCCAAAAGTTTTTTCTCCAACCGCTGATGATATAGCCAAAGCGATAAAAATTGTTCAGTCGCTATCCCCGGTTCCGACCAAACCGGCACCATCAGGAATGCGCTCGGTTTGGCCAGTTCTGGATTATGATTTAGAGGAATTTTATGAACTGGAGGAGGAGGAAGGAGAGTATGAGGAAAGTGAATGTGATTATGAAAGTCTGGATGTGCCCATTGACCTGGACATCTCCCCAGACAGACCTTCAGGAGTGTCTCCTCCTAGGCTTTCTGAGTCCCCCTCCCATTTCATGTTCTACAAGAAAGTGGCTGAAACCCTTCAACTTCCTATGGAAGAAGCTGTGGATGACCAGGAGGAGCCTGACTATGTTGAAATGATGGATATCCCAGAGTCCAGGAGGCTGTCTATTCCCCTTCATAAGTCTTTTGGGAAACAGACAGTAAAAATTTTAAAGACTCCTAATTCTGTACCTCCTGTGGATAAGAGAATGGACAAGAGGTATACTCTTTCAGGCTCGGATACAGAGTTCCTTACCCAGCAGTACAGCCATGTTGGGGTAGTGCAGGCTGCTGCCTGTGATAAGGCAAATATACCCTTGGCTTCACACCCCAGATAAGGACTCTAGGAGGATTGATGCCATGGCAAAGAAACAGTACATGGCAGCATCCTTGGGACTCAGGCAGGCCAATTATATGGCCTATACAGCTGAGATATCAGAAATCTAGATGGGACACTGTAATGGCTTTAGCTAAACAGGTCCCTAGCCAGCTTGCCAGGAGCTGGAGCAGGTAGCTGCGGATGGTTGAGGCATCCAAGGTGCAATTCCATGCTGCAGTGGACTCCAATGATGTTTCATCTAGAGTCATGGCTACATCTGTGGCCCTTCGTAGGATGGCTTGGCTCAGATGTACTAGCCTGTCTCAGGATACCCAGACTAGGGCCATGGATTTTCCTGTTGTGGGTAATTCTCTGTTTGGGGAGCAAACAGAAAACTACATGAAGAAAATGGATGAATACAGGACCACCTATAGGAGTGCTCAAGCCAAGGAAAGGCAAGCCACTCCTCAGAGGCAGCATCCCAGGGACAGGGGCAGGCCTTTTCATAGGCCTTTCTACCAAGCCCAGGCCTCCTCTTCTGCTTATGCTCAGAGGGGGTGCTTTAGAGGGAGAGGCAGATGGGGTACAAGCAGGCCTGCTTCCACCCCTCAGCCTAAACCCCCTGCCAAACAGGCACCCTGATGGGTTTGCCAGGGCCGATTCTCCACCACCTGTAGGGGGCAGGCTGGCTTACTTTGTCCAGGACTGGATGTCTTTAACATCAGACAAATGGGTCCTGGAAGTAGTAAGCCAGGGACTGGTTCTCAGCTTCAAAAGTTTCCAAAGATGAGAACCAGATCCTTTCCACCTGCAAATCCTTCAGAGGCACTTGCCCTAGCGGCAGAGGTCTCTTCCCTCTTGGCTCTCAGAGCTGTAGAAAGGGTTCCACCCCTACACAAAGGGAAAGGATTGTACTCCAGGTACTTCCTCACCCCCAAAAGACAGGAGAATGGCGGCCCATCCTGGATCTCAGATATTTAAACAAGCACCTTTTAAAGCCAAAGTTCAAAATGGTGACTCTGAGAATAATTCTACCCTCTCTAAGGCCAGGGGACTGGCTAGTCTCCCTGGACCTCAAGGATGCCTATTTCCATATTCTTATCAGAAGCTCTCATCGAAAATACCTCAGGTTCGAGCTGCCCTCAGGCCATTACCAATTCATAGCAACGCCCTTCGGCCTAACCTCTGCTCCAAGGGTGTTCACAAAATGCCTGGCAGTAGTAGTTGCCTTCCTAAGAAGGAAAAGGATTTCCATCTTCCCATACCTGGACGACTGGCTCATAGTAGGCCAGTCCCCAGACCAAGTCAGGTTACACCTTCAGATAACTCAGCAACTGCTCACTTCTCTAGGTTTCCTTCTGAATCTTTCAAAGTCAGTTCTAGAGCCTGTACAGCTCCTCACCTTCATAGGCGCAGAGCTAGATACAGTAAAGGCAAGAGCCTTCCTTCCCCTGGACAGGGCAAGGACCCTTATTACACTGGCTTCTTCATTCACCCTACAGGTGTCTCAACCAGCAAGGCATTTTCTGCAGCTCCTGTGGCACATGGCTGCTTCTACAGCAGTGGTGCAGGGAGCAAGATTTCAGATGAGGGACATTCAGTTCCATTTGAGAGCTTTTGGTCTCAGAAAAAGGATCCTCTGACCAAACTGATTCCAGTGACTCGAACCCTGATCCAGGCATTGCAGTGGTGGCAGGATCAGGACAATCTAAGACAGGGAGTTCCTTTTGTCACTCAATCTCACTCTCTAATCCTTACTACAGATGCCTGCCTCTTGGGGTGGGGAGCCCACTTGGGAGACCTGACCACCCAAGGGTCGTGGTCTCCTCAGGAATCTCTGCTTCACATCAATCTATTAGAACTCAGAGCAGTGTTTCTAGCACTTTCCAAGTCTGTTCAGAACAAAGTAGTTCAGATCAGGACAGACAATACCACCACAATGTGGTATATCAACAAGCAAGGGGGTACTCAGTCTACGGCCTTGTGCACAGAAGCAATGAGGTTATGGTCTCTGGCCTATTCCCTGAACACTTCTCTTACAGCAGTACACCTTCCGGGCAAGGACAATGTCCTGGCAGATGCTCTTAGCAGGATATCTCAGGGCCATCACGAATGGTCACTGGATCCCTTGGTTTTGAAGGTGATCTTCTCCAGATGGGGCACCCCACAGATGGATCTTTTTGCAGCCCCAGACAATCACCAACTTCCCCTCTTTTGCTGCAGGCCCCAGTGTTGGGTTCAGTCCCCTGGATGCCCTAGTTCTCAATTGGGAAGGAAGTTCCTATATGCTTTTCCCCCCTTCCCTCTCCTGTTCAAGGTGCTAGTCAAAATCAGGTCTCAACCCTGCAAGGTGATTCTGATTGCTCCAGACTGGGACAGACAGCCCGGTACCCTCTCCTGTTGTCCTTAGCAGTTCACCTTCCCCTGTTTCTTCAAAGGAATTACAACCTGTTAACCTGTGCTCAGAGGAAGGTTTGGTATCTCAATCTCAAATCTCTCAATCTCAAGGCCTGGCTCTTGAAGAGTTAGAGTTTGCTGATTTACACCTCTCTCAAGGTGTTCTGGATATCCTAAAGGCTTCTCTGAAGCCTTCCACCAGAACCACTTATAATTCCAAATGGAAAAGATTCTCCATATGGTGCTCTGGGAAGCATATTTCCCCAGAGTCTGCTGGCCTGCCCACAGTCCTTGACTATATGGTTCCTCTGAATAGCTTGGGACTCAGACCAGCTACACTAAGAGTGCATCTGGCAGCTGTCTCTGCTTTTCTTTCAGCAGGTAAGCCTTCTTCCCTTTCAGCTCATCCTGTATTCTCTAAGTCTTTAAAGGGATTGCTTCATACCAATCCGCCATTCAGGGACCCTGCCCCTGCTTGGGACCTTAATGTTTGCATTGCTCAGCTTATGGAACCCCACTTTGAGCCTTTGTCCTCAGCAGAGCTTAAGTACTTGACTTGGAAAACTGTTTTCTTGGTGGCCATCACTTCTGCCAGGCGCATAAGTGAGTTACAAGCCCTGTCAGTGGAGCCTGATTTTATCTCTTTCCATAGAGATAAGGTGGTCCTCAGGACTAACAGGAAGTTTTTACCTAAGGTGGTTTCAGACTTCCACCTTAACCAGTCTATGTATCTTCCTGTGTTCTTCACTGACCATTCCTCCCCTGGTGAGAGGAGGCTGCACAATTTGGATGTGAAAAGAGCCCTTAGCTACTACATAGAGCGTACCAAGGGTCACAAGTTTGACTCCCTCCAACTGTTCCTCACTTATGGTGATGTTGGTAAGGGAAAACCTGCCACTAAAAGATCCATTGCCAGGTGGATTGTTTCTTGCATTCAATTTTACTATGAAAAACTAGGTAGGATTCCACTCTCAGGCCTGAGGGCTCACTCTACCAGAGGTACAGCTGCTTCCCTGGCTGCTGCCAGGGATATGTCAAGCAGCCACCTGGAAAACAGTTCACACTTTTACCAAGCATTACTCTCTGGATATCCAGGCTAGGAGTGATGCTCGGTTCGGCACAGCAGTGCTTCAGAGCCTATTTTCTAGGTAGGTTCTGTCCCTCCTCCATGGAGGTACTGCTTGGTAGTCTGCAATTTGTCAGAATAGAGCAAGACTTCATGTTGTTTGAAGAAAAAATTACTCACCTTAGTAATGTTGTTTTCTAATGGAGTCTTGCTGTATTCTGACCTCCCCGCCTTCCCCTCTCAGAACCTTTGTTTTTGGGATGTGGGTGGGCAGTAGCAGTGTTGGCACTCAGGAGGTGCCCCACCTTTTTATTATCACCCCTTTTTTCTTTGGGTGAGTGGGTGTTGTGTTTATTTCATTTTTTGGGTTTCCTGACTTGAGTCTTTGTTTTGGGACCAAAAAATCTGTTTATTATATTTAGTAGCCAGTTGGCTAGTGTAGGTTTACAGCTTCCACACAGGACACTCAGTGAGTTTAGCTCGTAAAGATCTGACGGTTTGAGTTCAAACAGCAACAGACAGAGTCTCAACCGAGCTCGAGCTCAGCGTTCCATGCCTGGCATGGAAAGTTAACTCTTTCATCTCCGGGGCAGTTCGAAGGTTGGACCTCACTGCAATTTGTCAGAATGCAGCAAGACTCCATTAGAAGAAACAACATTACTAAGGTGAGTAATTTTTTTCTTGTTGCTCTTAGGATAGCTTTTGGGCCCTGATATTCCACAGGACATCCCACCAGACACACCCTGCCCTAAACTGGGCCCCTCAGGTAGGGGGGACCCTTCACAGGCATGTCCAGGTGCGCCGGAGCAGGACTGGGCTGCTAATATGGATCTACAAGCATACCCTGACCTTGACCATACAGAGTATCAGTATGAGGATAGCTGGGATCTGGGGGAAAATGCTGTCACAAAAAAGTTACTTGATGAGGACAAACCCTCTTGAGGGGGAGGAGAAAGGAGAGTGGATGGAACCAAAGAGGAGGATTCCTATCCCTCCCCTATCTGATACCAGATCTTTGTCATATCTGATAACAGAAGTGTGTAGGACATTATCGCTGAAGGAGGTACAATTCATGGAGGCATTAGATGTCAACCCTATCCTGTCTGCGTCCTTCTCTACTCCAGAGTGTTTTCCAAAGAAAGTGTCTGCCAAAACCTAAAGAACAGTGTTTCCCTTTTTTGGAAGAAAATACTCACAAGTGGGAAACCCCTCTTCTGGCGGATAAGGCAGTTCATAATTCCATCAGACACACCACTGTTCCTATTGAAGGGTCCTTGGCCTTAGCAGATTCACATGATAAGCAAGTGGATACTTCGTGCAGGAGAGCTTTCACCTCCAACAGTGCAAAGCTCCACACCTCCTATGCTTCCTTTATTGTTGCCAGAGCCTTAAACTTGTGGGTTGCGACCCTGGGCATCTTCATTCCCATGGATTCGGAAGAGGTGAGCATTTTGCAGTTGATATCCATGGCCTCCACCTTCTTGGGTGATGCCACAGTGGAGAACTTACGCATGTCAGCTCGTTCCGCATATCACATTTTGTCCGCTGTTCGAGGCATGTGGCTTCGGCATTGGGTCACTGACCAGGCTTCGAAGACCAAGCTGTTTAACTTAGCCTTCAAGGGAGCTTGTTGTTTGGTTCTGGCCTGAATGATATTTTGAAGGATATCCAGCATAAAAAGGGCCACTTTCCAGTGTCAAAGCAACAGCAGCAGAAGGCCGGTTCAACTCCAAAAGGTCAAGGAGGCGACCGACAGAGGCAATATTGAGGCAGTTTTGTCCCTTCCGGCACTTCGGGAATGTTGTTGAGGTACCGGTCAGGAAGCACAGGAAAACCAGGAGCAGTTATAAAATTTGCAAGTAGTGTTTTATTAATAATAGTAAAATAAAAATAGCTTAGTATGACTATATACAAAGGCAGTACAAAGAGAAAACAAAGTCCTTAGTCTTACTATAGGGGATCTCTAGCATGTACAACAAAATAGAACATGGTGTCCCAGAACTCACCTCCTGTTGCCAGCTCTGCTAAAGAGTTTGCACTGCATGTGGCAGTTAACCCCTTTAGCTCCAAATGCCTTGTTGCAATCATTTCAACAGTATACCTATATATAGTTTCAGAGAAAGGGAACCCAGTATCACTTAAAGTTTCACACAAAGGGCCCAATTCCGAAGAAAGAGCCTTGGAAGCGGCGCAAATTCTGCGCCACTCAAAGACTACTACCTGGCTCTAGGTGTACCAGGACCCAGTGCCGTATTATGAGAAAAAGCAGGGTTTCTGTGCCAATCTCCCCAGGATTGCCACAAGTGTGGGACAGCGCCCGACCAGCGGCGGAGCTGCGGCACATGCTGCAAGGACTTGGTATCCTTCCTGCCGGCACAGCACAGAACAGGCAGCACTGGTGGTGATGGTCAGGGGGTGTACACACATGCCCAGCAAGGGTGATGGGGCGAGTGGGGACATAGGGTGGGTTGGTGTGCCAGCAGGGTGTTTGGGTATATCTGTATGGAGGCATATGCACCCCCCTAGGTGCCAAATCAATCCCATACATCCTGGCTGCGACCCAAACCCTCCTTATGCCCTTCCTGCCCATGGACCCCACTTGTAGCCCACCCAAATCAGTGTCCCAGTCAGTTGCAAGGGGCTCAGACCACCTCCTGGCAGGTCTAAGTGGAGCCCCTTGTGAAGGCCATGCTGGGGCTTTCTGGATCGGAAATGTGAGCCCCGCCATAGCACAAGCCCCCTTGCAGCCTGACTTATCCAGATGCAGGTTGCAAGGGGGGGGGCGCAGTGCCCCTTTGACACAGCGACGTCCCTCACCAGCACAGACCACATACTGGAATAGGGAGTGCCTCAAACACCGACGCAAGGTGCAACTTTCGACAGTGCTGTTTGTCACAAGCACCTTGCATCGGGCATATCCCTTCTGGAATCGGGCCCAAAGATTCACATATATTTTTATAACTGCAGATACGCAAAGGGGAAGAAAAGACAGAAACAGCAAGTGAAGGCAGAGAGATAGTGAGAGGCGGAGAATCGCGAGACTGTCAGTGTGATCAGTCCCTAGGTCTCACAAGAACATTTGGTTGTGCAACCAGACAGGCAAGAAACAGAAAAGGAGAAGATAGAATAGATCTTGTGTTTAACTCTTTCTGCATGACAAATGGGACTGGGTCTTATTCAGCCCTGTCACAGGGAACCAGAGGAGTAAAGGATCCTGTTCTTGTTTCAAGAGCAATAGCAGCAGAGGAGCCCTTGCCCAAAGGTACAAGGGAGGCCGAGGCCGAAAAGCAGGCACCATACAATGAGGGTACAGTACATGGACTCATCTCTGCCTCTCTTCCCTTGGTGGAAGACTGCACAGTTTGTATGCAAGATGGGTCCAGATAACCTTGGATGCTTGGGTTCTGGAAATTCTGGCTTTAAGTTATGCAATAAAATTTTTAACAGTTCCCTCAAAGGGGCTGTTCTGCTGTCCCTTGTACCAGAGGGCCCTGTGAAGAGACCAGCAGTATTACAGACACTGGACCACCTCACACAGATCTGGGGAGTTGTTCTGGTGCCTCCCAGCAAGCAAAGCCAGGGATTCTACTTGATTTATTTTGTAGTTCACAAGAAGTCATGGGGTTTCAGATCTATTCTGGATCTGAAACACTTAAACAAGTTTGTTCGCCACACAGCCTTCAAGATGGATTCCCCACATTCAATATCTGAGCTGTCCAGCTGGGGGATTACCTAGCATCTACAGATCTGAGGGATGCTTATCTTCACATCCCCATCAGACAGTCTCATCAGAGGTTCCTCAGGCTCATGGTCCTGGGACCGCACTTCCAGTACAGGATGCTTCCATTTGGGTTGTCAACAGCTCCCAGAGCTTTCTCGAAGGTGCTCATAGTCCTGGTGGCTCAACTCCAACAGGAGGGACATCATGTCTATCCCTACCTGGACAATCTGCTCATTTGAGTGCCATCTACGCCACTAGCAAGGAAGTCAGTGGCCAGGACTCTGGAGGTTTTGGAGTCCCATGGCTGGGTGGTGAATTGGGAGAAAAGCTCTCTCGAGCCATCACAGACCCTGGAGCACACAGGAGCAGTGTTCAAGATGGACGAGGGAAAGATCATCCTCTTACCAGCCAGGAAGGAGACCCTGTTGAAAGAGGTTCAGTGACTGAGGAGCTAGTCATCGGCTTCAGCTCACAGTCTTCTGCAGCTTCTAGGCCTCATGATGGTGACAATAGAGCTGGTACCATGGGCTTGCTTTCAAATGTGGCCCTTCAGATCGAGTTGCTGTCAGCCTGGGATCCAACCTCAGAGGATTATCAGGGCAGGATCCCAGTTTCACCACTCTTGCGGCAGTCTCTGAATTAGTGGGTGAGTTGGAGAATCTGAGCCAGGGATCTCCCTTGGACGACCCCCCAGAGTTTATTTTGACATCCGATGCCAGCCTGTCAGGTTGGGGGGCAGTACTGTACTACATTCCCATTCAGGGAACTGGGTCAGCTCAGGAACAGCACCTACACATAAATGTTCTGGAGATGAGGGCTATGCACCTCGCTGTCCTTCATTTTCAAAGTCAGGTACAGTCAATAGGGTTCCATGTCAATTGGGTGACTTTTATAGGGTGATTACTAATTGAGCGAATGCATATAGCGTGACCCTACAATGCAGCAACAGTATTTCCAGTGAATATATTACAATTGCACGTGGAAGTTGTAGGCAGTATCACGAAGATATTCAAGTCGTGTATGGGTAGAATACTCCCCCACTGCCTGTACCAGATGTTCTGTCAGGTCATGGCACGCCTCCGGCTGCTGTCTCCTAATGCCCCAAACCCACCCACCTTTATCCCTCAGGTGAACTCATGTCACACAGGGGAGCTCTGCCCCTCTGCACCCCCCACTGTCTCTTAGATTCCTACTCCACACCACACCACATCCGGACACTGGGGGTAGGCTATTATACCGGTCACCGTAATGTTTAATCGCTCAGTTGGTACTGTTACTGTACCTGCACAGTCGTGCAATTGGTGGTCGCCATAATTCCTTTGCCCATATTCTCACACTCTGTTGACGTGCTACCAGTCAAAAGCCATGAAAATGAGGTCAGACAACAGTGGCATACATAAACAATCAAGGGGGGTGCAAAGAGATGCTAAAAGAAGCCACTGATCTTGTGCTGTGGGCAGAGGAGAATCTTCTCTCTCTGTCAGTAGTTCAGTTGGCAGGGGAGTTAAACATTCAGGCCGATTGGCTAAGCCATGAGAATGTCTATCCAGAGGAGTGGATGTGGAACTTAGAGGGGTTCGACCTTCTGTGTCAAAAGTTCGGTCGTCCTCAGATTGGCCTGTTCGCCGCCAGCCAGAATGCTCAGCTACAATGGTTCTTCAGCTGCTATTGGCATCCACAGGTGGAAGCAGTGGGCGCCCTGTCACAAGTGTGGAATTTTGACAGAGCATATGCCTTCCCTTCTGTGCCTCCCCTCTCCAAGGCCATACGCAAAATGAGGCACTCAAGAGGAAGCTTTCTTCTAATAGCTGTGGAGTGACCCAGAAGACTGTAATTCTCAAACTTAGTGAACCTAGCTCAACGTGCACCATTTCACCTTCCAATGCGGGGGGACCTTCTTTCATAAGGCCCTATTCAGCATCCAGATCTGGGAGCACTGCAGCTCGCAGCCTGGCTCCTGAAAGAGGAGATTCCTGAAATGGTTTCTCTAAGAAGGTGGTGGACAACTTGATGGCTGCGAGGAAGAATGCCATGTTGGCAGCTTATGCTTGCGTATTGACCACCTTTTTGGCTTTGGTCAGGGTTAAAAATATCCAGCCTTCTAAAACCACAGTTCTACAGATTTTGGATTTTCTGCAGGAAGGATTGGAGAAAGGTTTGGCGTTGAGCACCTTGAGAGGTCAGATGTTGGCCCTTGGAGCCTCCTTAAGATCCTCCTAAGGGACTAACCGAGAGGTTATTCATTTTCTGCGGGCTGTCAGCAGGAGTCAATCCCTGTCCCAACCTCCATGAGATCTGAATCTAGTCCTGAATGCTCTTTGTAAAGAATCTTTCAAATTGCTGTCCTACAAGGTGTTTAATTTAGTTGCTATGTGCTCACCCAGGAGGATTGGTGAGCTCCAGGCTTTGTCCCACGTAGAACCATACCTCGTCATGCATAAGAACAAGGTAAGGTGGTGCTCATAACATAGAGGATAATGGCTGGGGATCGGGTGATAACCACACTGTAATCACCTCGAGTGGTTGCTAGGGCATCATGGTAAACCTCAAGAGCGCAGCTCGAGAGGTTTACTGTAGCCCTAGCAACCACGAGAGGTGATTTCAGCGTGGTTGTCACCCGATCCTCAGCCATCATCTTTTATAGTGTATGGTAAAAAAAACACTGTTTGCATTCTATGTGTGAGAATTATGGAACTCTGGTGCATTCTTTTTTCTTATGCCACTGTTTGGAAGTTCCGAAGTGTGGTTAACAACTTTAAAAATTCTAAACAGTGCATAACAAAGCTGTGTGACTGCTGATTATGGTGGTTAATAGGCACTTACCATACATTATAATCCTGTCTTTCATTCCCAAGGTCCCTATGGCCTTCCATGTGAGTCAGGAAATCTGTCTCCCATTTTTCTATCTGCAACCTACTTACCCAAAGGAGGAGTTGTATAAGTTAGATTTGCGATGGGCCATTAGGATTTACCTTAGACGGATTGCTGAGTTCCAGAAATTCGATAGGTTGTTCATTTCAGAGTGGCCAAAAAGGGACAAAAAGCCTCCAAGGCCACCTTAGCTAGGTGGGTGGGTGAGGGTCTGTATTGTCAAGGCCTATGTCGCAGAAGAGAAGAGGCCTCTGTCTGTCATCAAGGCTCACTCCATCAGGGTTATGGCCATCTCCTGGGCAGAGAGAGGCAAGGCATCTGTTTTAGAATTGTGCAAGGCAGCTACGTGGTCTTCCGTTCACACATTCACCAAGCACTATAGACCGGATGTTCAAAGTTCTGCTGATGCGGCCTTTGGTCGCAGAATTTTGCAGGTGGCAGTTAGCAGCTAAATTCCTTTCCAGTACTTGGTTGATGTATGGGACAATATTCTCCCCCACCCATTTTATTTTCATAGGTACTGCTTCTTAGAATACATCAGTGTTGATTGGAGCACTACAGAAAGAAGAAATTTCTTCTTTCGTACTGTAATTTCCTTTTCTGTTACCTCCTACATTGTCAATGGGGCCCACCTGGGGGCCTTGCTTATGCAGGAGAATATTGTCCAGTATGCCAGCACTGGGATGTTCGTTGTTTTGTTATTAATTTTGATTGTAAGTCTGTCTGGACATTCCTCTATTGTTTACGTGCTGCGCTTGGGTTTATATAGATATGGTGAGAAAGCAATGTCCGCACTCTTCAGCTGTCATGCACAAAGGCTTTATTAAATAGGTTTAAAATATACTGCCACTTTTGAATACAAACAGGCTGCCGCTGATGTGGAACCACTAGATCCCCCTGATGACATGCTAGGTGTCAAACTGGTTGGGGTTCCACATCAGCGACAGCCTGCTAGTATTCAAATGTGTCGGTATGTTTTAAGCATATTTAATAAAACTTTTTTTGCATGACGGCTGAAGAGAGCGGACATTGCTTTCTCACTGTTTCAGTTGTTGTCCAGCACATTCACTACAGTTGAACTGTATTGCCTCCTGACTTTATGTAGATATGCAAAGAAAAAGAGCAGTTCCATATTAGAATTTTGTTTACTAGCACGCAGATGTAACGGGTTCGAATTTGATGTTAACCAAGGGTTCCTCCTTTGTTGTAGGTGAGTGGTTACGCTGTATGCAATCCTTTTCCCAGTGCCATCTGTTTACAGCAATTCCTTTGATAAATCTGTTCTAGTTGATTCGATGCTGCAGGACCTTACGAGAAATTAGAGAATCGGAAGACGAGCCTTGATCCCTTACCTCTGCCATCTGACAAGGTAGGCACTGTTTACTGTATTTTATTCTGGCTAAAGTCCTGTGTAGACAGCTGATTTGTGTGCTGTTGGGTCAAGATGACCAGTATGATCTTGTGGATATATTTTTTCCATATTTAGAGGCACTGTATGGACAATAGTGACTGGAGAGTTGCTGCTGTCCGGAATGTTCAGGTCCCAGGATTCTATCCTGATTACAGCCTCGGGCTGTGCCATTTGCCCTAGCAGGGGTGCATATAACCCATCAGTGCTGAACCCCATTGACAATGTAGGAGCTAACAGAAATGGAAATTATGGTAAGTATGAAGAAATTTCTACTATAAGGACACAGATTCTGTGGTTTAAACATCCCCCCCTTTAATATAAAGGAACAAAGTTGACCCATAGAGGTTGAAAGTGTCTTGTAACTTGTAATACCCACATAGTATAGACTTATGCAAATGTAACATCAGCGAAGTTACTCACCTTTTTTCCTTGTACTTTAAGCGAGACATGTCTGGGACCATATCTGTCAAAGACGTTTTGGCTCGTGCTGCAGCTAAAGGACTGCTGGAAGGCACTGAAGCAACAAGATCTCAGAAAAAAGAGGAGAAGCGAAAGAAAAGCAAACCATCCTTTCAGAAAAATATTTCCAATACTGTCAAAAGTCAAGTCAAGATTACAGAGTTCTTAAATCGAGAACTACAAGTAAACACCAGTAATGACAATGCCCCTGCAGCTATAGCTTTGGGTCATAGTATGAATAATAGTAATAAAAACCAGACAACTGCTTCTGGTCCAAAGAAAAAATCTCCAAAGTCTATCCAAGCCCTGGCAGTGCCTAATATCTTAAAGAGAAACATAGCCAATACATCTTCCAGCAACAGGCTGTACGCCAGGGCAACAAGTATTACAAAAAAAATACCAGAAGAAAAAAGGTCTGTGCTGAAGCCCATGGAACTTGTCCTGCCTCCTATGTCCTTGCCATGCCTTAGTCCAGTAGGGCGCAAGTCTCAAAATCTATATAGTTCTTTTTACCGGAGTGGTAGAAACAATAATTCACGAAACTCAGTAATTCCCACAGCAGCTGAAAATATAAACAGATCAAAAGCTCTTGCATATGGTGCTGTCCTGCATCAACGACCTTGGTTTTGAAAGTTCTTGCTTTTTTTTTTAATTAACTTCAGACATTCTGATCAAGTATAGTAGTAGTACTGAAACTGGTATATTTAGCTCTAGAGCACTATCAAGGGATTTTACTTTCACAGAATCAATGCCTGTCTGTCTACGCTGGTTGTGAAATAAACCAGTCCAGATTCATGAATATCTTAGTGTTTTACCTATCTGGGATATATTTGCACCTATAGTGAAGTTATCCAGATTGATAACTGGATGGTTTCATCTGGTTTATGCCCTGCAGCCTTTCTAGTGCTTAGACAGTCCTCACAAATGGGTAATCCTCCATCCATCCTGTTGGTCGATGCACGATCGTAAATGTTGGACTGCCAGAGGCCAAGCCCCCAGCCATAAGAATTCAAAACACACAAATCTGAGCGCACATAGCTTTCAGATAAAATTGGCTACTGCTAAGAAAAACAATATGTATTCTTTATAAACAGGACTGGAAGAATCTGGATTAATTACTTAGTGATGTGGTGCAAAGTAAGGTGGTAAATCAGTTCAACAGGAACTAGATAAATTATTAACACTGAAGAGGTTATAATGGACCCTCTAAATGCGGCAAACGGTAGCAGTGGGCAAATGAGACTCCTTCTGTTCCAAAACCTAGTACAAGAACCCAGTATCAGCCATGATAACATTGTCCAGTTTACATCATGCATCGCTAGAGGTCGGTCACGATCCCTGATCACTCCCAAAAGTCTCAGGTAATTTTAACAACAAAATGTACGCTATATTCACTTTCTCCTAAGACAGCACACATCAAGTCAGAAAGTGCATGCTAACATTAGGATCTTCTAACATCTCTCTGCATGTTCCAAAAAAAAAAAAAAACTCTCCAGTGCATAGCCCAGGGACACCAGTCAAGCAGGATCCTCCAGTAGCGTCCTAGCTTAGATTTCCCGGGTCCAGTTGGGACCCTCAAGTAGTGTCCCTACTGGCTAGCTACCTGAAGAACTGGACCCTCATGTAGCGGCCACTTCATACTCAGGCAGCGCTCTGAATGAGCCTCAGACTTTCGGTCTGATGAACTGGACCCTCCTGCAGTATCCACTTCAGGTTTAGGCAGCACTCCTAATCGTGCCTCTCAACTGTCCCTGTTTACAGAGACAGCCTGGATTTTGCCTGAAATAAATTTCACTTTGTCCATCTTCCGATTGGTGCCTCGGGAGTGGGGATTCTAAGCAGCATAATGGCAAACAGGCTCCTTTTTTATAAAATGCCCAAAACAAACGCTCCACAAGGGAGCTTCTGTACTCCAGTATGTACACAGCCAGATGGAACAGAAAAGTTAGGAGCATTCCTCACTGCTGCTGTGTGGCTGCTGCTGTTTATAACTTTGTAAGCATTTGTTACAAAATAAAAGGTTAAGCAGCCAAAGTCGGGTGACCAGTTTTTTTCTGTTCTGCATTTTCGCTATACAATGCCCCTCTTACACTGAGCCTTGCTCTACCAGCTCCCTGAGTGAAAGTTACTAATTTAAGCCTGGTCCCTGATTTATTTAGCTAGAGGGGAGAGGTAGGATCCCCTCAGGCACTCTGTTGCAGGAGCAGCTAGTCTGCTTTTAGGACCCAGGCTACAGGCGAACGGTAAAGGTTCTGGCTGCATTATGCAAACTGTGGCCCGATTCCACCCCCGCTTGCATACCGTAAATCACGGGAAAGGCAGTGCCAGCCAAAATCTGTGAGAGACCATTATTTTCACTCACCGGGACCTAAGCGGTGTTATTTATCTCCGCTGGGGAGGCATTCCTGGGTCTTGGCTGGATCACTGGCTTGCTGCACCCTGGGGTTGCCGACTGTTCACAAGCGGCATTAATCCCTGCGATCCACAGACAAAGGAAGGGGGAGTGCCATTGTTTGTTTTACTGCACTACAAGTGTGCCTACACCATACTGGAGATGTCTTCTCCTAGCACCTTATCACTCCCTCACAGACTGCAGAGCACCACGCCATTAGCAGTGCCGCAAATCTCGCAGTCGCCATATCGCACATGGTGGTTCTTGCAAGAATCGCCCTCAGTCCTCCCCAGGGATTAATAGCTGCAGCACGGGAGGCAAGACAGGGAGTCTTGCGCCACACAACCCCACAAGGGTCTCTGAATCAAGCGACACCCCACTCGTAGGCCAGGACAGGCACTTTAGGGGAACCCGAGGTTCAGCAGTGGGCATGGTCTCATGGGACAGTGACCATTTGTCTCCCCACGCTGTTCCCAGGATCATCAGGGAAACGGTGACCATCTTAGGATGGCATCAGATGGCAGCAATCTTGTGTGGGTCATTCTACTCCAACTACACTAACGACAGTCGGGAGTCCCACGGTACCTGACTGAGGGAAACATTTGGCCATCGAGGTCCTCAGGACCTTATCAGTAAGGTATTGCCTGCAAGCACTATGAGGTCATCGGGAGGGGGCTTATTAGGTCTTTTCCCCAGGCTCATGCACAAGACTGCCCACCTGGGAGGGTCAGAACCCTGAGATAGTAAATGGCTATTGACAAGGCAGTACTAGACACATGCAAGCCCCTGGTGCGGTGGCATCAGGGAGTGGTACCTCAGGCTTCAGTTCAGGCCCCTCTTTTCATCTTCATGCTGAGGCAGCATGATCTGGTGATGTGAGTAGGGGCAGGGGAATCTGGAGTTGCAGGGTAAAGCCTCGTCACAGCGAAGTGATTGCTGGATGACCTTGAGTACTCAGTTACCCTCCTAGTACCACATCCCATCGAGCCGGGAAAAGCAGCGGGAACAGGGCCCACAAAAACTGCTAACTGGGCTGCCCTACATTGGGGGAACTCCGTAAACAGTATAGATACGGTGACCGGGGCTGATGGGGTATTGCGTACTCAGCCGTACAATAGCGTACTGCACTCCTGACTTTGGAAAACCACTAAATGCTTTACTATTGGGCCCGGTAGCTGGGTCCCTGAACTCGTAGCCCACGGAGATGTGTCATACAGTGAACGAGACAGCAGCAAACCTGGGTCAAATATCCTCAGAGCTGGGCCATCTGCTAGTACTGCATCATGAGTGGCACAAGGCAGTGTACTCGATGAGACTTAGAGCAGGTGGCATCTGCCTGGATGGGGCCCTAAGTGCCCTATCCAGGACATGGCTTATAGGGGCATCCTTCATTATCTCCATCGACGTCACGAGAAGATTCCATAGGCTACACGTCAGCGTATGCTTCAGATCCAAGGATATTACCACTGACCCCTGTAGGGCAAGGAGTGTCATCTAGAGATAACCAGGGGTTGCACCAAGACCCCTAAGGTCTCCTTCCAACCCCCAGGATGTACCTTGCAACCCATGGGCAGCTCTAAATGTGGCTTCCCTAAGGTATGGTCAAATAAGACTCAGCATGGGGGCAAGTTTTGAAGCCCTTATGATTCTTGTGAAATGCCACCTCTGCGGTAGGACTTGCCGCAGCACTCTGCAATTCGTCCATACAGGCCAGGCCCCTCTCACAGACAAGGAGGGACAGGGACACGGTCCCTCACCACCTTCCTCAATATTATCCAAGAAGGAAATATAGGGTAGCAGATAGGGGGCTATACACCTGGTGGCCAGTAATTGTATTCCACAATCCCAACGACACTCCGGCACCTAGTGGACACTAGCAGAATACGTCCACAACTTGACCAAGTTCATTGACTTGATACAGACGCATCCCAGCACACCTGTGGATGTGTAACCGCACTGGCAAGGGTTCATGGCATAGATCATAACCATGGCACCATGGGCTTGAGCCTGACATGAGCCCAACCCAGAGGTCTACTCTAGCCTCCATCAAGGCGCAGAAGCCCAGGGCAATCTGTTGCAGTGGTTAACTTGGGATGTTTTGTGTGAGGGCACTCTCACAGCTAGGTTGCGACAGGGTAGATCTGTCATTTTAGGTGGTGAACTCCTCCTAGGGTATTCGGGGGACAACAATGTCAGAGGTGGTACAACCACCATACAATTTTAAGAGGTGGTGGAACTGGGTTGCTATGGGATTTTGACCTACTTCGACCACTGGCCCACTGGGGCAGACAGTGCCTTCTTGCCGGAGGTCAGCCACTGCCAGCGATGCTTACAGTTCAGATTCGGGCTGACACCGGCCACCGAGGTGAAGGAGGGGGTTACAATATCTCAGTGGGCGGAATACATCTCTTCAGGAGTGAGAGTACCCACCCCCTTTTTCATGTGAACTGCAGGCTCCTCGCCGCAACACTCAATTATCCCACTGCCACTCACACTTCACCACAGTCAGGCCAAAGAAACTGACACACGGCCAATGCTGTGGTTTTCCCAGTAAGCTTAGATTTTCCATCCATTCTGATAGTTGAAAAATTGACTCTCAAAATCAGGGCCACATAGGTCACAGTTCCACTGTTAGATCCCATTTGGAACCTGGAGCTCTCAGTATGCTCTGCTCAGAGCAAGGTTGCTCAGTGCCTGCTGGCACTGGACACACTTTCTCAGATCCTCTCAACCCAGGACCAACACTTCGCCACATTCCCTTAGTTCTCAGCCTGCCTGCATGGAGGCAGACATGCAACCTCTGTTGAGTGAGAGATATCCCCAGAGAGCTTGACTGGCTCTGGTGATCTAGGATGTTTTCCTACAGATGTTGGAAGTCTTTGTATAAGAGGTGTATACCGCAAGGCGTGTCCCATTCAGTGGTGGCCCTTCCCAAAATCCTAGATTTTTTCATTAATGGGGCCCGACAAAGATTTCAGATACTTCTCTTTGAGGGTATAGGCCTCAGCCCTATCTGACATGAGAGGCTCTATTCCTAGGCTGGGACACATGGGTTCATGTCCCAAGGTAGTCAGCCTGTGGCAGGCGGGGGCAGATGGTGTCTCCTCGTGATACACCCACCTGCCATTTAGGACAATTTAATCTGGTCCTGGAGGTCTCCATGAAACTCATATTGCGTATCCGCTTTGTCCCATTACTAGCCACCCTAGGAATGGTCTTCCTTGCCGCTATGTGCTCGATGTGTCAGGAAGGCAAGTTACAGGCACTGGCATGCCGGGGGTCGTTTTCTGACCATCCACATTGACAGGGTGTCTATTATACCAGTCCTGTTACTTAATCTAAAGGAGATCTTGCCTTCCCATATGGAACCAGTCACTCACGCTTGTAGACTGAGGTAGCCCTGCTGCGGCTACACATCAGCTCGCAACAGTTACTGTAATAGTGGATTACCGGACTCTGTCCATCAGTTTTCTGTCAGTTGGACAGGCTATTGATTTTCCTTCTGGAAAGCAGGTGGTTTGGTCGGCATTTCAAGAATCGATAACCAGTGGCGGTCTTCCTGGCTACCTGACAAGGGGCGGATCTGAACCTGGCAGGCTTTAGGGCACATTCCACCAGACAAATGTCCACCTTTTGGGCAGACCGATGGGTCCATCAGTTCAAGCTATCTGTTGGCACAATGGGCTGATAGAGGGGAACCTCAGTACTAGGTATCTGCGCTGTGACTCCTTTTCGTCTGTATATACAGTACTTTGTACAACACTACAGGTTTTCCAGAGCTTCAGCAGGCAGTGATGCTTTTGAGATAGTTGTGATTCAGGCTGCATCTGGGTCAGTGCGACATACTGTTCGTCTCCCACCCGAGGTTTTTTTTTTGGTACTGCTACAAAAGTCCCATTTGTGAGGAATGTGTAAACACCAGAAAGGTTGCAGGGGATGATGGTATTTACTCACCTGGTAAAGGTGATTATAGCCGGCCCAGTGGTGCTAAGGGCTGAGGTGCTGGACGTCTCACCTCGCACCATGCTGGCAACCCGAGTTTGGGAACGGGCTCGGGCGAAGGGGGTCGGCAGGGGAGGGAGAGGATTGAGCATCCGGTGGACTGCTGTCCTCTCCCTGGAGAGGGATCCAGGGCTTTCCCGGTGAAATAGCAGCCCCTGGTGGAAGCCGGAGACACTATACACGCTCGGGCAGAAGTAGAGGGACAGAGTGCGGCAGCCATCTGCAGCACACGCCGCGCTGACGTCACTGCACCGTTGCACACCTGGGGACAAGAAAAAAGCCAGAAAATCCCATTACAGCTCTGTGGAGATGATGGGGGCTCCAGAGGCAGGCCCACATCCCAACGCCGGCCCGTCACTCCAGAGGATTCCGTGCCTAGCCCAACGCTCAGGTAGGCCTCTCTAATTTCTGATAGGCTACCACGGGAGGGCGGACCCGTCCCAGGGGGTGATCCAGGGAGCTAGACCTGCCTGGGTGTTCAGGGGATGAATCTGGAGGTGATGGGTTCAGGCAGTGAGTAGAGGCCCAGCTGAGTGAGCACCCCAGAAGGATGCCAGGGCTGTAGGGGAACAAAAACAAAATATACAAAAAAAAAAAAAGTGATTATACCTGCAACCTTTATGATGCTTAGAGTCCCTTCCGAATACAGATGAACAGGAAACCAGGGCAGCCAGAACCAGGGGCACATTTTTTCCAAGAAGGGTTAGGTGGCCTTTCTATGTGAAATCGTATTTTGTTACATACCAAGTACACTCTGGAATGTGGGTTACCCATGTCATCAGTATCACGCTTTTTTCTTGAGGGCAGATCTTTGATATCGTATGATTGGCTGTTGTCATAACATGTGTTTGTATTTATATTATACGTAATGTCTCTTATATGTTGGACATAATTGTAAATGAGAGTGCACTCTGAATTGCCTTCCAATAAATTAATTTGAATTTGATATGACTTAGGCTTATTGTCCCTCAGGATTTTCTGTGCTATCTTCCAGTACATTACCTTTGCAATGATACTGATGTCTGCCAGTCATTTGTTTGTCTTCCTGTTGTTGCCTTTGTTTCTGTGTGTTTTTGTCATTTTCTCTGCTAGGGAAGTTTCTAACTGGACAGTGTTATCATGGCGGGGGGGCTTGGCCTCTGGCAGTTCAAAATTTATGACCATGCATCATCCAATAGAGTGGAGGAAGGATTATCCATTTGTGAGGAATTTCTAAGCACCGCAAAGGTTGCAGGTATAATCAGATCACCTTTACCAGGTGAGTAATACCAATCCCTTAAAGAGAAGATGATACCTCCTAGAGAACTTTAAAACTCAGACTCCTAGAGACTTTGACTCCAAGAGAACTTTGAAAAACATAATATGTAAGCCCCGTAGTTCTGTATTTCTCCTAATTATTTATTACTAGTGTCATTAGCATAAAAGCAGGGCCTTTGTTTATCTCCTTTTGCTTAATCTGCACCTTGGGTTACAATACTCTTGTGACATCATAGTCATTCCTGTGGCAACAGATTGTAATGTCAGAACAGGGCTGGCAGCAGGACAGCCAGGGCCCCTAGTGTTCTGCGGCACTTTGTCCTGATTTCCATATGAGGGCTCCCAGGTTTCTGCGGCAGTATTTTCTGATTTCTGCTGCATTATTTATTCATTTCTGTGGCACAATTCATTCCTGTCATTGGCTAAAATATGATGTGATGTAATCCATGGCATCACATCCCGAGCATATTGGGGGGGGAGGACTTCAGGATAAATGAGATGGAGAAGGGAACCAGGCAGTATGGAAAAACTGTATATTTGAATGAAAATTCACCAAGAACATTGAATTCTGTAGCAGTATATGTAGTCTGTGGCATGAAGCAAATTCTGCAGCCTCAAAAACGCAGAATTCCAGGGGCCTTGAGTATAGCCTACTGGTCGGAGAAACAAGCTGTGAATGAGTGTGGTACATTCAGCAGACCTG
This sequence comes from Neoceratodus forsteri, assembly GCA_016271365.2. Lineage (NCBI taxonomy): Eukaryota > Metazoa > Chordata > Ceratodontiformes > Ceratodontidae > Neoceratodus > Neoceratodus forsteri. Next base: position 1,520,632,856 of record CM057452.1, read on the forward strand.
GGTTTTGATTCCTACAACCTCAGATTGCATATTGTGTGACGCTGAGCAAGTCACTTAATCTCCCCAGTGCTCCCGGGTTGCCTCTGTAAAGGGCCTTTGTGCCCTGTGGGCCCAACATGGTTACCAAACAATTAAAAAATTAAAAAAACATAGAAGATTGTGACTTCAGATGGAGAATAAACTGTAGGAGCTGACAAATGCTACAGAATAAAGATCCTTTTTTCTATGCAGATTTTATTAGTAAAGTATGCAAATGAGACATCTATAAAAGATATTATAGATCAAGGGAGCACTCCCGACCAATCGGAGTGCTCCTTTCCCTTGCAAGTGAGACACTCTTATTCTATGAAGAGAGTCTCTGTGCAGATGCCCTGGAAATGGGCACATTCCAGGACAGTTTAAAAAACATAACAACTGAGTGCTCTGTCGATCTATAATATGTTCCCCATCACCACTTGTTTCAGGTAAGGGTGGTTTCACTTGCGTTCTGCTCAAGCCATAACAGCTCAGCATCGCCTTGCTGTTTTCTCTCGAGCAGAACATGCATGAAACCACCCTTATCCCGCAATGAGTGGCTCCAGGGGACATATTAATGTATACATGAAAGCAAGCTGATCGGTGTCTGAATATTATGTTTTTCTAGGTTTTTCCCTGCTGTATCAGCAGCTATTTAATATATGAATAACTGTAGACAACAACCATGATAGGTCAATGTGAATGCACATCTCATTGTCTGTAGAGCTTGAGTTTAATGGTAGAGAATATACACTTACTGTACCACACATTTCTGAACATGAGAACCATTTGGTGATGTTAGTAAGATCTAAATGACACCAATGTAAATATATGACTGCAGGTCTTAAAGCAGCCAATGAATGTGGAGAAAATAGCAGCTGTCAACAAGAGGATATGTTCAGTGGTTCTTTAGTTGTTAAGTTGCTGAGGAAGGCCTCCGTATCCACTTTTTAATAATCAGTGTAACCAACATTCATGCATCTGTATTCGTGGAGTGTAATAAAACCAAATGGACCCCTAGTTTGAATTACATAATGTCCATCTGAGAATGTAAACCTGTAAGGGGACCAGAAAGTTCTGTAAATTTGCAGCTGCTTGTAATGTTTCTAGTTTTAAAAATTATATTGCTGCCCTCAGCTGATCTTTATTTAACTGTCCTGAATAAACTTTGATGTAAAAATTTGTATAATAAATGATTATCCTTTTTTCCTGGTGTTGTCTAAAAGATGTTCTTTACATAGACCCATGAACAATGACTTTTAGAAAAAAGTGAAGAATGAAAAAGAAGGTGATGAACGGGTTTCTTTGGAGTCTGAGGAAGTGTCTGCACTGATTTGCCCTTTTTATTTAATCAGCAGAACTCTTCCAGATCCATGGACATACATAGCATTTTTTTTTATATTGGAATTTCGGAAACAACCTTTGAGTAAGAGCGCTTTTACAAAGAGTCCACGTCCGTTAAACAGTACAAATACAGACAAAATTGAATTCACAGTACAAATACAGACATAGTTGAAATATCAGCACATAACTGAATTCACAGTACAAATACACACATAGTTGAAATATCAGTACATAATTGAGATCACAGTACAAATACAGACATAGTTGAATTATCAGTACAGGAAGTGAAAAAAACATAGAAAGCAACTAAGAGTTTCTTCTGAGTTTCATTAAGGGTTTAATACTAAGTGCTGTATGGCATAAGGAAGTATATGAGAGAGAGGAAAATGTAGGATAGGGAGAGGGTGATTAGTGAATAGAGCGTGGAGATAGAGCAGCCCAGAAAGAGCATTATCACATTACATTACAGCTTTGGAGCTGAAGAGCTGGGGATGGAGCATGTGAAAATGTATAAGGAGTGGGAGAAGGTGGTTAGAAAGAGGAGAGGCCAAGCGGGGAGGGTGGTATCATGAGAGTGGAGATTGATGGAGAAAAGGGGGTGGTGAGGGAAGGGGGGAGATATTGAGAGAGAGGGGCGATGAGGCGTGAGATGAGAGAGACCAACTACTAGCGGAATAAGAGCTATGGAGAATGAGGTGCCAGAATCTGGGGAGGTAGGGAGTGGGGAGGGGTGGACCGTGTGAGTGAGTCCATGAGTAGTTGCTGGTAGGCAGGATTGGTGCAGGCCCTGGAGACCCATTCTGAACAGTTTAACACTCTCAGACATTATTTTGCAATATAAACTGCCTAAGTTCGGCTTTGAAGGTTCTAGCAGCATTTAGAGCGTTAGCTGGGATCTCCTTAAGCCACAGTGGGGCACGGTAGGAGAAGGATCGTTGACCAAGAGCTGTCCTTCGGAATGGGACACAGAACGGGTGAAGTTCTTTATTGCTGGTCCTGTACATGGAGTTGGTTAAGGTAATCAGGTCTGTGATACTGGGAGGAGTTAGGCGTAGCATGGCTGTCAAACAACATGAAGTCTTGCTGTATTCTGACATATGCAGTTAGGTCCTGCCTTTCAACTGCCCCGGAGAACAAAGAGTTAAACTTTCCATGGCCAGCATGGAATGTTCACCACGAGCTCGGTTGAAGTCCGTCTGCTGTTGTTTAAACTGCAACCGTCAGATTCTTTACTCCGCCTCACTGAACAGTCGCTCTGGAGATTTCTCCTTTTCTCGGTTCAAAAAAGTCGGTTGAAGTGTCGTTTTTTTCAGTCGGTTTCTACCGAATTGCTGTTACCGCTCAGTCGGTTCAAGTCTCTGTCTGTGGTACTGTGAGTACTAGATAGTTTTCTGTGTAGCTTCTGTGTGGAACTTGTAAATTGTGGATCGGTTCGGCTGAACCGATCAGTTTGAGGTAAAAAAAGTTTGTAATTCATTTAGAGTGTAGTACACGGTCCGTATCGGTTCTAAAAAAAAAAAAAACGGATTTTATTAAGTTTTTTTCCAAGACCCTTGACACAGTCAGGAACTGATAGGGAGTCTTGCCTGGTGGATTGCCATAAAAAGGGTAAGTTTTGCATAGGATTGGCCATGTCTGAGAAACCCAAGAAAAAACCGGGCCCACTGGGTTTCAACACTGCAGTGTGTGTGGGAAGTCTTTGCCAAGGCTGATCCCCACACCACCTGTGTTTATTGTCTGGGGTTTGACCACCTCGATTCAGACTGCAAAATTTGTAAGAATTTTCCCAAATCTACCCTGGAAAAGAGATTAGGTAGACTGAGGGAAAGGGAGGCCGAGAGGTCCGCTGACCCAGATGGCCAGCCCTGTTCAGTTCCGACCGAACCAGAAGGAGTGCCCTCTGACCATGGCGATACTTCTTTGGGCAAAAGGAGAGCCAATTCTGAGGAGTCAGTTCCGGTGAAAAGGAAAAGAAAAGATAAATCGTCCGGTTCGGACCCAGAAATTCATACTCCGACCGCCGATGAGATAGCCAAGGCGATAAGGATAGTGCAATCGCTTACTTCGGTTCCGACCGAACCGGCACCATCTGGCAGGGGTTCGGTTCGGTCGGTTCCCCCGGTTCCGGATTATACTTTGGAAGAATTTTATGAACCGGAGGAGGAGGAAGGAGAGTATGTGGATGATTATGGTGATTATGAAAGTCTGGATGTGCCTATTGACCCGGACATCTCCCCAGACAGACCTTCAGGTGTTTCTCTTCCTAGGCTTTCTGAGTCCCCTTCTCACTATATGTTTTACAAAAAAGTGGCTGAGACCCTCCAGCTCCCTGTGGAGGAAGCAGTAGAGGATCAGGAGGAGCCTGATTTTGTTGAGATGATGGACATCCCAGAGTCCAGGAGACTGTCTATTCCCCTCCACAAATCCTGTGGGAAACAGACACACAAAATTCTTAAGTCTCCTAATTCTATACTTCCTGTGGACAGACAGAATGGACAAGAGGTACACTCTCTCAGGCTCAGACACAGAGTTCCTTTTCCAGCAATGCAGCCATGTTGGGGTAGTGCAGGCTGCTGCCTGTGATAAGGCAAATATCCCTCTGGCATCACCCCCCCCCCAGACAAGGACTCCAGGAAGATTGATGCCATGGCAAAGAAACAATACATGGCAGCATCTTTGGGACTCAGGCAGGCTAACTATATGGTCTATACAGCTAGATACCAGAAGTCCAGGTTGGAGCTGGAGCAGGTGGCTGCAGATGGGATTGAGGCATCTGAAGTATAATTCCATGCTGCTGTAGACTCCAATGATGTTTCATCAAGAGTCATGGCTACATCTGTGGTTCTTCGGAGGATGGCTTGGCTCAGATATACTAGCCTCTCACAGGATACCCAGGCTAAGGCCATGGATTTTCCTGTCATTGGTATTTCTCTGTTTGGGGAGCAGACAGAGAACTACATGAAAAAGATAGATGAGTACAGGACCACTTACAGGAGAGCTCAGGCCAAAGAAAGGCAAGCAACTCCTCAAAGGCAGCAGTCCAGGGGCAGGGGCAGGCCTTTCCAAAGGCCTTTTAACCAAGCTCAAGCCTCCTGTTCTTTCTCTGAGGGGGTTCTTTAGAGGGAGAGACAGACTGAGGATGAGCAGGCCTGCATCCACCCCTCAGCCTAAAGCCCCTGCTAAGCAGTCACCCTGATGGGTCTGCCTAGGTCGATTCTCCCATACCGGTAGGGGGCAGGCTGGCTTACTTTGTACAGGACTGGATGTCTGTTACATCAGACAAGTGGTCCTGGAAGTAGTAAGCCAGGGGCTGGTTCTCAGCTTCAAAAAATTTCCCAAGATGAGAACCAGATCCTTTCCACCTGCGAATCTATCAGAGACCCTTGCCTTAAAGGCAGAGGTTTCTTCTGTCCTAGCTCTCAGAGCTATAGAGAGGGTTCCCACCCTACGCAAGGGCAAGGGATTGTACTCCAGGTACTTCCTAACCCCCAAAAAGACAGGAGAATGGCGGCCCATCCTGGACCTAAGAAATCTGAACTAACACCTTTTAAAGCCAAAGTTCAAAATGGTGACTCTGGGAATTATCCTTCCCTCTCTAAGGCCAGGGGACTGGCTAGCCTCCCTGGACCTCAAAGATGCCTATTTTCACATTCCCATCAGGTGCTCCCACAGAAAGTACCTCAGGTTCAAGTTGCCCTCAGGCCACTATCAATTCAGAGCAATGCCCTTTGGCCTAACATCAGCCCCAAGGGTTTTCACAAAGTGCCTGGCAGTAGTGGTTGCTTTCCTAAGGAGAAAAAGGATCTCCATCTTCCCATACTTGGACGACTGGCTCATAGTAGGTCAGTCTCCAAGACCAAGTCAAGTCACAGTTGCAAGTGACCCAGCAAGTGCTCACTTCCTTAGGATCCCTTCTCAACCTTCCAAAGTCAGTTCTCGAACCAGTACAGCTCCTCACCTTCATAGGGGCAGAGCTGGATACAGTAAAGGCAAGAGCCTTCCTTCCCCTGGAAAGGGCAAGGACCCTCATGGAACTGGCCTCTTCATTCACCCTTCAGGTGTCTCGACCAGCAAGGCATTTCCTTCAGCTTCTGGGCCACATGGCAGCTTCCACAGCAGTGGTCAGGAGCAAGATTCCAGATGAGGGATATTCAGTTCCACTTAAGAGCCTTCTGGTCCCAAAGAAAGGATCCCTTACCAAACTAGTCCCAGTGACTCTAGAACCCTGATCCTGGCCTTGCAATGGTGGCAGGATCAGGACAATTTGAAACAAGGGGTTCCTTTTGTCACTCAGTCTCATTCAGTGATACTCACCACAGATGCCTCCCTGCTGGGCTGGGGAGCCCAGTTGGGGGATCTTACCACCCAGGGACTGTGGTCACCTCAGGAATCTCTGCTTCACATCAATTTCTTGGAACTCAGAGCAGTATTTCTGGCACTGCAAGCTTTTTCCAAATCTGTACAGAACAAGGTGGTCCAGATCAGAACAGACAATACCACCACAATGTGGTACATCAACAAGCAGGGAGGCACTCGGTCTACAGCCTTGTGCACAAAAGCAATGAAGTTGTGGTCCCTGACCTATTCCCTGCAAACCTCTCTGATAGCAGTTCACCTCCCAGGGAAGAATTATGTCCTAGCAGATGCTCTGAGCAGAATATCCCAGGGCCATCACGAATGGACCCTAGATCCTCTAGTTATGAAAGTGATTTTCTCGAGATGGGGCACTCCAGAGATAGATCTTTTTGCAGCCCCAGACAATCACCAACTTCCTCTCTTTTGTTGCAGACCCCCAGTCTTGAGCCTAGTCCCCCTGGATGCTCTGATTCTGAACTGGGAAGGGAAATTTCTGTATGCTTTCCCCCCTTCCCTCTCTTGTTCAAAGTGTTAGTCAAGATAAGGTCACAACCATGCAAAGTGATTCTGATTGCTCCAGACTGGGCCAGACAGCACTGGTATCCCCTGTTGCTGTCCCTAGCAGTCCACCTTCCCTGTCTCTTCCCAGGAATTACAACCTGTTGACATCCTCTCAGGGGAGGATTTGGTACCTGAATCTTCGGTCTCTCAATCTCAAGGCATGGCTCTTGAAGAGTTAGAGTTTGCAGATTTGCATCTTTCCCAGGGGGTTCTGGATATCCTTAAGGCTTCTCGAAAGCCTTCCACCAGAAAGACTTACAATTCCAAATGGAAAAGATTCAGCATTTGGTGTTCTAAGAAGAATATTTCTCCAGACTCTGCTGAGTTGCCTATGGTTCTGGACTATATGGTCCATCTTAATGGCCTAGGCCTCAGACCAGCTACCCTTAAAGTACACTTGGCAGCTGTTTCTGCTTTCTTGTCAGTAGGCAAGCCTTCCTTTCCATCATCCCATCCTGTGTTTTGTAAGTTTTTCAAGGGATTGCTTCACACCAATCCCCCCTTTAGGGATCCTGCTCCTGCTTGGGACCTTGATGTTTGCATCGCTCAGCTTATGCAACCCCCCTTTGAGCCTTTGTCCTCTGCAGAGCTTAAGTACTTGACTTGGAAAACTGTGTTTTTGGTGGCCATTACTTCTGCCAGGCGTATCAGTGAATTGCAAGCCCTGTCAGTGGAATCTGATTTCATCTCTTTCCATAGAGATAAAGTGGTCCTAAGAACTAACAGAAAGTTTTTGTCTAAAGTAGTTTCGGATTTCCACCTCAACCAGTCTATATCTCTCTCTGTTTTCTTCACTGACCATTCCTCCTCAGGAGAGAGGAGGCTACACAGCTTGGATGTTAAAAGAGCCCTTAGCTACTACATAGAGCGTACCAAGGGTCATAGGTTTGAATCCCTCCAGTTGTTCCTCACGTATGGAGAAGTTGGTAGGGGCAAACCTGCCACTAAGTGATCTTTTGCCAGGTGGATTGTTTCTTGTATGCAATTCTGCTATGAAAAACTGGGTAGAACTCCACCCTCAGGCCTGAGGGCTCATTCCACTAGAGGTACAGCTGCTTCCCTGGCTGCTGCCAGGGATATTCCTCTTTTAGAAATTTGTCAAGCAGCTACCTGGAAAACAGTCCATACATTCAGCAAGCATTACTCTCTGGATATCCAGGCTAGGAGTGATGCTCGGTTTAGCACAGCAGTACTTCAGAGCCTGTTTCCAAAGTAGTTTCTGTCCCTCCTCCATGGAGGTACTGTTTGGTAGTCTACATATGTCAGAATACAGCAAGACTTCATGTTGTTTGAAGAAAAAATTACTCACCTTACTAATGTTGTTTCTTCTAATGGAGTCTTGCTGTATTCTGACCTCCCCCGCCCCCGCCTCCCCTCTCAGAACCTAGTTTTTGGGATGTGGGTGGGCAGGAGCAGTGTTGGCACCCTAGGGATGTCCTTTTTTTTTTTTTTATTCCCTCTTTTAGTTTGGGTGAGTGGTTGTGTTTTTGGATGTGTTTTGTTTTTGGGTTTCCTGACTTGAGTCTTCCTTTTGAAACCAAAAATCCTTTTATATAGATATAGTTGCCAGTTGGCTAGTGTGAGTTTTATAGTTTCCACACAGAACTTCTAGTGAGTATTGCTTGTAAAGATCTGACGGTTGCAGTTTAAACAACAGCAGACAGGGGCTTCAACCGAGCTCGTGGTGAACATTCCATGCTGGCCATGGAAAGTTTAACTCTTTGTTCTCCAGGGCAGTTGAAAGGCAGGACCTAACTGCATATGTCAGAATACAGCAAGACTCCATTAGAAGAAACAACATTACTAAGGTGAGTAATTTTTTCTTCCTACCTAGGAGTCACGTCTGGTATGAGATTCTATTCTTGAGGGCTTAGTATGTTTGCTTGCTCAGAGTAAACAGGCAACTCCCTGCTGCTTGCCATCCCTTCAAAAAAATGTTTTTTTTATTTTCAAATAAAAACAAAATTTCACCCTAATTCCAGCTGATCGCAACCCACCCAACTGATGGCACAACCCTGTTGAAATAATTTTTTAGGTCATTGGCTTGATGATCACTACTCATTTCCTGCTCATTGTTGGATCCCTTTTACAAGTAGTAAATGACAAATCATACACTATAAAGATTGTGCAATTAGTTGGATGTGTTGCATCAACTGGGACTGGGGTGGGATTTTTGTTGTTGTTACATATTGGAAAAATCAATCAACCTTGTGGGCAAGAATGGTGCTGGGAGTGGGGCGGGTTTTATTTAAAACTGAACTAACATTTATTTATATGCTGTAAAATAAACTAAAAAAGTAGTCATTGAAAATGTCTCTGTTCTGCCACCGAGGGATCGGGTGACATTACTTGGCTGTGAGAGTGACACTTCTGTGAATTTGCAGCTGTTTTAATGGTCCTGTATTGAAAATGATATGCATATCCCCTCGATGATCCATATTTACTGTAACTGTTCTGAATAAATGCTGATGCAGAAAACTGTTGTGTATTTTTTTTTTTATTGACATTTTCTACAGTTCTGTTAGTAGAACCTGGAGTTCAGACTTTTAACTGTCATTTCATTGATTCAGAACTCTAAACTGTGCTGTGATAGTTCATCCTCTCATCATCAGACTTCTAAGTCCATGTAGTGACATAGTTAAAACGGGACAAAACTTTGGGGAATTTTGTCCATACAATGAAAATACAAAAACAGAATAATACATGGGTAACTATTAACTATACGTTTATAATCCCATCAAGAGGTTCTGGTGAGAGCCTTTCTCTCAGGATTTCTTGATGTCAACAGGACCTTGAGATGGAATTCTAGCTGCATTTTTGAAAGTCAACTATTTATTTTTGTAATATATGGATCCGGGTAGTTTTAATGAAAAGAGAAAGCTTTTACTGTAATAGTTTGGGGGTGGTGAGCATTTATCATTAAAATATGGATTATTTTGCACACATTTCCAATCCCCTTAAGGACTTCTGGTTCGCCTGTATCTGTCATTTTCCAGGAAATTGGTTTCCTAAATAGCTCACAATAGACAAGCCATAAAAACTCTGCCATGTTTAGTGTCTTTTTTCATAACTAATTGCTTTCCAATTCACTGAAGTTCATGATTGGACTTGAAATGAGTTCTGTGTGTTAAAAATTACTACTCTGAGTTAGAACTGTTACTTGGGCTGTGATATTGTAACTATTGGGGCTTGTGTGCTGGGTGTGGGAACACTTGTTTGGGAGTGATAATTAGAGTGAAATTTAAACGTGATGTTTGCCTGGTGTTAGGGGGAGGGATAATTACAAGAATCATCTTGTCTTTCATTGTCCACTTGGGAACAGAAGTAGGAGGTTGTTCAGGAAAGAGGTTTGGTTTTATCTTCTGTTTTAACTGAAATATTTGAATAGTTTTGTACGTGAAATTAGTTCTGTGTGTTAAAAATTACTACTTTGAGTTAGAACTGTTACTTGGGCTGTGATATTGTAACTATTAGGGCTTGTGTGCTGGGTGTGGGAACACTTGTTTGGCAGTGATAATTAGAGTGAAATTTAAATGTGATGTTTGAAAAGCCACTGGGGGTTGGGATTGAAGGGCTGTGCATTTCTGTTTGTGACTGAAATTTGAAGCAACAGGAACTGGTGGGCCTGTGACATCATACGGTACCTGATGTCTGCATACACACACTGTTAGTGGGACTGGACACACACTGGACTGTATGTGTTTGTGAGACTTGGGAACTTTATTGGTGGGGTTGAAATTGGGTTTGTAAATAACTGCAGTCAGTATAGAGAGAGACTGTATTCCAGGGAGACGGGACTGAGAAAAGGGGTGTGTGCCATTATGAACAGAGAGGGACAAACAGGGTGGCCACATTCCACCATGGCAGGCATCTTCGGAAGGGTTGTAGGCTGCACAGGCTGTGGGATGGCAATAATTCTCAATTGGGCCTGGAGAGAGGGAGGCTGCCCACTCTGTAGACAGCTAATTTGTATCAGGAGTGAAGTATATTGGTTAAGGAGTAAGCTGGGGGAGTTGGGGGGGTGTCCAAGGATAAGGGGTGTGGATATGGGCGGCAGAAGGGTGGGGCTGAGGGGAGGCTGTGGCAGCTCAGAAATTACAGGACATTATGTTACAGCAAGCAGGAGGGGATGATGGGACAGAGGACCTAGATAAGGATGTTGATGCTAAGGGAAACGTACTGGTAAACATTCCGAATATAAAGAGAGTGGAGGAAGAGTCAGGAGGGCTGTTGTGGGAAGCCTAGAAGAGCAGACAGTGAGAAGGGAGGGCTGTTATGGGTAAACCTAAAAGAACAGACTGTGGGAAGGGAGCTCCTAAGGAGAACAGGGCAAGAGGGGAGGAAGAGGGGAAATTTAGAGGGGCAGTCGGGGTGGAAACTCAGGTTACTTGATGGAGGCTGGCATAGAGTGTTACAATAAATTTGAGCTACTAAGCAACCTAGAGGGGGAGGAAGGGGTTGGTGGAAATGAGGAAACTGATACAGAGGCCAGGGGGGAGGGAGTCAGATACCCATAGGGCATCACAGACTGGCAATGGAAAGGATAGAAATAGTCCCAGAGGGAGAAGGGGAAACATAAATGTTAAGCAGATGGGGGAGATGCAACATATTGCAGACATGAGGGAGGAGAGCACGACTGGAGGGAAACTGGGAGACAAGGAGGCAGGGGAGGGGCCCCCCTTCAGTAGGAGGGTCTGTACCAAGGATGGGACCCTAGGTAAAGGGGACCCACAGAGGGCCTCTGGAGATAGGGGTACTGTTACAAGGGGGGAGGATGGCGGTGTGGGGAAAGGGGAAACCATCAGGGCCAGCATAAATGGTTCGGATAAGAGAAGGTTAAAGGGGACACCTGTTCAGGGGGGGTCTGAGTTAAGTGGGCAAAATAACAAGGGAGGCAGAAAGGGGAGAGTGACAAGGGGGTCTCTAATAAGGCAGGAAGACTCCCATGGAATTGAGATCATGAATAAAGGGGGGATGGGGGGTTGAGAGCGTTTAGTGGAGGCAACCATAAGGATGATGGCGGTGTTAAGGTTCTGTTATTGGGAGACTCGATGATTAGAGGTATCCAGTGGGAGGGACAGGGGGGTGGATGCCATAGCCAGGTGAAGGTAGTGAGTATCTCTGGGCTGACAGTGCACAGAGCAAAGTTCATGGTGTACGAACTGGTTAGGTATTGTGGAGGGAAACCGGATTTCCTGGTGCATTTGGGAACTAACGATCTAGAGGGAAATAGCGTTTTGGAAATCCAAGCAAAGTTCCAAGAACTTGCCAGAGTCTGTTGGGATAATGGATGCAACATTTCCTTTGCGATATTGCCAGTACCAAAGGCCTCAGTGAAGAAAAAATGAAGATCGCAGAGGTTAATGACTGGCTCAGGAAGTGGGTAGAAGAGTGGGTTGGGGTGTTGGGAACTGGAAAGGAGTTTGGGAGGATAAGGACTGTATGCCAGGGACGGGCTTCATCTTGCCCGTTAGAGGAAGAAGTCCTTAAACAGGGGTTGGCTGACTACATTCAAGAAAGGTGGGGTTTAAACTTGAGAGGAGGGAGGGATAAGGGAGGGCTGACCAGAGCCTCTCCTCCAGATGAGAGGAGTAGCCTTCAAACCCAGGGGAGGGAAACAGACTGGGGAGGAGGTTTCAGGAGGAGCAGAGGGAGGATGGAAGTACAAGGAACCTGGATGGGATTCGACAAAGGGGATCAGGGACAAGGGGTGGGGGGTAGTGTTAGTAAATGCCAGGAGCTTGGGAAACAAGTTGCCAGAGTTAGAGGCCATGCTGTTCGGGGGTGGGGTGGATGTGGCGGCGGTCACTGAAACGTGGGCCAACAAAAACCATGACTGGGACCTAAACATGCAGGGGTACACTATGCTTAGGAAGGATAGAAAGGAGGGCAGAGGGGGTGGAGTGGCTATGTTCATTAGAGATGACATAGAAATTGCTAGATTAGAAGAGGCAGAGGGAAACGTGGAGGCCTTATGGGTCCCCTTACGAACCCCAGCAGGAGGTAAGGTCTAGCTGGGTGTAGTATATAGGCCCCACGGGATGAGTGATGTTCTGGAGGATGGTTGCTGGACATCATCATTGCCCAGTGTGGACCAAAAGGGGAAGGAGTGGTGTTGATGGGGGACCTTAATATGCCAGGTACAAACTGGGGAACCATGTCCTCTAAGGTGGCCAAGGAGCAGAGGCTGCTGGACGGCTTCCAGGATGTGTTCTTAACACAGCATGTAATGGAGCCCACAAGGGAGGGGCATGTCCTGGACGTGGTTCTGGCAAATGGGGATCTGGTAAGGGACCTGGTTGTAGAGGATCCCCTGACTGGGAGCGACCACAATACTGTCTGGTTTCAAATAAGCATGGGGGAAGGGGGGAGAGATCTAGGACACTGGTAGTGGACTTTCAGGAGTGCAGACTTTGTGGGCATGGGAAATATTCTCAAGGATCACTTGAAGGGGATTACATCAATGACAAATGTGGAAAAGAGATGGGAGGTCATAAAATGGGGACTTCATGAGGCAATCAGGACCTGCGCTAAGGTGAAACATAAGGGAGCAAGGTCACATAAACCATGCTGGTGGTCCAGTGAGGTTCAGGTAGCGGTCAGAGAAAAGAAGGCGGCCTACAAACAATATAAAACAAGAAGAGGGGATGGGGATAGGGAAAAGGAAATGTACCATCTTGCATCTAGAAAAGTCACCCGGATGGTGAGGGGGGCAAAGTCCAGTAAAGAGCAGCAGCTGGCACGGGATACATGGAGGGGAAAAGGGGTTCTTCCGGTACATTGGGAAGTGGAGAAAAACTAAGGGCCATCTCGGCAGATTGAGATCAGAAGGAGGGTGAGTGGAAGAGGCGAGGGACCAGGCAGAGGTATTAAACGAGTACTTCGCCTCTGTGTTCACTGGGGAGGGGGATGGAATAACTACAAAGCAAGGCACAATGGGGATAGAAGCGGTAGTGAGTGGGATCGGGGAGCAACAGAAATGGAGCAAGAGGGAGGGAGATGTACCCCAGGGGTGTCACATCAGAATAAGGATAAAAAGGCCAGTAAGGTGGAGAGGACGGATGATGCTGTCTCCACCGAAAGGGTGTGGTTAGCCCTCAAGGCCCTAAAGAAAAGATAAATCTCCTTCACCGGATGGCATTCATCCGAGAGTACTATGGGAATTGGCGGACATACTGGCTGCACCCCTGGCGGAGCTCTTCAACAGGTCGCTTGAGACAGTCTCCATCACTCATTCACACTAGTGGGATAACGCCGGAGGCGCTAGGATCAAGCGGGAGCCAAAAATTTTCTGAAGTGTCGGTGCCGAGTAGGACCGGCGCAGCATATCTCACCACAAGACTGACTCGCGCCTGTGTAGGCTATCTCGGCATCGACCCTCCAACTGCCTCAGTACCTTTTCGACTGAGGAGGTGCAGCGTAACTAATGAGAATAACTCATTCTGAGTTTCTGGGCTTGAGAGGGCCAGATGGCCTTTGTAAGAAAGGTCAAAGAACAATGTCTTTACAGTCCGAAGCATAGGGCCATGAAGACCAGGAAAGAAAAACGAGTGAACCCAGGGGATGGTGGGTGGGTGTGTGAATGAGTGATGGAGACTGTCCAAGAAGATCAATACTTACGGTTAAGTACGTAATTTCCATATCTTCCTGGACTAAGTCTCCATCACTCATTCACACTAGTGGGAGAGTACCAAGCTAAAACCAACAACCCTGAGTAGGGTGGCAGGAGATAGGGTTCGCCCAGAAAGGACGGCCAAGAACTGTCCTATTAATAAAAGAGCTGTCTTATAAAGAGCATCCAGAATATAATGCTTACAAGATAAGCACTCGAGTTGTAACTCACTACTTTGCAGACGACTGCAAAGGGCACAAAATGAAACTCTGCCAAGAAGCCGCAACCACTCTGAGAGAGCGGTGAGAACCCGGTCTCACAATTTGGTATAGGACCAAAATTAATAGTGTCAAAGACATGTACTAAGCTAATGTAAAAGGACCTCGGGAACTGCAAGAGCCGGAGGTAAAGTATACTGGTTCAGGGTAGACCGAAAAGCGGAGACGGAATCCCCACTACCAAGTATGGCTGACCTGCAAACAACAGGTCCAGGAGCACTTGAACCCTTACTTGGTGAGCAAAGAAGGTCCAGGTGGGGTTAGCCCATCAAGGAGAATGGTTTCACTTAGTCACTGAAACCTTCCTAATGGAAGGCGAAGCACAACTTAGAAGCCTCTTGTGGTGGTCTAGTAGAATCAGATCCTAGCCACTGCATATTCCAAAAAGGAATCATCCTGCCACTGTGTGTATAACTGTAGTAGCAGCAGTCTCTGAACTCAGGGAAGAAAGGAAAAAGTGTACAGGAGGATGTGTCCACTGCAGAAAAAAAACATTCCGACAGAAAAAAACCGGCTGGATTTGTAAGGCAAATAGAGGCAGATGTGCGTCGAAGAGGGACACAGCAGGACCAAGCTAAGGCTAACCCATTCATTGAAGTGACTGAATAGTGGCAGAAGTTGCCTTGTTGAAAAAAAAAAATCTCAGCTCTGTCACGCAGTCGGAGAGGATAGCTTCGCGCGCGACTGGCTCGGAACCAGTGCGCAGGAACTGAAGGTGTGAATATTTGAGAAGCTATCTCAGAAAAGTCCTACTTGACCTATGATCAAGAAAGGAGCATGTCGTCTGTTAAGCTGAAGCAAGCATGGAAGCAGGAATCTTAAGTTCTGACTCGCTGAAGAGTCACTTCTGTTGCTGTGAGGCTCTGATCAAGAGAAGAAAGCCTGATAAAAAAAGAGGGACTAACAGACTGGTTAGATGCCTAGGTTTTGGAAATATCTCGGAATAAGAGAAATCTTTCTAGAGAAAAGAGGTGAGCCATACCACCGCTGGATCAGACTGCCCCTAGGGGTAGAAGAAATCAGGTACTCTTTACCGAAGTTTAGAGACGACTGCCTCAGGGTGGTATCAGGAAATTCCGACTAGACCCTGTGCTGTAAAAATTCTAACCCTTTTTTTTTTTTAATCATTAGTCCAAGCCTGACAAGGTTGCAGGCTGCTATTTTGCAAGGATTGCCTGATACAGAAATGACAAGGATGTCATCCCTCTGAGGAGCAGGAGGAGCCTGAGGATCCATAACTGAACTCTTGACTGGACTAATAATAATAGCTAGACAGATGTTAACCACCTGTGCCGCAGCAGCCACCAGACAGGCAGCATCAGAAGGGGGCTGTATACCCCTATCAAAGGAGTGGAAGAATCTGTGCATCTCACAACCATTGAATTAGAATGTTCCACAGAGTATAATTGTCTTGACGACTGAAAGAGTCTAGATGCAGAGATGTATGGTCCACGGATGCAGTCTGAACACTATGGTGGACCCCATTACTGAGGAACTACTGAAAGGAGCTTCTATCACAGACTCTGATGATAGAGAGGGCGTGTCCTTCAGTATATAAAATGAGTCATCCACTGTATCACTGACCAGAAGGACAGGGAGAGACTCATCTAGATGCCCTTCTACCGTAGAAGGACCCCAAAGAGAGATCTAGGTGAGAGCCACTAGAGACTCCGCCACCAGGAAGGGTGTCACGGAGCTTGGCACCACGTAGGGAGCTGAGAAAGTGCTGAGTAGAATGAGAAATTCCACTGGCAGAGCAGAACAGAAGAGTCCCATCAGCGGAAAACCGCTGGATGACACAAGACCCGATGCAGACCTCCACCCACTAAGATGTGTGGAAAAAAATAATCCGCAGAACAGGACTTCATTCTGCGGAAACATCCTGCCACAAGTACTGCAGAAGAAGAGGTCCGCAAACTGAGATCTGGCCCTAGTTCTGTTGGACAGCATCAACTGGCACCCCTGCGGCACCAGCGGCACTCGTGGCAGAGGAGGGCACCAAGCAGTACCTATG
The DNA here is from genome assembly GCA_016271365.2 of Neoceratodus forsteri. Classification (NCBI taxonomy): domain Eukaryota; kingdom Metazoa; phylum Chordata; order Ceratodontiformes; family Ceratodontidae; genus Neoceratodus; species Neoceratodus forsteri. The sequence continues at coordinate 1,520,649,036 of CM057452.1, forward strand.
CCAACCTGGAAGACATCCTAGGGCACCCACGGCAGAACCCGCAGGTATCCTCAGCACCCATGGCAGCAATGGCACGCAAGGGCGCCTCTGACACCCATGGCACTCATGGCAGCATGGCACCCAAGAAACCCATGGCAGCATGACACCCAAGGGCACCCATGGCAGCAGTGGCACCCAGGGCGCCCAAGGTACCATGGTACTCATGACACCCAAGGACTCATGGTACCCATGACACCCATGGACCCATGGAATCCATGACACCCATGGACTCATGGCACCAAAGATACCCATGGCACCTGCGGGCACCAGGCGCCCTCAACGAGCACCCGCGGCACCGTGAGACACCCACGGCACCGCTAGTGGTGCCGGAAACAAAAACAACAATGACAGCACCCACAGTGCCGAGCATGGCGCCAAGCGCAGCACCGAGCCATGGTGCCGATCCACGGCGCTGACTCCGGCGCCGACTCCAAACACCAGTGGCGCCACCTTACAGCACCAGTGCAAGCAAACCAGTGATACGGGCGTCAACTCCACGCGCCTACCAAGGCATTGGACACGTGCCAGGAAAAACACCTTGGAAAAGTCAATGGAGAAGATTGGGAAAAGGGAAAAAGGTGGTGCCCGTGCCGGCCCCAGCATGGAAAAGGAAGAGGGGGGTAGGCACGAGGGGTCGACATGATGGCGAAGGCACCCAGAGGGCACCGTGCTCATCCTGATCCAATTGACCCGGCTCTGGTCCAATGGCTCGGAGGCCCCGAAAACAGGAACACAGCCAGGAAAAAAGGAAAGTCAAACCCCCGCTCCACAGGAGCAGCCCAGAGGTGAAACTGCTCACCGGTACTCCAGCGAGGACAGAGATGGAGTCCGGAGTCAAGAAAGCGGCCGTTAGGAGCGGGGCCAAGGGGAACCCACAAAAGTCAGTTCAGGCCTTCCGACGAACAGTCCTCGTGCAGACATACCAAAGGGCAACCTCGAGCGGCACCGATTCTTCTTCCCCAAACGAGGAAGAAGAGCTCGAAGCTAAGCGGAGCCGGATCCCGGAACCGCTAGATCGGCTTCAGTGACTGTCCTCCCCAAGCACAGGACTGTCCGTAGTCGGACTCTCCTCTGTTACTTAAGGGTGGCGGACTGGGCACAGCCCCTCTGCCATAACAACTTTCAAACGAAGTCTTCCTACCGCCACCGCTACCGTCTATGGATGACTCCGTTGATGGCAGGAAATAATTTCTTTTTCTTCTTCTTCATAATCTTCTTTTCTTGTTAGTAAAATAAGAAATTACTACTAAATAGTTAAATTAAACACTAAAAGCTGCTGTCGTATAGATGAAAACTTTGACTCCGGCAGACGAGCGACGTCGATATCCAAGCGCACTCGACTGCGGGAGAAAAGGAACTGAGGCGGATGGAGGGTCGACGCTGAGATAGCCTACACAGGCGCGAGTCAGTCTCATGGTGCCACGCATGCGAGGTCCTACCTCAGCGCTGACCCTTCAGAAAATTTTTGGCTCCCGCTTGGTCCTAGCACCTCCGCCGCTATCCCACTAGTGTGAATGAGTGATGGAGACTTAGTCCAGGAAGATCACCGCCACGGCACTCACCTCCTTGGAGGTGCAGGCTTCCCCAGTGTTGTGGCCCACTGTCGCTGGACCTGGCACTGGCGGACCCTCGGCGCCGCCTGCCAGCGCTGTTTCTGATCCCGGCACCGTTCGCAGTGCCAGGGGTTGGGGTGGTGCCATAGGCGGTGTCGTGTCCTGCGGCGGCGTCTGTTCTGGGGCTCCTGGGGTCACTAGTCTGGCAGTGTGTGTGGTCTCCTCTTTGGAGGAGGGGGATGACTCGCTGCCCCCCGGACGCAGCACCAGACAGCTCAGTGTTTGCCTCCCTTGCTCCCCAGAGTCTGTTGTCTCTGTGGGCCCCCTTGCCGACCCCATTGGGGGCCCTGCGGTGGATAGCAGTCCAGGAGGACATAGTGTGGCAGTCTTGACTTTGGGGGATGGGGCAGCTGCCATGTCTGGTGCTGCTTTGGCCCCTTCGGTTGGGATAGGGACTTCTTCTGCGACTTCCCTCAGGGGGGTCTGCGGGATTAGGGGTTCCCCTAGCACTGGGGTCAAGGAAGAGGGCAGCCTCGGAATCCGAGGGGTTGAGGGGCCGGGGTGAAGCATGGGGGCCCTCCTCCACTTCCCTGCGGGGGGTGGGGAGGAGTCGCAGTGCACAGCCCCGTTTCTCGTCCTTGGAGGTGCCCTTAGTGGGCGGCACTGAGGGTTGCCCTTCTGGATCCATGCAACCCCAGTCGCACCACAGGGGAGATTCCATCTCAGGGCTCAACCAGGATATGTTTTCACATCTACAGCATACGATGACTGGGTCGACCCCTGGATCCCCTCGAGCTAGAGGATCTTCATCGAGGTCGCAGAGGCCGGGCACTTTCAGTTAGGTGCTCTTCCCCAATTCCTCTGCAGCCACCTCTTTCTCTCCCAAGCCATGTGGGTCCTACAGGGCCCTTAACCTGGGAGATGTTCAGGGCCACTGCGGTGGCCTTCCCTAGGTATGTTAGAGCCATGGACAAGAAGGTCTTTCGCCTGTCTCCCTCGCTGCAGGAGGACTCTGAGCACCCGAGTTCCTCAGCTTCCTCTTCTGAGGAAGAGGACCGTTCAGTCCACCTTTCATCCAATGCTGATTTCACTGAATATCAGCGGTTCTTCTCGAGGTTGGTACAGGAACTCCATATATCCCACGTGGTAAGACGCAATACCGAGCGGGAGACGCGCTCCTTCCTGAGCGAGTTTAGTGCACACCACCTAGTGGTACCATCTTGGCCTATTCCCTTCCAGGAAGCGTCAATCTGCACCTGGCAGTCACCAGCCGCCTCATCCCCAGCCCCAGCAGACTGCAGGAGGAGGTACTGCGCTTCCCAGGAGTCTCTTGGTTCCCTGCCTCACCTGCTTTTGGGGCTGACAGACTTAGATACTCCTTCTGGGCTTCTGCACCTGGCGCATGACCCACCACTGGCTCCAGATTCCACCTAGTTTGACCGATGGGGAAGAATATTTTTTTCTTCAGCTCATGTGCTGCTTTGTATCAGCTCACATCAGGCTCACCACACTGCCTACAACAGATGCCTGTGGTCAATGTTAGCACAGGTGTTAGCATCTCTGCCTGATTCAGAGGAATCTAGGCAAGCCATTGCCCTCTCTGCCCAGGGTCTGGAGTTTGCAAGGCACCAAGCAAGGGCATCTTATGATGCCAATGAGGTGGCTTCCAGATGGGCAGGGACAGCGATATGCATCAGGCAAACAGCATGGCTTCGTCCTTCCAGGTTGCCACCCATTGCCTGGTGTAGGGTGATTTCCTCTGCTTTCCGGAGGACCCATCTTTTCTCCCACAGGGTGAGGAGGAACTTACAGGGGCGTCTTCCATCCCCCAAGCCATGGGGGACACCTCCTCAGCCTGACCAGCCTTAGGACATGTACGGTCTAGTAGGGCTATGGGGTTCTCCCCCTCCTGCGCCTCACCCACAGGAGGCTGAGAGAATCTGTTCCCTCAGGGCAGTACCAGGTCCCTTCTGGGGGGCTTGGTACTCAAACAGCAGTAATGAATGGTGAAAACTGCCATGGGAAGATATGAAAATTACATACCTACCATAATTCTTGATCCTGTCTTGTATCTTCACCATTCATTACTGATTCCCACCCACCTTCCCCTCTTGGGCCTCAGCTCTTGGGCGCTGCCTCCACCCTGCTTGCCCCTCCCCCTCTTCGAGGCCAGTTGGGGCAGAGTTCCCCTGGTACCTCAGGGCCCTCTGTTTCCTTCTCTGAATATCACAGAGCACCCAACCTAGGAGGGTGGCTAGTAGGGTCTTTGCCCTGGCCTCGAAGGGAACTCCCTGGGATTCTCACTAGGGTGCACTGTAGTGTCCTCCTTAATTGGCTCCACTTGTTTTTCTGTCTTCTTGCAGTGGGGACTGCATCAGTGCATTTCATGGGAGAGCCCATAGGGATTTTCCGCCCTTTTTCTCTTTTCTCACTTCCCCTTTGCCTTTAGTCAATCAGTCAATATCTTTATTTAACCAGGTGGAACACCATTGAGCATGAGTCATTTAAAAGATGGGCCTGGATGAAGTACACATAACAATTAGGGACAGAAATAAATACATTGGCAGGCAGTATACTAGTATTTACAATTGATGTGGCAAGGCAGGCAGTATACACAAGTACAGTATTTACAATTGATATGGCATGGCAGTTTCAAAAAGAGCAAATAGTATGACACTGTACTGGGAAGCAAGGTGCAGAGACAGAATACAGCTGTGTGTGATTTAAAATACAAGACAGATACCCGTACAGTAGCAATAGGCCATTAACTGGCTGGCCGTGGGGCCTGGTGTAATGTAGGGCATGGCACTTGAAGGAGAGGACAACATGGAGATGCTGATAAACACAGGTCAGGCAGAGTTGTGTATAAGGTTAGAGGGAAGAGACCGTTCAGACACTTATAGGCAAATATGAGAGACAGACGGGAGGGGCAGCTGTAAAGGATGTTATTGTCCGGAGTTGTCGCATGTCTCCTGAAAAGAACTTAAAAGGAGGTTTTTAAAGGAGGAGAACTGCACCGGTGAAGCGAGAAGTAATGTTTTTTACGCATTATTCAAGAGGACAGAGAGAGCATGGTTTATTGCCATTCTACCAAAGTGTGTCCTAATTTTAAGGATAGAGAAGCAAATGTGAGAAAGACTTATTAGCAGGTAGGCAATCCTTGGTATACTGAGGTAGCTTATTAGTAATGGCTGTATAAGTCCAGAGCACAGCATTCTTTGGGCACCTAAGGCTAAGTGAGCACCATCCTATGCTCTTGTAGAGGGTACAGTGGTCTGTTGAATAGGGGGTGTTAGTCATGAACCTAAGTGCCCAGTGGTACAGAGTGTCAAGTTTAGAGAGGGCTACGCTCAAGCTGTGCCCATATAAGAAGTCTGCATAGTCAAGGATGGGCAGAAACGTCGATTGTACCAGCCTTTTTTCCCCTCAGGTGTTAGCAGGTGCCTGATTCTAAAGAAAATCCCAAACCTCTGCTTAAGCTTTTTCAAGATTTCTTCAATATGGACTTTGAATGAGAGTTTGAAGTCTATCCACACCCCCAGATATTCAAAGGATTCCACGTAGTCCAACGGTTTGCCAAGCAAGGTGAGGATTTTCGGAACTATTCCCGCAACGCAGGGACTGGTGGAGCTCGCTGATGGGGTGAAGATCATGACCTTTGTTTTCTTAGCATTTAAAAGGAGCTTAGAGTATCGAAGATTAATCTGGAGATGGTTGAATTTGGTTTGGAGTTCATTACATGCTTGCTTCACGGTAGGCCTGGCTACATACAACACGGTTTCGTCAGCAAAAAGATGGATGTTAGCTGATCTACACCGATATTTCGGTCATTTATGTAGATGGCGAACAAGAGTGGACCAAGGATAGACGCTTGGGGTACCCCCTTAGAAGAATTTTCAAAGGGGAAAGGTCGCCCCCTACCTTGACCTGTTGGTAACGATCGGAGAGGAAGTTGGAAAACCAGTCAAGGGCTAGATTGTGAACGCCAGTATTCCTTAAGGTGGCCAAAAGCAGGGTGTGGTCCACCATATTGAAGGCTTTGCTAAGGTCTGCCTCTGCCTCTTTCTCTTCCTCAGGACACTGGCATACCATGTACTATGCCCTAGCACAATATGTGTAACTGTTTGTCATTGCAACCCATGTACTGTTGAATTTTTTGTACTCGGTATGTATAATTTACTGTAACTATAGGTTACATAGAGAATAAAGTATGGTTTGGGGTGTGTAATGAGAGTTTACACACACCATGAGGTTAGATGCTACATAAACACCAAGAGAAAGCGAAGCTTGAGGGTTTGCAGGCTAACATCAACCTCGAGTAATATAGCTTTCAAGTTCCCCATCAACCCATATTTATTTTATATAATTGCTGTGTTCCCTTTTCGCCTCAGCAATTATATAAAATAAAGAGCTTCCAATGCATCCGTGGTGCGACTTCATTTTTGTCCGGTGCCCAGATTTGAATTTCGGCATGTTTGATTCGGCATATTTCAAAACTGCTTTCTTTTTTTTCTGTGTCCAGGTTTCTGAAGTTTCCACTGTGTACCGCTGAGTTTTTCTGGCGGTGCTGTTTTGGGAGAGATGGAAGCGGTGAGCGGTCTTGACTGGTGGCGCTGCTGCATGAGCATGCGCACAGCAAGGGGAATTGTGTGTGTGTGTGTTTGCTGTTATAAACACTCCTTTATAATGGCAAATTACGCCACGGTTTCCCTATGGGAAAAAGGGGAAACCAGTTATTATATAGGTTTTCCAGAGCTCTGTATAGACCAAGGTCCATTATAGCTCACTTGTGTGATTATTATCCCAATATGTTATTTTTAATTAGATAAGCATCCAGCTGTGTCTTGAAGCTGAGCATACTACCACTAGCCACTACTTCTAATGGAAGCTCATTCAAAATTTTTGTTACCCTTATAGTAAACCAGTGTTTCCTTTTAGTAGTGTTGAATCTATCAACTTCAATTTGGAATGGATGAGATCTTGTGCTGTAGTATATTATGTCTTCTTGTGTTAATGTATCTGATGTGGAATCTCTGAATGAGCATCTGCTCACAGGTGTCATCCAAGAATTCAATAAATAAAATAAAGAGTGCACAGGTATGCAGAATCTGGGTCAAAGAGAGAACAAAGTACTAGAGGGGTAAGGGATCAGGAAGGTACAGCAGAGGGGTTGCAGAGTACAGAAACAGCCCCCAACGCTCAATTAGAGAGGTGAATGAGCAGATCAGGTGCTGGCTTTAAAGTAGGATCCCTGGAGAGGTTAGTAAGATACTTAACAAGGGCCAATAGAGGTGAAATGATGTTCAAGGCAGGCGTGGGTTTAGAACATATGGCAGCCAATAACAAGGGAGTAGTTAGTACAGGGAGGAGCCAAAGCGCATCTAATAGAGGTCGGGGCCGGGAGGGCGGAGGGATGAAACATGGCATACAATAATAATTCTCATAGAAAAATACAGTTGGAAAAACAGACCTGTGCTTGGCTTTTTGAAAGCCGCGGGGACCGAGCTAGAGAACAGAGCCTGGTTCAATGCAGCAGTCGGTGGCAGTTCCAGGACTCATGGATAGATCAATCCGGTCCCTGTTCAGTCCGGCTGGCAGCCGATAGAGGAAAGAGCCATGCTGGGACTCATGCAGCACCGAGAGCAATCATACCTTGTTTGAGGAGCCAGGCGGAGGAGCGTGGACAACAGCTAGGGTAATTGCCTCGGCCCGGGGAGGAAAAGGTAATTCTGGACAGAATCCTCTTCCTTGGATTCTCCACGTGGTGCACTGTTGTGTCCACTTAAGACTGGCATGGATGTCCCGTGGTTCTCATTTCCTGAAGTGTTGACTGCGTCAGTGCATTTTGTGGGAGAACCTGTGGGGTTTGTCCTCCCCCTTTTCCCCTCTTTTGGCTTACTCTGTACCTTAGAGGTCATTCTGGACAGAGTCCTCACCTGTTTAAGAGATTTTTCCCCCTGACTAGCCGTCAGGGGATAACCTGTGGAGGGCCATGCTCTAAGACTTTCATCCCACATGGGGATTGGGAGTGGGAAAAGAGGGCTGTCTACACCATGGTTTTTATTTTCCAGGACCATGTCAAATTCTCTCATTCTGGACCTCCATCCAGTGGTTCTTGAAGCTGGTGGGAACCTTGCTCCTGTGTCTTCATACCTTTCAAGTTTTTGAGGCTATAATAAGCCAATGGTCTTCCAATCAACATGGCGAAGGGCCCTCCTTCCCCCCACTTCCCTTACACATATTGTATCTCTCTCTCTCTCTCTCTCTCTCTCTCTCTGCCTTGTGGCCACTTAGGATAAAAAAGTCCAATCCCTCTGTCCTCTGGTCGGCTTATTCCTTTTTCAGTTTATATCCTTTTCTTTTCCTTTCCCTCGGCTGTCTTGCTCACCTCGGTTTTCTCTGTCCCTCTTTGTTCATCCTCTCCAGCAAAACAGAACTGGTATGGAGGAGGAGTCTATGGTGCCTAACAGCCAACCCTCATACGCCACACAATGCGTCGGCCTCATGGCCGGTGCCATCGGCTCCGACTCCTCTCCCCCCCCAAAAAAAAAACCCTCCCATACAGGTGCACAGCTCTGGCAGCTTACCAATTGGTAATGAATGGTGAAGATACAAGAGAAGATCAAGAATTACGGTAGGTACGTAATTTTCATTTTTTGGTGGCCATCACCTCTGTCTGCAGGGTCTCTGAGATTTATGCTTTGGTCACAGACCCTCCATATACCATCTGTCATAAAGACAGAGTGGTTCTTCGCTCACACCCCAAGTGTTTGCCTAAGGTGGTGTCTGAGTTCCATTTGAATCAACCGTTGGTGTTGCTCACTTACTTTCCCAACTTCCAGAATGCACCCTGCACACTCTGTATTTTAAAAGAGCCCTTAGATTCTACCTTGATAGAACTAAGGACTTTCAGTAATCCATGCAGCTCATTGTCTCCTTCAAACCCAACTGGCTAGGTCAGCTGATTACAATCAAATGCATTTCTGCATGGATAGTGGCTCGTCACTGCCAATGTTATTCTGTTGTGCAGGTCAAGTTGGAAGGCCAGGTTTGTGCCCAGTCCAGCAGAGCAGTTGCTACATCCCTGGCAGAGATGTGCTCTGTTTCCATTGCTGAGAGCAGCTACCTAAAGCACAGTGCGCACTTTCATCAAGCACTGTGCCTTGGATGTCCATGCCAGGCAGCATGCCTCCTTTGACAGGACAATCCTCAATGGACTGTTGTCCTGAGTGAACTGCAGCTTCTACCGCACTGCAAGGGGAAGTTTGTCTCAGCTTCATAGTTGAACCCATCAGTGTGAATCAATCGTAACGTTACAGTCCAGGAAGATATTAAATTTACGTACTCACCATAATTGTTAATATTCTTGGACCATCTTCACCATTGATTCACACACCACCCACCGTCCCCCAGGCTCTCTCTCCTGTTCTTAGTCTTCAGCTCCCCTTGTTTTGGTTTGGGCTGTGAAGATGCTGCTTTCTTGTTTTGACCCTTGTATGGGTCACAAGGGCTGTCTTATGCCCTTTTAGGGTAGGTGTTTTTACTTAGTTACCTCTGTAAAAAAGGTACTGAGGCAGTTGAGGGCCATTGCCAAGATGGACTGTGCAGCGTAAGCTAGTTTTGCAGTGCCACGCATGCATGTGTAACCCCTAGGTGGTGCTATCCCAAGGGCTACAACCCCTGCCTGCTTGGCTAGTAGGTTAAGGGGCCTGAGTTCTGAAACGGGTGCCTCCACCCAGGGGTCAGGGTTGGTAGTAGTCAAGCTAACCTGGGCACAGCCCCCTGGGACACTGTAACCCCCCTCTTTCCCCTCTAGTGGCCTGAACACTGTACAATAATCACTTTCACAATACCCCTGGTACACCACACAAGTACCCACACTGTTTGCACTTACCACCAGGGCTGGTTCCTCTGGCTCCGACCCTAGGGACCCCTGTAAAACAAGGTTAAACACAGCAAATAGCAACAATACAGTACTTTGAGCACAAACTGGAACCACAGTCAGACTACATGCAGAAAAAGTTAGATCTGATTTATTCAGGGGACTTGAACAAGAGAGGGGCAAAATCAGGTTAATTAGCTTAAAGGTTATATCAATCAAGCAGTTATGCATGCACGTTGAGTCCCCCCACACAGTCCACCTCTGGGTACCCAGGTGGAGAAGAGATGGGCTAGCCAGGACAGTTGCCCGATGTTGCAGCTGGTTGGGGCCCTGTGATGGAAAACACAACATGCACAGTACAAAATATTTGTAATCCGGAGCCAGAGGGCTCAGTTCGTAAAGGAAACAAAACAACAAGACAATCAGATGACACACTCAAATTTAGCTGCTGTTGCAAGGATCTACCCTGGTATTTACTCATGATACCCAAGACTGGACACAGGCTGGACGAAAATCGAGACTGCAGGTGGTTGATCTGGAATGCCAGGAGAAGCAGGACCCACACAAGTTGCAGAGGTGTTGTTCCTGTTCAAGTGTGGAGCAGGGGGCTGATCCCCAGGCAGGTCTTTCCTCGATGGCTTCTCTGTGCAGTGGGTAGTCTGGCTGGGCCAGTCTGGCAAAGCCCAGAACGCATGGAGACAAGTTCAGATTCAGTCCGTTTTGGGCTGCATACAGCTTCCAGCAAGCAGAACACAGTTCACACCGTGGGGAACTAACTCACAACCCACTAGCAGCTCATGGCACATTTACATGTATGGGAATTCTACTGTACCAGGCAAAGTGCTCCCCGGTCACAATCGCAAAGTCTCTGCACACACCGGTAGCTTAGGGGTAGCTGGAACTCCTGACAGGCCGATCGCATTCAGCAAAAATCTTCGGTCTTCTTCAGGTTGAGCCTGGCCCACTTCAGTAGCTTACTTTAGTCACACAAACTTGGATTTAGTCCAAAATAATTCTCTTGTCTCCCTCTCAGGAGCAGCAGCAGACATGCAGCCAAAAACTCAGCTCTTTCACAGTTTTCCCATGCGAATCCACTTAGGATTGCTGCCCAAAATTACATCCGCTCCTTCTTCTTGAGCTTCCAGCTCAGAACTAACTGAAAACTATAAGCAGCCCGGGACTTCCCCAAGATCCAAAAGATTTGGTTGACTGGTTTGGCTGTCAGTCAAAGCAAGAGCTCCCCCTTCAGTTGCAAAAAAGGCGCAAAAATTCTCCAAACTAGAGTTCCTAAAGAATTCAGACAGCTCCTGTAGTCCGGCTACATTTTAGGTCCCACTAGTACTGTTTGGTCCAATTTGCAGTCCGCGACCAAGATAGTGGAGACAAACAAAACAGTCCTTGCTACAAAGAAAGCAGGTTAGACAAACTACATTATCATTATCACTCTAAATGATTTTCAGTAAATAGTTACATCTTTCAACAGAGCTCCCTCTCAGATTACTTAAGCTGCAATAGGCAGCTCTCCAAAAGACAGTACAGAGACTATACAGGCTCTGGTAATCACATTTAAACTGCTAAAACGCCGGACACCAGCCTGGCAGTGAGCATTTAGGCAAGCTCAAGGAAGACTTTTTGGGAACCCCCATTTGTAGGGGGGTTACACCCTTCCCTGCTTGGGAAAACTTGGCGTCCACGTCAAGTCTGTACCATCATAACATTGAAAATGCTACATATGCAAGATATTTATACCATTAGCATGCTATGCAAGTACTATCTAATTCATCAATTGGCATAACTTGTCACTTTACTATACATTTCAATGTACTCCACTATATCATTTCCATTCTGCCAATACATTGTGCATGTTTCACACAGGTAAATTGAACATTACTATACAGAATCATTTAATAACTTCTTGTACTCTAAATAATGCAAGAGGGGGCCCCTCCCTATCAGCTGACTTGGGGCTGGATGGGGCAGGGGCACCATGGTGAGAGGGCAGAACAAGTAACCTGGAATGGGCCGTCAAGCTCAATCTGGGCAGTGAGCTCGGAGAGACATAAACACTTTTGTGGACTACATTGAGAGGCAAATCCACTGGCCTCCCGGGGGAATCGTAACTGAAGCGCACCACTGGCTTGACAGCTCAGCCAGTCTTTCTGGGGTGAACAACCACAGTCTCTGTACTTTCAGCAGTGGTCTTGGAGCTTTCATCACTTGTGAGGGGTGCCCCTGCATGAAGGGCAATGTCCAAGCTGGGAGCACTGTCAGCCCCTTGCTCTGTAGTCTCTGTTTCTACAACACTTGGCTCATTTTGAAGACACACTGTCACTGAATGGGGGTTGTTAGCACTCTCATAGTGTTCCTCAAGTTCTGGCATATCACCAGAAAGATTCATGCCGTCAGCCTCTCCTTCAGGCAAATCATACAGTTCCACAATACACAAAGACTCAGCATCCTCAGACGTGATACTTTGCACTTCACCTTCAGGGAGCATTGGCTCCAAGGATGATGCCGGGGCATTAGGCAGTCCAGAAGGCTCAGCTTCATCCCCATAATTCAACATAGGATTTCCACGAAACAACTGACTCATTTCATATGAGGGGTAATAGGCATTATCATACTCACTGTCATCCGAGTTAGACTGGCAGTCACTATTATTCTGGGCCTGCTGTGGGGGAGGTCTTAAATCGGCAACCACAGGGGCAGGCTGACTCTGTTTCTTTCTTGCAGCAGCACGAATCACTGGTCCAGGGGAATCAATCTTGGTGGGTTCAGCCTCAATTATAACTTAACCAATAGGTAGCAAGTGGTTACGGTGCATGGTCTTGACAACTTTGGAGTTATTCTCTGGACGCACTTTGTACACTGGCAAATCATCCAGCTTTGCAACTATGACATGGGGAAGACGGTGCCATCGATCAGCAATTTTGTGTTTACCATGCAATCCTAAATTTGGCAACAACACATGGTCTCCAGGCCTAAGCTCTTGAGCCTTTACTTTTCTATCATGTCTCTCTTTGTTGGCTAGATTTCTTTTGGCGGCCATTGTCTGGGCCAGTTGATAGGCATGGTTCAATTGAGCTTTAAGTTTTGTACATATTGCAGGTAATCTTTCTCGGACCCCATCAGGAGAAACCCCAAAACAGACATCAACAGGCAGCGGGCCTCTCTCGAACATGAGGCGGTAGGGAGAGAACCAGTAGCATCATTCTTTGTGCAATTGTATCGTGTACCAAAGGTGCTAATCTGCAGGCTCCATGTATGCTTATCTTTTGGGTGGAGGGTGCCTAGCATGTCTAGTAGGGTGTGGTTAAAGCGTTCAGGTTGAGGATCCCCTTGCGGGTGATAAGGGGTGGTTCTTGACTTTCACACCCCCCATAGAGAGAGCATTTCTTTGATTAGTCGACTCTCAGTGTCCCGGCCCTGATCAGAGTGAATTCGCTGGGGTGCACCATAGTGGACAAAGAAATTTTCCACTAGCACCTTGGTCACGGTAGATGCTTTTTGATCTTTGGTAGGAAAAGCTTGTGCGTACTGTGTGAAATGGTCCGTAACCACTAACACATTGCCAGTGTTTCACTGATCAGGCTCTAAACTCAAGAAGTCTATGCAGACTAGTTCCATTGGGGTGCTGGTAGGAATGTTGACAAGGGGGGCAGCCCTCTGAGGCAGGGCTTTTCTCTGCAGACAGCGACTACAAGTCCTTACATGGTGCTCAACATCGGCTCCCATCTTGGGCCAGTAGAATCAAGATCATACTAGGTCAAGGGTCCAGTCGATACCGAGGTGGCCCATATGATTGTGGAGGGACCTCAGTACCAAATCTTTGAAGGCTGTCGGCAGGACCAATTGTTGCTTGTCTATTTGGCTACCCCGATCTACAGTCTCTCTATACAACAACTGATTAAGCAGCTTCAACCTGGGGCCTTCTTTAAACAATAAAGTGGTTCACAGGTCAGAGGAACGGAACTTAGACACATCTTTTCCTGCACAAAGGGCATCAAGTGCTGGCTGAATCATAGGATCTCGGGATTGAGCCCACTGAATGCTGTCATTGTCAAACTGAGGTAGTGCACTAATATCTAGAGCAGAGAAGTGGCAATACGCAGCCGGTATGCAGGTGTCAGAGGGGCCCAAGCAATCTACTAAGCAGTCCGCTGTGTCTGTAGACATCTGTTAATTTCTATCAAACTTTTTTAGCACAATGCTCGGATGTCTGGTTCAGACAGCCTGACCCAGTCGCTCTTGGAAATGGGCCTCCAAGATAGGGCGTCAGCATCAGTATGATTCAGGCCTGGTCTGTATTCGACAGCATAATCATATGTTGACAATGCAGAAAGCCACCAGTGCCCCGTGGCATCTAACTTAGCTGAAGTCTGTACATAGGTCAACAGGTTATTGTCAGTCCTCACCAATATTTTTGCCCCATAGAGGTAATCATGAAACTGGTCAACAATGGCCCATTTTAACACAAGGAACTCCAAATTGTGCACAGGGTAGTTTCACTCTGATAGGGTCAAGCTCCTACTGGCGAATGCCACTGGTCTCAAACCATCCTCATGGTCTTGATACAGTACAGCTTCTAGACCCTGCAGACTGGCGTCAGTATGCAGCACATAGGGTTTGGTGGGATCAGCATAAGCGAGGATGGGGGTGTGGGTAAGCTGGTGTATGACTTTGTGGAAAGCTGCTTCACAGTCAGGCGTCCAATGAGACCCGAAAAGTTCACTTGAGCAGAAATATTCTTTGTCTGGTTCTTTGATGGACCCTTTTTTGTATTTCCAATTGGTAGGAGGGTAACCCTGGGTAAAATTCAAGAGTGGCCGAATCACTTTGGAATAGTCCTTTATGAACTGGCGGTAGTAGCCACAGAATCCCAGGAAACGTTGTAGTTCTTTCAAATTGTGTGGCTGGGGCCAAGTAGTCAAAGCTTCAGCTTTACTAGGATCAGTCTGTATCCCATCTGTAGACACTATGTGCCCCACATACTTCACAGAGGTTTGGAAAAACTGGCACTTGTCGATGGACAGCTTGAGGCCGAAATCTTCCAGTCGGTCTAGTACTTTGAACGGTCGACTCTCATGTTCCTCTAGGGAGCTCCCAAACACAATGCCATCGTCCAAGTACACCAGGCATTCCAGCAAATTCATGTCTCCCACCGCTCGTTCAGTCAGTCGCTGGAAGGTGGCTGGGGTGCTCGATATCCCCTGTGGCATTCTCAGGAATTCATAGAACCCCAAAGGACAGATGAAGGCTGTCTTCTCACGGTCCTCCGAAGCCATCGGAATCTGGTAATATCCACTGTGAAGATCCAACACCGGGAACCATTTGCTCCCATTCAAACAGTCCAGAGCATCTTGTATCCGGGGCATGGTGTATTGCTCGGGGATGGTCCACCGATTCAGAGTTCGATAATCAACACACATTCTCACAGATCCATTCTTCTTATGCACAACCACAATGGGAGACGCATATGGGCTCCTGGATTCTTGTATTACACCAGCCACGAGCATTTCCTGCAAGTGTCTTCTCGCATTGTCTATGTCTGCAGGTGCTAGGCATCGAGACCTCTCTCGAAATGGCTGTTCATCGTGCAGGCATATATGATGCTCCGCACCCTGGACACATCCCATGTCCCATTCCTTCAACGAAAACACTTGATCTCTCTGGGCAAGTTTCTGGCTAATTCTAGTCTTCCATTCAGCTGGCAACAGGGAGTCACCAAAATCAAACAAGTCGAGAGTCACTCTATCTGTCTTGCCAGGGTGCTTGTTGCTGGGCAACACTGCAGTGTCTACACAGTGTACCGTAGCTAGGGTGCATCCTCTGTTCACCTGGATCTCCCGATCTGACATATTATGAATCTGGACCATCACTCGTCATGCATAGGCATGAGCACGAGCTGGCAAGATGCTGGGCTTAACCAATAATCCTTCCGGCAATTTTCCATCGCCTGGCGCGTCCAACATCAGTATTTTGTTCTTGACATCTTTGCGGAGGCGGACCTCCCCTTGAATGGTACACTGGGCATTAGGGGCCAGTACCATTGAATTGGGATCCTTCTTCCACACGACCCCTACCGGTTCATCCTGGTCCACTCCCTTGGGGTTCTGTTGCAAATCATAGGACCTCTTGATCACAGCAGGAATTCTTAGGGCCCTCCCAGTCCGTTGCCCTTGTTACTCGCGACAGAGTTGTGCCAGTCTCCCAAACATATAGGCATTGGTCCCAGTTAACAGTGGAACCCCATCATACAGTCCAGTAGGGGGACACACTAAGGCCAGTGTCTCGACTTCCTCTACACCAGTTACAGCTGCAGGAAATGACAACCAGAGGTGGACATATCCTAGGTAGGGATCAGACTTGTCGCTCAGCCCCCACACATGTAGGCCTTCCAGGGATTGTAAGGGCACAGCAGATAAGTGTTTGTCATACCAGTCCTTAAATACAATGGTCACTTGCAACCCACTGTCCAGCACAGCCCGAGTAGGAATACCATTCACAGCCACCATAGTCTCCATTGAAGGGCCCACTATTTTGGACCAGTCTGGAGGGACAGCAGCAGGGGCCTGGAGAGATGATTTAGCCACATAGGGATTTGAGTTACTACTTCTTGAACCCTCACTGCGGTCATTTTGGGTACTCCTTGACCGCTGATTCATTCTCCGAAGCTCTCCTTGAAGCCTGTATGCAACTTTATCTAGGTCTTTTGTGGACCGGCATTCTCTCTTCACGTGCCCATCCTTCCCACAATTATGGCAAAATATGTTTTCTGGGATTTGGGGTGGCTGAGGCATCACACTGGGAGCTGGGGTGGTGGTACTACCAACTGAAAACCTTGGTGCCATCTCTGTCTGCTGTGTGGTGAACATTTGGAGACATCTCGTCAATTCTCTTACTTCCATAGTCAAGGCATCGAGTTTCGAGCTGCTGTCAGCAGGAGATGCCTGGGTGGACACCCCCATAGCAGATGCTGTGGATAAGGGTCAGTGCCTGTACTTGCAGGAGCGGCCTTCATAAAGAGACTGTTTTTTGTTTCCCTGAACTCCCTCAGCGGTTCATCCCGTGGTGGCACACCCTCATTGGTCCCCACTCCGGAAGGGCCTTCCGATGCCGTGATCACTTGGGCTGCACTCACCTTAGAATTACAATCCCCCTCTTCATCTTCAACCTTCCGGAGTTCTTTTATCAAGTCACAATAGTCTGGTGGGTTACCCCTTCTATCTGGGAGCCTTAATTGAAGGAGCTGCAATTTAGAATGTTTTGCATGTTGCAGTATGTGCCCCAACCTCACATGGTTTAAGTCACTGCCAGCTACCCCACCTTTCCGGTAAGCCTTTTGCAGCGCTGTTTCCAGAAGAGTAACATATGCAGACAAACTTTCCCCTGGCCATTGTTTTGTACCTCGAAATTTCCACATTAAGTTCTCCCCTGACTCAGTGCTCCCAAAATTGCCTTCGAGTGCAGGTAGGTACTTCTGGGCAGATGCATCAGGGTTTGTGGACCTCAGAAATTTAATGGCATCTAGGGCAGGACCCCTCAAACTTTCTATGATCCTTTTCCGTTTCTCAGCCTCCGCACACTGCCATTCAGGTACCAAAGGGGCAACACAATCTATCCAGGTCTCCCAATCATCCTCCCCTTGGGGGGTGGAGAGGGTGCCGGAGAAGATTCTCAACCTTCGGTAAGAGTCATGACTAATGGCAGGTACAGACATTAAGCCAACATTGACACAGGCACAGAAGGAGGGGCAATAATGGGTGCTGGAGCGGGAGGGGGGTGTTGGGGGAGGAACACCCCCAGGTGGCAGGAATAGTTTCTTCAAGTCCTCCACAGTTTTCCCTTCCTCCAGCAACAACTTAGCAAATTTCTCCTCAAAAGTCTCAGATAGTGGGGGGGGGCTCATTCTCCCCCCGGGTCTTTACTGTCTTTAGTTATCACTCTCCAGGCAGTGAGGGCTCCTTCGGGGGTGCCAGTCCATGGCACTTTGCAACTGTCTGCTGGGTCCTTACACTCTACTAACGCCATGAAACTTTGGTCGAACAGATTAACCTGTCGACCCACCACCACAGGGTTTTGTAAACATTCAACACTGGAAAGTACTCCCTCTACAGTGTCCTTATTGGTACCCAGGGGAATATCCAGGATAAGTATAGCATTTTGGGGGTTGATCTCCTGCCCAGTACACCACCCCACCAACTGGTGTACAGCCACTTCTGTTGGGGTAGCCATTTATGTTTGACAATAATTTGTAGTTTCGGCCACTAGAAGAAAAGATTGGTGGAACATCTGGTTGTCAATGGACTACAGGACCCAAGGCAGCATGGTTTCACCAGGGGAAGGTCATATCAGACCAACCTCATTGAATTTTTTGACTGGGTGACTAGGGAGGTGGATCAGGGGAGGGCAGTGGACATGGCCTATCTGGACTTCAGCAAGGCCTTTGACACTGTGCCACATAGACGACTATTACACAAACTGGGGAATATGGGTGTGGGCAGGACAGTAGTGTGGTGGGTAGGTAACTGGCTGGGTGGCAGGACACAGAGGGTGGTGGTAAATGGCTGTCACTCCACAGAGGGAAGAGTGACCAGTGGGGTACTACAGGGATCAGTGCTGGGACCGGCTATTCAACATCTTCATCAGTGACATGGCGAGGGACCTAGAAGGCAGAATTTCACTGTTCGCTGATGACACAAAGCTCTGTAACAGAGTAGACACACCAGAGGGTGTAGACAGAATGAAAAGGGACCTGCAGAAACTTGAAGAATGGTCAGGGGTTTGGCAGTTGAAATTCAATGCAAAGAAGTGCAAGATAATGCATATGGGGCACAAAACCCTGGCACATAATATATCAGTTGGGGGTGAGGATATAGCATGCACCAAGCAGGAAAGGGATCTTGAGGTTATCATCTCAGATGACCTCAGGGTAGGAGAAACAGTGTGACAAGGCAGCAGGTAAAGCAAATAGGATGCTGGGATGTATAGGCAGGTGCATCACCAGCAGGAAAAGGGAGGTCATAATTCCGCTATACAAGACAGTAGTGAGGCCCCACCTGGAGTACAGTGTACGGTTCTGGAGACCATACCTACGTAAGGACATAGACAGGGTAGAGAAGGTTCAGAGGAGGGCAACAAAGATGGTGCATGGATTGCATCACAAGTCCTATGTAGACAGGTTGAAGGAACTGAACATGTACTCCCTGGAGGAGAGAAGGGAGAGAGGGGATATGATATAGACATACAAGTATCTTACAGGGAGGAACAGGGTGCAGGAATACACTATTTTTAAGCGAAAAAGATGTTCCAGGACTAGAGGGCATGGGATGAAGTTGGAGGGAGGACGATTCAGAGGAAACATAAGAAAGAATTTCTTCACAGAACGGGTGGTGGACAAGTGGAACACCCTGTCAGAGGAAGTGGTGGGGGCTGAAACAATCACGGGATTTAAGAATGCATGGGATAGACATAAAGGAATTCTGGAGGTCAGGGGTAAGGGGCAACAGACTTCTAGGAAAACAAACTGAACTTACAGGCTCAAATGGGCAGACTGGGTGGGCCATAGGCCCTTATCTGCCGACACTGTCTATGTAAGACACAAAATCCCAGTGGTGAGACTCCAAGATGTAACCCCTAGGTGGCGCTATTCCAAGGCCTACTACCCCTGCCTGCTTGGCTAGTAGCAGGTTAAGGGGCCTGAGTTCTGAAACGGGTGCCTCCACCCGGAGGTCAGGGTTGGTAGTGGTCAAGCTAACCTGTGCACAGCCCTCCGGGACACTGTAACCCTCCTCTTTCCCCTCTAGTGGCCTGAACACTGTACAGTAATCATGTTCACAATACCCCTGGTACACCACACAAGTACCCACACTGTTTGCACTTACCACCAGGGCTGGTTCCTCTGGCTTGACCCTGGGGACCCCCTGTAAAACAAGGTTAAACACAGCAAATAGCAACAGTATAGTACTTTGAGCACAAACTGGAACCACATTCAGATTACATGCAGAAAAAGTTAGATCTGATTTATTCAGGGGACTTGAACAAGGAAGGGGCAAAATCAAGTTAATTAGCTAAAAGGTTATATCAATCAAGCAGTTATGCATGTGCTTTGAGTCCCCCCACAGTCCACCTCTGGGTACCCAGGTGGAGAAGAGATGGGCTAGCCAGGACAGTTGCCTGATGTTGCAGCAGGTTGGGGCCCTGTGATGGAAAACAAAACATGCACAGTACACAATATTTGTAATCCGGAGCCAGAGGGCTCAGTTTGTAAAGGAAACGAAACAAGACAATCGGATGACACACTCAGAAAATCGAGACTGCAGGTGGTTGATCTGGAATGCCAGGAGAAGCAGGGCCCACACAAGTTGCAGAGGCGTTGTTCCTGTTCAAGCTTGGAGCAGGGGGCTGATCCCCAGGCAGGTCTCTCGTCGATGGCTTCTCTGTGCAGTGGGTAGTCTGGCTGGGCCAGTCTGGCAAAGCCCAGACTGCATGGAGACAAGTTCGGATGCAGTCCGTTTTGGGCTGCATACAGCTTCCAGCAAGCAGAACATAGTTCACACAGTGGGGAACCAACTCACAACCCACTAGCAGCTCATAGCACATTTACATGTACGGGAATTCTACTGTACCAGGCAAAGTGCTCCCCGGTCACAATCGCAAAGTCTCTGCACACACCGGAAGCTTAGGGGTAGCTGGAACTCCTGACAGGCCGATCGCATTCAGCAAAAATATTAGGTGGTCTTCAGGTTGAGCCTGACCCACTTCAGTAGCTTACTTTAGTCACACAAACTTGGATTTGGTCCAAAATAATTCTCTTCTCTCCCTCTCAGGAGCAGCAGCAGACATGCAGCCAAAAACTCATCCCTTTCACAGTTTTCCCATGCAAATCCACTTAGGTTTGCTGCCCAAAATTACTTCAGCTCCTTCTTCTTGAGCTTCCAGCTCAGAACTAACTGAAAACTGCAAGCTGCCCGGGACTTCCCCAAGATCCAAAAGATTTGGTTGACTGGTTTGGCTGTCCGTTAAAGCAAGAGCTCCCCCTTCAGTTGCAAAAAAGGCACAAAAAATCTCCAAACTAGAGTTCCTACAGATTTTGAATTCAGACAGCTCCTGTAGTCCGGCTACATTTTAGGTCCCACCAGTACTGTTTGGTCCAATTTGCAGTCCAGGACCAAGATAGTGGACACAAACAAAACAGTCCTTGCTACAAAGAAAGCAGGTTAGACAGACTACATTATCATTACCACTCTAAATGATTTTCAGTAAATAGTTATATCTTTCAACAGAGCTCCCTCTTAGATTACTTAAACTGCAATAGGCAGCTCTTAAAGAGACAGTACACAGAGGCTATACAGTCTCTGGTAATCACATTTAAACTGCTAAAACGCAGGACACCAGCCTGGCAGTGAGCATTTAGGCAAGCTCAAAGAAGACTTTTTGGGAACCCCCCATTTGTAGTGGGGTTACACATGCAGCCTATCTCAATGCTGCCCTCCTGAACATTTTTGGCTCTGGCGGGGTCCTAGCACCTCAAACTCAGAATCCATCAGTGTGAGTCAGTGGTGAAGATGGTCCAAGAAGATCAACAATTATGGTGACTACGTAAGTTTTTATTTCTTTCATGATGCTCTGTTACCAGCAAAGTAATTAAAAAGAAGTAGCTCAAAAGAAGTAGTGGATGGTGTGGAAGATACATGATAGCATCTCTCAGATACACTCCAAAACCACTGAAGAAATCAAAAATAGGAAAGGGGGAGAAAGAAGCAATAGGCAGGGCTGTGTGATGGCAGTTCCAGAATGGGCATACCCATGACTACAGTTGCCAGTCACATGCTAAAAGGTACAGCAAGTTAAAGTGCACTCAGCCAGAAAGTTTCTGGAATGAAAGTTGTCATTGGTCCTCCTCCATGTAGAAATGAAGAGTGTATGTATGTAAGTAGCATCCTGCCTCCAAGGCAGTTTCTATTGGTGGAATCATACGCACATAGTCCTGCCCTCTCTGAACTGGTTGCAGTAGTGGTTGCTGGCCAACCAAACAATACAAAACCCAGTTTTCCACATCAATATTTACTGTATTCTTACTCAGTTAAATATGGATTATTTGAGGGTGTGAGTATTTCTGAAAGTAGGAACATAACTTTGTTTCTTCACATTTACTGTCCCCTGTAAAGTGTTTAAAATGGATTTCAGTCACTTAAAAGCAGTGCATGAGATGATTATTTATGTAAAAATAAAAACTCTGTAGAGTGAATGTGTGTTTGGAATCCATATCATCTGGTCTGAATAGTTTATGTTCCATTTCTGAAAGGCTCATTTACTGAAAAGTTCCTACAGCTCAATCTGTATGCAATAGACCACATAGTTGTATACAGTATAGTGGTGTTAACAACCTTAGAGGGAATAATTCAACGCAGTGGCGGAGCCAGGTTTGGGGGCATTTGGGAGCCGGGGGGGCCATTCAGTCAATCATGGGCTCCACAATGGGCACTAAACATTGAATAAAGATGGTGGTGGGGCACCACTACTCACACCAGGGCAGCCAGGAGGGGCGACCGCCCCCCTGTCCCCCCTCTAGCTCCGCCACTGATTCAACATTATTCTTAGAGATCAAATGAATATTTTCAGTTTCTTAAATAGTATTTTTTGTGTACAGTTTTGTTTTGGTGACTCATCTTTTTGGAGAGGAGACATGGTTGTAGAGCAGAAACTTTAGAGCCCTATTCGGCAACAGTTAATCTGCCGCTTTCTAACTACAAGAATTAATCAAGCCAAGTCAAACTTGTGCATCACTTTTGTGAGGAATGTTGTGCCCCAGAACTTAGAATGTTTTTCAGAGATTCTCTCTCTCTCTCTCTCGCTGTTTTGGTTATGAGCCTCCAAGCATTCAAATGGTGGATCATTCATGTTTTTTTCTTTTTATTCTTGTTTTATTAAATTTATGTAAATGAGCATTACATGTAATTCCACATAGGCAGGCATATCATGAATTTTACACTTGTACAACACAAGCACATCACTTTTACAGTAACATAACTAAAGATTTACCCCTGTACCGCGTTACACCAATTGGGGGTTTACTGATTTTCCCCAACAAGTATTCTATCCAAAAATGAGTCTGGGCAAAGACCCAGAACAACCTGATATTCCCAGAATAATAGTTATGCTGTAATGCCCTTCGCAGGCATGAGTAGGGACAGTATAAATGTTCAAACCATATCTTGCACCCTCTCAAGTGGGTTAATCATCCTACTACACATGCATCAGGTTCCAAAAATGATAGACAGTGTCTTCCCCTGCAGCTCGGAACAGTCTGCATCCACTGATTTTAGTTTGAGGTAACAGAACCTTTCTAACGTATTACTTTCAAATACAAACAATCTTATAAACAGTCTGCATAACAGCATTCAAGTTACATTGGACTAAGGCATTTTTCAGGCTAATGAGAGAGAGAGAGAGAGAGAGAATGGGAATACAAAAAGATATAGAAACGCCATTAGGTTTTATGTAACTTTGTGTTTTAAAAGCCGAGAGGTAAGGTTGGGTGGGTGTGGCACAAACTGGAGGCAGTCACTTTGCTTGTACTTTAAAATTTCATGTAACTAAAAATAATCCCATACCACAAGGAACAAATATGAAACCATAAAGTTCATTTTAAAAGTCAGTCTTCAAGTTTTTTGGAATTGTCCAGAAAAACAGCTCCTCAGTCCCCAACCTCCATCTCCTCAGTAATACCTTTAGTCCCAGTTCCCATTTTTGGGCATCTTCCTTTTTATACAAATCCGATTTCTCACCTCTAGCCAAGAACTGTCTCTCCATTTTAACAAGCAGCTTGGAGGCGTCTGTGGGGTCAGAAAATTGGAAAATCTTCCCTCCGTAAAATTATCCTTAGACTGGCCGGCATCAATAAAACATGGACTCCCAGTGCCCGAAGACAAGATCTAATGCCATCAAAGCCCTTCCTTCACATTCTGGTCACATAGCTTAAGTCCTGGAATATGTGCACTCTTGAGTCTTGCCAGTAGAGAGGGCTAAATTGTTTAGCACTCTTAAAGCTTAAATTCCTTTCTTCCAATGATCAAAGCTCAAGCAGGATGGCCCGAGGAATGGCTTCTCTGGCCCATCCTCCACGTGGCATGATGTGATACTCTTTCTGTATTTTGAAGTCGCCCTCGAGATTCAAAATTTGCTGGAGCAATTTCTTCAGTCAAATTTTGGGGTTCTCTCCTTCACTGTTTTCTGGAAGTCCCAAAAGTCTAATATGAGTGACTCAGGCAGTGTTTTCCAAATTTTCAAGGCACCGTCGGAGTAAGGTATTCTCCTTAGTTAACCCCATAGCTACTACTAGGGCCTTCTCCGCAGTCTTAGTTGCCCCTGTGGTGTCCTCTGCCAGTGTTGCCACCTTGGTGTTGAGCTGTTCTAGTTCTGAGCTAAAATCCTCTAGTTTTCAGTCCAGTCCTTGAATCGCTCGTAGCAGAGCTGCGTTGGAAGGTTGGGCCTCATTGCGTTCCCCACCACCATGCTGCTGGTCTTTACTCCCACCCGCCATTTGCTCCTTCAAGCGGGCTCCCTCCTCATTAGCTGCCACTTTGTTTCCTCTCACCATAACTTTGGCTGTAGGTACTTATTTTCCAATATTTTTTATATCCACAGAGTCCAGAGGATATGCTTTATGGATTGTTGTTTAACAGAATATAAAATAACATTTTAGAAAGGCTGTTTTTAATATTTATCTGCTACTGGTTACAGAGCTGCACAAAAAAGGCTCTTCTCAGCTTGACTGCTGGCTACGCCCCCCTGATCATTCATTTCCATAGAAACATAGAGGTTGACGGCAGATAAGGACCCCAAGGCCCATCCAGTCTGCTCATTTCTTTTTCTACTTTATAAATGTGCCATTGGCCTTTGCTCTGTCAGTGGCCTGTCTATTCATACTCATCTGTATTGCTCCCTTATGCCTATCCCATGCCTGTTTGAAGCCCTGCACTGTGTTCATAGCCACCACTTCCTGAGGTAGGCCATTCCATGCATCCACCACTCTTTCTGTGAAAAAGAATTTCCTCATATTACCCCTTAGTTGGCATCCCTCTAATCTCATGCTGTGTCCTCTTGTCCTGCTATTTTTCTTATATTTAAACATGTTAGACTCTTTCACCTTCTTAATGCCGTTAAGGTGTTTGAATGTTTCGATCATATCACCTCTCTCCCTCCTTTGCTCAAAGGTATACATATTGAGCTCTGTTAATCTGTCCTCATATGTCTTCTGATGCAGTCCCTGCACCATTTTGGTTGCCCTTCTCTGGACTGCCTCAATTTGGTTAATGTCCTTGTGAAGGTGTGGCCTCCAGTACTGCACGCAGTACTCCAGATGGGGCCTAACCAGTGTCTTGTAAAGAGGGATTATTACCTCCCTCTTACGACTTGTGATACCCTACTAATACACCCTAACATCCCCCTAGCCTTACCTACTGCTTTAGAGGTCTGCTTGGATGATTTCAGGTCATCGGTGATGATGATGCCCAAGTCTCTTTCTTCCTTTGTGACTGCTAGCAACTCCCCTCCCAGCCTATAGGTGGCTTCAGGGTTTCTCTTCTCTTATGTGCATGATCTTGCACTTCTTTGCATTAAATCCCAGTTGCCACTCTTCTGACCATTTTGCTAGTTTATCCAGATCTCTTCTCATTCTGCCCGGGGTGGGCAGATCTCGATCATTTACTCTGTTGCAGATCTTGGTGTCATCTGCAGATGGGCAAGCCTTACCCTCTAGTCCATCTGCAATGTCACGAATGAAGATATTGAAGAGGACTGGCCATAGGACTGATTCCTGAGGTACCCCACTTGTGACTTGCATCTCTTCTGACTGTATACCATTTACCACCACTCTCTGTTTTTTGCCCGTCAACCAGTTTGCCACCCAGTTGACCAACTTCAGACCCACCCGAGCCTACCTAGTTTATTTATCAATCTTCTATGTGGAACAGTGTCGAAAGCTTTGCTGAAGTCAAGGTAGACGACATCAACTGCTCCCCCTTGGTCCACCACTCTGGTTACCCAGTCAAAGAAATCTATGAGATTGTTTGACGGGACCTTCCTTTTGTAAACCCATGTTGTCTTGGATCCTGTGCCCCTATGGAGTCCAGGTCTTGCACTATCCTTTCCTTAAGGAGTGCCTCCATAATCTTGCCCGCCACTGAGGTAAGACTGACTGGTCTGTAGTTCCCTGACTCCTCCCTGCTACCACTCTTGTGGAGCGAGATCACATGAGCCCTTCTCCAGTCTTCTGGGACCTCTCCTGTGCTCAGAGACTCACTAAACACTTC
The DNA here is from genome assembly GCA_016271365.2 of Neoceratodus forsteri. Classification (NCBI taxonomy): domain Eukaryota; kingdom Metazoa; phylum Chordata; order Ceratodontiformes; family Ceratodontidae; genus Neoceratodus; species Neoceratodus forsteri. Next base: position 1,520,674,826 of record CM057452.1, read on the forward strand.
TGCTAATGGCTCTGCTAGTTCCACCCTTAGCTCCTTAAGTACCCTGGGATGTATGCCATCAGGTCCCATTGCCTTGTCCACCCTGAGCTTAGCGAGCTATTGTAGGACCCTTTCTTTTGTGAAGGGAGTAATGCTCACCTCCCCCCCCCCCCTCGTGTCCATGGTGCTGAGCTGTGGGCCCTGCCCTACCTTTTTTCAGTAAATACTGAGCAAAAGTATCTATTTAGGATAGATGCTTTTACAGGGTCCTCCTCCTCACATGCCCCCCTTTCTCCTTTGAGCTTAGCAATACCCCCTGTGGACTTTCTCCTTTCACTAATGTATCTATAGAAAGTCTTGTCACTTTCTTTTACTGTTCGTGCTAGTGTTTCCTCAGTTTGGGACTTTGCCTGCCTTACTGCCTTCCCTGCTTCCCTTAGGGCAGTTTGGTATGCCTCCCCTATCTTCATCCTGCTGTGTTCCCTTATATTTCCTGAAGGCCAGCCTTTTAGCTCTGACCTTTTCTGCTACTGTATTTGAGAACCAAAGTGGTTTCCTTCTTCTTTTGCACTTCCCGTTCTGCCTGGCACAATGGGATGTTGCTTCAAGTATTGCATCCTTAATGCTTGTCCACTTTGCCTATACCCCCTCACCTGTGTTTCTTTTTGCCAGGGCTAGCTTAACTCTGTTGGCCATCTTATCAAAGTCAGCTCCTCTGAAGTCCCATATTTGTGCCTTGGAATGGGATGATTTTGATGTAGTGGCCAAATTGAACCATACCATGTGATGGTCACTGGCCCCCAGGTGACCTTCTACCTGGAGATCTGTTATCCTTTCCCTGTTAGTCAGTGCTAGATCTAGGGTAGCCCTGTCTCTTGTGGGTTGTTGTACCAGTTGTTTGAGGCCCCCCCCCCCCGCAGGGAATTCACCATGTGTCTAGTTCTGGCAGATGTTCCTGCTGGTATTGACCAATCTGTATCCGACATGTTGAAGTCTCCCATTATCAGAACCTCCCTTTAGCTGTCATGTTTTGTATATGTTCTAACAGTAATGTGTCTGTGTCCTCCCCTGGTCTGGGGCCTGTAGACAACCCAGTTCTTATGGCTGTTCCATTTCTGTTTCAGGGTGACCCACAGTTCTTCTGGCTCCTTATGTGTGTTCTGAATTTCTGTAGCTTTGATATTTTCATTGACATACAGGCCACTCTACCCCCCCCTTTTTGCACCGCGGTCTCTTCTGAACAGTACATAGCCAGGTACTGAAGTCTCCCAAGTGTGGTTACTGGTAAACCACATCTCACTAATTGCTACTATGTCCAGTTTAGCCTCTGACATTATTGTCTGCAGGTCTGGGATCTTATTTCCCAGGCTGTGAGCATTTGTGTACATGATTTTCCATTGGCCAGATATCGGTGTGTTAGTTGTTGGGTAAGGTTTGGCATTTCTCCATTTCCATTAAAGAAAGTGGTCACCCCAGACGGTGCTCCCAGCTAATATCACAGCTAAGTTGTAAAGAGTTGTTTTATATGGCTGGCCTGTTGGCACAGCGGTTGGATTTCCACTCACGGTACCAGTTACCCGGGTTCAGGAACAAGCCCGGGAACTGGAAGGCCGGCCGGGGGGATGAGGCTTGAGCATCCCAGTGACAGCCCGTCTTCTCCAAGGAGGGAGGAGGGTTGCGACTCGGCACTTGACTGACCCCAGGTGGAGATCTGGGGCATAGAAAGCACCGAGGTAGACACAGAGGGAGGACATCACGGATGTTGTCGCTAAGCACCTTGACATTAGGGCACACATGACGCCCGTAGAAAGGAGGAAAAACACCCTCCAGCTCCAAGGAGACAGAGCACCGAGCATTGCCCCGATGTGCTCTCACCTGCCTGACTGCCTTGAGCCCGACGAGACATGGAATTGTTCAGGATGTTCAGACCCCACCTCGTCCCTGCCCAGGGGGAAAACCATGGCTGAATGGGGGAACAGAGCAGTGCAGGTAAGGCGGGTAGCAGGGGTGGGCTCAATTGGTGCTTCCAAGGAAAAAACTGAACTGATAGGGATGAGAGGCGAGATAAAGAGAAATTTCAGGGGTAAAAAAAGAGTTGTTTTATACAGTCTGAAGTTTGATTAATATATGTTTGCCCTGTCTTTTAAGCTTTTTAAGTGCAAAAGAAAACATGATTTTTGACATTTATTTCATGGTTTCCCAATAGTTCTGGGAATTGTGGCCTAAACAGCAAACGATGCTCTGCTCACAATAACTGTGTTAGAGTTTGTGGTTTAGATTAAAGAGCACCTTTTCAAACCCCTGGAATCCTTCACTTACATTTAACAACAACATCGCTCCCCTGGAATGGGCAGCCCCAGAGCTTTAGAATTTTATGTAAATTATGGAATTTTGAATGAAATTCAATTCTGCTGTATGGTCATGCTCACTTCTGCCCTCTAATGTTAGATTTGTTTCTTTACCTGAAGAGAGCAGTCACGCCAGAGTCTTCTCTACACTTATGGCCATTTTACAATTTATAGTTTTAAATATTTAATAGAGTTTTATTATTTTAGTTACTATTCAATACTGTGCATCAGTTAGGGTGTTATTTGTTTAAATTGTGTAAGTTTTACATTTTCTCCAGTTCCCAGGAACTGGCAAAGGTTTTTCTTGGTGTGGTTCCTGCTTCAGGGGAATTGCTATTCAAATGTCTTAAATTATGCAAAAACAAATTTTTTCATAACTGCTTTGTTGTTTTACTAAAGTGATTTTCCAATCCTAAAGTATCACTTCAAACAACATGAAGTCTTGCTGTATTCTGACATATGCAGTGATGTCCAACCTTTGAACTGCCCTGGAGATGAAAGAGTTAACTTTCCATGCCAGGCATGGAACGCTGAGCTCGAGCTCGGTTGAGACTCTGTCTGTTGCTGTTTGAACTCAAACCATCAGATTCTTTACTCTGCCTCACTGAACAGTCGCTCCGGAGATTTCTCCTTTGCTCAGTTCAAGTTTGTTGGTTAAAGTGCCATTTTCCTCGGTCGAATTTAATCCATTAACCTGTCGGTTCAGTCTCTGTCTGTGGTATCGTGAGTACTAGATAGGTTTATTTTCTTGTTTTTCTGTGTGGAACTTGTAGACGTAGGATCGGTTCGGTTTGAACCAGTCAGGTTTGTTCAAAAAGTTTATTCTACTTTTAGAGCGTGGTAACCGGTCCTTATCGGTTCTAAAAAAAGCAGATTTCATTACGTTTTTCCACGAACCGTAACACGGGTCAGGAACCGATAAGTGTCTTGCCCATGGATTGCCGAAAAAAAGGGTAAGTTTTGTTAGGACTGGCCATGTCTGAGAAACCCAAAAGAAAACCCGGGCCCACTGGGTTTCAACACTGTAGTGTGTGTGGGGAAGCCTTTGCTAAGGCTGACCCCCACACCACCTGTGTTTATTGTCTGGGGTTTGACCACCTCGATTTAGACTGCCAGATTTGCAAGAATTTTCCTGCAGCTACCCTGGAAAAGAGAGTTGGTAGGCTCAGGGAAAGGGAGGCCAAGAAGTCCGCTGACCCGGATGGCCAGCCCGGTTTGGTTCCAACCGAACCAGAAGGAGTGCCCTCTGACCAGGGCGAAACTGCTTCGGGCAAAAGGAGAACCGACTCTGAGAGTCGGTTCCGTTAAAAGAAAGAGGATAAATCAGCGGTGCGGATCCACAACTTCTTTCTCCGACCGCTGATGAAATAGCCAAAGCGATAAGGATTGTTCAGTCACTAACGCAGTTCTGACCGAACCGGCACCATCGGGAAGGGGCTCAGTTCGGTCGGTTCCCCCAGTTCCAGATTATAATTTAGAAGATTTTTATGAACCGGAGGAGGAGGAAGGAGAGTACGAGGATAGTGATGGTGATTACGAAAGTCTGGATGTGCCCATTGACCCGGACATCTCCCCAGACAGACCTTCAGGGGTTTCTCCTCCTAGGCTTTCTGAGTCCCCTTCCCATTTTAAGTTCTACAAAAAAGTGGCTGAAACTCTTCAGCTTCCTATGGAAGAAGCTGTAGACGATCAGGAGGAGCCTGACTATGTTGAGATGATGGATATCCCAGAGTCCAGGAGGCTGTCTATTCCCCTTCACAAGTCCTTTGGGAAACAGACAATATAAATTTTAAAGACTCCTAATTCTATACCTCCTGTGGACAAGAGAATGGACAAGATGTATACTCTCTCAGGCTCAGATACGGAGTTCCTTACCCAGCAATGCAGCCATGTTGGGGTAGTGCAGGCTGCTGCCTGTGATGAGGCAAATATACCCTTGGCTTCACACCCCCCAGATAAGGACTCCAGGAGGATTGATGCCATGGCAAAGAAACAGTACATGGCAGCATCCTTGGGACTCAAGCAGGCTAATTATATGGCCTATACAGCTAGATATCAGAAATCTAGATGGTACACTGTAATGGCTTTAGCTAAACAGGTCCCTGGCCAGCTTACCAAGGAGCTGGAGCTGGTGGCTGTGGATGGTATTGAGGCATCCAAGGTACGGTTCCATGCTGCAGTGGACTCCAATGATGTTTCATCTAGAGTCATGGCTACATCTGTGGCCCTTTGTAGGATGGCTTGGCTCAGATGTACTAGCCTGTCTCAGGATACCCAGACTAAGGCCATGAATTTTCCTGTTGTGGGTAATTCTCTGTTTGGGGAGCAAACAGAGAACTATGTGAAGAAAATGGATGAATACAGGACCACCTATAGGAGTGCTCAAGCCAAGGAAAGGCAAGCCACTCCCAGAGGCAGCATTCCAGGGGCAGAGGCAGGCTTTTTCATAGGCCTTTCTACCAAGCCCAGGCCTCCTCTTCTGCTTATGCTCATAGGGGGTTCTTCAGAGGGAGAGGCAGACGGGGTACAAGCAGACCTGCTTCCACCCCTTAGCCTAAAGCCCCTGCCAAACAGGCACCCTGATGGGTTTGCCAGGGCCGATTCTCCACCACCTGTAGGGGGCATGCTGGCTTACTTTGTCCAGGACTGGATGTCTTTAACATCAGACAAATGGGTCCTGGAAGTAGTAAGCCAGTGACTGGTTCTCAGCTTCAAAAAATTTCCAAAGATGAGAACCAGATCCTTTCCACCTGCAAGTCCTTCAGAGACACTTGCCCTAGAGGCAGAGGTCTCTTCCCTCTTGGCTCTGAGAGCCATAGAGAGGGTTCCACCCCTACACAAGGGAAAAGGATTGTACTCCAGGTACTTCCTAACCCCCAAAAAGACAGGAGAATGGCGGCCCATCCGGGATCTCAGATATTTAAACAAGCACCTTTTAAAGCCAAAGTTCAAAATGGTGACTCTGGGAATAATTCTACCCTCTGTAAGGCCAGGGGACTGGCTAGTTTCCCTGGACCTCAAGGATGCCTATTTCCATATTCTCATCAGAAGCTCCCACCGAAAGTACCTCAGGTTCAAGCTGCCCTCAGGCCGTTATCAATTCAGAGCAGTGCCCTTCAGCCTAACTTCTGCTCCAAGGGTGTTCACAAACTGCCTGGCAGTAGTGGTTGCCTTCCTAAGGAGAAAAAAGATCTCCATCTTTCCATACCTGGACGACATAGTAGGCCAGTCTCCAGACCAAGTCAAGTCACACCTACAGATAACTCAGCAACTGCTCACTTCTCTAGGTTTCCTTCTGAATCTTTCAGTCAGTTCTAGAGCCTGTGCAGCTCCTCACCTTCATAGGGGCAGAGCTGGATACAGTAAAGGCAAGAGCCTTCCTTCCCCTGGACAGGGCAAGGACCCTTATCTCACTGGCCTCTTCATTCACCCTCCAGGTGTCTCGACCAGCAAGGTATTTTCTGCAGCTCCTGGGACACATGGCTGCCTCTACAGCAGTGGTTCAGGGAGCAAGATTTCAGATGAGGGACATTCAGCTCCACTTGAGAGCCTTCTGGTCTCAGAAAAAGGATCCTCTGACCAAACTAATCCCAGTGACTCTAACCCTGATCCATGCGTTGCAGTGGTGGCAGGATCAGGGCAATCTAAGACAGGGAGTTCCTTTTGTCACTCAGTCTCCTTCTCTAATCCTTACTACAGATGCCTCCCTCTTGGGGTGGGGAGCCCACTTGGGGGACCTGGCCACCCAAGGGTTGTGGTCTCCTCAGGAATCTCTGCTTCACATCAATCTATTAGAACTCAGAGCAGTGTTTCTAGCACTTCAAGCTTTTTCCAAGTCTGTTCAGAACAAAGTAGTTCAGATCAGGACAGACAATACCACCACAATGCAAGGGGGCACTCGGTCTACGGCCTTGTGCACAGAGGCAATGAAGTTGTGGTTTCTGGCCTATTCCCTGAACGCCTGTCTTACAGCAGTGCACCTCCCAGGGAAGGACAATGTCCTGGCAGATGCTCTCAGCAGGATATCTCAGGGTCATCACGCATGGTCCCTGGATCCCCTGATTTTGAAGGTGATCTTCTCCAGATGGGGCACCCACAGATAGTTCTTTTGCCGCCCAGACAATCACCAACTTCCTCTCTTTTGCTGCAGGCCCTCAGTGTTGGGCTCAGTCCCCTGGATGCCCTAGTTCTCAATTGAAAGGGAAGTTCCTATATGCCTTTCCCCCCTTCCCTCTCCTGTTCAAGGTGCTAGTCAAAATCAGGTCTCAACCCTGCAAGGTGATTCTGATTGCTCCAGACTGGGCCAGACAGCCCTGGTACCCTCTCTTGTTGTCCTGAGCAGCCCACCTTCCCCTGTCTCTTCCCAGGAATTACAACCTGTTAACATGTGCTCAGGGGAGGGTTTGGTATCCGAATCTCAAAACTCTCAATCTCGAGGCCTGGCTCTTGAAGAGTTAGAGTTTGCTGATTTACACCTCTCTCAAGGTGTTCTGGATATCTTAAAGGCTGCTTGAAAGCCTTCCACCAGAAACACTTACAATTCCAAGTGGAAAAGATTTACCATATGGTGCTCTGGGAAGCATATTTCTCCAGAGTCTGCTGGCCTTCCCACAGTCCTTGACTATATGGTTCATCTCAATAGCTTGGGACTCAGACCAGCTACACTAAGAGTGCATTGGCAGCTGTCTCTGCCTTCCTCTCAGCAGGCAAGCACTCTTCCCTTTCAGCTCATCCTGTATTTTCTAAATTTTTCAAGGGATTGCTGCATACCAGTCCTCCCTTCAGGGACCCTGCCCCTGCTTGGGACCTTAATGTTTGCATTGCTCAGCTTATGCAACCCCCTTTTGAGCCTTTGTCCTCAGCAGAGCTTAAGTACTTGACTTGGAAACCTGTTTTCTTGGTGGCCATCACTTCTGCCAGACGCATAAGTGAGTTACAGGCCCTGTCAGTGGAGCCTGATTTTATCTCTTTCCATAAGAGATAAGGTGGTCCTCAGGACTAATAGGAAGTTTTTGCCTAAGGTGGTTTCAGATTTCCACCTTAACCAGTCGATGTCTCTTCCTGTTTTCTTCACTGACCATTCCTCCTCTGGGGAGAGGAGGCTGCACAGTTTGTATGTGAAAAGGGCCCTTAGCTACTACATAGAGCGCACAAAGGGTCACAGGTTTGACTCCCTCCAACTGTTCCTCACTTATGGTGAGGTTGGTAAGGGAAAACCTGCCACTAAGAGATCTATTGCCAGGTGGATTGTCTCTTGTATTCAATTTTGCTATGAAAAACTGGGTAGGATCCCACCCTCAGGCCTGAGGGCTCACTGTACCAGAGGTCAGCTGCTTCCCTGGCTGCTGCCAGGGATATTCCTATCTTAGAGATTTGTCAAGCAGCCACCTGGAAAACAGTACATACTTTTACCAAGCATTACTCTGTGCATATCCAGGCTAGGAGTGATGCTCGGTTTGGCACAGCAGTGCCTCAGAGCCTATTTCCAAAGTAGGTTCTGTCCCTCCTCCATGGAGGTACTACTTGGTAGTCTGCATATGTCAGAATACAGCAAGACTTCATGTTGTTTGAAGAAAAAATACCTCACCTTAGTAATGTTGTTTCTTCTAATGGAGTCTTGCTGTATTCTGACCTCCCCGCCTCCCCTCTCAGAACCTGGTTTTGGGATGTGGGTGGGCAGCAGCAGTGTTGGCACTTGGGAGGTGCCCCCACCCCTTCTTTTCTCACCCCTTTAGTTTGGGTGTGTGGGTGTTGTGTTTTGTTTTATTTTTTGGGTTTCCTGACTTGAGTCTTTGCTTTGGGACCAAAAAATCTTTTTATTATATTTAGTAGCCAGTTGGCTAGTGTAAGTTTACAGTTTCCACACAGGACACCCAGTGAGTATAGCTCGTAAAGATCTGACGGTTTGAGTTCAAACAGCAACAGACAGAGTCTCAACCGAGCTCGAGCTCAGCGTTCCATGCCTGGCATGGAAAGTTAACTCTTTCATCTCCGGGGCAGTTCAAAGGTTGGACATCACTGCATATGTCAGAATACAGCAATACTCCATTAGAAGAAACAACATTACTAAGGTGAGTAATTTATTCTTTCAGGATATGGTACCTTAGGTCGGTGATAGTCCATTTTTTTAAGTCTTAAACTTTTATTTTCAGTCTATATTTATATGGAAGGGATCGTAGTTTGGCACCGACAAGGTTTCCAGCTGATCTCTTCCACTTCCTGGTTGAGGTACATGCCTCTGTGCTATAACGTGCAGCATGGGAGAGTTCTGGGGCGCGCTTCATTGAAATGAATGGTACTTGATTTTCCTTCCTATTTGATTCCTTATGATGGCGAGTTGGGGATTAATGAAGGCCTCCGCTCAACTACCAAGGGTCTTGTTAGTCAAGCCTTCATTAATTTCCAACTCCCCATCATAAGGCATTAAATAGGAAGAAAACTGAGTCTTATTCATTTCAATGGGGCGCGCCCCCATACTCTCCCTTGCTGCACGGCATAACATGCCTGAGTGCAGGGGCGTGGAAATCAATCAGGAAGTGGAAGGGATCAGCTGTCCACCTTGTTGGGGCCAAACTACAATCCCTTCCACTTAAAAATAGACGGAAAATATAAGTTTAAAAAGTACAGAAACAGGCCAGCCCCAGTAGCATGGAGGGCTGAGGCACTAGCACCTTACCTCCTGCTGCACCGGGGACCAATGTTAGGTGGCGAACGTGGGCTGCTGAGGGTCGACCAGGGAGGGAAAGGATTGAGCACCGACAGCTGCTCTCCTATCCTGGGGGGGGGGGAGTTGAGACCTGCATGCTCTTCCGAATGACTGCCACCCGGTGGAGGCGAGGTGGTAGTGCAGGCCAGGGGGGCAGTAGAAAGAAGGGCTGCAGGATTCCAAGGCATGTGTGCGCCTCCACACCTGCACATGTATGTGCATTCCTCAGCGTGTGGGAATGAGGAGAAAACTAAAAATGCCTATGTCTCCCATCAACGTATGTGACGGCCCTCAGGGACTCCCGAGTCCTGCCTTTGTGTTGATCCCCACTGGTGTGAAAGTGGGGGGATTGGTTGATGGGACTGGGGGACTCAGTAAAGGCCTAATGACAGGAGCAGATGGCACAGAGCAGGCAAAAAGTTATATTAAAAAAAAAAAAAACTACATAAGCAGCCCATCGCAGACATGAACTACCAAAAATGGTGAGTCATGCATCTGTGCAAAAAGATCACAACATTGCTTTAAAATTGCTCTTGGTTCCATGTCTTGGGAACCAAGATGATCTTTTGTGGCAGCTTTGAAATTTGTGGTTCTTTTTGGAGAAACCAAAGCGCATGTTTTTAACCAAAGCTTTTTTTAACATTATTTGGGCTTATTGTATTTTCTCTATTTTTTATTGGGAACTGGAAACATCTTCCAAGATCTTCAGTTTTTGCATGACTGAAAACCTTAAAAGAAGACGGACCTACAGGCTTTAAAAATAGTATGATTTATTTTCAGCTCCTGACCAAGGCAGACTGCCACAAGCTTTGTTTCTAACCCCAGGAATCACTCACTTAATGTTTACACTTTATGCAGCCGTCTCGGCTGAGAGTTGGGGTGCCTTGGAGATAGAACCTGTGAAAATTGTAGAAAAAGAATTATACTATGTACATAAACGAACAGCCAATGAAATCGTCAGACTGACAGTTTATCACTGGTGTAAATCCTCTGATAATCAATGGCTGTTGATGAGACTATCCAGTAAATCATCTGCAGCACAGGAATAAATAGACTAAAAATACAAAAACAAAGCAACCTCTTTAATATTTGTATTTTAATATAGTAAAAAAATTAACCTTGGTATTTTATTTATTTATTTATTGAAATGTTTCACCAGGCAGGCACACTGAACAATAAGTTGTTCATCTCACGGTGCGACCTAGGGGGAGGGGTTACATAGGGTCGTGAAGGATAAAGAACCTCTGTGCACAAACACTGAGGCAAGGGTTACCCCAAAGGGCATTTGGCTGGGAAGCCAAGTTTCAAGAAAATACAAAAACACCCATGCTCACACAATGCAAAGCATCATGGGCTGCATATGCAAATCACAACAGAATGTTATGCTGGTCCAACTTTAAGCAGAATTGCATGGTGCCGAAAGGTCTCTCACACAGTTTGCAAAGGGTGCTAACAGATGACATAGACATGTCGCTGCATAATCGAGCAGACTTGATAGACCAAATGGCCTTTTTCTGCTGGCAGTTTTTGTATGTTTGTATAAAAAGGGCTAGAAATACCCCAGTACCTATGCCATTTTGTTCCTTTTTTGTTGCTTTCTGGTGGTTATTTTTTTTATTGCTCCTCTTTCCTCTGTAATTAAGTGTGTACAACCCCTCATTTCATTCAGGTCCCAGCATAACAAGAAATTCTCTCTGCATTTCTTTTATCAACAAATTATATAAAGTATAAGCACTGTACCTGAAGCAGGACCTTGGGGGCATGACTTACTATAGGACCCCAACTACAGTATTATTATTATGGGATATGTAAGTTATGACATCATCACATGGGAGGGGTCTAGCTCGTACTACACATCATTATTTTTATTTTCAAACAGATAAATTTATACAAATCTGAGAAAGTAGAATTCATTGGTTTTCTTTCTGTTTATATTTGGTATACTCAACATCCTTTTGTGGTTTTAAATATGGGCTTGATAACGATCTACTGTTCATGGGCAAATAATGTTGTTTCACTCACTGTGAGTAGGAAGCAATCCAGATGAGCACGTGGCCTTCTTTTGCCTTATGAAACCAAGTAACCAAATATTTCATTATTGTGTAAAATAAATACTGCTGTAATAAAGAAGTTTTGGGAGATATGTCACATGGTCTTCTGGGAGAGGGTTTATAAGCCACACTCTTGTGATATCAGATCTGTGGTTTAGTTGTGACTGACTTGGAAAGGAAGAGGACGTGCTGCCTTCATGTCCTGAATTTTTTTTTTTTTATTGTTTCCTGTAAATACTGTAAATAAAACCACACTGTTGGTGTTTTTAACCATATTTCTTGGTGTAAGTGTCTGTTACCTACTGCTTTCTACACATGGCATTAGAAGGGGGATACTGAGGTGTCTAGACTGGGCAGGGAGACTCTCTATGGGTGTCAAACCTGAGGTCCAGATAGACCAATGCTTCAAGCGCTTCAAGAAGACATTCCAGCCATTTGGGTTCGAGGAGTTCTAACCAGAGCTATGGCAGAGAAGCTTGACAAAGCACCCCTTCCAGGGTTGGAGCCAGGTGCTCAGAGGAAGATGGTCACCATCTTTGAGGCAAGCATGACTGAGACAGGGGAAGATGTCTCAGATGAACCCCCAGAGAAGATCAGTGAACTGCTGAGCTGGCTGCATGTGAAACAGCTTGAGATGGAGAGACAGAGAGAAAGTGACCGTCAATGCCAAGATGCAAGCTGGGCAGCCACCTTGAGAGTTCTACATACGTTGGCCGTGCCTATATGGGTAGTTGGAATATGGACAATTGTGACATGGTCAAACTAATATTAGGGAGGTATAATAGTAACTCTGAAACCTATAGACAGAGGTTCTGATCCCTCCGAATGCAGTCCACAGACACTCCCCAGGAGCTGTATGACTGAAGGAACGTTGTAATAAGTGGCTACAACCTGAGGGCAAGACACTGGACCAGATTATGGAGATGACTGTTGCAGTTGTAAACAGTTGGTCCAGAATTTACCCCAGGATGTGCAATTGTGGGTCTGGGAACACCGTCCTGAGACTGCTGAAAGGACTGTTTTCCTGGCTGAGGACTACTCGACTGCACATTAGTTCTGAATACATTTTTGAGATACCCCTACCACATCTTCTACCCCTGTAAGAAGCCCCACTTTTTCTGGAACCTCATTAAAGCCTGAATGGAAGGGTAGTAAAAGTGAGAAAACGTATCCCTCAGACATTGTATGCCACTATTGTCGAGACAAGGGCCATATAGCCCAGGTACTGCCCCAAGAAAAAGATAGACTTTGCCCATTTGTCTGTTGCCAATTGGGATCAATATATGTAATTAATGGTTGTGGGGGATAACCAGGTTTTGGGATTGACTGATTCTGGAAGCAGACAGACCTTGGTGAGGACTGATCTGGTAGATGTGCCACAACAAGGGGCCAGGACTGGGGAAATTTGTGTCCATGGAGACAATCATCATTAACCCACTGTGGTTATGTCAGTAACTATATGGGGAAGGACTCAGCAACTACCTGTGGGTCTTGCACCTCGACTACCAGTACCTGTAGTCATTGGGCATGACCACTCAGACTTTGAAACATTGATTAAAGAGGAAAAAAGTTGGCTGCTGTAACAACCAGGGCACAAGCAAAAAGGGAACATCTTTTAGACATCTTTTCCTTTTGATGACAAAATCATAGGTTCACCAGGAAAGAAAAAAATGAAAAAGAGACTGTTAAAACAACAATGGTCAAAGAACTGTCAACCACAGGAAGATACTTTTGCAGAAGAGACTTTTAAAACCTGTAATATTGCCAGTGAACAAATGATTGATAAGTCTCTAACCACTCTTTTTTTCCCAAGTGGACCAGCAGCCTGCTAGAGACCGTCCTAAGTCTGTGATTATAATGGTATTTTGTGCAGGTTATGTGTCGATCCACAGACGGGAGAAAGTAGAATAATTAGTTGTGCCTGTACCCTACCATGAGCAGTTGTAACAGTTGTTACAGTTAGTGCACAACAACCCCCTGGCAGGACGTGCCAGTAAGGACAGAACACTTGCAAGGTGAGCAGGTTGCCAGATACTGTCAGTCCTGTACAGAATGCCAGAAAATACTTAAAGTTGGCAGAAAAGACAAGGTGCCATTGCAACCTATATCCCTTGTCACCATCCTCTTGATAAAAATAGCTTTGGGTAGTGTGGGACCCTTGGACAAGAGTAACAGGTTCATATTGGTGGTGTGCGACTATGCCACAAAGTACCCCGAGGCCATACCCCTTAGGACAGCTCCGGCACCCAGAATAGCAGAGGAACTTTCCAAACTTTAGTTGGGTGGGGATCCCCAAAGAAATGTTAATGGATCAGGGGAGTCATTTTATTTCAACCTTATTGAAGGAACTGTACAAACTTTTAGGGATAGTGGCAGTCCGGATATCCCCTTACCACCCACAGACAGACAGGCTGGTTGAAAGGTTCAACCAGACCCTTAAGAGGATGCTGAGAAAATTTGTACATGACGAGGGCAAGGAATGGGATAAATATCTACCCTTCTTATTATTTGCTTACAGGGAAGTTCCACAAGCCTCCACTGGATACTCTCTGTTTTCCCTATTGTATGGGAGGAATCCCAGAAGTCCCCTAGATGTGGTGACGGAACACTGGGAAGGGGGTAAGACGGGAGACTACTGTAACAGACGACATGACAGAGCTGCACCGTCTCGAAAAATATATCAAGGTGGTGCACAAAAATTCAATTCTTGTAGCTTTCATCAGCATGGATCGCTGTTTTTTCTGAGTTTGTGGTGCACAAAAAAAAAACTACAGGTACAGGATGGCTTAAAATTGACTTACAATCACGGGCTCAGAAACAAGGTATTTCAAGCAAGCGACAAGGAACTGCTACTGCTGCCATCCTCCAAGAGTAAGCTCCTGACGAAATGGCAGGGATCATACACTGTCCTTAGACAGACAAGGTCTGTAAACTATTAAATTACCACACCTCTTAAGAAAATCCCCAGAAAGATATATCATACCAATCTATTGAAAAAGTGGCATGAAAAAGCAGTGCCTTCCCTTTTGATTTGTCCAGAGAGATGGAAGATACAGAGTTGGAACTGGCCTATATTAGATTGGAGAAGCCTGGGGAGGTAGAAGAGCTTAAAATCAGTCCCACTCTCAATTCTGATCAACAAGCAGAATTACAGCAGGTTCACAGAATCACAGAAGAAATACGAATCTGGAGCCAGAAGGCCATATGGACTCATCCCATTGTTACCTTAAAAAGCACATTTCTTGTTGCCCATGAAATCATCTAAGGATTTCTTGAAACTCTCCAATGCAGTGCTATTCACTACATTTGCGGGTAGTCTCTTCCATGAATTAATTACTTTCTCTTCGGTTCAACCAGTTTGCCCGTAGGTTCTCCATAGTTTTAGTAACACATTTACAAGTGTACCAGGGAGAGCTGTGGGGACTGAACACAAAATCCTTGTGACAGAGGATAAGCCTAGACACCAGAAACCATATAGACTTCCTGAAAAAGTTGGGGGGTAAATAAGGAGGTTCAGAAGTTAGAACAATTAAGCATTATCATTCCATCTAAGAGTGCTTGGGCCTCACCTATTGTAGTGGTGGACAAAAAGGAAGGTAGCATACGTCTATGTTTGGATTTTAGAAACCTTAATGCCATCTCCTTGTTTGATGGCTTCCCCATGCGAAGGATCGATGACATCATTGATAAAATGGGTCATGCCAACTACATCACCACACATAAATACAAACAGAAGCAGTTCAGGTGCAGGAGTTCATAGGAGCAGAGCTAGATGCTCTCCAGGGCAAAACATTCTTACATCAAGACAGAATTAAAAGCCTTGTAAATCTGGCAAATACCTTTGATCTTACTTTGAGAGGGTTCCTGCAGTAGGTCATAACATAAAGGACTGTTCTCTTGGCATCGGGACCGTATGGCAAACTTTTGCTAGCAGTGTCTGGCAGGGGACCGCCCACTTGACATCACGTAACAGATGTGTGCGTGACCCTATATAGTGAGCAGTCCCCATGCCCGCCTTCCAGTTCTTTCCTGCCGTCGACCTGTGCATTTCGGTCCTCACGGTAAACATAGCTCCAATCGATCACCATTTTTTTTTTTTAAACTTTATTTTTATTATTTTATCCATCTGTTAATACAGAATGACAGTTCCATATTTCCGACAAACCAGGTACATTTGATTAAGACAGACGGAGGTCGCAGCCTCCTTAATCATAGGATTTATGTATCTGAAATATTGTGATACCACATTAGGGGGTATTACTTAAAATAACAAAAAATTTTAGAAGTAAAATTATATTCAATTATAGCCGCATTTGTCGCCCCAAGAGCAGTATGACTAATACAAAGAAAACTTAAAGTCCAGTAAACAGTCCGACATAGCACACCCTATAAAGGGCTATTGGTGTCATACTATGTACCTAAAGTACTAAATAACATTTGTACATTAAGTATTTGGCAGCAAGTTACCACGTTATAAAATAGAACAATCCAAGGAGCAGTTTTCCTTTATTTACTTTTACCCAGCATGTTCGTTTATTATCTTATTTAAGTACATGCCCCAAAATAGGATACTTTATTATTAGTAAACTTGTGAAACAGCTTTCAACTCTTCAGGATTTAATACCCTGAAATCATATTAGAGAACCTTAAAATAACATTGGAACTAAAAGGTTTTTCAGTTTAGGTAGTTTTGTACTCAGTCCCCTTAGACTGAAATCACCCTGTTAGGGTGTTTACATCTGTCCACAAATATAGTAGAGCTATACTTAACCCACTTCGGCCCGCTGCGTCTTCGTCCGATTCAGAGCTGTCTCCTTTCCTGGTGGCATTTTGTTTCTGTTGACCGAGGTGGAATCTAAAGGTCCATTTATCCGCTTCCATCGGATCCGAAAGAATCCAAACCTTCCCCTCGTGGACTATTCGGAGCTTCGCTGGGTAGATCATGACATGAGGTATGGATGATGCTCTTAATTTCTGGCGAACGCCATCAAACTTCTTGCAGCGCATCCTGGTCTCATAACTAATATCTGGAAAAAGATATACTGCGTGGTTGTCTTGGGAGGTGGGGATCACCTGCCTGGCCATACACGGAATTTTATCTCTCGTCCTGATCCTCAATCACCATTTTGAGTAAGCATCCTTATTTATTCTTATAGTAAAGTTCACTTTATTTTTCTTGTATGCCTTCTCAAACTCTGAAGACCAAGAAGAAGTGTGAGAAGTGCGGCACGTAGATCCCTCACAAGGACAGCCACAAGCTCTGCCTCATCTGTCTAGGCCTGGACCACGACACCGGGGCCTGCCCGGATTGCCAGCCCTTCAACCAGGCTACTCGCAAGTGCAGGCAGCAGGCCCTGGAAGCCCACTTCTTGAAATCCTGGATGACCTCCTTTGAATAAGAGTTGTAGAAGCTGAGGGACTCTGCTTCTTCACCCTCTTGGGACCTCAAAAAGAAAAAGGAGAAGCACTGGGAGCGGGAATGGTCAGACATCCGAGAAAGGCCCGCCTCTACTAAGGCCCCGACGTACAAGGCCGCTACTCCACCGTCGGCTCTGGTCACAGTCCAGGCCTCCTCATCTGGCTTCTCTGTATCCACATCTACCTTCAAGCCCTTCCAGATGGGCTCAAAGTCTGGTTCTTAGGCCGATAAGTTGTCCACCGGCTCCTCTAGTGGACAACTGCTCATGACTGGTAAGTCGGGCTCAGACTCCTCCGCAGTCCACACGGCTTCCAATAAGTCGGACTCTTGCCCAGAGGGAGCCTGCGCAGCACCCACCAGTAAGTCAGCCGGGGGCTTGTCCTCCGCCAGCGCACCACCATCGACCGATAAGTCGGATGCCAGAGCTTCCGATGTCTGCCCGGTCGAAGCTCACCCTTCGGGGAGCTACTGCCAAAACACCTAACACCCATCTGAGCTCACTGACCTACTCTGGCCAGCCCTTCTGCCTGGTTTCTACAGGGTGGGTGCCTTCCCAACCACAGCCCATGGCTGCTCCTGTTTTCCGACCCTCAATCCAGATCGGAGGGGTAGAGGATCCCCTGGATGTGATCACTCTTTCCCAACTCCAGCGCTGGTTCCCACGCAGTTCCCTGTGGGCCCCCCTTCCCAGGGAGCCTGATGTCAGAGCCTGCCCTTGTGTTGGATACTCCATTTCCGTCGGACCTTTCAACAGCTCTGACGTCAGAGGTTCCTCCACCGGACCCCACTCCTTCAAAGCCTACGATGCTGGGGTCCTCTTCAAGTGCCACGGGCAGTCTCCCGTCTGCACTGCCGCCAGGGCTTTACCTCCATCCCTGATGTCCATCGGCCAGACAGTAGTCCTGTTGTCAGAGGCTCTGACATCAGACAGGTTAACACAGGACACTTTGGTTTTGCCTACAGGAACGGGAAGTTTCCCATTGGTGCTGTCGCCAGGGCCCCTACCACCATCCCTGACACCAGTCAGACCAACACCAACCCTGATGTCAGAATTGCTAATGTCAGGTACACCGACGCCGGGTCCTTCAGTTTTACCTACGGGACCCTCGGCGGATCCCAGGATTACCCCACCTGGTTCTCGGACACCTGACAGGTTCATCAATATCTGGGCTACCCAACACCAGGTTACCTGACGTCGGACCGGGCTACAGCCTCCTTGGCACCTGTTTTACAGTGGGTTGTCTTTGTCCAGGTCATAAGGGGCCAGACTACACACCACCCATTTCCCAAGCTCAAGGGGGCACCCTTCTTCCTACAAAGGTGGCCCTTTCTTCTTTTCAGTTATCTCAATCACCTCAGCCTCAGCCCCCACAGGACTTCTGGGCTATCTTGCAGACCTGGCGACAAGAGGTCAGATCTCAGCTAGACCATGCTTGGACACAACAGGTTGCAGTGATCTCCTCCTCCAGCTCACATCCCAGGTCCCCTGGGAACTTGGCCACAGTGCATATTACCGGGGAGACTCCACTGAGGTCACTCTCACAGGAGCCAGTACCCTGGACAGGGTAGAATCCTCGATTTTTGGAGGCGGAATCGTCTTCTTCCGGGGATCTCATTGGGACCACGGAAGCCAAGACAAAGGGATTTCCCAGATCGCCTCCCGAGGATCCCTCCTTCACTGAGATCCTCCATATCCTCCAGGCTACCTATGACTGGAATACGGAGGCGCAGGACTCTAAGCGCAAATGCCTTATCAAACATTTGGACTTGGCTAAGGCTTTGCCTACCCCAATTCCTCCTTGGGTTCCCCCACATGAGGATCTCACTTTGACCGTCTGGCAGTTACCCTTTTCGGTTCCAACTGTACCCAAGACTGCAGACCAGATTTATCTTGCTCCGGCAGGCGCTTCTTGTTTGAGTTCCCATCCGAAGGCAGACCTTAGCATTTTAGCAGTAGCTAAAAATCCCACTCTACAGCCTATGCACTCAGGATCCTCTCCTCCTGATAGGGAGTCTAGACTGCTAGATCACATGGGGCGCAAAGTCTATGCCTCTTCTACATGTGCCTTGCACTCTTTGAATTACATAGCGCACATGGTCTCCCATCAGAAAGCCACCTTGGCCCAACTGAAACCTCGCCTCAAGTCTATAGAGGACTCGGACCTAAGAGTTGAGCTCTCTAAGACCTTACAGCTGTCTAAGTTTTCCTGTAGGCACACTCTGCGAGTGTCTTATGACTCTGTTGATGTTACTGCTCACTCTTCTGCCATGGCGGTCTGCATCAGACGCCATGCTTGGCTGCGTACATCCGAGCTGACCCCAGATGTACAGGCAGCTGTACAAGATGTCCCCTTTCAGGGCCTGTACTGTTCGGGGGTGGCTCTAAGGATATCCATACGGGTCTGCTTGACAAGGGCAAGACTCTGAGTTCTTCTAGGCCTGTACATAGGGTAGACTTAAGGTCTAAGTACCACTCTCTATCCCATCAGAAAAGGCTTGTTAAACAGCCTTTCGCTAGACGCAGGAATGCATGGAGAGTTTCGAACTCCACTGTCTTCTCTCCCCCTGTTTCCAGGAACCAGCAAGAGGCTGAGGAGACCTTCCCTTCCCAGGCCTTTTAGGCTTAATTCTTGCAATCCTCTCGGCGTTCCCTCCTTTTCCGTAAAGGGGACCCACCAGGAAGGGGAACGTTAGTATTTCAGAGTTTTTTCCTCTAAGAATAGAGTCCTCCCCAGTAAGTATCTAGAAGGACCCGTTGCTTTCCGTCTATGCCATTCCCCTTTTTTGTACCTTGATTCTCAGATACCGCTCTACCAGAAGATGAGATCTTAGTTATTTCCCAGAACGCTACCATAGTCACAGCTTTTAGGATACAGATAGAAAACAACTTATTCTTCATTTTTATTTTATTTTTCTCTTATACCCTACGGGGCGACCGACTTATTGTCGCCCCATCCTCCAGTTGTTTTCTTTAGGTCACCTCTGCTAGTATGGAAGGTGCCACAGGCTGCCTATCCCAGATTCACTGTCAGACAGCAGAGGGGCAATTTATTCTGCTTACGGGACACGCAGGTTCCTTACTTGCACATTCCCACCTTCCCACAGTACCTCTTCCAGGGAGAGCCCTTTTCTTCTATACCTTGCTCTCTTTGGGCCCTTTCTGCGGCATTTTGGGCTTTTTTCCTAGTGTCTATCAGTAGTGGCGGGAGCCCTCTGCAGCAAAGGGTTTTTCTGAGTTCCTTACCTCGATGTTTGGCTCAAGAGGCGCCCTGGAATACATTCTTTCGGCCTCCAGGCTCCTTTCCCCTGACCGGGTATCTAGTTTTTCAAACAACATGAAGTCTCGCTGTATTCTGACAATATGCAGTTAGCCCCAGCACTTGAACTGATCCAGAGAGGAAAGAGTTAACTCTATGCAGAACCATAGAACGTTGAGCTCTATCTCGGTTTTCAAACCTCTGTCTCTGGCATTTACCAGTGTAACTGTCAGATTCTTTACTCCGCCTAACAGTGAAATCGCTTGGGAGATTTCTCCTCTGCTCGGTTCAGTAAAGTTTGAATCAGTGTTCGTTTTTCCTAACCAATTTATTATTTTTCAGATTTCCAGCCTCTGTCTATGGTACAGGTAGTGCATAGATAGGTAGTGACTTGTTTTATTTTAATTCTGTGGAAATTGTTTTTGCCTCGGTTTCTTATCAGCCAGTCCGCTTTGCAACCGTCCTTTTTGCTTGTTTTCTGGGATTTAGTGTAGTGCTCCGGTGCCAATCGGTTTCAAAAGAACCTGACTTTTTCTGGTTCTTTTACACAACCCGTAACATGGTTTATAACTGATCGGTGAGTTATTACCTGGCTTAAAACTTTTAGGGTAATTGTTTTGATTGGCCATGTCTGAAAACACAAGAAACCGGTCCACCGTTTCAACACTGTACTGAGTGTGGGGATGCCTTTGCCAAGGCTGACCCTACCTCATCTGTGTTTTACTGTCTGGGGTTTGACCACCTCAAAACAGACTGCTGGATTTGCAAGAATTTTCCTAAAGCCACTCTGGAAAAAAGATTGAGTGGGCTGAAGGAATGGGAGGCTGAGAAGTCTGTAGATCCAGATGGCCAGCCCAGTTCAGTTGCGGCTGAACCTGAGGAGCTGCCTACTGACCTAGGCAATACCTCCTCGGGCAAAAGGAGGTCCGACTCTTAGGGGTCGGTTCGGTTGAAACGAAAACGTAAGTCAGCCGTTTCAGATCCAGTAACGCATACTCCAACCGCTGATGAGCTAGCCAAAGCGATTAGCATAGCTTAGTCACTTCACCCGGTTCCATCTGTACCGGTACCGCCGGTTAGGTGGTCGGTTTGATTGGATCCAACTCCTTCGGATTACGATCCAGATGCTTTCTATGAGGGGTGGAAGGGAGACGAAAAGTATCCCGAGGATCAGGATGAAGATAACGACTTTGAAAGTCTGGATGTACCCATTGAACCAGACATCTCCCCAGACAGACCCTCCAATGTCTCCCCTCACAGGCTTTCTGAGTCCCCTTCACACTTCTTGTTTTGCAAGAAGGTGGCTGAAACCCTCCAGCTCCCAATGGTTGAAGCTGCTGAGGAGGAGGAGGAGGAGGAAGAGCCTGATTTTGTTGAGATGATGGACATCTCAGAGTCCAAAAGATTGTCTGTCCCTCTTCATAAGTCCTTGGGGAAACAGACAAAAAAGATTTTGCAGACACCTAACTCCTTACCTCCTGTGGATAAGAGAATGGACAGGAGGTATATGCGATCAGGCTCGAGTATGGAGTTTTTATACAGTCATTCAACCATTTTGGGGTAGTGTAGGCTGCAGCCTGTGACAGGGCTAGCATTCCTTTGGCTTCACACCCGCCAGACAAAGACTCCAGGAAGGTTGATGCCATGGCCGAAAAACAGTATTTGGCATCTTCTTTATGACTCAGGCAGGCTAACTACATGGCCAGGTACCAGAAGTCCAGGTGGGATAAGGTTCTGGAACTGGCTAAACAGATCCCCCCCAGCTAGCCAAAGAGCTGGAGGAGGTGGCTGCTGATGGAATCGAGGCATCCATGGTACAATTGCATGCTGCTGTGGACTCCAATGATGTGGCATCAAGAGTCATGGCTACATCTGTGTCTCTCGGGAGACATGCTTGGCTCAGATGTGCCAGCCTTGCGCAGGATACCCAGGCTAAGGTTATGGATTTCCCTGTAGTGGGTAACTCTCTGTTTCAGAGCAGACAGAGGCTTACATGAAAAAAATGGATGAGTACCGGACCACCTACAGGAGTGCACAGGCCAAAGAGAGGCAAGCCACTCCTCAGAAGCAGCAGAGCAGTCCAGGGGCGGGGGCAAGCCTTTCCACAGGCATTTCTCCCAAGCTCAGGCTTCTTCATCCTTTCCACAGAGGGGTTCTTTCAAGGGAGAGGCAGGAGGGGGATGAGCAGGGCTGCATACTCTTCCCAGTCCAAGGCTCCTGCCAAGCAGACACTCTGATGTGTCAGCCAGGGTTGACTGCCCCATTTCAGTAGGAGGCAGGCTGGTTTACTACTTCCAGGCCTGGAAGTCTGTTACGTCAGACAGGTGGGTCCTGGAGGTAGTAAGCCAGGGGCTGGCCCTCAGCTTCGAAAGGTTTCCAAAACTGAGGGCCAGGTCTTTTCCACCTGCATCCATCTCAGAAACCCTTGCTCTAGAGGCAGAGGTTTCTTCTCTTCTGGCTCTCAGAGCTGTAGAGAAAGTTCCTACTCAGCACAGGGGCAAAAGCCTGTACTCCAGGTACTTTCTTACCCCGAAAAAGATAGGGGGTAGCGACCCATCCTAGACTTAAGGTATTTGAACTAACACATTACAAAACCAAACTTCAAAATAGGACTCTGGGAATGATTCTTCCCTCTCTAAGGCCAGGGTATTGGCTAGCATCCCTGTTCCTCAAGGATGCCTATTTCCATATTCCTATCAGGTGCTCCCACAGAAAGTACTTTAGGTTCGAGTTGCCTTCAGGCCATTATCAGTTCAGAGCCATGCCCTTCAGCCTAACATCAGCTGCAATGGTGTTCACAAAGTGCCTTGCAGTAGTGGTTGCCTTTCTCAGAAGGCAGGGTATCTCCATCTTCCCATATCTGGACGACTGGCTAATTGTAGGTCAGTCCTCCGACCAGGTCAGTTCAGCTCTACAAATCACTCAAGACTTGCTCAGTTCTCTGGGGTTTCTTCTCAATCTCCCAAAGTCTGTTCTCGAACCAGTACAACTTCTTACTTTCATAGGAATAGAGTTGGATACTATCCAAGCAAAGGCCTTCCTCCCTCTGCCAAGGGTAAAGGCCCTCGCAGATCTTGCCTCCTCTTTTCGACCTCTGGTCTCCCATCCAGCAAGGCAGTTTCTTCAACTCCTGGACCACATGGCAGCTTCCACTGCAGTGGTTCAGGGAGCCAGATTTCAGATGAGGGACATTCAGTTCCACCTAAGGTCATTTTGGTCTCAGAAAAGAGACTCTGTCACCAAATTGATTCCAGTGACTCAGACTCTGGTCCAAGCTCTCCAGTGGTGGCTGGACCAGGACAACCTCAGACAGGGTGTTCCATTTCTCTCTCAAGCCCCTTCAGTAGTCCTAATTACATATGCTTCTCTCCTAGGCTGGAGAGCCCATTTGGGAGCCCTCACAGCTCAGGGGGTTTGGTCTCCACAACAGTCTCTCTTTCATACCGTATCAATCTGCTGGAACTCAGGGAAGTTTTTCTGGCCCTTCAGGTCTTCTCAGAATCAGTCAGGGGCAAGGTGGTGCAGGTCAGGACAGACAACACCACCACAATATGGTAAATTAACAAGTAGGGAGGCACTCGGTCCACAGCCTTGTGCACAGAGGCCATGAAACTGTGGTCTCTAGCCTATTCCCTTCAAACTTCCATGATAGCAATTCGTCTCCCAGGAAAGGACAATGCACTGGCAGATGCTCTGAGCAGAATCTCCCAGGGACATCAAGAATGGTCCCTGCACCCTCACATCCTACAAGTCATCTTCACCAGATGGGGCATTCCAGAGATAGATCTCTTTGCAGCCCCAGACAATCACCAACTTCCTCTGTTTTGCTGCAGACCTCCAGTCCTGGGGACTGTTCCTCTGGATACTCTCATTCTAGACTGGAAGGGCAGGTTTCTCTATGCCTTCACTCCCTTCCCTCTGCTGTTCAGAGTCCTGATCAAAATCAGATCTCAACCCTGTACAGTGATACTGGTGGCTCCAGATTAGGCCAAACTGCCTTGGTATCCTCTGCTGCTGTCTCTGGCAGTGTCACGTCCCATTTCTCTTCCCAAGAGATACAATCTCCTAATCTCCTCTCAGGGGAGGATCTGGTACCCCAATCTCCAGTCTCTCAACCTCAAGGCCTGGCTCTTGAGGAGTTAGAATATGCAGGCCTGCATCTTTGACAGGGAGTTCTGGATATCTTGAAGGTTTCCAGGAAACCTTACACTAGAAAAACTTATAATTCTAAATGGAAAAAAGTCAGCATTTGGTGTTCTCAGAAAGGCATTTCGCCTGATTCTGCAAATATTGCTACAGCCTTAGATTATCTGGTTCACCTTAATAGTCTAGGCCTTAGGCCTGCAACTCTGAAGGTTCACCTAGCAGCTGTCTGTGCATTCCTTTCAGCAGGGAAGGGCTCTTCTCTGGCATCTCATCCTGTTTTCAGTAAGTTCTTCAAAGGCCTGGTTCATATTAACCCTCCCTTTCGAGAGCCTACTTCGACTTGGGATCTTAATGTCTGCATTGTTCAGCTTATGCAGCCACCCTTCAAGCCTCTGGCTTCAGCCGAGCTTAAGTACTATACCTGGAAAACTGTTTTCCTGGTAGCTATTACTTCTGCCAGGTGGATTAGTGAATTACAGGCCCTGTCAGTTGAGCCTGACTTAATTTCCTTCCATAGGGATAAGGTGCTCCTAAGAACCAATAGGAGGTTCTTACCCAAAGTGGTGTCAGATTTTCATCTGAACCAGTCCATGTCTCTTCCTGTGTTTTTTCACTGACCATTCTTCTTCAGGGGAAAGAAGGTTACACTGTTTGGATGTAAAAAGGGTTCTTAGATACTACATGTGTAACCCACCCTACAAATGGGGTTCCCAAAAAGTCTTCCTTGAGCTTGCCTAAATGCTCACTGCTAGGCTGGTGTCCTGCGTTTTAGCAGTTTAAATGTGATTACCAGAGACTGTATAGCCTCTGTGTACTGTCTCTTTAAGAGCTGCCTAATTGCAGTTAACGTAATCTGAGAGGGAGCTCTGTTGAAAGATGTAACTATTTACTGAAAATCATTTAGAGTGATACTGATAATATAGTTTGTCTAACCTGCTTTCTTTGTAGCAAGGACTGTTTTGTTTGACTCCACTATCTTGGTCCTGGACTGCAAATTGGACCAATAAGTACTGGTGGGACTAAAAATGTAGCCAGACTACAGGAGCTGTCAGAATTCAAAATATGTAGGAACTGTAGTTTGAACTTTTTGTGCCTTTTTTGCAACTGAAGGAGGAGCTCTTGCTTTGACTGACAGCCAAATCAGCCAACCAGATTGTTTGGATCTTGGGGAAGTCCCGGGCTCTTGCAGTTTTCAGTTAGATCTAAGCTGGAAGCTGAACAAGAAGGAGCTGAAGTGATTCTGAGAAGCAATCCTGAGTGGATTTGCATGGGAGAACTCTGAAAAGGCTAAGTTTTTGGCCTGCATGTCGGTGTGCTGCTCCTGAGAGGGAGAGAAGAGAATTATTTTGGACTAAATCCAAGTTTGTGTGACTAAAGTAAGCTACTGAAGTGGGCCAGGCTCAACCTGAAGAAGACCGAAGATTTTGCTGAATGCGATCGGCCTATCAGGAGTTCCAGCTACCCCTAAGCTTCCGGTGTGTTCAGAGACTTTGCGATTGTGACTGGGGAGTGCTCTGCCTGGTACAGTAGCATTCCCTTACATGTAAATGTGCTATGAGCTGCTAGTGGGTCGTGAGTTAGTCCCCCAGTGTGTGAACTGTGTTCTGCTTGCTGGAAGCTGTATCCAGCCCAAAACGGACTGCATCAAAATTTGTCTCTATGCAGTCACCCACTGCACAGAGAAGCCATCGACGAGAGACCTGCCTGGGGATCAGCCCCCTGCTCCATGCTTGAACAGGAACGACACCTCTGTGACTCATGTGGACCCTGCTTCTCCTGGCATTCCAGATCAACCACTTGCAGTCTCAATCTTTGTCCCGCCTATGTCCAGTCTTGGGTATCATGAGTAAATACCAGGGTGGCTCCCTGCAACAACAGCTTAATCTGAGTGTGTCATCTGATTGTCTTGTTGTTTCGTTTCCTTTATGAACTGAGCCCTCTGGCTCCAGATTACAAATATTGTGTACTGTGCATGTTGTGTTTTCCATCACAGGCCCCAACCAGCTGCAACCCGGGCAATGGTCCTGGCTAGCCCATCTCTTCTCCACCTGGGTACCCAGAGGTGGACTGTTGACTCAAAGTGCATGCATAACTGCTAAATTAATAAAACCTTTAAGCTAATTAACCTGATTTTGTCCCTCCCTTGTTCAAGTCCCCTGAATAAATCAGATCTTTTTCTGCATGTAATCTGACTGTGGTTCCAGTTTGTGCTCAAAGTACTGTACTGTTGCTATTTGCTGTGCATAACCTTGTTTTACAGGGGGTCCCTAGAGTCAAGCCAGAGGAACCAGCCCTGGTGGTAAGTACAACCAGTGTGGGTACTTGTGTGGTGTACTAGGGGTATTGTGAAAGTGATTGTTGTACAGTGTTCAGGCCATTAGACGGGAAAGATGGGGTTACAGTGTCGTGGAGGGCTGTTCCCAAGTTAGCTTGACCACTACCAACCCTGCTCTTCGGGTGGAGGCACCCGTTTCAGAACTCAAGCCCCTTAACCTGCTACTAGCCAAGCAGGCAGGGATAGTAGCCCTTGGGATAGCACCACCTAGGGGTTACACATAGAGCATGCTGAGGCACACAGGCATGATTCTCTTCAACTGTTTCTCACTTATGGTGAAGTGGGAAAAGGTAAACCTGCTGCTAAAAGGAGTATTGCCAGGCGGATTGTCTCTTGTATACAATTCTGCAATGACAAATTGGGCAAAACACCCCCTCCAGGCCTGAGGGCTCACTCGACTAGGGGTACAGCTGCCACACTGGCTGTGGCCAGAGATATACCCTTGCTAGAAATCTGTAAAGCAGCCACCTGGAAAACGGTCCATACATTCACCAAGCATTGGACATCCAGGCTTGGAGGGATGCTAGATTTGGCACAGCAGTACTGCAGAGCCTTTTCCCAAAGTAGGTTCTGCATTCCCTCCTCCTGGGGGGAACTGCCTGGTAGTCTGCATATGGTCAGAATACAGCAAGATTTCATGTTGTTTGAAGAAAAAATTACTCACCATAGTAATGTTGTTTCTTCTAATGGAGTCTTCTGTATTCTGACCTCCTCTGCTGCCACTGTCAGAACCTAGTTTTGGGAAGTGGGCTGGCAGGTACAGTATTGCACCTCAGGGGTGTACTTTGTACCCTCTCTGTTTAGGGTGGGTAGTTGTTTTATGGTTGTTGTTGTTCTGTTATATATATATATATATATATATATATATATATATACATATATATAGTAACTACCTTTTTTCTTGGGTTCTCGACTTGAGTCTTTTTGGGTCCAAATTGTTGCCTTTGGCTTTAAGTAAACAATTTCCACTTTCAAACAACATCAAGTCTTGCTATATTATGACATATGCAGTGAGTCCCAACCTTCGAACTGCTCCGGAGGTGAAAGAGTTAACTTTCCATGCCAGGCATGGAACTTTGAGCGCGAGCTCAGTTGAAAACTCTGTCTGTTGTTCTTCAAACTCAAACTGTCAGATTCTTTACTCCGCCTCACTGAACAGTCGCTCCGGAGATTTCTCCTTCTGCTCGGTTCATTTTGTTGGTTAAAGTATTTATTTTTCGTTTTTTTAACCGAATTTAAACCGCAACCGGTTGGTTCAAGCTCTGTCTGGGTATTGTAAGTACTAGATAGGTTTTACATTTACTTCTGTGTGGAACTTTTAAACGGTATTATCGGTTCGGTTTGAACCGATCAGGTTGTTGCAAATACATTAATCTGTCTTTTAGAGTGCGGTTCCCGGTTCTTATCGGTTCTAAAAAAAACGGATTTCATTACGTTTTTTTCCACGACCCGTGACACGGTTGGGAACCGATAAGAGAGTCTTGCTTGGCGGATTGCCATAAATGGGCAAGTTTTGGTTAGGCTGGCAGTATGTCTGAGAAACCCAAAAGAAAAACCGGGCCCACTTGGTTTCAACACTGCAGTGTTTGTGGGGAAGCTTTTGCCAAGGCTGACCCCCACACCACCTGTGTTTATTGTCTGGGGTTTGACCACCTCAATGCAGACTGCCAGATTTGGAAAAATTTTCCTGCAGCTACCCTGGATAACAGAGTTGGTAGGCTCGGGGAAAGGGAGGCCAAGAAGTCCGCTGACCCGGATGGCCAGCCTGGTTCGCTTGTAACCAAACCGGAGGGAGTGCCCTCTGACCAGGGCGAGACTTCCTCGGCCAAAAGGAGAGCCGACTCTGAGGAGTCGGTTCCAGCAAAAAGGAACAACATTACTAAGGTGAGTAATTTTTTCTTTCAGGATATGGTACCTTAGGTCGGTGATAGTCCATTTTTTTAAGTCTTAAACTTTTATTTTCAGTCTATATTTATATGGAAGGGATCGTAGTTTGGCACCGACAAGGTTTCCAGCTGATCTCTTCCACTTCCTGGTTGAGGTACATGCCTCTGTGCTATGACGTGCAGCATGGGAGAGTTCCTGGGGCGCGCTTCATTGAAATGAATGGTACTTGATTTTCCTTCCTATTTGATTCCTTATGATGGCGAGTTGGGGATTAATGAAGGCCTCCGCTCAACTAACCAAGGGTCTTGTTAGTCAAGCCTTCATTAATTTCCAACTCCCCATCATAAGGCATTAAATAGGAAGAAAACTGAGTCTCATTCATTTCAATGGGGCGCGCCCCCATACTCTCCCTTGCTGCACGTCATAACATGCCTGAGTGCAGGGGCGTGGAAATCAATCAGGAAGTGGAAGGGATCAGCTGTCCACCTTGTTGGGGCCAAACTACAATCCCTTCCACTTAAAAATAGACTGAAAATATAAGTTTAAAAAGTACAGAAACAGGCCAGCCCCAGTAGCATGGAGGGCTGAGGCACTAGCACCTTACCTCCTGCCGCACCGGGGACCAATGTTAGGTGGCGAATGTCGGTTGCTGAGGGTCGACCGGGGAGGGAAAGGATTGAGCACCCGACAGCTGCTCTCCTATCCTGGGGGGGGGAGTTGAGACCTGCATGCTCTGCTGAATGACTGCCACCCGGTGGAGGTGAGGTGGTAGTGCAGGCCAGGAGGGTAGTAGCAAGAAGGACTGCAGGATTCCAAGGCATGCATGCGCCTCCACACCTGCACATGTATGTGCACTCCTCAGCGTGGGGGAATGAGGAGAAAACTAAAAATGCCTATGTCTCCCATCAGCGTATGTGACGGCCCTCAGGGACTCCCGAGTCCTGCCTTTGTGTTGATCCCCACTGGTGTGAAAGTGGGGGGATTGGTTGATGGGACTGGGGGACTCAGTAAAGGCCTAATGACAGGAGCAGATGGCACAGAGCAGGCAAAAAGTTATATTAAAAACAAAAACTACAGAAGCAGCCCATCACAGACATGAACTACCAAAAACGGTGAGTCATGCATCTGTGCAAAAAGATCACAACATTGCTTTAAAATTACTCTTGGTTCCATGTTTTGGGAACCAAGATGATCTTTTGTGGCAGCTTTGAAATTTGTGGTTCTTTTTGGAGAAACCAAAGCGCATGTTTTTAACCAAAGCTTTTTTTAACATTATTTGGGCTTATTGTATTTTCTCTATTTTTTATTGGGAACTGGAAACATCTTCCAAGATCTTCAGTTTTTGCCATGACTGACAAACCTTAAAAGAAGACGGGACCTACAGGCTTTAAAAATAGTATGATTTATTTTCAGCTCCTGACCAAGGCAGACTGCCACAAGCTTTGTTTCTAACCCCAGGAATCACTCACTTAATGTTTACACTTTATGCAGCCGTCTCGCCTGAGATTGGGGTGCCTTGGAGATAGAACCTGTGAAAATTGTAGAAAAAGAATTATACTATGTACATAAACGAACAGCCAATGAAATCGTCAGACTGACAGTTTATCACTGGTGTAAATCCTCTGATAATCAATGGCTGTTGATGAGACTATCCAGTAAATCATCTGCAGCACAGGAATAAATAGACTAAAAATACAAAAACAAAGCAACCTCTTTAATATTTGTATTTTAATATAGTAAAAAAATTAACCTTGGTATTTTATGTATTTATTTATTGAAATGTTTCACCAGGCGGACACACTGAACAACAAGTTGCTCATCTCACGGTGCGACCTGGGGGAAGGGGTTACATAGGGTCGTGAAGGATAAAGAACCTCTGTGCGCAAACACTGAGGCAAGGGTTACCCCAAAGGGCATTTGGCTGGGAAGCCAAGTTTCAAGAAAATACAAAAACACACATGCTCACACAATGCAAAGCATCATGGGCTGCATATGCAAATCACCACAGAATGTTATGCTAGTCCAACTTTAAGCAGAATTGCATGGTGCCGAAAGGCCTCTCACACAGTTTGCAAAGGGTGCTAACAGATGACATAGACACGTGTTTCGTCCTACCAGGACTCATCAGTATGCCTCGTCTGTTTGACACCCCAGTGGAATGGACCAGCTACCCTAAGACAGTGGGTCTTGGATACGTTGTGGTGAACCCATTAAAATAAAAAACTATTTAAAAGACAAAGAACCTCTGTGCGCAAACACTGAGGCAAGGGTTACCCCAAAGGGCATTTGGCTGGGAAGCCAAGTTTCAAGAAAATACAAAAACACACATGCTCACACAATGCAAAGCATCATGGGCTGCATGTGCAAATCACCACAGAATGTTATGCTGGTCCAACTTTAAGCAGAATTGCATGGTGCCGAAAGGTCTCTCACACAGTTTGCAAAGGGTGCTAACAGATGACATAGACATGTCGCTGCATAATCGAGCAGACTTGATAGACCAAATGGCCTTTTTCTGCTGGCAGTTTTTGTATGTTTGTATAAAAAGGGCTAGAAATAGCCCAGTGCCTATACCATTTTGTTCCTTTTTTGTTGTTTTCCTGTGGTTATTTTTTTTATTGCTCCTCTTTCCTCTGTAATTAAGTGTGTACAACCCCTCATTTCATTCAGGTCCCAGCATAACAAGAAATTCTCTCTGCATTTCTTTTATCAACAAATTATATAAAGTATAAGCACTGTACCTGAAGCAGGACCTTGGGGGCATGACTTACTATAGGACCCCAACTACAGTATCATTATGGGATATGTAAGTTATGACATCATCACATGGGAGGGGTCTAGCTCGTACTACACATCATTATTTTTATTTTCAAACAGATAAATTTATACAAATCTGAGAAAGTAGAATTCATTGGTTTTCTTTCTGTTTATATTTGGTATACTCAACATCCTTTTGTGGTTTTAAATATGGGCTTGATAACGATCTACTGTTTATGGGCAAATAATGTTGTTTCACTCACTGTGAGTAGGAAGCAATCCAGATGAGCACGTGGCCTTCTTTTGCCTTATGAAACCAAGTAACCAAATATTTCATTATTGTGTAAAATAAATACTGCTGTAATAAAGAAGTTTTGGGAGATATGTCACATGGTCTTCTGGGAGAGGGTTTATAAGCCACACTCTTGTGATATCAGATCTGTGGTTTAGTTGTGACTGACTTGGAAAGGAAGAGGACGTGCTGCCTTCATGTCCTGAATTTTTTTTTTTACTATTTCCTGTAAATACTGTAAATAAAACCACACTGTTGGTGTGTTCAACCATATTTCTTGGTGTAAGTGTCTGTTACCTACTGCTTTCTACACATGGCATTAGAAGGGGGATACTGAGGTGTCTAGACTGGGCAGGGAGACTCTCTCAATGGGTGTCAAACCTGAGGTCCAGATAGACCAATGCATCAAGCGCTTCAAGAAGACGTTCCAGCCATTTGGGTTTGAGGAGTCCTAACCAGAGCTATGGCAGAGAAGCTTGACAAAGCACCCCTTCCAGGGTTGGAGCCAGGTGCTCAGAGGAAGATGGTCACCATCTTTGAGGCAAGCATGACTGAGACAGGGGAAGATGTCTCAGATGAACCCCCAGAGAAGATCAGTGAACTGCTGAGCTGGCTGCATGTGAAACAGCTTGAGATGGAGAGACAGAGAGAAAGTGACCGTCAATGCCAAGATGCAAGCTGGGCAGCCACCTTGAGAGTTCTACATACGTTGGCCGTGCCTATATGGGTAGTTGGAATATGGACAATTTTGACATGGTCAGACTAATACTAGGGAGGTATAATAGTAACTCTGAAACCTATAGACAGAGGTTCTGATCCCTCCGAATGCAGTCCACAGACACTCCCCAGGAGCTGTATGACTGAAGGAGCATTGTCATAAGTGGCTACAACCTGAGGGCAAGACACTGGACCAGATTATGGAGATGATTGTTGCAGTTGTAAACAATTGGTCCAGATTTTACCCCAGGATGTGCAATTGTGGGTCTGGGAACACCGTCCTGAGACTGCTGAAAGGACTGTTTTCCTGGCTGAGGACTACTCGACTGCACATTAGTTCTGAATACATTTTTGAGGTACCCCTACCACATCTTCTACCCCTGTAAGAAACCCCACTTTTTCTGGAACCTTATTAAAGCCTGAATGGAAGGGTAGTAAAAGTGAGAAAACGTATCCCTCAGACATTGTATGCCACTATTGTCGAGACAAGGGCCATATAGCCCAGGTACTGCCCCAAGAAAAAGACAGACTTTGCCCATTTGTCTGTTGCCAATTGGGATCAATATATGTAATTAATGGTTGTGGGGGATAACCAGATTTAGGGATTGACTGATTCTGGAAGCAGACAGACCTTGGTAAGGACTGATCTGGTAGATGTGCCACAACAAGGGGCCAGGACTGGGGAAATTTGCATCCATGGAGACACTCATCATTAACCCACTGTGGTTATGTCAGTAACTATACGGGGAAGGACTCAGCAACTACCTGTGGGTCTTGCACCTCGACTACCAGTACCTGTAGTCATTGGGCATGACCACTCAGACTTTGAAACATTGATTAAAGAGGAAAAAAGTTGGCTGCTGTAACAACCAGGGCACAAGCAAAAAGGGAACATCTTTTAGACATCTTTTCCTTTTGATGACAAAATCATAGGTTCACCAGGAAAGAAAAAAATGAAAAAGAGACTGTTAAAACAACAATGGTCAAAGAACTGTCAACCACAGGAAGATACTTTTGCAGAAGAGACTTTTAAAACCTGTAATATTGCCAGTGAACAAATGGTTGATAAGTCTCTAACCACTTTTTTTTTCCCAAGTGGACCAGCAGCCTGCTAGAGACCGTCCTAAGTCTGTGATTATAATGGTATTTTGTGCAGGTTATGTGTCAATCCACAGACGGGAGAAAGTAGAATAATTAGTTGTGCCTGTACCCTACCATGAGCAGTTGTAACAGTTGTTACAGTTAGTGCACAACAACCCCCTGGCAGGACGTGCCAGTAAGGACAGAACACTTGCAAGGTGAGCAGGTTGCCAGATACTGTCAGTCCTGTACAGAATGCCAGAACATAGTTAAAGTTGGGAGAAAAGACAAAGTGCCGTTGCAACCCATACCCCTTGTCACCACCCTCTTGATAAAAATAACTTTGGATAGTGTGGGACCCTTGGACAAGAGTAACAGGTTCATATTGGTGGTGTGCGACTATGCCACAAAGTACCCCGAGGCCATACCCCTTAGGACAGCTCCGGCACCCAGAATAGCAGAGGAACTTTCCAAACTTTAGTTGGGTGGGGATCCCCAAAGAAATGTTAATGGATCAGGGGAGTCATTTTAATTCAACCTTATTGAAGGAACTGTACAAACTTTTAGGGATAGTGGCAGTCCGGATATCCCCTTACCACCCACAGACAGACAGGCTGGTTGAAAGGTTCAACCAGACCCTTAAGAGGATGCTGAGAAAATTTGTACATGACGAGGGCAAGGAATGGGATAAATATCTACCCTTCTTATTCAAACACCATGAAGTCTTGCTATATTATAACAAAAGCAGTCAGCCACTGCAGCTGAACTGCCCCGGAGAGGAAGGAGTTAACTCCAGAGGATCTGGAGTTCTACAGCGCGAGGGCGCTGTGCCAAAGCTCTATCTGGCAAGTTTCAAATGAAACTGTCAGATTCTTTACTCCACTTCACTGAACAGTCGCTCCGGAGATCAGCTCCTTCAGCTCGGTTCAAGCAGTATTTTTCGTTCATTTGAACCGCAAAGTTATTATTTTACCGCATTTCGTTAAAAAGCTCTATCTGGTAAACCGTAAGTATGAATTTAAAGTCTGTGTGGAAAGTTAATTATCGGTTCAGTTTTGAACCGATCGGTTTGCTTATTTCAACATTTTAAAGTGTTGGTTGGGTTTTTAGAGTGCGGTTCCTGGTTCTTATCGGTTCTAAAAACTGAATTTTAATAGGTTTTTCAAATACCCGTGACACGGTTAGAACCGATAAGGGTGTCTTTGCCTGCACTGCCATCAAAAGGCAAGTTTTGGATAGGCTGGCATTATGTCTGAGAAACCCAAAAGAAAACCGGGCCCACTGGGTTTCAACACTGTGATGTCTGTGGGGAAGCCTTTGCCAAGGCTGACCCACACACCACTTGTGTCTATTGTCTGGGCTGACCACCTCCTGTCAGACTGCCAGGTGTGTAAAATTTCCTGCAGCCACCCTGGAGAAGAGATTGGGCCAGCTCAGGAACGAGAGGCAAAAAGTCCGCTGACCGGATGGCCAGCCCGTCCAGCACCCACTGGACCAGAGGAGTGCCTCTGACCAGGGCGAGACTTCTTCGGGCAAAAGGAAGGCTGGTTCAGAGGAACCAGTCCCAGTTAAAAAGACAAGGAAATCAGTAGGTTTGGAGTCCAAAATTGTGTCTCCAACTGCTGCAGAGATAGCTAAAGCCATTCAGATTGTCCAGTGACTGTCTCAGGGACCTGTCGAACCACCAACAGTTGGTAAAAGGTTGGCTCATTCAGTTCCAGTGGTTCAGGAGTATGATGTTGAGGATTTTTATGAACCACAGGAGGGGGAGGAGGAATTTGATCAATATGTGTGTGGCTGGGAGGGTCTGGACGTGCCCATTGAACCGGACATTTCTCCAGACAGACCTTTAGAATCTCCTCCTATTCTGTCTGAGTCCCCTTCTCATTTTATGTTTTACAAAAAGGTTGCAGAAACCCTCCAGCTTCCTTTAGAGGAGGCTGTGGATGAGCAAGAGGAGCCTGATTATGTAGAAATGATGGATATACCAGAGTCTAGGAGGTTGTCTAGTCCTTTGCATAAGTCATTTAGGAAGCAAACAACAAAGATTTTAAAAATCCTCATTCTGTCCCTCCTGTAGATAAAAAATGGACAGAAGGTATACTTTGTCAGGCTCTGATACAGACTTCCTCACTGAACAGTGTAGTCATGTAGGTGTGGTACAAGCTGCAGCCTGTGACAAGGTTAATATTCCCTGGCCTCACATCCTCCTGATAAAGATTCCAGGAAGATTGATGCCATGGCAAAAACAGTATATGGCAGCTTCTTTGGGACTCAGGCAGGCAAATTATATGGCTTATGTAGCTAGATATCAAGAAATCTAGGTGGGACACAATGTGCAGTTAGCCAAGCAGGCCCATGGCCAGCTGGCTAGTGAATTGGAACAGGTGGCTGCTGATGGCATTGAAGCCTCTAAAGTTCAATTTCATACTGCTGTTGATGTTAATGATGTCTCCTGTAGGGTCATGGCCACTTCTGTAGCTTTCCGTGGGTTGGCATGGCTCAGATGCACTAATCTGTCCCAAGATATCTCAGTCAAAGGCTATGGATTTTCCTGTAGTGGGAAACTCTCTGTTTGGGGAACAAACAGAAAACTATATGAAAAAGATGGATGAATACAGAACTACCTACAAAAGTGCCCAGGCTAAGGAGAGGCATGCCACGCCACAAAGGCATGCTCCCAGAGGTAGGGGCAGGCCTTTTTACCAATTTCAAGCCTCCTCTGCTGTTGCGCAGAGGGGTTTCTTCAGAGGCAGGGGTAGACGAGGCACAAGTAAACCGTCCCCCTCCCCTCAGCCTAAGGCTGCTGCTAAGCAGGCACCCTGATGGGGTGCCCAGGGCCGATTCTCCTGTACCAGTGGGGGGCAGGTTGGCTTATTTCAGCCAGAACTGGCTGTCCTTAACTTCGGACAGATGGGTTCTGGAGGTAATAAGCCAGGGTCTGGTTCTCAGCTTCAAACACTTTCCAAAGATGAGAGCCAGACATTTTCACCTGCAAATCTCTTAGAAGCCCTTGCTTTGGAAGCAGAGGTTTCTTCTCTTCTGGACTGCAAAGCAGTGGAAAGGGTTCCTCCTTGCCATCAGGGCAAGGGGCTTTATTCAAGATACTTTCTACCCCAAAAGACAGGAGAATGGTGGCCCATTCTAGATTTAAGGTACCTGAACAAGCATCTTTTGAAACCAAAGTTCAGAATGTTGACTCTGGCAATGATATTGCCTTCTCTCTAAGAGCCAGGGACTGGCTAGCTTCCCTGGACCTCAAGGATGCCTATTTTCATGTCCTGATCAGGCCTTCTCACCGAAAGTACCTCAGGTTCGAACTGCCCTCAGGCCATTACCAGTTCAGGGCAATGCCTTTCGGCCTTACCTCTGCGCCAAGGGTATTCACAAAATGTCTCGCTGTGGTAGTGGCTCACTTAAGAAGGCAAGGGGTTGCTGTGTTTCCCTACCTGGACAACTGGCTCATTGTGGGTCAGTCTCCAGGTCAGGTAAAATCCCACTTGCAAGTCACCCAGCAGCTTCTCACTTCCCTGGGATTCCTGCTAAATTTACCAAAGTCAGTTCTGGAACCAGTTCAGGTCCTAACTTTCATAGGTGCAGAATTGAACACAAAGTTAGCCAGGGCATTTCTTCCCTCGGAAAGGGTAGACAGACTCATGGCCCTGGCATCCTCCTTTACCCTCAGAGTCTCTCGACCAGCAGGCATTTTCTGCAACTCCTGGGGCACATGGCTGCTTCCACAGCTGTAGTGCAAGGAGCAAGATTCCAGATGAGGGACACTCAGTTCCATTTGAGGGCCTATTGGTCTCAAAGGAAGGACCCCCTTACCAAATTGGTCCCAGTGACTCAAACTCTGATCCTGTCCCTCCACTGGTGGCAGGACCAAAGCAATCTAAGACAAGGGGTTCCCTTCATTCCCATTTCCCACTCCCTCACCCTCACCCTCACCACGGATGCCTCCCTGTTAGGGTGGGGAGCTCACTTGGGCGACCTGTCCACTCAGGGAGTGTGGTCTCCTCAGGAATCTCTGCTCCACATCAATCTTTTGGAACTCAGAGCTGTCTTTTTAGCTCTTCAGGTGTTTTCAGTTTCTGTCCAGAACAAAGTGGTTCAAGTCAGGACAGACAACACCACCACAATGTGGTACATCAACAAGCAAGGGGGCACTCAGTCTTCAGCCTTGTGCACCGAAGCAATGAAGTTGTGGTCTCTGGCTTACTCCCTGAACACCTCCCTGATAGCAGTTCATCTCCCAGGGAAGGACAATGTCCTGCCGGATGCCCTCAGCAGAATTTCTCAGGGCCATCACGAATGGGCTCTGAATCCACAGGTGCTGGGGTCTGTCTTTGCCAGATGGGGCACCCCTCAGATAGATCTTTTCGCAGCCCCAGACAACCACCAACTTCCTCTGTTTTGTTGCAGGCCTCCAGTGCTGGGCTCAGTCCCTCTGGACGCCTTTCTGTTGGACTGGAGAGGAAGTTCCTGTATGCCTTTCCCCCTTCCTCTTCTTTTCAGGGTGCTAGTGAAAATCAGATCTCAACCCTGCAAAGTGATTCTGATTGCCCCAGATTGGGCCAGACAGCCCTGGTACCTCTGCTTCTGTCCTTGACAGTCCACCCTGCCCTGAGCCTGCCCAGAGTCCACGACTTGCTGGCCTGTGCACAGGGAGAGTGTGTATCCGGACCTCAAATCCTTCCATCTCAAGGCCTGGCTCTTGAGGAGTTAGAATTTGCTGATTTACACCTTTCTCAAGGTGTCCTGGATATTTTAAAGGCTTCAAGGAAGCCTTCCACTAGGGCCACTTATAATTCTAAGTGGAAGAGTTTTCATCTGGTGGCCTGAGAGGCAGATTATTCCAGAATCTGCTGATCTTCCCATTCTACTGGACTATTTGGTCCATTTAAATTCCTAGGCCTTAGGCCAGCTACCTTGAAGGTTCATCTGGCAGCTGTCTCTGCTTTTGTGTCAGCAGGGAAGCCTGCCTCCCTTTCTTCTCACCCTGTGTTCTCCAAGTTTTTAAAGGGTTACTTCATACTAACCCCCTTTTTCGGGAACCAGCTCCTGCCTGGGACCTGAATGTTTGTATTGCTCAGTTAATGCAACCTCCTTTGAGCCTCTGTCCTCAGCAGAGCTCAAGT
The DNA here is from genome assembly GCA_016271365.2 of Neoceratodus forsteri. Classification (NCBI taxonomy): domain Eukaryota; kingdom Metazoa; phylum Chordata; order Ceratodontiformes; family Ceratodontidae; genus Neoceratodus; species Neoceratodus forsteri. The sequence goes on from CM057452.1 coordinate 1,520,712,938, forward strand.
ATCTAACTTGAAAACTGTTTTCCTAGTGGCTATCACTTTGCCAGATGCATAAGTGAATTACAGGCCCTGTCAGTGGAAGAAGATTTTATCTCTTTCCACAGAGATAAGGTAGTCCTCAGGACTAATAGAAAGTTTTTGCCTAAGGTGGTTTCAGATTTCCACCTGAATCAATCCATCTCTCTCCCAGTATTTTTCACTGAGCATTCTTCCTCAGGTGAGAGGAGACTGCACAGCTTGGACGTCAAAAGAGCCTTAAGCTACTATTTGGAACACACCAAGGTCACAGGTTGAATCCTCCAACTCTTTCTTACTTATGGCGAAGTTGGCAAAGGAAACCGGCACTAAGAGGACAATTGCAAGGTGGATTGTCTCTTGTATCCAATTTTGTTACCAAAACTAGGTAGAGAACCCCCTCAGGACTGAGGGCCCACCACCAGGGTAGCAGCCATGCCTCTAGCGGCTGCTAGAGACATTCCCATTCTGGAGATTTGTCAAGCTGCTACCTGGAAGACAGTTCACACTTTTACCAAGCATTATTCCTGGATGTCCAGTCCAGGAGAGATGCTCTGTTTGGCACAGCTGTGCTTCAGAGCCTATTTCCTAAGTAGGTTCTGACCCTCCATGGAGGTACTGCTGTAGACTGGCTTTTGTTATAATATAGCAAGATTTCATGGTGTTTGAAGAAAAAATTACTCACCTTAGTAATTGCTTTTCTTCTCATGGAGTCTTGCTATATTATAACCACCTCCCTCCTGCCCTCTCAGAATTTCTACTTGGGTAGGGGTAAATTAGTGCAAGCACTGTGTCATGCCATTGTAGTTGTTTCTTACCCTCTTTCCTTAGGGTTAGGGAACTCGGTTGTTTTGTAGGTTATATATATTGACCCCCTTCCTGGACTTGAGTCTTGGGGGGAAGGGGGGGTTCCTATTGGTGCTTGTCAAGGGTGGTAAAATGAACTATAATACCATTATTCATTGTTATATTGGCTATTGGTGTTTCTTTTGTTGTTTATATTGTTGTTATTACTACTAGTAGGTAGCCATTTGGCTAGTGTAGAGTTTTCCACACAGACTTGTTGTTTAAGGTTAGCTTCGTAAAGATCTGACAGTTTCATTTGAAACTTGCCAGATAGAGCTTTGGCACAGCGCCCTTGCGCTGTAGAACTCCAGATCCTCTGGAGTTAACTCCTTCCTCTCCGGGGCAGTTCAGCTGCAGTGGCTGACTGCTTTTGTTATAATATAGCAAGACTCCATGAGAAGAAAAGCAATTACTAAGGTGAGTAATTTTTTCTTATTTGCTTACAGGGAAGTTCCACAAGCCTCCACTGGATACTCTCTGTTTTCCCTATTGTATGGGAGGAATCCCAGAAGTCCCCTAGATGTGGTGACGGAACACTGGGAAGGGGGTAAGACGGGAGACTACTGTAACAGACGACATGACAGAGCTGCACCGTCTCGAAAAATATATCAAGGTGGTGCACAAAAATTCAATTCTTGTAGCTTTCATCAGCATGCATCGCTGTTTTTTCTGAGTTTGTGGTGTACAAAAAAAAAACTACAGGTACAGGATGGCTTAAAATTGACTTACAATCACGGGCTCAGAAACAAGGTATTTCAAGCAAGCGACAAGGAACTGCTACTGCTGCCATCCTCCAAGAGTAAGCTCCTGATGATGAGACGTGGACTGGAGCATCCCAAGCAGCAGCATCAACTAGGAGCAGATTTATCCTGGACTCCCTTCAGGGTGCCTTCCTCAAGCAACTGGTCATGGAACCAACTCGGCAGAAGGCAATACTGGACCTTGTGCTCACAAACAGGGACAGTGTGATGGGGGTAACAGTGGGGGAGCACCTGGGAAACAGTGACCACCAGTCATTGTGGTTTGAAATCACAGAAAGAGCAGAACCAAACCACACAAAACACATATCCTGGATTTTAGGGGGCAGACTTTGGGAAAATGGGAGATACTTGAAAGAGGCATTAAGGGGAATGGGACAGGAATCGGGTTGAGGAACAGTGGGCAGTATTAAAATGGGGATTACAAGAACAACAGAATTATGCATTAAGCAGGTTAGCAAGAGGAAAAGGAAGAGGAGACCATTATGGTTTTCCAAAGAGGTAGCAAAGCTAGTGAAAGCCAAAAAGATTGCATTCAGGCAATACAAAAAGACACAGGCAGAAGGGGATAGGGAGAAGTACCTGGAGAAGCAAAGGGAGGTCAGTAAGGGAAGCCAAAGCTCAGACATTGCACATTGCAAAATCAGTGGGTAGAGGGGACAAAACCTTTTACAGGTACATAAGTGAAAAAAGAAAAAGGGAGGGATAGTGAAACTGAAAGGGGAGGATGGCTGCGTGGAGGATGACAGTAAAGCTGACATATTGAACAGGTATTTCTGCTCAGTCTTTACTGAGGAAGAGGAGGGTAATGGGTCTGAAGGGAGTACAAGGCAGGGGTGTTGTGAGCATCGCGCATGCGGGCAGCAGGTACAGTAAAAAAAAATCTGACAGGGGCAGCAAGTCAGGCAGGGGCAACAAAAAGAGGAACGCATGAACGTTGTGAGTCACATTGTGTCTGTCATGCTGATACCTTTCGCCTTTGTTGTTTGTTTGCTATGGGGCACTGATGCCACCAGCCAAATACACAAACAAGAACAACTTATCAGGCAGGCAGAAAAACAAAGGAAGGATGATTACAGGAGAAAACTGATTTCTGTACTTGAACCCAGACATGGCAAACGGGGAGGGGGGGGGTAATGATGTGGCGTGGCAGCACATATTTTGGTTTATGTTTACATAACGGGGGCAACAGTGCATCAGTTTTGAGTACAAGTTTAAAATTCCTGGCTACACCCCTGGTACAAGGGGTGAGAATGGTGCAGAAATGGACACAAGTCCCTTTACACGAGAAAGGGTCCTGAAGGAACTGGAAGTAATAAGAGTTGATAAAGCAATGGGGCCAGATGGGGTGCACCCCAGGGTCCTTAAAGAACTGAGAGGTGGTGGCTGAACCTCTGGCTATCCTGTTTAGCCAATCACTGGAAACACGGGAGGTACCCAAAGACTGGAGGACAGCAGATGTAGTCTCCTTATACAAAAGTGGAAACAAAGAGGAAGCGGGAAAGTACAGACCAGTCAGCCTCACCTCGATAGTGGGGAAGATCATGGAAGCACTACTGAAGGAGAGATTGGTGGAACATCTGGTTGTCAATGGACTACAGGACCCAAGGCAGCATGGTTTCACCAGGGGGAGGTCATGTCAGACCAACCTCGTTTTTTGACTGGGTGACTAGGGAGGTGGATCAGGGGAGGACAGTGGACGTGGCCTATCTGGACTTCTGCAAGGCCTTTGACACTGTGCCACATAGAAGACTATTACACAAACTGGGGAATATGGGTGTGGACAGGACAGTAGTGTGGTGGGTAGGTAAGTGGCTGGGTGGCAGGACACAGAGGGTGGTGAATGGCTGTCACTCCACAGAGGGAAGAGTGACCAGTGGAGTACCACAGGGATCAGTGCTGGGACCAGTCCTATTCAACATCTTCATCAGTGACATTGCGCAGGACCTAGAAGGCAGAATTTCACTGTTCGCTGATGGCACAAAGCTCTGTAACAGAGTAGACACACCAGAGTGTGTAGACAGAATGAGAAGGGATCTGCAGAAACTTGGAAGAATGGTCAGGGGTTTGGCAGTTGAAATTCAATGCAAGGAAGTGCAAGATAATGCATATGGGGCACAAAACCCTGGCACAATATATCAGTTGGGGGTGAGGATATAGCATGCACCAAGCAGGAAAGGGATCTTGGGGTTATCTCTGATGACCTCAAGGTAGGAAACAGTGTGACAAGGCAGCAGGTAAAGCAAATAGGATGCTGGGATGTATAGGCAGGGCATCACCAGCAGGAAAAGGGAGGTCATAATTCCGCTATACAAGACACTAGTGAGGCCCCACCTGGAGTACAGTGTACATTTCTGGAGACCATACCTACGTAAGGACATAGACAGGGTAGAGAAGGTTCAGAGGAGGGCAACAACGATGGTGCATGGATTGCATCACACGTCCTATGTAGACAGGTTGAAGGAACTGAACATGTACTCCCTGGAGGAGAGGAGGGAGAGAGGGGATATGATGGAGACATACAAGTATCTTACAGGGAGGAACAGGGTGCAGGAATACACTATTTTAAGCGAAAAAGATGTTCCAGGACTAGAGGGCATGGATGAAGTTGGAGGGAGGACGATTCAGAGGAAACATGAGGAAGAATTTCTTCACAGAACGGGTGGTGGACAAGTGGAACACCCTGCCAGAGGAAGTGGTGGGGGCTGAAACAATCACGGGATTTAAGAATGCATGCGATAGACATAAAGGAATTCTGGAGGTCAGGGGTAAGGGACAACAGACTTCTAGGAAAACATAAACTGAACTTGAAAGCTCAAATGGGCAGACTGGGTGGGCCATAGGCCCTTATCTGCCGACACTGTCTATGCATCTATGGCAGGGATCATACACTGTCCTTAGACTGACAAGGTCTGTAAACTATTAAATTACCACGCTTGTTAAGAAAACCCCCAGAAAGATATATCATACCAATCTATTGAAAAAGTGGCATGAAAAAGCAGTGCCTTCCCTTTTGATTTGTCCAGAGAGATGGAAGATACAGAGTTGGAACTGGCCTATATTAGATTGGAGAAGCCTGGGGAGGTAGAAGAGCTTAAAATCAGTCCCACTCTCAATTCTGATCAACAAGCAGAATTACAGCAGGTTCACAGAATCACAGAAGAAATACTGAATCTGGAGCCAGAAGGCCATATGGACTCATCCCATTGTTACCTTAAAAACACATTTCTTGTTGCCCATGAAATCATCTAAGGATTTCTTGAAACTCTCCAATGCAGTGCTATTCACTACATTTGCGGGTAGTCTCTTCCATGAATTAATTACTTTCTCTTGGTTCAACCAGTTTGCCCGTAGGTTCTCCATAGTTTTAGTAACACATTTACAAGTGTACCAGGGAGAGCTGTGGGGACTGAACACAAAATCCTTGTGACAGAGGATGCCTAGACACCAGAAACCATATAGACTTCCTGAAAAGTTGGGGTAAATAAGGAGGTTCAGAAGTTAGAACAATTAAGCATTATCATTCCATCTAAGAGTGCTTGGGCCTCACCTATTGTAGTGGTGGACAAAAGGAAGGTAGCATACGTCTATGTTTGGATTTTAGAAACCTTAATGCCATCTCCTTGTTTGATGGCTTCCCCATGCGAAGGATCGGTGACATCATTGATAAAATGGGTCATGCCAACTACATCACCACACATAAATACAAACAGAAGCAGTTCAGGTGCAGGAGTTCATAGGAGCAGAGCTAGATGCTTTCCAGGGCAAAGCATTCTTACCTCAAGACAGAATTAAAAGCCTTGTAAATCTGGCAAATACCTTTGATCTTACTTTGAGAGGATTCCTGCAGTAGGTCATAACATAAAGGACTGTGCTCTTGGCATCGGGACCGTACGGCAAACTTTTGCTAGCAGTGTCTGGCAGGGGACCGCCAACTTGACATCGCGTGACAGATGTGTGCGTGACCCTATATAGTGAGCAGTCCCCACCCGCCTTCCAGTTCTTTCCTGCCGTCGACCTGTGCATTTCGGACCTCATGGTAAACATAGCTCCAATCGATCACCATTTTTTTTTTTTTAAACTTTATTTTTATTATTTTATCCATCTGTTAATACAGAATGACAGTTCCATATTTCCGACAAACCAGGTACATTTGATTAAGACAGACGGAGGTCGCAGCCTCCTTAATCATAGGATTTATGTATCTGAAATATTGTGATACCACATTAGGGGGTATTACTTAAAATAACAAAACATTTTAGAAGTAAAATTATATTCCATTATTGCCGCATTTGTAGACCCAAGAGCAGTATGACTAATACAAAGAAAACTTAAAGTCCAGTAAACAGTCCAACATAGCATACCCTATAAAGGGCTATTGGTGTCATACTATGTACCTAAAGTACTAAATAACATTTGTACATTAAGTATTTGGCAGCAAGTTACCACGTTATAAAATAGAACAATCCAAGGAGCAGTTTTCCCTTTATTTACTTTAACCCAGCATGTTCGTTTATTATCTTATTTAAGTACATGCCCCAAAATGGGATACTTTATTATTAGTAAACTTGTGAAACAGCTTTCAACTCTTCAGGATTTAATACCCTGAAATCATATTAGAGAACCTTAAAATAACATTGGAACTAAAAGGTTTTTCAGTTTAGGTAGTTTTGTACTCAGTCCCCTTAGACTGAAATCACCCTGTTAGGGTGTTTACATCTGTCCACAAATATAGTAGAGCTATACTTAACCCGCTTCGGCCCGCTGCGTCTTCGTCCGATTCAGAGCTCTCTCCTTTCCTCGTGGCATTTTGTTTCTGTTGACCGAGGTGGAATCTAAAGGTCCATTTATCCGCTTCCATCGGATCCAAAAATCCAAACCTTCCCCTCGTGGACTATTCGGAGCTTCGCTGGGTAGATCATGACATGAGGTATGGATGATGCTCTTAATTTCTGGCGAACGCCATCAAACTTCTTGCAGCGCATCCTGGTCTCATAACTAATATCTGGAAAAAGATATACTGCGTGGCTGTCTTGGGAGATGGGGCTCACCTGCCTGGCCATCCGCAGAATTTTATCTCTCGTCCCGATCCTCAATCACCATTTTGAGTAAGTATCCTTATTTATTCTTAAAGTTCACTTTATTTTTCTTGTATGCCTTCTCAAACTCTGAAGACCAAGAAGAAGTGTGAGAAGTGCGGCACGTAGATCCCTCACAAGGACAGCCACAAGCTCTGCCTCATCTGTCTAGGCCTGGACCACGACACCGGGGCCTGCCCGGACTGCCAGCCCTTCAACCAGGCTACTCGCAAGTGCAGGCAGCAGGCCCTGGAAGCCCACTTCTTGAAATCCAGGATGACCTCCTTTGAATAAGAGTTGTAGAAGCTGAGGGACTCTGCTTCTTCACCCTCTTGGGACCTCAAAAGGAAAAAGGAGAAGCACTGGGAGCGGGAATGGTCAGACATCCGAGAAAGGCCCGCCTCTACTAAGGCCCCGACGTACAAGGCCGCTACTCCACCGTTGGCTCTGGTCACAGTCCAGGCCTCCTCATCTGGCTTCTCTGTATCCACATCTACCTTCAAGCCCTATCAGATGGGCTTAAATTCTGGTTCTTAGGCCGATAAGTTGTCCTCCGGCTCCTCTAGTGGACAACTGCTCATGACTGGTAAGTCGGGCTCAGACTCCTCCGCAGTCCACACGGCTGCCAATAAGTCAGACTCTTGCCCAGAAGGAGCCTGTGCAGCACCCGCCAGTAAGTCAGCCGGGGGCTTGTCCTCCGCCAGCGCACCACCATCGACCGATAAGTCGGATGCCAGAGCTTCCGATGTCTGCCTGGTCGAAGCTGACCCGTCGGGGAGCTACTGCCAAAACACCTGACACCCATCTGAGCTCACTGACCTACTCTGGCCAGCCCTTCTGCCAGGTTTCTACAGGTTGGGTGCCTTCCCAACCACAGTCCATGGCTGCTCCTCTGTTTTCCGACCCTCAATCTGGATCGGAGGGGGAAGAGGATCCCCTGGATGTGATCACTCTTTCCCAACTCCAGTGCTGGTTCCCACGCAGTTCCCTGTGGGCCCCCCTTCCCAGGGAGTCTGATGTCAGAGCCTGCCCTTGTGTTGGATGTTCCATTTCCGTCGGACCTTTCAACAGCTCCGACGTCAGAGGTTCCTCCACCGGACCTCACTCCTTCAAAGCCTTCGATGCTGGGGTCCTCTTCAAATGCCACGGGCAGTCTCCCGTCTGCACTGCCACCAGGGCTTTACCTCCATCCCTGATGTCCGTCAGCCAGACAGTAGTCCTGTTGTCAGAGGGTCTGACATCAGACAGGTTAACACAGGACACTTTGGTTTTGCCTACAGGCATGGGAAGTTTCCCATTGGTGCTGTCGCCAGGGCCCCTACCACCATCCCTGACACCAGTCAGACCAACACCAACCCTGATGTCAGAATTGCTAATGTCAGGTACACCGGCGCCGGTCCTTCAGTTTTACCTACGGGACCTCAGGATCCCAGGATTACCCACCTGGTTCTCGGACACCTGACAGGTTCATCAATATCTGAGCTACCCAACACCAGGTTACCTGACGCCGGACGGATGCAGCCTCCTTAGCACCTGTTTTTACAGTGGGTTGTCTTTGTCCAGGTCATAAGGGCCAGACTACACACCACCCATTTCCCAAGCTCAAGGGGCACCTTCTTCCTACAAAGGTGGCCCTTTCTTCTTTTCAGTTATCTCAATCACCTCAGCCTCAGCCCCCACAGGACTTCTGGGCTATCTTGCAGACCTGGCGACAAGAGGTCAGATCTCAGCTAGACCATGCTTGGACACAACAGGTTGCAGTGACTTCCTCCTCCAGCTCACGTCCCAGGTCCCCTGGGAACTTGGCCACAGTGCATATTACCGGGGAGACTCCACAGGAGGTCACTCTCACAGGAGCCAGTACCCTGGACAGGGTAGAATCCTCGATTTTTGGAGGCGGAATCGTCTTCTTCCAGGGATCTCATTGGGACCACGGAAGCCAAGACAAAGGGATTTCCCAGATCGCCTCCCGAGGATCCCTCCTTCACTGAGATCCTCCATATCCTCCAGACTACCTATAACTGGAATACGGAGGCGCAGGACTCTAAGCGTAAATGCCTTGTCGAACATTTGGACTTGGCTAAGGCTTTGCCTACCCCAATTCCTCCTTGGGTTCCCCCACATGAGGATCTCACTTTGACCGTCTGGCAGTTACCCTTTTTGGTTCCAACTGTACCCAAGACTGCAGACCAGATTTATCTTGCTCCGGCAGGCGCTTCTTGTTTGAGTTCCCATCCAAAGGCAGACCTTAGCATTTTAGCAGTAGCTAAAAATCCCACTCTACAGCCTATGCACTCAGGATTCTCTCCTCCTGATAGGGAGTCTAGACTGCTAGATCACTTGGGGCTCAAAGTCTATGCCTCTTCTACATGTGCCTTGCACTCTTTGAATTACATAGCGCACATGGTCTCCCATCAGAAAGCCACCTTGGCCCAACTGAAACCTCGCCTCAAGTCCATAGAGGACTCGGACCTAAGAGTTGAGCTCTCTAAGACCTTACAACTGTCTAAGTTTTCCTGTAGGCACACTCTGCGAGCGTCTTATGACTCTGTTGATGTTCGCTGCTCACTCTTCTGCCATGGCGGTCTGCATCAGACGCCATGCTTGGCTGCGTACATCCAAGCTGACCCCAGATGTACAGGCAGCTGTACAAGATGCCCTCTTTCAGGGCCTGTACTGTTCGGGGGTGGCTCTAAGGACATCCATATGGGTCTGCTTGACAAGGGCAAGACTCTGAGTTCTTCTAGGCCTGTACATAGGGTAGACTTAAGGTCTAAGTACCCCTCTCTATCCCATCAGAAAAGGCTTGTTAAACAGCCTTTCGCTAGACGCAGGAATGCATGGAGAGTTTCGAACTCCACTGTCTTCTCTCCCCCTGTTTCCAGGAACCAGCAAGAGGCTGAGGAGACCTTCCCTTCCCAGGCCTTTTAAGCTTAATTCTTGCAATCCTCTCGGCGTCTCCTCCTTTTCCGTAAAGAGGACCTACCAGGGAGGGGAACGTTAGTATTTCAGAGTTTTTTCCTCTAAGAATAGAGTCCTCCCCAGTAAGTATCTAGAAGGACCCATTGCTTTCCGTCTATGCCATTCCCCTTTTTTGTACCTTGATTCTCAGATACCTCTCTACGAGAAGATGAGATCTTAGTTATTTCCCAGAACACTACCATAGTCACAGCTTTTAGGGTACAGATAGAAAACAACTTATTCTTCATTTTTATTTTATTTTTCTCTTATACCCTACGGGCTACCACTTATTGTCGCCCCATTCTCCAGTTGTTTTCTTTAGGTCACCTCTGCTAGTATGGAAGGTGCCACAGGCTGCCTATCCCAGATTCACTGTCAGACAGCAGAGGGGCAATTTATTCTGCTTACGGGACACGCAGGTTCCCTACTTGCACATTCCCGCCTTCCCACAGTACCTCTTCCAGGGAGAGCCCTTTTTTTCTATACCTTGCTCTCCTTGGGCCCTTTCTGCGGCATTTTGGGCTTTTTTCCTAGTGCCTATCAGTAGTGGCGGGAGCCCTCTGCAGCAAAGGGTTTTTCTGAGTTCCCTTACCTGGATGTTTGGCTCAAGAGGCGTCCTGGAATACATTCTTTCGGCCTCCAGGCTCCTTTCCCCTGACCGGGTATCTAGTTTTTCAAACAACATGAAGTCTTGCTGTATTCTGACAATATGCAGTTAGCCCCAGCACTTGAACTGCCCCGGAGAGGAAAGAGTTAACTCTATGCAGAACCATAGAACGTTGAGCTCTAGCTCAGTTTTCAAACCTCTGTCTCTGGCATTTACCAGTGTAACTGTCAAATTCTTTACTCCGCCTAACAGTGAAATCGCTTGGGAGATTTCTCCTCTGCTCGGTTCAGTAAAGTTTGAATCAGTGTTCATTTTTCTTAACCAATTTATTATTTTTCAGATTTCCAGCCTCTGTCTATGGTACAGGTAGTGTGGTAGATAGGTGGTGACTTGTGTTTTATTTTAATTCTGTGGAAATTGTTTTTACCTCGGTTTCTTATCAGCCAGTCCGCTTTGCAGCCGGCCTTTTTGCTTGTTTTCTGGGATTTAGTGTGGTGCTCCGGTGCCAATCGGTTTCAAAAGAACCGGACTTTTTCTGGTTCTTCTACACAACCCGTAACATGGTTTATAACTGATCGGTGAGTTATTACCTGGCTTAAAACTTTTTAGGGTAATTGTTTAGGTTGGCCATGTCTGAGAAACACAAGAAGAAAACCGGTCCCACCGGGTTTCAACACTGTACTGAGTGTGGGGATGCCTTTGCCAAGGCTGACCCCTACCTCATCTGTGTTTACTGTCTGGGGTTTGACCACCTCAAAACAGACTGCTGGATTTGCAAGAATTTTCCTAAAGCCACTCTGGAAAAAAGGTTGAGTGGGCTGAAGGAATGGGAGGCTGAGAAGTCTGTAGATCCAGATGGCCAGCCCAGTTCAGTTGCGGCTGAACCTGAGGAGCTGCCTACTGACCTAGGCAATACCTCCTCGGGCAAAAGGAGGTCCGACTCTTAGGGGTCGGTTCGGTTGAAAGCAACGTAAGTCAGCCGTTTCAGATCCAGTAACGCATACTCCAACCGCTGATGAGCTGAAGAAGCGATTAGCATAGCTTAGTCACTTCACCGGTTCCATCTGTACTGCACCGCCGGGTTAGGTGGTCGGTTTGGTTGGATCCAACTCCTTCGGATTACGATCCAGATGCTTTCTATGAGGGGTGGAAGGGAGACGAAAAGTATCCCGAGGATCAGGATGAAGATAACGACTTTGAAGTCTGGATGTGCCCATTGAACCAGACGTCTCCCCAGACAGACCCTCCAATGTCTCCCCTCACAGGCTTTCTGAGTCCCCTTCACACTTCTTGTTTTACAAGAAGGTGGCTGAAACCCTCCAGCTCCCAATGGTTGAAGCTGCTGAGGAGGAGGAGGAGGAAGAGCCTGATTTTGTTGAGATGATAGACATCTCAGAGTCCAAAAGATTGTCTGTCCCTCTTCATAAGTCCTTCGGGAAACAGACAAAAAAGATTTTGCAGACACCTAACTCCTTACCTCCTGTGCATAAGAGGATGGACTGGAGGTATATGCGATCAGGCTCGGGTATGGAGTTTTTATACAGTCATTCAACCATGTTGGTGTAGTGTAGGCTGCAGCCTGTGACAGGGCTAACATTCCTTTGGCTTCGCACCCGCCAGACAAAGACTCCAGGAAGGTTGATGCCATGGCCAAAAAACAGTATTTGGCATCTTCTTTATGACTCAGGCAGGCTAACTACATGGCCAGGTACCAGAAGTCCAGGTGGGATAAGGTTCTGGAACTGGCTAAACAGATCCCCCCCCCCCAGCTAGCCAAAGAGCTGGAGGAGGTGGCTGCTGATGGAATCGATCGGTACAGTTGCATGCTGCTGTGGATTCCAATGATGTGGCATCAAGAGTCATGGCTACATCTGTGTCTCTCGGGAGACATGCTTGGCTCAGATGTGCCAGCCTTTCGGAGGATACCCAGGCTAAGGTTATGGATTTCCCTGTAGTGGGTAACTCTCTGTTTCAGAGCAGACAGAGGCTTACATGAAAAAAATGGATGAGTACCGGACCACCTACAGGAGTGCACAGGCCAAAGAGAGGCAAGCCACTCCTCAGAAGCAGCAGTCTAGGGGCAGGGGCAAGCCTTTCCACAGGCATTTCTCCCAAGCTCAGGCTTCCTCATCCTTCCCACAGAGGGGGTTCTTTCAAGGGAGAGGCAGGAGGGGGATGAGCAGGGCTGCGTACTCTTTCCAGTCCAAGGCTCCTGCCACGCAGACACTCAGATATGTCAGCCAGGGATGACTGCCCCATTTCAGTAGGAGGCAGGCTGGTTTACTACTTCCAGGCCTGGAAGTCTGTTACGTCAGACAGGTGGGTCCTGGAGGTAGTAAGCCAGGGACTGGCCCTCAGCTTCGAAAGGTTTCCAAAACTGAGGGCCAGGTCTTTTCCACCTGCATCCATCTCAGAAACCCTTGCTCTAGAGGCAGAGGTTTCTTCTCTTCTGGCTCTCAGAGCTGTAGAGAAAGTTCCTACTCAGCACAGGGCCAAAAGCCTGTACTCCAGGTACTTTCTAACCCCGAAAAAGATAGGGGGTAGCGACCCATCCTAGACTTAAGGTATTTGAACTAACACATTACAAAACCAAACTTCAAAATAGTGACTCTGGGAATGATTCTTCCCTCTCTAAGGCCAGGGGATTGGCTAGCATCCCTGGACCTCAAGGATGCCTATTTTCATATTCCTATCAGGTGCTCCCACAGAAAGTACTTTAGGTTCGAGTTGCCTTCAGGCCATTATCAGTTCAGAGCCATGCCCTTCAGCCTAACATCAGCTGCAAGGGTGTTCACAAAGTGCCTTGCAGTAGTGGTTGCCTTTCTCAGAAGGCAGGGTATCTCCATCTTCCCATATCTGGACGACTGGCTAATTGTAGGTCAGTCCTCCGACCAGGTCAGTTCAGCTCTACAAATCACTCAAGACTTGCTCAGTTCTCGGGGGTTTCTTCTCAATCTCCCAAAGTCTGTTCTCGAACCAGTACAACTTCTTACTTTCATAAGAATAGAGTTGGATACTATCCAAGCAAAGGCCTTCCTCCCTCTGCCGAGGGTAAAGGCCCTCGCAGATCTTGCCTCCTCTTTTCGACCTCTGGTCTCTCATCCAGCAAGGCAGTTTCTTCAACTCCTGGGCCACATGGCAGCTTCCACTGCAGTGGTGCAGGGAGCCAGATTTCAGATGAGGGACATTCAGTTTCACCTAAGGTCCTTTTGGTCTCAGAAAAGAGACTCTGTCACCAAATTGATTCCAGTGACTCAGACTCTGGTCCAAGCTCTCCAGTGGTGGCTGGACCAGGACAACCTCAGACAGGGTGTTCCATTTCTCTCTCAAGCCCCCTCAGTAGTCCTGATTACATATGCTTCTCTCCTAGGCTGGAGAGCCCATTTGGGAGCCCTCACAGCTCAGGGGGTTTGGGCTCCACAACAGTCTCTCTTTCATACCGTATCAATCTGCTGGAACTCAGGGAAGTTTTTCTGGCCCTTCAGGTCTTCTCGGAATCAGTCAGGGGCAAGGTGGTGCAGGTCAGGACAGACAACACCACCACAATATGGTAAATCAACAAGCAGGGAGGCACTCGGTCCACAGCCTTGTGCACAGAGACCATGAAACTGTGGTCTCTAGCCTATTCCCTTCAAACTTCCATGATAGCAATTCATCTCCCAGGAAAGGACAATGCACTGGCAGATGCTCTAAGCAGAATCTCCCAGGGACATCAAGAATGGTCCCTGCATCCTCACATCCTACAAGTCATTTTCACCAGACGGGGTATTCCAGAGATAGATCTCTTTGCAGCCCCAGACAATCACCAACTTCCTCTGTTTTGCTGCAGACCTCCAGTCCTGGGGACTGTTCCTCTGGATACTCTCATTCTAGACTGGAAGGGCAGGTTTCTCTATGCCTTCACTCCCTTCCCTCTGCTGTTCAGAGTCCTGATCAAAATCAGATCTCAACCCTGTACAGTGATACTGGTGGCTCCAGATTAGGCCAGACAGCCTTGGTATCCTCTGCTGCTGTCTCTGGCAGTGTCACGTCCCATGTCTCTTCCCAAGAGATGCAATCTCCTAACCTCCTCTCAGGGGAGGATCTGGTACCCCAATCTCCAGTCTCTCAACCTCAAGGCCTGGCTCTTGAGGAGTTAGAATATGCAGGCCTGCATCTTTCGCATGGAGTTCTGGATATCTTGAAGGTTTCCAGGAAACCTTACACTAGAAAAACTTATAATTCTAAATGGAAAAAAGTCAGCATTTGGTGTTCTCAGGCATTTCGCCTGATTCTGCAAATATTGCTACAGCCTTAGATTATCTGGTTCACCTTAATAGTCTAGGCCTTAGGCCTGCAACTCTGAAGGTTCACCTAGCAGCTGTCTCTGCATTCCTTTCAGCAGGGAAGGGCTCTTCCCTGGCATCTCATCCTGTTTTCAGTAAGTTCTTCAAAGGCCTGGTTCATATTAACCCTCCCTTTCGAGAGCCTACTTCGACTTGGGATCTTAATGTCTGCATTGTTCAGCTTATGCAGCCACCCTTCAAGCCTCTGGCTTCAGCCGAGCTTAAGTACTATACCTGGAAAACTGTTTTCCTGGTAGCTATTACTTCTGCCAGGTGGATTAGTGAATTACAGGCCCTGTCAGTTGAGCCTGACTTAATTTCCTTCCATAGGGATAAGGTGCTCCTAAGAACCAGTAGGAGGTTCTTACCCAAAGTGGTGTCAGATTTTCATCTGAACCAGTCCATGTCTCTTCCTGTGTTTTTTCACTGACCATTCTTCTTCAGGGGAAAGAAGGTTACACTGTTTGGATGTAAAAAGGGTTCTTAGATACTACATGTGTAACCCCACCTACAAATGGGGTTCCCAAAAAGTCTTCCTTGAGCTTGCCTAAATGCTCACTGCTAGGCTGGTGTCCTGCGTTTTAGCAGTTTAAATGTGATTACCAGAGACTGTATAGCCTCTGTGTACTGTCTCTTTAAGAGCTGCCTAATTGCAGCTAACGTAATCTGAGAGGGAGCTCTGTTGAAAGATGTAACTATTTACTGAAAATCATTTAGAGTGATACTGATAATATAGTTTGTCTAACCTGCTTTCTTTGTAGCAAGGACTGTTTTGTTTGACTCCACTATCTTGGTCCTGGACTGCAAATTGGACCAATAAGTACTGGTGGGACTAAAAATGTAGCCAGACTACAGGAGCTGTCAGAATTCAAAATATGTAGGAACTGTAGTTTGAACTTTTTGTGCCTTTTTTGCAACTGAAGGAGGAGCTCTTGCTTTGACTGACAGCCAAATCAGCCAACCAGATTGTTTGGATCTTGGGGAAGTCCCGGGCTCTTGCAGTTTTCAGTTAGATCTAAGCTGGAAGCTGAACAAGAAGGAGCTGAAGTGATTCTGAGAAGCAATCCTGAGTGGATTTGCATGGGAGAACTCTGAAAAGGCTAAGTTTTTGGCCTGCATGTCGGTGTGCTGCTCCTGAGAGGGAGAGAAGAGAATTATTTTGGACTAAATCCAAGTTTGTATGACTAAAGTAAGCTACTGAAGTGGGCCAGGCTCAACCTGAAGAAGATCGAAGATTTTGCTGAATGCGATCGGCCTATCAGGAGTTCCAGCTACCCCTAAGCTTCCGTGTGTTCAGAGACTTTGCGATTGTGACTGGGGAGTGCTCTGCCTGGTACAGTAGCATTCCCTTACATGTAAATGTGCTATGAGCTGCTAGTGGGGTCGTGAGTTAGTCCCCCAGTGTGTGAACTGTGTTCTGCTTGCTGGAAGCTGTATCCAGCCCAAAACGGACTGCATCCAAATTTGTCTCTATGCAGTCACCCACTGCACAGAGAAGCCATCGACGAGAGACCTGCCTGGGGATCAGCCCCCTGCTCCATGCTTGAACAGGAACGACACCTCTGTGACTCATGTGGACCCTGCTTCTCCTGACATTCCAGATCAACCACCTGCAGTCTCAATCTTGTCCCGCCTATGTCCAGTCTTGGGTATCATGAGTAAATACCAGGGTGGCTCCCTGCAACAACAGCTTAATCTGAGTGTGTCATCTGATTGTCTTGTTTCATTTCCTTTACGAACTGAGCCCTCTGGCTCCGGATTACAAATATTGTGTACTGTGCATGTTGTGTTTTCTATCACAGGGCCCCAACCAGCTGCAACCCGGGCAATGGTCCTGGCTAGCCCATCTCTTCTCCACCTGGGTACCCAGAGGTGGACTGTTGACTCAAAGTGCATGCATAACTGCTAAATTAATAAAACCTTTAAGCTAATTAACCTGATTTTGCCCCTCCCTTGTTCAAGTCCCCTGAATAAATCAGATCTAACTTTTTCTGCATGTAATCTGACTGTGGTTCCAGTTTGTGCTCAAAGTACTGTACAGTTGCTATTTGCTGTGCATAACCTTGTTTTACAGGGGGTCCCTAGAGTCGAGCCAGAGGAACCAGCCCTGGTGGTAAGTGCAACCAGTGTGGGTACTTGTGTGGTGTACTACGGGTATTGTGAAAGTGATTGTTGTACAGTGTTCAGGCCATTAGACGGGAAAGACGGGGTTACAGTGTTGTGGAGGGCTGTGCCCAGGTTAGCTTGACCACTACCAACCCTGCTCTCCGAGTGGAGGCACCCGTTTCAGAACTCAAGCCCCTTAACCTGCTACTAGCCAAGCAGGCAGGGATAGTAGCCCTTGGGATAGCACCACCTAGGGGTTACACATAGAGCATGCTGAGGCACACAGGCATGATTCTCTTCAACTGTTTCTCACTTATGGTGAAGTGGGAAAAGGTAAGCCTGCTACTAAAAGGAGTATTGCCAGGCGGATTGTCTCTTGTATACAATTCTGCAATGACAAATTGGGCAAAACACCCCCTCCAGGCCTGAGGGCTCACTTGACTAGGGGTACAGCTGCCACACTGGCTGTGGCCAGAGATATACCCTTGCTAGAAATCTGTAAAGCAGCCACCTGGAAAACGGTCCATACATTCACCAAGCATTGGACATCCAGGCTTGGAGGGATGCTAGGTTTGGCACAGCAGTACTGCAGAGCCTTTTTCCAAAGTAGGTTCTGCATTCCCTCCTCCATAGGGAACTGCTTGGTAGTCTGCATATGGTCAGAATACAGCAAGATTTCATGTTGTTTGAAGAAAAAATTACTCACCATAGCAATGTTGTTTCTTCTAATGGAGTCTTGCTGTATTCTGACCTCCCTTGCTGCTGCCACTCTCAGAACCTAGTTTTTGGGAAGTGGGCTGGCAGGTACAGTATTGCACCTCAGGGGTGTACCTTGTACCCTCTCTCTTAAGGGTGGGGTAGTTGTTTTATGGTTGTTGTTGTTCTGTCTATATATATATATATATATATATATATATATATATATATACATATATAGTAACTACCTTTTTTTTCTTGGGTTCTCGACTTGAGTCTTTTTGGGCCCAAATTGTTGCCTTTGGCTTTAAGTAAACAATTTCCACTTTCAAACAACATGAAGTCTTGCTGTATTATGACATATGCAATGAGTCCCAACCTTCGAACTGCTCCGGAGGTGAAAGAGTTAACTTTCCATGCCAGGCATGGAACTTTGAGTGCGAGCTCGTTTGTGAAAACTCTGTCTGTTCTTCAAATTCAAACTGTCAGATTCTTTACTCCGCCTCACTGAACAGTCGCTCCGGAGATTTCTCCTTCTGCTCAGTTCATTTTGTCAGTTAAAGTATTTATTTTTCGTTTTTTTAACTGAATTTAAACCGCAACCGGTCAGTTCAAGCTCTGTCTGGGTATTGTAAGTACTAGATAGGTTTTATGTTTACTTCTGTGTGGAACTTGTAAACGGTATTGTCGGTTCGGTTTGAACCGATCAGGTTGTTGCAAATACATTAATCTGTCTTTTAGAGTGCGGTTCCCGGTTCTTATCGGTTCTAAAAAAAAAACGGATTTCATTACGGTTTTTTCCACGACCCGTGACACAGTTGGGAACCGATAAGAGAGTCTTGCTTGGCGGATTGCCATAAACGGGCAAGTTTTGGTTAGGCTGGCACTATGTCTGAGAAACCCAAAAGAAAAACCGGGCCCACTGGGTTTCAACACTGCAGTGTTTGTGGGGAAGCCTTTGCCAAGGCTGACTCCCACACCACCTGTGTTTATTGTCTGGGGTTTGACCACCTCAATGCAGACTGCCAGATTTGCAAAATTTTCCTGCAGCTACCCTGGATAAGAGAGTTGGTAGGCTCAGGGAAGGGAGGCCAAGAAGTCCGCTGACCCGGATGGCCAGCCCGGTTCGGTTGTAACTGAACCGGAGGGAGTGCCCTCTGACCAGGGCGAGACTTCCTCGGGCAAAAGGAGAGCTGACTCTGAGGAGTCAGTTCCAGCAAAAAGGACTAGAAAATCAGCAGGTTTGGAGCCAAATTTCCTCTCCAACCGCTGAAGAAATAGCCAAAGCGATTAAAATTGTCCAGTCGGTTTCCCCGGTTCTGACCAAACCGGCACCATCAGGTAAGCGTACGGTTCGGTCGGTTCCACCGGTTCAACAATATGATTTAGAGGAATTTTATGAACCGGAGGAGGGGGAAGAGGAGTATGAGGAGAGTGAATGTGGATTTGAAAGTCTGGATGTGCCCATTGAACTGGACATCTCCCCAGACAGTCCTTCAGGAGTGTCTCCTCCTAGGCTTTCTGAGTCCCCTCTCATTTTATGTTTTATAAAAAAGTGGCTGAAACCCTCCAGCTCCCTATGGAGGAAGCTGTGGATGATCAAGAGGAGCCTGACTATGTAGAAATGATGAATATTCCAGAGTCTAGGAGACTGTCTATTCCTTTGCATAAATCTTTTGGGAAACAGACAGTAAAAATTCTAAAAACTCCTCACACTATACCTCCTGTGGATAAAAGAATGGACAAGAGGTACACATTGTCAGGCTCTATCTGAGTTCCTTACACAACAATGCAGCCATGTTGGGGTAGTGCAGGCTGCAGCCTGTAATAAGGCAAATATTCGCTTGACTTCACACGGCCCTGACAAGGACTCCAGGAGGATTGATGCCATGGCAAAGAAACAGTACATGGCATCATCCGTGGGACTCAGACAGGCAAATTATATGGCTTATGTTGCTAGATACCAGAAATCCAGATGGGATACTGTTATGGCTCTAGCAAAACAGGTCCCTGGCCAGTTTGCCAAGGAGCTGGAGCAGGTGGCTGCTGATGGTATTGAGGCATCTATGGTGCAATTCCATGCTGCAGTGGACTCTAATGATGTGTCATCAAGAGTCATGGCTACATCTGTGGCACTTCGGAGAATGGCTTGGCTCAGATGTACTAGCCTGTCACAGGATACCCAGACTAAGGCCATGGATTTTCCTGTTGTGGGTAATTCTCTGTTTGGGGAGCAGACAGAGAATTAAATTAAGAAAATGGATGAGTATAGGACCACCTATAGGAGTGCACAGGCCAAGGAAAAGCAGGCCACTCCTCAAAGGCAGTCTTCCAGGGGCAGGGGCAGGCCTTTTCATAGGCCTTTTTACCAAGCTCAGGCCTCCTCTTCAGCTTACGCCCAGAGGGGTTCTTTAGAGGGAGAGGCAGACGGGGTACAAGCAGACCTGCTTCTACCCCTCAACCTAAAGCCCCTGCCAAGCAGGCACCCTGATGGGGTGGCCAGGGCCGATTCTCCACTACCTGTAGGGGGCAGGCTGGCTTACTTTGTCCAGGACTGGATGTCTTTAACATCAGACAAGTGGGTCCTGCAAGTAGTAAGCCAGGGACTGGTTCTCAGCTTCAAAAAATTTCCAAAGATGAGAACCAGGTCCTTTCCACCTGCAAATCCATCAGAGGCACTTGCCCTAGAGACAGACGTTTCTACCCTCCTGGCTCTCAGAGCTGTGGAAAGGGTTCCACCCCTACACCAGGGCAAAGGGTTGTACTCCAGGTACTTCCTTACCCCAAAAAAGACAGGAGAATGGCAGCCCATCCTGGATCTCAGATACCTAAACAAGCACCTTTTAAAACCAAAATTCAAAATGGTGACTCTGGGAATTATTTTACCCTCTCTAAAGCCAGGGGACTGGCTAGCGTCCCTGGACCTCAAGGACGCCTACTTCCATGTTCTTATAAGAAGCTCCCATCGAAAGTACCTCAGATTCGAACTGCCCTCAGGCCATTACCAGTTCAGAGCAATGCCCTTCAGCCTCACCTCGGCCCCGAGGGTATTCACAAAATGCCTGGCAGTAGCAGTTGCCCACTTAAGAAGGCAAAAGACTGCCATCTTTCCTTACCTGGACGATTGACTCATAGTAGGCCAGTCTCCAGACCAAGTCAAATTACATCTTCGGGTAACTCAGCAACTGCTCACATCTCTAGGTTTCTCTCAATCTTCCAAAGTCAGTTCTAGAGCCTGTCCAGGTTCTCACCTTCATAGGTGCAGAACTGAACACAAAAGGGGCAAGAGCCTTCCTTCCTCTGGAAAGAGTAAGGACCCTGGTCTCTCTGGCCTCCTCTTTCACCCTGCAGGTCTCTCGACCAGCAAGGCATTTTCTGCAGCTCCTGGGGCACATGGCTGCTTCTACAGCAGTAGTGCAGGGAGCAAGATTTCAGATGAGGGACATCCAGTTCCATTTGAGAGCCTTTTGGTCTCAAAGGAGAAACCCTCTATCCAAATTGATCCCAGTGACTAACCCTGATCCAAGCCCTTCAGTGGTGACAGGACCAGAGCAATTTGAGACAGGGGGCCCCCTTCACCCCCTCAGTCTCACTCCTTAATCCAGATGCATCCCTCTTGGGGTGGGGAGTTCACATGGGTGACCTCACTGCCCAGGGATTGTGGTCCCCTCAGGAATCTCTGCTCCACATCAATCTGTTGGAACTCAGAGCAGTTTTTCTAGCACTTCAAGTTTTTTCCAGATCTGTTCAGAACAAAGTTGTTCAGGTCAGAACAGACAATACCACCATAATGTGGTACATCAACAAGCAAGGGGGCACTCGGTCTATGGCCTTGTGCACGGAAACGATGAAGTTGTGGTCTCTGGCTTACTCTCTGAACACCTTCCTTATTGCAGTTCACCTCCCAGGCAAGGACAATGTCCTGGCAGATGCTCTCAGCAGGATTTCCCAGGGCTGTCACGAATGGTCACTGGATCCCCTAGTACTGGACGTAGTATTTGCCAGATGGGGCACCCGCAGATAGATCTTTTTGCAGCCCCAGACAATCACCAACTTACCCTTTTTTGCTGCAGGCCCCCAGTGTTGGGCTCAGTCCCTCTGGATGCCTTCCTTCTCAGTTGGGAAGGGAAGTTTCTCTATGCCTTCCCCCTTCCTCTTCTGTTCAAGGTGCTAGTCAAAATCAGATCTCAACCCTGCAAGATGATCCTGATTGCTCCAGATTGGGCCAGACAGCCCTGGTACCCACTCGTTATGTCCTTAGCAGTCCACCTTCCCCTGTGTCTTCCCAGGAATCACAATCTGTTAACCTGTGCTCAGGAGAGAGTTTGGTACCCGAACCTCAGATCTCTCAATCTCAAGGCCTGGCTCTTGAAGAGTTAGAGTTCGCTGACCTACACCTCTCCCAAGGTGTATTGGATATCTTGAAGGCTTCTAGGAAGCCTTCCACCAGGGCTACTTATAATTCCAAATGGAAGAGATTTTCCATATGGTGCTCTGACAAGCATATCTCCCCAGAATCTGCTGACTTACCCACAGTCCTGGATTATATGATGCATTTGAATACTCTGGGGCTGAGACCAGCTACCCTAAAAGTTCACCTGGCAGCCGTGTCTGCTTTCTTATCAGCAGGTAAACCCTCTTCTCTTTCAGCTCATCCTGTATTCTCCAAGTTTTTCAAGGGGTTGCTTCACACCAACCCCCCATTCAGGGATCCTGCCCCTGCCTGGGATCTTAATATTTGCATTGCCCAGCTTATGCAACCCCCTTTTGAGCCCTTGTCTTCAGCAGAGCTTAAGTACTTGACTTGGAAAACTGTGTTTTTAGTAGCCATCACTTCTGCCAGGCGCATAAGTAAATTACAAGCATTGTCAGTGGAGCCTGATTTTATCTCCTTTCATAGAGATAAGGTGGTCCTCAGGACTAACAGAAAGTCCTTGCCTAAGGTGGTTTCAGACTTCCACCTTAATCAATCTATGTCTCTCCCCTGTGTACTTCACTGACCATTCCTCCTCTGGCGAGAGGAGACTGCATAGTTTAGATGTCAAAAGAGCCCTTAGTTACTACATAGAACGTACCAAGGGTCACAGGTTTGACTCCCTCCAACTGTTCCTCACTTATGGTGAGGTTGGTAAAGGGGAAACCTGCCACTAAAAGATCCATTGCCAGGTGGATTGTCTCTTGTATCCAATTTTGCTATGAAAAACTGGGTAAGGTTCCTCCCTCAGGCCTGAGGGCTCACTCTACCAGAGGTACAGCTGCGTCTCTGGCTGCTGCCAGGGACATCCCTATCCTAGAGATATGTCAAGCAGCTACCTGGAAAACAGTTCACACTTTTGCAAGCATTACTCCCTGGACATCCAGGCTAGGAGTGATGCTCGGTTTAACACAGCTGTGCTTCAGAGCCTATTTCCTAAGTAGGTTCTGTCCCTCCTCCATAGAGTACTGCTGTGTAGTCTACATATGTCATAATATAGCAAGACTTCATGTTGTTTGAAGAAAAAATTACTCACCTTAGTAATGTTTCTTCTAATGGAGTCTTGCTATATTATGACCTCCCCTGCCTGCCCCTCTCAGAACCTCTGCTTTTGGGATGTGGGTGGGCAGTGCAGTGTTGGCACTTAGTAGATGCCCACCTTTGTTTTTTCACCCCTCCTTTTTGGGGTGATTGGGTGTTGTGTTTTTCTTTTTTTGGATCCCCTGACTTGAGTCTTTGTTTTGGGACCAAAAAATGTGGTCATATATTTAGTAGCCAGTTGGCTAGTGTAGGTTTACAGCTTCCACACAGAACCTTAGTGAGTTTTGCTTGTAAAGATCTGACAGTTTGAGTTTGAAGAACAACAGACAGAGTTTTCAACCGAGCTCGCGCTCAAAGTTCCATGCCTGGCATAGAAAGTTAACTCTTTCACCTCCGGAGCAGTTCGAAGGTTGGGACTCACTGCATATGTCATAATATAGCAAGACTCCATTAGAAAAAACAACCTTACTAAGATGAGTAATTTTTTCTTGTGTACTAGTTAGTTTGCTCATAAGGATCTGACAGTTACACTGGTAAGTACCAGAGACAGAGGTTTGAAAACTGAGCTTGATCTCAACGTTCTATGCTTCTGCATAGAGTTAACGCTCTCCTCTCCGGGGCAGTTCAAGTGCTAGGGCTGACTGCATATTGTCAGAATACAGCAAGACTCCATTAGAAGAAACAACATTACTATGGTGAGTGATTTTTTCTTCCCCCCCCAGTCATCCCGTGCTCCCTTCCAATTCTTCCACCATTGGGGTGGTGCTCAGCATTATTTAGGGTAAAATCTCCTGCAGGTCGGGGCGGATACCTTGTAGGAGCGGCCGGACTGGTAGCCTTTCCCGGCTGTGTCTCCACTAGAGCAAGACTCTACCTTTTTGCCATGAGAACTGGAATCCATCCTGTCTGTCACCGGGACCAAGCTATTCCCAAGGGAAGTTGTGTATCCAAGAGGGACTGTGAACACATACTGTAGATCTCCTAGTTCTAAGGTTTGACGTCCCAGAGAGAGAGAAAGAGATCTTCGGTGAAAGCAGGTCTCTTACCCTTTTTCTCTTTTTTTCCCCCAACTCCCCCCTTTGTTGACTGTTGACATGGTTGCATTGAGTCTGAACTGGGGGTTTTCTTTGCTGGGTACTCCACAGATCCATTAGATGCAGTCCCAGTTGAATGCCCTTCTCCCTTTTTCTGCTACCATGGAGAGGGGAGTAGCTGTCAATGCCTTTCGGACCTTCCCGGTCCAGACCTTCTACGGGTATACAATCGGGTACCGGATGGAGCAGGCAGGTATCCATCAAGTTACCAGTCAGATTACTGACGACCGACTCTCCCACACTAGTACTTGCCCCAGGCACCCACTTTGCCCAGGTGAATTTATTTTCTGCTCCCACTCAACTGACCTTCCGGTAGGGATTTTTTTCTATTAAGGATCTAGGCAAAGGGAATGGCTTTGGCACTTTTTGTCCCTGTCTGCCCTAGACAGATCGATCTTACCTCGAGAAACAGCTCTTGCAGCAGGTTACATTATAAGGACTGAAGCCGGCAGACACCAGCACCCCATGGAAAAATTCTAGCTTGCAGTATCCAGCAGGGGACCGCCCCCGACGTCGGCTCCGCCCCTGACGTCAGGCATCATATAAAAGGGGGTGGTCCCCCAGCATCCCCAGTTCTTTTCTCGCTGTCGACTCACCAGCATTGGCCTCATGGACGCCTTGAACAGATGAACGACGCGTGAAATCTCAAAAAATCCTATTATTTTCAAAATTCATTTCTACTTCTCTTACTCCTCCTACTGAAGGACACCCCTCCAAGTGTGCCTGCGGAAATCAGATTCCGTTTATGGACCGCCATATGGCCTGCATGCGGTGCCACTGCCCAGAGCACAATACACAGGCCTGTCCTATTTGCCAACAATTCAACAGCGGGACCAGGATCCGCTGCCAAAAGGCCCTCCAGGGATTCCTTCTGGAAGAAAAACTCAAACAGATGGAAAAAGGCCCTACCTCCAGGGGGGAATCCTCCCATAAATCGGGGAAACACCGGGACAAGCATCGGGACATGGGTAGGTCTAGATCTCCTAGTCGGGCCTCTGAGCCTAGAGCCAGTTCCGTCTTTTCTCTTGGGTGTGTGCCTTCTCCAGAAGTCTTGCTCTGGCTATAGGGATCTCTGCGCAAGTTACCCAGACTCTGGGGGGAGACCAGGGACCTTTTTCCCTGGGTCTCCTTACAGAAAAAAGACCAATGGTTTTCTTCCACTCGGGCAATCCTGGAAGTCCAGGACTTTTTTCCCTGCCCAATACTCCAGGTACTGAGATTATTATCCAACCCGTTGGAGTGGGGCTTGGGTGGCCCTTTTTTTTTCGATCATTATCCTCTTGTCTGCCTTATCTGCTATCTTATCTTGATAGGCAGAGACACACTGGCCTATTGGGGGATCCTCCCTTCATTTTTCTTGACAGAGGTCCTCAAGTTACTCTCTCTTCTTCCGCAATCCCTCCCTCTGTGAGTTTTATGCTTCACTACTGCCTCCCTTTGAACAGACAGCTACCCTCTGTGAGTTTTATGCTTCACTACTACCTCCCTTTGAACAGACAGCTACAGTAGCTGGGGTTGACGCTGCCTGTCCAGGGGGAGGAGGGTTGCCCCAGCCTGAAGGTTATTCATTGCTAGGGTTATATCGCAAATTAAAAACATGTATTTTCCAGTTAGGCGTGGTTCTCCTGTGCACTAGGGAAACGCTCAGTTTTTAGTGTTGTTACACTAACAGGTCAAAGGAAAGTCCATAAATGCGATCAGTATTTTCTATTACTTCACCCCTAAGGGTTATGGGGTGGTACGCTTCCTGCAGTGCCTGTCCGAATGGTGGGGTGACTGCACTTTCTTATTCTATTCTTTAAGGAATGTACCAACCCTCTTCCATGGGACGTCAAAGGAGCTTCCCATGGGGGTCTCAACTGCTTTTGTGGCCTTTCCAAATCAAGTCTTTCGCAGCTGTTTTTCATGCTGTGGCACCTTGGAGTTTCTTATCCTTTCTCCAAGTGTCCCCATCTGGACTGAGCCATCTTGGTTGGGAGTGAGTTCCAACCTAGCAGTCCTGTAGGACCTTTTCTGGACTAGGTCAGCTCGGGTTACCTCTTAGCAGTTTTCCAGCCTCCCAGGCTCCAGTTTTTACCCAACTGAGATTGACTGCTTGGAATTCAGTCCTATATGTTATGATCTACTGCAGGAACCCTCTCGAAGTAAGATAGTACAGTTACGTAAGAACTTACCGTAATCGTAGATCTTCAAGAGAGGTTCCTGCAGTAGGTCACCTTTTCCCCCATCCCTCTTTCCCCAAGATTTTTCTCCATGC
This sequence comes from Neoceratodus forsteri, assembly GCA_016271365.2. Lineage (NCBI taxonomy): Eukaryota > Metazoa > Chordata > Ceratodontiformes > Ceratodontidae > Neoceratodus > Neoceratodus forsteri. Next base: position 1,520,739,193 of record CM057452.1, read on the forward strand.
TCTTGCAGGCCATTCTGGATTGGGTTCTAGGAAGGCTATCCACTCCTCCTGTCGAAACCACTAGGGTCTCCGGTGGGAGAACTGGAATACGGGTGTGGGGACCGCTCATTATATAGGGTCACACTGATGTCCATCACGTGATACCGAGTGGGCGGTCCCCCGCCAGACACTGCTAGCAAAAGTTTGCTGTGTGGGCCTGACACCAGGGGGGCACAGTCCTATATGTTATGATCTACTGCAGGAACCTCTCTCGAAGATCTGTTGTTACAGTAAGTTGTTACGTAACTGTACTTTCTGGGCCAGCCCAGGCCAGCAAGGCATTTTCTTCAGCTCCTGGGTCATATGGTCTCCACCACAGCTGTGGTGCCAAGAACCAGATTGCAGATGAGAGACATCCAGTATCACTTATGGGCCTGCTGGTCCCCAAAGTGACATCCTCTCTCAAGGCTGGTCTCTGTGACAAAAACTCTGCTACAAGCTCTGGATTGGTGGAAAGAAATGGACAAACTTGGGAAGGGATTTCCTTTTAACAGCAGTTCCCCACAGCGGTCCTGACAACGGATGCCTCCCTTCTGGTTGGGGAGCCCATCTGAGAGACCTAACAGTAAGTAAGCAGAGTATGGTCCTCCCAGGAGTCCAGAGAGCAGATGAACCTCCTGGAACTAAGGGCAGTTTACCACCCCCTTCAGTTGTTCACTCCCCCCCCCCGGCAAAGGGTCAGTCAGTCCAAATCAGGACAAGACAGTACCACTACCATGTACTACGTCAACAAGCAGGGAGGCACAAGAGCCACAAAACAATGCACAGAAGCTATGAAGATCTGGAATCTGGCTTACTCCATGGAAGTGCAGCTGTTAACAGTCCACCTTCCAGGGAAGGACAGTGTCGTAGTGGATTCCCTTAGCAGGATCAGTCAGGGGCATCACAAATGGTCCCTGAACAAACAGGTGCTGGCCACAATCTTCAGGAGGTGGGGCACACCGGAAATAGACCTGTTAGTTTCCAGAGAGAACTATCAGCTTCCCCTGATTTGTTACAGGCCTCCAGCAGTGGGTTCAATCCCCACAGACACCCTGACTCTGGACGGTCAGGGAAGTTCCTGTATGCCTTCTCTCTATTGCTTCAAGTTCTCCTGAAGTTGAGCCCATCTGCAGCCATGAATCTTCCTGGACATAAGTCTCCACCACTCATTCACACTAGTGGGATTAGCGCCGGAGGCACTAAGACCCATCGGGAGCAAACTTTTGCTGGAGGGAGTCGGTAGCGAGCGGCGCTTCCAGCGAGACCACGGCGCTTGAAACAGCGGCTTCGGCGGTAATGACCATCTCGGCGACGACCCTCCAACCCTCCAGTTCCTTTTTTCCGCCCGCCGAGTGCGCTCAGTGACGACGCCGTCACTCAGTCGGGAGTCAAACTTCAAACTAGCGCATAGTTTTCAGTTTGTTTTGTAACTTTATCACGATAAGTAGTATCGCAATTTTCATTCTATTTTTCGTTAAATTTTCTAATATTTAAATTTTACTTGAAGAAGTCTCGGCCTACTGGACGGAGTCGACCATGAGCAGGTCAGGTGACGGTAGGGAGACTTCGTATGAAAGCTGTTCAGTCAGCCGGGCTGGGTCCGGTCAGCCTCCTTCTCCTCAGCGGGGTTCCGACAACGGTCAGTCCGATGCCCGGGGGGATGGGCGGTCCCCCCGCCGGCATAAAAATAAACGGTCGCATTCTCGGCACCGTTCGGCCTCGAGCTCTTCTTCGGCCCACAGGTCAAAAAAGAGAAGGTATCACCGAGGTCGCCCTATATGTTCGCGCCGACAGCCGGTTATCGCTGCTAGTTGCCGGTCTCCCTTCGGAGTCGCCAACTTCGGTAATCGTCGTCCCGACATCGGAGTCCCTCCCGCCTATAGGTAGGACTCCAGATGAGCAGTTTCATCAGTGGGCGCTCTTGTGGAGCAATGGGCTCGAGGTTGGTTCTTCTGCCTGGCTCGGTTGCCTCGGAGCCTCGGGCCCTCCGGCGACCAGGTAGGGCGGTTGGACCTTCCTATCGCGTGGCGCCTTCTTGGTGCCAGCGACTCCGTGCTAGTGTTTCCCCCTGGCTACGGTTGCGCTAGGGCCTCACCGATGCCCTTATCTCCTGGTTTTTTCCTTCTTCTAGCTTTCCAGGTTCCTGGGGCTTTTCCGGTGCCTTCGCAGGGTCTGGTTGGCTTGTCAGCGCCATTTTCGGTGCCGCTGGTCTTGCGGCGCTCGCTCGCGGGCGCCTGGGGTCTCGCGGGCGCCGCCGGTGGTGCCGTTGATAGGGCGGCGCCGCCTGGTGCTGCTCGCTGTGCCGATCGCGTATCGTCTCATCAGCCTACGCGTCGTTGCCGGTCAGCACAGGCGCTACCGTCCGCTGCACCACCGGGGCGCTGCGGGTCACAGGCCCTTCGGCACCGCGGCGCCTCCTTGGTGCCGCTCAGCCCGCTTTGCCGCCGTCTCGGCGCCGGCAGCCCTTGGGGACTCTCCTTGTTTTTCTGCTATTTCCTCCTCTCCTAATTTTCACTCCTTTCCTGTCCAAACAGTCCTTTCTGGACCATCAGGAGATGATGTTGAGCCTGACCCAGACCTTCGGTTGGGTGATGAAGTGGAGAAACAGGATCTTTCTTTGCTACAGAGCCTGTGGTCGAGGACCTGTCCTTTAAGTCTCTGTTGAAGAACCTGGGATCCACTCTTTCTCTCCAGACTACAGACATCGATCCTGGGAAGATATTAAGACTCCAGTATCTTCATGCTTCGGAGATCCCTACGGATTTGACTCCTCCGATCCAGTCTTCCTTCGAGACGCTGTCTCAAATGGTATGGAATAATCCTGCTCTTATTCCCTCAGTGGCTAAATCCATTGATAAGAAGTATTCAGCTCCCAAGGATCGTCCCATTTTGGCATCCCAAGCCTTTGTGGATCCTATTGTAGTCCTGGCAGAGAATGACAAGGTCGTTCTTCCTCAAACTACTACAGCTCGACCTATTAACAAAGAGTCTCGTAAGATTGATACATTAGGTAAGAGAGTCTTTGCTGCCTCCACTCTAAGTATGCGTATTGCCAGTTATCAAGGCTATTTTTCTCAGTATGAGTATATCCTGTGGCACTCTATGAAAAGAATGGTTGAAGCTCTTCCAGATTCGGATTCCAAGTCAGAGCGCTCTTCTCACCGTTATTAGAGGTATTGAGTCCAATAACCAACAGGTCAAAGCCGCCATGGACGCTTTCACACTGCTTCTCGCTCAGCAGCCGCTGATTTGTACCGGCGCCATTCCTGGCTGCGTACTTCTGGCTTCACGAATGATGCTCAGCAGCAGGTGATGGCGCTGCCTTTTGATGGCTCCTTTCTTTTTGGCCCTCAGGTGGAGCAAGCCTTAGAGGCCACTCAGAAGACTAGATCGGCCATTAAGTTGGCCAGACCTCCGCCTGTCCCCTCTCGGGGCATGTGAACAGACGCAGTTTCATAGTCGCAGTCCTTTCGAGGCAGAGGCAGGGAAGCTTCCATAAAGCCAACCTGCCCAACCTCAAAAGAAGACGCAGCAGAAAGCGTGAGGGCCTAAAGCTCCCAGTGCTACCTTATGAGTCGCTGGCCCAAGTTCCATCCACTCTGCCCGAGGTGGAACTTTCTCCTCAGTGGAGGTCGTCTGATGTACTTCTACAACCAGTGGAAGTCCATAATTTCGGACAAATGGGTCCTCGGATAATTAGCGAGGTTATTCTCTCAATTTCTTGAAACCCCCAATTGTCCTCCCAGACGACAACCCAGGTTGTCGCCTCTCAGTCAGACCTCCTCACCGCGGAGATCCAGGGCCTTCTGAACAACAGGGCAATAGAACTGGTGCCCCGCATCTGCGTAAACACAGGGTTCTCCCATTACTTTCTGGTTCCAAAGAAATCTGGGGATGCGCCATTCTAGACCTCAGAAAGTTAAACAAATTCCTCCCAGGGAGAATTCAAGATGATTTCCCTAGGTACCTGTTACCCTTGCTGCATCAGCACGACTGGCTGGCCTCTCTGGATATGCAGGATGCTTACCAGCATATCCCGTCACCCGACCCACGCAGTTCCTCAGGTTTGTAGCTTTGGGTCAGCATTATCAGTTCAAGTCCTGCCCTTTGGGCTATCCTCGAGCGGTTTTACAAGTGTTGTGCAGTTCTCGTGGAGCATCTCAAGAAAAGTCGGACTCAGTGTTTCCCTACCTGGACGATTGGCTTCTAGCAAGCCCTTCCGTCCAAGGGACACTTTGGCTTGAGTGCAAGCGACTTCTCGTCTTCTCACGTCCTTGGAGTTCTGCTGAATTTGAAAAATCTCACTGCAACCTCCCAGAGGCTCCTTTTCATAGGGACGCTTCTAGACACCTCTTCAGCGAAGGCTTTCCTTCCAGAGGACAGAAGACTCGACATCCTTCGAATGGCCCGTTACATCAGGGAGAACCAATCGGTTACAGCTCTCTCGATGCAACGCATGTTGGGTCTCATGGCTCCTCAGTCTTCACTGTCCCTCTGGCCCGACTGCACATGAGAACCACCCAATGGATGCTCTCCACTCAGTGGTCCCGACCTCTCACCCCAGTCTTATCCCATCAAGTGGCGGGCCCCTTGAGGTCTCTCACCTGGTGGTCTCAAGAGAGCAATCTCCTGGAAGGATTCCCTTTGCTCCCCGGATCATCAGATCTCCATCACCACAGGCGCATCGCTAATGGGATGGGGAGCTCACTGTCTCTCCTCCACACTCAAGGTGTATGGACTCAGTTCAAACTCATCTCCACATAAATGTCCTGGAGATGAGAGCGGTCCTCTATGCAATCCGAGCTCTGAAGGATGTCCTTTGTCACAAGAACATTCTCCTTCAAGCGGACAACAAAGCAGTGATGTATTACATCAACAAGCAGGCGGTGCTCATTCTTATCCCTTTGCAGGGAAGCAATGAGGGTGTGGGAGTGGTGCTTGGAGCACAAGTCTCTGATTCAAGCGGTTTATCTGCCGGTATACAAAAGCGACCTAGCAGATCACCTCAGCAGAACGGAGGCAGACCCTCACGAGTGGTCTCGATCCAGCCGTAGCTCGGTCCCTGTTCAAAGAGTGGGGGCGCCAGACCTGGACCTTTGCATCCCCACTCAGCATAAAACTGCTCTCTTCTGCTCCAGAAATCCAGGGCCTGGCATTTTCTGTCAGGATGCGTTCAGGCTGCGGTGGACAAAGCGCTTTCTTACGCCTTTCCACCGCTTCCTCTAATCCAGAGTACTCCTCAAGTTCGAGTCTCAGGGGACCAAGATGATTCTCATTGCTCCTTCCTGGCCTCGGCAACTATGGTTTCCTCTACTCAACAGTATGTTGGCAGCCTCTCCGAGACCACTTCCTTTGCAAATCAGTCTTTTGACTCAGGGTTCGTTGGTCCATCCCAACCTGAAATCACTTCACCTTCATGCTTGGCTCCTGAAGAGATAGAAGTGAATCGGTTCAACGTCTCTCGTAGAGTCTCAGACATCCTTCTGGCTGCTCGGAAGCCAGCCACCCAACGTCACGCTTCCAAATGAAACATTTTTTCTCTCTGGTGTGCAAAATCCTCTTGGAATCCCTTTTCCTGTCCTCCTGGCAAGGTTCTGGAGTATCTTTTGGACCTGTCAAACTTAGGTCTTCAGTACTCCACAGTTAAAGTTCACCTTAGTGCCATCTCAGCGTTCCATGAGCGGTTTCTTCCTTAACTCTGGCTCAGTTACCTATGGTGAAGAGATTTCTTAAGGGGATTCTCCATACCAGACCCCCTGTTAAGCGTCCAGTTGCAGCCTGGGACATTAACCTGGTGCTGGACATGCTCACTCGGAAGCCTTTAGAACCCTTAGCTACCTGTGAGCTAAAATTTCTTACCTGGAAGACTGCCTTCCTGGTGGCCATTACCTCAGCCCGCAGGGTCTCTGAGATTCATGCCCTGGTTACGGACCCTCCGTATACTGTATTCCATAAGGACAAGGTAGTTCTCCGTACTCATCCTAAATTTCTTCCCAAGGTTGTGTCAGAATTCCATCTAAACCAACCTCTGGTACTTCCAGCTTACTTACGCTAATTTCCAAAATGAAGGGAGCAGGCTCTTCATTCCTTGGATGTTAAGAAACCTTGCGGTTCTATTTAGATAGAACCAAGGATATTCGTAAGACTCAGCAACTGTTCGTTTCTTTCAGCGACACCCGGCTGGGTCAACCTGTACGCTATTAGATGCATCTCTTCATGGTTAGTGGCATGCCTTCGTCATTGCTATTCCATGGCTCAAGTTAAATTAGAAGGTAAGTGTACGCTCACTCTACTGGGGGCGATCCAGAGCATCTAAGCGGAAGTTCGCAATGTTCCAATTGCAGATATATGCAACGCCGCCACCTGGAGCTCAGTGCATACCTTCGTTAAGCACTATGCACTGGATGTTCATGCTAAGCGACATTCCGCGGTCGGCAGAACTATCCTTAATGAGCTTCTATCTTAGGCCAGCGTGAGCTCTGGCTCTCCTGCACGCCCTTTGGGGATTATCAGCTTGGTACTCTCCGCTAAGTGTGAATGAGTGGTGGAGACTTATGTCCAGGAAGATAGGAAAATTACGTACCTACCGTAATTCTTGATCTTCTTGGACGATCTCCACCACTCATTCCCCGCCCACCCTCCATCCCCGAGCTCACCGCTGTATTGGTCTTCACTCCCTCAAATCTTTGGGCCGTGAGGACTTCTTTACCCAGACCCTTCTTACACGGGTCATCTACGGACTATCTTATGTCCGTTTTTAATATTGGGTTTACTCTTTACGTTGATTTGCGCTGCACCTCCTTGGTAAAAGTACAGGGGCGGTTTGGAGGTGGAAATCGCCCGAGATGGTCATTCACTCATTGAGCCGCTTGCTCAAGGCCGCAGGTCTCGCTGGCGCCTGTCTCTCGCTACCACCCTCCAGCAAAAAGTTTGCTCCCGATGGGTCTTAGTGCCTCCGGCGCTAATCCCACTAGTGTGAATGAGTGGTGGAGACTCGTCCAAGAAGATCAAGAATTACGGTAGGTACGTAATTTTCCTTTTTAGTGGCTCCAGACTGGGCTAGACAGCCCTGATACTCCCTGCTACTGGTTCTGTCCACCAAACAGTCCATTCATCTCTCACAGAGACAACCTGCTGACCATGTCTCAGGTCAGAATAGCCTTTCTGAACCTCAAATCACTACGCCTCAATGCTTGGTTCTTGAGGAGTTCGAGTTCTCTGATTTTCAGTTTTCGGAAGAGGTCCTCAGGGTTTCCAGGAAGCCTGCTACCAGAAAGACATATGCTTCCAAATGGAAAATATTTTCCCTGTGGTGTGCTCCTAACAGCTCAGTCCCTTATAGGCAGACCTGCCCATACCTCTGGACTACTTGGTTCATTAACAGGCTTTTGGCCTCCGGCCATCCATCCTTAAAGTACATCTGGCAGCTATTTCTGCCTCTGTTCTGCAGCAAAGTAGAAACCAAGGAAAAATATAGGTTAGTAAAAGAGGATCTGAAGAGGACAGAACCAATGGGTTACTGCAAATACGATGGAGTTGAACTTAGATAAATGCACAGTACTGCACTTGGGAAGAAACAATCCCAGGAGACCATATTCACTTATGCAGACCCAATTACCAGGAGTCAATAACGAAAGGGATTTAGGTATCTTGATTGACGTCTCTGTGGACATGCATGCCCACATAAGAAAATCTACACAGACATGTAACAAATTTATTAACATCATTAGAAAAACCTTTATTACAAGGGATGAACAGAGCATCATGAATCTGTTTAAGGCGTACATTAGACCACACATTGACTATGACTCACCATTATGGGCCCCTTACAAAAAACAGGACATAAACCTATTGGAATTTGTGCAGACATAGTCCACAAAAATGATATCGGGTTTAACTAACAAAACTTATTATGCACGGCTAACCAGCAGATTAAAGCTAACAACCACTGAACAAAGGAGAATGAGAGGAACCTGTCTCCAGTTTTTTCAAATGGTAAATGGCAGAGAATTATTCACCATTTGTGGACTTAATCCATATCCTAGACCCAAGAACTCAGATGCCATAACAGGCAGATTGAGATTCCTAAGGTTAATATGGTTAAGAAGGAACAATACTTTACCATCAAGGGTGCCAGATTATGGAACCAACTCCCCCAATACTTAGTTCAGATCACTGATTTCCATGAATTTAAAAGGGAACTAGATAAATACATGGGATTCTAAATATCCACATGGTGTGGGAGACCATCTAGATGGGTTATTCTTCCTTCTGTCTACAAATACCAAGATGTTTCAGCAGGTAATGAGAAAATGGTGACTTCACACCTCATTTTCAAGAAATTCTTCAAGGGTCTGCTGCATCTGTATCCAGCTGGTAGGGAACCATTCTCTCCGTGGGATTTGGATTTGTGTATAGCCAAGTTCATGGAACCTCTCTTTAAGCCCATGGCTACTGTGGACCTGAAGTATGTCACCTGGAAGGCAGTCTTCTTGGTGGCCATAACTTCTGCCAGGAAGGTATGCGAGCTGCAGGCACTCTGCACTGACCCTAACTACATTATCTTCCACAGAGACAAGGTGGTCCTTCAGACTAACAGGAAATTCCTGCCCAAAGCGGTGTCCGAGTTTCATTTGAACCAGTCCATCACTCTCACACTGTTTTTTTTTTTTTACAGCGAAATCCAGTACTGGTGAGCAGAGACTCCACAGTCTGGATGTTAAGGGGGCACTCCTTTACTACCTGGACTGCATTAAGGAACTCGGGTCCTCCCACTTACAGCTGCTTCTCACATACGGTGAAGTGGGCAAGGGGCCTCTAAGAGGATCACTGCTCACTGGATAGTCTCCTGCATCCAATTCTGCTACAATAAAGCTGGCAAGCAACCACCAGAAGACCTCAGGGCACACTCCACTTGTGGCACTGCTGCCTCTGTGGCAGCTGCAAGGGATATTTCCTTGTTAGAAATTTGTACAGCAGCTAGCTGGAAAACTGTACACACCCTTTACAAAGCACTATTACCTGAATGTACAGTCTGGAAGAGATGCCAGGTTTGGCACTGATGTTTTGCAGAACCTTTTCCCTAAATAGGTTCTGTAACCAGCCTCCCAAGTTACTACTTTGCAGTCTGACTACGTTAAGCGTAGTGATAGATTCCTGGGGTTTGAAGAAAAAATTACCATAGTGATATTGTTTCAAGCCCCAGGAATCCCTCACTAAGCTTATTAATGCAGTTAGCCGTCTAGGTTTTGCTGCCCTGGAGAGTGTGGAATTTATGCAAATGAGAGAACATGGAATGCTGTTTGAACTTTGCCCTTGAGGTGGCGTTGCATTCTGCTGCCTAATGTCAGATCTTTTTCTCAGCCTGAGCTAGCAAGTCACCCTGAAGAGCTCTCCTCAGCTGGACGAGCTCTCCTCAGCTGGACTCCAGTTTTGATGTTTTCTTTCCGGTCATTTTTTTTGTTTGTTTGTTTGGTTTTTAAGTGCAGTTCAGTTTTTTTTATTTATTTCTTTTGTCCTACTGTGGGTAATTTATTTGTTTAGAAAGATTTTACTGTTTCTCCAATTTCTTTGCAGTTCCCAGGATCCAGAAAAAGTTTTTGCCTTCATTGGAGGTTTAGTTCACCATGTTTTGCTTTGTTTTTCCTTAGAAAGTACAACTTTCGCCCTCTCAGCAATACTTTATTTTTAGTACATACCAGCAAGGTTTGGTGTGTTCATCACAATCTCCTCACTTGGCCTCTGCTTGGCGGTCTTTCTGCTCCTGAGAATTGGGCCACAGAGTCTTGTTTGCACTTGTGGAGGGTGATTAAAACTCAATACAGGGAAGAAGAGTGCTGCTGTCCTATCACAGTCCTTTGTTTCTGCTGTTGATTCGGACCATGACTTTTCTGCTTGCTGGCTTTTGGGAACCAGTTTTTCTAGGGGCTGTCTTTAATTTGTACTGCAGACAGACCCATAAATAAGGCAGGCCTGACTGGATTTAAAAAAATTATAGCCGGCCTGGTGGCTCATGGGGGGTGGGAGGAGCAGGATTGAGTGTGCCATAAGGCTGCTATCCTCTCCCGAGGGTGGGTTGTCACCCCCTGTAGTCCCGTCCCCACTGAGTGTCGGTCTGGTGGGGTATGTAGGTGGCAGAGGGGCGGCACGCGTAGGGAGGGAGGAGGGGGCTGAACTGGCTTCTGGGGTGCATGTGCACCTCCATGCACACGTACCTTCATATGCCGGGGCCCCGGGGGGGGGAGAAAACCTAGAAAAACCTATGAGAATATAAATCTAAAAACAATTATAAAGGCTGCTACAGGCTTTTGGCTAAGGCAGACTGCTATGGGCTGTTTATTTGGTGCCTAGGTCCTGATTACAATACTGCTGATTGTGAATTGTGGAAAAAAAAAGGCAAGAAGCTTGAAATTATTGTGCCTTCTTAGTCTGCCTCCTTGTCTCCAAAAACACTCAGATGATGGCTTTTCCACTTTAGGAAAAACCCTCTAAAGATACTGTAACACAGATTCTTGGAACCCCCTCCCCCCCAAAAAAAGGGATCCTGAGGTAGCCAAGCCCACAAAAAAAGAAAAACATGTTGCCGCCCCTCCTGCTGAAGAAGCAAAGGAGCAGTCAGTGACCAAAACAAAACTGCATTCTCTGGAGGACATCACCAAAGCTTGGCAAAATGTTTTCAGGTTTTCCAGAGCACGGGTGCCCTAATGGGGATGTAGGTACCCCTGCAGTGTCTCTTCCTCCTGTGATTCATGAGGTACCGACACCGGAATTTTACTATGAAGAGGAAGAAGGGGAACCGATTGAACCTGACGGCTCCCCCTGCCCCAAAGACAGGACTTCGGTTCCCCTATTCAGGGACTGGGAGAATTTCCTCACACTACACTTTTGTGAGGCAAATGTTTAATACTTTTGACCTCTCCACCCAGAAAACTTGGGGGGATGAGGAGGAGACTGAATTTCTGGACATGATGGGGCTGTCACTCACTAAGAGGTTGTTTTACCCCCATCCACAAATCCCTTATGAAGGCAACCAGCAAGTTGCTGCAGACCTACTTCCACACCGGGGGTCGACAAAAAGATTGAAAAGAAGTACTAGCTGGATAGGCATAATGCTGAGTACCTCTATTCTCATCCAAGTCACGAAGGGGTGGTGCAGGCAGCTGTCTGTGAAAAGGCTAACGTCCCCCTCTCTATTCAGCCCAGAGAAATATTCCAGGAAGCTGGGCAGCATGGGGAAGATGGTGTATACCTCTTCTTCTTTTTAACTGTGGCAGCCAGCATGCAGGGCCTACACTGTTCAGTACCAGAAAACCTCATGGAACTCTATTCTAGCTCTGAGTGAGAAGGCCTCAGGGGACCTGGAACAAAACCTGGCAGACACTGCTAAGACAGTTCTACATACTACCAAATACCATTTCCACATGGCAGTGGACACCAATGACACTGCACCCAGAGTCATGGCCCAAGCCATTTCCCTGAGGAGATTTGCTTTGCTAAGGACCATCAGTCTGTTCCAGAATACCCAGACAAAAGTAACACTGGGAAGGGAAAGGCTCCCACTTCCTACAGGCCTCAGGAAAGGAGAGGCAGATATAGGGTTATTTTTCCCAGACTTTCATTCCCATGCCCTGATTACTCTAGCATGAGGGGTCACTTTTAGTGGCAGGGTTAGGAGAGCTTCTAAATGGGCTGATCCAATCTCAGCGCAGACAGAACCCCTGATGAATCTGTCCAGGTTGTCCACCCCACTACCTGTAGGAGGAAGGCTGGTTCACTTCTTACAAGGATAGAAGATAATCACCACAGACAGGTGGGTTCTGGAAATACATTAAGTTAAAAACCAAAAAAAAGCAGTTTCCCACTCTGCAAGGACACAAGAACTTCAAATCTCCCACACCAACAGAAAATACTCTGCTGGTATTGGATGTCAAAGAGTTGCTGCTGGCAAATGCAGCAGGAAGAGTTTGTCTTCTCAGTGTGTAATGGGCCTTTACTCAGGGTACTGCCTCACAAGAAAAATGGTGAGTGGCAATCCATCTTACACCTCAGGTTTATGAACAAACATCTTAAAAAAAAAAAAAAAAGACAAATTCAAAATGGTCACTTTGTCTGCAGTGATACCATCCCTGCAGCAGGGGGGCTGGATGGGATCTCTGGGTTTGAAAGATGCGTATTTCTGCATTCATGTCAGACTCAGTCCATTAGTTTGCAGCCCTTCCATTTGGACTCTCATCTGCCCCAGGTTGTTCATAAAGTGCTTAACCGTGGTGGCAGCACACCTCAGGAGGAAAGGAGTGATGTCTTCCCTTGCCTGGATGACTGACTGGTGGCAGGGAGGTCACGCCAACAGGTCAAGAACTCCCTCCAACTAATCCAGAGTACCTGGGAGACGCTGGATTTTTCTCATCAACACCCAAAAAGTCCCAACAGACCCAATGCAGGTGCTGGAGTTCGTAGGAGCACAGCTCAATACCCTCCAGGGCAGGGCATGCCTACTCCAGGAGAGGGTGGAAAGTCTTCTAAGCCTAGTATACTCCTTCATCCTGGGTCAGCTCAGGCCAGCAGGACATTTCCTTCAGCCTCTGGGCCATGTGGCCTCCACCACAGCCATGGTACAAGGAGCCAGATTTCAGATCAGCGACATCCAGATTTCACTTACGGGCCCATTGGTCCCAAAAGCGACACCCCTTGTCAATGCTAGTGCCTATAATAAAACAGGATCTAGATTGGTGGAAGGAAAGAGACGACCTCAAAAAGCAAATGCTTTTCCAAGAGCAGTTCCCAGCAGTGATCCTGACAACAGACTCCTCCCTTCTAGGCTGGGAAATCCACTCAGGTCATTAGACGGTAAGTGGAGTGTGGTCTCCTCGGGAATCCAGGGAGCATATACAGTAGATCTCCTGGAATTAAAGGCAGTTTTCCTCACTCTCCAGTCCTTTGCTCTTTCGGTAAAGGGTCAGTCAGTCCAAATCAGGACAGATAACACCACCACCATGTATTATATCAAACAGGGAGGCACAAGATCCTCAAAGATGTGCATGAAGGCCATGAATATCTGGAGCCTGGCCTACTCCATGGAAGTACAGCTATCAGCTGTTCATCTTCCAGGAAAGGACAATGTCCTGGCAGATTCTCTCAGCAGGATCAGCCAGGAGCATCAAGAATGGTCTCTCAACAAGCAGGGCTGGCCACAATCTTCAGAAGATTGGGCACACCGGAAATTGATCTGTTTGCCCCCAAAGAGAATCACCAGCTCCTCCTATTTTGTTGCAGATCTGCAGCAGTGGGCTCAGTCCCTATGGATGCCCCGACCCTGGACTGGTTGGGAAAATTTCTATGTGCCTTTCTCCCATTCCTGATACTGCTTTGGATCCTCCTGAGATTAAGGAGCCAACCATGATAAAAAAATTCAGCCTAGGGACATTTTATAGGCCTCCAAACAATAATACATAAGCCACATATGCCTTATTGAATCAAATTGTGGATATTTCTAAGGACAGTGATATTGTTCTTCTGGGGGATTTGAATATACAGAATGTAGACTGGACAAAGGGCAAAACTTAACAGTGCCCAGGAACAAAAAAATTATGAATGTCTTTGAATCCCTAAAGTTACACCAAATGGTAACAGAGCCAACAAGGGGTGATAATATACTAGATGTTATATTAAAGGAATAATGCATGACAGGGTGTGTGTCGTGCTGGGATAACGCCACGCCTGGGGGGGGGTTGGGCACGAGGCTGCAAGCCGAGTGCATCCAATGCCCCAGGCATGGCGTTATCCCAAATGACACACCCTGGAATGCATTATTCCTATTATACAATGGCTCGCTGTTATATATAAAATAAAAAAAATAATTTTAAAGAATGTTTTTATTGGGTCCAAAAAAACATCTAGCTCATCATCCAAAAAATCATCTACAGGTTCACAGTGCTGAGACTAGACCTGTGGCGTCGTGCTGGGATAATGCCATGGGTCCAGCCCCAAACTGACCAATCACAGTCCAAGATTCTTTCTTGCCATTGTATAATAACTAACATACCCACTGATATGTGCAATAATAAAATTGATGCCCCTCTGTCAAATAGTGACCATAATATCATCTGGTACTCAATTGATGAAAGAAAAAAAAATCACCAAGGGTGCAACCATTTTTAAAAATTACCACAGAGCAAATTTGAGAGCAATAAGGAAAGAATTAGACAAGTGTGAGTTGCCCAAAAAACTGTCAGGGTTAGATACAGACTCAGCATGGACCCTACTAGTCAACACTATTAAAATGTTAGAGAATACATTTGTACCAGACAGGAAGTTATGTAATAACAGGGGCAAGAAACAGGTGTGGTTTACTCATAAAATATAGAGATTAATAAACAAGAAGAAACACAGCTTTTCTGCTATGAAAAAGACAAATACAAGCTAATGTCAAGAAATATAAACTTGCTTTGAAGCTGTTAAAGATTTCCATAATTAAAGCACGTAGGGAAACAGACTTTAGACTAGCTCACTTAAAAAACTATATGAAAGGGTTTTACTCATACATAAATGACAGTAGAGGTTCAACAAGGGTCATTGGCCCCCTTATTTATGAAGGGGCACAGTATAATAAACCAGATGACATGGTGAGAATATTCAACAACTATATTTGTTTAGTATGTGTAAAGGATGGTAATACATTGCAGGACATCAAGCTTGAGTCACCTAGTTGCCCCCAAAATGATACCCCAATTTGTAAGCCAGAATATATTCAGGGAAAGCTAGCATCACTGGACTGTAATAAATCACCAGGTCCAAGTGGATTACATCCACGTATGCTCAAGGAGTTGGCTTGGGACTTGGCTACATCTGTTGTCATCACTGGGAAAAAGTCCATAAATGAAGGACATGTACCTTTAGGCAGGAGAAGGGCTGTTATAGTCCCAGTATATAAAAAGGGTAGCAAAACCACACCATCTAATTATGGACCAGTGAGCCTCACGTCAATTGTTGGAAAAGTAATCGAAGGGATCATTAAGGATGGTACTTACAGGGACCTAACAAACCGAGAACTGATTGATAGGACACAGCACGGCTTCACAAAAAAAAGGAGTTGTAACAGTAACCTGTTAAGTTTTTACGAGATGGTTACTAAGAGTCTAGACCACAATGAGGCAGTTGATGTCATATTTTTTGATTTCCAAAAAGCGTTTGACACGTTTATCTTGTAATGGAATTATAAGCAAAGTATTGAATTTAGGAATAAACAACACACTTGTAAAATGGATATCAGCGTGGCTTACTGAAAGAAAACAAAAGGTTAAAATAAATGGGGTATTATCCCCTGATGGTAATATGATAAGTGGGGTCCTCCAGGGATCAGTACTGGGCCCACTCTTATTTAATTTGTTTGTCCGTGACCTCCAATTATCGGGAACAAATAAAATGATAAAGTTTGCAGACAATCTAAAACTGGATGGCAGGGTGAACTGTATAGATGGTAAAATCAGTATGATTAATGACCTGAATTATCTTGTTGTTTGGGCAGATAAGAATGTGATGCAGTTCAGCCTAAATAAATGTGCCGTAATGCATTATGACAGGAACAATCCTAAACAAGACTACTTGATCCATGGGAAGAAGCTCTTGGAAGTAGACAAATTTAAAAACCTGGGATGACAGTAAGCAGTAATATGAAAAGTAGCAATCACTGTAGGCAAATGGTAAATAGAGTTAACCATTTGACAAACTGCATCAGGAGATCCTTCTCAAATAAAACAAAACAGGTGATGCTGCCACTGTGTAAATCCTACATTAGGCCCCATCTGGATTACTGCTCGCAGTTTTGGAGTCCAGGCCTATCAAAAGACATAGAATTGCTTGAAAGAGCCCAATGCCAATACACTAAACAAATCCCAACCATTAAAAACATAGAGGATAATGTATGGGCATCAATGAACAACAATGCTATGTGAGCGTCGAGTGGTTTCCCTGGCAACCTTTGTAAACCTCGAGAGCGAAGCTCGAGAGGTTACTAAAATTACCAGGAACCACAAGATGCTCACTTAACGTTGTTGTTCATCGATGGCCATACTTTGTCTTTTATAGTGTATGGGCATCGTGTGCATCTGAGAATGATGAGTTACACATTTAGCACAGCAATGGTTAGCTTACCTTAGACAGATGAGAACAGGCTTGCGTTGCTCGTTTCAACACGTTTAATTTTATTCTGACTGTTAACAGCAGTTTACGTTTAGTATCATCGTGGTAGATTTACAACAACAAAGTTAAAAATAAAATGATCTCGCTAAACAGAATGAGAAGAGCGAAAAAACGGGCATCAGGGTCAAATGTCATGTGGCATCCAATCAGCCTTGCCATAAAGAGGGTGAGAAGGGGTTGTGCTGCAAATGGCAAACATTTGGAAATGTACTCGGTGATTTTTCCTTCAGACCTACTGGGAAACAGGAGACAAAACAACAAAAGGGACAACTGGTTAGCATTTCAGCATTTTCTTTGTGTGTGTTTTTGGGTTTCTGCCAATTGCAAATCTGACAGTTGCAGCTGATTTTGAATCTCGCGGCTAGCAGTGCTGCTGTTGGAATTTTATGCACGTGGGAATTCCTTTTTTTTTTTTGTTATGCCATCGATGTGATGTATTATCAATGGGTTAACAACTTCATCACGTCACATTGATGGCATAACAACATGAGGAAAATATAAAAATCAACACATAACAACGTTCCACCATGCATTATATATCATATAATGCCAAACATGGGGCACTGGGCCTGTGGCCCCTTAGCTTCAGGAGACGCAGGGGTGATTTGCTATGTCTCCACAAGATATTGGGGGATGAGGAGCTATCACTAGAACTGGGGATCGAATACAAAGACCAAATACATAACGTAAGGATGCATAACAGGCAAATATTTGACTATGCACCTAGAAGAAACATGAGGAAATGTGCCTTTCTGCCAAGGACAATAAGAAAGTAGAACCAATTGCCACCGGATATTGTAAAGGAATCCACCTTTGTTGGTTTTAAATCAAAGTTGGATACTTTCTTAAATGAGAGCAACTCTCGCAGTTGCATCAACTGAGTAATGGGGACAGTATTTATGGGCAACATGCCTTCTGCTGTCCTAATTCTGCAGTATAATCCATAGTATATTAGTGGCTCCAGACTGGGCTAGACAGCCCTGGTACCTCCTGCGTCTAACCCCAGGTATTCTTCAATATTCTTAACTCTCGCAGTCAGCCTTTTGATTAGAACTGCCCGGAAAATTAGAATGTATGCAAATGATGGAATCCATCATTGACTCGTGCACTTTTTCAAATGCTGCCCTTACCAACTGCTTGCATTCTGAACCCTCAGATTTCATTCTCCACGTGCGCAGTGACGTCCTCACAGTCATGAATTTCTAAGGTATTTTTCATTGTTTTTTTCAAAGAAAAATAAGTAACCCTTTCATTTAATTTCATTTGCTGCCTTTACTTTCTATTTTAACAACATGTGCTAGTTTATTTAAGTGTTTAAAGTATTTATTTAGCAGTTCTTCTCTGTTCCTGGTAACTGCTGAGAAACCAATGATTTAGGTTTAATTTAAATAGTTTCTTACTAATTTTAACATAGTGTAGCTGATTTTAGTGTACATTTATTTGTTGTGTGAACCAATACCCTTGGTTAATTTTTTCTTGCGATCACAGTTCCTCACAGGAATCAACCGCAGTCTTGATACCATTTCTAAACTGCAAAAAAAAAAATTGCTTATTTAAATTGTGGTCGCTTCTGGGTTTTTTGTCATTTGACTAAAATGTCAGATAAACTAAAGAAGAAAATTGGGCCTCAACAACTGTGTCCAGTGTTGAAAAGTTTTTGCCAAGGCAGACAAACATGATTCATGTATTGTCTGTCTTGGTGAATCCCACTTCACATCGTAATGTGAAATTTTTGAAATATTTTACAGCAAAAACAATTGGAAAAAAGGCTGGAAAGGTTTAAGAAGAGGATGGTTCCAAATAAGGAACCAGAAGGTAACAGCTGTGACCAGCCTACTCCCTCTGAGAACGTGGGTGAAACCGCTGAAATGAGTAAGCAATGAGCAATCTACCCTGGATAAGGGTGAGCCTTTTAGGCCAAAATGTACCAGACCACTGGCTGAAACACCAGAAGTGGCAAAGAAAACAAAACATACAGAACCACCTGCTAAAAAGCCTAAGGGGACTTCTGTAGAAACAACTGAGATGCCTGCTGCAGAAGCCCTGGCTAAGGCCATTAAAATTATTAAGGCATTCCAAGGGCTTGTACTGGGTCCGGTTTCACAGACTCCGGTTAAGTCCTCGGTTCAGCAACCGGTATCTCTGGTTGCATTCTCTTTTTCCAGTACAGAATTTGAGGAATATGAGGAATAAGAGGGTGATGAATTTGATAGGGAACCCATGGAACCTGAGGTCTCCCCAAAAACAGGATTTTGAATCCCCTCCAAGATTACCTGAGGATTTTTCCTCACACTTCACTTTTATGAAGAAAATGGTAGATGCCCCAGATATCACCATCAATGAAGTGGTGGAAGATGAGAAGCATATTTTAAAAAATTCTGCAAACACCAAATTCTGTGCCTCCATTGGACAAAAGGGCTGACAAGAAATATCAATTGGATAGAGAAGGGGTGGAATTCCTCTTCTCACACCCTGACCACCAGGGTGTGGTTCAGACTGCAGACTGTGACAGGGCAGAAGTGCCTTTGGCCTTTCATCCTCCAGAAAAGGATTTGAGGGAAATTGACAGTATGGCCAAGAAAGGTTGTTTGTTTCTTTGGCTATCAGAGAAGCTAACTACATGGCATATGTGGCCCAGTACCAAAAGGTACTGTGGCAGTCAGTTATGGCTATGGCAGACGAAGCTCCACCTAGTTTCTCAGCTGATCTTGCTAAAGCAGCTAGGTTTCAGTTGGAAGCATCTAAGTATCAATTCCAGATGCCAGCAGATACCAGTGACACTGCTGCCAGATGGATGGGTCTCACAGTGGCCCTTAGAAGATGTGCTTGGCTCAGGGCCACAAACTTAACACAGGATACCCAGACTAAGGCTGTGGATTTTCCCTGTGAAGATAATTCTCTGTTTGGAGACAAAACAGAGACTTACACGAAGAAAGTGTATGAGTATAAAGCCACTTATAAGAGTAACTCAGCTAAAGAGAAGCCCTCTACTTCCAGATCTTATGGAAGAGGGGGCAAAGGGAGAGCTAGTTATAGCAGACCCTTTTTCCAGGCTCAATCTGCACCGCAGTACCAACATTATCCTCTGCAAACAAGATACTTCAGAGGTAGTGCAGAAGGGGATCTAGATATGGGGCCCAGGCTGGCCAAGCTCAGACCCACTCTAAGCAGAACCCCTGACATGTTAGCCAAGGTCTCCTCCCCCCTGTATCAGTAGGGGGCTGGCTGGCTCACTAGCTCCAGGTTTGAAAGAACATTACCACAGACAAGTGGGTCCTGGAGGTAGTGAATCAGGGGTGGTCCCTAAGTTTCAAAACCTTTCCTCTCTTAAGGACTAGAGCCTTAAAACCAGCTTCAAACGCAGAGAGAAAGCTGTTAGAGGTAGAAGTGGAAAACATTCTACTGTCAAGAGCAGTGAACCAGTTCCTCCACCACAAGGGGGAAAAGGGTTTTACCCAAAATGGTAAACCTAGCCATGATTCTGCCAACACTTCAAAAGGGATACTGGTTGGCATCCCTAGATTTAAAAGATACCTATTTCCACATCACTACAAGGGAATCTCATAGAAAATATCTCCGGTTCAGACTCCTATCAGGTCATTACCAGTTCTTAGCACTACCATTCGGCCTAATTTCTGCCCCAAGAGTGTTCACAAAATACTTGGCATTAGAGGTGGCATACCTAAGATGGAAGGGCATCACAGTGTTTCCCTACCTGGACTACTGGTTGGTAGTAGGAGAGTCTCCACAACAGGTTGGAGACTACCTAAGAGAGACTCGGGACCTCCTGGAGTCCCTAGGATTCCTAGTAAACCTCAAAAATGTCTGTCCTACATCCAGTGGCAGATATTACACTTCATAGGAGCAGAGCAGGATACACAAAGGTGAAGGGCTTATTTGCCTCAGAAGAGGGCAAGCAACATCCAACAAATTGCCTGGTCATTCAGACTAAACAGACCAAAGTCAGCAAGGCAATTCATGTAGCTCCTGGGACATATGGCTGCAGCAACAGCCACAGTCTTGGGATCCAGGTTTCAAATGAGGGACATACAGTTCCATCTCAGGGCACATTGGTGCCAAAGGAAAGACCCACTTTCAAAATTGGTTCCAGTAACAAGGACACTACTACAAGCTCTCCAGTGGTGGTGGTAGGAAAGGGAAAACCTCAGAGAGGCAGTCCCTTTCCAGCAAGAGTCCCCATCAAGTGGTCTTCACAACAGATGCATCCCTCCTAGATTGGGGAGCTTATCTGGGGGATCATACAGTACACGGTACTTGGTCAAATGTAGAGTCTCTCCAGCACATAAACTTGCTGGAATTGAGAGCAGTGTTCCTAGCCCTGCAGGCCTTCGCATCCATAATACAAGGCAGGGTGGTACAGGTCAGAACAGACAATACCACTACAATGTATACATAAACAAGCAGGGAGGAACAAGGTCCAACCCTCGGTGCACAGAAGCAATGAAGATTTGGAACTTGGCCTACTCACTGGTTGCCATTCATCTTCCAGGAAAGGACAATACTCTGGCAGTATCAATAAGGAACATCATGAATGAACCCCCAACAGACAGGTATTGGAGGTGGTTTTCAGAAGGTGGGGCACCCCAGAGATAGACCTCTCTACCACCCACGAGAATCACCAGCTATCACAATTTTGTTGCAGGCCACCAGCCAAGGGCACAATATCTCTGGATGCCCTGACTCTGGATTGGTCAGGGAAGCAGCCATATGCCTTCCCTCAATTTCCACTTCTAAGGGTCCTGATCAAATTCAGATCCCAGCCAGCATCAATGATCCTGGTAGCACCAGATTGAGCCAGGCAGCCATGGTACTCCCTGTTGCTCTCCGTGTCTGTGGCTCCACCAGTACACCTACCACTGAAGTGAAATCTGCTAACCTCCCCCCAAGGGAGGATCCCGTACTCGAACCTCAGATCCCTAGGCTCAAAGCTTGGCTCTAAAAGACTTTGAGCTACTACATGACTCGCACCAAGGACCATAGACAGGACAGACAGCAACTGTTCCTGACTTATGGAGATGTAGAAAAGGGGAAACCAGTGATTAAGAGGACTGTCTCTCATTGGATAGTCCAGTGCATCCATTTTTGCTGCTCAAAAACTGGTAAAGAGCCCCCAGTGGGCCTTAGGGTGCATTCCACAAGGGGCACAGCTGCTTCTATAGCAGCTGCCAGGGAATGTTCCATTATTGGAAATCTGCAAAGCAGCAACATGGAGGACAGTACATACTTTAACAAAGCACTAGTGCCTGGACACACAGTCCACTAGTGATGCCAAGTTTGGCACAGCAGTTCTGCAGAGTCTATTCCCAAAATAGGTTCTGTGCCCACCTCCAAAGGTACTGCTTCACAGTCTGCAAGAGTTAAGAATATTGAAGGACACCTGGGGCTAGAAGAAAACATTACTCACCTTAGTAATCTTGTTTCTTCAAAGGTATTCAATATTCTTAACTCCCCACCCTACCTCCCCTCTCAGAACCAGTGGCCTCTGTATTTCAAGCTGGATATCTGTAAAGAAGGGTGCTTCACCCTGACTGGTCACAATTTTAAGCCCCGTTGGGCATTGATCTTCCTGGACTCAAGTCTCCACCACTCATTCACACTAATGGGAGTATGCCGGGGCGCTAGGACCCAGCAGGGAGCAAAAAAATCTTCAGGAGGCCGGGCGCCAGGATGGGACCCGCATGCGTGGCTGAGAACTTCAGCTCGTGCCGTATAAAAGCTTCTCAGTGTTGACCCTCCAACCGCCTCTGTTCCTTTTCTCCCACCATCGAGTGCGCTTTGATGGCGATGTCACTCGCCCGTCGGGAGTCTAGTCTTTGTCTATACGACAGCAGCTATATAGCCATTCAGTATTCACTTAACTTACCATTTTTAGTGTTTTCTTTCATACGAAAAAAGAAGAAAATGAAGAAGAAGTTATTCTCAGCCTGCCATCAACGGAGTCAACCTTTGACGGTAGCGGTGATGGTAGGGAGACTTTGTTTGAAAGCTGTGATGGCAGTGGGGCTGTGTCTGGTCCACCACCCTTTTCGGAGGGGGGGGTCCAACCATGGGCAGTCCGGTGCTCGGGGACAGTCCACTTGTAGCACAAATGTAGCAGTTCCAGGACCCGGCTCTGTTTGATCTTGAGCTCTTCTTCCTCCTGTCGGTGGAAGAAGACTCCGTAACTCTCGAGGTCTCCCTCTGATATGTCTGCACGTTGATTATCGCTGGTTGAGAGCGGTAAGCCTGAACCGACTCTGGTGGGTTCCCCTGTGGCTCCACACTTAACAGCCGTGATCTTCGACACCAGTTCCCATCTCTGTCCTTAATGGGGTTCCGGTGAGCAGTTTCACCTCTGGGCCGCCCTTTTAGAGCAGGGGGTACGGCGTCTGCCCAGTTGTCCTAGCTAGTGGTCCTGGGTCCGGGGCCTTGGGGCTAACACCATCAATGCCAACTCCTTGTGCCTACCCCCCGCTCCTTTTTCCCTGCAGCAGCTGACACAGGTACCGCTTCCTTCTTCCCCTTATTTCAGGTCTAAGTCCAGTAGCAATTCTGGTGCCATGCGTTGTGCCTGCTCCATGTGGTGCCATGTCTGGTGCTGACCCTTTGGGTGCTGCCGCCTGAGACAGCGCCGTGCAGTGTCACCTTGTGGCACCTGCATCATCCGCGGCACCGTGTGCTGCCATTGGTGGTGCTGGGTGGTTGCTTCAGCGGCACTGGGTGTGGTGCCGGGTGTGGCGCTGGCACTGCGGATAGCACTGAACTTCTCCCCAATCCAGGTGGTGGCACCTCCCTGGTCCTGACCTGCCCTTTGGAGGTTATTTTGGGGTAGAAGTGGAGCTGGATGGGTCTCTCCCTCTTCTGCTTTGTCGAAGATGCAGTGGATGACTCATTTTATGGGCTGGAGTGCAAACCCTCTGTATTAGTGTGATGGAAGATCATCTTTCCAGTTCCTTTTCCTCTGGGATATGGGGTCCACCATAACATTTCAGTATTCATCTGTGGACCAAAGCAGACTCCTACGTCTTGAGTTCCTACATTCCTCAGTTACAAGTACACCCTGTGGAACGCACTTAATGCAATGGTCAAGAGCCTCCCGAAATCTAATGCTCCATTGCTAGGGGCATATAGCCCAATAATCAGCTAAAGCTTTTATGGACACCTATGTCTCTGCCTCTAGGGCAGCTGCCACTGGCAGCAGGTGGTTAACATCTCCTTGACGGTTCTTATCTGTTTGGCTAAAGGCCACTCAGAACAATAGGGCTGCCATTAAAACCACACGACATCCTCATGACGAGCAGTCCTGTCAAGGTAGTGGCCTAGGTGCCCTTTTCAGGAACCAACCCCTCAGCCATGAAGAGAATGCAGTAGAGGGCACAGGATCTGAAAGCGCCCTATACTAACCTCTGTGGATCCAGTCTAGATCCCACCCCAGTTGTCTGGAGGGGTGCCTCTCAGCGGTAAGAAGGGCGTCTAATTCGGTTTTACAACCAGTGGAAATCCATTGCAGCAGACCTATAGGTCATCAGGATTGTCTGAGAGGGATACTCTCCCAATTTCACAGCTTTCCCCAGACCTTCCACCCAGACAGCAGCCAGTCTGTTGGCCTCTTAGTCACACACTCTCTTCTTCTTAGATGCAGGGCCTCTGCAGGTACTGGGCAGTAAAAATCATTCCACAGCAGAATGAAGCACAGGTTCCTGTTTCCATTGCTTCTGGTTTCAAGTTAACAGAAGGCATGTGCCCATTTATCAACCTTGGAAAGTTAAACAAGTTCCTGTTCAGGGAACAGTTCCCTAAATCTCGGCGTCCAAGTCTTCCCTTCCTGGGCATTTGGCTCCTAGTCAGCCCATCTGGTTAAGAGACACAGGAAGCAGTCACCACAGCTTCTCAGTTGTTCTCTCCAGGTTCAGGGAAGGTGCCAGTTCATCTTCCTAACAGTTCCTCTTCTTAGGAGCCCTCCTGGATACCTCCAAGGTGTCAACTTCGTTCCAGAGAATGGGAGAAACAACATCTTTAGGTGGCTCATTACAATACAGAAAATGACTCTATTCAGCCTCCTTTTTGGTTGAGCGGATGCTGGGACCTGGGTCATCCTATGCAGCAAGCAGTGGTCTCCAACCGTGCATCGGCAATCCTCCGTACAAGATGACAGAGCCTCGGACAAAATCCGTGGGGGACTCACTGCCAAGGCCTCCACACTCAGGTGTGGAGTCAGAAGGATCCTCATCTTGTCATAAATTTCTTAGAGATGAGAGTTATCATATAAGCAAAGTCCTGGAGTATGCCCCCTGCCACAAAGTGTTCTTACTCCGGAAGGACGACAAAGCTGTGATGTATTACATCAGCAAACAGAGTGGGGTGTCCCCCTACCCTCTCTGCAGTAGGGCAATGAGGTTGTGAGAGTGGTACCTCAAGTACGATGCGTCCGTTCAGATTTCGTGCAGTCGCTTTTGATGAATGGGGCAATTCGGACCTGGTCCTTTTGCATCCCCTCTCAATGCAAAACTGCCTCTATTCTGCTTCAGAAATCCTGACCCTGGTGTTTTCTGTCAGGATGTGTTCACTGCAATATTCAAGATGCTCCCTGTATGTTTTTCTCCTCTTCCTTTAATTCAGAGGGTGCTGATCAAGTTGTATGCACAGGGGGCAGGATGATTCTCATCACCCCAGACTGGCCTCGGTATACTGAATTGCATTGATCTACAGTCTGTCAGAAGTTCCCCTGAGGCAACTACCTCTATGAGCAGACCCTCTGAAACAGGGACTTTAATCCATCCTAGCCAGTACTCCCGTCATCTCCATGCTGGGCCCAGAGGAGATGGAAGTGGGTAAGCTTTGTTTTTTCCTAGACCATCGCAGATGTCTTCTAAGTCATGCATAGGCCTTCCACCAGGAAGGCTTACGTGGCTAAGTAGAAACCCTTCTCCATCTGGGGTGCAAGTCCCATCTGGACCCTTCGGTTTTCCACCAAGTAAGGTGTTGGAGTGCCTCTTGGACCGATCACAGGCTGGCCATACTCGGCAGTGAAGGTACACCTCTGCGTGTTTTCGGTCTATCTTGAGCCAGTAGAAATCTTGTCACTGGCTCAATTACCGGTATTCAAGTTTTGCTTTGTTAACTCCAAAAGGAAGGGGAGCGCTCCCTTCACTCTCTGGATGTTAGCATGATTCTGTGATTCTTCGACAGAATGAAGAGATACACATCTGAGCAACTACTGTATCTTCAGCATGCCGTGGCTGGGTCAACCTTTTGCCATGAGATGTTTTCAGCTTGGTTAGTAGCATGTCTCTGACACTACTAATCCACATCACAGGCAAGTTGAAGGGCAGGATTCACACCACTCTATCGGAGTGGTTGCAGCTTCCTGGCGGAGATTCGTAATGTACCCATTGCAGTCATCTGCAAGGCGGTGAGCTGGAGCTCAGTGCATACCTTTGTAAAAGCACTATGTTCTGGATGTCCATACCAGACAGCTCTTTCTTTGGCAGGACAGTCCTTATGGACTTCCATTCTGAGTGAGCTCTGTCTCTGACCACCCTACTCGGAGATTTTAGCTCGGTTCTCTCCATTAATGTGAATGAGTGGTGGAGACTTGAGTCCAGGAAGATATGGAAATTACGTACTTACCGTAATTCTTGATCTTCTTGGACGGAGTCTCCACCACTCATTCACACGCCCACCCACCATCCCCTGAGCTCACTCGTTCTGTTTATGGTCTTCACTACCTTGTTGTTTGGGCTGTGAAGACATTGTTCAATTGACCCTTCTTACATGGGTCATCTGGGCCATCACATGCCCGGTCAGGGTCAGAGTCAGGTTTTCTTTCATTAGTTACACTGCACCTCCTCGGTCGAAAAGGTACTGAGGCGGTTGGAGGGTCAACGCCGAGATAGCCTACACGGTGCAGCTAGTCTCACAGCACCATGCATGCGCGGTCCTATCCCGGCACCGGCCCTCCTGAAGATTTTTGGCTCCCGGGGGGGGGGCTTAGTACCTCCAGTGTACTCCCATTAGTGTGAATGAGTGGTTGAGACTCCATCCAAGAAGATCAAGAATTACGGTAAGTACATAATTTCCATTTTTTCCCCTTTCTTAGATCATATCTGACATTTTTAGGGGAACTTTTTCATTATTAGGAGGATTTTACTAATGTTAATGTTGTTATTCTATTATTATTATTATTATTATTATTGCCATTGGAAGTAGAGTTTATTTTCTCAGAAGAAGCCAGAAGGAGAAGGAAGGAAACATATTCAATTCAGTGCTTTAGAGTAACTGGTAATTGCTATTTTCCTTTTAAACTTAGATTGTGGGCTTTTAGTGACACTATACTTTCTTGTTGTCTTTACTTATAATTGTTTTTGGGCTGTTGAAAATTTAAAACATAGTGGTGGTGTAATTCTGTGCTGTCTTTAATTGCTGCAAATTTTTGCCCCCCCCTTCCCCCAACTCTTAATTATATGCCCTGTTAAATCTGATTGACAGGAGCTAAACACAGGGGTGTGAAGTAGGAGGGGCATAAGGGGGAAGAAGCCCACCCTCAGCACAACAAGTGTTTTGATTCATTTATTGGTTTCTTTTTCTTTAAAAAAAAAAAAAAAGTATCTGAGGATCAGTGGCAGGATTTTTAGGACAGTAAATTAATAAAAAGGGAACTAGGAGAGCTTCAGTAGCAGACAAGTAGTGGAATTGCAGTATAATGTGGGGAGTGGTGCAATGCAGTGGCTGTGGGGCAGCCATATTCAGGCAGACCTTCTGGACACTGAGGTGCTGCCCTATCTGCATGCATCTCTGTGGACTGCAGGAGGAGGTAGCCAGACTCAGAGTGGAAGTAAACTGGGTCAGGAGTACCATCACCCCTATCTAGGGACCACCCAGTCCAATGCAACTGCCTCAAAGGATGCCGAGAACGAGGAGCACTTGGATGACAGTGGGCTCAGGGAGGGTTAGAGTGGTCAGGCAGAGGCACATCCCAGATCCTATTCCACTCAAGAACTCATATGCCACACTGGCAAATGAGGACAACCAAATAGAGGTACCCAGAGAAGTGGAAGGAAAGGATGTGGAGGTTAGCCAAGGTGACCTCAGCGGGGAAAGCAGTGGACCCCAGAGGAGGAGGAAGCGAATCCTGATGGGGGACTCCATCATAAGAGGATCAGCTAGGAACACAGGAGGGGGAGGACAGGGAGGTGAGGTGCCTACCAGGTGCCACGGCATGGAGGGATGGAAGGAAGATCCTGGGGATCACTGGGAAGGCAAGACGGGAGGGTGAACTGGATGTCATTATCCACCTAGGTACTAATGACCTGGCAAATGGGGAGCCAAAGGAAGTTCAGGAAGAGTTTAGGAAACTGGGAAGGGGTCTCAAGCAAGTAGCTACTTCTGTCACTTTCTCAGAAGTACTACCTGTGAGAGGCAAGGGAGAGCATAGGTGCATGCACCAGAACTTTAACTCATGGTTGAAGAACTGGTGCTGTGAGGAAGGGTTTGGATTCATTGGTGACTGGGGACCCACCTGGAGGGATGGAGGTTTATTCAAGCCTGATGGCCTGCATCCATCCTGGAGGGAATCAAGCACTCAATGATAAGTTTAAATGCTACATTGACAAGCATTTAAACTAGCAAAGTGGCAGGCCAGCAAGGAGGTACCTCCTTGCTCACCCCCACAGCACTAGCAGTGGAAGCAGTGAACCAGAGGGTGGCTATCTCTGCAAAGCAGTGTGCAAAAGATGGAGATTAGTGCCCAAGAGGTGGATAAGCAGAAAGGGGCAAAATGCAGCAGAAGGGCAGACAGCAAGGAGAACCAGGGATAAATGACAACCAAGGAAGGGCTGGAGTAGAACTGTGAAACAGTCTAGGAGGTCAAATCATGGAAAGCCATGTGTGCAAATGCCAGGAGCCTTAGCAACAAGATGGAAGATCTGGAGGCTGTCATGGTGCAGTCAGACCTGGACATTGTGGCCATCACTGAAACCTGGTGTAATGATAACCGACTGGGAGATGGCCATACCTGGCTACAACATATTCAGAAGAGACAGAGCAGGCAGAAAGGGAGGAGGAGTGGCACTGTATGTGAAAAATGACATAAGGACCACAGAGATCAGGAGGAACAAAATGGGGAGAGATACTGTGGGTTAAGCTGGAAAGGAAAATGGGGACAGCCATCCGCACAGGTGTGGTCTATAGACCACCAGCCCAGGAGGAAGAAACAGATAGGAGCTGATGCTAGCCATCCAAGGATGGCAGACAAGGTGAGTAGTACTAGTTGGAGACTTCAATATTCCAGGCGTGGACTGGAACATCCAGCAACAGCATCAACTAGGAGCAGATTTATCCTGGACTCCCTTCAAGGTGCCTTCCTCAAGCAACTGGTCATGGAACCAACTCAGCAGAAGGCAATACTGGACCTTGTGCACAAACAGGGACAGTGTGATGGGGGTAACAGTGGGGAGCACCTGGAAACAGTGACCACCAGTCATTGTGGTTTGAAATCACAGAAAGAGCAGAACCAAACCACACAAAACACGATCCTGGATTTTAGGGGGCAGACTTTGGGAAAATGGGGAGATACTTGAAAGAGGCATTAAGGGAATGGGACAGGAATCAGGGGTTGAGGAACAGTGGGCAGTATTTAAAATGGGGATTACAAGAACAACAGAATTGTGCATTAAGCAGGTTAGCAAGAGAAAAGGAAGGAGACCATTATGGTTTCCAAAGAGGTAGGAAAGTGAAAGCCAAAAAGATTGCATTCAGGCAGTACAAAAGACACAGGCAGAAGGGATAGGGAGAAGTACCAGGAGAAGCAAGGGAGGCAGGGAGGTCAGTAAGGGAAGCCAAAGCTCAGACAGAAGAACACATTGCAAAATCAGTGGGTAGAGGGGACAAAACCTTTTACAGGTACACAAGTGAAAAAAGAAAGACAAAGGGAGGGATAGTGAGACTGAAGGGGGAGGATGGGTGCTGCGTGGAGGATGACAACAGTAAAGCTGACATATTGAACAGGCATTTCTGCTCAGTCTTTACTGAGGAAGAGGAGGGTAATGGGTCTGAAGGGAGTACAAGGGGTGAGAATGGTGCAGAAATGGACATAAGTCCCTTTACACGAGAAAGGGTCCTGAAGGAACTGGAAGTAATAAGAGTTGATAAAGCAATGGGGCCAGATGGGGTGCACCCCAGGGTCCTTAAAGAACTAAGAGAGGTGGTGGCTGAACCTCTGGCTATCCTGTTTAGCCGATCACTGGAAACAGGGAGGTACCCAAAGACTGGAGGACAGCAGATGTAGTCCCTTATACAAAAGTGGGAACAAAGAGGAAGCAAGGAACTACAGACCAGTCAGCCTCACCTCAGTAGTGGGAAGATCATGGAAGCACTACTGAAGGAGAGATTGGTGGAACATCTGGTTGTCAATGGACTACAGAACCCAAGGCAGCATGGTTTCCTGGGGAGGTCATGTCAGACCAACCTCGTTGAATTTTTGACTGGGTGACTAGGGAGGTGGATCAGGGAGGGCAGTGGACATGGCCTATCTGGACTTCAGCAAGGCTTTGACACTGTGCCACATAGAAGACTATTACACAAACTGGGGAATATGGGTGCGGGCAGGACAGTAGTGTGGGGGTAGGTAACTGGCTGGGTGGCAGGACACAGAGGGTGGTGGTAAATGGCTGTCACTCCACAGAGGAAGAGTGACCAGTGGGGTACCACAGGGATCAGTGCTGGGACCGGTCCTATTCAACATCTTCATCAGTGACATTGCAGGACCTAGAAGGCAGAATTTCACTGTTAGCTGATGACACAAAGCTCTGTAACAGAGTAGACACACCAGAGGGTGTAGACAGAATGAGAAGCGACCTGCAGAAACTTTGAAGAATGGTCAGGGTTTGGCAGTTGAAATTTAATGCAAAGAAGTGCAAGATAATGCATATGGGGCACAAAAACCCTGGCACAATATATCAGTTGGGGGGTGAGGATATAGCATGCACCAAGCAGGAAAGGGATCTTGGGGTTATCATCTCTGATGACCTCAAGGTAGGGAAACAGTGTGACAAGGCAGCAGGTAAAGCAAATAGGATGCTGGGATGTATAGGCAGGGGCATCACCAGCAGGAAAAGAGAGGTCAGAATTCCGCTATACAAGACACTAGTGAGGCCCCACCTGGAGTACAGTGTACAGTTCTGGAGACCATATCTACGTAAGGACATAGACAGGGTAGAGAAGGTTCAGAGGAGGGCAACAAAGATGGTGCATGGATTGCATCACAAGTCCTATGAAGACAGGTTGAAGGAACTGAACGTGTACTCCCTGGAGGAGAGGAGGGAGAGGGGATATGATAGAGACATTACTCATCTTACAGGGAGGAACAAGGTGCAGGAAAACACTATTTTTAAGTGAAAAAGATGTTCCAGGACTAGAGGGCATGGGATGAAGTTGGAGGGAGGACGATTCAGAGGAAACATGAGAAAGAATTTCTTCACAGAATGGGTGGTGGACAAGTGGAACACCCTGCCAGAGGAAGTGGTGGGGGCTGAAACAATCACGGGATTTAAGAATGCATGGGATAGACATAAAAGAATTCTGGAGGTCAGGGGTAAGGGGCAACAGACTTCAAGAAAAACAAACTGAACTTACAAGCTCAAATGGGCAGACTGGGTGGGCCATAGGCCCTTATCTGCCGACACTGTCTATGTATCTATGTATCTATGTTCGAATAATTCTGTTATTCAAATGTTAGAGTACATACTGATTAGTATAGTTTAGGTGGGGTCTTTCCTTGCAGGCTCCCATGAAATCTGAGGGTTTTGAATGCAAGCAGTTGATAAGGGCCAGTATATGAATATGTGCACGAGTCAATGATGGATTCCGTCATTTGCATACATTCTAATTCTCTGGGCAGTTCTACTCAGAAAGTTGAGTGCAAGAGTTAAAGAGCTAGTGTACTGCCTAAACCTAATATTAGATTTTAAAAGCATTCAACCATTACCTTTTATATCTGAGGTACTTTTTCTTTTACTTTTGTTTAATTAGAAGATTGTTTATCTGATGTTAGTAGGTGTGATGTGTGGAACAGCTCTTAGCCTAGCAGCCGACATATTTTGCTCTACTGCCTCACACTACATCATCAGCATTGTAACCTCACTGACTGTGACATCACTGCTACTTAGGAACAGCAAGTGAGTGACTGCTAGGTCATTTACCTGTAATGCCACAGTCAATGAGATCACAATGCTGATGATGTAGTGTGGGGCAGTAGTGTTAGATATGTCAGCTGCCAGGCTAAGAGCTGTTCCACATATCCAGCACAACAGTATCACATAGAATACTTTTACTTGGAAAACTGTATACACCTTTACAAAGCACCACTGTTTGGATGTGCTGTCCAGAAAGGATGCTAGGTTGGGCACTGCTGTCTTGCAGAATATTTTCCCTATATAGGTTCTGTAGCCAGCCTCCAAAGGTACTGCTTTGTAGTCTGCATTAGTTAGCACTATGAGGAGTTCCTGAGGCTTGAAGAAAAATGATTTACCATAGTAATATTTCCAGTGTCAGTGGCTCAGCAGGTTGCAAACTTGCCTCTGAGGCTGGAAGATTTGGAAGGTTGAGGGTTCTAGCCCCACACCAGGCACGGGGGGGGCCCTAATACTGACACTGTAGTGCATCATGAGGGGGATGCTGCACTCCCAAGATGCTGTCTTTTGGATGAGATGTTAAACCGAGGTCCCGACTGCCTGGTCTGGTGGTTGTTCAGGTGGATGTTAAATATCCCATGGCACTTCTCAAAAAGAGTAAGGGAATTTGTATTGCAGAATCAAAAGAAAAACTCGATGCAGGTACAGAAGGGTGACGTCAGGATTGAAATGGCTGCCTAGTTCAGAGATCCTAGGCCACCTCTGCGTTAAATCTATTTAAATCGACCAAATCAGAGATGCAATCTCCTGCCAAAGCCACTTGCTCCAAAGTAAACTTGCTCAAGCAATCAGAGACGGCAGTATTTAAACTCCGAGGGCTCCTTCAGAGAGAAAAAAATGGGAGGAATGACAAGAGGTGGGTCCGTAGGGGAGACCGAGGCCTCAGAACCTCCGTCGGAGATAGAGGAGCCAGGCTTAATAACTACATGCTTTAGACGGCTCAAACAGTCAACAAAATGGACAAATCTTTAACCGATCTCCTTTTGGAGCTCAGTGGAATCGAGCACCGAACGGATCAGGTGGAACTGGGCCTGTCAGCGGTGGTCGAACAGGCCGATCGGCAAGACCGGCTACTTCTTTATCTGCTCGCCAGGGAGAGGGAGCTTAACGCAAAGTTGGATGATCTAGAAGGCCGTAACAGAAGGCAGAACATCTGCATATATGGGGTCCTAGAGGGTGCAGAGAACAATGCCTCGAACACTATGGCCTTCTACAGTCTCTGTTGAAAGACATCCTAGATCTCCCAGCTGATCTCGATCTAAGTATGGACAGGGCTCACAGATCATTAGCCCCAAAGCTCTCTAATGCGGGAGCCCGGCCAAGATCTTTCATTGCTAAGCTCTCCCTATACTCAACGAAAGAAGAGCTGCTTAGTAGAGCCTGGAGACAACCCAACCTCAAGTATCAAGAAAGTAAACCATAAACAACGACTTTACCTCACAAGTCCAAGAGCGGAGGAAACTTCTTTGGCCTGTAGTCAAACAACTCAGGAGCAAGAAAATCCGAGCACAGATCCTGTTTCCTACCCATCTCAGAGTGGTTACAGACCATGGCCCAAGAGTCTTCGCAGATCTGTTAACGGCGAAACCACTCCTTGACGATCTAGAAATTTCTACTCCTCCGTTGATGAAAGAACAGCTTGAGAGAGCGGTCATGAGAGTGGCATGGGACATGGCCCAGAAGGGGCTTAAACAAAAAGGGATGCAGCAACCAGTCCCTCACACCAACCTGAGAGCGGATGTAGCGGCTCTACTTAAGATGTACACCCCTGGAGGGAGAATCCAGACACCGGCTGAGGAGGGAGGTGAACAACAGGAGACCGGGGCTTCTCCACAGAAGGCGAATTCCACCCATCGCGAACAGTGCACCTAAAGCAAGTACATTTTTCTTTTTAAATTGTTCAAGCATGATGGTTGTCCCTTGCCCCCCTGACCAGCTGTGTTAGGCCATGAGGAACCACCTCACAGTACAGAATCCGGAACTAACCGTCTCCATCGACGTGCTGGACTGCCTGAAAGAACTGAACCTTTGACACAGTTAAAATGATTGGTAATGTTAATGTAGGTACTGTTGGTGGGTCCTTCTTTCAGGGCAGCAATATAGGCGGAGACGTTGCGGGTTCGAAAGGGTGGGGGGGTGGTAAATTTTTTCCGAGAAGCGGAACACTGGACGGGGGCCCAGTTCGCAAAAACACTTCTGAAGATGGGGCATTTTATTTTTTTAAAAAGGTTCTGGCACAATGGTTGTCCCTTGCCCCTTGACCAGCCGTATCAGGCCATGAGGAAACTGCCTCGCAGTACAGAATCCGGACCTGTCCGTCTCCATCCAAGTGCAGGTCTGCCCGAGAGAACTGAACTCTTGACACAGTCAAAATGAATGTTACTGTTATTACTGTTGGTGGGTCCTTCTCACAGGGCAGCAATACAGGCGGAGACATGGTAGGTTTGAAGGGGTGGGGGGGTGGTAAATTTATTCCGAGGAGCGGAACAATGGACGGGGCACAGTTTGCAAAACAATTCTGAAGATGGGACAAGGGGTGAAGGGCTACTGATGTCCACAACCTAGAGAAGGGGACTGAGTCAGTTTTATGGGCCTTTGAGCCTGGGGGGGGGCCTGCTGTGGATGGTTTGCTGTAGAATTCCCCAGTGCCAAGCCTCAGCCCATTGGTCTTAAGATCTACCTCTTATACAAAGAGGAAGAACAACTACTTGAACATCGAGAAGGGCAGGGAACTGAGACTGGGGGAGGGGACGAGGGGGTTCTCCTGAGTGAAGCAGGATGAGACACTTTTATGGGCAGTCAATAAGGGCACAGGGCCTGCCTCCTGAAGGGGGAGGGTTTCCGACTGAAGGATGAATCCCCAGGGATGAAGATAAACGTGGCCCGAGAGGGGGGGAAGGTGCCTAGCTTAGTGTAAGAATGATGTGCCCCCCAAAGCATCTCTGACTATCTGCAGGGTATGGCAGAGGATCTGGAACAGCATAACTGAGTAGGCAGAGCGTGCTACTCTGAAAACCCCCAAACCAAGGCCACAGGCTTGTGGTCGACGGTGGGTGGATAAACCCCTCCATTAAACCGGGAATAGAGGACTGGTCTCAAAGGGCCCTTGTAGCATTGAGTCCTTGATAAGGAAATCAGAGCATAATAGTGAGCCCGAAGGTGACCTTATATTCAAAGAGTTCAGAGGGCACTGATGGACTTTTTCACAGAGGCTGGGGAAAGCATTGAGTCCTTAGGTTGACTTCAAGTAAGCGATATCCACTGGCATATCAAGAGGTTGGCCCGGCTCAAATGGAATAGGCATTAGGTCAACTCTAAATTTATAACACTAACTGACGTCGGTACATTCTCAGGGAATTTTAATTCACCTTAGAAGGAGAGGACAAACCCAGCAGAAGGACTGGGCATGTAGTGCCAAGGGAAGGCACAACCCAGGCCAAGTGTGTAGGCCTGACCTTGGAAGTGCAGTTCAATAATGAAACGATTGTCTAATAAACTTAGGCTATTATTCAGTTTACTGTTTATAGTTGCATTTAAAAGTATTAACAAGTTGAGTTTACAAAGTGTGTGATTTTGTTGCTGTAATAATTTTGAGAATATTTAAAGGAGAATTAGATTGAAACAGAGTACAGACCAAGGGGAAATAGAAAAGCAAGATCACAACCAGAACCTAGTACCAGGACATAAGTACCAAACCCTGCTTCCCTGTGCACCCCCTGCTTATAGGGAATAGAACATAACTAATGGCTAAAATAAACACCAAAGTACTTACGTGTAATATCAATGGACTGAATAATCCCATTAAAAGAAAGGGGGTCTTAAAGTTTATCAGGGAACAAAATGCTCCCATCATATTCTTGCAAGAGACACACCTCACACCCCAGAAAGCAGAAAAGCTTAAAGTCAAAACCTTCCCCAGGGTGTATCCTGGGGAAGGTATTTCCTTGGAAGGGGGGAAAAGAGAGAAGTGGCTATCCTCTTGGCAGCTAGTCTGACATTTTAAGAAGAAGAGATTCTGATAGATTCAGCGGCGAGGTACCTTATAGTCAGGAGCAAAGTCCAAGACACACAAATAACTTTAGCCAACATATATGCTCCCCCGGGCTCTCCCTTCACGTTTTACTGAGAAGTTATTAAGCTAGTGATGGAAAAGGCTAAGGGAACCTTGTTATTAGGAGGGGACTGGTACCTGATCCGAAACAGGCGTATGGATACCACCTCACAGATCCCAGCCCTAGGGTCCAGAACAGCAAAGCTATTTATAGACTACTGGCTGTCACAGGGCTAATAGATATATGGAGGGAAAAATACCCTCAGGCAAAAGACTATACCTGCTACTCTCCCAGATACAAAACATTTTCCAGAATTGACTTGTTTCTGACACGGGGGGGATCTAACTAAAGAGGGCCATTCTTGGGTGGGGTCGGCAGTCCACTCGGACCATCAACCTCTGTTTGTGGAGATAGATCTGGGAATTCCCCGAAAGAAAACTCAGTGGCGCATAAACACTTCTCTTTTGCGAGATAAAGAGGTTATGACCAAACTTAAGGCGGTGGTGGACCAAACCATTGAGGACAACTCCGGACCGGGGGTGGCCCCCCCGAATTCTGTGGAACACCCTTAAAACAATGTTGAGGGGGAAGCTCATCTCTGTGGGTTCCTACAAGCAGAGAGAGAGAAAGGCCCTCTTGACCCAGCTCAATAGCCAACTGAATACCCTTCAGTCACAACAAAAACAAAAGTGGACTAAGCAAAGGGACAGGGAAATTAAGATGACCACAGACTGAATACAAAAAAATTCACCAAATAGAGACAGAGAAAGCATTGGCTTATCTTAAACAGACATATTATGAGGGGGGCCATAGGGCCATGAGACTATTAGCCCTGAGGCTTAAACAAAGGCAGGTTAAAGCCGCCATCACTAAAATCAAAGACCCCAATACAAGCTCACTGGTGTATAAGGCGGACCAGATAAGAAAAGCCTTTGTCATGTACTACAAAAGCCTTTACCAAGCTCAGATGGAGACCCTCCCACAGGACAAAAATGATTATTTAAAGACCCTAAAGATCCCAACACTAAACCCATAACAACAGGAAAAACTAATCACTCCTATTCGACTAACTGAAGTGGAGGAAGCCATCAAAAGCCTAAAAACTGGGAAACGCCCAGGCCCAGATGGCTTCAGTGAAGAGTTCTATAAATCCCTCAGGAAAGAATTAGCCCCACACTTATTGGAGGCCATCAATGAGATCTGGGTGGGGGGGATGCCACCATCCTGGGGTTATGCCACCATTACAGTTATACCCAAGGACTGGGAAGGATCTGGCTGAAGGCAGTTCGTATCAACCCATTTCCCTCCTAAATGTAAACTGTAAGATCTTCACTACAATACTGGCCGGGAGGCTTTTCCCACTACTCCCCCAACTCATTAAAAAGGATCAAACGGGGTTTATTCCAGGATGACAGGCCCCTGGTAATGTAAGGTGCACCACAGACATTGTGGACAGAATCGGCTCTGTGAAATCCCCTTCTGTCTTATGAGCCTCGATGCTGAAAAGGCATTTGACAAAGTCTCCTGGCCCTTTCTGTTTAGGGTGTTAGACAGATTCGGGTTCCCGGGGCCTATGGAAGAAGCCATCAGAGCACTATACCGAGCCCCACAGGCCTACATCAGAATCAATAGGAGCATAACAGACAGATTCCCCCTGAGAAGGGGTACGAGATGGGGTTGCCCCCTATCCCCCCTCCTATTTGCTCTATATATTGAGCCCCTGGCCTGTGTTATCAGGGAAAACCCGAACATCACGGGGGTCAATACAGGAGAAGTAGAGCATAAACTATCGCTGTATGCTGATGACGTACTCTTGTACATCACAAACCCCAATCAATCCATCCAAGAAATATGGAGAATTCTCCAGGAATTTGGAACCCACTTGGGATACACCCTAAATAAAGACAAAACAGATATGCTTACATTCTTTTATAACCCATACCCTCGTTCGCTGACCTACTGCCTCTAAATTGGAATAAACAGAAAATGAAATATTTAGGAATTCAGATCACAAAAAAACTGAAAGCGCTCTCTGTGGCAAACTATGGTCCCCTACAATCCCAACTCAAACGAGATGTAGAAAAGTGGCGAATTCTAAAACTCCCTATGCACTCCAAGATCCAGACAGTAACCATGAACATTCTCCTGAGATTTTTGTATCTCTTTCAGTTCCTCCCGGTATATATCCCACAGAAACAATTTCAAGCCTGGCAGAAAACCATACCCAACTTTATATGGTCATCAGGGAGACCACAAATAAAGATGAGCACCCTACAAGCTGATAGAACACGGGGAGGGAGGGCCATTCCTGATCTGGAAACCTACTACATGGTGGCATACCTGAAGTTTGCCTTGCTGTGGAGTACTGACGCATATGAAGCCCACTGGAAGGACATAGAGACCCAGATGACAGAGGGACCTCCGTTGGGAGCTAGAGTAGTGGATTCTGCCTCACAGGAGAAGAGACTGAAGCCTCACAGGTTGTGGCGAATACACTTAACATGACACACACTCTATGGTCTAAGTTAGGAATCAAAAAGCGTCCTGGCCACTTCAGTGGTTTGCATGGTCCACGCAGTTCACCCCAGCGAGGCTGGACCACACGTACGGGCCAGATTTGGCCTTCAGAGGCCGGGACAACTGGTATCAGATGATGTGGTCTTAGACTTCCAAACCCTTAAGCAGGCATTCAACCTCAGAAATAGGGACCACTTTTGGTACCTGCAGCTGAGAGCCTTTCTTCAGACTGTCCAGAAAGCCTCAACCTCAGAACCCCCTATAGAGAGCCTGACACAGATAATACTCTTGATAATCTGTGGAAAACTGGAGAGGGGTCAAATATTGGCCCTTTACAAAACAATCAGACAGCTCCCCACCACAACTACCACTGTATTGAGAAACAGATGGGAGAGAGAGAGTAACTTAAACATAACAGATAGGGAGTGGGAACTGATCTTCAACTCTGCCAACAAAACAACCCTCTCACCTGGTTGGCATGGAAGGTGAGGGTACAGTACTTCTATACCCCTGAAATCTAAGGTAAGTGGGGAGGGGCCAGAGGTGGGCACTGCTGGAGGAAATGTGGTGCTCAGGTAGCTCACCACACCCACATATTCTGGGGCTGTGAGGCCATCAAATCATTCTGGGAGGAGGTAATGAGGGAAATCACTAGGGTGTTCATGGGTACCCAACCTCTCACAATGAAGAACACAGTACTGGGCCTCCCTCTGGAGGAGGTGAGGGGAGCTGATGCTATTTATATGTGGAATGTCCTCATTGTTGCTGCCCAAAAAGCAATCATGAGGAAATGGCTCTCTCCTAACCCACCAGACAAGAAGCAGTGGATCTCCATTGTTCAGGAAATCAAAGAAATGACCCACAGGATTAATAACAAACTCACAACATTCACAAGAAGATGGGCAAGATGGGACATGCTGGGACACTGAGGGAAGAATGGGTGGGAGTACAACCATGCACGTGCTTACAATGGTCAGCAGAGGAGGGGAGACGTGACACATAGGAGAGAGGGTTTTCTACAGATAGAGGACCAACAGAATTAAGAAACAGAAACCAAGTCAGAGAGGGGAAATGAAAGAAACCTCCTTGCCCATGGTGAAACCCATCTATTTAGGAGGTTGGATGTAATCCTAAAGAGTATCACCGGGTTGGAGTAACACTATAGTGTTAAATAATGTCTTTTTTTATGCCTTACTGAGAGTATGAAATGTTCTGAAGTATAAAAGTGATAATAAGTACAAGGAATGTTAACTGTAAAACATATGAATACTCCAGAATGAGATGGACTGGCTGTACCCTGATTCTTGCATTTCAATAAACTTGAATTAAAAAAA
This sequence comes from Neoceratodus forsteri, assembly GCA_016271365.2. Taxonomy (NCBI): domain Eukaryota; kingdom Metazoa; phylum Chordata; order Ceratodontiformes; family Ceratodontidae; genus Neoceratodus; species Neoceratodus forsteri. Next base: position 1,520,778,502 of record CM057452.1, read on the forward strand.
AAAAAATACAGGTACAGAAAACAACATAAAGGAGCACAAAAAGAAACAAAATGCAACTAACCAGCATGGCATATTTTACAATAAACAAGGCAATATGTAAACAATACAAGGAAAAGGAAAAAAAAAACATGTCCTCTGGCAAAAGAATACTGAAGGAACATCAGGAAAAACGGGTGACAGTTATGCCAAAGTTGGCATAATTTTGCAGGAGAAAAAAAACATTTATCACGACTATAGACTTTGTGGAACTCAAGCTGTACATAAGTAAATAACTTTTGGTACAATACCAATTTTTGATTGAAAACCCAAGAGCACCGAGCCTGCCAAATATAATATTTAAACAATGCCATTAATACTTAGAGGGTGGAAAAATGAAAACGGGACCATGACACTTAAAAAATTCCCAGGACCTGCTCCTGATCGATAAGGGAAGTAAACATAGGGACCCCCCCCAATTCCAAGGCACAAAACTCCAGAAGCCTTGTACATAAGGACACTCAAACAGTAGGTGTTTTTGGATTTCCAGATGGGTTTCACTTCTGGGCCTAGGGCAGTGTTTTTCTGACAATTGCTTGTGTTTATGAGAGTTTCTAACTCCCAATTTTCCATGGCAACTCAGCCATCCCACATCTCATACAAATGGAGGCAATCTACAATTATTTCAGTGGTATAAAACTGTAACTGTGGAGGATTCCCCACACTTTGGGAACCGAAGATCAGGAAAGAAATGCTCACCCAAGATGGCATTATAAAGTGACTTTTTAGTTGCTGCTATCATCATGCCATATGTCAACTTCCATTTTTTCAGTTTTTGAAAAGCATCAATAAATATTCAGGCACAAAAACTGTTGTTTTTATTCATTTTTAGCCAGTAGATTGCCATTCTGGGATATAGATAGAGAGCCATTGTCTAACTGCCGCTATCCAAATCTTATTGACCCCTCTCAATACCGTCGTGACATTGGTATAAAAAAAGAAACTAAAAAACAAGTGGGTTAATCATCCCCAGTTCCCCTTGTTTCCTGGTCAGATATGTTACGTCCCTCTTTATCGGGTTAAGGTGACTTCCCCATACTGCCTTAAAAAAATACTACTGTATATAGCCTGGTTTCTAGGCGCGGGGGACTTAAGCAATAGAATTTGCTTCAGTTTAGAAAGCCGAGCACCTTTCCAAACATCCAGGGATAATTCCAGATCCCTTTTGTAGATCAAATGAATGACGCTTCTGCAGGGAGCAGGGTCATCAGTAGTGTGAAAAAGGTCTGCAAACTGTCTTGGCCATGAAGGGCTGATAGCTGTGGGACCAGAATGATTGTTGTCAGGCACTGTCCATGGAACCAGCTGAGGAGGACAGGGAGGGCGCAAAGAATTGTGAGCCCGCTTAGTAACAACTGTGGACATAGGAGCGGGGGACGAGGTGTCCACTGATAACACAGTGTCTGAGATCTGGGAATGGGGACCAGAAACAATAGCATCAGAAAAAGCAGGGATTCTGTCTGCGATGCTGGTGACCGAGTTAGAGCGGACTCGGGTCGCCCGGGAATGTTGACAGGGAAGGATGGAGCATCCGGGGCAGCTCTACTTCTCCAGGGGAGGGCAGGGATGCACACCGGCATAGGCTGACTCCTGGCGGAGGCTGGGAGTGCAGCAGTACAGCCGGGCTCGATGTTCAAGGGGGAGTGGCAGACATTGGCGTATGCCTTGATGCCAGGACGTCACTCCCCACAGAAAATGGAAAAGAAGCTGCCTGGTCTGCCGGATGATGGCTGCCGACTCCCTGCTGCCTCAAATGCCCCGACACCCCAGAATCCACCTCAGCAGTGCCCGGGGACTGATCCTAGAGTGCGCTGGTGTCCCCTCCTGGCGCCTTCCCCCTCGGAAGAGAGGGACCCATCCGGCGAAGGGTTACGCCGGCACCCCTGGGTCAGCTGTGATCTGGGAGGTGGATAGGAAGGGGGTCGGGGTGAGGAGGTCAGGGGAGGTCATGTGCAGCCGGAAGGAGAGGCAGGCCAGGGGCAAGGAAGGTGGGGGAAAAAAAAAATAGCAGGGATGTTGACTGGAGAAATCTCCCATCTGGCCATCCACCGATGGCAGCAACTGAAAAAAGTCAGTGGGCATCCGGACAGGCTCAGAACAAATGTCAGCCTGTTGCTTGGGATCTGTAAAAATGTCAGAAGCAGGCAAAACACTATGGTACCTGAGAACTGCAGGGTCGGTATTGTGAGGGATCCACTCGCCGCCGGAAGTCTGCTTCCATCCCACACTTTGCAGAGCGCTTTCCAGGGACCAGGATTCATGGGGCTGCTGGATCTTAAGTTTTCTCTCCTTGAGAGGCAAATGACCACCAAGCGTTTGGTAGTCTGTCAGCGTCAGGTGAGCAGATACAGGGCCCATAGATACTGAAAGCGGAGATGGTCCACTCTGTAGTGGTGAACTGACGTTACCTCCACCGGGAGCAAGCCATGTAACCAAGTCATTTTCTGGGCAAACTGCTGCTGTTTCACAGCTGTCTGAGCAAGGAGCTTGCTGTGTTTTTCTTCCAACACTCGTTTGAAGCACTCTTCCGTCACTACAGGAGGGGCTGTAGGTAAAGGTAAGTCACCACCACATTATCCGAAGCAACAACAGGAGCTACAGTGGGAACATCCATATATGCAAAGACCTCCAAGTGACTAGGGTAGAGATCGACCCCCCAGCCACAGCTCCTGGTGCACACTCCTCACTCACCACACCAAGGTCAGCCATCATTGAATGACGGCCAAAGGGTCTCCCTCTATCGAAAGAGTAGGGGAGTTTCCCCAGTGTCCTGGCCAAATTTCCCCCATTCACTAAAAATGCCAACAGCTTAATCTGCTTCAATTTCAGTTGGCTACCATCTGTATCTCCCCCCTCCCCCAGGATGAGGCTGAACATAGACAGAATTGTCTAGTCCTTGTTTCCCGGTCAACAAAAACTAAATAAATAAATATTGTCTCTTCCAAGGGATCCCTCACTATGCTTAAATCTCTGACCCTACCTCCCCTTCCTGAACCTGGAAAAGGTTCTGCAAGAATTAGTGTTTCATTTGTTCATTTTCACTGCTTGAGCATTTCTCACTGTTCATTTACAGTCAGTTTTTGTACTAGTCTTCTTCAATCTAGTCTGTCATAGTTTGATCTGGGTGGCTAACTTATTGTTTTTGGGTAAGATTTTTTTTTTCAATTTAGGTATATTTTTCAGATAGGTTAGGTAGATCTTCCTGGACATAAAGTCTCCACCACACATTCACACTGATGGGGAGTATACCGGAGGCACTAGGACCAAGCGGGAGCCAAACTTTTTCATGAGGGCCAGCTCTAAGATGGAGCCACGAGGAAGCGGCACCATGATCCAGGCTCATGTGGTATACACTATCTCAGCGTCGACCCTCCAACCGCCTCAGTTCCTTTTTCCCCCACCGTCGAGTGTGCCTCAGTGACGATGTTGCTTGCCCGCCGGGAGTCAGACTTCAAACAGCAGCTTAGTTTTCAGTTTTGTTTTATATTTTATCACGAAAAGTACTGATGTCATGTGTGTCAAGAATGTAAGAGGGATGGAGGGGGCTACAAAAGCCAAGTACTGTTGTAAGTATATACAACATATCGTAGTGCTGCTTTTGATAAGTACATTGATTGAAAATGAGTGATTTAATTGCATTAGATAATGTCCCGAGTACCAGCACCACTATTATAAATCCAACTAAATCTATCAGGAGAGATGTTATTATGACGCTCGATGGGGAGACTGGTTTAAAGTATAATACCTGCCAAATGTACACCTTGTTTGACTCCTTCCCCAAAACCCCCTTATATGTTTGTGAAAAATGTGTCAATAACAGTGTACTCAGGGAAGATAGTGACACCTTTTACAAAAGGTTGACAGTTATTGAACAACAACAGGAAACTTTAAGCCAAAACACAGGTAGATCATTATTGAGTGAGGGAACCTCAGACAAGTCACATGACAATGTGGCCCCACGAATATTAAACTATCAGAGTGAAACATGTCAATATGAAAAAAGGAAAATAACTTCTGATGAGAATAGTTCTTCCATTGATTCTCACGATTGGACTGAAGTTGTTGTAGGGCATAAATCCAAATAAAGACGTAGGGCATTGGGTAATAATATTGTACTAAGTAATAGGTATGAATCCCTAACTGATTTGGACTCGGGTGATAATATGGAGAAAGGTCAGCTTAGTGAAAATCTTGGCGGTAACAATAATGAACAGCATATTAGTAATTATTCCAGCTCTGTCAATGTTGAATCTCACTCAAGTAACCAGTCAGCTGGTACTTTAGAACCTATACCCGAGACAAGCGAAACCCTTAATTTGCCTGACACCATAGTTAAAGGTAAGGGAGGCAAGCACAAAAATAAAACAAAACATGCAGAGTCAATAGTAAATGAGATACCTCATCAAGGAATGGTGGAAGCTCAGTTAGGCACACTAGATAATACTTTGTCCATGGTAATACAACCAACAAATGAGTCACACAGGCAATACTTTGTACTAGGTGACTCGATAATAAAATACACTGACAAAATTGTGTGCAGAAAGGATAAACACAATATTGCTTGCTCATCATTCAGAGGGGCAGGAATCAAGAATATACATACTATGTGTACCAATATCCTACACAACTCGGGTCCAAACCCCCTTGTTAAAATTCACGCTGGCACTAATGACCTAAAAAAACTATTCATTGAAGAAATCAAACAGGAATTTATAAACTTTTGGAAAACACTAAAATAATTTAAATGTGAGATACATTTTTCTGAAATACTACCAGTACCAAGAGCAAACTATCAAATTACAAAAAAAAATAAATGTATAAATGAATGGTTGCGTAAATGGACTCTTAAAGAAGCATATTTATCTATTCCTCACTGGGAACATTTTTGTGATAACCCATCACTATATTGTTGGGATGGATTACATTTAAGTAAGCAAGGTGCTTATAAACTAGGAAGAACTTTTGAGAATATTATCAACCAGTCTTTAAACTAATTGTAAGGGGGGAGGAGGGAACCCTGAAAAGATCAAACCACAATAACTTAAATTTGAACAAACTTAAGATTTGGAGTATTGATGCCAGAAGCCTTAACAATATTAAATTAACTGAATTAAAAATACTTACTGTATAAAAAAATATAATATAGATATTGTTTGTGTAACTGAAACCTGGTGGGATGAGAGCAGTAATTGGTCCAATAGTATTCCTGGGTATCAACTCTTCACTAAGAACCGCACAGACAGGAAAGGAGGTGGCGTATGTTGTTATGTTTCTGAGCACATTCAGTGCCAGGAAATAGAAATATCCAGTACTCCCGAAAGAATAACAGAAACATTATGGATAAATATAATATTTTCCCACTTGCCTAAAATAGTACTAGGGATTTGTTATAGACCTCCGAATAGTAATAGTAACTATAACTGCAATTTAATTGATGAAATTGATAAAGCGTGCAGCCTAGGTGACACTATATTACTAGGAGATTTTAATGTACCAGGTATTACTTGGGACCAAATGATGGGAGTTACTGTATTCGAGAAAACTCTGGTTAATACACTAGCATCCCATGGTTGTTATCAAATGGTGGAATCTCCCACCAGAGGGAAAAATATCTTGGACCTAGTAATTACAAACTCTAAAGAAAGAATCAGTAATGTAGAAGTTATCCCTCACCTAGGATGTAGCGATCACAAAATTATAGAATGCATTCTTAATATTAGAAAATCTAAACCTAATGGATCCTTTTCAGCATTTGACTATAAAAAGGCTAATTGGACAAAAATGATTGAAGCATTTAATAATATCAACTGGGGGACATCATTTTGTGAATTGGAGGTCAATTTAATGTGGGATAAATTAAAATCTAAAATACAAGAGATAATTAATCACCATATCCCTAGGCGTAACAATAAGAACAAAAAAGGTGTTATTCCTTTATGGTTTAGTAAGGCAATTAAGTCCCAAATAATAAAGAAAAATAAAGACTTTAGAAAATATAAGTCTAACTCATCACAAAATAAGCTAAGCAAGTATAAGATTCAACAGAGATTGTTGAAATCATTAATAAAAAAAAGGGAAAATAAAACTTGAAAATAAATTGGCATCTAATAAAAACCATAAGGCCTTTTATGCTTGCATTAATAATAATAAGCAAACTAATAATAGAGTCAACCTCTGTAATAGTCAATGGAAAATTAAAAGATAATAAAGAGATTGCGAACAGTTTTAATAACTATTTCACATCAATCTATCAAGTAAATAAATCTAATGTGATTACCCCTAGTGTGGACAAATCGGAGGTATTTAGTATCAGTCATGATATGGTATTCAAGGAGTTATCTAAATTATGAATATCCTCCTCTTCAGGACCGGATAATATTGATTCTGTAGTCTGGAAACATCTGGCAGATGTGGTTGCAGGGCCTCTGACCATCTCATTTAGTAAATCCATTTTGACTGGCAATATCCCACTTGACTGGCATAATGCAATAGTTGTCCCAATACATAAAAAAGGAAATAAATCAAATGTGGCCAATTATAGACCAATTAGTCTTACATCTATTTGCTGCAAGATCTTAGAATGTTTGATCAAAAATAGAATTTAGAATGATATAGTTGTATTGGGTTTACAGGACACTTCTCAACATGGTTTTAGGAAAGGACTTTCGTGTAATACCAACTTGTTATCATTCTATAATTTTGTTAGCAGTAATCTAGATATAGGGAAACCTATTGATGTAATCTTTTTGGATCTGGGTAAGGCATTTGATATGGTACCACATAATAAACTTATACAAAAATTGTCTGATATAGGCCTAAATAAATACATTGTGAGATGGATTGGTAATTGGTTGACGAATAGAAAACAAAAAGTTAGAATTAATTCTGTTCTTTCTGATGAAGGCTGTGCTTCTAGAGGAGTTCCCCAGGGTTCACTGTTGGGTCCGACACTGTTTGGTTTATATATAAGTGATATGGGCAAGGGTCTGGACTCAGTCATCACTAAATTTGCAGACGATACAAAAGTAGGTGGGGAAGTTTCTTCCTTATTAAAGTACAAACAATTATGTGATAGTCTTAAGAAAATTGAACTATGGGGGGAGACTAATAATATGAAATTTAATGAAACCAAGTGTGCAGTAATACACTTTGGCAAAAGAAATCCTAAATACCAATATTGTCTTAACGGAAAAATTATAAAAAATAGTAAATGTGAAAAAGATCTGGGAGTATGGATAAACTCACAGTTATCATCTGGTTTGCATATAATCAAGACTGTAGGGAAATGTAATAGTATTATCCATTCCATTAAAAAAGCCTATATTTCCAGGAACAAAGATTATGTTATGAAACTATATAAGACCTATGTATTACCACACTTAGACTACGGATCCCCAATTTGGAGCCCTTTTCTCAAAAAGGATATTAACCAGGTTGAAAGAGTTCAAAGAAGAATGACTAAATCCATTAAAGGGTTAAGAACTATGGATTACAGTGAAAGACTAGAGAGTTTAAATCTCTTTTCTTTGGAGGCCAGAAGAATTAGAGGCGATCTGCTATTAATGTATCAAATCATGAAAGACCCGATATTAATGGAACAATGTAATATCAAAAGAATTCAGAAAAACGTAAACTTAAGATCACATGATAGGCAAGTTGTCATAAATAGAGTACGTACTGCTAGACACCAAAACTTCTGTAACATACGAACTCCAATGATGTGGAACAATCTACCTGGGAATATAGTGGAGACACCAACAACAGATATATTTAAAAAAAGGTTAGATGGATATTTATTATATAAAACCATCAACTAATAAACCCACTATGAGTGGGAGACAATTTAATGGGCTCCTCGCCTACTTTGTCTATATACACCAAGTTAAACCAAGTTAAATTATATTTTAATAAATTATTACTTGTACAAGAAAGAAGTCTTCAGCCCTCCATTGCCGGAGTCGACCATGAGCGGGGCAGGTGACGGTAGGGAGACTTCATATGAAAGCTGTTCATTTAGCCGGGCCAGGTGTGATCCACCACCTTTTCTGGGGGGTCTGACAATGGACGGTCCAGTGCTCCGGGGATGAGGCGCCCTCGAAAGAGAAAATAAGCGGTCCCATTCATGGCACACGTTTGTCCTAGAAGTTCTTCTTGGCTCACTGGTTGAAGAAGAAACAGCATCACTCAAGGTCGCTCTGTGGTACGTCTGCGTGTAGACGGTCAGTTGTTAGGGTCAGTAGCCGGTCTTCTCTTCTTCCGGAGTCACCGGTTTCTGTCTCTGGTAGTTGGCCTCTTTGACACCGGAGCTCCTCTCTGCCTATTGGAGGGGCTTCCGATAAGCAGTTTCATCACTGTGCCGCTCTTATGGAGCAGTGGGCTCGGAGGTTGTCCTGACTGCCCAAACCGGCCAGTCCATCGCCGGGGCCTTCGGGCCTGTCAGTTTCAGATCAGCAGGCAGGACATTTAGGACTTCCTAGTCGTGCGGCGCCTTCTTCGGTGCCGTCGACTCCACGCTCCGGTGTCTAGCCCCCTCACATGGCTGTGTACAGGGGTCCACACCGATGCCTTTATATCCTGCCATTTTTCATCCTTTACCTTCAAATCGCAGTTCTCAGACTTCTGCCATGGTGCCATTGACTACTGTGCCAACTTCTCCAGTGCCGAGCTCCTTTTCGGCACTGTGGGTGGTGTTGGCGCCCTCTGTGGTGCCACATATCCTGTCGGCACCATCCTCGGTGCCGGGGTTGGTGTTGGCGCCGTGTGCAGTGCCGCGCTACCTGTTGTCACCCTCTTCGGCACCAGGGGTGATGTCAGCACCTTGTGCAGTGTCGCGCTCCCTGTCAGCGCCATGCGTGATGCTGTTTTCTTTGTCAGTGCCGTCTTTGTACTTGGCGCCGTGCTCTTCGACGGCATCAAGGATGTGTATGGCACTGTCTAGTTTCCATAGGTTTTCGATTCTGATTCTTTCTCCTTCTGTTCTTCCTCCTGGTTTTCATTCAGTTCCTGTCTATACAGTCCCCCCTGGACTGTCGGGAGACGATTTTGAGCCGGATCCGGATCTTTGGCTGGGTGATGATGTTAATGCCGATTCTGCCCTGGAGGCAGGGATCAATCCTCCTGCAGATCTTGTTGTTGAAGACCTTTCCTTTAAGTCTCTGCTCAAGAATTTGAATTCTACTCTTTCTCTCCAGACCACAGAAATCGATCCTGGGAAGCTTCTGCGTCTCCAATATCTAAATGTTCCGGAAATCCCTATGGATTTAACCCTTCCGGTACAGCCCTCTTTCAAGACTCTTTCCCTGATGGTGTGGAAGAATCTGGCTCTTATTCCTTCTGTGGCCAAGTCCACAGATAGGAAATATGCCCCTCCCAAGGATCGCCCCATCTTGGCCTCACAAGCCTTTGCTGATGCCATAGTGGTCTTGGCAGAGAGTGATAAGGCTGTCCTCTCTCAAGAATCTACAGCTCATCCTATAAACAAAGAATCTCACAAGATAGACACCTTGGGTAAGAGAGTCTTTGCTGCCTCAACCCTGGGCATGCGTATTGCCACCTAGCAGGGCTATTTTTCTCATTATGAGTATGTTCTTTGGCATTCACTCAGAATAACAATAAAAGCTCTACCCGAGTCAGAGGTTAGCTCAGAGCTACTACAACCCATAACTAGAGGTATCTAGTCCAATAATCAACAAATTAAAGCTGCAATGGACGCTTTCAGTACTGCTTCCCAGGTGGCTGCTGTCATTTTCACCCGTTGCCATTCCTGGCTGTGAACTTCGGGCTTTATGAATGACACCCAACAGAAAGTCATGGCCTTACCTTTCGACAGTATGTATCTGTTTGGGCCTCAGGTGGAACAAGCACTAGAGGCCACACAAAAGACTAGGTCTGCCATTAAGACAGCTAGACCTCCGCCTGCTCCCTCTCGAGGAGGTGGGAACAAGCATCAGTTTCACAACCGTCAGTCCTTTCATGGCAAAAGCAGAGGAGGCTTTAACAGAAACCAAACCCCTCAGCCGTAAAAGAAAACATAGCAGAAGGCACAAATCCCAAAAGCACCCAGTGCCACCTTCTGAGTTTCTGGCCCAGGTCCCAACTCAGCTGCCCGAGGGGAACTCTTCCTCAACAGTAGGAGGACATCTGACTCAGTTCTACAACCAGTGGAAATCTATAACATCAGACCAATGGGTCCTCAGGATAATCCACGAGGGGTACTCTCTCAATCTGTCAGACACCCCTCTGAATCATCCTCCCAAGTGACAGCCCAGGCTGTCTGCGGCACAGTCAGACCTTCTTGCTTCCGAGGTACAAGGCCTTCTGAACAACAGGGCAGTAGAAGTAGTTCCGCTGGATCAACGAAACAGGTTTCTACTCCCATTACTTTCTGGTTCCAAAGAAAACTGGCAGCATGCACTCTATTCTAGATCTCAGAAAGTTAAACAAATTCCTGCACAAAGAAAAGTTCAAGATGATATCACTCAGTACCCTGCTACCTTTGATTCATCAACACGATTGGCTTGCCTCCCTGGACATGCAGGATGCCTACCAGCACATTCTCATACACCCAAATTACCACAAATACCTAAGATTCGTGGCAATGGGTCAACACTATCAATTCAGAGTCCAGCCCTTTGGGCTATCCTCGGTGCCTTGAGTTTTTACAAAGTGCTGTGCAGTTTGTGCGGCGCATCTAAGGAAAATTGGAATCCAAGTTTTCCTGTGTCTGGATGACTGGCTTCTAGCAAGCCCCTCCAGGCAAGAGACTCTGGAGGCCGTGGCCATGGCCTCAGACTTTCTCACATCCATGGGAGTCTTGCTGAACCTCAAAAAGTCACAGTTGCAGCCCTACCTGAAGCTCCTTTTCATAGGAACCCTTCTGGACACTTCCTGTGCAAAAGCTTTTCTTCCAGAGGTCAGAAGGAGCAATATCTTATAGATGGCCCGCTTCATCAGAGAACACAACTCAGTCCGAGCTCTCTCAATGCAATGTATGCTAGGTCTCATGGCATCCTCGGTGTTCACTGTACCTTTGGCTCGTCTCCACATGAGAACCTCTCAGTGGATGCTCAGTACTCAGTGGTCCCCTACCACTCACCCTCAGTCCTTTCTCATCAAGGTGACAGAACCTCTGAAGAGGTCACTCATCTGGTGGTCTCAGGAGGACAACCTGGAAGGATATCCCTTCACCCCTCTGGATCATCAGATCTCCATTACCACAGATGCGTCCCTGATGGGTTGAGGAGCTCACTGCTGAGATCTCCATACCCAGGGTACTTGGACTCAGGACGAGTCTCAACTTCACATAAATGTCCTGGAAATGAGAGCCGTCCTCTATGCAGTCTGAGCTTTGAAGGACATACTCTGTCACAAGGACATTCTCCTTCAAATGGACAACAAGGCAGTGATGTACTACATCAACAAACAGGGCGGTGCACACTCTTACCCATTGTGCAGGTAAGCAATAAGAGTGTGGGAATGGTGCCTGGAGCACAAGGCTCTGATTCACATGGTCTACCTGCCAGGAGTACAAAATGAGCTGGTAGACCGTCTCAGCAGAATGGAGACAGATCCTCACGAGTGGTCTCTCGACTTAACTGTCGTGTCAGTCTTCGAAGAGTGGGGAACTCCGGACCTGGACCTTTTTGCATCCCCACTCAACGCAAAACTGCTCTCTTCTGCTCCGGAAATCCAGGACCTGTCGTTTTTTGTCAGGATGCATTCAGGCTGCAGTGGACAAAACGCTTTCTATACGCATTTCCTCCTCTCCCCTAATTCAGAGGGTACTGCTCAAACTGGAGGCACAAGGGGGCAGAATGATTCTCATTGCCCCTTTCTGGCCTCGTCAGATCTGGTTTCCCCTAATCAACAGACTATCAGAAACCTCTCCGAAACCGCTTCTCCTTCAGATGAACCTTCTGACCCAGGGCCCTGTAGTCCCTCTGAATCTGAAGTCCCTTCACCTCCACTCTTGGCTCCTGAGAAGATAGAGGTGAATAGATTTAATGTTTCTCATAGGGTTTCGGATATTCTTTCGGCTGCACATGAGCCAGCCACCAGAAAAACCTACACAGCTAAATGGAAGCATTTCTCTATCTGGTGTGCTAAATCCTCTTGGAAACCTTTTTCCTGCCCACTGAATAAAGTCTTGGAGTATCTCTTAGACCTCTCAAACACAGGTCTGCAATACTCCACAGTCTGAGTTCATCTTTGTGCAATTTCGGCATATCATGAGCCAGTAATCTCCATGTCGCTGGCTCAGCTGCCTGTAGTTAAGAGGTTTCTTAAGGTGATTCTGCATACCAGATCTCCTATTAGACGTCCGGTTGCAGCCTGGGACATTAACCTTGTGCTAGACATGCTCACTCATAAACCTTTTGAGCCTCTACCTACTTGCGAGTTGAAATTCCTCACTTGGAAGACGGCCTTCCTGCTGGCCATTACTTCTGCTCATAGGGTATCTGAAATACACGCCTTGGTCACAGACCCCCCGTACATGGTATTTCACAAGGACAAAGTAGTTCTTAGAACTCATCCTATGTTCCTGCCTAAGGTTGTCTCAGAATTCCATCTGAATCAACCTTTAGTCCTTCCTACATACTTTGCAAACTTCCAGAATGAAGGAGGGCATACCCGTCATTCCCTAGACATAAAAATGAGCCTTGCAGTTCTGTCTAGCTAGAACAAAGGAAATTCGCAAGGTTTAACTGTTTGTTTTCTTCAGCACGACCCGGCTGGATCAGCCTGTTGCTATCAGGTGCATTTCAGCATCGCTGGTGGCATGCCTTCACCATTGCTATTCCATGGCACAGGTCAAGCTGGAAGGCAGAGTGTACGCTCACTCTACCAGAGCAGTCGCGGCATCTCTGGTAGAAATTCATAATGTCCCCATTGCAGACATTTGCAATGCAGCTACCTGGAGCTCCATGCATACTTTTGTTAAGCACTATGCCTTGGATGTCCATGCCAGACGACATCAGTCATTTGGCAGGACAATCTTTAATGGACTTCTGTCCTAAAACGTGAGCTCCTCTTTCTCCTGACGCCCATCTCAGGGGATTATTTAGCTCGGTACTCTCCCATCAGTGTGGATGAGTGGTGGAGACTTTATATCCAGGTAGATATGGAAATTACGTACCTACCGTAATTCTTGATCTTCTTGGACGAAGTCTCCACCACTTACTCACACGCCCACCCACCATCCCCCGAGCTCACTTCTCTGTTTCTGGTCTTCACTCCCTCAATGGTTGGACTGTAAAGACTTTGATCTTATCTGTGTCATTCTTCACCATTCATCACCTGTGGGTTACTGGCTGGAGGTCATGACCACGTGGGAGCTTTTTTTTTTTTTGGTAGGCGGAGTCGACGCAGCATCGGCGCCGCCCTCGAGGCCGATGCATTGTGTGGCGCTCACGGGTTGGCCGTTAGGCTCTGTCTGCTCAGCCGGCCTGCCAGTTCTTCGTCTCCCGCCATCGAGGACACTTCGTGGGACGCTGAGAGAAGATTTTTGAGGCCTGCTTCACAGTTTCTCTACTACGCAATCCCTTACCTTCGGTGCCGAAGTCCGTCAGTTCCTCCTGCCGGTTCTGTTTTGCCATAACTCGATGTCACCCGGTAAGATCTTTCCATTTATTCCATTTTCTGCACCGTCGAGTCTGTTTTTAGTGTTTTTTTTTTCTATAGGTTATGTCTCGGTCGGAGGGCAAGAAAACTTCCAAGACGGGATGGCCCCCCATGTGACGGCGCCCATGTAGCCACAAATATTCCATCACCGACCAGCATGACCGTTGCCTTACGTGTCTCGGCCCACTTCACAACATGGATTCATGCGATGTCTGTTTCTCCATGGACCGCCAGGTCAACGAACAATGTGCGTGGAAAGTGGGGCGAGCTCCGCCAACTTTCAGGGGTCGGGTGCACACTCGGGCCAAGCCATGTACTCTCGGCCTTTCCTCCGGGTCCCCTCCCGGTTCTACACAGACTGAGGAGGAGGAGGGAGCCTCGGCTACTAGTAGCCTGGCCATTGCCGAAGCTCCTTCTGCGGTGCAGGAGGCCCGTTCTGCTCCTTTCGGGGGGGCAGACGAGAGGCACCGCCAAAGAAATCACCCCTTCAGGGTGAAGGCTCCCCCATTGTTGGACCTGCGGTTTGCAAGGCCCAGGTCGGCGCCCGAATCCCGCGATGCTGTCAGTCAGCACCATTGGCGCGCCATGGGCTGTTATTGAAACCGTCATCGGTGCAGGTTTGCCTTCGGCACGTGCGCTGGCACTGATACTGCTAGCGGCGCCGTGGGAGTTTCTACAGCACCGTCTTTGTCTTCGTCCGGCTCACAGCGCAGAGGCTGAGCACGATGCCATGTCCTCGGGACTCAGCACCATGGGAGCTTTGGATTCCGCCGTTGGGGCCGTTGTTGGCGCCGCCTTCACCCTAGGCACTGTTTGTGGTGCCGAGGAGCTGGGCGGCACCATCCTCGGCACTGATGGCACCGTCGGGGCCATCGTCGGTGCGATCTCCTTCTACTCAGTAGCACCCAGTGCCTTGGGGCAGACTGGCACCGTGGCTGGTCCCGACTCTGGGACTGCTGTTTGGGCTGGCGCCGTGCCCTTTGTGGATTCTGCTTGCAGTGCTGTAGGGGGCACTGGCGCTGGCTCGGGCATGGTCTCAGTTTCTGGTACCCCTTTTGGCAAAGATGGCACCAGGCACCCTCCTACCGTCTGGCACAGGACCTTGGCCTCTACCTCTTCGGAGGCGGAGTCGGGCTCTGAGTCAGACAAGCAGTCTGACTCCTTGGGGTTGACTGTTGAGTTGGGCAGCCCTGTAGTATCCTCGACAAGCCAGAGTCAGCCCCCTTCTGAGGTAGGGTTGGTGGCTGCCAAGACTGGGGTCAGGGGTGCTGACCAGCGGGCAGTTGTGCAGGCCACCATTGCTCTACAGCCTGGTCTTGGTGGGTTCACTGACCCCTCAGCAGTGGTACCCCCACCTGTGGTGTGCCTGGATCACCCAACTTTGGGGCCAATCAGAGCACCTACGGGAGGGGAGGGTACTGTGCCCTGGATAGCACCTTTGGGTGCTGGCCAGGGCTTTCAGCTACCTAGACTGGTCCTCTCGAGGAGGAGGGCTCTTTCAAACTCCAAGAGGGTCAGGGGGCATGGGGTCTGCACGGCGACCTTTTTCTGGGACCCACCTGGGTTCTGGAAGGAGCCATAGTGCGGATCTCCGCTCTTCCTCCTCAGTCTCTTTGAGAGAGCCCCATTCTTTTGAGGTAGGGGACTGTCGTTCTGGACCTATACGGCCCCGGCCACCTCACAGGGGGGGATTCTTCCGGGTGCAGCCAAGGCAGTACTGAAATGGTTGTTCAGCTGTTGGCTGTGGAGTCTTCCGGAGCACCTTCTTCAGGTGCTCTTGGTCTGCTCCTTAGCCCAGGCGGAGGTCAGCCGACATCTCTTCTCGGCTTTGTCCCCATCCCTCTGCCACATTCTCCTGCGCTCACAGGTATCCTTGGTCCTAGCGGGTCTTCTCTCCTGGGAGCAGTTCAGAGCTGTGGCTGCTCAGCTCCCAGCTTACATGAGGGCAATGGACAGTCAGGTTTTTCAACCTCCCCCCGAGCTGCCACCCTCTGAGCAGTCAGCGCCCTCCAGCTCCTCATCCCCCTCTTCTGGTGGAGAGGAACCTTCTGTCCACATCTCTCCAGCTGCTGATCTCGCTGAGTATCAGCGTTTCCTCGTGAGGATGCTGGAGGGCTTGCACCTCACCCCTGCTACTGTTAGCAATCCAGAGCACTCGGCGCATGCCTTTCTAGGTGATTTCAGCGAGGCCACCCTTGTGGTGCCCCCCTGGCCTGCTCCCTTTAGGGGAGGCATCATTGCACTCCTGGCAGAGGCCCTTCTCTGGAGTTCCTGCCCCTAGGGATCTCTGCCAGCGGTATTGTGCCCCCCGGAGTCTCCAGGTTCCACGCCTCATCTGCAGTCCAGATTGACGCAGTTGGACACTCCTGATGGGCTTCACGCCCTTCACCATGACCGGCCCCCAGATCAAGATTCCTCGGATTTTGACTTCTGGTATAGGAGGGCTTTCTACTCGGCACGGTTGTTGCTTTCCATTTCTGCACATCAGGCCCACTATACAGCCTATGACAGGTTCTTGTGGTCCAGGCTAGGTCAACTCCTAGCCTCGTTGCCTGATATGGAGCAAACCAGACAAGCCATTGCACTCTCTGCGCGTGGCCTGGAGCTAGCAAGACACCAAGCGAGGGCATCCTATGATGCCAACAAGGTAGCTACCAGGGTTGTAGGGACAGCGATCTGCACTAGGCGGATGGCATGGCTACATCTTTCCCAGTTGTCACCCCTGGCCTGGCATAGGGTGATTAACTCCGCTCACCAGAGAACCTATCTCTTCTCCCGTAGAGCAAGACGGCATTTGTTGGGGCAACTTCTTTCCCCCTCCAGGGGTTCCCCTTCTCACTCTCCCCACTCTAGGGCCTCACCAGGCCCTGAAGGTTCTCCCGCTTAGTGTGTCGCCCACTGAGAGCTAAGGGACTTTGTCCCTTAGGGTATAAAAGAAAACCCGCCTTTGGGGGGGCTCGGCACTCACCCACAGGTGATGAATGGTGAAGATTGACACAGATAAGATATGAAAATTATGTACCTACTGTAATTATGATCTTTCTGTGTATCTTCACCATTCATTACCATCCCACCCTCCATCCCCCTGGGGCCTCAGTCTCTGGGTCCACCTCCCTCTCTGTGCCCATTCTCACCCCCCTCCTTTCCTTAGGAGTGGAGTAAACAGGGGCACATAGGGGTTAGTGTTCTGGGTAGAGTGGTCAGCATGGGGGAGCATTCCTTCTCCAGTGCGTTAGCTCCACCCCTGTGGGGTGGGAGTTGGTAGTTGCCCTCCATTCTCGCCTCTGCCTTGTCCCCGTCCATCTTATATTTCCGTGTCCTTTGGACTATCCTTTATTTCATTAAAAAAAAAAATCCTTTTCCTTTTCACAAAAAAAAAAAAATATTTCCTTGAGAGAGTGTTAATTTTCTGTGCCCTGTCCTTCTTCCAGAATAAGCCAATTTCTGCTTAGATGGAGTTTTGTCAGCCATTCTGTGCCTTGAATTCTGGCACGAAGCCTTTGGCTACTCCTTGCGTTCCTATACAATCTGGAGATGGTCCAGGGCCTGGGATATATTTAACTCTCTCCCTACCTCCTAAATTCTTTGTCCCTCCCTAACTTCCTCCTCTATTTCCAGAGATTGGGGCCCCTCCCAATCCCTTTAGTTTCCGACTTTTCTCTTTCTGTCCTCTCAGTCATTATTTCTCCTTTTGGTTTTATATCTTTTCCTTTTTCCTGTCCCTTGGATTACCTTGTCCCACCCTCCACTTCCTTCTTCTTACCTCTCCAGCGACTCAGAACTGGCAGGCAGGCGGAGTCAACAGAGCCTAACGGCCAACCCGCGAGCACCACACAATGCGTCGGCCTTGAGGGATGGCGTCAATGCTGCGTTGACTCCGCCAAAAAAAAAAAAAAAAAAGCTCCTCAGGGGGTCATGACCTCCGCCAGTAATCCATAGGTGATGAATGGTGAAGAGACACAGAAAGATCAAAATTACGGTAGGTACATAATTTTCATTTTTTGACCCTTCTTACACCGGTCATTCGGACTATCTTATGTCCGATTTTTAGGTTAGTCCTCTAGGTTAGTTACGCTGCACCTCCTCGGAAAAAAGGTACTGAGGCAGTTGGAGGATCGACACCGAGATAGTCTATACTACACGAGCCTGGCTCGCAGCTCCATCTCAGCGCCGGCCCTCATGAAAAAGTTTGGCTCCCAGTTGGTCCTAGTGCCTCCGGCGTACTCCCCATCAGTGTGAATGAGTGGTGGAGACTTCGTCCAAGAAGATCAAGAATTACGATAGGTACGTCATTTCAATTTTTTGTGGCTATCCGCCTACAGGCTCCTAAAAGATCCGATATTAGGCAGCAGAATGAAGCGCCACCTCAGGGGAGAAGTTCAAACAGCATTCCATGTTCTCTCATTTGCATAAATTCCACACTCTCCAGGGCAGCAATACCTTGCTGGAAAACTGCATTAGTAAGCATATTGAGGGATTCCTTGGAAGAAACACTACTATGGTAAGTATTTTTTTTTTCTTCCATGGGATCCCTCATTATGTTTAAATCTCATAATCCAACCTCCTATTCCAGAACCTGGAAAAGGTTCTACAAGAATCAATGTTTTGTGATTATTTGCTTGCTTGAGCATTGTTTGTTGTTCATCCACAATCAATTTATAGTGTATAGTGGAGTGTTGTTCTGGACAGAATTTCATCCCTTTCAAAACGCTATTGTACTACAGTTCAAAGGTCATGGAATGTGATTCTACCCTACTGTGGCAGAACAGCATTCTAGAACTTCTAGAGACTGCATGAGTCAGTTTCATTTTGAAAGCAAAATAACTCACAAACTCATATTTCATACAGTACTATACACTATAAAAAATACAGGATGAGCAACCCTATGCACAACCAGTGTGTTTTGCCACCTTGTGGAATGCTGTTATGCATGAAATTCCATGCCTGGAATATGCTTGTTCTGCTGCAGTAGTGATGCCATTATGTTGTTCTGCTGCAGTAGTTGTCACTACTGCAGCAAAACCACTTGGAATCCTGGCACATTGTTTCGTTCCTGTATTTAATTCTGTGGTGACAGTATTCTAGAACCTGTAGAGACTTTTCAAGTCAGTTTCATTATGAAAAAGAGAGAAAAAAAACCCCACAAAGCACACATTTCACATAGTACTACTATACACTATAAAAAATACAGGATGAGCAACTTTATGAACAGCCTGTGTGTTCTGTCACCTCAGGGTTCTGATTCACGTGTACTTCTCCAGCTTCACTCTCGAGGTCAGAGGGAATCAGAACCCCTCTGTGGCAGAACACACTGGTTGTGCATAGTTGCCCATCCAGTATTCTCTATGTGCTGTAGTTTCGGGCTTAACCTGCCATAGTTGGCCCAGGAGGCCACTTTTTTATTGTTATTGGTAGCATTCATTTTAGGTATAGTGTGGGACAGACTAGTAGGATTCATGGCTATTGCCCTATAGTCTATCAAAATAGATCTGGCTTTATACAGCGGAACGCAGCACCACCTTGTGGTGGAGGTTTGAATTGCGTTCCAAGTTCCACACGTTCCACTCTCCAGGCAGCTCAACCTAGCGGGCATATTCTGCATACATACATTAAGTATAGTGAGGGAACCCTTGGAAGAAACAGTATTACTATGGTAAGTCATTTTTTTTCTCCCCTTTCTTTAACAATTTCCTACAGCCATACTCGCAACAGTTTCCACCCTCCTAGATTGGAGTGCCCTTCTGGAGGACATACTGTGAGTGGCACCTGGAGAACACAGGAGACTCAACAGCACGTAAATCTCCAGGAACTCAGGGCAGTGTATCTGGCAATGTAGGCTTTTTCCTCCCAGATCAAGGGTTAGCCTATCCGGGTTAGAACAACCAACACCTCATCAACAGCAAGGAGGAACAAGATCTTCAAAGTTGTGCAAAGAGGCTATGAAGATCTGGAAACTAGCCTGTTCCCTGGACATTCCAACTATTCACAGTACACCTGCCAGGGAAAGACAATATGCTGGCAGACTCTGAGCAGGATCAGCCAGGAAAATTACAAATGGATCCTGAACCAGCAAGTGCTGACAGCAGTGTTCAGACAGTGGGGTACACCAAAAATAGACCTGCTTGCTTCCTGGGAGTACAACCAGCTCCCACTCTTTTGTTGCAGATCCCCCAGCAGTGGGTTCAGTCTCAGGATGCTCTAGTCCTAAATTGGTCAGGGAAGTTTCTATATGCCTTCCTTCCATTCCCACTTTTATTAAGAGTACTGATAAAACTGAGACAGGAGTCAGCAACAATGATTCTTATAGCTTCAGACTGGGCCAGGCAGACCTGGTATTCAGTGCTCCTGTCCCTCTCCAACAGACTGCCAGTCAACCTGCCCCTGAGATACAATCTGCTGGTGCTGTCCCAGGGGAGGATAACATTCCCAGATCTGACAACTCTCACCTCACAGCATAGGTTCTTGAAGAACTAGAGTTCTCTGCACTAAATCTTTCTGACAAAGTAATGGAAGTGCTGAAGGTTTCTAGGAAACAAGGAAAACGTGTGCTTCAAAATGGAGAAAAATGTTTCTTCTGTTGGTCTCCTAGACAGCTTTACTGCCCTCTGGGCAGGACCGTCTACAGTCCTGGGCTACCTAGTCCATCTCCAGTCTTTGGGTCTAATGCCCTTAACCCTGAAGGTTCATTCAGCAGCAGTGTCAGTTTACACATCAGCTAGCAAAAACAGGTCAGTGACCTCCCAACCCATTTTCAAAAGGTTTTTTTCAAAGGTCTTAATCACCTGTACCCTCTAGTAGGGGACATTGTCCCTCCCTGTGCATTGCGCAGCTGATGGAGACTCCTTTCAAGCCCATGGCCACTGCTGCACTGAAGTATGTTACCTGGAAAACAGTTTTCCTAGTGGCAGTGACCTCTGCCAGAAAGGTGAGTGAGCTACAAGCCCTCTGCACAGATATCTAATTACATAATCTTCCACAGTGACAAGGCAATCCTAACAACAGATGGGAAATTCCTTCCAAAAGTGTTTCCGTTCTGTTTTGAAATTTGACCTTCCAAATATTACCCCTGCTTAATTTATTAATCTGATTACTCATCTTGTCGGGACCTATATCACAAGGTTTTTTTGTATTTCCTGCTAATAAGATAAATCATATCTTAAGTGTGATGTATTAGATAACTCTGTTTAGGACTCCTTTGGGGACAACAGGATTAATTACACCAGCGAAATGGTGGACCTTTTTACCAAACAAGGTATTAACTCAATCTGCTATAAACTGTAATGAATGAAATTCAATGCTTTAAACCAAAGTGATATATACATATATATATATATATATACACACCCTGTCCTGGTATTGCCCCCCTATATGTTATATGTTGTATCAAAATCTTTAAATAAAGAAAGTTTAAAAAAAAAAAAGTGCTTTCTGAATTACAGCTTGAGCAAAAAGTCCACAGTCTGGATATGAAAAGGTATAGTGATTTTTGACAACCTGCATGTCGTCAAATGAACCATCAATTCTAACCCCAGGAATCGCTCAGTATGATTAAACTTATGCAGTCAGCCTCCTGTGTTGAACTGCCACGGAGAGAATGGAATTTATGTAAATGATGGAACTCCATTGGCTTGTGCCAACTTCAAACTGCTGCCCCTTGGTAACTGCTGCATTCAGAACAACGCTCAGATTCATTTCTCCACCTGCCAGTTTAGACGCTTCGGAGAGTTCTCCCTCAACTTTCTTCTATTACTTTAATTTGTCATACAGTAACGTTTATACTCTTTTTATTTTTACACTGTTGTCCAGTACAGGTAAGTTAGTGTAGTCATTTGGGTTTATTTTGCAGTTCTCCATCGGTTCCCCCCGAACCATGTGGAACCGTTGATCTTATCTGTGTCAGTCTTCACCATTCATCACTATTGGGTTATTGTTATAGCGCGCCGGAGCTAGGACCCTGCGGGAGACTGTTTTTTATTAATATATATATATATATAGGCGGAGTCGAAAGAGGCCTGGCACCTCCCTCGAGACTGACGTTCTACATAGCGCTCGAGGGTTGGCAGTTATCCGTTGTCGACTCCACCCCAACTCCAGTTCTTTCTCTCCTGCCATCGAGTGTGGACCCCGCTCTTGTTGGCTCTGATTTTGTGGCCTAGTCCGTCGGTTAGTGAGTTGCTCGGTTCTGTTTCACCTTTGCTCAACGTCGCTTGGTACCAGTAAGACCTTTCCTTATTTTTAGCAGCATCGAGTACTGTTTTTAGTTACTTTTTCATCCAATCACGTCTCGTCCTGGCAAAAAGTCATCGAAAGCGGTGCGGCCCCCAATGTGTTGGTGCCCCTGTGGCCGCCTTTATTCCGTTATGGATCAGCATGATCGTTGCCTCGGCCCTAGTCACGATATAGACAGTTGCGACATCTGCTTTTCCATGGACTGCAGTGTCCTCAAAATTCATGCGTGGAAAGTCGGACGTGCTCCCTTGACTTTTGGAGGATGGATTCTCTCACGCAAGGCCAAGGTAAGGACTCTCGGCCCTTCCTCCAGGTCCCCTCCTGGTCCTATACGGCCCGAGGAGGGGGGAACCTCTGCCTCTTACAGTCTTGCCATGGCGGGGGTTTCTTCCACAGTGCAGGAGGCCCAGGCTGACCATCTTGGGGGTCAGTCGTTCTGGCAATTGCTACTCCAGTAGCGAAGGCTCCCTCTGTGTCATGCTCCGGGTCCCTTGGGACCGGACCGGCACCATCTTCGGCCGGTGTTGCTCTTGGTCAGGTTCTGTAGCAGCACTGTGAGCTTGGAGACAGCGGCCGCCAGTTGATCGGGCCTTCCCCGGTGCACGCTGTTGCCCCTGACTCTGCTATGGCGTCTGAGCTCTCGGCGGTGTCGGGAGGGTGCTGGGGGGGTTTCTGGGCCTGATTCTGTCCCCGGCGTTGCTTGCAGTGTTGGGACAGGGACAGAGTCCGATGCTGTTTCCGTTCCCGGTGCCACCTCCAGCATCAGGGATGATGTTTGCATCGTGTTCAGTGTCGACCCTGCCTCCGGCACCATGGGCGGCGCCGGAGTGGTGCACAGCATTGTGCTTGGTGCCATGCCGGACTCCGGTGTCACTCACGACACCAGGGCCACTGTTGGTGTTAAGTACGGTGCCATACCGATTCTGTTCCCTCTGGCGGCGCCGGGAGAGGTCTGCGGTCACGCCTGGTGTCAAGACCTGACTCCAACGCCATTTGCAGCGTTGAGGAGGGTGTCGGCGTTGGGCTGGAGCCTCTACTCCCCTCGGCTGCTTCTGGGGACTTTGAATCCCAGGGTGTCTTACCTCGGGGTCCAGGAACTGGAGGGTTCCGTGGGGTGGTCTGGCAATGGGCCTTGGTTTCTACCTCTTCAGAAGAGGATTCTAGGGTGGACCCAGACTGGCTCCCGGGTTCTTCTGGATCTCCGGATCCTTCCATCTCTAGCACCTCAGCCCCCACTCTCGTCCCTTCTGGGGCTCAGCCTCCTCAGGTAGACTTCAGGGTCGGAGGGTCTGACCAGTCAGCAGGAGCCCCTGTGGCCACTGCTGTACAGCCTGGGGCCACCAGGGAGGCTGCTTCCTCAGTAGGGGTACCCCCCCCTTGGTGTGTTTGGACAGCCCAAGTTTGGGGCAGCCCGGAGCGCACCAGGAGGGGGAGGGCATGGTTCCCTAGGTGGACTCCTCGGAGCCCACTTCAGCTTGCCAGTTGCCTAGGTTAGTGGTTACAAGGATGAGGTCTTTCTCTGACTCAGAAGGGTTGAGAGATAGGGGTGTGGCACGGCAAACCCCTTTTGTGGCTCAGCTGGGCTCTGGCAGGAGCCGTAGTGCAGGCCCCTGTCTTTCCTTTTTGGAGTCTGCCAGAAGGACCACTTCTTCAGAGGTCAGGGGCCGTCCTTCTGGACTCACATGGTCCCGGTCACCTCATGGGGGGATTTCTTCTGCAGGGCACAGCTCTGTCCGTTACGATCTGGTTGAACAGCTGTTTACGGTGGCCTTGGTCTCCCCTCCCTCTCATAGGGGATCCTGGTGGCCCCCTCACCCTGACAGAGACTGCAGTCCTGCTTCCAGGAGCCTGTCCATCGAGCCTCTGTCTCCATCCCTGGTAGTCCCAGGTATCCTAGGCCCTTGCAGACCTCTTACCTGGGAGCAGTTCAGGGGTTCTGCTGCTCATTTCCCCTCCTACCGCCACACCCTGGACCAACAGGTGCTTCACCATGCTCCTGTGCAGCAGGCCCCTGAACCTGGCAGCTCATCTTCTTTCTCTTCTCCCTCTTCCGAGGGAGAGGAACCTTCGGTCCACATTTCCCCAGCGTCTGATCTGTCTTCTTATCAACACTTCCTGGTGAGGATGTTGGATGAGCTTCATTTGACCCCTATTCCCTTGAGCAATCCCGAGCATTTGACCCGTGCCTTTTTAGGCGAGTTCAGTGCGCCCACTTGGTGGCTCCCACCTGGCCTCTTCCTTTTCAGGAAGCGTCACATCGGTTCTGGCCTCGTCCCTTCTCCACAGTGCCAGCCCCTAGGGACTTACGCCAGTGGTATTGCACTCCCCCGGAGTCTCCAGGTGCTCTGCCTCCCCAGTCTCAGGCTTGACCTCCCTGGATACTCCTTCTGGGTCTCACGCCCTATACCGTGAGCACCCTCTGGATCCAGACTCTGCGGATTTCGATTTCTGGGGGAGACAAGTGTTCTACTCGGCACAGATCTCTCTGTCACTCACAGCACATCAGGCCCACTATGCAGCCTATGATAGGTTCTTGTGGTCTAGGCTAGGACAACTCCTAGCCTCGATGCCTGATTCAGAGCAAACCATGCAAGCCATCGCCCTCTCTGCACGGGGTCTGGAGCACACAGAACACCAAGCAAAGGCATCTTATGACGCCAATGAGGTAGCTTCCAGAGTAGTAGGGACAGTGATCTGCCTTAGGAGGACGGCATGGCTTCGCCTATCCCGGTTGTTACCCATGGCCCAGCATAGGGTGATTTACTCCTCCTACCGGAGAACCCATCTCTTCTCCCATCGGGTGAGACAGTGACTTTTGGGGTGCCCTCTTTCCCCCACTGGGGGATCTCCATCTCACCCAGATCAGTCTCAGGCCTCACCAGGCCTGTAAGGGTTCTTCCTTCCAGTGCCTCACCCACTGGAAGCTAAGGGACTTAGTCCCTAAGGGTTTCAGAGTACCCCCCCTTTTTTGTTCAGGGGGTGGGAGCTTGGTACTCACCCAATAGTGATGAATGGTGAAGACTGACACAGATAAGATATGAAAATTACATACCTACTGTAATTCTTGATCTTTCTGTGTATCTTCACCATTCATCACTAAATCCCTCCCTCCATCCCCTTGGGGCCTCAGTCTCTGACTCCTCCCTTGCCCCTGTGTGACTTTCTTTCTCTCTCTCCTCTCCCTTGTGTTAGGCGGGAGGGGCTGTTGGAGGCACACAGGGGATGGCAAGACCTTTTCTTTGGAAAGTTCGGGGCAGTCTTCCCCTCCTTTTCCTCCTAGGGTCTCAGAGTAGAAGAGTCTCCTCCTGTTTTTTGCTACGCTCTGGCTGTTGTGCTAAAACAGCATTCCTCTGTTGGGAGGGAGGGGAGGTATTAGGACCCACCCTCTTGATGATTTAGTGGGTAGCATTCAGACCTGTTCTGCAACCTCAAGTCTTCTGTCAATCCAGGTCTAGATCTTTTCCCCCACTTCCCCTTTTTCTGAGGGTGTGCTCTTTTCCTCCCCTCCCTCCCTTCCTTACCTTTTTCCTCCCCTCTCCTTCTCCTTTCAGAGATTGGGGCCCCTCCCCTTTTTTCCCCAATTTTCCTTAAATCTCTTCCTTCTTTCTGTCCTCTTAGTCGTTTATTTCTCCTTTTTGGTTTCTTCTTCTTTTCCTTTTCCTATCCCTTGGGCTCTCTTGCCCCATCCCACCCTCTCTTCCTTACACTCTCCAGCGTTGCAGAACTGGAGTTGGGGCAGAGTTGACGTCGGATAACTGCCAACCCTCGAGCACCACGTAGAACGTCGGTTTCAAGGGCGGCGCCAGCTCTCTGTCGACTCTGCCATATATTAAAAAAGTCTCCCAAGGACTAGCTCAGCGTGCTATAACCCAGTAGTGACGAATGGTGAAGATACACAGAAAGATCAAGAATTACAGTAGGCACGACATTTTCATTTTTTGAAGGATTTGACCTCAGAAAACTCTTATTCATTGCTAACGTTCCAGTTCCTGTTACATTCTGTAACATTATTTCATTTTTATATATTTTTTCTTTGCCGTGGTCTCTATTCCTGTCAGGAACCCAGTGTCATGAACCAACTCCTGGGGGCCAGGTCCACTGAGCTCACAATGCCCACCCCTAAGTGCAATCCATGACAGGGGGAGAACAGGAATACCCTCCACGTGTCCTCCTAGAGTGCTTGCTGAGGTCACAACTGAACACCTGCTATGAGGTCCCAGGGCTTCCTCTCTGATCTGGGTAAGAGTAAAATACAGTCCCAAGTCTGTAGCCAGGTAAGAACTCTCCTTGGTTGCTGTACCAGTAGGAAGACCGAGGTGTTACGAGCTCTTCAGGGTTTGCCCTCATAATCACTGATTGGTGTCTTCTCCCATGGGTGGTGCAGCACCTAGTTCTCCCTTACAGACTCTCCCAGAGACCTGTGTACTTCCCCTACTTAAAGCACCCAGAGTTCCCTTTCAGGATCCTAGTCTTGGTAGTGAATGGTAGCACTTTGCATTTAAAGGCTGGCCGCAGATTTAATAAATGTTCCACCTCTACACACATACGCACACACATCACTCACAAGCAGTTTTAAAAGCAAAGTGCTTTTTCTAAAATTACTTAAATAATTATCATACAGACTTTACAAACAAAAGATTTCAGAAAATCTGGTTACAGAATAACAAAAGTAAAGGTGGAAATATACATGTAAAAGCGCACTATAAAATTCTGACTGTCTAGTTTCCACCTGGTTCATGTATCAGACAGGTTGGTTCTTCTTGTGACTCTCAGGAAAGAGTGTCACATGCAATGCACTGAGCTTCTGTTTAGAGGAGTTTATATAGGCATGGCCCTTCCAGTCTGTAGTTAGCTAGTGGCCCCATCTTTTTAGGCCAGCAGGGGTCTGTCTTGCTGTTTGCCAATTTTTAAGTGAACCATATCATCAGTTTGATTCTCCCACAGTTACAGCATCCTGCCAGCTAATAAAATGCAAATAGACTGGTGGCAACCTTGCTGACACCTCCTGCCTAAACCCCACTTCTCTTTGAGTTTAAAGTTTTATGACGGGATGTTTCTCCCATCTCCTGAGAGATTATTACGTCTGTTTCTCTTTAATAAGCTTACAAGGAACTTCCAATTCTCTTTGAAATGGGATTTCAGTTTCCTGGTTAAGCCTTTGTCCCCAGATCAAAGAGGGATGTCAGACAATTGTTGCAATACATTCTCTCTTTCCTGTGACCTTTTCAGTAAAACTATGTATCCCTCTGTCAAAGCTCATTCTCCTGGCCTGTTTGGGAATTTAAACTTAACCAAGTTCCTCTGTGTGTAACTTTTTAAAAAAAAAAACACATGGGCATCTTTCTGTCAGCTTTATCTCCAGGCCCTTTTTTGGAGGATTTAAAACATACACAAAATCACAGAAAAATATAACAGCAATATTTCTGCAATATTAATACAGTGGCCAAATTACCACATCCCTCCCTCCCTCCTTAGACTGAATTTATGGGAACACGCCCCTATCATATGGTAGAGTTTCCATAATTCTGTTTACAGTTCTAACTGGTGAAATAGGCCATCTGCATTTGCGTTGGCCGACCTGGACCTGTGGATAATTGTCATGTCATAGGCCTGCAGGGCAATACTCGATCTGAAGAGCCATCCATTAGTTTTGCCCATCTTATTTAACCACACCAGGGGATTGTGATTGGTCTGTACCTCGAAGCCCATACCAGCGCAAGACATTCCTTTTCTACCATGGAGTATGTCTGCTCCTGGGGAAGTAACTTATTGCTCAGGTACACTATTGGGTGGTCTTTTCCCTGATTAGACGTCTAAGAACTGCTCCATTCCCCACATCTGAGGCATCAGTCTGTACTACAAACTGCCTGGTGTAAACTGGATTGGCCAACAAAGGGGCATTGCGCAGTGCCTCTTTTAGCCGTGTGAAAGCTCGTTCACAGGCTGGCTCCCACTTTACCCTTTTGGGCTGTCTTTTCTTCAGCAAGCTAGACAGGGAAGCCACCAGGGTACTGTAATTGGGCACAAACTTTCAGTAGTACCCTGCAGTCCCTAGGAAGCTCTTAATCTCCTTCTGGGTTTTGGGTGTTGGCTATGCCTGTATTGCCTCAATCTTTGCTTGATTAGGACAAAGCTGTCCCCACCCCACTACATGGCCTAGGTATGCCACCTCCACCATAGCCACTTGGCACTTTTCAGCCTTGACAGTGAGCCCTGCCCTCTGTATCCTGCCCAACACTTCTTTCAGGTGGGACAGGTGTTCCTTCCAGCTGGTACTGAAGATGGCAATATCATCCAGATGAGCCACTGCGTACTCTTCAGTACCATATAACATCTGGTTGACCAACCTTTGGAAGGTGGCAGGGACATTCTTCATTCCAAAAAGCATTACCCAAAATTTGAATAATCCTATTGGAGTGATGAAGGCCGACCGCTCTCTAGCTCTGGCAGTTAATTACACCTGCCAGTGCCCTTTCATCAAGACAGTTGTGGTAAGGTATGCCGCCCCTCCCAACTTGTCCAGTAGTTCATCCATCCATGGCATTGGGTGGGCATCCAACTTTGTGACTGCATTGAGTCCATGATAGTTCACACAAAAGCAAGTAGAGCCATTCAGCTTGGGAATGAGGACTATGGGTGAGGCCCAGGGACTGTGAGATTTCTGGATTACTCCTAAATCCAGCAATTTCTCCACCTTCCTCCTAATGTTCTTTAGGATAGCCTCAGACACCTGGTAGGCTTTCCGCCGTATGGACACTTGCATCCCCATGCCTACGTCATGTGTCGCTAAGGGCATTCATCCAGGCTTGGCCATAAATAAAGGGGAAAAGTCCTCTAAAACCACCCTCACTTCCTGGGTCTGTTCTGGGGCAGCTGGGGTGACAACTTGATTGCCTCCACAGATGACTCCTGCTTGCTTTCCTCCAGCAAGTCCAGGAAGGAGGGTCTTCCTTGTCCATCCCCTCCCGAGAACTACACACTGCAAATACCATGTCATCCATCTTTCGGATGGGATATTAAACTGAGGTCCCATCTGCCTGTTCTTGTGGTAGTTCAGGTGGATGTTAAAGATCCCATGGCACTTCCCGAAAAGAGCAGGGGTATTTTGCCAGATGTTAACTGGAGCACCTTTGCTGCAGCCACATCCAAGAGCAGGGCCATTCTCGATGCCCTACAGGTGGCATGCCTCAGACAGCTAGTTTTGGAACCCACTCAAGAGGGAACAATCTTAGACCTCGTACTTTCAAATGGGGACAGTGAAAGGATCTCAGATCTAGAAGTGGGTAGCCATCTGGGAACAGGTGACCACTAAACAGTGTGGTTCACGCTAAACTCAGCTACAGAGTCAAGCCATACAAAAGTGAGGGTACTGGACTTCAGGAGGGCTGACTTTGGCAAGATGGGAGAGTGCCTTAGAAAAGCACTAGCAAACAGGCTAGAAGGAGGGGTGGAGTAACAATGGGGAAACATCAAAACTGCCATCACAGAGGCAACAAGCCTTTGTGTGAAGCAAATAAACAAATCAAAATGAAAGAAAAAGCCACTATGGTTCTCAAAAGAGGTGGCAGGGAAGGTTAGGGAGAAAAATATAGCATTTAGGAAGTATAAGGAAACAGAAGGAGCAGGATAGAGAACTGTACCAGTTAAGGCAGAAGGAAGCAGGGAGGAAAGTCAGAATAGCAAAGACCCAAACCTGAGGAAAAGATAGCCAACTTGGTTAAGAAGGGGGATAAAACCTTTTATGGGTACATCAGGGAGCGTAGAAAGACAAAGGAAGGGATAGTGAGACTGAATAGAATGGACAGTGGGTGGGCAGAGAGGGACAGTGCAAAAGCAGGGATACTGAATGAATACTTTTGCTCAGTATTCACAAAAGGGGAGATGGGGAGGTGCCTAATCCAATTAACAGAAGCACTCTGGATAAGGGGGTCGATCCCAGTCCTTTCACAGAAGAAATGGTTCTGAAAGAACTCCTAAAACTGAAGGTGGACAAAGCAGTGGGGCCTGACAGAATTCACTCCAGAATTCTAAAAGAATTAAGGGGAGAACTAGTCACATCACTGACTACCCTTTTTAACAAATCATGGGAGGATGGTGTGGTACCTGAGGACTGGAGGAAGGTGGATGTGATTCTCCTTCACAAAAGTGGGAGCAAGACCAAGGCAGGAAACTACAGACCTGTCAGTTTGACCTCAGTGGTAGGGAAAATGATGGAATCACTTCAGAAGGAAAGAAGTATTGAGTACCTAGAGGCCAGTGGGGCACAGGACCCAAGGCAGCATGGGTTCACAGCGGGAAGGTCATGTCAGAAGAATCTAATTGATTTCTTTGACTGGGTGACCAAAGTGGTAGACCAGGGAGGGGCTGTGAACATGGCCTACCTAGACTTTAGCAAGGCATTTGACAGTCCCACACAAAAGATTAATAATCAAATTAACTAGCCTGGAAGTGGGTCCCAGGGTGGTAGCCTGAGTAAAACATTGGCTGAACAACAGAACAGAGAAGGTAATTGTAAATGGAGTCCACTCTGAAGAAAGAGGGTTACTAGTGGGGTACCGCAGGGTTCAGTACTGGGTCCAGTCCTTTTTAACGTCTTTAGAATTGACATTGCAGAGCGACTGGAAGGAAAAGTTTGCCTCTTTGCAGATGACACAAAGATCTGCAACAGAGTTGATACACAAGGAGGCA
The DNA here is from genome assembly GCA_016271365.2 of Neoceratodus forsteri. Classification (NCBI taxonomy): domain Eukaryota; kingdom Metazoa; phylum Chordata; order Ceratodontiformes; family Ceratodontidae; genus Neoceratodus; species Neoceratodus forsteri. The sequence goes on from CM057452.1 coordinate 1,520,809,075, forward strand.
TGGAAAGGATGAGAAGGGACTTGGCAAGGTTGGAGGAATGGTCAGAAATATGGCAGCTTGGATTCAATGCAAAGAAGTGCACAATAATGCACCTGGGAAACAAAAACCCAGGGGAAGATTGCACAGTGGGGGAGGAGGTAGTAACAACAACAAAAATGGAAGGGACCTGGGGGCAATCATCTCAGATGACCTTAAGGTTAGCAAGCAGTGTGAGAAGACAGTAGAGAGGGCTGGGGGGCTACTAGGATGTATAGGGAGAGGCATCAGCAACAGAAAACAGGAAGTTGTTATCCCTCTGTACAGGCAGTTGGTGAGACTCCATCTGGAGTACTGCATCCAGTTCTGGAGACACCATCTCTGCAAGGACATAGACAGGATGGAGGCAGTCCAGAGGAGGGCAACTAAAATGGTGCAGGGTCTGCAAGAGAAGCCATATGAGGAGAGACTAAAGGAGCTTAATATGTATACCCTTGAGGAAAGGAGGGAGAGGGGGGACATGATAGAAACTTTCAAGTACCTAAGTGGAATCAACAAAGTCCAAGAGGGTAACATCTTTCAGAAAAAGAGATGTGCAAGAACAAGGGGGACACTATTTGAAGACAGAGGAGGGATGGCTCAGGGGCAATGTGAGGAAATATTTTTTCACAGAGAAGGGTGATGGACGCATGGAACAGCCTTCCTGAGGAGGTTGTGGGGTCTAGAACTGTGAGAGAATTCAAGAATGCATGGGACAGACATAACGCAATTCTTGTGGGGGTAGGAAGAAATAGGCTGTTGGTTAACTAGGATCTGCAGCTTATCCTGTAGGTAGGGAAATGGGCAGACAAGGTGGGCCAAGCGGTCCTTATCTGCAGTCAAAGTCTATGTTTATATGTTTCTATCCCTATTTGCATATGGCTTCATCATGTTGACGTGGTACATCCTATGGGTACAGTATGTCTCCTGCCAGGTAGTTCCACCATATAGTTTATGTCATTGACCTGTCGGACTACCTTATATGATCCTGCCCACTTGGCCTGCAGCTTGTCCTTCTGGAATGGAATTAGGACCATGATTTCCTGACCTGCACTGTACCAACGAGCTCTGGCTCTGTGGTTGTTCCAGACTTTTTGCTTCTGTTGGGCAGCTGACAGGTTGCTTTGGCCACTTCCATAATTTCCTTCAGCTTCTCCCTAAACTTAAGGACATACTCCACTATGGGAGTTCCCAGGGTGGCGTGCTTGCCTTCCCAGTCTTCCTAGATCAAGTCTAGGGGCCTACACATCCTACGTCCATATAAGAGTTAGAAGGGGGAGGACCCTGTCGACTTGTGGGGCACCTCCCTGTATGCGAACAGGTGGGAAAGGTATTTCTCCCAGCCCCTCCCATGCTGTTCAGCAAATGCTTGGAGCATCTTTTTTAGGGTACCATTAAAGCGTTCCACAAGCCCATTGGCTTGCGGGTGATAAAGGTGTCATGCATCTCTGCACCATCCCACTCTTCTCCAACAAACACTTCATCAGGTCCAACATGAAGGTACCCCCTTGATCAGAGATAACCTCCTGCGGAAACCCGAACCGGGAGAAAATCCCTAGCAAGGCGTCTGCCACTTTGTCGGCCCTAAGTAAGGAGAGGGCAACCACCTCTGGGTATCAGGTGGCATAATCGACCACTGTCAGGATAAATCTTTTCCTGGAGGAGCTTGGGGTATTCAAGGGCCCCACAATATCCATTTCTACCCTCTGGAATGGCTCCTCCACAATGACACCACCTGACGAAGGCAACCACCGAAGTACTGGGGTTTGGGCTGAGTGCCTGTTCTGTTAATAAAAAGTACAGTTATGCAAGAACTTACCGTAACAGTAAATCTTTGAGAAAGGCTCTTGCAGTAGGTAATCACCTTAAGGACTGTGCCCCTTGTCATCAGGACCACTTGGAAACTTTAGCTAGCAGTGTCTGACAGGGGACTGCCCACCCAATGTCATGTGACAGATGTCAGCATGACACTGTATAGTGGATGGTCCCCACGCCCGCCTTCCAGTTCTCCCTCCGGAGACCTCCAAGGAGGAGCGACAGGAGAACAGAAAAAGAGACTGCTGGAGCCCATAAAGAGCTTATGGAAAATGAGCAGCAAATAAACTCGGGGGAAGGAGGGAGGGAAAAAACATTACCTACTGCAAGAGCCTCTCTCGAAGATCTACTGTTACAGTAAGTGCTTACATAACCATACTATCTTACTTCGAGAGGGCTCTTGCAGTAAGTAATCGCCATGAGGACTGAGTCCCAAGCAGTGTGAATCGGGGAAAAACTGAAACACGGGAGGCAGGACAAAATCTGCAGGAAAGGCAGAAAATTCAGGACAGGAGACCCTGGAGGACAGCTAGGCCAAAGCCTGCCCTTTACCTAGAGGCAATGTCCAGACTAATGTTTTGTGAAAGTGTGGACAGAACTCCAAGTAGCCACAGCACAAATATCAGCAGCTGACACATTCTTGAAACAAGCAGAAGAGACAGCCGTGCTTCAAGTGGAATGCCCCTTAACCTCCCCCAGGAGAGTTTTACCATACTTCTGGTAACGGAAAACAACAACACAGTTTGCCAACCATTTGGATAAACATTGTTTGGAAACTGCTGCACCTTCTCTCTTTGGTGCGAAAGAAATGAAAAGTTGGTCCGATTTCCAGACAGACTTGGTTCTTTTAGTGTAATAGCGCAGGATTCTGTGAACATTCAGAGTATGCAGAAGCACCTCCCCCCAGTTGGAATGCTTGGGGTAGTAAACTGGCAGTTGAATTGACTGGTTCAACGTAAATTCAGAAACCACCTTTGGTAAAAACTAAGGATTTGTATGCAGAGCCAACCTGTCTCTGTGAAAAACTAAATAAGGCTCCCTACACATCAGGGCCTGAAGCTCGGAAATCCTCGGAGCGGAAGTGACTGCAACTAAAAATAATGCTTTCCATGACAAATAGCACATATCACAAGAACTAGACAGTTCAAAGGGAGGCAGGATCAGTTTTTCCAAAATAAAATTAAGGTCCCACGGTGGCACGGGACTGTGCACCAGGGGTTTTAGGTGGAGGATTCCATTCAGGAAGGTTTTGGAAACCTCCAGCTGAGTCACAGTTTTACCTTCCACCAAGGTGTGGTAGGCAGAAACAGCCAACAGGTGGACCTTCAGGGAAGAGTAGCTCAGGCCCATGTCATATAGGTGCAGGAGATACTCCATGATTTGAGGGACGGGGCACGAAAAGGGGTCCCAACCCTTCGAGGTGGCTCAAATGAAGAAACGCTTCCACTTCATGGCATATGTAGTCCTCATACAAGGCTTTCTAGCCTCTGCCAGGACCTGTACCACCCTGGAGGAAACTCCAAAATGTGAAGCAGCTACAGTATGTCCTGAGGTGCCACGCGTGAAGGTGAAGGGACTTCAGCCCTGGATGGACCAGTGTGCCCCTCTCCTGGGTCAGGAGATTGTAACAGAGGGGCAGGGGAACTGGAGGTTCCACAGCTAGCTGCTAAAGAAGCGGAAACCAAACCTGGTGAGGCCAAATGGAGCAATCAGAACCATATGTGCCCCCTCCACCTGAAGCTTGAGCAGCACCCTCTGTAGAACTGGAAAGGGAGGGAAGGCATACAAAAACCTTCCTGTCCAGCAAAGAAATAGCGCATCTTACCACAAAACACCATGCCTGGGAGCAAATGAGCAAAACTTGGGTAGTTTTGCATTGTATGGGGAGCTGAACAGATCCAGGCCTGGACAATCCTATAGGTCAAAAATTTGGTCGACCACATCTTGCTCGAGCTCCCACTCATGGGTTCTGACTCTGGTGCAGCTGAGACTGTCCACTAGGACATTTTGCACACCCAAAATGTGAAATGGCTTTGAAGCGCATCCAATGCTGAACTGCCCAATTCTACACTCGCATAGCCTCCCTGCAGAGGGGATACGAGCGAGTGCCCCCTTGCTTGTTGAGACTGAACTAATAGAGTGTTTTGGCAAAGCAGGTGCTGAAAAGCTTGAGGAGTATACAGCACAGCCCTCACTCCAACACGTTTATGTGCAGATGAGTTTCTGCTGGAGACCATAGACCCTGGGGTCTGTGGTTCCCTAGGTGAGCACCCCAACCCATCCCTGACACATCTGTGGTCAGGGTCTGGGAGGGAGGAGGGGACTGGAATGGGACCCCTCTGGTGAGGTTGATAAAATCCAGCCACCATAGGAGATCCCGCTGCATCAAACTGGAGACCATGACCATGTGGTTCAGGTCGTCCAGTCTCTGATCACACTGTGCCCTGAGCGTCCACTGTGAGATTTGGATGTGGACCCTGGCTGAAGGAACAGTGGGAATGGCCACTGCCATAAGGCCAAGCAGTCAAAGAATTGACCTGGCCAGAACCCGCCTGCTGGAGGCTACCATACAAGCCTGTCTCTGCAGTGTTTCCACCCTGTCCAGAGGGAGAGAGGAAAGCCATCCCCTTGGTTGTATCCAACACCACTCCATTAAATTGTTGGCATTGGGAAGGAACAAGTTGGGATTTCGGGAGATTTACAGTGATCCCAACTTGTGCAAAGAGATTCAGGGTAGCTGAGAGGGAAAAGTCCTGCTGCTCCCTCGACGGGGCTGACAGAAGCCAGTCGTCAAGGTTGGGGAACACACAGTGGTCCTGACATCTCAAAGCTGCCAACACTACCGCCAGACACTTGATAAATACTCAAGGTGCCAAGGACAGACCAAAGGGGAGGGCCTTGAACTGATAATGCTCCCCCTGAAAAGTGAACTGGAGGTAGCGGCGATGGGCCTGAAAGACTGGGATATGCAGATAGGCATCCTGCATATCCAGAGCACAGAGCCACTGTCCCTCATGCAGGAGGGGCAGCAGGCCTGAGGGAGTCAGCATTCGAAACCATTTGTACTCTATGTACAGGTTTAGAGCGCTGAGGTCCAAAATGGGATGCAAGTCTCCCGTCTTTTTGGGGACCAGGAAGAAGTGGGAGTAATACCCTTTCCTGCCTGGCTGGACGGAACAGGCTGTATTGCCTCCTTTTGTAACAGAGCCTGGATTTCTTCCCTTAAGAGAGGGATGTGTGCCTTTAGATAGTGGGACACTGCTGGGGGCCTATCTAGAGTATTTTTCTGAAACTCCAAGGTGTGGTCCTGTCAGACTAACTGAAGGATTCGTAAGTCGGTAGTTATAGCCTGCCACCCTGGCAAATGACTGGCGAACCTTCCGCCCACCGGCTCCTCTGAAGGACTGGTAGGAGGGAGGACGGACCATGAGTCGAGGGAGGGTTGGGGAGAGCCACACTGGAGGCTCTCTGGGCCTGTACTGGAGGGGCGGCTGAAGCTGACAGAACCCGATGTTTTGGCTGACACCTGGCTGTCTGCTGTTTTGGCTGCCACTTTGCTTGGCACCAAAAAGGCCTTCTGGCCTGAAACGTAGGGCTGTACATTGTGTGGACCGACCTAAGAGCCTTACCCTTATCCTGCAGACTGGTGATGATGTCTTGGGCATCACCTCCAAAGAGGACTGAGCCCCTCAAAGGAGCATCCTGGATGGCCGCCTGAACATCCTGTACCAGGCCAGAGACCCTAAGTCAGAAAAATCTCCTGAGGCTGATCGCTATGGTGACCCCCTTGCCAAGGAGTCCACGGCGTTGTTAGTGGCTCATAAAGAATGCCTACAGGCAACCTTGGTGGACCAAATAGAGTCTGCCAGGATGGACTTGGACTCTGAGTCAGGTAATGCCTCTATAGCCGGCTCCAGCTGGCTGATGAGATGTTTGGTAAATCAACATGTGGGCTACGTAGTTCAAAGCACAGATGGCCAATGTTGAGGAGTAAAACTTCCTCCCAAATTGGTCCAGCTGCCTCGACTCCTTGTCAGGAGGGGAGGTGCTCATATGTCTCGGCTTGGACGATGTATCGGGGGCCGCTGCAATGACAATTGAGTCTGCCTTGCGATGGATGCTGAGATGGTCTTTTCCCCTCTGGTGTCCGATAAGTGTGGCTGGCCTTTTTGGCTACCGCCAGTATTGAGGAGGGCATCATCCATGTAGTGTATGCCAGGTCTTCGAGCAGTTCTAGCCAAGGAGGCGTGAGGACAGGAGCTGCCTCCTGGATGTCCAGATGCTCTGCCAGCCTTTGGCATTTTGGGTCCTGAGCATTGGCTTTCCAGTCATAGACCTCCGCAATTTTCTTGAGAAAGTTGGCAAAGGAAGGGTCCTCAGGTGGAGATTTTGGCGACTCCTTGGGTCGAGGTTCCTCAGTGGGAGGAATCTTGAATCCTTATGCGTAAGAGGAAGAAGCGTTGGCGTCTGAGTCCAGATCAGAATTGGAGGACCGGACATCAGGTCAGGAAGGCTCCCAGGCATCAGGGGGTGCTCCACCTTGCGTCTGCCCTAATGAAGGTGCTTTTTGAAGGCCCGATGGCAGTTGGTGCAGGTCTAGCGCAGGAGAAGGCCTAGGTGGCTGATCCACCGGGTCTCGGGGAACCTCCCAAGGGGAGTGGCAGCTATCCAGCTCTGACACAAGCTGGACCTTAGTCTCAGACCACCAAGACTGTAAAATAGCCTGAAAGTCCGCCTGAGGCTGAGGAGGCAGCAGAGGGGACAGAGGAGGCTGGTAGGCTAGCAGATACCCTTCAGAGAACTTTGGTGTCGGGTAGCCCAGCGTATGATAAGCTGGTGTCAGGTAACCTGGAGGAGGATAAGAGGGTGCATATCCCGGCATCTGGTATCCTGACAGTGGGTAGCCCGGGTATATTAGCAAATTAGGTGTCGGGTAACCTGACAGTGGTGCTGGAGGGCCTGAAGGAGGACCCTGAGGGACTCCCATGCCCGACCTCAAAGGACTAGGAAGAACTGGGTCGAACGTTGGACCGGGTAGCAGCAGACATGGCATCGGAGTCTCTGTTGGAAAAACCAATGGAGGGGGTCCCTGAGGGTCAATTGGGACAACCAACATTAGATCCAGAGGTGAGCCCGGGGGAAAGTGCCACCTGACAGATGACCCCCGTGTTCCACTCCTCCCTTGTCTGGGGAAGGTAGAGGAAGCTGTTCCACAGGGGAGCAGGGGGTGAGCCGGTGGGGGGACCCAACCAGAGAGAGCTGTGGCAGATCTGGCAACTGTGAAACATCAGGGTCCTCGTCGGACCCCAATGCCAGATCAGTTGGGCAGACCTCAGGTAAACCAACGTCCGACTTATTGACTGGGCTGGTTAAACAGACGGTGGTACCGATGCCCGACTTAAAGACCGTGGCCAGGTGGGCCCCAGGGCCTCCAGAGCCTGATGACACAGCTTGGACCGGGTGCTCATCGGAAGATCCAACGAGTGGCTTATCAGCCCCACCAGGCAACTTAGACCCACTGATGGAAATGGGCCTAAGAGTGGCTAAAGCCTCGGATGTAGCCAAGACACCCACAGCCACTGTGACCAATGGCAGTGAGAGGTCCAAGGACTGCCCCTGAGGTGCAGCAGACTTGACCACAGCAGCCGACTTCCTGGAGGAAGAAGGCCACTGTTCACCCAAGGGCAGCCATGGGTGAGGGGGACCTGTCCTAGTCCTGATGTCGTCTCTCTTTCTCCTCCTTCTTCTTGTGCCTAGAGGTATCAGTCGGGGAGGAGGAAGTGCTGTGGAGTTTTTAGAGCTCCTTTCCCATCGTGGCCATTCTTTGTTTGAGTAAATGGGCCTCTAGGGCCTGCTGGCAACACTTCCATGTGGCCTGGTTGAAGCTGGAACAGGCCTCACAATCCTCGACCTGCTCTGGGCCTAGACAGAAAAGGCAGAGGGTACGAGAGTCTTTGTGCAGGTGTTGCACGCCGCACGAAGCACACTAATTTTTATGCAACTTGAGGTGACAACATGCACAAAAACTAAACAAATTCAGTTTTGAAAAAAGAAAACTGCTCATCTGTGGAAGCAGTCGAACTGCAACATGCGATCTCTGCGAGGTCTGATATGATCAGGTTGATGGCGGGAAAGAACTTGAAGGTGGGCGTGGGGACTGCCCACTATATAGTGTCACGCTGATGTCCATCACATGACGGGTGGATGGTCCCCCGTCAGACACTGCTAGCAAAAGTATCCATGTGGTCCTGATGCCAGGGAGCGCAGTCCTCAAGGTGATTACCTACTGCAAGAGACCTCTCGAAGTAAGGTCAGTATTTACTTGATATTCTTCGTTTTACGTCATTATTTTGGAGTTCTTGTTTTTGAGTGCTGTGCAAGTGGTTTGAATCTCCTGCACAATGGGCAAAGGAATTAGGGCAGCTTTGGTTGTACTACCTGCCTTCCCTATTTGTTGGCACCAGTGAGAAGACCTGCAATATTCCCTCACCTGCTGGCTGAAGTTGGGCCAATAGAAATTCTGGGGCAATCGCTGCATGGTGCGAGCAATTTCCAGATGTCCGCACATGGGAATATCATGAGTGACCTTTAGCAACCACTCCCGATACCCTGGGGAATGACAAGCTGCTTGCCCATCACCCTTCCCTCTGTCCTCACATCCTGTGTATACAACAGTCCATTGTCCCAAAATACCCCGTGTCTCATGTGGCCTCCCTGTGTTCCATCAGATTCTGCACAAGCCCTCAGCCTCTCCAAACTGGGGTCAGTCCTCTGAGTGGCTGCAAAATCTTCACATTTTCCCAAAGTCTGGGACATGTCCCACTCAGTCCCTAAACTGGGTCCATAGCTCTAGCGTCAGGGCATTCAGAGTCACTGCCATCCCTAACCTGACCATTTGTTACCCTTCCCTCCTTAGAGTAACCTTCTGTAGCAGTTTTGTGAATGGCTACTTGGGGAAGTCCTACCTCCTTTACTACTCTCCATTTCAGGAGACACAGGTTGGGGTACCAGCCTCCTGTTCAAACCCCAGGAAATCTTACTATATTCTGACAAATACAGTATGGTCTCACCATAGGACTGCCCCGAAGCTGAAATGGTTAATAGAACCTATGCTAATAGTGGAATGTTAGGCTCGAGCTCGGTTTTCAAATCACTGTCCCTGGTTGCACTTCCTGCAACCGTCAGATTCTTTATTCCGCTTGCCTCAGTAAGACATATCCGGAGAGCTCTCCTTCACTCTAACTGAAGAGATTATTTCTCAGTTTATTTTAAAGTCTGTTTACTTTATTTCGATTTTTGAAGCACTGTCCTTGGTTCACAGGTAGAATTAGTAGATTAGTGTAGTTTTGGTAAGTCTTCTCAGTTCCTCCTTGGTTCTTCCAACAGGGAAGGAACCAATATTATTTTGTGTCTTAAATTTACTGGTTACTGTCTAGTAAGGCATTTTTTGATAGTTTAAATTTACCAGGGTAACTCTTGGTTTGGTTCGGTTTTTCACAGTCGATCAATGTTACATACCAAAAGCGAACGGGCCCCACAGGTTTCCAACATTGTACAGAGTGTGGGGAACCGTTCGCAAAACCAGATCCTCATCTTGTTTGTGTTTTTTGCTTGGGGTTTGACCACCTCAAAGAGGATTGCAATATCTGTTAAAACTTTCCTCAGTTGACGCTTGAGAGGCACTTAAAATGACTGCAGGAGAAGATGTCTGAGAAAGCTGCTGAACCTGCTGCAGACAAACTGATTTCAGGCCAAAAAGAACCAGAGGATCAGCCCTCTGACAAGGGTGATGGTTCATCGGCAAAAAAGAGGCCTGCTGACCTTGTCGCTAACCCAGCAGCCGCAGGAAGGAGGAAAGGAAAAACATTCAGCTGTTGAACTGCAACCGAGTAACCCAGTTCCAACTGCTGAGGAAATAGCAAATGCTGTTAGGATAATTCAGTTGCTTCAACCAGTAACCCCAGTTCAAGTTCCAAAGCGACCATGTTTAGATCCCTCAAGTTCCACTCTGGTTCCCGGTTCCTTGGAACCTGAGTTTGATACTTTTGTTGAGGAATATGATTATGATGCTGACGAGGATGAGGAAGAGGATTATGGTGAACCCATTGATCCGGATATTTCACCTGATCCTCCTCATCCTGACTCCCCTGACAAGGGAACTGAGGACTTTACCTCTCATTTTAAATTCGTGAAACAGGTGGCTCAGTCCCTGGACCTCCCCACATAGGAATCAACTGATGAGGAGGACTAACAGGGCTATACAGATATGATGGATGTTCAGGCTCCTAAAAGAGTTTTACTGCCCATCCACAAGTCCCTGAAGAAGCAGATCATGAATATCCTGCCTACCCCAACTTCTATTCCACCAGTTAATAGAAAGGTGGATAAGGCCAGCACGGTGGCACTGAGGGTTGAGGCGCTAGATGCCACGCCCGGCGACCGGGTTCGGAATGAGCCCGGGGAGTCGGGGGTTGGTGGGGAGGAAGAGAGTGAGTGTCCTTAGGACTGCTCTCTTCCCAGGGAGGGACAGGGATGCGAACGCTCGAAGCGCACCCTCTGTCGGTGGCCAGAGGGAGCCCAATGTGGCATTGTGGTGTCTGCCTGGGGGTGGAGCCACGGCAACACAGCTCCACAGGGGACTTACCAAGAAAATCCCCTCCACTGCTGATAGGTGATGGCGCCTCCCATGCAGTCCACACTCCTAGAATCGGGCCCGGTCCCCTCCGCTTCCTCCCCCTCTCCAGCCCGGTGGCTCAAAACTAAAAGATAGAGTGCCCTGGGCAGGGGCGACCCTTCCCTGGAGGGCAGACCCAGGGGATGCCCGGCGCTGGAGAAGAGTGGAGTGAGTTCCGAGCAACGTAAGGAGGCGGAGAGTGCACTGAGAGGTCGCCGGAAAGAGTTCAGCAGTGGTGGGTGAAAGAGTTCGAAAAAAAAAAAGAAAGGTGGATAAGAAATATTGGATGGCTAAAGGTGGGGCCGAGTTCCTGTTCGGTCACCCTAACCATGAGGGTATGGTACAGGCAGCAGCCTGTGATAAGGCAGGCATTCCCCTGGCATCACATCCTCCTGATAAAGATTCCAGAAAGCTGGATTCTGTTGCAAAGAAGCAATATCTGGGTTCCTCCCTGGCAATTGGGCAGGCTTCATACATGGCCTATGTTGCCAGGTACCAAAGGACACTCTGGGACACTGTGCTGGAGATTTACAAAATCTGTGCCAGCACCAATGGCAGCAGACCTGGAGGAAGCTGCCATGAGAGGGGTAGAGGCCTCCAAGGTCCAATTCAGAATGGCAGTGCATAGCAATGACACTGCAGCCAGGCAGATGGCTTCCTCAGTGTCTCTCAGGAGATTTGCTTGGGTAAGGACTACCAGTCTTACCCAAGATACCCAGTCCAAAGCCATGGACTTTCCATGTGGGCCTTCATCTCTGTTCGGACAGCAGACAGAGGCATACATGAGGAAGATGGATGAATACAAAGCAGCATACCAAAGTGCTGCTTCTAAGGATAAGACTCCTACCCCCAAAAAGCAACATGCCAGAGGCCATGGGGCAGACCTTATAGACCATTTTTCCAGCCTCAAGCCTATCCACAATATCAGCAACAGAGAGGCTACTTCAGAGGCAGGGGCAGGAGAGGCACCAACCACACTAGCCCCAGCACCCAGTCAGCAACTCAAAATAAGCAGACACTCTGAGGGATCTGCTTGGGTCACCTCTCCAGTTCCAGTAGGGTGCAAGTTGACCTACTGTCTCCAGGAATGGCAGTCCATCACCGCTGATCGGTGGGTCCTGGGGGTAGTGGGTCAGGGCCTTGCACTCAGTTTCAGATTCAGACCAAGACTGAGGGCAAGAGTTTTTCAACCTTCCTCCCTCTCAGAGACACTCTTACTGGAAAAGGAGGTATTGAATCTGCTTTCACTAGCAGCAGTGGAGCCAGTTCCTCTCTTACAGAAAGGACAGGCCTCTACTCAAGATGCTTCCTTACAACCAAGAAAACAGGAGTGGTGACCCATATTGGATCTCAGACACCTGAACAGGCATTTACTGAAACCAAAATTCAGAATGGTCACCTTGAAAATGATTCTGCCCATGTTAAGGCAAGGAGACTGGCTGGCATCTCTGGATTTAAAAGATGCCTACTTCAATATCCTAATAAAGCAGTCTCACAGAAAATTCCTCAGGTTCAGACTTGTATCAGGCCACTATCAGTTCAGAGCAATGCCTTTTGGCCTTACTTCTGCTCCAAGGGTGTTTACAGAATGCTTGGCTATAGTTGTGGCACACCTACGGAGGCAGGGAGTGGCAGTTTTTCCATACTTGGATGACTGGCTCTTAGTGGGGCAGTCTCCTCAGCAGGTCAAGCAGTCTCTGGTCTTAACACAGGAACTGTTACAGTCCCTGGGTTTCTTGATAAAACAGTAGAAGTCAGTGCTGCAGCCAGTACAGCTCCTAGAGTTTATAGGAGCAGAACTGGATTCAGTCAGAGGAAGGGCCTTTCTTCCTCAGCTGAGAGCAGACACTCTCATACAGCTGGTAGGCTCCTTCAACCCTCACAGCCTCAGGCTGGCCAGAAACTTTCTCCAGTTGTTAGGCCACATCGCAGCCTCAACTGCCACAGTGTCAGGAGCAAGATTTCAGATGAGGGATATTCAGTATCACCTCAAGCATTACTGGCATCAGAAAAGAGACAGGTTATCAAAGTTGGTCCCAGTCACTCAAACATTCGTGCAGGCACTCCAGTGGTGGCAGGATCTGGAAAACCTCAGACAGGGGGTTCCATTCCTCCAAGAGCAGCCAACTCTGGTGCTCACTACAGATGCATCCCTACTAGGGTGGGGAGCACACCTAGGGGAGCATACTGTCCGCGGTACTTGGCTCAAACAGGAGTCGTTGCTGCACATCAACCTTTTGGAGCTCAGGACAGTGTTCCTAGCCCTTCAGGCATTCACTAGCATGCTGCAAGGAAAGGTAGTCCAGGTCAGGACAGACAACATGACTACTATGTACTACATCATCAACAAACAGGGAGGCACAAGGTCCACACCCCTGTACACAGGAACTATGAAAATATGGACCCTGGCCTATTCCCTGAACATTTTGCTGTCAGCAATCCACCTTCCAGGAAAGGACAATGTGTTAGCAGATGCACTGAGCAGAATAAATCAGAACCATCACGAATGGTCCTTAAACAAGCAAGTATTGCAGTTGGTGTTCAGAAGGTGGGGCACTCCAGGGGTAGACCTCTTTGCTTCCCCAGACAACTACCAGCTCCCTCTGTAGTGTTGCAGACCACCACTGAAGGGCACTGTATCACTGGACGCATTGACCCTGGATTGGACAGGGAAGTTCCTGTATGCCTTCACTCCCTTCCTATTGTTGCTGAAAGCCCTGAACAAGCTCAGATCCCAGCCAGCCTCAATGATCCTCATTGCCCAAGATTGGGCCAGACAGCCATGGTTTTCCCTAGTTCTCTATTAGTAGCCAAGCCAATCAGCCTACCTAGGAGGCACAATTTGCTGACCTCCCAGGGCAGGATCCTCTACCCCAACTTTTGATCCCACCGACTCAAAGCCTGGTTCTTGAGGACCTAGCGTATGCAAATCTGAATCTTTCAGAAGGGGTAATGGAGGTCCTTAGGGTGTCCAGAAAACCTGCTACCAGAAAAATCTATACTTCTAAGTGGAAAAGTTTTTCTTTCTGGTGCAGGGACAAACACTTAGATCATACCCTGGATGGGTTATCAGTAGTTCTTGACTATCTCACCCATCTTCATTCCCAAGGCCTTAGGACCTCTACTTTGAAGGTGCATCTGGCTGCAGTGTCTGCTTACCTGTCAGCAGGTAAGTCATCCTCTTTGGCCTCTAATGTAGTGTTCCCAAAGTTTTTTAAGGGACTACTGCATTTGCACCCTCCTCATAGAGTCCCTACCCCTGTGTGGGACTTAAACATTTGCATAGCACAGCTTATGCAGACTCCTTTTGAGCCCATGCCATCAGGCTTTGTCCATGGAGCCCAGTTATGTGGCATTCCATAGGGACAAGGTGGTACTCAGGACAAATACATTTCTCCCTAAGGTGGGATCTGACTTTAACATTAATCAGTCCATCACCCTGCAAGTTTTCTTTACTGATCATTCCTCCTCAGGTGAGCGTAGACTACATAGCTTGGATGTCAAGAGGGCTATTAGTTACTACCTAGAGCACACGAAAGGTCACAGAGGGGACAGAACCCATCTGTTTCTGACCTATGGAGAGGTTGGCAAGGGTAAACCTGCCACAAAGAGATCCATAGCAAGGTGGATTGTGTCATGTATCCAATTCTGTTATGGCAAAGTGGGTAAACAGCCCCCACAAGGGCTTAGGACCCATTCTACTAGAGGGACTGCTGCATCAATAGCAGCTTCCAGAGACATTCCTCTTCTGGAAAGCTGTAAGGCAGCTACCTGGATAACAGTTCACACATTTACCAAGCACTGTTGCCTGGACACCCAGGCTAGGAGTGATGCCAGGTTTGACACAGCAGTTCTGCAGAGCTTGTTTCCTAAATAGGTCTTCTGCCCACCTCCAAAGGCACTGCTTGGGTAGTCTACATTTGTCAGAATACAGTAAGATTTCCTGAGGTTTGAAGAAAACATTACTTACTATAGTAATCTTGTTTCTTCTAAGGGGATCTTACTGTATTCTGAGCTCCCACCCTTCCTCCCCTGCTAGTACCTACAGGGCTCTGCTCACTTCTGTGTCACTGATGTTGGAAACCTGTGGGTACCTATTAGTGTTTTGGGCATCTGTTGACTTGAGTCTTAGAGATGCCTCCTGTTGTTTGGAGTTTCTGTTCCCCTAATAGGGTATTTAGAGTAGTAAACATAGTTTGGATAGTTAGTATTTAGCTTCTGCATGCTTCGTAAGAATCTGACGGTTGCAGGAAATGCAACCAGGACAGTGATTTGAAATTGAGCTCCGCCTAACATCTCCAATAGCATAGTGTCTCTATTAACCATTTCGCCTCTCGGGCAGTCCTATGGTGAGACCATACTGCATTTGTCAGAATACAATAAGAGTCCCTTTGAAGAAACAAGATTACTATGGTAAGTAATGTTTTCTTCTTTTCCACCGGGGCTTCAGTGGGGTTCAGGGAATCACAAGCGGCCTTAGCCTTCTGACTGCGGGTAACTGCACACACCACCCTCTGCAGTAGATTATTCCCTAAAATCACATCCAGGACGAGGTTGTACGCCACTGCCACTTTTTTTATCCTCTCTCCTGTGTGATCCCAGTCCAGGAGAACACTATCTAGCGGCAGAGTTTTCTCCTCCCCAGTGAACCCCCTCACGATTACAGACTGATTAGGTATAAGCTGTTTAGACCCAGCCAAATCCCCTTTTACCAGGGTAAGAGACGCCCCCATGTCCCTTAACCCATGGGGTTGCACGCCATTTACAGTAACCGGGTGTATGTGCTCCCTCATGTTTACAGGCATGCTTTCAGGGATACACGGTGCACCCACCTCCTTTCAAGGGACACTTTGCCCACTCAGTGCCTTTTTAGGACACTGTCTAACAATATGCCCTGGCTGTTTACAAAACCAGCATGCATCATTTCTTTTATCCAAGAAATCCCTTTTTTGTAACATGGGGCTTCCCCTTTCTGTTGAGGCGGTGAGGGTTTTAGCTGCCCTGAAGGCGCGCTGTTCCCTTTCTGCCCTGCCATACCTGCTTCCCCACTTCCTTGCGGAGCAGGCCTGCTCCTGGCATAGCTATCCAAGAGCTCAGCAGCCTGCTGTGCTGTTTTTGGATCTCAGTCCTCTAGCCAGGTTTTCAACTCTGCTGGGCAAGCCCAAAAGAACAGCTCTAAAAGTACAACCTCTTTAATTTTCCACACAGAGTTTGCTTCTACCCCCTCCCACCAGTGTTTCAAAAACTGATGTTGCTTTGTGGCGAGTTCCTCAAAGCTCATGCCAGGGCTTTTTTGGAGTTTACGGAAATGAACCCTATAGGCCTCAGGAGTCAGTTCATACTTTTTAAGTAAAGCAGCTTTAAGTTTCTCATAATCTTGGCTATCATCATTATCCAGTTGGCCTAGTGCCTCATGCCCTTTACCAGTAAGTAGCGGGGATAGCTGAAAGCTCCAGGCCTCTGTGGGTATCTTAGCCTGGATACCGACCTTTCAAACAAATTAAAAAATGCTTCCATGCCCCCCTCTTTAAATTCAGCTATTAATTTGGAATTCAACTTGTACCCCAGCCCTGGACTTTTAGGTTCACCCCTGCCACTTACCTCCTCTGGCACTGGTCATTGGAGTCTTAGCCTCTCCAGTTCAAACTCCCTCTGGCGCTGCCATTCCTCAGCCCCTCTCTGGCGCTGCTTTTCCTCGGCCTCTCTCTGGCTTGCCTTTCT
The DNA here is from genome assembly GCA_016271365.2 of Neoceratodus forsteri. Taxonomy (NCBI): domain Eukaryota; kingdom Metazoa; phylum Chordata; order Ceratodontiformes; family Ceratodontidae; genus Neoceratodus; species Neoceratodus forsteri. The sequence continues at coordinate 1,520,825,300 of CM057452.1, forward strand.
TTTTCCTCGGACTCTCTGAAGCTGTCTTTCAAACACCATGAAGTCTTGCTATATTATAACAATAGCAGTCAGCCACTGCAGCTGAACTGCCCCAGAGAGGAAGGAGTTAACTCCAGAAGATCTGGAGTTCTACAGCGCGAGGGCGCTGTGCCCAAAGCTCTATCTGGCAGTTTCAAATGAAACTGTCAGATTCTTTACTCCGCTTCACTGAACAGTCGCTCTGGAGATCAGCTCCTTCAGCTTGGTTCATTCTCGGTTTAAAAGAGTAGTTTTCGGTTCATTTGAACCGCAAAGTCATTATTTTTACCGATTCTCAGTTCTAAAGCTCTATCTGGTAACTGTAAGTACAAAATTCAAGTCTGTGTGGAAAATTAATTATCGGTTCGGTTTTGAACCGATCGCTTGGTTTTTCTGTCTTTTAAAACTGTACTGTGGGTTTTAGAGTGCGGTCCTGTTCTTATCGGTTCTAAAACAAATTATTACAGTTTTTCAAATACCGTGACACGGTTAGGAACCGATAAGGTGTCTTGCCTGGCACTGCCATCAAAAGGGCAAGTTTTGGTTAGGCTGGCATTATGTCTGAGAAACCCAAAAGAAAACCGGCCCACTGGGTTTCAACACTGTGATGTCTGTGGGGCGCCTTTGCCAAGGCTGACCCACACACCACTTGTGTCTATTGTCTGGGGGCTGACCACCTCCTGTCAGACTGCCAGGTGTGTAAAAATTTCCCTGCAGCCACCCTGGAGAAGAGATTGGGCCGGCTCAGGGAACGAGAGGCCAAAAAGTCCGCTGACCCGGATGGCCAGCCCGGTTCAGTACCCACTGGACCAGAGGGAGTGCCCTCTGACCAGGGCGAGACTTCCTCGGGCAAAAGGAAGACTGGTTCAGAGGAACCAGTCCCAAGTAAAAAGACAAAGAAATCAGGAGGTTTGGAGTCCAGAATTGTGTCTCCAACTGCTGCAGAGATAGCTAAAGCCATTCAGATTGTCCAGTCACTGTCTCAGGGATCTGTAGAACCACCAACAGTTGGTAAAGGTTGGTTCGTTCAGTCCCAGTGGTTCAGGATTTTGAAGTTGAGGATTTTATGAACCACAGGAGGGGAGGAGGAATTTGATCAATATATGTGTGGCTGGGAGGGTCTGGGCGTGCCCATCGAACCGGCATTTCTCCAGACAGACCTTTAGAATCTCCCCTATTCTGTCTGAGTCCCTTCTTTCTTTATTTTTACAAAAGGTTGCAGAAACCCTCCAGCTTCCTTTAGAGGAGGCTGTGGATGAGCAAGAGGAGCCTGATTATGTGGAAATGATGGATATTCCAGAGTCTAGGAGGTTGTCTATTCCTTTGCATAAGTCATTTAGGAAGCAAACAACAAAGATTTTAAAAAATCCTCATTCTGTCCCTCCTGTAGATAAAAAAATGGACAGAAGGTATACTTTGTCAGGCTCTGATACAGACTTCCTTATTGAGCAGTGTAGTCATGTAGGTGTGGTACAGCTGCAGCCTGTGACAAGGCTAATATTCCTCTGGCCTCACATCCTCCTGATAAGGATTCTAGGAAGATTGATGCCATGGCGAAGAAACAGTATATGGCAGCTTCCTTGGGACTCAGGCAGGCAAATTATATGGCTTATGTGGCTAGATATCAGAAATCTAGGTGGGACACAGTATTGCAGTTAGCCAAGCAGGCCCATGGCCAGCTGGCTAGTGAGTTGGAACAGGTGGCTGCTGATGGCATTGAAGCCTCTAAAGTTCAATTTCATACTGCTGTTGATGTTAATGATGTTTCCTCTAGGGTCATGGCCACTTCTGTAGCTTCCCGAGGTTGGCATGGCTCAGATGCACTAATCTGTCCCAAGATACTCAGTCAAAGGCTATGGATTTTCCTGTAGTGGGAAATTCTCTGTTTGGGGAGCAAACAGAAAATTATATGAAAAAGATGGATGAATACAGAACTACCTACAAAAGTGCCCAGGCTAAGGAGAAGCATGCCATGCCACAAAGGCATGCTCCCAGAGGTAGGGGCAGACCCTTTTCCAGGCCTTTTTACCAATTTCAAGCCTCCTCTGCTGTCTCTAGAGGGTTTCTTCAGAGGCAGGGGTAGACGGGCGCTAGTAGACCGCTCTCCTCCCTCAGCCTAAGGCTGTTGCTAAGCAGGCACCTGATGGGGTGCCCAGGGCCGATTCTCCTGTACCAGTGGGGGCAGGTTGGCCTATTTCAGCCAGAGCTGGCTGTCCCTAACTTCGGACAGATGGGTTCTGGAGGTAATAGGCCAGGGTCTGGTTCTCAGCTTCAAATATTTTCCAAAGATGAGAGCCAGGCATTTCCACCTGCAAGTCCTTCAGAAGCCTTGCTTTGGAAGCAGAGGTTTCGTCTCTTCTGGTCTGCAAAGCAGTGGAAAGGGTTCCTCCTTGCCATCAGGGCAAGGGGCTTTATTCAAGATACTTTCTTACCCCAAAAAAGACAGGAGAATGGCGGCCCATTCTGGATTTAAGATACTTGAACAAGCATCTGTTGAAACCAAAGTTCAAAATGTTAACCCTGGCAATGATATTGCCTTCCTAAGGCCAGGGACTGGCTAGCTTCCCTGGACCTCAAGGATGCCTATTTTCATGTTCTGATCAGGCCTTCCCACCGAAAGTACCTCAGGTTCGAACTGCCCTCAGGCCACACTACCAATTCAGGGCAATGCCCTTGGCCTTACCTCTGCGCCAGGTATTCACAAAATGTCTCATTGTAGTTGGCTCATTTAAGAAGGCAAGGGGTTGCTGTGTTTCCTACCTGGACGACTGGCTCATTGTGGGTCAGTCTCCAGGTCAGGTGAAATCCCACTTACAAGTCACCCAGCAGCTTCTCACTTCTCTGGATTTCTGCTAAACTTACCAAAGTCAGTTCTGGAACCAGTTCAGGCCCCTAACTTTCATAGGCGCAGAATTGAACACAAGGTTAGCAGGGCCTTTCTTCCCTCGGAAAGGGTGGGACAGACTCATCGCCTCTGGCATCCTCCTTTACCCCAGGGTCTCTTGACCAGCAAGGCATTTCCTGCAACTCCTCGGACACATGGCTGCTTCCACAGCTGTTGTGCAGGGAGCAAGATTCCAGATGAGGGACATTCAGTTCCATTTGAGGGCCTATTGGTCTCAGAGGAAGGACCCACTACCAAATTGGTCCCAGTTACTCAATCCTGATCCTGGCCCTACATTGGTGGCAGGATCAAAGCAATCTGAAACAAGGGGTTCCCTTCATTCCCATTTCTCCTCCCTCACCCTCACCACGGATGCCTCCCTGTTAGGGTGGGGGCTCACCCATGCACCTTACCACTCAGGGAGTGTGGTCTCTCAGGAATCTCTGCTCCACATCAATCTTCTGGAACTCAGAGCTGTCTTTTAGCTCTTTGGATCTTTTCAGATTCTGTCCAGAACAAAGTGGTTCAAGTCAGGACAGACAATACCACCACAATGTGGTACATCAACAAGCAAGGGGCACTCGGTCTTTAGCCTTGTGCACGAAGCAATAAGTTGTGGTCTCTGGCTTATTCCCTGAACACCTCCCTGATAGCGGTTCATCTCCCAGGGAAGGACAATGTGCTGGCGGACGCCCTCAGCAGAATTTCTCAGGGCCATCACGAATGGGCTCTGAATCCACAAGTACTGGGGTCCATCTTTGCCAGTTGGGGCACTCCTCAGATAGATCTTTTCGCGGCCCCAGACAACCACCAACTTCCTCTTTTTTGCTGCAGGCCTCCAGTACTGGGCTCAGTCCCTCTGGATGCCTTTCTGTTGGATTGGAAAGGGAAGTTCCTGTATGCTTTCCCCCCCTTTCCTCTCCTTTTCAGGGTACTAGTGAAAATCAGATCTCAACCTTGCAGAGTGATTCTGATTGCCCCAGATTGGGCCAGACAGCCCTGGTACCCTCTGCTCCTGTCCCTGGCAGTCCACCCTGCCCTGAGCCTGCCCAGAGTTCACGACTTACTGGCCTGTGCACAGGGGAGAGTGTGGTATCCGGACCTCAAGTCCCTCCACCTCAAGGCTTGGCTCTTGAGGAGCTAGAATTTGCTGATTTACACCTTTCTCAAGGTGTTATGGATATTTTAAAGGCTTCAAGGAAGCCGTCCACTAGGCCACTTATAATTCTAAGTGGAAGAGGTTTTCCATCTGGTGCTCTGAGAGCAGATTACCCCAGAATCTGCTGATCTTCCCATTCTTTGGACTATTTGGTCCATCTGAATTCCTTAGGCCTTAGACCAGCTACCCTGAAGGTTCATCTGGCAGCTGTCTCTGCTTTTGTGTCAGCAGGGAAGCCTGCCTCCCTTTCTTCTCACCCTGTGTTCTCCAAGTTTTTAAAGGTTACTTCACACTAACCCTCCCTTTAGGAACCAGCTCCCGCCTGGGACCTGAATATTTGCATTGCTCAGTTAATGCAACCTCCTTTTGAGCCTCTGTCTTCAGCAGAGCTCAAGTATTTAACTGGAAAACCGTTTTCTAGTAGCTATCACCTCTGCCAGATGCATAAGTGAGTTACAGGCCCTGTCAGTGGAAGAAGATTTTATCTCTTTCCACAGAGATAAGGTAGTCCTTAGGACTAATAGAAAGTTTTGCCTAAGGTGGTTTCTGATTTCCACCTGAATCAATCTATCTCTCCTCCAGTATTTTTCACTGAGCATTCTTCCTCAGGTGAGAGGAGACTGCACAGCTTGGATGTCAAAGGGCATTAAGTTACTATCTAGAGCGCACCAGAGGTCATAGGTTGAATCCCTCCAACTGTTTCTTACCTATGGCTGGTTGGCAAAGGAAACCTGCCACTAAGAGAACAATTGCAAGGTGGATTGTCTCTTGTATCCAATTTTGTTATCAGAAACTGGGTAGAGTACCCCCTCAGGATTGAGGCCCACTCCACCAGGGTACAGCTGCGTCTCTAGCGCTGCTAAGACATTCCTATTCTGGAGATTTGTCAAGCTGCTACCTGGAAGACAGTTCACACCTTTGCAAAGCATTATTCCCTGGATGTCCAGTCCAGAGAGATGCTCAGTTTGGCACAGCTGTGCTTCGGAGCCTATTTCTAAGTAGGTTCTGACCCTCCTCCATGGAGGTACTGCTGTGTAATCTGCTATTGTTATAATATAGCAAGACTTCATGGTGTTTGAAGAAAAATTACTCACCTTAGTAATTGCTTTTCTTCTCATGGAGTCTTGCTATTATAACCACCTCCCTCCTGCCCCTCTCAGAACTCCTACTTGGGTAGAGGTGGCAAATTGGTGCAAGCACTGTGTCATGCCATTTTAGTTTTCCCCTAACCCTGTTTTCCTTTGGGTTAGGGATCTAGATTGTTCTTTTAGGTTATTTTTTATTGCCCCCTTCTTGGACTTGAGTCTTGGGGGGAAGTGGGGTTCATATGTGCTTGTCAAGGGTGGTAAAACGAACCATAATACCATCAATCTTTGTTATTATGGTTCTGGGTGTTTCTTTGTTGTTTATATTGTTGTTATTACTACTAGTAGGTAGCCATAGGCTAGTGTAGTTTTCACACAGACTTTTTCCGTCCTTTGATGTTGGCTTCGTAAAGATCTGACAGTTTCATTTGAAACTGCCAGATAGAGCTTTGGGCAGAGCGCCCTCACGCTGTAGAACTCCAGATCTTCTGGAGTTAACTCCTTCCTCTCCGGGGCAGTTCAGCTGCAGTGGCTGACTGCTATTGTTATAATATAGCAAGACTCCATGAGAAGAAAAGCAATTACTAAGGTGAGTAATTTTTTCTTCTTTCTCCTCTGCCTCTCTCTGAAGCTGCCTTTCTTTCTCCTCGGCCTCTCTCTGAAGCTGCCTTTCTTTTTCCTCGACCTCTCTCAGGCGCTGCCTTTCCTGCATCTCCAGTTCAAACCTCTTCTGCTCTCTTTCTTGCTGGGCTTCAAACTTTCTCTGCTCCAGCTCCAGTTTCCTCAGCTCAAATTGTAGCCTGATCCCTTTCAACTCCAGCTCTGTGTTGGCCTTCCCCTGGTGCTGTGGCTCTGGGTTCCCTCTGGTCTCACTATCCTCCTCCATGAGACTGGACACTGCTACGTCCCTTGGCACCCCATGCCAAAACTCTGGTCCTTTTCAGTCACTTGTCAAGACTCGAGGTTCGGGGCAACCGCTCATCGGCTGCCACGAGAGCCTCCATGAGGTTCTTTTTGATTTGCCCCTCATACTGGACCCCTCTTTTCTGACACAACTGCCTTAGATGGTCTGCAGTGTATTCACAGTAGTTGGAAACCATATTTTTCCCTAACTACTGCTATTCTTACACCGAAAAAGAAAACCCAAAAACCAGGGTATGGAACTTTATACTGTAACCAAATTAGTTTTTGGTTTTTTTTTCGAAATCTCTGCCCTGTTTGTGTGTGTATTGTTTTCAGTTTATCAATCTGATACACTGGCTTCGAATCCAACCTCTATGCCTGTGCCACCAGTATCTCTTGGATCCCACCACTATGCCACCAGATCTGTCACAAATCCACTCCTGGGGGCCAGATCCACTGAGCTCACAGCAGCCACCCCTAAGTGCAATCCGTGATGGGGGGATACAGGAATACCCTCCATGTGTCCTACTACAGTGCTCGCTGAGGTCCTAACTGAACACCCGCCACGAGATCCCAGGGCTTCCTCTCTAATCTGGGTATGGGTAAAATACAGACTCAGGTCTGTAGCCAGGTGAGAACATATGCACATATGAAAATTGCCAGCAGAAAAAGGCCTTACAGTCTACCAAGTCTGCTTGATTGTGCAGCTAGCAGACCTTATTCTGCAGCTGCCCCACCTTGACCCTCCCCCTTGCCCTGCCCCATCCCCTTTTGAAGCCGTCCACTGTTCTACTGGACACCACCTCTGCCGGTAACACGTTCCATCCACCCACCACACTCTCCATAAAAAAGTGTCTTCTCATCTCCCTCCTGAACTTCCCCTCTCCAGTCTCATATCATGGCCTCAGGTGTCCCTCCCCCCTCCTAGTTTGAAAAGCCCCTCCATACCAGACTTGTTTTTTTTTAAAGGTCTTACCCACCTTCACCCTTCCCTTAAGGAACTGGCTTCAGCTTGGAACCTTAACATTTGTGTTGCCAGGCTCATGGAGCCCCCTTTTGAGCCAATGGCAACTGCAGACTTAAAGTATGTCACATGGAAAATGGTTTTCCTGGTAGCTATCACTTCAGCCAGGTAAATAAGTGAATTGCAGGCCCTTTGCACGGATCTGAACTAAATCTCCTTCAACAGGGATAAAGTGGTGCTCCTGACCAATAGGAAATCCCTCCTAAGGTGGTCTCAGACTTTCATCTGAATCAGTCCATCACATTACCTGTCTTCTTCATGGACAATTCCACCTCATCTGAGTGGAAACTGCATAGCCTGGATGTCAAGAGGGCACTAAGTCACTACCTTGACAGGACCCAGACCAGAGCATACTCAGCTGTTCTTCACTTTTGGGGAAGTAGGCAAGGGTAAACCTGCATCCAAACAAACCATTGCACACTGGATAGTAGCCTGCATACAGTTCTGTTACAGTAAAATTGGTAAGCAGGCTCCCTGGGCCTCACGGCACACTCTACCAAAGGCACAGCTGCTTCACTGGCTGTGGCAAGAGACATTCCTTTATTGTAAATCTGCAAAGCAGCTACATGGAAAACTGTTCACACTTTTACCAAGCGTTACTGCTTGGACATACAGTCCAGAAGTGATGCCAGATTTGGCACAGCAGTCCTGCAGAACCTTTTCCCACAGTAGGTTATATACCCAACCTCCAAAGGCACTGATTGGTTGTCTGCATAAGTTTAATCATACTGAGTGATTCCTGAGGTTAGAAGAAAAAATTACTTATCATAGTAATCTTGTTTCTTCCAGGGAATCACTCAGTATGATTAAAGCTCCCACCTTGCCTCCCCTACCTGAAGCAGGGAAAAGGAGCAGACTTTGGTTCTGCATCCCTGCTGTCACATGCTACTTATATTGCTCCAGGTAAATGGTTGAGTTTTTTTAAACCAGTTGGTACTTATTGTTGTCTGTTTTTTAGGGACTGTTGTTTTTGGGAGTGTAATTAAGGGGGCTTAATCAAGATAGTATAGCTAGCTAGTTTTTTTTTTTTCCTTGGGCTTCATAATGAATCTGAGCGTTGTTCAGAATGCAGCAGTTACTAGGGGCAGCAGTTTGAAACTGGTATGAGCCAATGAAAGTTGCATCATTTACATAAATTCCATTCTCTCTATGGCAGTTCTACACAGGAGGCTGACTGCATATGTTTAATCATACTGAGTGATCCCCTGGAAGAAACAAGATTACTATGGTGAGTGATTTTTTTCAACTCTTCTGGTACTGTGAGTGTGAAGAGAAAATCTACACCAGAGACTCCCATGACATTTGTGTCTGCTGCCTAGGCCTAGACCACAACATGAAAGACTGCAAAATCTGCCAGAGGTTTAATTCTGCAACTAGATGATGCAGAAAGGGGGCTTTGGAGAAATTTTTTGTCCAAAAGACCGGAATGAAGAAGCAGCTCCATGAAAAATCTGCATCACCAGCTTCATCCACCAGATCGCTTAATGGCCACAGCTATTGCTACAGTGCTACTAGCCAGACTGCACATGCGTATTCTCCAGTGGACTTTAACAGTCCAGTGGGATCAGCTGATAGATGATCTATAACACATGGTTCTAGTCACATCCCTCTTGTGCAAAGTGCTCAAGTGGTGGATGGAACGCAACAACCTGCCCAAGGAATTTCCATTCCTGATCCCTTCCCCTCTTCAGATCCTCACCACAGATGTGTTGGGGTTAGGATGGGGAGCTCATCAGACACAGGGCACGTGGACCTAGGTGGAGAGTGCTTTGCACATCCATGTTCTGGAAATGAGAGCAGTCCTATACGGACTCCAGGCCTTCCAGAACCACTTGTCTCCAGGTCATCTGCTAATACAGATGGTCAATGTCAGTATGATGCAATACATCAACAAACAACGGGGGGCTCATTCCTAACCGCTGAGCTGAGAAACAGTGAGAATTTGATATTAGGCTCTGGAACATTGACTAGAACTATTAGCTGTACATGTTCCAGGTGTCCAAATTATCTTGGCAGACAAGCTAAGCAGGTCACAGTCCAGGATGCATGAGAGGGAACTGCTGACCTTGGTGGTCGACAACCTATTCGAAAGATGGGGTCATCCAGAGCTGGACCTTTTTTGCTTCCCCACATAACACAAAACTGCTGCATTCAAACAACATGAAGTCTTGCTATATTATGACATATGCAGTGAGTCCCAACCTTCGAACTGCTCCAGAGGTGAAAGAGTTAACTTTCCATGCCAGGCATGGAACGCTGAGCTCGAGCTCGGTTGAAACTCTGTCTGTTGTTCTTCAAACTCAAACCGTCAGATTCTTTACTCCGCCTCACTGAACAGTCGCTCCGGAGATTTCTCCTTGACTCGGTTCATTTTGTCGGTTAAAGTATTGTTTTCTCGGTTTTCGACCAATTTAAACATAACCGGTCGGTTCAAGCTCTGTCTGTGGTATTTGTGAGTACTAGATAGGTTTACATTAATTCTCTTCTGTGTGGAACTTGTAAACTGTTTATCGGTTCGGTTTGAACCGATCAGGTTGTTTAAAATATCTTAATCTGTGATTTAGAGTGTGGTTACCGGTTCTTATCGGTTCTAAAAAAAAATAGATTTTATTACGGTTTTTTCCATGACCCGTGACACGGTTGGGAACCGATAAGAGGGTCTTGCCTAGCGGATTTCCATAAACGGGTAAGTTTGGTTAGGACTGGCACTATGAGAAACCCAAAAGAAAAACCAGGCCCACTGGGTTTCAACACTGCAGTGTGTGTGGGGAAGTCTTTGCCAAGTCTGACCCCCACACCACCTGTGTTTACTGTCTGGGGTTTGACCACCTCAATGCAGACTGCCAGATTTGTAAAAATTTTCCTGCAGCTACCCTGGAAAAGAGAGTTGGTAGGCTCAGGGAAAGGGAGGCCAAAGAAGTCCGCTGACCCAGATGGCCAGCCCGGTTCGGTTCCAGCCGAACCAGAGGGAGTGCCCTCTGACCAGGGCGAGACTTCCTCGGGCAAAAGGAGAGCCGACTCTGAGGGGTCGGTTCCAGCAAAAAGGACTAGGAAATCAGCTGGTGTGGAGCCAAAACTTTCCTCTCCAACCGCTAGAAAGATATAGCCATGATTCAAATTGTCCAAAGTAAAGCTTCCCGGTTCCTACCAAACCCGGCACCATCAGGTAAGCGGCCGGTTCCACCGGTTCAAGATTATGATTTAGAGGAATATTATGAACCGGAGGAGGGGGAAGAGGAGTATGAGGAAAGTGAATGTGGATTTGAAAGTCTGGATGTGCCCATTAACCCGGACATCTCCCCAGACAGACCTTCAGGAGTGTCTCCTCCTAGGCTTTCTGAGTCCCCTTCTCATTTTATGTTTTATAAAAAAGTGGCTGAAACCCTCCAGCTCCCTATGGAGGAAGCTGTGGATGATCAAGAGGAGCCTGACTATGTGGAAATGATGGATATCCCAGAGTCTAGGAGACTGTCTATTCCCTTGCATAAATCTTTTGGGAAACAGACTTTTAAAATTTTAAAAACTCCTCACACTATACCTCCTGTGGATAAGAGAATGGACAAGAGGTACACATTGTCAGGCTCTGATACGGAGTTCCTTTCACAACAATGCAGCCATGTTGGGGTAGTGCAGGCTGAAGCATGTGACAAGGCAAATATCCCCTTGGCCTCACACACCCCGGACAAGGACTCTAGGAGGATTGATGCCATGGCAAAGAAACAGTACATGGCAGCATCCTTGGGACACAGACAGGCAAATTTTATATGGCTTATGTTGCTAGATATCAGAAATCCAGATGGGATACTGTTATGGCTCTAGCAAAACAGGTCCCTGGCCAGCTTGCCAAGGAGCTGGAGCAGATGGTTGCTGATGGTATTGAGGCATCAAGGTGCAATGCCATGCTGCAGTGGACTCAAATGATGTGTCAGCAAGAGTCATGGCTACATCTGTGGCATAGCAGAATGGCTTGGCTCAGATGTACTAGCCTGTCTGGGATACCCAGACTAAGGCCATGGATTTTCCTGTTGTGGGTAATTCCCTGTTTGGGGAGCAGACAGAGAATTACATGAAGAAAATGGATGAGTATAGGACCACCTATAGGAGTGCACAGGCCAAGGAAAGGCAGGCCACTCCTCAAAGGCAGCTCCCCAGGGGCAGGGGCAGGTCTTTTCATAGGCCTTTTTACCAAGCCCAGGCTTCCTCTTCTGCTTATGCCCAGAGGGGGTTCGTTAGAGGGAGAGGCAGAAGGGGTGCCAGCAAGCCTGTTTCCACCCCTCAGCCCAAAGCCCCTGCCAAGCAGGCACCCTGATGGGGTTGCCAGGACCAATTCTCAACTACCTGTAGGGGGCAGGCTGGCTTACTTTGTCCAGGACTGGGAGGCTCTGACATCAGACAAGTGGGTCCTGGAAGTAGTAAGCCAGGGACTGGTTCTCAGCTTCAAAAAGTTTCCAAAGATGAGAACCAGATCCTTTCCACCTGCAAATCCACCAGAGGCACTTGCCGTAGAGGCAGACGTCTTTTCCCTCCTGGCTCTCAGAGCTGTGGAAAGGGTTCCACTCCTACACCAGGGTAAAGGGTTGTATTCCAGGTACTTCCTTACCCCAAAAAAGACAGGAGAATGGCGGCCCATCCTGGATCTCAGATACTTAAACAAGCACCTTTTAAAACCAAAATTCAAAATGGTGACTCTGGGAATTATTCTACCCTCTCTAAGGCCAGGGGACTGGCTAGCATCCCTGGACCTCAAGGATGCCTACTTCCATATTCTCATCAGAAGCTCCCATCGAAAGCACCTCAGGTTTGAGCTGCCCTCAGGCCATTACCAGTTCAGAGCAATGCCCTTTGGCCTCACCTCTGCTCCAAGGGTATTCACAAAATGCCTGGCAGTAGCAGTTGCTTCTCCAAGAAGGCAAAGAATTGCCATCTTCCCTTACCTGGATGACTGGCTCATAGTGGGCCAGTCCCCAGACCAAGTCAGGTTACACCTACAGATGACTCAGAAACTGCTCACTTCTCTAGGTTTCCTTCTGAATCTTTCAAAGTCAGTTCTAGAGCCTGTCCAACTCCTCACCTTCATAGGTGCAGAGCTGAACACAGAGAAAGCCAGAGCCTTCCTTCCTTTGGACAGGGCAAGGACCCTGGTCTCTCTGGCCTCCTCGTTCACCCTGCAGGTGTCTCGACCAGCAAGGCATTTTCTACAGCTCCTGGGGCACATGGCTGCTTCTACAGCAGTAGTGCAGGAGCAAGATTTCAGATGAGGACATTCAGTTCCATTTGAGAGCCTTTTGGTCTCAAGGAAAGCCCTCTAACCAAATTGATCCCAGTGACTCGAACCCTGATCCAGGCCCTACAGTGGTGGCAGGATCAGAGCAATCTGAGAACAAGGGTTCCTTTTGTCACTCAGTCTCACTCCTTAATCCTTACTACAGATGCATCCCTCTTGGGGTGGGGAGCTCACATGGGTGACCTCACCACCCAGGAGTTATGGTCCCCTCAGGAATCTCTGCTCCACATCAATCTGTTGGGACTCAGAGCAGTTTTCTAGCACTTCAAGATTTTTCAAATCTGTTCAGAACAAAGTTGTACAGGTCAGAACAGACACCACCACCACAATGTGGTACATCAACAAGCAAGGGGCACTCGGTCCTACGGCCTTGTGCACGAAGCAATGAAGTTATGGTCTCTGGCTTATTCCTGAACACCTCCTTATGGCAGTTCACCTCCCAGGCAAGGACAATGTCCTGGCAGATGATCTCAGCAGGATTTCCCAGGGCCATCACGAATGGTCACTGGACCCCCTGGTCCTGGAGGTGGTATTTGCCAGATGGGGCACCCCACAGATAGATCTTTTTGCAGCCCCAGACAATCACCAACTTCCCCTTTTTTGCTGCAGACTCCCAGTGTTGGGCTCAGTCCCTCTGGATGCCTTAGTTCTCAATTGGGAAGGAAAGTTTCTCTATGCTTTTCCCCCCCTTCCCTCTTCTGTTCAAAGTGCTAGTCAAAATCAGATCTCAACCCTGCAAGATTATTCTGATTGCTCCAGATTGGCCCAGACAACCCCTCGTATCCACTTCTACTGTCCTTAGCAGTCCATCCTCCCCTGTGTCTCCCCAGGAATCACAACCTGTTAACCTGTGCTCAGGGGAGGGTTTGGTACCTGAACCTCAAATCTCTCTATCTCAAGGCCTGGCTCTTGAAGAGTTAGAGTTTGCTGGTTTACACCTCTCCCAAGGTGTAATGAATATCCTGAAGGCTCTGGAAAGCATATTTCCCCAGAATCTGCTGATTTACCCACAGTCCTGGATTATATGGTCCACTTAAATACCTTAGGGCTGAGACCAGCTACCCTAAAGGTGCATCTGGCAGCTGTGTCTGCTTTTATTTCAGCAGGTAAGCCCTCTTCTCTTTCAGCTCACCCTGTATTCCCCAAGTTTTTCAAGGGATTGCTTCACACCAACCCTCCATTCAGGGACCCTGCCCCTGCATGGGACCTTAATGTTTGCATTGCTCAGCTTATGCAACCTCCCTTTGAGCCTTTGTCTTCAGCAGAGCTTAAGTACTTGACTTGGAAGACTGTGTTTCTGGTAGCAATCACTTCTGCCAGACGCATAAGTGAATTACAAGCTTTGTCAGTGGAGCCTGATTTTATCTCCTTTCATAGAGATAAGGTGGTCCTCAGGACTAACAGGAAGTTCTTGCCTAAGGTGGTTTCAGATTTCCACCTTAATCAATCTATATCTCTTCCAGTGTACTTCACTGACCATTCCTCCTCTGGCGGAGAGGAGGCTGCACAGTTAGATGTGAAGAGAGCCCTTAGTTACTACATAGGCGTACCAAGGGTCACAGGTTTGACTCCTCCAACTGTTCCTCACTTACGGTGAGGTTGGTAAAGAAACCTGCCAGTAAAAGATCCATTGCCAGGTGGATTGTCTCTTGTATCCAATTTTGCTATGAAAAACTGGGTGGGTTCCTCCCTCAGGCCTGAGGGCTCACTCTACCAGAGGTACAGCTGCTTTCCTGGCTGCTGCCAGGGACATCCTATTCTGGAGATATGTCAAGCAGCTACCTGGAAAACAGTTCATACTTTTACAAGCATTACTCCCTGGATCTCCAGGCTAGGAGTGATGCTCAGTTTAACACAGCTGTGCTTCAGAGCCTATTTCCTAGTAGGTTCTGTCCCTCCTCCATGGAGGTACTGCTTTATAGTCTGCATATGTCATAATATAGCAAGACTTCATGTTGTTTGAAGAAAAATTACTCACCTTAGTAATGTTGTTTCTTCTAATGGAGTCTTGCTATATTATGACCTCCACCTGCCCTCTCAGAACCTCTTTTTGGGATATGGGTGGGCAGTGCAGTGTTAGCACTTAGTAGGTGCCCACCTTTGTTTTCACCCCTCCTTTTTGGGTGACTTGGTGTTGTGTTTTCATTTTGGGTCTCCTGACTTGAGTCTTTGTTTTGGGACCAAAAAAATGTGTTCTTATGTTTAGTAGCCAGTTGGCTAGTGTAGGTTTACAGCTTCCACACAGGACCTCAATGAGTTTAGCTCATAAAGATCTGACGGTTTGAGTTTAAAGAACAACAGATAGAGTTTCAACCGAGCTCAATCTCAGCGTTCCATGCCTGGCATGGAAAGTTAACTCTTTCACCTCCGGAGCAGTTCGAAGGTTAGGACTCACTGCATATGTCATAATATAGCAAGACTCCAAATAAAGAAACAACATTACTAAGGTGAGTAATTTTTTCTTTCTGCTCGCTCCAGGGCATGGAGTTTTCTGGCAAGATGCATTGTCCCTCTGTTGGAAAGGGAGGTCTCTGTATGCCTTCCTTCCCTACCCACTAATTCAGAGAGTACTACTCATGTTGAAAATGGAGGGGTCCAGAAGCAAATGATTTGATACCTTTTAATGGACCAACATAGATGTAACAGCAAGAACAAAGTGCTCTAGCTTTCGGACCAACCAGTCCTTCTTCAGAAGCTCATGGCAGTTGTTTAGAAAATACAATACTTATAACAGCTAGATAATGCAGAGAAAAACAGAAAAAATCCCCATTGGTTTAAAATACTCATTTAAAAAAAAAAAAAAAGAAGATGATGTCAGAGAAGTTTAACAGTACAATACTGCCCTCAGTCCGAAAGAACCTTGGGTTCAGATGTGCTTGGTGCAACACACATACCAAGAATCCTACTGCACATAAATTTAATTGACATAAGATAACACTGCTGAAGCAGCTAACTCCCAAATCAAGCCATGAGTGTCACAGTCAGTATAAGGATGTGATTACTGAAAGGCAACCCCCACCCAGCTTAAAGACAAACTAAGATAGTTATAGGGCTTATGAAATTACAATGTATGCATTAAAGACAAGAATTACCAGTAAAGTTGTCTAAAAAACATCAGTGCACACTGTGTGATGTGTAAAACCTAGCTGGACATGTCACCCAGCTGTATTCTCAAGCTAAATAAAAGGCCCAAGAAATTACAAAAACCTCAGGACTATATAAATGATAATTTAAATATAAATTGATAATATTAGCGTTAAACAAAAAACTCTAGTCGAGGAACCTCAAGGAATTAAGACCATGCAGCCTGATATGTACTGATGTCAATATACACTGAGAATGTAGCAACTTCATGTACCACAAGTGTCTAGGGAATCTGAAAAAGAGATAAAAATGTAATTTATCTCCTCCTGTTCATACAAACAATACAACCTAACCCGCCCCACATCACAATAATGTGGGTGGGGGAGATACATAGCTTAAAGGAGATGGCTCTCTCCCCCTCCTTTTTTCTCTCTCTCTCTCCCACAGACAGACACACACACACACACACACACACACTCACTCACTCACTCACTCACTCACTCACTCTCTCTCCTAGTGAACCTATATTAACTTCAGTCCTGCAATTGTTCCCAAAGGAATACAACTTGTCATGAAATCCTGAGTAAATTACTACAATATTAGCCTAATGTAAAAGATCTGTGCAGGACCCCAAGCAAATGAGATCACATCCCAATATGTACAGAGTTACAAAAATTATATATAACAGTATAAGATAACACTCCTGTATGTACACTAGCAGGCTGGGTAATCTGAATATGGTGCAATGGAATCAACCCCCCACAGGCAAAGATAAAAAGTAAGGAGAAATTCTTTATGTGTGAAATAAAAATAGTAACACATTATAACTCCATATAGCTAAATAGAGACTTACCTCAATGTGACAGCAAGCCCCACATCTATTATATCACATACCTCACAACACATACCCACACACATACACACACACGCATCCACATCTCACACATGCGAGTCCTATAATATGTCAGTTTGAAGAAGAAAAGGTCTGTGGATGTTAGTTTCTGTAGTGTCCCATAAAGCCAAGATCCAAGTTCATCCCATCTGCTACCATATTGAGATGTAAAATAAGTTTAATCTCAAAAGCTCGTCTCTGTTGTGTGTTTTGAGATTTCCTTTTAAGACCATTACTGACATATCTGAGACTGAGTGGTCAGGCTGGGAGAAGTGATGCCCCACTGTTTTTTCAGTCTTCCTTGCTGTAATAGTATGTCTGTGTGAGTTCATCCTAGTGCGGAGCTGTTGGCGTGTCTCTCCTACATAACCTGTTTGTGGACCTCTCTTGCACTGAATGAAATAAACAACATGTCATGACATGCATGTATAACTCCCATGCACCTGGAATTGTCTGTTTTGTGATGTAACCACACAGTCTGAGGTAGAAATGAGCCCACAAGTCTTGCAGGGGCGTTGATTGCAGGAGTCGTGTGCCATTGTGTGACATGGTATTCTGTTCGTGAAAGTTTGCTCCTAATAATTAGGCTGGATAAATTTGGTGGTTGTTTAAAAGATAGTAGTGGGAGTTCCTTAAAAATACAATTAAGGGTGTCATTCTCACTAAATATTGGGTGGAGATCTTTAATAATCTTACATGAGCGTTCAAGGTCTGGATGATATGTGACTACTCAAAGGTATTCTTTCTGTAGCTGTCTTTTCTTTATATTGAAGTAGTTGTTGTCTTGGTACTTGCTTGCCGTTCTGTTATCCTGTCAATTTCCTGGAAGAGTGTCCTGCTCCATAAAGGTGTTTTTCAACATAGCCAAATGTGTATCTCTGTCATCCTCATTTGAACAAATACGTTGACAACGATGCTTGACTGTATATGACAGATTTTTTGTATGGTTTGGGTGGTTACTTTTCCTGTGCAGGTATCTCTGTCTGTCTGTTGGCTTCCTGTAAATACATGTATGTAAGGTTCCATCCTTAATGATGACTGTGGTGTCCAGAAAGTTAACCTTGGTGGTAGAGTACTCAAGGTAAGCTTTATGTAGGGTGGAAGATTATTAAGTTTGTGATGAAAATCTTTGAGTGCATCTGTGCCTTCCGTCCAGATGATAAACAAATCATCAATGTAACGGAAATAAGCCAGTGGTTTGTGGGGATACTGCCTTAAAAATCCTCCTCCAAGTCAGCCATAAAGAGGTTAGCATACTGTGGAGCCATTTTGGTGCCATTGCTGTTCCCATAGTTTGAACATAATGTTTACCATTGAAGTTGAAGTTGTTATGTGTCAAAATGAATTCCATAAGTTCCCCACCACTCCAGGGTTGATGTTTTGGTCAGGTCCTTTCTCATGTATGTATTTAAGGCATGCTGCAATGCCATCTGTGTGTGGAATATTAGTGTAGAGGATGTTACATCCATTGTCACTAAAATGGTATCAGGTGGTAAATCCTTATAACCAGAAAGTACACGCAAAAAGTGCATAGTGTCCTGGATATAACTGTCTCTTTCCATAACCAGCGGTTTCAAAATGGTCTCTACAAACCCTGAGATCCCCTCAGTCAAGGTACCATTACCAGAGACTATGGGTCTCCCTGGATTGCCAGGTTTATGTATTTTAGGCAGCATGTAGAATGTCCCTGGCTTTGGGTCAGCAGGGATGAGGTGAGCTAGTTTCTCTCGGACATGGTCAGGAAAAGTTTTAATTAAGTCACATTGTTCATCTTTATATCTTGTAGTGGGGTCACTCTCCAGTTCTCTGTAGTATGTAAGATCTGTTAGCTGTCTATTAGCTTCAGTAATATAATCCTCTCTGTTTAAAATCACCACTGCAGAAAATGGAGGGGAAAACTCTAATACTCATTGCTCCCCTATGTCCTCGGCAGATCTAGTTCCCACTGCTGCAACAGCTAGCAGTGGAACCCCCCATTAATCTGCCCTGTGCAAAGGTCTGCTGTCACAGGAACAGGGGTACCCTGGTCCATCTGGATCTGAAGTCTCTAAATCTGCATGCATGGCTTCTGAAGACATAGCCATAGCTCGCTTTGGAGTTTCACAGAAAGTGGCAGATGCTCTGGTGGCTGCTAGATAAATGTCCACCAGATGTACTTACTCCATGAAGTGGAAGTGGTTTGCTTTTTGGGCCACTTCTCACCACCTGGATCCGTTTACCTGTCCAGTCAGTCAGGTTCTAGAGTACCTGCTGCCCTTGTTGGATTCAGGATGCAGTATTCCTCAAAGTGCACCTGGCTGCCATAGCAGCTTTTCATGTGCCTGTAAGTGACTGTACGATTGTTCACCTGAAGGTAGCCTGTACCTTTCTGAGAGGCATTTTACACATAAAGCCTCCTGTTCGCAATCCAGTCCTGGCTTGGGACTTGAATTTTGTTTCGGAGAAGTTGACTTTGTCTCCTTTTGAGCCAGCCATGACTTCTGGCTTATGCTTTCTTTCCTGGAAAGCATTATTAGGGCTACAGTTGGGCGGAGCCCTGCATTCCTTCCCACCAAATAACACTTTAGGACAATGAAAATGTAGAGTTACATCACAGTCCCCTACGCAGTCTGTGAAGCCATCCGCTGTGTCAGTGCAGTCTTATCATAGGCACTATTTTTCCGCCATTGGCAGCTGCCAGCAAAAACAGAACTGCATGTGCTGACAGGAAATAGAACCTCTGCAAACTGAATAGTAAGTTAGACTAGAGAGACCATACAGTGAGACATCATTTCCTGATTGATACAGGCTGCTCTTCCCACAGGCTCACTTTTAAGAGTTAATAGATTTTTTTCAGTTCAGCTTTGTCAGTATTAAGTGCTTTATTATGTGAATAAGTAGCATTTTATTTTGGAGGAATCAGGAAATGTCAGGATCATTTGACAGAATGCATTGGTTGGACAGCATGAATTCACTTTTCTCTGCTGACAGTTGGCATGGTCTCAGCTCAATATATTTGGCTATTTCAACAGGCTCAGTTGTAGAGCTTAGTATTCTTTCAAGATCAGCATTATTAGTATTAAGTCTGTCATTTGTGAATTTATAATGTTTTGTTTCTTTGAAATGTCTGGATTGTTTGATACTACAGAATGCGTTCCTTTGAATGCATGGATTCACTTTCACTGCTGGTGAGTGACGTGGTCAGCTGTGGTTTCTTAAAACTGCATTCATGGGCAGTGTGTGTTTACTATACAGGGATGTGTTGCTCCTAGATTATTGTAGAGTTTCCTGTTGACATTAGTACTCTCTAATGTTTAAGCAAGATTGTCATGATTTAACTATTTAATTTTTTTTTATTTTGCCTAAGTATGGGACTCTAAGAATTATTTAATAATTCGGCATCTGTGCGCTTGCTCAGTGAGTGACTGCTGCTATATATACTGTTGTTATAATAACAGTGTGGAAGTGCTTACTAACTGGTTCTATTTGCTGCTAAATGCCAGTTGGTGAAATCCTTTCAAAAAGTGAATGTATCTGTGCTCGAGAGAGTTTATCAATTAATATATCACACTGTGTGAGAGAGAGAATATCTTCTTGGGTATCATAAAGCCTCGTAGCTTCGTTGTGACAAAGAGCATATATATTCTGACTCCCTCACAGTTTCTGTTACAAAACATTCAATGGTGTGTTTAATTAATTTTAATCCCTTACAAATCTGTCAGTGGAAATATACACCCACAGAGCTTGTTTCAGCTGTGAGCTGCATCTGCTTATTTTTCATTAGGGTGTCTCACTTATTGTGCAGTAGTCAGAGGCTTGTTTCTACCTCTGGTCACACTGCAAAAGAAAGGCATGATTAAGTACATAAACACTATGGGCCAGATATTCAAAAGGGTTGCTCCATGCTCAACAGGGTTGCGCATGCTCAAGTCCTACATTACGCCATTCTGCGATATTCAGCAGGAGGTAGTTGCGCCACTGAAAACAGGCTGAGCAACAGCGCACTGCAAATGAATGCATGCTCAACAGGAGGGGGAGGAACCATGCATAAACTGCACAGCCCGATATTCAGCCGGGCTGTGCAGAGTTGTGCAGGCGCAACCCCCAATCTGAGCCTGCAGGACCTTGAGCCCAAAAAAAAAGGCTTAAGTAGAGGGCCACCCACAGGTGAGCTGCTGTATTGCAGGGCGCAACACAGCAGCTGCCACCTGTGGCTGGCTCCCAACTCAGTTCCTGTGCCCCCCCCAGCCCGATCGTGGGCATAGTGTACTCCCCCCCCATCAGGCCGATCACGGGCATCAATGTGACTCCCCTCCCGTTCACATCCCTGGTGGTCCAGTGGACCGAAATGCCCGATCGCGGGTAGTAAGTAAAGTGAACCCCGAACATCTCCTTGGTGGTCAGTGGACCGTAATGCCCGATGCGGGCAGATTGTGAAATAAGAACCCCGAACCGTTCCTAGTGCCCGATCGTGGGCAGAATGTGAAATGAACCCCCGAACCGTTCCTAGTGCCGATTCTGGGCAGAATGTGAAATGAACCCCCGAACCGTTCCTGATTGCCCAATCGCGGGCAGAATGTGAAATGAACCCCCGAACATTTCCCTAGTGGTCCAGTGGACGTAATGCTCGATCGTGGGCAGATTGTGAAATAACACCCCCACCCAAACATCTCCCTGGTGGCTGGTGTCCCCCACCCCACCCAGAAGCCCACCACCGCTCCCCACCACGGCGGCGGCGGGCGGCAGCATCCCACCGCCTGCCGCCCGCCCTCCCGCCAACTGACTGCCTGGTAGGGCTGCCGCCCGTGGTGCAGAGCAAGAACCAATGGGCATGCAGCCCATCCGCCCATGACAGTCCAGATCTGTGATAGAATCATTCCAAATGTGGACTGTCGTATGCTGTTATGGGCTACTGCGCCAGCTGATTACTGCACCACCTGTGGCGATGCAGCTGACGCAGTCGGTCGGCGGCGGCGGCTGGCGGAGGTGGTGCTGCGCGGCGCTGGCGGGGTGTGGCTTCGGGAGATGAGGTGAGGGACACTAGCCACCAAGGAGATGTTCAAGCGATGTCAACATTCTGCTCGATCAGGCATTAGAGATGTTTGGGGGAGGGTTCATTTCACAATCTGCCAGCGATCGGCATGACGATCACTGGATCACCAGGGAGATGTTGGGGGGTTCTTTACATTCTGCCCGTGATCGGGCATTAGAGATGTTTGGGCGGGGGTTCATTTCACAATCTGCCCGCGATCGGGCATTACGGTCCACTGGACCACCAGGGAGATGTACGGGAGGAGGTGGGGAGCCACATTGCTGCCCGCGACATTGCAGGGTGCTGGTCCCCTCGACGGCTGCTGCCTGGCAGGGTGGCCAGGCAAGTCCTGGGGATCGGGCGACCTACATGCTAATGGCATGCAAATGGGGTCATAATCAGATGCAAATGGCCCCCTGTGCCTTGCATGAATTATGGCCCCATTTGCATGTCACCTTTGAATATCGTGATTTTGCGCATGGCGCAATGGTACTGGCCACCGCAAGTTGAATGCTCCACTCTGACAACTTGCGGTGGCGCAAGTTTCACTGCACCATGCACAGTGGCTGTGGCTGGGGGGGTGATATTCAAAGGAGTTTCTCAATAGCGCAACTCCTTTGAATATCACCTGGGCCACACCCCTGCGCAACTATTTTGCACAGTGCAAGGGCTTGCGCCTCAGAATGGCGCAGTTTGAATATCCAGCCCTATGTTTAAAAAACTAATTACACACAATCTATAGTAACTTTATTGGGACACTAGGAGGGCCTCTTATAAGTATTAGAGTGTCAGCTAACAATAACAAAAATGGAAAGGGACCTGGGGTTAGTCATAGCAGATGGTATAAAGGTAGGCAGGCAATGTGAGAAGGCAGTAAGGAGGGCTGGGGGGATACTGGGATGAATAGGGACAGGCATCACCAGTAGAAAACAGGAAGTTGTCATCACTCTGTACAGACAGCTGGTGAGACCCCATCTGGAGTACTGCGTGCAGTTCTGGAGACCCCATCTCCGCAAGGACATAGACAAGGATGGAGGTTGTCCAGAGGAGGGCAACTAAAATGGTGCAGGGTCTGCACCAAGAATCATAAGAGAGACTAAAGGAGCTTAATATGTATACCCTCGAAGAAAGGAGGGAGAGGGGGACATGATAGAAACATTCAAGTACCTCAAGGGAATCAACAAAGTCCAAGAGGGTAACATCTTTCAGAAAAAGAGATGTGCAAGAACAAGGGGGCACAGTTGGAATGACCTTCCTGAGGAGGTTGTGGGGTCAAAAACAGTGGAGGAATTCAAGAATGCATGGGACAGACATAAGGCAATTATAGTGGGGGGGGGGAGTAGGCTGCTAGTTAACTAGGATCTGCAGCTTATCCAGTGGGTAGGGAAATGGGCAGACTGGGTGAGCCAAGCAGTCCTTATCTGCCATCAAAGTCTATATTTCTATGACCCTTGGCATCCTTCAGGCATCAGAACAGCTCACCTTTGGCTTGCATTTCTTTCTCCCTAAGAATGTGCAAGGTGAGACTCTTATATCGGTAAGTGGCTCTCCTAGTGTCCCTTTAAAGTTATAACCTAGACAGGTAATGTAGTCTACGGGTGTTGTTTAGTAGTTGGAACTACAGAACTAGAGTTCCCATGCTCGAATCCCACCACACCTACTAGCTCTCTCTGTGACCCTGAGCATGCCACTAGGCCTCCTGCACTTCAGTTCTCCCAGCTTTGGAACTGGGTAAAAGCAGGACCCAAGGGAACATAAAATGTACATTAGTTAAGCTACCCCAGGTGAATCAACTCTCAGAGTTTGACTGTATGTAAGCCACAGCTATGTTTACTTTGTAGGTTCCTGTGCACATCTGCTTAATTTTGGCCCTCTTTCTTGCTTTTTCATATTTTGCCACTATGCTACTGTTGGCCTTTGATTCAGCCAGATTGCAAAACCCACAGATTTCATTTTTCCCCCCAACCAAAGACTGTTCCACTGCTCGCTCGCTGTCTCAGCACCAATCACTCTTTCACACTGCCTATGTTTCTTGCAAGCCTCACTCTCCCAAAACAACTGCTCCTCTAAGAACACTACTGCTCTCTCTCACCACTTCAAATAAAAATAAAAAATAAAAGGTGGGGCTCACTCAGCAAATAAAAAAAGTGAAAAAACAACCCTATCGGAGAAAAAAAAAATCACAGCAGCTGGATGGAAGGTGCAACTTCTTCAACCATAGTCTATCCAGCAACAAAGCACTATAAGTACTGATTATGTCTGAATGTATACAGATTCAAACAACATGAAGTCTTGCTGTATTCTGACTATTGCAGTTAGCTCCAGCACTTGAACTGCCCCGGAGAGTAGAGGGTTAAATTCTATGCAGAGCATAGAACGTTGAGCTCAAGCTCGGTTCAAACCTCTGTCTGTAGCACTTTGAAGTGCAACCATCAGATTCTTTACTCCGCCTAACTGAACAGTTGCTCCAGAGATTTTCTCCTCTGCTCGCCGTTCAACAGTCGGTTAAAGTTGTCAGTTTTACCGATTATATCGCAAATTTCGGTTCAGGTCTGTCTGTGGTGTACAGTAAGTACTAGGTAGTGAACTAGCCATAGTAAAAAACTTGTGGAAATTGTAAAAGTGGTATTTTGACCGGTTCGGCTGAACGGGTCGTCTAGTGTGTTTGTGATCGTTATCTTTCTTTTAACTTTAGTGTGTGGTTACCGGTCCTTATCGGTTTAAAAAAAAAACTAATTTCTTGTGGTTTTTTCCAATACCCGTGACACGGTTAGAAACCAATAAGGGAGTCTTGCCTGGCTGTTTGCCGTAAAAAGGGTAAGTTTGTTGGTTAGGATGGCTATGTCTGAGAAACCAAAAAGAAAAACCGGGCCCACTGGGTTTCAACACTGCAGTGTGTGTGGGGAAGTCTTTTCTAAGGCTGATCCCCACACCACCTGTGTTTATTGTCTGGGGTTTGACCACCTCGATTCAGACTGCCAAATTTCTGAAAACTTCCCTAAGTCTACCCTGGAAAAAAGGTTGGGCAGGCTTAGGGATAAGGAGGTCGAGAAGTCTGCTGACCCGGATGGCCAGCCCAGTTCGGTTCTGACCAAACCAGGAGTGCCCTCTGACCAGGGTGATACTTCTCCGGGCAAGAGGAGAGCCAATCCCAAGGGATCGGTTCCTACAAAAAGAAAATGAAAAGAGAAATCGGCCAGTTCAGATTCAGAGACCCATGTTCCGACCACCGACGAGATTGCCCGAGTGATTAGGATTGTGGAATCACTTTGTCCGGTTCCGTCTGATCTGGTGCCTTCTGGCAGGCGCTCAGTTCAGTCGGTTCCTCCGATTCAGGATTATGCTCCTGAAGACTTTTATGAACCGGATTTGGAGGGGGACGAGGATTACGAAGGTGATGATATTATATAAGGTCCGGATGAGCCCATCGAACCGGACATCTCACCAGACAGGCCTTCTGGTGTTTCCCCTCCTAGGCTTTCTGAGTCCCCTTCCCACTACATGTTTTACAGGAAAGTGGCAGAAACCCTCCAGCTCCCTGTGGAAGAAGCTGTAGAGGAACAAAAGGAGCCTGATTATGTGGAGATGATGGACATCCCAGAGTCCAAGAGACTGTCTATTCCCCTTCATAAGTCCTTTGAGAAACAGACACAAAAACTGTTAAAGACTCCAAACTCGGTACCTCCTGTTGACAGAAGGATGGACAAGAGGTACACTTTATCAGGCTCAGGTACAGAGTATTTGTACCAGCAATGCAACCATGTTGGGGTTGTGCAGGCTGCAGCTTATGATAAGGTTAATATACCCTTGGCTTCACGCACCCCAGATAAAGACTCTAGGAAGCTGGATGCCATGGCGAAGAAACAGTACATGGCATCCTCCTTGGGACTCAGGCAGGCTAATTACATGGCCTATGCAGCCAGGTACCAGAAGTTCAGGTGGGACACTGTACTGGCACTGGCTAAGCAGGCTTCCCCCCAGCTGGCCAGGGAGCTGGAGGAGGTGGCTGCTGATGGAATTGAGGCATCAAAGGTACAGTTTCATGTTGCTGTGGACTCCAATGATGTATCATCAAGAGTCATGGCTACATCTGTGATTCTTCGGGAGAATGGCTTGGCTCAGATGTACTAGCCTCTCACAGGACACCCAGGCTAAGGCCATGGATTTCCCTGTGGTGGGTAATTCTCTGTTTGGGGAGCAGACAGAGAATTACATGAAAAAGGTGGATGAGTATAGACCACCTACAAGAGTGCACAGGCCAAGGAAAGGCAGGCAACTCCTCAAAGGCAGTAAGCTAGGGGCAGGCCTTTTCATAGGCCTTTCTACCAAGCACAGGCCTCTTCTCCCTCCTTCAGAGGGAGAGGCAGAAGGGGGACAAGCAGGGCTGCATCCACCCCTCAGTCTAAGTCTCCTGCCAAGCAGACACCCTGATGTGTCAGCCCAGGTCGACTCCCCCCATTCCTGTAGGAGGCAGGCTGGCTTACTTTGTCTAGGACTGGATGTCTGTTACCTCAGACAAGTGGGTCCTGGAGGTGGTAAGCCAGGGGCTGGTTCTAAGCTTCAAAAAATTCCCAATGCTGAGAGACAGATCTTTTCCATCCGCAAGCATCTCCGAAACTGTTGCCCTAGAGCAGAGGTTTCATCTCTGCTGGCCTTAAGGGCCATAGAGAGAGTTCCTACATTGCACAGGGGCAAAGGTCTGTACTCCAGGTACTTCCTTACCCCAAAAAAAGACAGGGGAGTGACGACCCATCCTAGACTTAAGATACCTGAACAAACATCTTTTAAAACCAAAATTCAAAATGGTGACTCTGGGAATAATCCTTCCCTCTCTAAGGCCAGGGGACTGGCTAGCCTCCCTGGGCCTAAAAGATGCCTACTTTCACATTCCCATCAGGTGCTCCCACAGAAAACATCTCAGGTTCAAACTGCCTTCAGGCCATTATCAATTCAAAGCAATGCCCTTCTGCCTAACATCAGCTCCAAGGGTGTTCACTAAATGCCTAGCAGTAGTAGTGGCTTTTTTAAGAAGGAAGGATATTTCCATATTTCCATACCTGGACAACTGGCTCATTGTGGGTCAGTCTCCAGACAAAGTCAAGTCAGACCTGCAAGTGACCCAGCAAGTGCTCACTTCCCTAGGATTTCTTCTCAATTTCCCCAAGTCAGTTCTCGAGCCTGTACAGCTTCTCACCTTCATAGGGGCAGAACTGGATACTATCAAAGCAAGAGCTTTTCTTCCCCTGGAAAGGGCAAGGGCTATGATAGAGCTGACTTCTTCCTTCCACCTTCTGGTTTCTCAGCCAACAAGGCACTTCCTTCAGCTTTTGGGCCACATGGCAGCTTTTACAGCAGTGGTCCAAGGGGCCAGATTTCAGATGAGGGACATTCAGTTTCATCTGAGGGCTTTTTGGTCTCAGAGGAAAGATCCTTTAACCAAATTAATTCCAGTGACTCAGACCTGATCCAGGCTCTCCAATCTCATTCTGTGGTCCTAACCATGGATGCTTCTCTACTGGGTTGGGAAGCCCATCTGGGGGGCTCTCACAGCCCAGGGATTGTGGTCCTCTCAGGAATCCCTTCTTCATATCAATCTCTTGGAGCTCAGGGCAGTCTTTCTGGCCCTGCAAGCTTTTTCTCAGTCAGTGCAAAACAAGGTGGTTCAGGTCAGGACAGACAACACCACCACCATGTGGTACATCAACAAGCAGAGAGGCACTCGGTCCATGGCCTTGTGCATGGAAGCCATGAAATTGTGGTCCCTGGCTTATTCTCTACAGACCTCTCTGATAGCAGTCCACCTTCCAGGAAAGAACAATTTGCTAGCAGATGCATTGAGCAGGATTTCCCAGGGCCATCACGAATGGTCTCTGGACCCTCTGGTGTTAAGAGTGATTTTTTCAGGGTGGGGCACTCCAGAGATGGATCTATTTGCAGCCCCAGACAATCACCAACTTCCTCTATTTTGTTGCAGACCACCAGTCTTGGGCTCAGTCCCTCTGGATGCTCTGATTTTGAATTGGGAAGGGAAATTTCTACATGCCTTACCTCCTTTTACTCTACTGTTCAAGGTCCTGGTCAAGATAAGGTCACAGTCCTGCAAAGTGATCCTGATTGCTCCAGACTGGGCCAGGCAGCCTTGGTATCCCTTGTTGCTGTCCCTGTCAGTCCATCTTCCCCTGTCTCTTTCCAGGAATCACAACCTGTTAGCCTCCTCTCAGGGGAGGATTTGGTATCCCAGTCTTCGGTCTCTCAATCTAAGGGCATGGCTGTTGAAGAGTTAGAGTATGCAGATTTGCATCTGTCTCAAGGGGTTCTGGACATTCTCAAAGCCTCTCGAAAACCTGCCACCAGAAAAACATATAACTCCAAATGGAAAAGATTCAGCATTTGCTGATTCAAGAAGCATATATCTCCAGGCACTGCTGAATTGTCTGCAGTTCTGGATTTATATGGTTCATCTCAATGGCCTAGGCCTCAGACCAGCTACTCTCAAAGAAGATATTTCCTGAAGAAGACCTAAGGTTGAAACATAGATTTTTAACTCTATTTTCTATTTTCAACATGCATTTAATATAACCATTTTGTTTTGCTTTTAGACCACATGCTGACGCAGTGCCTTGTTTTGTTTTTTACAATTTGTACTCTCTTTTTTTTTTAAACTTTGTTTATTGTTTTGATAAAACAACAAAATAGAGTACAGTCGTCTGTAAGGCATCGATTGTTGCACAGATACATCCAATGTACATTAGGTTTAGACAAGAACCTATACAGAATTGTCTAGGAAATGGGGGAAAATACAAATTAATTTGTTAGACATCAATGTACCTGAATAGCTACAGCTATCTAAGGCTTTTGGGGTACAAAACCAAAATGTGTCACTTTAATGTGACTTAAACTCAACATCCAGTGTTGATATGTCCCCAAATCCATAGTAAGTTACCTTAGCATATTAAGTGCCCATATAAGCAGCCCTCACATCTTTAAATCTGTATTAAACAAATCATCAAGAGGAAAACCCATTACTTGTTAATGACTCTTAAACTAACTTTAATTCTTAGACCTGACTGTCATAAAGGAAGTGAAAAACTCAGCTTTGAATAAAGAAGCCCGTTGTAGTTATCCATATAATTAACTATGGAGAGAAGATCAAAGCAAATCAGGCAATGTACTTAAGTTCAAACAAGATCGTCTATAAAAAATGTCAAGTTTCTTCATCTGAATCCTCCGATCGATGACCTTCCGATGCCTGGAACTCCCGACTAATGGCCTCCAGTTTTTTCCCCGCTTCCACTGGGTCGTTAAACTGAAACAGGCGTCCGCCATAATGAATCTGAAGCCTAGCAGGCATCAACAATGAGTGGGAAACCCCCAAGGCTCTAAGTCTGGCCAGAACTGAATCAAACTTCTTCTGTCTTGCCCTTGTAGCAAACGAGAGGTCCGGGAACAAGTGCACCACTTTCCCCTCCAAAGACAATCCATCTGCAGACCTTGCAGCCTGCAGCATCATATCCCGAACTGTAGAGCTAGCGGTAACCAGAAGGATCACTCTCGGTAAGTCTCCACGTGGACCAGCTGCCTGGGGTGTTATTCTAAAGGCTTTCCACAAATTGTCAGCCAGCACTTCTGGAGGAAGGTTTAACACCTCAGGAAGCCACGATTTCAAAAAGGTAATGAGCTCTGCCCCTTCGGCTCCCTCAGGAAGGCCCACAATACGAATATGGGAGGCACGGTTAGAGTTCTCCAGTGTTTCAAGCCTGTAGCGTAGCTGGGCATTCTCCTGGACTAGTTTGGAGGTTGTTGTTAACGCCTGGGTTGCTGCCTTCTCAGCCGATGTGGCGGTGTTGATCGCTGAGTCAATTTTAGCGTCTTGCTCCATGAATCTCTGGAGTATTGACTCCACTTTTATATCAATGGCCTGCATGGCTGATTGCAATGCGTTCCATGGAGGTTCTGACCCACTAGATGTTGATGCAGTTACAGCCTGGTCTGGTGCAGTAGGTTGTGTTTTCGATCTGCTGCTAGTCGTTTTATGCGTTCTTTCCATATTTCAAGTTTGGTATCGCTAGAATCCGGGAAGTAATGTCTATACAAATCTGTAATTGAAAGTTGCTTCTTTTGACTTGTTAGTAGATTTTTTAAGGTTTTATTTCTGTTGATGTGAGGAGTTGTTTTCAGGCACGTCTTGCCAGATAGCTGCTCAACAGCGCCCCCCACAATTTGTACTCTCAAAGTACACTTGTCAGCTGTTTCTGCTTTTCTGTCAGTGGAAAGCCTTCCTCACTGTCATCTTACCCTGTTTTCTGTAAATTTTTCAAGGGATTGATTCATACCAATCCCCCCTTTAGGGATCCTACTCCTGCTTGGGACCTTAATGTTTGCATTGCTCAGCTTATGCAACCTCCCTTTGAGCGTTTGTCTTCAGCAGATCTTAAGTACTTGACTTGGAAAACTGTGTTCCTGGTAGCCATCACCTCTGCCAGATGTATCAGTGAATTACAAGCTGTCAGTGGAACCTGATTTTATCTCATTCCATAGAGATAAGGTGGTCCTTAGAACCAGTAGGAGGTTCTTACCTAAAGTGGTTTCAGATTTTGATCTGAACCAATCCATGTCTCTCCCTGTGTTCTTCACTGATCATTCTTCTTCTTCAGGAGAGAGAAGATTACACAGTTTGGATGTTAAAAGAGCCCTTATTTACTACATTGAGTGTACTAAGGCACACAGGTTTGACTCCTGCCAGTTGTTTCTCACTTATGGGGAAGTGGAAAAGGGCAAACCTGCCACTAAGAGAACTATTGCCAGGTGGATTGTCTCTTGTATACAATTCTGCTATGAGAAGCTAGGCAAAATACCACCCTCAGGCCTGAAGGCTCATTCAACTAGAGGTACAGCTGCTTCCCTGGCTGCTGTCAGAGAGATTCCTTTGCTAGAGATATGTAAAGCAGTCACCGGGAAAACAGTCCATACGTTCACCAAGCATTACTCCTTGGATATCCAGGCTAGGAGTGATGCTCGGTTTGGTACAGCAGTACTGTAGAGCCTATTCCCAAAGAAGGTTTGAATCCCTCCTCCATGGAGGTACTGCTTGGTAGTCTGCAATAGTCAGAATACAGCAAGACTTCATGTTGTTTGAAGAAAAAATTACTCACCTTAGTAATTATGTTTCTTCTAATGGAGTCTTGCTGTATTCTGACCTCCTTCCTGCCTCCCCTCTCAGAATCTGTTTTTGGGAAGTGGGCTGACAGGTGCAGTGTTGCACCTCAGGGGTGCATTTGGGCACTCCCTCTTTTTAGAGAGGGGGAGTGGGTTGTTTTTATTATTGTAAGTGTCTTGATTTGTTTGCTATCTGGTTTTTGATTTTGGATTTCTTGACTTGAGTCTTTTGGGGATCCAAAATATTTGGTTGCCATTTGGCTAGTAAAATTTTACAATTTCCACATAGTGGTCTTAGTTAGTTAGCATTAGCTCGTAAGAATCTGACGGTTGCACTGCAAAGTGCTGCAGACAGAGGTCTGAACCGAGCTCGAGCTGAATGTTCTATGCTCTGCATATAATTTAACCCTCTACTCTCCAGGGCAGTTCAAGTGCTGGGGCTAACTGCAATAGTCAGAATACAGCAAGACTCCATTAGAAGAAACATAATTACTAAGGTGAGTCATTTTTTCATCTGGATGTATATATACGTCTGCGGTTTTCTAAATTAATAGACAGCAGAAGTATATATATGTCTATGATAATATGAAACAAAAAAACATTTTTTTTATTACAGATTTGGTCATTCTATATGTGGCCTCCTGACCAAACCACAAAAAGGCATAGGTAAATACCACCTGGTCCTGGAATATTGCTTAATTGATGTCTACTGAGCAATATTTAGACAACTGTTTGTTTCAAAATAATTTCTTTATGTCAACCTCACCCAAAGAATTCATTGGAAAAAAAAAGGCCTCATGACCATAAAGGTTCCAAAGTTAACCTGTTCTAAAGATCTTGTTTTTAAAGTGGGTTAACTTCAGAAAACATTAAAGTAGCAGTATTTGTTGCAGAAAAAAAATCATGAGCATATACTTTTTATGGAGTAATGCATGTCTGGCAAAATATCATTGTATCTATTTTTAACTTGTTGCTCCAGACAGGGAGGGTGCCAAGAGACTGGAAGAAGGCGGATGTTGTGCCCATCCATAAAGGGGTGTCGAGAGAAGAGCCAGGAAACTATAGACCCATCAGTTTAACGTCGGTGGTGGGGAAGGTAATGGAGAGCATACTTAAGGAAAGGTTGGGAGTTTTCTTGGAGGAGATGGGTTACCTGGATGACCGGCAGCATGGGTTTATGCCAGGTAGATCGTGTCAAACAAACCTTGTAGAGTTCTATGAATGGGTGACATCAGCACTCGACAGGGGGAGACCAGTGGATGTAGTGTTCCTGGACTTCAGCAAGGCATTTGATTCAGTCCCTTACACTGGCCTAAGGAAGAAGCTGGGGGGGATGGGGGTAGGCCCCTTGATGGTTAGGTGGATTGGAAATTGGCTTTCAGGTCGCACTCAGTGGGTAGTGGTCGGAGGGGAGGTCTCATCTCCTAGGGAGGTCATAAGTGGAGTCCCACAGGGATTAGTCCCGGGGCCACTCCTGTTTAATGCTTACATCTCCGATAGGGAAGGTATCGGGTGTGAAATGAGTCTCTTTGCGGATGACTCTAAGCTGGGAGCAGTAGTGGAGGGGGAGGATGGGAGATTGTCCCTGTAAGAGGACCTGGATTCTCTGGATAGGTGGTCCTGCACCTGGAAATTGAAATTTAACTTCTCCAAGTGCAAGGTGCTACACCTAGGGTGGGAAAACCCCAACTATGTGTACACCCTGGGGGAATGTGTTGCAGGCCACGGCAGGGGAAAGAGACCTAGGAGTCTTGGCGGATGTTAACATGAATAATTCAGAGCAGTGCAGGAGGGCTGCGGTCAGGGCAAATAGGATGCTGGGATGCATTGCTAGGGGGATTACCTCAAGGAACAGGGAGGTGATTTTGCCACTGTACAACAGCCTGGTTAGACCACATCTTGAGTACTGTGTGCAGTTTTGGAGGCTGCATCTAAGGAGGGACATCCAACTCCTGGAGAGGTTTCAGAGGAGACCAACCAGAATGATCCGGGACCTGGGGGATATGACATATGAGGAATGACTAGGGGAGCTCAACCTGTTCTCGCTGGAGGAGAGGAGGGACGGGGGGACATGATCGAGGTCTTCAAGTACCTCAGAGGAGTAAATAAGGTAAACCAAGATAGGATCTTTTGACTGAAGGAGGGTGGAATCACCAGAGGACACAGTTGGAAGATTGAGGGTGGTAGGATTAGGGGGAAAGGAGGAGGTGGTACTTCACAGAGAGAGTGGTAAAACCATGGAATGCGCTGCCCGGGGAGCTAGTACAGGCAACTATGGTGGAGGGATTCAAGAGAGGGTGGTGGGACAGGTATAGGCAAGGGGTGAAGCAGAGGCTGGTTTGCTAGGGGGAGCAGGACTGGGGCATGGAGTAACAGTGGAAAGAGATGGATAGAGGGCCACGGTATCCAATCAGGGTGCTGAAGCATGAGCAGACTTGATAGACCAACAGGCCTACTCTGCTGGTGTCTAGTATGTTAGTATATTAGGTACATAACATGAGTACAATGAAGTTACAATAGTATAGGTCGAAACAGTCAGTAGTAATGAATACATGCAGCTAGGACAATAACAATCAATGAAATTCACATAGACTTTTTAGGCATAAAAACCCACACAGTCAAGGAGAAGATACCACAACATTGCAGCAAAGAAATATTGGTCAAATTAGTCACAACAATGTAGGTTCCAATAGGCAGCGAAACAAGGCAAGAGCAAATTCCTGACTGGGCAGGATGCATTATCACAGCCTCCGAGACAAGACTCAGGGGTAGGGTTGGGGGTAGATTAGCCCTCAAGGAGATAGTAAGGGTAAGAAGCACTATGAGTTAGGGAGGTGAAAGTTAGGACAGGAAGCATCTAGCAGGTGAGTGAATTAAGGAGGATTAAAACAAGTGCAGAGCTCACCAAGAGATAGATGTAGGCACAGCTCCTTTTTGAAGCTGCCATGGGATCCTGATATTCAAAGTGCTTGGGGGAGAGAGTTCCAGAGCTTAGGGGCAGAGTGATTGAAGGCAGCAGAGCCTTTTGATGTTTTGCATCTAGATACATTCAGCAGGGATTTATCTATCGAGGGCAGTCCATAGGAGGAGGTTTGAAGTATCAGCAATGTTGCAAGCACTGAAGGGGTCTGGTTTCTGAGTATAGAGTCAACCAGGGAGCCAAGAGAGTATTGACGGCAAGCTGAGGGGGATAACCCGCCCAGGTCCCTGTACAGTTGGTAGTGGTGCTTAAGCTGTGGTGACGAGAAGGCATATCAACAGATATTGTTATAAGTGACATCCCACTTATGAAGGATGGTTTTGTGTGCAGTAGCAAAGGTCGGCATGCTGTAGGTGAGGGCAGGGAGTAATATGCCTCTAGCAATAGCAAGTTTAGCAGAGGTAGTTAGCATGAAACTGGACTTGTAAGCGACCCCCAGTTTAGGATTCACTGCATTGCAGGTGAATTGTACATGTAGGCTGAAGTCCAGGGATTGGTCCAGAAGAATTCCCAGGTACTTAAAAGATGTAATGCATTCTATTTGTGCACCACTGCAGTCTTGCACCAACAGGGGAGTTTGACATGTCCTAAGTTTAGGGGCAGATACAAGTAACATTGCTTGGGTTTTCTTAGAATTAAGTACAAGCTTATGCGCAGAAAGCCAATTTTGGACATTCGTGAAATCTGAGGAAAGGGATGCATTTATGCTGGCGACCTTATCAGAGCTTGAATAGAGTACAAGATCATCCGCATAGACAATAGATGAGCATGAAAGAAAAACCTCATCTATGTTATTGATAAAAAGTGAGAAATGAAGAGGTCCCAGAATAGAGCCCTGGGGGACCCCAATATTGATGGTAGCACCATCAGATAAAGAGGAGTTGAATTTCACAATTTGAGTTCTGTTTGATAGATGGCTTCCATACCAGGCGACAACTGGGGGTGAAAAGCTCAGTTTGCAAAGAGTGGAGAGGAGCAAGGGGTGATCAACAAGATAAAATACCTTTGTAAGGTCTATAAAAACTGCCCCAGTCAGCTGGCCAGCATCCATATTGATAAGCACATCGGTAGTGAATTTGAGAAGAGCTGTGGCGGTACTATGACATTTACGGAAACCATGTTGGGTGTCCCAGCTCTTCAGGCCGACATGAGCCCAACCGCACCACTGTTGTCTGGACCTGCAGCCTGGGGAGCTGTGGGAGACCTATTTCCGTGGGTCCCCCCCCCACACACGAACTTTCGGTGCACTTTGTCGGGGTTGAGGCGCCGGCGAGAAGCTTGTGCGGGTGGACCTCCCTGTGCGAGGAATCCTGCGGAGGGGCGATCAGGAGCAGTTTGGAATCCTGCGGAGGACGATCGGGGAGTTTTTGCCGCTTATCGACGAGGGACAATTTGAACTGTTGCTGAGGGGGGCTCTCTTCGGTGCCAATTTTGAAACCTAGCAGCTGACGCCGATTGGTCCCTCCAGCTGTGACGCTCGGTGGTGGCCCAGCTCTTTAGGCCGACACGAGCCCATCTGCACCACTGTTGTCTGGACCTGCAGCCTGGGGAGGTGTGGGAGACCTATTTCCGTGGGTCCCCCCTGCACACACGAACTTTCGGTGCACTTTGTTGGGGTTGAGGCGCCGGCGAGAAGCTTGTGCTGGGTGGACCTCCCCCGATGCGAGGAATCCTCTGGAGGACGATCGGGGAGCAGTTTTCGCGTCCTCCCACCCACCCGTTCCCTCCTCCCATTAAATGCCCGCTCATCCCGCCCACTTGCTCACCAGGCTCCTCCTAGTTGCCTACTTGTGCCACCTATCAAAGTCCGTGCAGCCTGAAATTGTCACTTACTCAGAACTCTGCTGTACCCTGTACAAAAATTGTCTCCTGCAGTCTGGTACCTCTGTAAGATACTTTTCTCCTGCCGTCTGGTACCCCGATAATTTGTAGTCTAACTTCCCTTTGTGCAGCTGTTATACCAAATCAAATTCCTGTCCTAAAGAGGCTGCAATTTCTGCTTGTTTTGTTGGCCTGATGCTTTTGTATACTAGCCCTCTGACTACCTTGTATTTTATAGTACCGCCTGTGCTATTTAAGGTCTTGTAACCCATTGCTGTTTTTGTGCATGACCACCATTGTAGCTCTTGCTGTCTAAGGCTAAAACACAGCGTTTCGCAGTCTTGGGATAGCTACCTAGACTGCTGTACTACAATGCCTGTATAGCTTCCTGGTGGCCATCTAACCTCTCTGCTTTCTTAGGTGTATATCCCTGTCATTTTTGCCTTTCTACCTCCCCTGCCCCATTGTAAATGGACTACCTTATCACTGTGGACCTAGCCGTGGCCTGCACTGTCACTTAACCTCCAGCCTCACAAAACCAGTACAGCTCCCCCAGGGACGGCTTACTGCAGCTACTGGTTTTTCCGGAAGCAGCCCCACAGTGGATGCTCGGCTCCCCCTGGTCCAGTCGGGGGCTCCGCCCTCACCCCAGTTCCTCGGGCCACCCCTCCCTTGCTCGCGACCTGGCAATCTGCCAAACGCATAAAAATGGCGCACATGAACGTGCGCAGTCTCTTACCCAGCCTCGCTGAGTTAACCGCCTGGGTGGACCTCTACAAACTCAATGTACTGGGGATTACAGAATCCTGGCTGAAGCCTCACATCCCAGATTGCATGTGTGCCCTCCCAGGATGCAACCTGCTCAGCGTGACCGGGAGGGTAACAGGCGGGGAGGTGGTGTGCTCCTCTACTACAAGGGACACCTAAACGTGTCTGTCATCAGACACCCTCCACTCCCTCCCTCTGCCTGTGAGTTTTGGCACACCCTCCTTCTCCTAGGTAACACCAAAAAGGTTCACCTGGTTTGTGCCTACAACCCTCCTAAGGGAGGTACACTTGGGCTCTTCTCCCTACTCGACTGTCTCAGAGACAAAGTTGGCCCAAATGAGTTGCTTGTCCTGGGTGACCTCAACCTGAATTGGCTAGGGGGAAATGCCAAGCCTTATGAGATTCTTCTATCTGGTCTCACCAGCTCATTGCTGAGCCTACGAGGCCTTCCTCTCATGGAGTGAAGGGATCCCTCATTGACTGGGTTCTGAGTAACAGACCTGGCAACATAGTCTCCTCAGGAATCCTCCCCGATGCCATCTCGGACCACTCACCTACCTATTGCGTATAGAACATAGAATTTAATGGCAGATAAGGACCGCTTGGCTCACCCATTCTGCCCATTTCCCTACCTACTGGATAAGCTGCAGATTCTAGTTAACCAGCAGCCTACTTCTTCCTACCCCCATCCCCCAGAACTACCTTATCACTATCCCATGCATGCTTGAATTCCACCACTGATTTTGACTCCACAACCTCCTCCGGAAGGCCGTTCCATGCATCCACAATCCTCTCTGTGAAAAAATACTTCCTTAAATTACCTCTGAGCAGCCCCCCCCATCTTCAAATCGTGCCCTCTTGTTCTTGCACACCTCTTTTTTTGAAAGATGCTACCCTCTTGGACTTTGTTGATTCCGTGAGGTACTTGAACGTTTCTATCATGTCCTCCCTCTCCCTCCTTTCCTCGAGGCTATACATATTAAGCTCCTTCGTCTCTCTTCATATGTCTTCCGGTGCAGACCCTGCACCATTTTAGTTGCCCTCCTCTGGACAACTTCCATTCTGTCTATGTCTTTGTGGAGATTGGGTCTCCAGAACTGCACACAGTACTCCAGATGGGGTCTCACCAGCTGTCTGTACAGAGGGATAATAACTTCCTGTTTTCTACTGGTGATGCCTCTCCCTATGCATCCCAGTATCCCCCCAGCCCTCCTTGCTGCCCTCTCACATTGCTTGCCCACCTTTAGGTCATCAGATATGACTACCCCCAGGTCCCTTTCCATTTTTCTTGTTGTTAGTATCTCACCCCCCATTATGCACTCTTCCCCTGGGTTTTTGTTTCCCAGGTGCATTACCTTGCACTTCTTAGCATTGAATCTAAGCTGCCATACATTTGACCATTCCTCTAACCTTGCC
Organism: Neoceratodus forsteri; assembly: GCA_016271365.2. Classification (NCBI taxonomy): domain Eukaryota; kingdom Metazoa; phylum Chordata; order Ceratodontiformes; family Ceratodontidae; genus Neoceratodus; species Neoceratodus forsteri. The sequence continues at coordinate 1,520,862,785 of CM057452.1, forward strand.
AAGTCCCTTCTCATCCTTTCCACCCCAGCCTGTGCATCAACTCTGTTGCAGATCTTTGTGTCATCTGTAAAGACATACTTTTCCTTCAGTCCTTCTGCAATGTCACTTATAAAGACATTGAAGAGGACTGGTCTACTCTGAACCCTCCGATCCCCACTAGTAACCCTCCTTTCTTCTGAGTGGACTCCATTTACTATTACTCTCTGTGTCCTATTCTCCAGCCAATTCTTTACCCAGGCTGTCATCTTGGGACCCACTCCCAGGCTGGCTAACTTGTATATTAATCTTTTGTGTGGGACTGTGTCAAATGCCTTGCTAAAGATTAGGTAGGCCATGTCCACAGCCCCTCCCTGATCTACTACTTTGGTCACCCAGTCAAAGAAATCTATCAGATTCATCTGGCATGACCTTCCCGCTGTGAATCCATGCTGCCTAGGGTCCTGTGCCCCTCTGGCCTCTAGATACTCGACAATTCTTTCCTTCAAGTGATTCCATCATTTTCCCTATCACTGAGGTTAAACTAACAGGTCTGTAGTTTCCTGCTTCTGCCTTGCTCCCACTTTTGTGAAGGGAATCACATCTGCCCTCCTCCAGTCCTCGGGTACCACCCCATCCTCCCATGATTTGTTAAAAAAGGGTAGTCAGTGGTGTCACTAGTTCTACCCTTAGTTCTTTTAGAATTCTGGGATGAATCCCATCAGGCCCCATTGCTTTGTCCACCTTCAGTTTTAAGAGTTCTTTCAGAACCCTTTCTTCTGTAAATGGGCTGGTATCAACTTCTGTATCCAGAGTGTTTCTACTGTTTGTTTTATGTACCTCCCCCTCTTCATTTGTAAATACTGAGCAAAAATATTTGTTTAGTATCTCTGCCTTTTCACAGTCTCCCTCTGCCCACCCTCCCTCCCCTTTATTAAGCCTCACTATCCCTCCCTTGGTCTTCCTTCGCTCCCTGATGTACCTATAAAAGGTTTTATCCCCCTTCTTAACTGAGTTGGCTATCTTTTCCTCGGTTTGGGCCTTTGCTGTTCTGACTGCCTTCCCAGCCTCCTTTTGCTTTAACTAGGGTTGCCACCTTTGGATGAGATGAAAAACGAATATGAAACCACACCCCCAAACTCCACCCCAACCCCGCCTCTTTTGTGACTAATGAGGACATCGCTTGGACTCTGATTCACTTGATTTATTCAGAATTGCTGCTGATATAACATTGTGTACAACTTCTTTAAATTACATCATGATTATTATTTTTGGTTTGTTTGATTTAGATTTAAATATTTTAAATTTCAGTGTGTGTTAACATTTGGTTGGGTTAGAGAGGGGGTTCAGGGGGACTTTCCATCCTGTATATACAGCTTAGCTGACAAATCGAATGACTACAAGGACACCTCTGACAACTGGCTAGTTTGGATCAGTTGGCCTTTTCTGGTAAAACTCTTTCAATAAATAAATAAACTACACCAGTAATGGTGGACGAGATGTAATTACAAATATCATCTGCCATTTTAAGGTGTGCTACTGTCCCTCCCATTGCTCCTACTCTAAAGTTATTTGTAATGTCAGAGAAGTTTTTAAAAGTGATAGGAACTATTCTGTGCTGTTAAATACCTTATTTTGTTTTCCATGTCAGTCATACATAAGCAGATAGCATGATATGTGATATGTAGTGTGGAGGCAGTATAGTGCAGTGGTTTAAAGCCCTGAGCTGCAATTCTGGAGACCAGGGTTTGAATCCTACAGCCCAAACGTGCATACTTTGTGACCCTACACAAATCACTTAATACCCTTGTGCTCTCAGGTTGCACCTGTAAACAAGCTTTAGCTTAGTGTGTCTCTTCTGGTAAAAAAAATAATAATGTTTTGAAAAAAAGTTTGATAAATTGCCATTGCAGTGCCATCAAATCTAGATTGTGTTCCTGTCATCTCATCAGCTACTGCTCTCTCTCTTCCTTTTCTCATTTCTGTAGTTTAGCATGACATTAGCCACATTATTCTGTGCTGTTCATCTGAAAGGCCTGGATTGGGCTTCCTGCAATATCTAAGCAGTATGAAAATTGACAACAATAACTACTGAGAAGAGAGAAGCGTAGTATTGCTAGAAATTAAATAAAATATTAGATTATTAATTTAACAACAAAAGGGCTAACAAATATTAAAATATAGGACAGACCCTAAAAGAACAAATGATGGACATTTAAAGGCATAAAAGTATTCTTAATCACAGCAGTCAAAGACCATACTCACAATGCAACCTGAAAAGGATTAGTTTGATTTGCTGCTAATGATCTTAACAACCCTACTTTACACCTCTCAGACTGACTGGTATACAAACAAAGGTCTGCATGACATCAGAATTTGTTTGTAATCCGACCATGCAAGTAAAATGGTGAAAGATTTAACAGAATCCGTTTTACAAGTATGTGAGCATTCAAAATGACTGAAAAAGTACTACCTTTGAATAAAACTGGATTAGCAGGTAAAGTTTCTGAAACACATTGTACAGTCCATACTGGGATGGGAAGCTACCCTAATGTGGTGCCTGTCTGGTATCAGAAAAATGAAGGTGTTAATTAAGTTGCCTGAAAATAGGCAGGATTTGTCTAGTGCACTTACCCGGTCAACAAAAACTAAAGAAAGAAAGGTGGTATTGTTTACACTTCCTGAGAATAATCTTCCAATTTGCTGGTGTGAAGTTAGAGGTGACAACTAAGCAGACAGGGACACATTTGGCTCTTTAAGTGCCCTGCTCTTGAAGGCGCTTCCTGATTAGCATGCACTGCAAGCAAGCAATCACACTAAAATGTCAAACACTTGCTTACAGTCAGATGAGAAGAAAATGATAGGAGTTAGTGGGGAATAACAGGTGCTGCTTGACCCACCATAAAAACCGAATTTGCAATGGTGAAAACAGGAGGACCCGAATCTGGACCTAGAAAACCGAATCATTCGGTCAAAAACCGAGTAGGTGGTAACCTTAGCTTTAACTGATACAGTTCCCTGTCCTGCTCCTTCTGCGATTCCTTGTACTTCCTGAATGCTTTCTTTTTCTCTTGAACCTTCACTGCCACTTCCTTTGAGAACCATAGTGGTTTCTTCCATCGTTTTGTTTTGTTTATTTGCTTCACACAAAGGCTCGTTACCTCTGTGATGGCAGATTTTATTATTCCCCATTGTTCTTCCACCCATCCTTCCTGCCCATTTGCTAGTGCATTCCTTAGGCACTCACCCATTTTGGCAAAGTCAGCCCTCCTAAAGTCCAGTACTTTTGTTTTGTATGGCTTGACTCTATTGCTGTGTTTATTGTGAACCATACTGTTCGATGGTCGCTAGCTCCCAGATGGCTACCTACTTCTACATCTGTGATCCTCTCTCCATCTCCATTTGAGAGAATCAAGTCTAATATTGCTCCCTCTCGAGTGGGCTCCAATAGTTGTCTAAGGCATGCCCCCTGTAGGGCATCTAGAATAACTCCACTCTTCGAAGTGGCAGCTGCAACTGTACTCCAGTTAACATCTGGCATATTCAGATCACCCATCAGCAATATCTCCCCTTTTTCTTCCATTCTAAGTATACTTTCTATCATTTCCTTGTCCATTTCCTCCCCCTGAGAAGGGGGGTCTGTATACAACCCCTGTGCGGGTTGTGGTGCCATTGCCTGTCTCCAAATTTAACCACAGTGCTTCTTCTCCTCCTCCCTGTTTACCCTTTTGTTCTGTTGCTTTTATTCCTTCCCTTATGTAAAGAGCTACTCCTCCTCCTCTTTTACCCTCCCTGTCCCTCCTTTAGATAGTGTATCCTGGTATGTTTATGTCCCAGTCATGGTTTTGTGTGTACCATGTTTCTGTGACTGCCACGATATCCACGATGTTCCTCCTCCACCAAGGCCACTAATTCAGAAAGCTTGTTACCCAGACTACGGGCATTGGGTATGGGGCCTCTCCTCTCCTAAAATACCCAGCAAAGTGATCCAGATACGGGACTATTCCTATTTCGACATTGACAACTATCTTGCTGACCTGCGTCTAGTGGACTGGTCCCTGGTCACTGCTTTAAATGATCCCTCAGTGGCCCTTGACAACTTCCTCGCTGTCTTTGGGCCCCTGCAAAATAAACACACCCCACTCACCAAAAGAAGGGTGAGGGGCACGGTCACCAAGTGGCTCCATGGGAGCCTCCTATCTCTAATGAAGCAGAGAGACAAGTGTTGGGCTCGATTCAAGTCCTCCAACTCCAGTGCCGACCACCTTGAGTATCATCGGCTGAGAAACTCTTGTAAAAGAGCCATCTGCTTAGCCAAGAGCAATTTCTGCCAGTCTGCCTTGCTTTCCACGGCCAGAAACCTGAAGAGTTTCTGGCAAAACATAAAAAGCCTAGTTGGCGGGTCTGCCAGAACCCAGGTCTCTGACCTCCTCATTGAAGGGGCGAGTTGCACTAACCCACTTACTATCGCCAACGCATTCAACCGTCAGTTCTCCAACCTGACTGTCCTGACCTCTCAACCCTCTGCTCCTCCTTCCCAACCCCCTGCCCCCATGGCCACTGGCCCCCCTCCAGTGTGACCCCCCCCAGCCGTCCTCCCTTCTACGTAAAAGCAGTTACTGTCCAGGAGACCCAGAGGCTCCTCGCGGGTCTCTCTCCTCACATGGGCGCGGGGCATGATGATGTTGAGCCCAAACTGCTCTGCTTGGGGGCTTCCCTCCTCACCTGGCCTATCTCCCACATCTTCAATGCCTCCCTAATCTCTGGCTCCATCCCAGATGTTTGGAAGGTGGCCAAGGTCATCCTGGTCCTCAAACAAGGGGACCCGAAAAATCTTAACAATTATCATCCCATTGCGATCTTGTCTATTATCAGCAAGGTACTAGAGAAGTTGGTAGCCTCCCAGCTCACCCACTACCTCCAGAGCTACGAGCTCCTCTCTCCAGCCCAACATGGGTTCAGGAAAGGGCACAGCACTTCCACTGCCCTTGCGGTGGTTACCTCTGCAATCCGGCTTACCACCGACCAAGGCAAACTTATTGGAGCCATCTTTGTAGACCTCTACAAAGCCATTGACCGAGTCGACCATTCGGTCCTGCGATCCACCCTTGGGACCTTGGGCTTCTCCCCCCGCCCTCGCCTGGTTCACAAACTACCTTTCGGATCGGCAGCAGTATACAAACTTTAACAAGGCCCTCTCGGACCCGCTCCAGTGACTTGTGGTGTCCCCCCAGGGTTCCGTCCTCGGGCCCATCTTGTTTTCCCCCTTTATAAATTAGTTACCCTCGGCCTCTGCCTATGGGATCTCCACCCTGTACGCGAATGACCTCATCATCCTGGCAAGCTCTCGAGACCAAAAGACCATAAATACCTTGTTAACCTCTGAGTTTAACCGGGTCCAGTTCTGACTCGAGGACCACAAGCTTTCCATTAACCTCAAGAAGACTCAAGTCATGCTCTTTGGCTCCTCTGCCAAGTTAAAAGCTTGCCCTGCTCCTCCACGAAGCCTAGGAGCCGATGGATCCCCACTGCCTGTTACTGAAGTGATTAAGTACCTGGGGGCTACTCTTGACCCTCAGCTGGATCTCACCCTACACATCTGTAACACCTGCAAAACTACAAATTGCAAGCTGGGCCTGGCCTACAGAGCAAAATCCTGCCTTACCCCAGCGGCTCGACTGGCCCTAGCCACGGGGGGGTCCTCCTACCCACGCTCTGTTATGGTCTTGTATCCTTTGCACAAGTCCCAAAATCCAGTCTCTCAAAATGGGACACAGCATATAACAGTGTATGCCACTTTGCTCTCGCTGCTCCTCGCTTCACTCATCAATGTGATCTTTACTCCCAGCTGGAGTGGCTCCCACCGGAGTACCACCGCACCTTCGCCCTTGGCATCTTCTTAGACAACATCATCCGTACTGCCACCGCTTCTGCACTTGCCCTGTCCCTCACTCCTGCCACTCCCCCCTACCACCTAAGATCCAGTGACTCTCAGGTCCTCCTGGTTCCTAAAACCCGCACTCGTATGGGTGACCAGGCCTTCCCTGCCTTTGCACCGAAGCTGTGGAACTCCCTGCCAGCCTGCACTCGCACCTCCCCATCACATTCCCACTTCAGAACCTCCCTATGGGGCTTCCTGAAATCAGCCACCACGTGTCTCTGTGCCTAAATTGCTTCTCCTGGTACCTACCTCCGGGTGGCCTGTCCGTGGCTAAAACCAGCATTTTGCCCTGCTGGACTCGCCTGTGTCTCCTGTCGTACCCTGACAGGTGCTCTATTACCCTGTAGTGACTGGTCCTGGATGGTAATCTACCTGATTCTCCTCTTACCCCCTGTTCTGACTTATCCTGCTGCCGTGTACCTTGGTATTCTTCAAGATCGTTGGGAGTCTACCGTCACCTATTTTTCCTGGACTGGGCTGGATGCCAACTCACGTAGTTATCCATGCTACCCCACAGTTGATTTCCACTCATTGTGCTCGGTCAAATGTGATCTATGTACCTCAACTATTGTACCTTACTCGAATGTCTCTAAAGTGCTTTAATCTATGTACCCTATTCGTATGATTTATAATGTTGCCTGAACCTAGTGCATGTTAACCATGTTTATGCCTGTATGCCTGATGTTCATGTATTGTTCCATTGTAACCCTCCCGGGTCGCACCTGAAAATAGGCACTTGGCTGTCTAGTGCGCTCACCCGGTAAACAAAAGCAAATAAATAAATAGAGAGAAGGCTGTACTTTGTGAGGTAGTCAGTGGTTTGATTTGCAACAAGTTTTTCCAAAATTTTACTTAGGCCTGATAGGATGGCTATAGGCTGTAGTTAGTAATCTCCTTGGGATCACCTTTTTTAAAGACAGGCGTTATACGAGCAATCTTCCAGAGGTCAGGAACTTGGCTATTAGAGAGAGACAACACGAAAAATTTTAGCCAGAGGAGAGGCTATGTATGGTGCTGCTAGTTTCAGGAGCCGAGGCTCAAGTGCATCTCATTCAGAGCTAGCATTGTCAGAGCTAGTCCGTAATAGTTTTAAGACCTCAGTCCTTAAGATTGCCTTGAAGTGGAATGGGGAATTTTTAGACATTTGTCAAGAAGGATAGCTGAGGGTAGTGGAGTGGGTTGATGTTGAAAGCAGGGAGGCTGCCTGAGGTGATGGGAAGGCAGAGGTATACTGAGACAGGTCTGAGAACATTTGATTGAAGGAATTAGCAATGGTGTTGGAGTCTTTGCAATGTACTCCATTTAATACCATATCACTAGGGGTAGTTGACTGGGAACCACCGAGAAAGGTCTTGACGTGGGCCCAGAATTTCCCAGGGTCCCCAGCAGAGCCTAGCAGCAATTCTTTACAATAGGCACTCTTAGCTGTTCTGACCTGTTTTTTTTATAGGAGTTGCATAGGGTTCTGTAGGTAGCATAGTCAGCTTGTAGCCCCGAGGCTTTGTACTTTTTCCAGCATTTGTCCCAAGAACATAGATTTTTCAGCATGTCTTTGTGAAGCCATCTCATTTGTTTACCCCTCATTCTCTGGGTCACCTTGGGGGCATGCTTGTTCTTGACAGCCAGAAATTCATTAAGGAAGATACTTAGTGCAGACTCAACATTATGGGAAAGGTAAATATCAGACCAGTTAATCCTCGAGGCATCATGTTGAAAAGCCTCAATATCCAGGTTGGCGAAATTTGTAAAGGTGACTTAGCGTGGTGGAGGGGATGGAGCAGCCACAGGACCCCAGATGCAGAAGACAGGGTAATGATCAGTAAGTGAATCTGCCAAGATACCTGTTTAGTGTACATGATCCACACGGTTTACCAGTACCTAGTCAATAAGGGTAGAGGATTTTAGGGAAGGAGTAACTCGGGTAGGCTCAGTTAACAACTGGTGAAGGTTATAATTTTGTACCAGAGAGAGCAGTGTGCTATGGGCAGTCCCTAGCCAATTTTGGTTAAGGTCACCCAATATAATAACCTCATTATGTTTGGAGTGCAAAGAGGACTGATCAAATAATTCCAGCAGTCCTACAGTGCCCCCATTTGAGGGATTGTAGGCGCAGACAATGTGGAGTTTTTTGGCTTCCAGGGTGAGAGTAGCTTGAAGGGTCTCACAGGCAGAGGATGCTGAGGACGGGGTGGCCATGATGTTTAGATGATCTTTATAGAACATGGCAACCCCTCCGCCATGCTTTGAGGAAAACCTATCCCTACGGATAAGGGAGTAGTTAGGGAGCATACAGAGTCAGGGATAGTTGGCTTTAGCCACGTTTCAGACAAACAGAGTATGACAGGCTTGTAGACACCGACCCAAGCCTCAAGATCAGTGAAATTTCGGGGGAGACGTCTGATGTTCATACAGGCAATGATGAGCCCTTTGCTAGAAATTGCAAAGATGTCAGCCGGGGAGAAGAGGGCAGGTGGACCTGGGTTCACTTCAGCATCCCCTGCAAGGAGGATGGCTAAGATGGCAAGGAACCATAGTTTTTGATAGCAAAACAGTAAAGGAACTGCATGATACAGCAGACTTTTTTTTAAGTGTGGTCACCGCATAAAAAGTACAGCCCTTAGAGAACAAGAGGTGCTTAAAAGCAAGCATAGGTTGAGATGCAGTAATTAGGTTAGAGAAACTGAAACCGGCATGTCGGGTGTTCGAAGAACTAGCAGGATAGGATCCTGGGAAAGTTATAACAACCTGGTTAAGACATAGTAGGAGTAGGAATAATAGGAGCATCTTGAACATGTAACGAAGAACCATGTTTATACAGGTGAGTGTAGTTATCCCACAAAGGGTAGGCAGAGGAGCAAAGGCAGCCAAAGAGGAATTATGATATAGCTGTAGAAATTTAGGCAGAGAGCCGAAACACAAGCACCAGCCAATCCCAGAGAGTCACTGGAAGCCTAGACCAATCAGCAACCAAGCGCCAGAAGTTCAAAATCCTTTGTTGGCTGAGAGGTGATTTTGGCACTGGATGTACCTGTGGAGCAACACTTTGCGGCTGTTCACCCTCACAAGGCAACTGGGGAAAATGTTGCTAATAATAAGTATTAAAATGCACAAGTCAGCGAATATTGAATGATGTTATCTGAAATTGTCCTGGAATATCGATTATTGAAGGAATGGATGTTGCTTTCATTTGGTGCTGCTTTTGGGGCAGTGTCAGTCAGTTCCAGTGCTTCCTTTGGATTTGTTTCAGCTTGCTCTGGTTTAATATCTGGCATGCTAGCTGTTCTGGTGCTAGCTTCACTTTTGCCTGTGAAAATGGAGCTCCAATTCAGTGGATCTGTGTTTGAGGCAGTCTAGTAATGACATGACAACCCTTTTGATACGCGTGTGACAACTGTCATTTTCAAATCCTAGCCAAAATATTTTTTTACATCCTGAAAGTTGACTTCGCAGACCCCTGCTCAAAATCACATTTAGGCCAGGAGTTGAACATTTCCTCTGCCCTTCTTCATGAGGCAGGGTCATAACATTTGGTGCAAACACATTAAAAAAAAAAATTCTGTATTTGTACCCCAAATTCCTCACCTGCAGCCGTATTCACTCTGGCCAGATTTTGTTTTTAGTTTCCTTCACTTCTGCTCAAAGGATTTCAAAACTGCAGTATCTGACGTGTGAGCCTTCTTACTTGATTTTTCACAAAGATAGGGTGTCCTTGCATACTAATCCTAAGTTTTTACCAAAGGTGGTGTCTGAGTTTACTTTAAATCAGACTATCCATCTGCCAGTGTATTATCCAGAGCATACCAATCCAGGGGAAGCATTGCTGCATACTTTAGATGTGCATAGAATGTGCATAGACTATTCAGGTACTATACACACCATACAAAGGACTGCAGAAAGTCTTCACAGCTTTTTGTTTTATTTGCCCCTGGGAAAGAGGGTGTCCCAGTGTCTAACCAGTGCTTGTCCAAGTGTCTAGCAAACTGCATTATGTTTTGTTACAAGAAGTACGGTAAGGAACTTCCTGGGGTGGTCATTCCACCAGAGGCATGGCCACCTCTGTTGCTTGTTCCCAGATGTTTCTGCTGCAGAGATCTGTGCAGCTGCTACCAAGAGTACTGTCTACACCTTCATTAAACACTACAGTCTGGGGGTGGCACTGTGGAGCCCGAGCTTGCTGGCAGCAATATTCCTTAGCGCCTCTACTGAATGCTACAAATTCTAATTATTTATCATTTTGGAGCATACTGCTGTAAAAGACGATTACTTCACTGAAAAGAGGAAGGTCTGAAACCTATAATGGGGAACCCTCGTAAGGATCGTACCAGTGCAACAGGGGGAAAATCTTCAGGCTCTACTCAGCCCATGCGGACAGGCCTAGAGACGTAGGCTGCCTCTCAGCCCGATGCTGAAGAAACCATGGCATTGATTGGGCTAAAACTGCAAAGAATAATTTCCTCAGTAGCTGATCTGAATGCTAAGATAGATTCATTTAGCACCAGAATCAACACAGTGGAGCAAACTATGGAAACCCTACAAGCAGAAATGTGCAATGTTAAACAGAATTTTGACTCAACTTCTGCGGCCACTACCTTGATGATAAAGAACACCCACCTTAAAGCCAGATTGAAGTCACTAGAAAACCAGACCTGATTGTCTCATGTGCGGATCCTCGGTCTGCCTGAGGGGATTGAGGGGGATTACTCCATCATGTTTTTGCAGGATTGGTTGGGAGAGAAGCTGGTGCCAGAAGGGCAAACAATCCACTTTGGTCTCCAAAAAACATATAGGATCACTCAAGGGGTTATCAGGAGGACTTTGATACCCCACGTACCTTGTTGGTGATTACAGATGGCATCAGAACGCGGGATAAAATTCTCCACCTGGCGAGGCAAGCTGGTCCGATTACACAGGATGACCAAACATTTTTTCTGTTCCCGGACATTAGTTACGCCACTTGGGTGACACGCAAACGATTCGATGGTGTGCGTAGGAAACTTTGGGAGGCCACAATCACTCATGCAGTGATATTTCCAGCTCACTAGAGTGGTGCATGAAAGATAAAGTTTGGGTATTTTTGGACCCTTCTTAGGCAGGCAAGTGGGCTTTTCAGTTTGCTGACGAGCGTAGGAATAAATCTCAAATTGATGGCACAGAGGATAGTGAACTTGATGAGATTGAAGGGGACTGATTTAATGTAAAATGAACGTTGGTTAAATCTGTTTAATCCTTGCACTCTAACTGCATCAACAATGCCTGGACCTTATTGCTGATTGTGGCCTAATTTGGCAGGAGAAAGTTTTATTAACAAATTTTATATAAGTTAAATTTGGGAAAATAGTAATGCATTAATTACTATAAATCCAGTTGCCTAAATATTGATTTCCAAGCAGTCTAACAATTTGAGTTTAACTGGTTCTAATACTGAGGAACAAAGGGTTTATTTTATATAATTTTTAGCTGTTATTTGTGGTATTTCAGACCAAGTTCTGTGATGTAAGATGTATTGCAAACCTGCTGATTGCTGCTTTTGCAATGATATTAATGGTAATTATATCTTTAGGGATATAGAGCGATGCCATTTGTCCCATTAGGGATGTGAAATGTTGGATCTGTTATAAGGACTTTAGCACTCGAATTAGTCGCTCTGCTCATGGACTCTATAAACAGCCTAATAATGTGTTTTCATCTTGTAGCAATATATTGTAGAATTCCCTCCACATGAGGTATCAAAATATCTAAGATGCACATATCCTTGTATTAAGGAGTTGTTTGACTCTCGACTGGTCATTAACATGTACTTGTTCTGTCGCAGATATGGATTCATTATTTGCTGTATAATAAATGAAACCAATAAACATAAAGTACAAAAAAAAAAAAACACACTACAGTCTGGACATTGTCCTTCGTAGATGAGCTGGGTTTGACCTAGCTGGTCTACAAGGTCTACTATCATAAGGGAAAGGTAAGGCAAATTTTATTTATATGGTGCCCAATCCCAGAGGCTCTGGGCACCTTACAGAAAATTACAAAAGAACAAGCAGTAACACAATTAAAATAAAATTACATAAATACAGTTTTAAATAAATAAATCAAGTTAAAGGGAAACTTTCAAATTACCATAACCGAGGACTGAACAAAAATAGGATGGAATTCAATAATCATTAAAAGTCAGGCTAAAGAAGTGGGCCTTCGGCCTCCGCTTAAACACCTCTACCAAGGAAGCCTCTCAGATGGCAGATGGTAGCGAGTTCCACAAGGTCAGCCCAAACATGGTAAAAACATGATCTCCTGAAGTCTTGAGCTGAACCCTGGGAACGTCCAGGAGGCCCCTCGAAGAGGAACAGAGGGAGCGAGCAGAGGTCGCCGGTGTCAGAAGCTCTGACAGATAGCCAGGGCCCAGTCTGCATAGAGCTTTAAAGGTGAGAAGACCCACCTTGAAAAGGACCCTCCACCTGACCAACAGTCAGTGCAGGACACGCAGCACTGGGGTAACATGACTGGATCTGGAAAGACCCATCAGCAACTGACTGCTGCGTTCAGCACCTGCTGCATTCGGCGAAGGGTCTCTCCCATGACCCTGAAGTACAGAGCATTACAGTAGTCGAGTCTGGAGGAAACAAAGGTGTGTACTAGTGTAGGCAGGTCCTCAGGTGGAATGAGGGGCTTAATCCAGGCAATGTTCCACAAATGGTAAAAACCACTGCTGACTACAAATGACACCCAATCTTCAAAAGTCAGTCTGCTATCAAAGATCACGCTCAGATTTCGCACCCTCGGGGAAGCTACCAATGGGGTCGAACCCAGTACAAGACCAGAGTCAGCCCTGGGAGGCAACCCATCACACCCACGACCAGGCTTGATCACCAGCACCTCCATCTTGGCTGGGTTGAGTCTCAGCCAGTTGGAAGCCATCCAATCATTGGTTTTAGCCAGACGGTTGTTAATCACATCAACAGCTCTGGATGTTCCGGGAGCAAATAAACAAATACATTTGAGTGTCATCTGCATGGCAGTGAAACTCCACACTGTATTGTTGAATGATCTTGCCCAGGGGCAGCATATACACTGTGAATAACATCGGCGACTGGATCGAGCCCTGTGGTACTCCACAAGACAGAGGCATTGGGGGGAGAAGAAATTCCCCATCACCACCCACTGCACCCTGTCCAAGAGATGGGATTCAAACCACCTGATGACAGTACCAGCAAGTCCACAAAACTCACAGAGCCGATCCAGAAGCAGGACGTGATCCACAGTGTCAAAGGCTGATGAGAGATCGAAGAGTACAAGAACTGACCTGTCTCCTCTATCTCTCTAGCCCTGAGCAGATCATTATGCACCCCTCACTAGAGCTGTTTCAGTGCTGTGTCTAGCCCGAAAACCCGACTGAAATGGCTCATAAATGTCCAAGGACACGAGACGGTCCTCAAGCTGTTGTGCCAGAATGCAGGCTGCAGCCACTCAGACTGTTAGCTTTTGGTACTACTTGGGACTCATTCCGAAGGTGTGGCCTGATGAAAGAGATATCCTCGAAGAAAGATAGAACAGTTATGTACTTACCATAACAGTAGATCTTCAAGAGAATCTCTTTCATCATGCCATGCCGTCCCACCCTCCTTCACCTTTAGGAGTTGCTACAAAGGATTCATGTGTTGCTGTCTTCATTGCTACATTTTCCAGCCTTCTATCTTGCCTGGTATGTGGAGAGCTAGGTCTCTCCTAGCTCCCTTGAGGGAGGTTCTCCGAGCATGGTCTCTGGCAGGGAACTGAGGAGAGGTGGGGGCTGTCCATGTTTACGTATATGCTGACGTCATTGTGGGTGGCCCCTGGCTGACTGCTTGCAAAATTCTGTGTGGTCCTAGTGCCTGGCTGCTATAGGTTCCAGAAGTGTGACCTGATGAAAGAGAGTCTCTTGAAGATCTACTGTTATGGTACTTAAGTAACTGTTCTTCCAAAGGATCATTCACTATGTTTAACCAGACCACAATGAATCCTAAGCCCTGCGGGGGTCGTGAGGGTTAGTGTGAGCCCATTTCCAGCCCACCATCCAGTGATCACCTCTACAAGCAGTGTTGGACTTCAGGAGACCTCCAGTGAGGCCGTGCCACCTCCTTGCTCCCTAGCCAATCAGGAACCTTCTTCAAGTTCTGGGCATTGCTGCTCTAAGCCCAGGAATGTAAAAACACGGGGCTGCTATTTTCTAACTCCAGTAACCAGACTGCAACAAATCCTGATCCCTGTGGGGGTCCTGAGGGCTAGATTGAGCCTATTTCTGCCCCCAGCAATCACCTCTACAAGCAGCGTCGGACCTCGGGAACCCCCCTGTGAAGCCACTCCTTCTCCTTTCTCCCTGACCAATCAGGAGCCTTCTTCAGCTTCTGGGTGGTGTTTCTCTAAGCCCAGGAACTTAAAGGGACTGCTATTTTCTAGCTCCAATAACCAGACGGCAACAAATCCTAAGTCCTGCAGGGGCTGTGAGGGTTAGTGTGAGCCCATTTCCAGCCCAAACCCCAGCAATTGACTGTACAAGCAGTGTCTGACCTTGGAAGCCTTCAAGTGAAACCGCCCCTCCTCCCCAACCAATCAAGAGCCTTCTTAAAGTGCTGGGTGGTGTTACTCTAAGCCCGACAATGTAAACAATGGGACTGCTGTTTTCTAGCTCTAGTATCCAGACTGCAGTGAATCCAAAGCCCTGTAGGGGTCATGCAGTCTACAGTGAACCCATTCCAAGCCCACACCTCTACAAGCAATGTTGGACCTTGAAAGCCCTCCAGTGAAACCGCGTTTCCTCTCTCTTCCCCAAAACAATCAGGAGCTTTCACCACATTCTGTGCAGTGTTGCTCTAATCCCGGGAATGTAAACAAAAAGACTGCTGTTTTCTACTTCCAGCAACCAGACTGCAATGAATCCTAAGCCCTACAGGGGTTGTGAGGAGTAGTGTGAGCCCATTTCCAGTCCACCCCCTAGTGATCGCCTCTACAAGCAGCATCGGACCTCAAGAGCCCTCCAATGATGCCATGCCTCCTCCTTGCCCCCCAACCAGTCAGGAGCTCTCTTCAAGTTGTTGGGCTGCCAATGTCTAGCGGCTCTCCACATGAAGGCCTGAGCATGAAGGACAACGTTAGGAGTCAGCCAGCAGCCAGCCACGCCGTCTCCCAACGCACTGAATCCTGACTATTGCAGTGCTGTGATCTGTGAGTATCCTAATACAGTGAACTATTCAGCTACTAAGACACTAGGTTATCAGAACAAGGTACACTGTTTAACATCTACCTGCCTGCAAACATTATGTACTGCTAACTCTTGCACCTGCTGTTAGGGTGCATAATGTTTTCTTTTTTTACTTTCCATAATATTTTTAATTTACAAGCAAAATAAACAGTAACTTTATAAACAGCCAATAAGATACAGTAAGAGAAAGGAAAGATTATTTTCTTAAACCCTTCCTTCTTGTTCTTGAGTGATGCTAGCACATTTTGTGATGCAATAATATGGAGAGTGCGGCCCTTGTTCCCCAAGCCCCCTTGTTAGTTGAACGGTGGCCTTGATTAGCTTATACTGGCCATGTAAATGATTGAAATATGAACTTTAAAAGATGTTCCTATTACTTTGTATTGAGTATGCCCCCATGCTCTCCATATTATTGCATCACGAAACATGCTAGCGTGGGGTGGCGCTCAGGACCAGGAAGAGGAAGGGATCAGCAGCCGGGCTCCGTGGAGCTAAAATATCCCTTCTCTTCCGAATTTCAGGAAGAGTAAAATTCCAATTTTGGCATTACTCAACTCGGGGGCAGATAAGGGATATTATATGTTTCTGGGGGCAACTGGTAAAAAAGCGGAATAGGTGCTCTTTAACAGCTTGGTGGTCCCATTTTAACAACTCATCCTTGAATCAATCTTCTCCATAGAGTCCTACTCCTGGGGTCTAAGCTGCAAATGCTAGGACCCCCCAGAACAAATCTTTTGGTCGGGGGCCAGCAACAGCTACTGGCTCAGGTCCTGCATGACACCACATGATGACATTTGCCTGCCAATAACCCATTTCTGGCTCCCCCTCCTACCTCAGTTCTGTTTTACCTTCTATTGAGTGTGTACCTTGGGAACAAATCACCTTAAGTTTGTCTCTTCACTGGTTTTCCTTCTCAATTTCTATTTTTTTTAAACTCAAAGTTTATTTCCAGATACAGGCGTACAGCTCATATATACGTTTTATCACAAGAAATGCATCCGTTTCTATCAATTATTTACATAATTATCATATTTTATGGATCATAAATCTTGGACATTATATTTTCTAGATATTAATAATTTGCTGATGATTATGAACTAGACCTCACTCTTAGGTAACCATGGGTCTTCTAAGAATAAAGGAGACTGCATGTCCCTATTGCCAGGCAATCTAAATAGTGTAGCAGTGATGTTACAAGCTGAACACAAAGCCTTGTTACACAGAAATGATATTATTCTTTTGCTTATTTGTTTAGAAAGAAGAAAGAAAAAGAACATTCCACTCTGAACTTTAGAGGTAAACCCCCTGTTAAATAAAGACTCAACAGGAGTCCTTTAACTGCATAAGGAGACCGGCTTGGCAATTATGAATGCTAGACCTTATGGCAGTCCAGGGAAGGGAAGATGAATGGGCCAGTCCATTTCCTGTTTCCTTATTCTCTCCAAAGACCCCAGGTCTCGATTATGTTCTGCTCAATTTCCCCTGCTCAACTCTGGCATCCCCCCCAAAAAAACCCAGCAAGACCCACCGGAAACTGGAGGCGGCGAACTAGGGTCAGACAGGAACTGGTGTCTCTGAGCTCTCCCCTATTTCCCCTCTCTCCCACACTCCCCACTGCTCCCTATGTTTCTCCTCTGTCAATCTTAGTTTAGCTGTCGGGCTTTCCATTCGTTTGAGCTCTTCTACCCTATGACGCCAGGAACCCAGATCCAGCAGGGCAGCAGTGAGCCATCCGGACGTGATTTCCTTGAGTGCAGCCAGGCAGAGCAGCCTAAATAAAGACCTCTGTCCATCCCCCCAATGCCTCCAAGATCCAGTCCTAGAAAGGGGGAGTCAAAGGAGCAGAGAACAGCCACTCCCCAGAGCAGACTGAGGGTTCTGAGATAACCTCTGCCAGAACCTCTTTACCTCTGGACACATCCAGAAGATGTGAGCATGTGTACCCACCTGACCGCACCCTCTCCAGCATAGATCTGAGTTCCCAGCCTGGAAATGCCTTGTAACTGAGGGTGTGTGGAAAAACCTGGAAAGGCATTTCCAACTAAACTCTCTCCATGTCGGGGATGCCGTAGTGCACCATCCTTTTGTCCAGGCCTCTTGCCAGCGATGGTCAGAGATTTGGTGCCCTACTTCCTTCTCTCATCTATCTCTCAGGATCCAGAAATATTCATTTCTTTCCCCTTGCAGAGCCCTATATCCCATAGATATTGTTTTTCTCTGACCAGCTAACTTTGCTGACCAATACATAAATTCTTCCAACCCTGTCAGGTCTCTTGTGATTTTAGGAATTAAACTATTAGTGTCTAAATAGTGTCTCGCCTGCAGATAGCTATAAAAGTTGGATTTATTAAGAAGATATTTTTGAGGCATCTGTGCAAAGGATATCATTGCATCACCCTGTAATAAATTACGAAACCTGACCAGGGCCTTATAATTCCATATTCTGAAACCCAAATCCATCTGTGCTGGAAGGAAATTCAAATCTCCCAAAATAGAGGTTAATGGGCCTATACCCTTAGGTGTTTGAGAGATTTTTCTGGCCCTGATAAGGACCCTGATTGTGTGTCTGGTCCAAGGACTTTTAATTGTCTGTCAGACAGTGTTGATAATCGGTGCATGGGGTTGGGAGGTCAGAGAGAGCTGGCTGGAAAGAAATTTTCCTATGCCCTGTCAACCTTCTTCCCCCTTAACCATGAGATGATCGGGGCTATCTGGGCTGCTAAGTAGTACAGTTTGAAGTCCGGGTAGGCAAGGCCTCCCCTCTCCCTAGGTTGAGAGAGAAGTTCCATTTGGATTCTTCGTCGACCACCCTGCCAAACAAAGCTAGATAAGTCTCCCAAGATCCAATTCCGGAATCTCCTCGGGATCCCAATTGGGAGTGCCTGGAATAAAAACATAAACCAGGGTAAAACATTCATTTTTATTGTCTCCACTCTTCTACCCAAGAAGAGTGGGAGGAGCCTCCATCTAGTAATATCAGCAGAGATCTCTCTCCAGAGCCTCCCATAGTTCAATTCAAAAAGGTCTGACAACCGGGGGGTGATCCTAATCCCTAAATATCTCACAGTATTAGCCCTGGCCCACCTATAGGGGAAGTCCTCCAACACCTTCCTGGGGACTGTCCCTCTGAACTGCAGTGCCTCCAATTTCTCATAGTTAATTTTATACCCCGATACCTGTCCATAATCCTCTAATTCCTGTTTTAGTGCAGATAGGGACGTTTCAGGTGAGGTGATATAAAAAAGGGAATCATCGGCGTAGAAAGAGATCTTATGCTCTCTAGCCCCTACTTTAATACCCCTAATGTCATGTGCTGTTCTAATTCTTACTGCAAATGGTTCTATACACAGGGCAAATAAAAGTGGTGATGGGGGCATCCCTGCCTTGTTCCCCTCATGAGGAAAAATCTATCTGACGTGAACCTGTTAACCCGGATCATGGCCTGAGGGGCAGCATACAGGGCTCTCACACTCCCTCTGAACTTTGAACCAAATCCAATCTCCAACAGGGTACCTATGTAGAAAATCCCAGTTGACCCTGTCAAAGGCCTTCTCTGTGTCCATGAAAATGGCCAGGGTGCATTCGTTGGCAGATTGTTGATGGGTAATCAGGTTCAATAAACGCCGGATGTTGTCATGCAAGAGTCTCCCATTAATGAAACCTGTTTGATCTGGATGTACTAGATGCCCCACCACCTTTTGTAACCATTTGGCCAGAATTGAGGTGTAAACCTTCTGATAGACATTTAACAAAGAGGTCTGTATGACCCACATTCCCCCGGATCTTTACCCTCCTTATGTATTACTGTGATCTGTGCATATTGCCAGCTTGGTGGAGTTATGCCATTCTGCTGAACTTCTCTGCACACCTCACCCAGCAGGGGGCTCAGTAATTCCTTGCATGTTTTATAAAGCTCAGCTGGTATGCCATCAGGACCTGGGGCATTATTCGCCCTCAGTGCCTGAAGGCCTGCGAGGACCTCCTCATCCCCCAGTGGGGAGTCCAGGAATTCCTCTCCTTTCCTCTCCCGACAGCTTCTGTAGCCTGGCTCCCCCCAAAGAAACCATCCAGGTGGTGGTTAAAATACTCTACTGGTTCCTGGGAATATAGGAGTTAATAAAACTTTTTAAATTGGTTGGCTATACCTTCAGGATTGGAGACCCAGCCTCCCCCTGTGGTTTTTACCTTGAGGATATTCTTTGAGGCAGTTTCCTTTCAGATCTGCCAGGCAAGTAGCTTACCTGCTCTTCCCCCTGATTCGTAGAACCTCTGACGGGAGTATCTAAGCTGCCCCTCTATTTTTTCATCTAATATTTTGTTTAACTTTTGCCTAGTGCTATCTAATTTTTGTTTGGTCTCTGGGTTCAAGGCTATTTTGTGCTCTACTTCCAGGTCCCATAATTTGGCTTCTAGCCCAGAAATGTCCTCTTGTTGTCTCTTCTTTAGTTGAGAGGCATATTGTATGATTTTTCCTGTCAAGTAAGCCTTCAGACCATCCCACCATATGGTTGCTGTAGTTTCATGCCTTAGGTTATGATGAGAATATTCCTCTACCGCCTCCTGCACCTTCTCCTTAAATTGAGATTTATTCATTAAAGAGATGTTTAGTCTCCAGGTAGAATTCTTCACTTCTGGGGTCTTGCAGAGCCTTAACCAGACCATACCATGATCCAAAAGTGTCCGAGCCTGTATATTTGCCTCCTCCACTTTGTGTGCCCATTCTTTAGGTATAAGTCCAAATCATTCCTGGAATAGGCACCGTGAGGGGGAGACCAACAGAAATAATCCCTTACCCGTGGGTACAAGTAACGTCAAATACCTAGAAGACCCAGGTCTCTCATGAGTCTAGCCAGAGTTTTTGCCGCTCTAGAAGGCGGTCCCCTGCTACAGCCAGTTAGGTCCAGTGTGGGGTTCAACACTAGATTAAAATCCCCCCCCTCCCACTATCAGTAGCTCCCCGGGGGAGGAACTGCCCTGAGCAGCAATTTCTTTAAAAAAGCCTGATTCTCCGCATCTGAATTGGGGGCATATACATTTAGTATCGTGCAGGGTTGATCTCTATATCTGCCTCTTACTATAAGGACTCTACTATCTTCATCAGCTTCAAGGCCCTCCATATGAAAGGGACAGTCTTTGTGTATTAGAATGGCTACCCCCTTCTGTATGGTGCTTATGCCGAATACGAGGCAGAAAAACCTGACCTACCCATGCCCTCTTCAACTTAGCACTCTCCCTGGGGTCTAAGTGTGTCTCTTGCAAGAGGGCCAGCTCTACACCTTTCTGCTTGAGCTCATTTAACACTCGTTTCTTCTTGATTGGACTGCCCATTCCCCAGACATTATAGGTCACAATTACTCTTGCTATCATTTTTACCATTTTTCCACCACTCTTCCCCTGCATTCCTGCCATCAGGTCTCCCTATTTTGCTTTAAGCAACAGTAACTTAACACAAAATTAATCACATGAAACTTATGTACAAAGCTTCCAACTTGTTCTATGCACCCTGCCTGCTTTGTCGATGTTATTAAGCCAGCTGGGTGTGGCCCTACCAATGTGGGCCATGCGCACATTCTGCGCTTTGGGGGTAACTGGCTTTTTACTCTCTGCCAGACCCAGTAGTTGCCTGCTCTCCTCCTAATGATACCTCTCCCCCAATCCCTTCTTATTCCATGATTTCCGGTTTGCTAATGGAGTCGATATTGTTCTTTCTGTGCCCCATAGGAATGGAAGCAATATTCATCCGTGGCACCTGTCCCTCTTCCCCCCGTCAGAGTGTAGGCTGCACGTAACTTCTGTGAATGCCTATTACTTCGTCCCATGGGTTAGGGTAGAACAGGTGCAACATCCCTTTGTCCAAGGGAGCTGCAGGCTGCACCCGTGAGCTGAGTCATAAGAAAGTATCCCTCCCCTAAGGCCTACCACAACAGTATTTCTAAGGGCTCAGAGGTAACCTTCCCATATGGATCAGGCCATCGTCTGACATAAAGTAGGATCTTCCATTTTAAAGGCCCAGACCCATTTCCCCAATTACCTTAGGCCCAGATGCATTGCTCCCCCTCCAGCTTTCTTCAAGATTTGTTTTTTTCCCCCCTCCCTTTTCTCTCCACCTTTGTCCCCCTTCTAGCCTAGCAAATTCTTCCCCAACAATGTGATTGTCTGATGCCTCCCCCATCCCCACAAGCATACATTCCCCAGCATTTATCGAGTCAGTAAATATGCCCTTCCCAATTTGAGAGGGGAGCGATAAAGCCCAATAGAAAAGGATATAACAGTGTCCATTCAGGT
Organism: Neoceratodus forsteri; assembly: GCA_016271365.2. Taxonomy (NCBI): domain Eukaryota; kingdom Metazoa; phylum Chordata; order Ceratodontiformes; family Ceratodontidae; genus Neoceratodus; species Neoceratodus forsteri. The sequence continues at coordinate 1,520,884,219 of CM057452.1, forward strand.
CCCCACAGCATCACCACTTTCCCCTGATAGTCTCATAGGCATGTCCACTTCAGTATTCTGGTCCGATTCCTTCCCCTTCAGTCTCTGTGGGTCACCTCTGATTTCCTTTTGTTTTGCATTTCTCCTTTGCTTCCACGGCTCTCTCTCCCTCCATCTGGCCTCAGGCTGAGAAGATCACTAGGGACCCCCAACTCCACTAAAGTAGGACGAGCTTCAGCAAGCGATCTGAAAAAAGCTGGGCCCTTAGGCAGAAAAATTTTTAACTGGGCCGGAGCAATTAAATGCATCTTGATAGTCTTTGCAGCGAACCATTTTTTGGTTTCAAGCAGGGCTCTCCTTTTTTGTTGTGTATAAGGAGTAAAGTCATGGTCGAAAAACAGGCGTGTGTCTCTGAACGGTACTGTCTTTTTAGCCCAGGCCACCTGCAGCACCAAAGTCTTATTGCGGTAATCAAAAAATTTCAAAACAATGGATCCGGGAGCAGGCTTCAGTCCCACTGTTTTTTCGCTAGTACTCTGTGGGCGCGAACTATATTAAAGCGCTAATCTTTAGGTAGGTCAAGTAGCTCCATCAGAAAGCTTTCGATGAAGGCCTCCATCCACTCCCCTTGTTCTGTATCCTCGGAGACTCCTTAAATTCGAATATTGTCCCTGCGAGATCTTAATTCCAGGTTGTCTAGCTTCTCCATCCATTCTCTGTCTCTCTTTAAGAGGTATCGCAGTGCTTCTTCATGTTCTTGGACCTCATTATTTGTATCAGACAGGCCCACCTCGAGCTCCCCCGTTCGTTGGGCCACCGCTGCTATTTCTGTTTTGGTCTCTATTACTGTTTTCTCCATTTTCTGCATGGTCCCGTTGATTTTTTGAAGCTCCTGGCATAGCCTCCTAGACACGATGGTAAAATCCTCCTCTGTTTCGTCCTCCAAGTAAGTAACTGGTGAGGCAGGTGGATCTAGGCCTTGTTCTTTGCCATCTGCCTTATGTCTCGTGAATCAGGGGCCAGAGACAGCTTTAGATATTCGTATAGATTTTCCTTCACGCTACCTTTCGGCATCATTTTTAGGAATAGCTTGATGTATTTTATTGGTCTGCTACTCGGGGAAACACCGGAGGGCACCAGAAATCAATTAATTTAGTGATTTAGTTACCCGGGGGTCAGAGTTCCGTGACTTAGGTGCGCATTAGGAGGAAGACGGAACCAGAAGTCCCCTTCTCATTTTCTTATTTTGGCCATTAGGTTTCAGTGCCAAAAAGTGCAAAATTAATGTACCTACAACACAGGAACCCAAGAACTGGGTGTAGGTTGGGGAAGATACTTTCAGTCACTACGTTGGAAAGGGAACTTAGGGTATCATATCTGATGACCTCAAAGTGGCATGACAGTTTGACAAAGCAGTGGGTAGGGCCAGTGCAATGCTGGGATACATTAGGAGAGGTATTTCCAGCCGGAGGAGGAAGGGGTGTTGCCACTGTAGCACTCACTAGTGAAACCCCACCTGGAGTATTGTGTCCAGTTCTGGAAGTCGCATCTCAGAAAGAATATAGACAGGGTGGAGGTAGTCCAAAAGAAGGTAACTAAAATGGTGCAGGGGGTCGCACCAGAAGCCCTACAAGGAGAGATTGAGAGATCTCAGTATGTACACCCTGAAAGAGAGGGAGAGGGGATATGATAGTATCTCACTGGGGTGAACAAGATGCAGGAGGGGAGTCCCTTTCAAAAGGATAAGAGTATCAGGACAAGAGGGCATGCAATGAAGCTTGGGGGGTTAAAGAGGGATGTGAGGAAGTACGTCTTCAATGTAAGAGTGGTAGACACTTGGAACAGACTGTCAGTGGAAGTGGTTGAGTCAAAAACAGTAGGGAGCTTCAAGCATGCATGAGATAGACAAAAGGAAATATTAGTGAATAGGCAGGGAGGAGGAAGGGTAGCTGGAGACCAGTTAGAGTCTCTGAAGGCAGACTAGGCAGGGACCATCTGGGCAGACTGGGTGAGCCAAGCAATCTTTTTCTGCCAACAAATTCTGTTTCTGTTTTACTGAAATACTGAAGCCATTGAAGAAGGGGAAGAAATCTGCCCCTTTCAGATTTTGTTGTTGCGGGGAACAAATTCACAAGGACAACAGGTATTCTAACAACATGAGTTGCTAGTGATGTCAGAATTCTACAGTCATCTCAGCCCTGAGATGTTGCCTTGGGGATGGAATTTGGAATGTTCAAATTCAAACTCTGCTCTGTGGTCACGCCCCATGCTCAAACGGCAGATTTATTTCTGTGCTGAAGAGTTGATGCCCCAGAGTTCTCTTGCAGTCCTTGTGGCTAAATTTGATGAAATAAATTTTTGTTTATTATTTTGTAATTCTATCAAGTAATACAATACTCTGTGTTCAGTTTAATTAGTTTTAGGTGTTTTTTTGAAATAACATTATTTTCTTGGTTCAACAGCAGTTCCTCGAACCGAGAAAACTAGTTTCTAGGGGCATGAATACAGTTCACTATCCACATTGTGGCAATTCCACTGGAACAGGCTTTCCATCTGACGTCTTTAAGCTAAGCTCCTCCGGGGGAATATTCCCCAACTCCGCCCCGTGATGTCAGATCTTTCTTTCCACTAGAAGAACAGGTCACCTCCTTAGCTGCTCCTGCTTTGGATATTGCGTCATTAGCAAAAACTACTCTGAAGTTTTACAAAGCTCTTCGACTCAGTCTGTCAGCATTTGACTCCCCCTCCTCATCGACAGATGGAGCCACAGAAGTCTGGGTTCAAGTTTTGCATTCAGTGCCAGCAAATGTTGGTCACCAAACCACACAACATGTTCCAGTACTACCTATGCGGGTAGCACAACATGGCCAGGTGTGGACTCTGTCTTTTCATGCTTCCAGAATCTCTGGAAGACAGGAAGCACCAGCATATCCTCAGCCAGCCTTCAAAGCAGGATCCGAACACCTGCCTAAGGGCTGCAGGCAGGGCTCAGTAGCTACAAGGTGTGCATCACACTTAGTGGTCTTCAAGGAGGAAGTGGCAGCCGTGGTGGTGGGCACTTCTTCAGTCTCGGTGCTGCTCCCAGCTGGGGCCAGCATCACAGGGTCATTCACAAAAGGATTATGTGAGATGTGTATGGTCCTCCAGACTTTGGGAGAGAGACCTGCCCATTGTGGCAAGGAACACAAGTGCTGCCAGCACAAGTTGTGGGACTGGGAGGGATCGAGGTCCTCCCTATCCTTTGACTCCCCTGACCACATGATGGTGGGTGAGACTCCCTGGGTCGAGGGAAATATCGAGAGCTCTAGATACCCCCATCAGGCTTGTCAACCTCAACCCTGGTCAAGCAGATCTTCCTTGAGCCTGTCAATCAGCTGTCAGACAAGCACAAGGATTCAGTCTCTCAGACCTCAGTCCTCACTCAGGTTGACATAACCAATCAGTGTCCCCAACTGGATCACTCCAGGAGCATCCTCCACCAGTGGTTGAGCTCCAGAAGCCTTTCCTGCTTAATGTGGCAAGACATGTGGTCTGCCATGACCAGCCGGAGGGCTCTCCTCGATGTCGACTGTTGGTCTGACAGTATTGTACAAGACCATGTCCCATTTGTTATATAGAGAGAGTTAAAAGCAAGGACCTATTTTGCTGTCCTCTCCTATTCTGTCACTTGTCTATCTCTTGTCTGTCTGTATGTGCAATCAAATTTTCTTTGTGGAACCCTCGAACTGGCCAATCAGATGATCCCACAATTTCCCTGTTATCTTCCTTTCTTCACTTGTTGTTTCTATTCCATGTTTCTTTCTCCCCTTGCTCCTGTGTGGTTAAAAAAACATATATGTGAATCTGTATGTGAAAGTCGGATCCCTTGGTTTGCAAATGTATATAGTTACATTGTTTAAATGAATTGCAGAAAGCTATTTGGAGTTTGTTAGAAGAGGCATCAAGCTGGAACATAGGGGACTTGTCCTTGAGAAACCTTTTGACCTTCCACAAGCTTGTTTGCAGAGCTGTCAGCAGGAAAAACAGTTCTGGCCAGAATGTCTTAATTGGCTGCACCTGTTAAAGACTTTGGTTAGAGGAAAGAAATTGACAAAGTTTGGTGCATTGTATGAAAACAGGAGATACAGGTTAACAAGAACAGGATGCAGAATTTAATTGGCAGGTGAAAACATCTTATAAGAGAACAATGTTTGTTTAGAGCGTGATATAGGGATTGAGATTTCAATTTAGAGATACCCCCAGATGAAGGATTTTGTTGTGTTTGAACTGCTTGTGTAAGAGCTATCCTGCACAATTTTTATTTTATTGTTACTGATAATAATAAAATGCTACTTGCAAATTTTATATATTCTCCTGGTTTGCCTATGCTTCCTGATCTATGCCTCAACCACAGTCGGGTCGACAGTTGAGGTCTCATTCAAGGTGGTCCCATTCTCGATCTTGCTCGACTGGGAGGTGCCACTGTCAACGCAAGGCACCGCTGGAAGATGCAGCAGTACTACAAGGAGATTCTTTGGAAACAGTGGGCCATTGCGGGGTGGGGTAGGGCACTACCACCTGGACCTTAACTTACCTGGTAGCTGCCAGTTATACCTTCGCCAGTCCATGCAACCCAGGTACTCCCCGCAACTGCTTCCCCATCCCTGAGGGTGGAGCCACCACTACCATAGCAGCCGAAGGTGGGCGCTCCCATCAAGGAGGTCTGATCAGCAACCAGCTTGCCAGGCCAGTTGCCAGTGGAAAATTGTCCAATCTGAGGATACTGAGGTGGCCTGCAACAAGAAACACTCAAGGGCCATTTTTGAGGAGTCCTCAGATGACTCAGATAGATTGTCCATGCCCTTCTCTGGGACTCATATCCTCGACCGTGGCCTGGTCGAGAAGTTTACCACCGACCATGGGCCGGTGCCATTCAGGGCTCTCATCTGATTCATATCGGAGACCACAAATGACCCTCTGGAGCTTATCCAGAAAGGGCCAAGTACCCTTTCATGGACATCCTAGGCAGGGACAAATCCCCAGGGGTTGCTTTTCACATGGATGAGGCCATTTTGGGATGGTCCTGTAGCTTTGGTAGTGTCCATCATCTTGCCTGACACCCCTCCACTCGTATGGTCCACAAGTATGCAGTCTCTATTGGATCCCTTTCAGGATTCTCAGACCACCCTTCAGCTGAAGGACTGGTCTCTGACTCAGCCTTCCACAAACCCTGGGGCCAAGGGAACATGGACAAGCCTCTGGACAAGGAGTCCATAAAGACTTGACCATGCTGCTAAAAAGGTGTATGCTGCGGCATCCTTGGGTCTCAGTCAGGTAAGTTACTCATCACGATGGCCAACTTCAGACATTCCCTATTGGGAGTCCTCAATGAGATCCTTCCTCATCTGCCTGCTGACCAGCAGTTGCAGTTGAAGTTGGTCTAGGACATGGTCAATTGCTGGCTAAACAGCAGCTCCAGACAGCCCTGGACATGGGTGATTCCTGTGCCTATGCCATGGCAGTGGCTATCTCCATGCATTGCAGAGCCTAGTTGCATCTGTCCGCCTTTCTGTGGACACCCACCACAAGTTGACTGATGTTCCTTTCTTGGGCATGGACCTTTTTTTTCCTGGGGGGACATCTCACATGCGTGGAGAAGTCCAGTGCCACCCATGACTCTGTGGCATCATCTCAGAAGGACCAGAAGCAGAAGCTTAAAAAAAGGCTTTTCAGTACTGTCCCTTTCAGCCACAGCCTCCTCAGCAGCATCCCCAGCAAGGGCAATACCAGGCCTGGTGCTCAAAACCCAAGTTTGGCCACAGCAGCCAGTGCCCCTGCAAAAGCTGCACAGTGACGGGTTGGGGGGGTGTTATCCCTCTACCTGTCCTATCTCTGTCTGCACTCCCTGTTGGGGGTTGGTTATGCCACTTCTTGCCATGTTGGTCTGCTATCAAAATGGACAAGTTGGTGGCAGAGGTGGTAGGCAGAGGGCTGTCTCTGAACTTTGAGGCTCTCCCACCTTAACTACTCCATGCTCCTCGGGAGTCCAGGGTGTCACAGGACATGCTGTCCACCCTTCGGAAGGACATTATCCAGTTCCTCAGAAGGGAGTCACAGCTCATGTCCCTGACACCCTGGCCAGTCAGAGTTACGTGCCCAAGTGCTTCCTGGTTCTAAAATAGAAAGGGGGGGGGCTGGTGTCCCACACTGGATCTGCATCTGTTTGTGCAAAAGTGCAAGATCTTACTTCAAGATGGAGCTCTTGCAGCAGGTAACACAATTAGGACTGAAGGTGGCAGGATCCCACGGAAAATTTTTAGCTAGCAGTATACAGCAGGGGACCACCCCCGTCAGCCCACCCCCAATGTCCCATGTGGTATAAAAGGGGTAGTCCCCCAGCATCCCTCAGTTCTTTTGCCATCGTTGACTCATACGCATCAGCTCCATGGACGCCTTCAGCTATCGAATGACTGCCTTTTCCACCGCATTTTTTTTTTTTTAACTCTGTTTATTTATCATTTTCAAGTTGCAAGAGTACAAGACATACAGACTGCATTCAACCTTTCCATATGATGGTTACAAAGAATTTCTCATAGGCAGTTTCCTGTAAACAGAATATTCTATCGTTGGTAATCACAAGTGAAATTAAACCCTCCCACATTTCATCTGGCCGTCTACATATACCGAGCACCTTTACTTTAAATACTTATTATCTGGATTAAGCTCTCTGCGATGGGATTGCTTGAATTCAATAAAGACTCTGTCAACTCAAGGGATAAAATCAGGTCTTGCCTCTGCCATGTATAAAATCCATCGCCTCCATAAAATTTCAAACTGAGGTAATCTCTTATTCAAAGAGGCTGTCAATGCCTCCATCCTATATATATTTATCATAATTTCCTGCCATTTATCTAAAGTGATAGGAATATGAGACAACCAGTTTTTAGTTATAACCTTTTGAGCTGCTATGAATGCTATTTTCAGAAACTTAATTGTAAGAGGGTCTCTGTATTCTTTCTGTAATTCTAGAAATAAAAAGCCAGTAGGTGACAGAGTCAAATCCGGAATGATTATTGTCCTCAGGGCCTGCTGCAAATCCGAAAGGGAGGGGGACAGGGCTGGGCAACTCCAAAACATATGTAAATATGTTGCCCTCACTTGGCTACAGTTTCTCCAACAGTCGGCTGGGCTGCCATTCAAAATTAATCCCATAATCTTGGGGGATCGGAAGTACCTAATAAAAATTTTCCAGGAGAACTCCTGCCAGCTAATAGCCGATAGGCCCCAATGTATTTTAGTTTGTGCCCATGTCCACATCTCCTCCGAAATCTGATTTCCAAAATCTTTCTCCCATGCTTTTTTTATGGAACCTGTGTTGTCCCCTCTCCATGCCAGTAGGTCCCTATAAAGGTTGGAAATGATGTGTGATCTAATAGGCATCCCCTCTAATACCCTTTTGAGAGTGGAGGCAAGCTGAGGCGGGGATATGGTCCCCCACTTATGTTTCGTGGCCAGATCTCTCACATAATTCCTAATTTGAAAATATCTAAATCTATCCTGCAAGGGATTTCATATCGATTAACAAGTGTTTCAAAGGATACAATCTCTCCTCCCTCTAGGAAGTGCCATACTTCTACCGCGTTTTTTAACACTTTATTTACGATAAGTTCAGATTTATTTGACTTTTATTTTTCCTGCATGTTGACTTCCCTGTCGTCATCTGTAGACCAGCACCAGTCTAAGTATGCCTGCGGTAAACAAATACCATCGCGAGACGGACACTCAGCCTGCCTGCTGTGTCTAAGCCCAGATCACGATACAGAGGCCTGTCCACACTGCCAAAAATTCAACAGCGGGATGAGGATTCGCTGCCAGAACACCCTCCAGGCTTACTTAATGGAGCAGAAGTTAGCCACCATGCAGAAGGATTCCTCTGCCAAGGAGGGCTCCTCTTACAAAAAATTGGGGAAACATCACCATAAAGCATGGGTGTAGGCAGGCATACTCCAAGCACTCCATGGTGTGCAGTTTTATTTAAGGGGAGTAGCAAATAGGTTCTGAACTGCTTCCTTTTTCCATGAAAACTAACAAAGAAAATACTGAACCTTTATGTCATTTTATTCATAGGTATCAAAACTAGAAGAACTGGTCACTAGTACTCTCTTTGCATCCCAAGGACAATACAACTTTATAGGCTCTGGGCTGGTATGTGGGTGTCTTAGGGAACAATGCATGGCATTTGTATTTACCCATGCATGGCAACAACCACTGTCATGAGATACAAAAGTTGTATTTATTGTGCCAAATGAGGCAACAAACACGGTCCTGGTGTACATTTGTATATTGTCTGGCTACACCCCGGGGGAGGGGAGCGGCAATGAGTCCACTTGGTGTGCAGATCTGAAATCCCTGATTACACCCCTGCCATAAAGAGAAGAGGAAAGAGAGAGACAGAGACAGATCCCTGTCGAGATCTAGGTTGTCCAACTCCCAATCAGCTCCCCCAGACCACACGTTCTTCTACCAGGTTGAGGGTAGTGAGGCTAACCGCCCAGATAAGGGCAACAGGGAGCTCTATGCAAGGGTCCTCTATTCTTCAGCCTCTGAAGATCGGGTCACACTCCCATAACTCAGGCCAGCATTCAGACTCGAATGTCAGGTCTTCCTCCGGTGACAGACCAACGAAAGCATCCTCCAAGTCGGCCTCCTCGAGAGCCGGCTCCCTGGACAGATGCAGGGGTTTGGGCCACTTCTCCAGGAGATCCATTTCACAACCCCCTAGGGGCCTAATATCGCTTAAGCCAATGCCAGAGAAAAGGGTGATTGAGAAACAACCTCAGGCCGAGGACACACTCTGTCGCTAGGCCCCAACATCCCAAAGGTGGAAGATGACCTCAGCATCATACGACACCCACTGTCAGGTAAAGGAGTCAGGCATACTAAGGCTCTGAATACCTCAGATTCAACGTCGAAGACCACACTGCCAATGGCAGCCGACGACCACAGCGATCCGCCGTCTGATAATCCGACTTCAGCCTCTCCCCAGACTCCAGCTGACTACCTCAGATCACCACCAAATGCTCTGTTGCCATTGGCGGGACCCCCCGCCTAAAGCCTTGATGCCACCGGCGGGCCCCCCAGTCAAAGCACCATCATCACCCGCAGAGCCGCCAATGGGTCTACCGACATTGCCAGTTCTGGCACCAGACCAGACAGTGGGTCAGACACCAGGTCCTTTGAACCGACCGACACTGGATCAGGAGCCAAGACTCCATCTGTCACAGGTCAAGGATCTATTTGCCTCCTGGTGGGACACTATCAAGGCTGATGTTCTCCCAGCCAAACAAGCAGGGGTAGAGGAGCCTAACCCCAGGGAACCAACTCCTCCACCTAAAGAACTTACTCCTCCACCCAAAGAGACCACCCCTCCACCTACCGGCAGGGGTCGCTCTGGCCACAAGAACCACTTCCAGACTAGGAGCAGGAGCTGTTCACGCTCTACAGACGGTCACAAGTGCAAACACACCAGGTCCTCCTCCTCAAAGATGTCGGACCATTCACCAGATTCCTCTTCTGAGTCCTCCTCAGAGACTGATCTCCCATTGCCGGACCCAAGAGACACACCAAGGTCTTCGCTGGATGACCCCTCCTTTATGAAGATGATGCATCATATCCAATCGAATATGGTCTGAGACACAGAGGGTCTTGACCCTGAAAGATGCTGGCTACCAAAATACCTGCATAAAAAAGACCCAAAACCAGTGGTCGTGCCACCCCGGTGGACACTTTTCAGGACATCACCAAGGCGGCATGGAAGCATCCCTCCACCTCTTCAGCAGTACCAAAGAAGGCAGATCACCTCTACAGGGCACCCAAAGGGGGACCACTCCTAGGTGAACAGCCTATAGCTGACTCCATAGACATCACGGCTTCTCACGATAGGTCCCAGACCAAAACACTTTACACAACCACCAGACCAAGAATCCAAGCAGCTGGACTTGATGAGCTGGTGGGTGTATTCTCCGGCCATCTGCACTATCCAGTCTCTGAACTTCCTGACCCACATGGTGCAGTTCCAGAATGCCATATGGGAACAAGGGACGGACTTAGTTCGAGACCTACCAGACTGCCCCCAAAAGGCTGAGATGGAGAAGCTTATGCACACCAGATCTGACATAGGCACCAACGTACTTCGGTCAGCCTATGATTCCGCTGACACTGCAGGTAGAGCAGCTGCTACAGGGGTATGCCTCAGAAGGCACTCTTGGCTTAGGGTCTCAGGTTTCACCCAAGATGTCCAAGCAGGAATCCTGGATGCCCCTTTTAAGGGCTCAGTTCTTTTCGGTGAGGAATCCGAAAAGATTATTACCAGAATCCAAGACTCTGGAAAAGCTGTACGCACAGTTCAAACTATGTACAAACCCAGACAGAAGCCATTTCGAAAACAGCGTTTTTGTGGCAAGTCTGGCCAACAATCTAGATACCAGCAGCAACAGTAACAGAGAGGAGGTGACAGCCATAAGGGCTCCTCTCATGGCTCTGGAAACTCAGGGCAATGGTCAGCCAAGTCCACCCAGGCCACTCTACCCTCAGCCACCAGCACCTGACTTTTGGTCAAACCCTCCTCTCCAGACAGATTCAGCAGGAGAGGTGATTGGAGGCTGCTTTTCCTTCTAACTAGAGGGTTGGAAGGTAGTCACCTCTGACCAATGAGTTCTGGAACTGATTCAGTGGGGTCACGTGATAGCATTCACCGAGATACCCCCAGACAGACCACCCCCTTTTTCACACTACTCCCAGTCCCTTGCTGCTCTCATCTAGGGTGATAGTCAATCTCTGCTGAACAAAAGAGCAACAGAGCCGGTACCAACTGCCCAGAAGGGACAAGGGTACTATTTCTACACACTTCTTCCTAGTACTCAAGAAAACGGGAGACCTAAGGCCCATCCTGGACCTCAGCGACCTCAACGTCTTTGTGGAATACAGGCACTTCTGGATGGTCACCCTACAGGGCCTGCTTCCCATGATCCTCCAAGGAGATTGACTCTCATCTCTGGACATGCAGGATGCATATTTACACATCCTGATAGCCAGACACCACAGGAGATTATTAAGATTCAAATTCAAGGGCCAGCATTTCCAATTCAGGGTGCTGCCATATGGCCTATCCTCAGCACCAAGGGTTTTCACCAAGTGCCTGGCAGTCATGGCAGCAGCCCTCTGGAGGAGGGGCCTTTATGTCTTCCCATACCTAGATGATTGGCTTCTCACAGCCCTGTCCAGGGAGGCTCTTCAACAAACAATGGAAGATACCTTTTCTCTCTTTACACCATTGGGAATCACAGTAAACATGCCAAAATAATCACCCTGGCTGTCTCAGAAGCTCCAGTTCATAGAAGCCCTTCCTGACGCCTCTCAGGGGAAAGCCTTCCTCCCAGAGGACAGAGTGGACTGCCTAAGGGGTCTCACCCACCACATCCAGTCTTTATGACATATCCCAGCCAGGACGGTACTCAGACTTCTTGGCCACATGGTGGCAACCATTGCCACTGTACCATTGGCCAGACTTCACATGAGAACAATCCAGTGGACACTGAGGACCCAATGGGATCAGCACTGGGACGATCTCAATCATCCCGTCTCAATCCCAGGTTCCGTCCAGCAAGCCCTATAATGGTGGCTGGACCCATCCCATCTGTCAGTGGGTACTCCCTTCCAGAGAATACAGCCTACCCAGATTTTGACAAAGATGCCTCAGGCATAGGCTGGGGAGCACATTTCTCCGACCACAGGACTTAAGAACTGTAGTCCCCAATCGAGGAGTCCCAACATATCAACATACTGGAAATGAGGGCCATGCTGTGTGCCCTACAGGCATTACAAACAGACCTACTCCCAGGACACCTCCTGGTCCAGATGGACATGTCAGTGGTGTCTACATCAACAAGCAAGGGGGAACATATTCATATCCATTCTGCCATGAGATAGTAAGAGTTTGGGAATGGGCCATAGATTACCAGATGGAGATCTCTGCAGTCCACATCCCAGGTATGCAAAACACATTGGCAGATGTACTAAGCTGGTCAAGATCCAGAACCTATGAGTGGGAACTCCAGTAATCGGTTATACAAGATCTGTTCGACAGGTGGGGTCTGTCAGAGTTGGACTTTTTTGCATCCCCCACACAATACAAAACTGCCCAGTTTTTGCTTGCTAAGTCCAGGGCCTGGTGTTTTCTGGTGAGACGCATTGTCCTTCTGCTGGACAGGGACATTCCTCTATGCCTTCCCTCTCTTTCCCCTAATACAGAGGGTTCTTCTCAAGCTTCAGTTAGAAGGGGCGGACATGATACTGGTTGGACCCTTCTGGCCTCAACAGATTTGGTTCCCACTACTCCAGCAACTGGTGAGCGAACCACCTCTTCCACTCCCACTCACTTCACATTTGCTTTGCTATCTCAGGACAACGGGACCTTAATCCACCCAGACCTGAGATCCTTACACCTGCATGCGTGGCTCTTCCCGCTGTGGGGTCTCGGCTAGAGTAGCCGAAGTTCTGGTGACCACCAGGAAACCATCCACCACAGCCACATACACAATGAAGTGGAAATTCTTTGGTCTATGGGCCCTCAACTGTCGCACAAACCCATTCACTTGTCCAGTGAATTCGGTACTAGAGTACCTCCTTTCCTTTTCTGACTCAGGCCTCAGTTACTCTTCCATAAAGGTGCACCTTTCTGCAGTGTCATCCTATCATGCACCTTTGAAGGGACAATCCCTGGCACAGTCTGATCTTGCACGCACTTTTTTGCATGGCATCCTTCATATGAAACATCCCATCAGGGATCCCATTCCTCCATGGGACCTTTTTATCCTTGGAAAAACTTATGTTACCTCTATTTGAACCAGCCGCAGATTGCGGGCTATCTTTCTCTCTTGGAAAGCATTATTTTTGGTTGCAGTCACTTCTGCTCGGAGGATCTCTGAGCTTCAGGTGGAAGACTAGGTTTGTTGGCCAAGGCATCTCGCTTCACCTGAGCTCTTTTCTTCTAGGTTGCTTGAAAGGACAGAGCAAAGAACCTTACCAGAGCAACAATAAGGATTAAGGCTTCTTTTGACTAGGCACGTTTACTGTGTGTTGTTATTTTTATTTTGTACTCACAGGGATTGTTACTGTTTGTTGCTTACATTTTATTGCTTTATTTTTCTCTTATTCAAATTGTTGCTAGGTATACATTCTGCTGCATTATTACAGGGTGTGCCTACAGGTGTGTGCTTACAGATTACTGCTGTAATCTTCTGATTCAAATTGTCTTTTGCAAGTTATATCTTCTGTTACTGCTTTATTTTTCTCTGTAGCGAAGTGTTTCTTACAGGGTATATCTTCTGTGAAATTAGTACAGGTGGTGCTTTACAGGTTTCACAGTTTTATCTGTCATTAGGATAATCTTTAAGAGCTACTGCATTTGCTGCTGGCTGATTGTTTCTGCTTTTACTTCCTTGTTTCTTTCGTCCATGGTTCTTCTTTTTCAGCAGGGGAAATGCCCAACCACCCACCCCCATCCCCAACCACCCCACACTACACTCCTTTTATAGGGTAGCACAGTCGTAACATTTCCTGTAGCAAAGCAGGAAGGGGCAGATCAGAGGGGTATCCACACAGTGACCTCATTTACAGGGGCACTAGTAATTTAACTTGTTATAACAAGTTATACAAAAACAAACAAACAAAACACAAGATCAAACTTTTGCTTTTATTTTCTTCCTTCTAATTACTCTGACCAGGTTATAAACCCAGCAACTTACCTGGAATGGATATCATTAACTGCAGGTACTGTGGAACACTTTTCAGAAGGGCAGTTTTATAGGATTTAGGACACTGTCGTATTTGCTGGTCCATTGGAGATCTAAGGGCTCCGCTCCAGGCAGCATGGGCAGAGACTGCACGCCTCAAATTGCGTATTCAAGAGGAAATATATTATAAGAACCGCCAGCCATTTCCCCAACATCCAACAGAAGCACCTTGACCACAGAGGGTAGTTGGTCCGGGAGGTTGGCAGGTGGTTAGGAGGGGCAAATCGGGTGCCCCATCACCCGGTGCTCTCCAACATAGCACCTCCACAAACTATATAAAAACTACAAGCAGGTATCTGCCTCTATATCCGAAATCAAACAAAGGGGCAGAGGACACTGCAGAGAAGGACACTGCAACACAGGAGTGAGCACAACAAAACGCACCCAAAACAGGAACGAAAACAAAAAAAGCAAAAAAGAAATCCAAAAAACTTCTGATCTTAGGAGACTCCATGATTCGGGGAGTTGATATGTGTTTCCAGCCAGGGGTAATGGTCAGATGTCTCCCAGGTACATCAGCATGGAGTGACACTGACCACATTGCTAAAATTGTTCAGGAAGCAGAAGAAAACATTGATGTCCTGGTACACATAGGGACTAACGATCTCGCCAGCCTGTCAGTTGTGGAGACCAAGGAACACCTAACCAGGCTGGGTGACAAACTATCATCCATTTCATCCGGCATCTCCTTCTCTGAGATTCTGCCAGTCTGGGAGAGGAGGTCAGGTGGACGGAAGGTCAGAGAATGGGAGATAGGGGAGCTAAACATGTGGCTCAAGAGCTGGTGCCAAGAAAAAGGACACAAATTTGTAGGGAACTGGCAACAGTTTTGGGAACGAAAGTTCTTTAAATTTGATGGACTGCATCTGACTAAGGAGGGAGTGAGTGCATTGGGGAAGAAGTTTGATGTATTTGCAGAATATTTAAACTAGCAAATGAGGAGAGGGGTGCAGCACCTGAAACGTCAAATGAAAAGAACACTCCTCCCCCCTCAGCTAGTGGTCAAACAGAAGTTCAGCATGTTTGTAGTTCATCTGCATCACCAGGTAAAGAAAAAGTTCCAGCTCCCCATACAATGCACAGGGGAAACACCGGACCCTGCCCAACAACTAACGCACCAAAATCTGACCAATGGAAAAATCACATACACAAATGCTCACAGTCTGGGAAACAAGATCCCAGAATCGCAGGCACTAATGACAGAGGCTAAACTGGACATAGTAGCCATTAGCAAGACATGGTTTACCAGTAACTATACTTGGGAGACGTCAGTACCTGGCTATGTACTGTTCAGAAGAGACGAAGGTGCAAAAAGGGGGATGGAGTGGCCCTTTATGTCAATGAAAATAACAAAGCTACAGAAATTCAGAATACACATAAGGAGCCAGAAGAATTGTGGGTCACCCTGGAAACAGGAAATGGGACAGCCATATGAACTGGGGTTGTGTACAGGCCTCCAGACCAGGGGGAGGACATAGACACATTACTGTTAGAAGATATACAAAACATGACAGCTAAAGGGGAGGTTCTGATAATGGGAGACTTCAACATGCCAGCTACAGATTGGTCAATACTAGCAGGGACATCTGCCAGAACTAGACACATGGTGGATTCCCTGCAGGAGGAGGGCCTCAAACAACTGGTACAACAACCCACAAGAGACAGGGCTATCCAAGATCTAGTACTGACTAACAGGGAAAGGACCACAGATCTCCAGGTAGAAGGTCACCTGGGGGCCAGTGACCATCACATGGTATGGTTCAATGTGGCCATTAGAATACAATCATCCCATTCCAAGGAAAAAATATGGGACTTCAGAGGAACTGACTTTGATAAGATGGACAACAGAGTTAAGCTAGACCTGGCAAAAAGAAATACAGGTGAGGGGGTACAGGCAAAGTGGGCAAGCATTAAAAATGCAATACTTAAAGCAACATCCCATTGTGTTGGTGAGAAAAGGAAGTGCAAAAGAAGAAAGAAACCACTTTGGTTCTCAAACACAGTAGCAGAAAAGGTCAGAGCCAAAAGGCTGTCCTTCAGGAGATATAAGGGAACGCAGCAGGATGAAGATAGGGAGGCATGCCAAACTTTCCTAAGGGAAGCAGGGAAGGCAGTAAGGCAGGTAAAGGCCCAAACTGAGGAAACACTAGCATGAACAGTAAAAGAAGGTGACAAGACTTTCTGTAGATACATTAGTGAAAGGAGAAAGTCCAGAGGGGGTATTGCTAAGAGCAAAGGGATAAGGGGCATGTGAAGAGGAGGACCATGTAAAAGCATCTTTCCTAAATAGATACTTCTGCTCAGTATTTACTAAAGAGAAGGTAGGGCAGGCCCACAACTCTGCACCATGGACACGGGGAGGGAGGTGTGCACTAGTCTCTTCACAAAAAGAAAGGGTCCTACAATAGCTCGATAAGCTCAGGGTGGACAAGGCAATGGGACCAGATGGCATACATTCCAGGGTACTAAAGGAGCTAAGGGTGGAACTAGCAGAGCCATTATCAGAACTGTTTAGTGAGTCTCTGAGCACAGGAGAGGTCCCAGAAGACTGGAGAAGGGCTCATGTGATCCCGCTCCACAAGAGTGGTAGCAGGGAGGAGGCAGAGAACTACAAGCCAGTCATTCTTACCTCAGTAGTGGGCAAGATTATGGAGGCACTCCTTAAGGAAAGGATAGTGCAACACCTGGAATCCATAGGAGCACAGGATCCAAGACAGCATGGGTTTACAAAAGGAAGGTCCTGTCAAACTAATCTAATAGATTTCTTTGACTGGGCAACCAGAGTGGTGGACCAAGGGGGAGTAGTTGATGTTGCCTACCTTGACTTCAGCAAAGCTTTTGATACTGTTCCACATAGAAGATTGATTAATAAGCTGGATAGGCTCAGGATGGGTCAGACATTGGTCAACTGGGTGGCAAACTGGTTGACAGACAGAAAACAGAGAGTGGTGGTAGCGGTATACAGTCAGAAGAGATGCAAGTCACAAGTGGGATACCTCAGGGATCAGTCCTGAACAGTCCTCTTCAATATCTTTATCAGTGACATTGCAGATGGACTGGAGGTAAGGTTTGTCTGTTTGCAGATGACACCAAGATCTGCAACAAAGTAGATGATCCAGATGGGGTGGGCAGAATGAGAAGAGATCTGGATAAACTAGCAAAATGGTCAGAAGAGTGGCAACTGGGGTTTAATGCAAAGAAGTGCAAGGTCATGCACATAGGGAAGAGAAACCCTGAAGCCACTTATAGGCTGGGAGGGGAGTTGCTGGCAGTCACAAGAAAAGAAAGAGACTTGGGCGTCATCATCACTGAAGACCTGAAATCATCCAAGCAGATCTCTAAAGCAGTAGTTAAGGCTAGAGGGATGTTGGGGTGTATTAGTAGGGGTATCACAAGTCGGAAGAGGGAGGTAATAATCACTCTTTACAAGACTCTGGTTAGACCCCATTTGGAGTACTGCATGCAGTACTGGAGGCCACATCTTCACAAGGACATTAACCAAATTGAGGCAGTCCAGAGAAGGGCAACCAAAATGGTGCAGGAACTGCATCAGAAAACATATGAAGACATATTAACTGAACTCAATATGTATACCCTAGAGCAAAGGAGGGAGAGAGGTGATATGATTGAAACATTCAAACACCTTAAGGGCATTAACAAGGAGAAAGAGTCTAACATGTTTCAGTATAAGAAAAATAGCAGGACAAGAGGACACAGCATGAGATTAAAGGGAGGCCAATTAAGGGGCAATATGAGGAAGTTCTTTTTCACAGAAAGGGTGGTGGATGCATGGAATGGCCTAACTCAGGAGGTGGTGGATATGAATACAGTGCAGGGCTTCAAACAGGCATGGGATAGGCATAAGGGAGCAATACAGAAGAGTATGAATAGATAGGCCATTGACAGAGCAAAGGCCTATGGCACATTCATAAGGTAGAAAAAGAAATGGGCAGACTGGATGGGCCTTGCGGTCCTTAATCTGCCATCAACTTCTATGTTTCTATGTGTAAAGAGCCATGTTTAATTTTCCACAGGGACAGGGTGTCTCTGCGAATAAATCCTAAGTTCCTACCAAGGGTGGTGTTTGAATTTACCCTTAACAAAGACTTTAACCTGCCAGTTCATTATTCCAGAGCCCTCAAATCGAGGAGAAGCTCTGTTACATACCTTGGACGTCCATCGGATTCTTCAAAACTACTTAACCCGAACCCAGGGACCTAGAAAATCAGACCAACTGTTCGTCACCTTTGCCCCATGAATGTTAGGGGTACCTGTTACAAAGCAAACCCTTTCAAAATGGTTGGTGAATTGCATTCTGTTAACAGAAGTATGACAAACCCTTACCGGGACTGATAAAGGGCCACTCCATCAGAGATGTAGCAGGCTATTTCGTCTCTTTGAGGAACGTGTCTGCAGCAGACATATGCACAGCAGTCACTTGGAGTTCAGTCCACACATTCATTAAATGCTATAGTTTGGACATTGCCTCTAGGCGCAGGACCGGGCATCGGCCTTGCGGTCTGCAGGGCCTTCTTTCCTGAGGGACTCGGTCTGTGTCCCTCTGTTTCCTCCACCCTGTCTGTAAGAGACTCTGTACTGCTTGGGACTCAGTCCTAATTGTGTTACGTGCTGCAAGAGCTCTATCTTGAAGTAAGATAGTACAGTTACATAAGAACTTACCATAACAGTAGATCTTTGAGAGAAGCTGTTTCCCACCTGCCTTCCCCTCAAGGGATTCCTTCTGCATACACAGCAAGAACATCTGCCTCCTAAATCTTAGGAGGATCCTCTGTTTTCTCCATCCAAACCTTCATCCGTGCTGAAGTCTCTGGCAGGAGAACTGAGGGACGCTGGGGGACCACCCTTTTTGTAGCACATGGGACATTGGGGGAGGGCCAACATTGGGGATGGTCCCCCGCTGTATACTGCTAGTTAGAAATTTTCTATGGGGTCCTGCTACCTGCTGGCTTCAGTCCTACTTGTGTTACCTGCTGCAAGAGCTCCTCTCGAAGATCTGCTGTTACGGTAAGTTCTTATGTAACTGTATTTTCCAGATGGTCACCTTTTATCAGATCATCCTCTGCAGTAAGGCATGTGGTTCTGCTCCCTGGACCTCCAGGACACGTTATTCTACATCCCAGCCTGTCCATCCCACTGTCTGTACCTCCAATTCTATGCAAAAATAAAGGGTACTGTGCCAGTTCCAGATCATGCCCTTCAGTCTGTAGTCTACACCCAGGGTCTTCACCAATGCATCGCAGTGGTGGCAGCCTTCCTGAGGTGCAAGGGCAACAGGGTGTATCATTATATGGATGACTGGCTGTTGGCGGGGCCATCCAAAGATATTGTACAGAGTTCCAAAGATCTGACCCACCAGACCTGATGATACTTGGTCCTGTTGGTCAACCTGGATAAGTTCTAACCCAATCATTTCTGGCTGAGCGCTCATGCCCTGCCCTGGATGTTCTGCCGCTGCTGGGGTATATGATGTCCTGCATGGTGTCCTGCACCAGATGTCACATAAGTGGCCCCTGAATCAGGAGGTGGTGAGCCACCTGTTCTCCCTGTGGGGCACTCCCCTGGTGGATCTGTTTGCCTCCTGGGAGAACACCAAACTGAGGCTGTTCTGTGCTCACCCCTCCATAGTCTGGGATGCTGTTGGGGGATGTTTTCATGAGGTCCTGGACACCAGGCCTCATGTACACTTTCCCTCCCTTCCCCTTGATCCACAAGGTGGTGGTCAAAGCCTGGAAAGATAAGTTATGGATGATCCTAATAGCTCCAGACTGGCCCAGATAGTTCTGGTACCCAGATCTCATCAGCCTCGGTGGCAGACCGTGGTGGCTGCCTCTTCACCCAGCTCTGCTGACCAGACAACAGGGGAAAGTCCTGCACCTGAACCTGAAATCCCTGCACCTCCCTGGTTCCTGAGTGGCTAGAGTTACAGGCCTTGGGTCTGTCAGAAGAAGTGCTGCACAATGTGGAATCCTCCCGAAAAGACTCGACTAGCAAATGCTAAGCATTTAAGTGGAACAAGTTCTTCATATAGTGCCAGGGCAAGGAGCTTGATTGCCTTGCCTGTCATGTGGCAAGTATCCTGGAGTACCTTTGGATCTGACTTTGGGGTATTTCTTGCAGCAGATCACACCTTTGGAACTACAGTTGCTGGGCACAAGGACCACACACAAACTTTTCTAGTTAGCAGTCTACCAGGGGGCTGCCCACTCCAACATCATACTCCAACATCAGCCTATCCTGTAAGAGTGGACAGGCCCCCTGCCTTTTTCAGTCCTTTTCTTGCTGTCAACCATCACACATCGGACTTCACGGAGATCCACCAGCTTCAGTCGACTGCCATTTCACTGAATTTCTTCATCAAACATTTACTTTTTGGTTTTTTTATCTCCCGAGTCTAAAAAGGAAATTAGGTGGTTGGGGACAGGTGCCACTGTATACCAGCAGGTGCATGTGTCGACATCACATGCAGTGCCTACCGTGTTATTGTCCCCTCAAAAAAGATCTGGCTCCCATGGGCACAGACCCACAAGTGGAGATAATGTTATTTATTAATACTTGGAAGATCCCAGTTTTAAGTGGTGCAATTGGTGTAGGTAGAATATGTCAGCTACAGACCCGCATGATATGTACCACTGCTGCCTGAGGGCAGACCACAACATTGGTGGGTGCCCTTGTTGTGAGGCCATGCATCCTTCGTCACTCTAGGAAAGGAAGGCGTGCTTTCCTCAGAGGTAGGCATCAGGAACATGGGAAGGCCTTAGCAGCCACCAGATCAGCAGCCCAACTGATGGCCATAGAGGAAGAGGCAGTGGTAGAGAAGGGCTCCTCATTGGTTTTGGCAGTGGTCCTGGAGGAGCCCACCATCAGAGGGTCTTTCAGGGACTGCCTGAGAAATGTGAAATGTATTTGGCCCTTCAGACCTTCAGTGAGATCCCCTCCCTAAAAAACAACCAGCACTATCGCAGTTGATTGTGGGAGGGGGAGCGCTCATGCTCTTCCCAAGCCACTGATTCCTGACTGGTTGACCTTGGTCGAGCTTCCCCTGGTCAAAGGGCAGGTTGAGGCTTGCACAGTAACCTTGATGGAGCTACTGTCTTAGACTCCAGTTGATGATCCAGTCAAGATCTTTCTCAACCTGGCTGACCAGGAGTTGGAGGGGGTGATCGATGGGGATTCATCAATCTTCAGGATCCCGGTTCTTCTGGATCCTTCACAGGTTCAGAGGTAGTTCCACCAGTAGCTGGTGGCTCCCCCCACAGAGGTTATCACCACAAATCCACTTGTGGTGCTTCAGCAAGTGGTTTATACAGTACTGCCCATGAACCTCTGTCAAGACACTGCTCTCAGTCTCAATCCTGTGATAGACACTGGCTTCTACACCCATCGGGCTCTTCATCCTCCTCAGAGGACAGTGAATGGCATTAATCCCAAAGGCCCAGCTGCCTCTGCATCCTGTTGCAGAGCTTGGAGGGAGTGAGCAGACTGTGTCGGCGGGCTGCTCGTAGAGGTCCTGGGGGAGTTTTTTGGCTGTATCAGCAGTGGGAGTCTTGATTTAAAAGGAGAGGGGTGATTGCCACATCAGTGGCCAGGAGGTCCCAGGGGGATTCTTTCAGCCACATCGGCGATGGGAGCTGAGTTGGAACAAAGAGAGGGATGGCCACCTTGGTGGCCAGGACTGTGTTAAACTGTGCCAGGGTGCTTGGCCAGTCAAGAGACCAGGTGGCAGTTTTGACTGTCTGTTCACAGAACTAACATTTTGAACCACATTCCAGAATTACTGTCTGCTCACATGTTCGCAGAAGTAACATTTTAAACCAACATTTTTTTCTTCCCGCCCACCCACGCTGGCCCTGACCTCTATTAAATGTGCAGAGGAGGTGTGGCCAGGTGGGAGGTAGGGCACTGATTGGCTGTGGGGTAATACAGGGGTTTCCAGGGATCTGGGGAGGGAAAATACTGATTTTGTAAATTACTGGATCTGTGAGGGGCTGAAACTCTGTTCTTTCTTTCTTGATGGTACTGTAGGGGGATGTAGCTCTGCTAAATTATTTTTCCCTGCCTAGGAGCTGATTCTAAGGCTGTGTTCATCTGTTAAAACTCTAAGGGGCTGAAACTCTGTCTTACACCACCCCAGTATGGCTACCTGGAGAGGGGTGCAGGGAGGTACTTCAGGGGAGGAGGAGGAGGAGGAGGAGGAGGAGGAGGAGACCTGGTCAAGGGGAAGTGGCCAAATATGTATGGTGAGGGTCTCTTTGGGTGGCCTCCAGCCACCAGGGCAGGCATCTTTGGCAGGGTTATAGGGTGCACTGGCTGTGGGGTGGCGATGGTACTAAAATGGACCTGGAGGGAGGGAGATTGCTCACTCTGTAGGCAGTTATCACAGATCAGGGGAGAGGTTAACTGGCTAAGGATGCAGCTGGAGGCTTTGGGTGTGTGTGATGAAAGTGCCTGGGAGGGGCTGTGGGCAGCAAGTGGGCAGTGATGGAGCGAGAACTGGACACTTTCATCAAACGGGAGGGGTGAACTTATGGAGAACGGACTTGTAGCAAGGGGTGCAAATGCCAGGGAGGAAAACAGTACTAAGCATATGAGAGGGGAGGGAGACAGGATGGGTGGGACTGACAAGGGGCAGCCTATAGTGGAGGTCAGCGGGAGATTGGGCTGAAAGCAGGTGGCTGGCATTGAGTGTTACAATAAATTTGAGCCATTATGCAACTTGGGAGGGAAGGAAGGGGTGAGTGGTGATGAGGGGAATAAGGATGAGGCCGGAGGGAGAGATTGGGGAAATCAGAGGGAGGGGGACTGGGAAAGGAAATTAAAACATTTGAGGTACTGGGGGAATAGGCAAATTAAATGTCAAGCAGGGGGAGGTGAGAAATCAGAGTGCAGGCGTGGGGCGGAGGGCACAACTGGTGGGAAAGGAGGAGAAACTGAGTTGAAGGAGGGTTGCCCTGGTGGGAAAGGAGGAGAAATTGAGTCAAAGGAGGGTCACCCCTTGAAGAGGGAGGACCGTACCAGAGAAGGGTCTCTAGGTAAGGGGGACCAGCAGGGGGGCATGGGGGCAGGAAAGAAGATGGAGGAGGAGGACAGGGAGAGGGATGGGGATATGACCGTGGTGTTGGGAGGAAGGACTGGGGTTGCAGAAGCTGGGGGAAGGTCAGTGAGGTAGGCGTGGATGGGGTAGGATGTAAGGAGGAGCATAAACCAGGGGGATCTGGGGAACTCGAGCATAAAATGTGTAGCAAGAAGGGGAGGGCGACAAGGGGTTCTCTCATAGGGAGGTTGGAGGACACCCAGGGGAAAGAGGACTCGGGGGAAGGGGGAATGGGGGTTGGGTCAGGAGCACTGAAAGGAGGTAAACAAAAGACTGAGGGGGACACTGAGGTACTCATGCTGGGGGACTCCATGATTAGGGGTATTCATTGGGAGGGGGAGGGAAAATCCAGTCAAGTAAAGGTAGCGGGTATCTCCGGACTGATGGTGCATAAGGCAAAGTTCATGGTGTATGAGCTGGCAAAGGACTGCGGCGGTTCGCTGGACTTCCTGGTGCACCTGGGGGCAAACGATATCGAGGGGAATAGTGTACTGGAAATCCATGCAAGGTTCCGAGAACTGGCCAGAGTTTGTCAGGAAAATGGATGCACAGTTTCCTTTTCAGAAATACTGGTAGTGCCAAGGGCCACTGTGGAGAACAAAATTAAGATTAGGGAGGTAAATGACTGGCTCTGGCAGTGGGGGGAGAAAGGGGGTCTGGGGTGTTGGGGGGAGTTTGGGATGATAAGGGACTGTATGCCCTGGATAGGCTTCACTTAAATCCGATAGGGAAGGAAGTTCTAAAACAGGGGATAACAGATTTCATTTAGGCTAGATGGGGTTTAAACTTGGGAAGGGAAAAGGGGGGGCTGATCTGACCATACATTTCACGGGTAGGCCTGGCCTTCAGCCTCTAGGGAGGGGGTCAGATGATTGCCCTGGGGAGGAAGGTTCCATAGGGGAGGACGGAGGGAGGAAGTATAAAAGGTCAAGGGTGGGCACGGTTAAGGGGGGTAGGGACAAGGTGATGGGGGAGGGTAGTGTTAACAAATGCCAGAAGCCTGGGGAACAAGATGCCAGAGTTCCAGGCCATGCTGGTTGAGGAAGGGGTGGATGTAGCAGCAGTTACTGAAATCTAGGCCACCCCTAACCACAATTGAGAACTGAATCTGAGTGGGTACACAGTGTTTAGAAAGGATAGAAAGGCAGGTAGAGGGGGAGGAGTAGCTATGTTCATTAGGGATAACATAGAGATTATTAGGGTGGAGGAAGCAGAGGGCAATGTGGAGGCCTTATGGGTCATCTTGCAAACCCCCACATGAGGGAAGATCAAGATGGGGTGGTATATAGGCCCCCAGGGATGGTGGAGGATCTGGAGGATTGTCTGCTGGCTAACATAAAGGACCAGTGCAGGCCAGAAGGGGAAGGAGTGGTGTTGATGAAGGACTTTAATATGCCAGCTACTGACTGGGGTACTATGATGTCCATGGTGACAAAGGAACAGAGGCTGCTAGATGGCTTCCAGGATGCGTTCCTCACTCGACAGGTGTTGAAGCCAATGAGGGAGGGTTGTGTCATGAATGTGGTTTCTGGTTTCAGCTAAAATTGGGGGAAGGGATGGTTCCAGGACAATGACTGTGGATTTTAGGGGGGCAGACTTTAGGGGCATGGGAGAGACTCTCAAGGAGCATTTGAGGGGGATAACACCAAGGACGGATGTTGAACGTAGGTGGGAGGTCATAACACAGGGACTACAGGAGGCTATTAGGTCCTGTGCAAGGGTGAAGTGCAAGGGGGCGAGGTCTCATAAACTGTGCTGTGGTCCAAGGAGGGTCAGGATGCGGTAAGGGAGAAGAGGGTGGCCTACAGCAGATACAAAAAAACGAGAGGGGGCAGGGATAGGGGAAAACTACCATCTTGCAGCCAGACTAGTCACCAGGATGGTGAGGGGGGGCAAAGGCCAGAAAGGAGCAGAGGCTTACACAGGGGATATGGAGTGGGGAAAAGGGGTTCTTTAGGTATATTGGGGAGCGGAGGAAGATCATGGCCAGCTTGGCAGATTGAGGACAAATGGGGGTGGGTGGACGCAAAAGGAACAGAGCGGAGGTATTAAATGTGAGCATTGCCTCAGTGTACACTAGGGAGGGGGCTGGGAGACTGGCAAAACAGGAGCTGAAGGGTTTGAAGAGGCAGCAGGCAGGCTTGCTGGAGCACCTGCTGACGAACAAGATGTGGGGGAGGGATATCTCAGGGGTATCATGTCAGGATGGATCAGCTGAAAGGGTGATAGGGACTGATATGGCTATCCCCATCAGCAGGGTGTGGGAAGCCCTAAAGTCCCTAAAAAAGGATGAATCTCTGGGGCCGGGTGGCCTATAGTTCTGTGGGAGTTAGCGGAGGTTCTGGCTGCATCTCTGATGGATCTCTTTAACATGTCGCTAGAGACCAGGTGGGTGCCTCAGAATTGGAGACTGGCACATGTTGTGCCCATCCACAAAGGCGGATCGAGGGAGGTGCCGGGAAACTATAGACCCGTCAGTTTGACGTTGGTGGTGGGGAAGATGATGGACAGCATACTGAAGGAAAGATTGGGGGGGTTCTTGGAGGAGAGGGGATACCTGAATAGTCATCCGCATGGGTTTGTGACAGGTAGATTGTGTCAAACTAACTGTCGAAAGTGGCTAGCGGCCAAAGTTTTAGTAACCAGTGACCCCCTAGGGCCCAAATCTATAAAAGTTTAGTTTATAGGCCAGGTTTATACAAGTTTAGTTTATAAGTATTAATAACAACTTTTATACATACAGTTGGTCATGTAAGGTGCAAAAGGTGTGAGAGGCTAGGAGAGAATACAGATGGCTAGTAGATGACTAAATGATGCAACATGTGAATTGATATATCTAAGTAGCAAAAGGCTGCAAGTGGCTAGATACCACCATGTCACTTAATATGTATGTGTGTATGAGACTTTAAAAGGGTTAATTGTTAAGATTCTATAAAATGAAGAAAAATAGCTGAAAGCACAAGGCGAGGCTGTGGCCGAGATATGCGCACAGCTGTTGGTAACTGTGTTTAGCCTTGACTGTTAAAAGTTTCTCATCATATAATTCTGTTGTGTTAAAAAATATGTTTAACAGAAAACTGATAAGAAATAATAAGATACCTCATTTGGTTGCTAGTACAAGGTTACTTTGACATTTGTAGCAAGCTAGTCACGTCTCTCATATGCTTTCTGGCTCTTAAGACAAAAGTTATTTGTGATAAATATACAATTCCCTCACCACTTGTTTTCCCCTCCAAGGATGAGAATAATAACTCCCTGTCTCGGCAAAATGTCAGGTACATCTCGTAACCAAGAACTTTGATTACGGGATGTCTCAGAAATTGTAGTTACAGGATATATCAAAAACTTTGATTATGGGAATGTATTAATGACCAGGTGTCCAGGCTAAATCTGCTGTTGTAGTTTTTGGAAAATTCCAGCCTTTCATTTTTTTTCTAAGCTTGCTACACATAAATATGGGACCTATGCTTATGTCCAGCATCCCTTCAAGAAGACGTAGTCTGAGACTATCCATAGATTGCTCAAGGGGTTCAGAGATATATGGTTTCATATTTCTCTGAAAATCTGTAGCCCTGTAATGCAAATATTACTAGCTGTCTAGATTGCATGTTAGAAACACCCCAATGAGACTGCCCCATTGGCTGTAAGATTAAATTTCATCAGGTACACTCGGGTAGTAGCTGGCTACCTGATGCCTAGAAATGATTTACTATTTCAATAAATTACAACTAATTTGGCAAAGAAATAGTGTGGTGGCTTTATTAAATTACTGAAAATTACCAACCAGGAACCTGTATAATTGGGTCCTTTTTACATAATTGGCAAGCCAGCCAGGAGCTGGTTTGGTTTTAATTCTGGTAATTTGGTAAAGCATTTTTTTTATCTAGACAGAGTCCGCGCAGATAACGGTCATAACCTAACTGTGGGGCTGGGAAAAAGAGTCGAATAGTCTCTGAGTGTTCAAGTGGACTTGAACCTACAGAAAAAGGTCTATGGAGCAGCTATAAGCTGGGTAAGGGTAGTGTATCTGGGGGTCTGAGGACCCCAAGTTTAGGGATATGTGGAGAGATGTATTAAGGAAACGTCTGTCACACAAGCAAGGGCAACTGCCCTTGTAATTTGTGCTTGCTAGAAGTATATACTATTAGAGCCGATGATGGCTTTCACAGTTCAGGCTGCTTTTAGAAGAAAAGCGGTGTCTGATCAAATAACATTAGATAAGCAACATTTAGAGAAAGAAAAATAAACCACTGTGGATGCATACACAGTAGGTGTGACTACAGACTGGTTGATTTGAAAATCCTTCCCCCCTCACCAATGTTCACTGTCTGTGCAGTTTTAAGTTTTTTTTTTTGTATCAATTTCAAGTTCCCTTGCCTCCTATAGAGGCTGAAACATTTAATCCCAAACCCAGGTACTGGGGACCTCCACCAGTTGGATCTTAACCTAGTACATAGTACTGCTACAAATGTTTAAACTGCAAACCAGAGCTCTGGGAAAAGACTTGGTTTGGCAGGTTACTGAAATGGCCAAACGGAAACCTCTGAAAGGGTTAATTGCTGCAGCATTTGGAGATTATCATGAAGGTTCTGCAGTTCTTCTGGATTGGACTGGTGTATCAGAAAAAGAGAAGGAAAATACCTTGGCACAGGGTAAGTCTGAATATTTTAAAGTTTTTTTTATGTCTGTCCGTTTTTTTTTTTTTTCTGTAATTATGTTCTGTTGTCAAGGTTACAAGATAGCATTGACTGCCTTTGATGCAGAACATGTTACAGTAAAAAGGAAAATAAAAGCTTCTTTGCCTCATATCTGACTGTTTTAATTAGTTTTTTTTATAAAAGATTTGTATACTAGCATTGGAGGCAAGTCAGATTAGCTTGCCCTACACAGTCCTTTCTAACAAAAAGACTGGATTTACAGACATTAAAAATGCCTCCGATTAAATGTGAAATGCTGACAGACCTCCACTCATGCACCAGACACCCGAGATATCAGACGCTCTGCCTGCGGTTCAATTCGTGGCCAAACAATTAGAGATTTTGAAACGTAAAACTGTCCTGTTTAATCCTGGAGGGCAAGCAGCTGTTTCTTCTCAAATTGATATCTGGTAAGGGTTCTTACAGTTCACTCCCTATTTCTGTCTCTGACCCTTTTTTTGTTTGTTTAAAAACCACTACTTACCTTAGGTAAATAGTTAAAGCTGTTCTAATGTCATCTGCAACAGTTTGGGTGTGATATATATGTGTTTATTCAATTGGTATTGCTATTCACTTTAAGATACATTTAGACTCAATGGTATATACTACAGTTGTTTTGTGCTCTGTGCCTAATCATTAGTGTGATTATGTTTCAGGGTCATTGTTAGCTGTGTTCTTGCAATCTGTAATATTTGGGGTTGTACAAGATTTTTTCTTATGGTTAGAATCCTGTTGTCACAGCTGATTTCCTAGGCAGAAGTTGCTCAAGATGGCAACAAAAGTATTGATTGTTTATGTAGTTGAACATGAATGGTGTTTGAGAAAGACGTGCTGAAGAATTCTTTGTTTACAATTATTGTTTACTAGAATGTGTACTGTACTGTGTTTTGAAAGTGTGTTTATGTCTGGTCAGTGTTTTTTATGTGGACTCACCTTACAACGATTTGTTGTTTCATACATATAGAGAAAAAAAAATCTCATTTTAAGTTTACTTATACAACACTTGCTAAATGCATCCCCACGTGTAAGCTAAAACTGTTGCCAGCTCCTCTGGGCTGACAGCCAAATTACTTAACCCTATTCCTGACTGAATCCAATCTTCTACAGTCAAGTTTGTAAGGCATAAAAACATGTATATCCACTTTTCTTTGCTCCTGGTGTCATCGCGATGTCTCATTGCACTGCATTTCATGGAACAGGTAATTTTATCCCCCATTTCCATATTAAGCCATTTTATAATGCACTGCATTTTAATGGCCACTTGGTTCCATGATACAGTACTATAACTGTGTTAATTCACATCCTATGTATTAATTGTTGTTCTCTCATAAAAGGTATGTACTGTACCTTAGTGCAGCTCAGTATTAGACTGTTAGACTGCACTATTGTTTGAAACCTAAATGGCTGTGTTTCATTCCCAACAGCCATCATTTTCTTACTAGGTAACCTTTTGCATGTTACTTGACCTTCTTGTGTTTCAACATTTTATGTTACTATCAGTTCAAACTTGATGTGTGTTCCCTACTTAAAGCACAACTTTTCACACAAAATGTATGTTTTCATGGAAGCACACCAAGGGTGAACCCTACGAAGTTTACTTTTTTATTTACATCACTGGTCCTCTGAATAAAAAGGAACAAACTTTTTTTTTCTTTCTTCTGGGCTTGCAGCCAACACAGGCAATGCTCAAGGCCTTCCTCCATGAACATTTGATTGTAAGCACAACTCCTTTGTTCCTGAACAATATCACTTCATTCCCATACTATGCAAGGCACTCCAGCTGGAAGGGAGGAATTATTCATCACCTCCCCTTTTTTTTTTACTTATATATACAGTATACTGATTAAAAAAAGAAACATTACAGCTGTTTTGAGAGTTTACCATCTACAGTTAAAAACAATGACTTTGTTTTTATATGTGACCATGGTGTAATAATTTTTTTTTCCTTTTTAAAATGCACTCTAAGAGATACGTACGTACGGTATTACCATCAATCCGGATCTTTTATAAACTCAGCTGACATTTTGTCATGCTTAGGATAAGGGAACCCAGGGACGCTTGGCTTCTTTTACCCTATGAAAATAATCTTGTTTTATTTTTAGACTTGTATATGTTTGTTTTTGTTTTTGCTGTTTGTCTGTGTATTTCTTCTCTTTCTTCTAGAGAAAAAGAAGTTCCCCATCTTTATAGCAAGGTATGAAACTTACTAAACTAGTTGCATATAATTCTGTTATAATTTGAAGTGTGCTAGGTGGGGATGGCAATGGGGCCACCCCATTACCGTTTATCCAGTCCACATTTTTTTTAAGGTGTTGCACGATTGGCTACTAATATTGCCAGACCATTTCTGGTTCAATATCCATGTCACCATCTACAGCTAACATTTTTATTGCTACAGCATTCAAGCTGTCTCTTCCACCAGTAGGAGCTGAAGAGGGGGGTATACTACCCTTCCTTCCAGTGTAATACCCACAAAGGTTGCAAGGTACATCACTGTCTCCCCAAAGGGGTAAATAAAGAAAATGTGTATTTGCCAATAATTATTTATTTACAAGTTTTGAAAAGACCCAATGTACTTTAATAGTATAACCTAGCTCAGTCCCTCTGCTTGTTTTAGTGCAAACAGTTAAACCTTATATCTATCATTGGTACAAGGGCTTCTGCCCTCAGCAAGTAATCAGTCAAGATGGAGGGGCAGTTGTGTATGTATTTCCTCATATTCCTTCTTTTGATTGTCTTTTCAGCTTTCGTATCCTGTCAAGACAAATATAAAACAACTTCTCATAGCCTTACAGCAACGGATGCAATCATCTGCTTTCTGTAAGTGCAAAGTTTTTTTATAATTTCAAAGTTCTAAAGCATTGCACACCCTGAAAAAGCCTTACAAATTGATACAATCAGAGTGGTGGATTGCTTAAATAATTCTTTCAACCAAAACTAAGTCATTTGTACCAAGGACTGCAACTTATAAACTTAAATTGTACCACACACCCTCTGCAACTTATTCCATGGTTATGTTCAACAAGTAAAGTCACAATGCTCTAAGATTCCTGGACTTTGACTTAAATTTGCAGTCTATATTTGTTGTTTAAAATGTATTTTATGTATTATGCTCAATACTGAAATTTTTCTATTGCAAAAATGCTTATGAGTTACGTTTGTTATAACGTTTTGATATACGTCTTGCTACAAGTGTGTATTCAGAAACTGCTCTATATTTATCAATGTTTTTAAGGCCCATAACAAACCTAAATACTGGGGCCAGCATTGCTGACCCATCCCTACAATGTGTTCCAAGCAAAACCCCAGACAAATGAATGCTTTGTGTGCCTCATTACTCACAGGTACCCCTGAAAAATAAGTGCACTCTATGCAGGCTTTGTCATTTTAAATCTTAACAATTATAATATGCAGAATTTAGATTGTGCTACAAAACCCATGCTTCAAGCCTTACCTCACTGAGTACTTTGGAGTATTTCACTATACAGGGTAAAGAAGGTAGACCCTTTCACTTGTCAAATGTGCAATAGGCACTAATATTAGTTGGCATAGGCCAACAATATATGTATTTGTCCCACTATTGCATAGTGTAACAGGCGTTTTGCTATGAACTATATGTTTAAAGTGCGTTATTGTAACATTACAACATTTTATAACACAGGTCTTAGTTAGGCCTGCCAGCAACAAACAGACAGGGAAATCATGTTCATCACTGTCATAACCTCTTCTCCGATTTGAAAGCAGGGTGTAACCATAACATTGTCATGGATTCACAGATGGTCAAATGGTATAACTGGACCTCAGTCTGCACCCCCAGGTGTGTGGTTGACGTCCCATTTTTATTTTCCCTTTCCACAATTGCCAGAATTTAGGCTCTGTCACACCACTCTTTACAAAACAAAAAGTCACTGGTTTAAAAGATTGTATTTATGTGTCCTTAACTCAGTTTCTAACACACTTTGCAAGTTTGCAGGTTTCCACGGTGTGGCTCACATAAGATCTCCACGTTCAAAAGCAGTAATACTTTCATCTAAGTTGCCAAGACCTTCATCTTTTTCCTGAAAAGAAAACAACTGCCAAAGCTTCAGTGTCATCACTATCTTTGTGCCTGACTGGTTCCATATAAGGACTATTGCATGAATCAAGTTATTATTACCTCTGCAAGTGTAATGTTTTCAGCAACATTACACCTATTTGTAGAACTTTAAATTAACTGAAAAAGGTCCAGCCAATTCAGACTCTACAATCAAGCTTATTGTTTCGGCTTACTATGAAGTTAAGTCTGGGGTAGGGACAATCCCCTAACTTCAGCAAAAATGTTTTTCTTCAATTGATCTTCAAGCAAGACATCCATTTTCTTCACTGCTGCTTGTTCCAAACATGGCTGGTACTTTATACAGACCTATTGCTCTATTATGGACTGTGTTCTTAATGGTTCATTGTAAACTGTTACCTTTTTATAGACTGTTAATCTTTGTGCCAGGGTGTCATCAACTACCACAACACAAACGCTATGCCAGTGTGTGTGGATATTTCCTTAAAGGACTCAATGCACAATCTAATGCACCCCTGGCCAATGCATCTGTCAATCTAGTCATCCGGCAGCCAGCAATATAAACACTGACTTTCTTACTATGCTGGTGTTTTGTTTTTAAATTACTGTCTGCATTGCCCCATGTGCCTTGTGGGGTTACCACCTTTCTGTAAATAACATTTCACCTGGTAACTGTAACTACGCCAACTTGTGGTTACTTATATGAACTTATGAACTGTTAATTTCATGGACTGTTACTTGTATAAACTTTGTAAACTGGTTATATATGTTTTATAATGACCTATCTAACAAGAGACATTATCAACAGATTCTTCAATCAAGCTCCAAGGGTGTGCAACACCTCAACACCAGGTAGCATCTACCTTATCCACTCTCAAAGTGGATTCCATGAACTCTTCTTCATCAACAAATATTATGTCATGTCATATTGTGTTATATGTGATATCAAATGTTCACTATCTTTTCACATATTTCAATTGTGGTGTTGACATCCCTGAGTTCTGCACTATGTTTTACAAACTCACCATTTGTGCTCCATCTGTAACCACCCCTGTACCAACTCCAGAACAGGATTCCTTTCATAAGTGCCTTGACTATCTGTATGCTGGCAACCAGTTTTAAAAAGGTTTTCATGTAATCAATTATAAACTGTTTTTCTAGCTTTAAGAATTGTAGCTTGTATTATGATAGCTTAAAAATTATGTAAGGTAAAAGTATTTAAATGCAATTAATAGATTAAGATCAAAAGTGTTTAGTTATACCAAACTTATATACTAATCAAAGTATTATCTGTGGGGGTTCGGGACTCCCCCATGGGTCTTCCCTCGCCCCTATGGTGGGGACTGTTGAAAGTGGCCAAAGTTTTAGTAACCAGTGGCCCCCTAGGGCCCAAATCTATAAAAGTTTAGTTTATAGGCCAGGTTTATACAAGTTTAGTTTATATAAAGTATTAATAACAACCTTTATACATACAGTTGGTCATGTAAGGTGCAAAAAGTGTGAGAGGCTTGGAGAGAATACAGATGGCTAGTAGATGACTAAATGATGCAACATGTGAATTGATACTGTATATCTAAGTAGCAAAAGGCTGCAAGTGGCTAGATACCACCATGTCACTTAATATGTATATGTGTGTGAGAATTTAAAAGGGTTAATTGTTAAGATTCTATAAAATGAAGAAAAATAGTTGAAAGCATAAGGCGAGGTTGTGGCCGAGATATGCGCACAGCTGTTGATAACTGTGTTTAGCCTTGACTGTTAAACGTTTCTCATCATATAATTCTCTTGTGTTAAAAAAATATGTTTAAATGAAAACTGATAAAAAATAATGAGATACCTCATTTGGTTGCTGGTACAAGGTTACTTTGACATTTGTAGCAAGCTAGTCACATCTCTCATATGCTGTATCGCGTCAGGATGGATCAGCTGAAAAGGGGGTAAGGACCGATATGGCTATCCCCATCAGCAGAGTGTGGGAAGCCCTAAAGTCCCTAAAAAAGAATGAATCTCTGGGGCTGGATGGCATACATCCTATAGTTCTGTGGGAGTTAGCAGAGGTTCTGGCTGCATCTCTGGCGGATCTCTTTAACATGTCGCTAGAGACCAGGTGGGTGCCTCAGGATTGGAGACTGGCACATGTTGTGCCCATCCACAAAGGGGGATCAAGGGAGGTGTTGGGAAACTATAGACCTTTCAGTTTGACATCTGTAGTGGGGAAGATGATGGACAGCATACTGAAGGAAAGATTGGGAAGGGGTTCTTGGAGGAGAGAGGATACCTGAATAGTTGTCCACATGGGTTTGTGACAGGTAGATCATGTCAAACTAACCTTGTGGAGTTCTATGATTGGGTGACATCAGAACTCGACAGGGGGAGACCAGTGGATGTACTATTCCTGGACCTCATCAAGGCGTTTGACTCGGTCCCTCACAATGGCCTACTGGAGAAGCTGAGGGGGATGGGGGCAGGCACATTGATGGTCAGATGGATCAGAAACTGGCTTGCTGGGTGCACTCGGAGGGTAGTGGTCAGCAGGGAGGTCTCGCCTCCTGGGGGGGGTCAGTAGGGGGGTCCCACAGGGCTCAGTTCTGGGGCTGCCTCTTTTTAATGCCTACATCTCCGATATCAGGGAAAATACTGGGTGTGAAATGAGTCTCTTTGCGGATGACTCTAAGCTGGGGACAGTGGTTGAGGGAGAGGAGGGGAGATTGGCCCTGCAAGGGGACCTGGATACTCTGGATAGGTGGGCCAGCACCTGGAAATTGAATTTTAACTCCTCCAAGTGCAAGGTGCTACACCTTGGATGGGGTAACCCCAAACTTGGGTACACCCTGGGAGGGGATGAGTTGTAGGCCACGGCAGAAGAGAAAGACCTGTGAGTCCTGGTGGATGTCAACATGAATAATTCAGAGCAGTGCAGGAGGGCTGCAATCAAGGCAAATAGGATGTTGGGCTGCATCGCAAGGGGGATTACCTCAAGGAGCAGGGAAGTGATTCTGCCGCTGTACAATTGCCTGGTTAGACCACACCTTGAATACTGTGTGCAGTACTGGAGGCCGCACCTAAGGAGGGACATCCAACTCCTGGAAAGGGTTCAGAGGAGAGCAACTAAAATGATCCTGGACCTGGGGGAGATGACGTATGAGGAGAGACTAGGGGAAACATAGAAGTTGATGGCAGATAAGTACCGCAAAGCCCATCTAGTCTGCTCATTTCTTTTTCTACCTTATGAATGTGCCATCGGCCTTTGCTCTGTCAATGGCCTATCTATTCATACTCATGTGTATTGCTCCCTTATGCCTATCCCATGCCTGTTTGAAGCCCTGCACTGTATTCATATCCACCACTTCCTGAGGTAGGCCGTTTCATGCATCCACCGCCCTTTCTGTGAAAAAAAACTTCCTCACATTACCGCTTAATCAGCCTCCCTCTCATCTCATGCTGTGTCCTCTTGTCCAGCTTTTTTTCTTATATTGAAACATGTTAGATTCTTTCACCTTGTTAATGCCCTTAAGGTGTTTGAATGTTTCTATCATACACAGTTCTAGGAGGTCGTCAGGGCCTCGCTGGTCCTGCCCTTCCCCAAGCTGGACTCCGCTGCTCCTTGGAAATCAAATCAGTCCTAGGAGGTTGTGAGGACCTCACTGGTCCTGCCCTCTCCCAAGCCGGACCCCCACTGCTCCTCAGAAATCAAATCAGTCCTAGGAGGTCATGAGGGCCTCGCTGGTCCTACCCTCCCCCAAGCCGGACCCCCACTGCTCCTCGGAAATCAAATCAGGTACGCCAGACTACACTGCTGCAGCAGAACACCAGCTCTTTCCATCTGCACTACTGAGCAATGGATTTTTACATCTTGGCGCCATTTTAAGGACCCCGGAAAATTTCAGTCGGCAGTGCTATGCTGACAGTTTATTTGCTCTGAATTTTCAACCTAATTCTGTGTGTTTACTTACTCTCTGCAGGGAGTTTTAATTTTAAATTGCAATTTCCCTGTGTTTTTAACCTGTTATGCATGGAGCTTTAAATTTCCTGTGTGGGCTTGAAACTGTCTGCATGCTCTAGATTCTGAATGCATATTCTTACCGGTTACACCACTGCCGAGTACCTTAACATAGGACTTGCCAGACATTTATTCAGGCATTCTGCTTTAACCAATCTTAACAAAACTGTAAGCCAGCTGTAACTTGTGACTTGGTACTTCGGGCAGTAACCCTGTGTAGCACTCAGGCTGGTACATGCTAGTTGTTGAGATAATTAATTGTATGCTGCACAGTTCGACCAGTCTGTGAGCAAAAGCAGCTAGTTTAAAAAAAAAAAAATCTTATCGTAAAGGTCACAGTACAGCATAGGTAAACCTAGTTGCTGACTTAATTAACTATATGCTGCACAGTTTGCCCAGTCTGTGTACAAAGCAACAAAGATTTAAAAATACAAATTTATTATTTTAAGGTCCCAATCCAGCATAGGGAAACCTACTCTGAGTGCCACAGTTTAATTATTGTCAGCCATCCTGTACGAAGTGCATGACAATCCTGACCGACAAAACTGTAGAGCCTAATAATTAATTCAAATCTAAACCCATTCGTTTCATACCCTACGCACTTAAATCAATCTGGAAATTCCAACTGGGAAAGTCTGCACTGTACTTGTGAGCCCCTTCTCCTGCATACCTGTTAATAATCCTTGCTTTTCCTCTTTCCCCACAGTCCTAGGAGGTTGTGAGGGCCTTGCTGGTCCTGCCTTCCCCCAAGCTGGACCCCCGCTGCTCCTCGGAAATCAAAGCAGGTACGCCAGGCTACGCTGCTGTGGCGGAACGTCAGCTCTTTCCATCTGCACTACTGAGACTCCGCCGGCGCTGCGTGCTGTCTTCCCCACCATCCTAGGTGAGCACAGTCTTACATAGGCTGCTGAAATCACGTGATAAAAAACTATCAGCCCACTTTCCCTTTAACAGATGATCTGCTTTCACCACTAGTGGCTGCACTAGTCAATCCATCTGCCCAAATACAGTAAAATCATTATGCTACTACTTTATCTTACTGTGCTGTGCACGCTCACACCCCCAACATCCCTCACTCATACATCCTACCCTGTGCCACAGCCAAACCTCAGTTTTACAGGCAATAGGGCAGCTCCTCTTCCTTACCACGCCACCTCCACCACTGGGTTGCCACATCATTGTCCCCTGGTTAACTGGCATCCAGGTTCCACCATCCTGCTGCCCTCCTTGCACGCTGGGTTGACTGCACTAAGATTCTCTTATACTAAGAGCTCTCCAGAACCCTTCCAGCATCATTGTGCCCCCTGGAAGCCACAAGGGCTCTTGCAAAAAAAAACACCTTCTCACACTGCTGCTACTAGCAGGTGATATCAAGTCTAACCCTGGACCACCCCTCCCCAACACCTCCCCTTCTCTCCTCATAAATTTCAGAGGGGTCTCAAAATAATGCACCTCAACATATGCAGCATCCTGAACAAACTCACCGTCCTACAACCAAGTGTCTTAATGCTATCACCAGATATTCTGGTCATATCTGAAACATGGCTGAAGCCCCACAACCTGGACGCTGAATTGTTTATCCCAGGCTACTCCCGTATTCGGCACGATCGTCAGGGTAAAAAAAGAGGGGGCGGCATTGCTATGTACATATCCTCTCAGCTCCAGTTCACCCCTGTCCAGCTCTCCATGCCCTCAGAGTCCATTGACTCCATACTAATTAAACTCTCACTCCCACACTCAATTCCACTATTTGTAGCTGGGTCCTATTGCACCCCAACACCTCTTTGGCAGTGGTAATGGACCACTTGAGCACCTTAAAATTGCTCAGATCGGGGCGAGCTGCTTATCCTTGGAGACTTCAACTCACACTGGCTCTCTAGTGATACCTCTAAGCTACGTAGCCATGTAATGGCACTGAATCTGTCCCAACAAATCTCTGAACCTACACGGCTGAATCTCAAATCCCAGAACCACTCCCTATTAGACTGGGCCCTTACCTCTCACCCACATCGAATTCTTGAGTCAGGACTCCTTCCGGACTCGCTAAGTAACCACCACATGATCTACATGGTAAGGAGAATATTCTGGCCCAAAGCCCCTCCCCCACGAACACTGCTCACCAGGTCTTACAAGTCCCTTGACCTCACTGCGCTCCTATTCTACCTGTCAGGAACTGACTGGTCCTTCATCCCTCAGGCATCCTCGATTGACACTGCCCTGGAGCTTATGAACTCCAGATTCCTCTCTGTTTGGGACCATCATGCGCCACTGAGAAAGACCCGTGTAAGGGGTGCCGATGTGCCCTGGGTCACTGCCTATGTTATTGATCAACTACATGCCAGGGACCAGGCATGGAATGCCTATAAGGTTACCAACACCCAGGCAGCACTCCAACTCTACCGGGCACTCCGCAACTCCTGAACCAGGCTGCTACGTCAGGCCAAGGCAAATTATTTCAAGGCCTCATTCCACTCCAACCTAAATCACCTTGCGAAGTTCTGGAAATCAATCAAATCACTTCTCTCTCCTCCTGCCCAGCCCCCCACCCTAGCCCTAACTGTTGATGGCCTCACCGTCACTGAATCAGGTGCTGTGGCCTCTGTCTTGAACACGTTTTTTACTAGCTGTGCATCCTCTCTGCTATCCTCTTCCCCCAACACCACTTGAGCCCGGACACCAACACTCCACCCACCTTCCAGTCCTTTTCCTTTCACATGGTCACTCCAACTGAAGTGCTAGGAGCGCTGCGGGTGCTCAACCCCTCCAAAGGTAAATGCCTCTTGGGTCTGGACTCCAAAATGCTTCACTTATCTGCCCCAGCCATTGCCACCCCTCTGGCCGCTCTCTTCAATCTCTCTTTCTCACACACTGCAGTCCCATCTGACTGGAAATGTGCCACAGTCATCCCCCTCCTGAAAGAGGGTGACCTCTCCTCACCGGGTAACTACCGCCCTATCTCCCTACACCCCATCTTAGCCAAACTTCAGGAATACCTTGTGCTCACCCAACTTTCCTCCTTTCTTGACTCCTCCTCCTCCTTCTTCACACCTTATCAATCTGGATTTAGTAAGTCTCATTCCACCATCACCTCCCTTCTAAGGCTCACTGACACCATCCTCACGGGTATGAATCATGGGCACATCACCTCAGCTATTTTCATAGACCTTGCCAAGGCATTCAACACGGTCTCCTACCCCCTCCTACTATCCAAACTCACTCATGCTGGACTCCCGGGAACTACCACCAACTGGTTCCAATCATACCTAGCCGGCAGGATTCAAACTGTAAGAATTGGTCAACATACTTCTGCCCCTCCTCCCCGTAACCACTGGGGTCCCCCAAGGCTCAGTTCTTGGCCCAGTACTGTTCTCCATTTTCCTGAATGACCTGCCATCGGTATGCCTGCATCCATCCATCCACATGTATGCCGATGCCACTGTACTGTCTGCATCGGGTCCCTCCCCCACAGAAGTGGCCCCCTAGACTTCAGGAGTACTTCAATGCTGTCCAGCTCTGGTTTTGCTCAAACCAGCTCTTTCTAAACCCCAAGAAAACTATCTCCCTAACCTTTGGCGCTAGACACAGACTCTCCCGACTCCCTGCCACCCCCACTTTCCATACCACTGATGAGATTCCTTTGGAGGCCTGCACCTCCTTCCGGTACCATGGGGTCTGGCTTGACCAGCACCTCAACTTTTCAGCTCATATTGATTCAGTCCACAAGAAACTTCACCCCAAGCTGGGTGTCATATATTGAAATAGGAGCTGTATCCTGCTGGAGACCCGCAGGGCAATCCTTCTGAAAATGATCCTCCCTCTAATTGATTATGGCGATGTCATTTACAGCACCGCCCCTAAGGCCACCCTAACTAGACTTGATCCCATCTTCCATGCCTTCTGCCACTTCACCTTGGACTGCCCTCCCTCAGTGCACCACTGTGATCTCTACAAGTCTCTAGACCTACCCTCGCTCCACAATTGAAGGCTGGTCTACTGTGCTAGGACAACTGCTAAAGTCTGGGCACAGTCCCTCCCCCCCACCTGGAATCTACCATCTCACCTCAACCCCCCTCTACGTACTCTCTCAGGAACACAGACTCCCGGCTTCTGAATGTCTCACACGTGACCACAGCAAAGGCCCAAGCCGCCTTCAATTACCGGATGCCTAAACTATGGAACTCCTTGCCAGCTGACATTAGGCACATTGACAACACTCAACAGCTCAACCATCTCCTCAAGGCACTTGTCACCCCCCACCTGCACATGCAGGCTGCCCCACCTTGATGCAATTTATCCCACCCCCCATCTTAATTTTTCCCGCACTATTAGCTGTTCGCTAAGTGCTTTGACCTAGGCTCACACCCAAGTATCTGGAATACATTAACTGGTAGCAGATTCTTAATGTCACCTGTGTTTCTGCTAGTGCTCATGGGTTGTGGACTTTCTTGTGTGTTGCACAGCTTCTAATTGTAGTTCCTCTGGATATACTAGCAGGTTTGCTCTCTCCTGCTCTTTCCACATCTGTTGTACCCTGTGCACCCACCGCTTTCTTGGAAACTCAGTTGCATGAAGTGTTTTGTACTGTACAATCCTTGTGTATGATGCTGTATATTTACTTAATCCTTGTGTATATTACCTTATATATCCTTCCCCCCTCCCCCCCAGGATGCATCTGGAATCGAGCGGTACTCCGCTCAGTATGCCTTTCTGGTTAAACTCTTAAATAAATAAAATATCACCTCTCTCCCTCCTTTGCTCTAGGGTATACACATTGAGCTCCGTTAATCTGCCCTCATATGTTTTCTGATGCAGTCCCTGAACCATTTTGGTTGCCCTTCTCTGGACTGCCTCTATTTGGTTAATGTCCTTGTGAAGGTGTGGCCTCCAGTACTGCACACAGTACTCCAGATGGGGCCTAGCCAGTGTCTTGTAAAGAGGGATTATTACCTCCCTCTTCCGACTTGTGATACCACTGCTAATACACCCTAACATCCCCCCTAGCCTTACCTACTGCTTTAGTGGTCTGCTTGGATGATTTCAGGTCATCGGTGATGATGATGCCCAAGTCTCTTTCTTCCCTTGTGATTGTCAGCAACTCCCCTCCCAGCCTATAGGTGGCTTCAGGGTTTCTCTTCCCTATGTGCATGATCTTGCACTTCTTTGCATTAAACCCCAGTTGCCACTCATTTGACCATGTTGCCAGTTTATCCAGATCTCTTCTCATTCTGCCTGCCCCATCTGGATCATCTACTCTGTTGCAGATCTTGGTGTCATCTGCAAACAAACAAACCTTACCCTCCAGTCCATCTGCAATGTCACTGATGAAGATTTTGAAAAGGACTGGCCCCAGGACTGATCCCTAAGGTACCCCACTTGTGACTTGCATTTCTTCTGACTGTATATCGTTTACCACCACTCTCTGTTTTCTGCCATCAACCAGTTTGCCACCCAGTTGACCAACTTCTGACCCACCCGAGCCTACCCAGCTTATTAATCAATCTATGTGGAACAGTATTGAAAGCTTTGCTGAAGACAAGGTAGGCGACATCAACTGCTCCCCCTTGATCCAACACTCTGGCTACCCAGTCAAAGAAATCTATGAGATTAGCTTGACAGGACCTTCCTTTTGTAAACCCATGTTGTCTTGGATTCTGTGCTCCTATGGATTCCAGGTGTTGCACTAACCTTTCCTTCAAACAACATGAAGTCTTGCTATATTATGACATAT
Source organism: Neoceratodus forsteri (assembly GCA_016271365.2). NCBI lineage: Eukaryota > Metazoa > Chordata > Ceratodontiformes > Ceratodontidae > Neoceratodus > Neoceratodus forsteri. The sequence goes on from CM057452.1 coordinate 1,520,925,621, forward strand.
GCAGTTTGTCCCAGCCTTAGAACTGCTCCGGAGGTGAAAGAGTTAACTTCCATGCCAGGCATGGAATCTTTAGCGCGAGCTCGGTTGAAAAAACTCTGTCTGTTGATCTTCAAACTGAAACTGTCAGATTCTTTACTCCGCCTCACTGAACAGTCGCTCGAGATTCCTCCTACTCTCGGTTCATTTGTCGGTTAAAAGTGTTATTTCTCGGTTTTCTAAACCATAGTATATATTTTAACCACAACCGTCGGTTCAAGCTCTGTCTGTGGTATCGTAAGTAATAGACAGGTTTTACTTTTCTCTGTGTGGAACTTGCAAACGTGTTATCAGTTCAGTTTGAACCAATCAGGTTGTTGTTAAAATTTATTAAATTTCATTTAGAGTGTGGTTCCCGGTTCTTATCAGTTCTAAAAAAACGGATTTCATTACGGTTTTTTCCATGACCCGTGACACGGTTGGGAACCGATAAGGGTGTCTTGCTTGGCGATTTGCCGGAAAAGGGCAAGTTTTTGGTTAGGCTGGCATTATGTCTGAGAAACCCAAAAGAAAAACCAGGCCCACTGTTTCAGCATCTGTAGTGTCTGTGGGAAGCCTTGCCAAGGCTGACCCACACACCACATGTGTTTATTGTCTGGGGTTTGACCACTCAATGCAGACTGCCAGATTTGCAAGAATTTCCTGCAGCTACCCTGGATAAGAGAGTTGGTAGGCTCAGGGAACGAGAGGGCCAAAAAGTCCGCTGACCCGATGTGGCACCGGTTCGGTGCCAACTGAACCAGAGGGAGTGCCCTCTGACCAGGGCGATACTTCCTCGGCAAGGAAGAGCTGACTCGAGGAGCCAGTTCCAGCAAAGAGAACTAGAAAGTCAGCAGGTGTGGAGCCAAATTTCCTTCTCCAACCGCTGCAGAGATAGCCAAAGCGATCCAAATTGTCCAGTCGCTTCGAGTCTGGTCCGAATCCCACACCAGTTAGGTAAAACGGTTTGTCTGGGCTGGTTCCACTGTTCAAGAATATGATATAGAAGAATTTTATGAACCAGAGGAGGGGAGGATTATGAAGAGAGTGAATGTGATTTTGAAAGTCTGGATGTGCCCATTGAACCGGACATCTCCTCAGACAGACCTTCAGGAGTATCCCCCCCCCTAGGCTTTCTGAGTTCCCTTCTCATTTTCTGTTTTATAAAAAAGTTGCTGAAACCCTCCAGCTCCCTTTGGAAGAAGCTGTGGATGAACAGGAGGAGCCTGACTATGTGGAAATGATGGATATCCCAGAGTAGGAGATTGTCTATTCCTTTACATAAATCTTTTAGGAAACAGACAATAAAGATTTTAAATGCTCCTAATTTTACCTCCTGTGGATAAAAGATGGACAGGAGGTATACATTGTCAGGCTCTGATACGGAGTTCCTTTCACAACAATGCAGCCATGTTAGTAGTGCAGGCTGCAGCCTGTGATAAGACAAATATTCCCTTGGCTTCACACCCCCCTGACAAGGACTCCAGGAGGATTGATGCCGTGGCAAAGAAACAATACATGGCAGCATCCTTGGGACTCAGACAGGCAAATTATATGGCCTATGTTGCAAGATACCAGAAATCCAGATGGGATACTGTTATGGCTTTAGCAAAACGGGTCCCTGGCCAGCTTGCCAAGGAGCTGGAACAGGTGGCTGCTGATGGTACTGAGGCATCCAAGGTGCAATTCCATGATGCAGTGGACTCTAATGATGTATCTTCAAGAGTCATGGCTACATCTGTGGCTTTTCGTAGAATGGCTTGGCTCAGGTGTACTAGCCTGTCACAGGATACTCAGGCTAAGGCCATGGATTTTCCTGTTGTGGGTAATTCTCTGTGTGGAGAGCAGACAGAGAATTACATGAAGAAAATGGATGAGTATAGGACCACTTATAGGGAGTGCACAGGCAAGGAGAGGCAAGCCACCTCAGAGGCAGCTTCAGGGCAGGGGCAGGCCTTTTCACAGGCCTTTTACCAAGCCCAGGCCTCCTTCAGCTTATGCCCAGAGGGGTTCTTCAGAGGAGAGGCAGACGGGCACGAGCAGACCTGCTCCCACCCTCAGCCTAAAGCTCCTGCCAAACAGGCACCCTGATGGGATGCCCAGGGCCGATTCTCCATTACCTGGCAGGCTGGCTTACTCGTCCAGGACTAGGAGTCTTTAACATCGACAGTGGGTCCTGGAAGTAGGAAGCAGGACTGGTTCTCAGCTTCAAAAATTTCCAAAGATGAGAACCAGATCCTTTCCACCTGCAAATCCATCAGAGGCTCTTGCTTTGGAAACCGAAGTCTCAACCCTCTTGGCTCTCAGAGCTGTAGAAAGGGTTCCTCCCCTACACCAGGGCAAAGGTCTGTACTCCAGGTACTTCCTTACCCAAAAAAAGACAGGAGAATGGCGGCCCATCCTGGATCTAAGCTACCTAAACAAGCACCTTTTAAAACCAAAATTCAAAATGGTGACTCTGGGAATTATTTTACCCTCCCTAAGGCCAGGGGACTGGCTAGCGTCTCTGGACCTCAAGGATGCCTACTTCCATGTTCTCATCAGAAGCTCCCACGAAAGTACCTCAGATTCGAACTGCCCTCAGGCCATTACCAGTTCAGAGCAATGCCCTTCGGCCTCACCTCTGCCCCAAGGGTATTCACCAAATGCCTGGCAGTAGCAGTTGGTCACTTAAGAAAGCAAAAGATTGCCATCTTTCCTTACCTGGTCGACTGGCTCATAGTGGGTCAGTCTCCAGACCAAGTCAAATCACACCTTCAGGTTACCCAGCAGCTGCTTACATCTCTAGGTTTTCTCCTCAATCTTCCAATGTCAGTTCTAGAGCCTGTTCAGCTACTCACCTTCATAGGCACAGAACTGGACACAAAGCAGGCCAGAGCTTTCCTTCCTCTAGAAAGAGTGAAGACCCTGGTGGCTCTGGCCTCCTCCTTCCTCTGCAGGTCTCGACCAGCAGGCACTCTACAGCTCCTGGGCCACATGGCTGCTTCCACAGCTGTAGTGCAAGGAGCAAGATTTCAGATGAGGGACATCCAGTTCCATTTGAGAGCCTTCTGGTCTCAAAGGAGAGATCCTCTAACCAAATTGGTCCCAGTAACTCGAACCCTGATCCAGGCCCTGCAGTGGTGGCAGGATCAGAGCAATCTGAGGCAGGGGTTCCTTTCATCCCTCAATCTCACCTCCTTGACCCTTACTACAGATGCGTCCCTCTTGGGTTGGGGAGCTCACTTGGGCGACCTCACCACCCAGGGATTGTGGTCCCCTCAGGAATCTCTGCTCCACATCAATCTGTTGGAACTCAGAGCTGTTTTTCTTGCACTTCAGGTTTTTCTGCATCTGTTCAGAACAAAGTGGTACAGGTCAGAACAGACAACACCACTACAATGTGGTACATCATCAAGCAAAGGGGCACTCGGTCTCGGCCTTCAGCACCGAGGCGATGAAGTTGTGGTCTGGCTTATTCCCTGAACACCTCTCTCATGGCAGTTCACCTCCCAGGCAAAGACAATGTCCTGGCAGATGCTCTCAGCAGGATTTCCCAGGGCCATCACGAGTGGTCACTGGATCCCCTAGTACTGGGGTTAGTATTTGCCAGGTGGGGCACCCCTCAGATAGATCTTTTTGCAGCCCCAGACAATCACCAACTTCCGCTTTTTTGTTGCAGGCCCCCAGTGTTGGGCTCAGTCCCTCTGGATGCCTTCCTTCTCGATTGGGAAGGGAAGTTCCTCTATGCCTTTCCCCCCTTCCCTCTCTTGTTCAAGGTGCTAGTCAAAATCAGATCTCAACCTTGCAAGATGATTCTGATTGTTCCAGATTGGGCCAGACAGCCCTGGTATCCACTCCTTCAGTCCTTAGCAGTCCACCTTCCCCTGTGCCTTCCCAGGAATCACAATCTGTTAACCTGTGCCCAGGGGAGAGTTTGCTATCCGAATCTCAAATCCCTCAACCTCAAGGCCTGGCTCTTGAGGAGTTAGAGTTTGCTGACCTACACCTTTCTCAAGGTGTACTGATATCTTGAAAGCTTCTAGGAAGCCTTCCACCAGGGCTACTTATAATTCTAAATGGAAAAGGTTTTCCATATGGCGCTCTGCAAAGCATGTTTCCCCAGAATCTGCTGATTTGCCCACAGTCCTGGACTATATGGTCCATCTAAATACTTTGGAGCTGAGGCCAGCTACCCTGAAAGTGCATTTGGCAGCTGTCTCTGCTTTTATTTCAGCAGGAAAGCCCTCTTCTCTTTCTGCTCACCCTGTATTCTCCAAGTTTTTCAAGGGATTGCTTCATACCAACCCTCCATTCAGGGACCCTGCTCCTGCCTGGGATCTTAATGTTTGCATTGCTCAGCTAATGCAACCCCCCTTTGAGCCTTTGTCTTCAGCAGAGCTTAAGTACTTGACTTGGAAAACTGTGTTTCTAGTAGCCATCACTTCTGCCAGGCGATAAGGAATTGCAAGCTTTGTCAGTGGAGCCTGATTTTATCTCCTTTCACAGAGATAAGGTAGTCCTCAGGACTAACAGAAAGTTCTTGCCTAAGGTGGTTTCAGATTTCCACCTTAATCAATCTATATCTCTTCCAGTGTACTTCACTGACCATTCCTCCTCTGAGCAAGAGAAGGCTGCACAGTTTAGATGTAAAGAGAGCCCTTAGTTACTACATAGAGCTGCACTAAGGGTCACAGGTTTGACTCCTCCAACTGTTCCCTCACTTATGGTGAGGTGGGTAAAGGAAACCTACCACTAAAAGATCCATTGCCAGGTGGATTGTCTCTTGTATCCAATTTTGCTATCAAAAACTGGGTAAGGTTTCCCTTCAGGCCTGAGGGCTCACTCTACCAGAGGTACAGCTCAGCCCCTAGCTGCTGCCAGGGACATCCCTATCTTAGAGATATGTCAAGCAGCTACCTGGAAAACAGTACACACTTTCACCAAGCATTACCTCTGGACATCCAGGCTAGGAGTGATGCTCGGTTTGGCACAGCTGTGCTTCAGAGCCTATTTCTAAGTAGGTTCTGTCCTTCCTCCATGGAGGTACTGCTGTGTAGTCTGCATATGTCATAATATAGCAAGACTTCATGTTGTTTGAAGAAAAATTACTCACCTTAGTAATGTTTCTTCTAATGGAGTCTTGCTATATTATGACCTCCCTGCCCTGCTCCTTAGAACCTCTGCTCTTGGGATGTGGGTGGGCAATGCAGTGTTGGCACTAATGATGCCCACCTTGTGTTTTCACCCTTTTTGGGGTGTTTGGGTGTGTATTTTATTTTATTTTTTGGATCCCTGACTTGAGTCTTTGTTTTGGGACCAGAAAAATGTGTTAATATTTTAGTAGCCAGTTGGCTAGTGTAGGTTTACAGCTTCCACACAGAACCTTAGTGAGTTTTGCTCGTAAAGATCTGACAGTTTCAGTTTGAAGATCAACAGACAGAGTTTTTTCAACCGAGCTCGCGCTCAAGATTCCATGCCTGGCATGGAAGTTAACTCTTTCACCTCCAGAGCAGTTCTAAGGCTAGGACAAACTGCATATGTCATAATATAGCAAGACTCCATTAGAAGAAACAACATTACTAAGGTGAGTAATTTTTTCTTAAGGAGTGCTTCCATAATTTTGCCCACTACTGAAGTAAGACTGACTGGTCTGTAGTTCCCTGCCTCCTCCCTGCTACCACTGTTGTGGAGCAGGATCACATGAGCCCTTCTCCAGTCTTCTGGGACCTCTCCTGTGCTCAGAGACTCACTAAACAGTTCTGATAATGGCTCTGCTAGTTCCACCCTTGGCTCCTTTAGTACCCTGGGATGTATGCCATCATGTCCCATTGTCTTGTCCACCCTGAGCTTATCAAGCTCTTGTAGGACACTTTCTTCTGTGAATGGACTAGTGCACACCTCCTTCCCCCATGTGTCCATGGTGCTGAGCTGTGGGCCCTGCCCTATATTCTCTTCAGTAAATACTGAGCAGAAGTATCTATTTAGGATAGATGCTTTTACATCGTCCTCCTCACATGCCCCCTTATCTCCTTTGATCTTAGCAATACCCCCTCTGGACTTTCTCCTTTCACTAATATATCTATAGAAAGTCTTGGTCTGTTCTCGCTGGAGGAGAGGAGGGACCGGGGGGACATGATTGAGGTCTCCAAGTACCTCAAGGGAATCAATAGGGTAAATCAGGATGGGATCTTTATGCTGAAGGAGGGTGGAATCACCAGAAAACATAGTCAGAAGCTCGAGGGTAAAAGGATGAGGGGGGGGGAAGGAGGAGGAGGAGGTATTTCACTGAGAGAGTGGTGGAACCATAGAATGCGCTGCCTGGGGAGCTGGTATGGGCTTCTACAGTGGAAGGGTTCAAGAGAGGGTGGAATAGGTATAGGCAGGGTATGAAATGGAGAATGGCTTGTCCCAGGGGGGCTGGGATTGAGGGAGGGAGAAACAGGGAAGGGAGACAGGGGGATGGCTTCGATACCCACCCAGAGTTCTGAAGCACGAGCAGACTTGATAGACCATGAGGCCTATTCTGCTGGCGTCTAGTATGTTAAGTACGAGGACTTTCTCTAGTAGCAATAAGCACTCTGTGATGCAGGGAGGTGTACCCTGCCCAGTTGATAGGGGTGCTGCAGAATTAGAAGGCTCCCATGAATGAGACCCAGCTAGTGTCTGGTTTGCACCATCATCTGTGTTGGAAACCCAGGATGCCCATATAGTCAGCACCCCTGAAAAGAAGCTCTGGCTGGTGTTTGTCAGATGCAGAGTGCTCTATGGCTTCCGTGGGTCGACTTCGACTCCTCAGATGGTCAGTCCTCTCAGTCTGGGTCACCTCTTTTACCGCACTCCTTCAGCACAAGTTGGAATCTCTGAAGGAGCCGGTGGAACCAGTCCAGAAGTGGGCTAAACACCCCTTCACAAACATTCTGGAAAAGGATGACTCCCAGGGAGTAGCTGAGCACATGGCAGAGGCATTTCTTGGGCCAGCACTGAACCTTTGGCAGCACCCTTCGTCCTGCCCAATGTCACCCTTCTGTGTGACCCACAAGTATGTGGTTCTTTTCAGGAGTCTCGCTGGGTTCTCCAACCACCCCATGGCTGAAAGGCTGGTGTTAGACTTGTCCTTCCATTTAAGTGGGAGGCCAGGGGATGTGGACAATCCGCCCAAGAAGGTCTATGTGGCTACCACCCTTGGCCTTAAGACAGACAAGCTATAGTTATCCCCTCTTTGGCCTTCTCTGGGACCTCCTCCCTGTGCTCCTGGCCTCACACCAGCTGGTAGCGAAGGTTATCAGGGACATGGGTTGCATGCCTGCTAAGCATCAGCTCGAGATGGCTGTGGATATGGGTGACTTGTACACCCATGTGGTGGCCTTGGCCTTGTCCATGCAACAAAAAGCTTGGCTGTGGCTCTCAAGCTGGCCAATGTGCTCTTTCTAGCCGCTAGCTTCTTTGGCCCTGAGGTTGTGAGATACTCCACATTTACCGAGAAGTCCAACACCATATTGGATTCCATAACTTCGACTCAGCAGGCCTTCAACCCAGCGAAGGCCAAGAAAAAGAGCCATTTCCATGCCATGGGTACCAACTTCTGCAGTGGCCTCAACAGCAGAAGCTATTTCAGCACTATCACCCCAAGTCCAAGTAGGGCAGTAAGACAGCAAGAAAAGGGAGTGCCGGCCTGGTGGTGCTGAGGGCTGAGGTGCTGGATGCCTTGCGTCACGCTGATGACCCGGGTTTGGGAATGAAGCTTGCACAGGGGAGGGAGGAAAGGAGCAGGATCGAGCAGCCAAAAGGCAGCTGTCTTCGGGGAGGCTATCGCCCCCCTCTGTAGTTTTGCTGCTATCAGGTGGAGGTCCAATGGTCAGCATAGGCAGGAGGGGCGTCCCGGTACCACGGCGTGCATTCACGCATGCACGGCTGTGACAAGGGCCGGAGAAAATCAGGGGCATAAAAACTTAAATGGAAAAAAAAAAAGGGAGGTGGCAGCAGTGCATCCAGCCCCAAGGTCAAAGCCACCCTGAAAGCATGCTAACTGATGGGTTCTAGGGTGCCATTCACCCTCCTGTTCCATCTCCCAATTGGAGGTTGGCCCCTACACTTCTTGTTTTGTTTTTTTATTTATATTTTATCACCCTGGTAGTTGCTTCGCCACCGGCTCACCCCTGGCACCGACACACACTCCAGTGCAGGACTCCCAACACCATGAATTACCCCTTGTGATGGGGCCATCCCAGGGGATGGAGACCTCCAGGGTATCCCCACGGTAGCTATGTCCAGGGCCAGTGAGCAAGCCAGGAGGTCATAAGGCACAGGGCGTTTTTGCTTCCTGTTTTGTTTTCCCCAGGTCCCCGAGGACTGTGGCGGCTGAGGGAGTTCCAAGGAGACATGTGCCCCATCAGTTACATGCTGCCACTCCAGACCCCAGACGACGTCCTCCCCTCCCACATGGCATCCCAACTGCACTGCCACCTGTGGTCAACCAGGTGGCAATACCACAGTGGGTACAGCAATCCTCCCTCCCTGGAGGACAGCATCCCTAGGATGCTTAATCCTCCTCCCCCTGCTGGCCCTCCAATGACCGAGGTTCATTTTCAAACCCGGGTCGCTGGAGCCCCTACACTTCTTTCAACATTGGTCCTCAGTTACCTCGGACAAGTGGGTGCAGAGGTGTTAGGTTCACGTCTGCCTCTCTAGTTTAGGACTTTTCTGCATTCAGACCCCAGTTCCAAGGCAGTCAAGTGAGCCAGAGGACACGCTGCCTGCACCTTCTTCCATATTCCAGTCTGTCCATCCTACTGCTGGTACCTTAGGTTCTGAGTGGACAGGCTACTTTACCAGTTCAAGGTCATGCTGTTTGACCTGTCACTTTCACTTTGAGCTCCCAAGAGTAATCTTTAAATTTTAAATTTAAAATAACTTTAGGGTTTAGTATCTTCAATCTGCTAAGCTGGTTGGAAAGTGGTGCAGAGTGTAAGATGGGCAAGCCAAATGGAGCAGCAGAAGCCTCTGCAAACCTCTTTTTTTTTTAATTCTATTTCTCTGGCATCCTGCCTGCCTGAGGTACCCCTGAACCTGTGCCTCCTCTCCCCGCCCCTTCCACAGCCAGCACCCCCAGCTTAACCCCTACGGGGTGGGGCCACCCTTCCTCGTTGGGCGCTCTTGCACACATAGACTCCGGCTGTGGGTAGGGGGCCCCTGGGTGGAGGACCTGGAAGGCCAGGTAGGGTGGCTCCGGTGGGGGACATGGGGGTCAGTTGCCGTCACCTCCCCCACAGAGGCAGGTTTTTCTGTTTTCTTGGTGCCACTCCCCCTGCATGGTGCACCCATGATGCTCTGGCGCAAGGCACCCTGCCAGCGTCATCCATGCTGCATGACATGCAGCCGACGTGCTGCAGTGCCCCCAATCTCCACCGGGAGCCGCTGGTGCACCGAGCTATCCCTCCCCCAAGGGGAGGAGAGCTGCCCACAGGCACTCAATCCTCGCCCCATCCCTGCCAACCCCCGGCACCCGAGCTCACTTACAAACTCTGGTCACTGGCGTGGCATCCAGCGCCTCAACCATCAGTGCCACTGGGATGCCCTGCAAACCTTTTTAAGACAAAAAGGTGACAGCACGAGGGAAGGCCTGTGCAGCAGACCACAGCAGGGACCTCAGATGAAATGGCAGGAGAAGAGGTGACACTAGTCACCATCAACACTACTTTGAGACAATTGATTAAAATTGTTCAGGCATTGGACAAAAAATATGACTCTCTTCATCTGAGGGTATTGTTTCTAGAGACTAAAATGGAAATTATGGAACAGGCTATGGGACGAGCCGAGACTGCCAGCATCAGAAATACAGACACTGCAACAAAGCTAATTAAAGAAAATGCTCTGCTACGCCAAAGACTCAAGACTGTTGAAAATCAAGCTAGAGAAAAGAATATCAGGATAATCCACCTGCCAGAAGGGCCGGAAGGAGAGGACAACCTGGAATTTGCTTGATTGCTGTTTCCCACAACTGCTGGGTTTTATGGAGTCTGACACACCTCTATCACTAGAAAAAGCCTATAGAATATCACCGCGATGGTTGGCAGCCACAGCATTGGTTCCAAGAACCTTCTTAATAATCTGCACAAGTGTGGCAGACAGGGATCAAGTTCTTACAACAGCAAAAAATACAGAGGACTGGGCTAGGGAGAGGCTGCCATTTCCTTGTTTCCTGATTTATCATATAGTACCCGGTAGCACAGACAAAGGTTCAACTGGGTCAGGAGCCATTTATGGCAGCTGAAAGTCCAGCATCAATTATTGCTACTGGTGAAACTGTATCTTGTCTGGAATGGGCAATCATACCTCTTCAATGAGCCAAACGATGCTGAGAAGCTGAAGAGCAGGACATGTTGCAAGATGTCAGAGTGGAAGCTGTGTCTGAAGGAGACGAACGGACTATTGTAATGCTCTGCCCTTGTGAGTAAACTGGGACAAGACGATATTGTGCAGGGATCATTTAATTACCTTTATATAATGGGGGAGGCAATCTTTTATTTTATGTTTTGGGGAGGGTTATTTTATTCATGGCACACCCTTCTGGAAGATGGCAGATTCCTACCTTAATGACTCTGACATGCCTCACCAGCTGAACACTTTATTTTGTGTGGCGCAGGAGTCCCTGCATATGTACAGACTTTGTTATTAAACAATATCCAGTTGACCACTGACTTTCCTTTTCAAGGTCTGCCCGGGACACTCAGACATTGTAGTTTTATCTATCAGCCCCGCTATGTATAGTAGAATTTTTACTAGATCTATTTTTTTTTTTTTCCATACTTTTGCTCTTTTTGCCTTTAGCACAAGTTATAATGTCACACAATGTTGTTTTACCAATTGCTGTTTTGCCATTAACAATGAAATATGTTGTGCTGCATGGTTTAAAGTGTCTATTACATACACCTCTACAGGAGGTGGTATTAACTCTCTCAGGGGGTTAGGTAGAAAAACGAATAAATACATTTTTCTGTTATACTATTGGGGATTATGTAGACCATTTAGATCACTATGTTAAACACTGGAATCCCTTTTATCAATTCCTATAGCCTAATCCCTGAGCTGTATGCATTTGTTAAATACACAACTGTATTAATGTTATTAGGATCTCCCCCTGTGAAGTACCTAATGAGGTAGTAGCCTTATTGATTATCCTTTGTAAGGGATTATATTACTTGATAATTGGCATGTGTTATCCACCTATGCATAGTGTTTGTAAGATTGTATTTACAAAACTTTATAAATAAAATGTACAAAAAGAAGCGGACTCTGGCAGAGTCAGCGCTTGGCTGCCTGCAGACAGGATGCAAGATCCTACCTCAATCTGCCCAATCATTTCTTGTTGGACAATTATTGTACCTGGCCTGGAAATTAATCTGGCTGCTGGGGTACATGGCAGCTTCAGCCAGCAGAGTCCATTTGGCCTGCTACCGAATGCGCCCCCAGTTGGAGCTGGTCTGCCAATGGTCACAGCACCACACTCACCTGGATCAGCTGACCCTGTTGACACAGCCAACATGAACCTAACAAAAGGAATCCCCTTTGTCTGTCCAGAGCCATCCCTCGCCCTGATGACAGATGAGGCTCTAGTGGGGTGGGAGCCCACTTGTCTAAACATTGAGCCCGCAGTTCTGCTCTCCAAGCGAGTCCTGGTGCCACATTAACCTTATGGATTTCCGTGCAGTGCACGTGGCATTGCCCAACTAATGTTCTTATTTCACAAACTGAAGCTGAGGTGTCTTTAGAAGTGAATCTTGCATTTTATCTGTTTTTTCCATGAATGAAAATGTGTTTACATAACAAGAAATTCCATGGCCAAGATACTGGACTACCCTAGTTTGTACTTGCAAAATGTTTGCTCCAGGAGCAAATTTGTGTCTGGAATACACTACTGGTTTATTAGAACATGCCTGAAGCACACAGTGAGCATCAATGGCATGTTCCAATATACCATTCAAATGTACTGGGCACTATCTGTATTGCACCGACAAAAAAACAACCCCCTACTGGTGACATGAGGTATGTGACCATCGAAGGATATTGTGCCAACAGTATTAAAAGGAGCAGTTAGGGCTTGCAAATGGCGACTGCTCCTGTGGAGCTATGTGCCATATTCGTACTCTACCACACAAATGACACTGTAGCACAGGCAAGGCACTATGGGGTCATTTGCATATCATTAAGGCCCTCAGTAATGGACTAGGCCTAGCACTTTCGGATTATAGAGTTAGCAATAGAAGACATAGAAAACAATTACATTTGGGTAAATGGAATACTCAAAGAAGGAAGAAATGAAAATTACGTATCTACCATAATTCTTGATCTTCTCTTGTATCTTCACCATTCATTACTGCTTGGAGTTAGTACTGCGGCACTTTCCCTTTCTGAGAATTTTTAGGTGCATCCGCCCGAGGCGACAGCTCCGCATCATGCGTGGGGGCGGCTGTTAGGTGCTGCAGACTCCTCCTCCATCTCAGTTCTGGTAGCTGGAGAGGCCGAAACAAAGGGTAAGGAAAAAAAAGAATGAGGCAAGAGAGCAGAGGGACAGAAAAAGGAAAAGATATAAACTGAAAAAGGAATAAGCCGGTAGAGGACAGAAAGAAGAGAGAGAGAATGCCTACCCTAAGGGACCACAGGGCCTCTCTTCTGGGGCAGCTCCAAGGGAGGAACGGAGAAAGAGAAAAGGAAGAAGAAGAAGAAAAAAGGGAAGAAAACAAGGGATGCTAAGAGGAGAGAACACTGCCCATAGATACATTGGTTGAGAGGCTTATAAGCTCAGAACCAAAAACAAGGGAGCAAGAATCCCTCCTGATAGGACTGAGAGAAGGTTCAACTGAACTGCTTGTACAGATTGGACACAAAGGGCAGATTCTCTAACCTCCCATCATCCCAACCCCCTACACTCTAGCTGAGAGCTCACAGACTGCCCAGGCAGAAATCTGTTCCGGAAAGAAAGCGCCCAACTAGGAGGGGAAATAAGCCCCTTAGCACCTTGTTAAGTGCTAACACCGAAGTGTGTGGGGAGGGGTTAAGCCCTACAGAAGGCAGCTTTGTAAGAAAGGATAGAGTGGGAACTCAATCGGACTCCCTGAAGGCAAGGCAAGAACAACAGCTCAAGGTTAAAGAAGTGCCAGAAGCACCAACCAGAGGAGCTGACAATATTAAATAATACCTGCCAGAGGGAACCTGAAAATTGGGGCCGAGCCACAGAGGGACGGTCTCTTCAGCTGTGAACTGAACAACATGGCTAAGAAGCCAAGAGGGCACCCCTAGGGCTAATCAGAAAGAGTTCCCTCAGGATCGAATAAATCCTACTCGTTCCCCTTTACCGTGAGGAAAAAGGATCCATCCAGAGAAGAACGGAAAATCAAGATAGTGTTTTTTTTTTTTTTTGGCATAAAGGCCAACAAGGAGGGGAGAGGAACGAGCAAGGAGGGGGAGACGCTGAAGAAGGAGGCCCGTGAGGGGAAGGTGGGCGGGAATCAGTAATGAATGGTGAAGATACAAGGGAAGATCAAGAATTATGGTAGGTACGTAATTTTCATATCCTCCCTTGTCAATCTTCACCATTCATTACTGCTAGGGTGAGTACCAAGCTCCTCCCCCCCGGGGGGATAATAGAGACCCTGAGGGAACAAGACCCCCAGCCTCCGGCTGGTGGGAAACAGGAGGGGAAGACCCTGGGCTAATCAGACGAGAAGCCTATGGTGGAGGAGAGCTAGGAGGTGTCCCCTGGGGACGGGGAGACAGAGGAAGCCCCTGCAGAAGCCTCCTAGCCCTGGAGGAAAAAAAGACGGGTCCCCCAGAAAGCGGAGCGAATCACCCTACGCTGGGCCAGGGGTGATAACCTTGATAGACGAAGCCATCCCGTCCATCTAATACAGATCACTGTCCCTGCAAGCCTGGAAGCCACCTCATTGGTGTCATAAGATGCCCTTGCTTGGTGTCTTGCCAGCTCCAGGCCTATAGCCGAGAGGGCAATAGCTTGTCTGGATTGCTCCATATCAGGCGTTGATGCTAGGACTTGGGAGAGCATCGACCATAAATGCCTACTGTAGGCAGCATGGTGAGCCTGATGTGATGCAATGCATAACATCGCACGAGAGGAAGAGAACACTCTTCGCCCCCACCAGTCAAATTGTAGGGAATCTGAGTCCGGTGGGTGGTCATGCGCCAGCGCCCGGAGGGAGTTTCTAGGTATGCCAATCCAGAAGGCAGGTTGGGAAGAGAACCTAGAGACTTCAGTGGGGCACAATACCTTCTTCTGCAGTCTGCCGGGGCTGGAACAGGGGTGGCTGGTGACTGCCAGGAATGGATAGACGCCTCCTGGAAGGGAATAGGCCAGGTTAGTATCACCAAATGCTGGGCACTGAATTCACTGAGGAATTCATGTGTCTCCCATTTGGTATTGTCTCGCCTAACAAAGGAGATACGAAGATTCCTCACCATCCTCGAAAGGAATCGCTGATATTCAGTGAAATCAGCATCGGAGGAGAGATGAGCATTGGGTTCCTCTCCCTCCGAGGAGGGAGATGAGGATGATGGAGAGCTCGATTGTCCAGAGGACTCCTGAGGTGGTGGGGATAGGCGAAACACCCGCTCATGCATATACCTAACGTATGAGGGGAAGGCCGTCACAGAACCTCTGAACATCCCCCAGGATAACGGGCCCATAGGACCGACATGGCGTGGGAGAGAGGAGGGTGTCTGCAGAGGAATGGGAGAGGGACACCTACGACGAGGCAACTGTCCTCTGCTGAGGCTCTGAAATCCGGAAAATGGATGCTGAGCTGGTGGAATCCCAGACAACAAACCAGGTCGCAGAACGGAACCCTGAGGATGCAAAGCCTGGAAGACCCTGGTAGGGGATCCTCCCCTGTGACAAACCTGGGGCTGCATGGATCCAGAAGGGCAGCCCACAGCAGTGCCATCAGAGGGGCCCCTGGAGCTCGAGAGGAAAAAGACAGGGCCCGGCGCTACGGCTCCTACCCGCACCCTGAGGGGTGGCAGGTGAAGACCGAGGCACCTCAACCTGGCCTCTCAACCCCCTGACTCTGAGAATGCCCTCCTCCTCGACCCCAGTGGCACCCCACCCCGAGCAGGTGCAGCAGCACCAGGATCAGCAGCTACCGCAACCCCCTCAGGAGGATGAGCCCTTCCTCCTGCCTCCACGCCATCCCCCTCCAGGGACCACAGACCACCCCCAACCTAAGAGGCCTCAGGAGAGGAGACAGAGGAATAGGTGCACTGGGCCGCCTAGCACCTTGTCTCACTGGAGACCCTGACTCCGAAGAGTCAGGGTGCCAGGACGGGTCCACATCCGAATCATCTCCCTCCGAGGAGGAAGAGACCAGCTGGACCTCAATACTGGCCACCCAAGGGGTCTCCAGAGAAATGGCACTGCGAACGGTGCCAGCGGCAGCACCGGACGATCTCGGACCACCCGCAATGCCCAAACCCGGCCCTGTCTCCCCAATGGCGCCGGTCAGACCCCCGGCACCGCCCCCCGTGCCAGGACCCAACTCGGCACCGCTAGGAGAGCCAACCAGGCCCGCAGCGCCGCGAGCCAACACGGTGCCGGGAACAGAGCGACCTGAATCACCGGCGCCGCAAACGGCTCTGGGATCCGAAGTGGCTCCAGATGGCGGTGTCGAGGGTCCACCGATGCTGGGCCCAGCAGACCTGGGCCTCGACACTGGGGGAGCCTGCACCTCGAAGAGGTGACTGCCCGGCGGTGTGTCTCCACCACAGCGGCCCAGGATGGACCCTGGCGTTCCTCCCGACACCTTGAAAGAGGCCTCCTCCTCAGCAAGAGAAGATGGGAGGCCTCCTCCTCTCCAGACCGAGTATAGGCCTGGAAGGGACCCGGAGGAAGGGCCTAGAGACCTTACCTGGGAATCCCTGGTGCAGTGCCATCCCCCGAAAGTCGGCGGAGCCTTGCCGATCTTGAACATGTGGACTTCCAGGACGCGACAGTCCATCGAGAAACAGGCATCGCACGCATCCATATTATGGTTGGGTCACAGGCAGCGAAGGCAAACATCATGCCGGTCCGTGACGGAAAAATGCCCGCCACAGGAGCACCGACGCATAGGGGCACGGCCCGCCTTAGACTTAAGTGCTTTGCCCCTGAACATGACATGATGCGAAACAATTAAGGAAAAAAACAGCACTGTTCTCGGCGGCGTCAGATATAATAGAAAAAACAGAACGGTCTTACCAGTTGACGACATCGAGAAAAAATATGATGGAGAAGTGCGGTCTATGAAGACGGTGTCGATGAACGACAGATAGGCCTTGTGACACAGTAACCATACTCTCCGTGCAGCAGGTGCAGCCTCGACGGCAGGAGAAACAGAACTGAGATGGAGGAAGAGTCTGCGTCACCTAACGGCTGCCCCTCGCACATGACGCGGTGCACCACTCTTGGGGGCAGCGCAGTTGGAATCGACAAAAAAAAAAAATCTCCCGTAGCGGGTGCGTGCCTCCGGCACTAACCCAAGCAGTAATGAATGGTGAAGATTGACAGGGAAGATCTGGTTTAGCATCAGGTCTGTCCCAACTTGGAACTACCTCCCAGCTAAAGTGATAGATAGCCCAAATATTGATTCTTTCAAATTAAATTTGGATTTAGCAATGATGGACAAAATCAAATATTGTCTTAATTAAGCTAGTTTATTTGGCAAGCATTACGGACTTTCGTCTACACTAGCTTGTAAACACCTATGAGTAGAGGTCAGAAGCTAAACGCAAGTAGGCTCCCCCCCCACTATAGTTCCGCTGATTCCTTGGTAATATAGTGGTCCCCTCAAACCCTCCTCTGTCCCTACAGTTCCACTGATTCCCTTATACTGTTGTGGTTCTTCCCCCCCACCCCAACAATTCCTCTACTTCCACTGATTTCCCTGGTAGACTAAAGGTCCCCACGATCACCAGTCACTATAATTCTATTCATTACCCTGGCAGGTTAGTGATCCTCCCCATCCCATCCCTTGATCATGTCTTTAATGTTACATATCCCACCACCTGCTAGTCCAGTGGCCCTCTCGCCCCGACCCGTGAAGCAAAGTACAGTTATGTAAGAATTTACCTTAACAGTAGATCTTCGAGAGAGGCTCTTGCAGTAGGCAATAACCAATTGGACTGAGCTGCCAGGTGCTAGGACCACACTTAAAACTTAGCTAGCAGTGTCTGGCGGGGGACCGCCCACCCGGCATCACGCGACCGTCAGGCCGGCTCTATATAGTGGGCGGTCCCCATGTCTGCCCTCCAGTTCTCCCACCAGACTTAAGAAGGTACGATAGGAGAAAGGAGTGGGCTCCTGGAGCCAAGAAAAGGCTAGAAGTAGTAGCAGCAGCAGCAGGGGGAAGGAGGGAGGAAGGGAAACCCTTTCCTACTGCAACAGCCTCTCTTGAAGAGCTATTGTTATGGTAAGCTCTTATGTAACTGTACTATCTTACTTCAAGAGGGCTCTTGCAGTAGGCAATAAGCATTAGGACTGAGTCCCAAGCAGTGTAAGTCAGGCAAAAACTGAACACAGGAGGCAGGAAAAGGTCTGCAGAAGGCAGGGTCTAAGACAGATGGCCTTGAAGGACAGCTAGTCTGAAGCCAGCCCTGCACCTAGAGGCAATGTCCAGACTGTAATGCTTAGTGAAGGTGTGGACAGAGCTCCAAGTGGCTGCCACACAGATGTCTGCGGCAGAGACATTTCTGAAACAAGCAGTAGCTACAGCCATGCCTCTGGCTGAATGCCCTTTAATTTCCCCCAGAAATGGTTTGTTATACTTCTGGTAACAGAATGCAGTTTGCCAACCATTTGGATAAACACTGTTTGGTAACTGCCACGCCCTCCCTTTTGGGCGCAAAAAAAACAAAAAACTGATCCGTTTTGCAGACTGATTTTGTCAGATTTGTGTAGTAACATAAGATTCTGTGAACATCCAATGTGTGCAAAATAGCCTCCCCCAGATTCAAATGCTTGGGGTAATGCACCGGCAAATTAATGGTCTGATTCAAGGTAAAGTCAGAAACCACCTTTGGCAGAAACTTAGGATTTGTATGCAGAGCCACACGGTCTCTGTGAAAAATCAAATAGGGCTCCTTACACATAAGGGCCTGAAGCTTGGAAATCCTTCGAGCAGAAGTAATAGCAACTAAAAACAGTGCTATCCAGGATAAATAGTGCAGCTCGCAACTTGCGGCCAGTTCAAAGGAAGGCAAAGTGAGTTTCTCAAGTATGAAGTTCAGATTCCACACAGGAACAGGATTTCTGACTGGGGGCTTCATGTGGAGGATATCCTTCAGGATAGTGCGGGAGACCTCCAACTGAACCAAGGTCTTGCTGTCTACGAAGTATGGTAGGCAAAAATGGCAGACAAGTGGACCTTCAATGAAGAGTAGCTGAGTCCCAGGTCTGAAAGATGCAAGAAGTACTCCATGACCTGAAGGACAGGGCATGAAAAGGGGTCCCAATCCTTAGAGGTTGCCCAGTAGGAAATCTCTTCCACTTCATAGCATTCATGGTTCTTGTGGATGGCTTTCTGGCCTCCACAAGAACCTAAGCGACCCTAAAAGAGACTCCAAAGTGTGCGACTGCTGCGTCAGAAGGTGCCACATGTGAAGGGACCTGAGTGAACCAGGGTACCTGCTCCTGGGACAGGAGGTCATGGCAGAGGGACCAGAGGCTCCACTGCCAGCTGCTGAAGCAGAGGAAACCAAATCTGGTGAGGCCAATATGGGGGCAATCAGAACCATATGGGCACCCTTCACCTGCAGTTTGAGCAGCACCCTCTGTAATAGCGGGAAGGGAGGGAAGGCATACAAGAGCCTCCCTGTCCAGCAAAGAGACAGCATGTCTCGCCAGAAAACACCAGGCCTGAAAATGAGCATGCAAAACCTGGGCAGTTTTGCGCTGTATAGGTAGGTGACCCCAAAGGTCGAAGATGTTGTTGACTACTGACTGCCTCAGTTCCCACTTGTGTGCCCTTGCCTGAGAGTGTCCACTAGGAATGCCCGGGACATGCACTGCCATGAGCTGAAGGTGTAGGACTGCCCAATTCCAAACATGCATCGCCTCTCTGCATAGGGGGTACAACCGCATGCCTACTTGTTTGTTTAGGTACCAGACCATACACATATTGTCCGACTGGACCAGCAGTGGGCCTGGAAGAAGGGGCTCAAAGGCCTGAAGGGCATACAACACGGCACGCATCTCCAGCACATTGATGTGCAAGGAGAGCTCCCGCTGAGACCAGGATCCCTGGCTCCTACGATCCCCCAAGTGAGCACCCAAGCCCTGAATGGAGGTATCCATTGTCATGGTCTGGCCCGGAGGGGGAGGCTGGAAGGGGACTCCCCAGCGGAGACTGTTTAGATCCTGCCACCAGAGGAGATCTTGGTGCATGGGGTTGGAGACCAGGACCCTGAGGTCCAGATTGTCTGAACTCTGGTTCCACTGCACTCCGAGCATCCACTGTGTGATCCACATATGGAGTCTAGCCAGAGGAACAGTGGGAAAACTGCTGCTGTAAGGCCCAGAAGGTGCAGAACAGATGGGGCTGTAGACCAGCGGCTGGAAGCCACCTGCTTGGCCTGCTTCTACAGCGTTTCTGCCCTGTCCAAGAGGAGAAAAGCTTGACCCTGGGCTGTGTGCATATCCAGAGCGCAGAGACAGTGTCCCTGTTGAAGTAGTGGCAGAAGACCCAGGGGAGTCCACATGCAGAATCTCTTGTACTCCACGTGCAGATTTATCGCGCTGAGGTCCAGTATGGGCCTAAGGTCCCCCGTCTTTTTGGGCACTAGGAAGAAGTGGGAGTAATACCCCCTTCCTGCTTGGCTCTGAGGAATGGGCTCTATGGATGACTTTTCCAGTACAGCCTCGATCTCTTTTCTGATGAGCAGGATGTGATCTTTTGGGTAATGAGTGCTCTGGAAGACTCTCTATGAATTACAATGTGTGGTCTTGAGCGATGAAGTAAAGGACGCACAAGTCTGCCATGATCGCCTCCCATCTGGGCAGATAACTGGTGAATCTGCCCCCTACCAGCTCCGAAGGGGGGGCGGTCTGTGAGTCAACAGGCGGACGGAGGGTTTGGGAGTGCCACCCCGGAAGCCATCTCGAGACTTGGCTGGGAAGGGGGGTGGAAGTAGCCGAGGGAGTCTGGCATTTGCCCTGATGCTTGACGGGCTGTTGTCATGCCTGGCTCCTTTGTTGGTGATGAAAAGGCTGCCTGGGTTTCGTATTAGTATGGTATAGCGATTGCACAGAGCAGAGGGCTTTCCCACTCTCTTGCAATTCAGTCAGTGTATCTTTAACGTCCCCTCCAAATAGAGCTGAGCCTCAGAAGGGGGCGTCCAGGATAGAGGCTTGGACATCCTGGGCGAATCCAGATATCCGCAGCCAGGAATGTCTGCGTAGACAGACAGCCATCGCAGTGCTCTGAGCGGAAGCATCTACAACATCATATGTCACTCTCAGGGTATGGCGGCAGGCAATCTCAACCATCCTAACAGTCTGCTCAATCTTGGCCTTGGCCTCAGAATCTGGCAAGGCCTCAAAGTCAGATCTGAGCTGGCCCAGAATAGCCTTCTGGTAACATACCATATGGGCTATGTAATTCAGGGCCCTCAGAGCCGAAGTGGAGGATGAGTAAACTTTACGTCCGAACTGGTTCAGCAGCCTCGACTTCTTATCTGGAGGGGAGGAACTCATATGCGTAGGTTTAGTAGAGCAGTTGTGAGCCGCATTAATGACCGAGTCAGCTTTTGTGTGGGTGTTGAGGTGGTCTTTGCCCTCCGGAGCATGGTATAGCCTGTCTGCCTTCTTAGCTACAGCTCTGACAGACGGTTGTTACCAAATGATAGTGGCTAGATCCTCGTGTGGCACCATCTAAAGGGGAAAATGGAGTGGTGACAGCTCTGGCAAGTCAAGGTGCTCCGCTGATCTCCGACATTGAGGGTCTTGATCCTTGGTCTTCCAACCGCTAGCCTCCTGGAATTTTCAGAGGATGTCAGTAAAGGAAGGGTCCTCTGGAGGAAACTTGGGTGTCTCCTTGGGTTTGGGGTCCTCCGGCGGAGGAGATTCAGAGCCCAAGACTGAGGAGGAAGACTTGGAGTCAGACGAAGGGCTTCTGTCTAGGGACAGAGATCTACAGCGGGGAACCTCCTTCTGGGGTTCGGCCGCCACACTCCTCTTGATCCCCCACTGCTGAAATGCCTAACATGAGGCTGGGAATGGATGGATGAGTCTCCACAGGAGAGGGAGAAAGCGAGGAGTGGGAGTCGGATGGGCCGGCATAGCGGCTGCGATCGGCTGACGGTGGTCCAACTCTGACACCAGCTAAACCTTGGCCCTGTTCCACCAGGACTGAAAAAAGGGCATTCAAACAACATGAAGTCTTGCTATATTATAGACATTAGCAGTTTGTTCCAGCTCTAGAACTGCCCCGGAGTGAAATGGTTAAAACCATTCCACAATAGAATTTTGGCACGAGAGCAGCTCTATCTGTGTCATTTCAAACTTGAACTGTCAGATTCTTTACTCCGCCTCAGTGAACAGTCGCTCCGGAGATTTCTCCTTCTGCTCGGTTCATTTCTCGGTTTAAAAAGTGTTTTCTCGGTTGGATTTAACCGAGAATAGTTTTATTTTAACCACAAAACCGTTCGGTTCAAGCTCTATCTGTGGTAACCGTAAGTAAATGAAGGTTTTATCTGTGTGGAACTTGTAAGTTATCGGTTCGGTTTTGAATCGATCAGTGGGTTTAAAACTCATTTAAAACTAAAAGTTACTATTTTAGAGTGCGGTTCCCGGTTCTTATCGGTTCTAAAAAACAGATTTATTACGTTTTTTTCCAATACCCGTGTCACGGTTAGGAACCGATAAGGGTGTCTTGCCTGGCACTGCCGTTAAAAGGGCAAGTTTTTGGTTAGGCTGGCATTATGTCTGAGAAACCCAAAAGAAAAACCGGGCCCACTGGGTTTCAACACTATGATGGTTGTGGGGAAGTCTTTGCCAAGGCTGACCCACACACCACATGTGTTTATTGTCTGGGGTTTGACCACCTCCAGTCAGACTGCCAGGTATGTAAGAATTTCCCTGCAGCCACCCTGGAAAAAGATTGGGCAGAGCTCAGGGGCGAGGAACAAAAAGTCCGCTGACCGGATGGCCAGCCGGTTCGGTGCAACCGAGCAGAGGGAGTGCCCTCTGACCAGGGCCAGACTTCCTCGGCAAAGAAAAGCTGGTTCTGAGGAACCAATTCCAGTAAAGAAAACAAGAAAATCACGAGGTCTGGAGTCAAAATTCCTTCTCCAACTGCTGCAGAGATAGCAAAGCCATACAAATTGTCCAGTCACTGTCTCAGGGTCCGTCCGAACCACCACTATCTGGTAAAAGGTCGGTTCGTCCGGTCCCAGTGGTTCAGGATTATGATATTGAGGAATTTTTATGAACCAGAGGAGGGAGGAGGATTATGAACAGTATGAATGTGGCTGGAAGGTCTGGGTGTGCCCATTGAACCGGACATCTCCCCAGACAGACCTTTAGAATCTCCCCCTATGCTGTCTGAGTCCCCATCTCATTTTATGTTTTATAAAAAAGTTGCTGAAACCCTCCAGCTTCCTTTAGAAGAGGCTGTGGATGAGCTAGAGGAGCCTGATTTTGTAGAAATGATGGATATTCCAGAGTCTAGGAGATTGTCTATTCCTTTACATAAGTCTTTTAGGAAACAAACAATTAAAATTTTAAAAGCTCCTAATTCTGTGCCTCCTGTAGATAAAAAGATGGACAGAAGGTATACATTGTCAGGCCCTGATACAGAATTCCTTTCTCAGCAATGCAGTCATGTTGGGGTAGTTCAGACTGCTGCCTGTGATAAAGCTAATATTCCTTGGCTTCACATCCTCCTGACAAGGATTCCAGGAAGATTGATGCCATGGCAAAAACAGTATATGGCAGCCTCTCTGGGACTCAGGCAAGCAAATTATATGGCTTATGTAGCTAGGTATCAGAAATCTAGATGGGATACTGTTATGCAATTGGCCAAGCAGGCCCATGGCCAGCTGGCTAGTGAACTAGAACAGGTGGCTGCTGATGGCATTGAAGCCTCTAAGGTTCAGTTTCATGCTGCTGTGGATGTTAATGATGTTTCCTCTAGGGTCATGGCCACATCTGTAGCTTTTAGTAGGCTGGCCTGGCTCAGGTGTACTAGTTTGTCACAGGATACCCAGACTAAGGCTATGGATTTTCCTGTGGTGGGAAATTCTCTGTTTGGAGAGCAGACAGAGAATTACATGAAGAAGATGGATGAATATAGGACTACTTACAAGAGTGCCCAGGCTAAGGAGCGGCAAGCCACTCCTCAAAGGCATGCCCCCAGGGGTAGGGGTAGGCCTTTTCACAGGCCTTTCTACCAGACTCAGGCCTCCTCTGCCTTTGCTCAGAGGGGCTTCTTCTGAGGCAGGGGCAGACGAGGGGTGGGCAGACCTGCTCCCACCCCCCAGCCTAAAGCTCCTGCGAAACAGGCACCCTGATGGGGTGCCCAGGGCCGATTCTCCTGTACCAGTGGGGGGCAGGCTGGCTTACTTCACTCAGAATTGGGCTTCTTTAACCTCAGACAAGTGGGTTCTGGAAGTAGTAAGCCAGGGTCTGGTTCTCAGCTTCAAAAAGTTTCCCAAGTTGAGAAGCAGACTTTTTCTACCTGCAAGTGCTTCAGAGACCCTCACTCTGGAAACAGAGGTCTCATCCCTGTTAGCTCTCAGAGCAGTAGAAAGGGTTCTTCCCCTGCATCAGGGCAGGGGTCTGTATTCCAGATACTTCCTTACCCCAAAAAAGACAGGAGAATGGCGGCCCATTTTAGATCTCAGATATCTGAACAAGCATCTTTTGAAACCAAAGTTCAAAATGGTAACTCTGGCAATGATTTTACCTTCCCTAAGGCCAGGGGACTGGCTAGCCTCCCTGGACCTCAAGGATGCCTATTTCCATGTCCTAATCAGAAGATCCCATCGAAAGTACCTCAGATTCGAACTGCCCTCAGGTCATTACCAGTTCAGAGCAATGCCCTTCGGCCTTACCTCTGCTCAAGGGTATTCACAAAGTGTCTAGCAGTGGCAGTGGCCCACTTAAGGAGGCAGAGGATTGCTGTTTTTCCCTATCTAGAGACTGGCTCATTGTAGGCCAGTCCCAGAACAGGTAAAATCTCACCTGCAGGTCACCCAGCAGCTTCTCACCTCCCTGGGTTTTCTGCTAAACCTACCAAAGTCGGTTCTGGAACCAGTCCAGGTACTCACCTTTATAGGGGCAGAATTGGACACAAAGCTAGCCAGAGCCTTTCTTCCCCCAGAAAGGGTAAGGAATTTAGTGGCTCTGGCCTCTTCCTTCACCTGCAGGTCTCGACCAGCAAGACACTTTCTGCAGCTCCTGGGGCACATGGCTGCATCCACAGCTGTTGTGCAGGAGCCAGATTTCAGATGAGAGACATTCAGTTTCACTTGAGAACCTTTTGGTCTCAGAGAAGAGACCCCCTTTCCAAGTTGGTCCCAGTGACTCGAACCTTGATCCTAGCTCTCCAGTGGTGGCAGGATCAGAGCAATTTAAGAGGGGGTCCCTTCATTTCCCTTCCACGACTTGACTCTCACTACAGATGCTTCCCTTCTGGGTTGGGGAGCCCATGGGCGACCTTTCCACTCAGGGAGTTTGGTTCCCCAGGAATCTCTGCTCCCACATCAATTTGCTGGAACTCAGAGCTGTCTTTTTAGCTCTTCAAGCTTTTTCTGCATCTGTCCACGACAAGGTGATACAAGTCAGAACAGACAACACCACAACAATGTGGTACATCAACAAACAGGGGCACTCGGTCTTCGGCCTTGTGCACCGAGGCAATGAAGTTGTGGTCTCTGGCCTATTCCTGAACACTTCCCTCATAGCAGTTCATCTTCCAGGGAAGGACAATGTCCTAGCGGATGCCCTCAGCAGGATTTCCCAGGGCCATCACAGATGGTCCCTGGATCCTCAAGTGCTGAGGATAGTTTTTGCCAGGTGGGGCATCCCTCAGATAATCTTTTGCAGCCCCAGACAATCACAAACTTCCTCTGTTCTGTTGCAGGCCTCCAGTGCTGGGCTCAGTTCCCTGGATGCCCTTCTTCTGGATTGGGAGGAAGTTCCTCTGCTTTCCCCCCTTTCCTCTCCTATTCAAAGTACTAGTCAAAATCAGATCTCAGCCTTGCAGGGTGATTCTGATTGCCCTGGATTGGGCCAGGCAGCCCTGGTACCCACTCCTTCTGTCTCTGACAGTCCATCTTCCCCTGTGCCTCCCCAGAATCACAATCTGTTGACTTGTGCCCAGGGAAGGGTTTGGTATCGGACCTCAAATCCCTCAACCTCAAGGCCTGGCTCTTGAGGGAGCATTGCCCAGTTAATGCAACCCCTTTTGAACCTCTGTCTTCTGTAGAGCTTAAGTACCTAACTTGGAAAACTGTTTTTCTAGTGGCTATCACTTCTGCCAGGCATAAGTGAATTGCAAGCCTTGTCAGTGGAGACTGACTTTATTTCTTTCCACAGGGATAAGGTAGTCCTTAGGACTAATAGGAAGTTTTGCCTAAGGTGGTTTCAGATTTCCATCTTAATCAATCTATCTCCTTCCAGTATTTTTCACTGATCACTCCTCTTCGGGTGAGAGGAGGTTGCACAACCTGGATGTTAAGAGCCTTAGTTATTATATAGAGCGTACCAAAGGTCTGAGTTGAATCCCTCAACTTTTCCTTACCTATGGTGAAGTTGGGAAAGGCAAACCTGCCACTAAGAGATCAATAGCCAGGTGGATTGTCTCTTGTATCCAATTTTGTTATCAGAAAGTGGGCAGAGCCCCAGTTTGAGGGCTCATTCTACCAGGGGTACAGCTGCATCTCTAGCTGCTGCCAGAGATATCCCTTTATTAGAGATTTGCCAGGCTGCTACTTGGAAAGCGGTACACACTTTTACAAGCATTACTCCCTGGATGTCCAGGCCAGGAGAGATGCTTCGGTTTGGCACAGCTGTTCTTCAGAGCCTATTCCTAAGTAGGTTCTGCCCTCCTCCATGGAGGTACTGCTGTGTATTCTGCTAATGTCTATAATATAGCAAGACTTCATGTTGTTTGAAGAAAAAATTACTCACCTTAGTAATGTTGTTTCTTCTAATGGAGTCTTGCTATATTATAGACCTCCCCCCCAACCTGCCCCTCTCAGAACCTCTACTTGGTGGGGTGCAGGCAACTTAGTGTGGGCACTACTTATGTCCTGTTAGCATTTTGTCCCCTTTGGGACTTTGGGTGTGTGTATGTGTACGTGTGTGTGTGTTTTATTATACTTATGTTCCATTTTCATATTATTAGAATGGTGTTAGTATTTCTGGTCCCCTGACTTGAGTCTTGGGTGTTGGGACCATCAATGGTTGTTATTATTTAGGTAGCCATTTGGCTAGTGTAGGTTACAGCTTCCACACAGACCTTAGTGAGTTTGGTTCATAAAGATCTGACAGTTCAAGTTTGAAATGACACAGATAGAGCTGCTCTCGTGCCAAAATTCTATTTTGGAATGGTTTTAACAATTTCACTCCGGGGCAGTTCTAGAGCTGGAACAAACTGCTAATGTCTATAATATAGCAAGACTCCATTAGAAGAAACAACATTACTAAGGTGAGTAATTTTTTCTTATAATCTACCTGCGGCTGAGGAGCAGGAGGAGGAAGCTGGTAGGCCGGTGGGTAACCCAGCGGCAGATAACCTGATGATGAGTACCCAGGCGTTTAGGAAACCCGGCGTGTAATAACCTGGTGGTTGATACCCCGACGATGGATATCCTGGTGTCGGGTACCCTGGTATATGGTAACCTGGCATGGGTAGCCTGGTGAAGGACCAAACGGCAGGGCCGAAGGGGCACCAGAGGGCCCAGGCTACAGAGGGATCGGCTGCAGTCTTGCGGGAAGAGGCAGCAACGGACACGTGGGAGGTTCCAGCGTCAGCCTGCCTGGGCCAACGGGCATGTCCAGGTTCTGGGGCAGAGAAGGCAGCCCAGACAGAGGTGGATTGACTGGAATGTCCCCTGGGGGACTCGGTATAGGGCCGGCCAGCACTGGCCAAATATTCAGGTCAGTGGGCAACGGCGCCTCCGTCTCCGGATTAGAGGGAGGTGATGGGGGGGTCCTGGAGGAAGATTCCTCCTGGGACAGCTGCGGCCGAAGCTGCAGCAGGCACTGGTCCAAAGGACATATGCCAGACTGCAAGCTGGGGTCTGACATGAGCACCGGGGCTGTGCAGTAGTCTGTAGAACTGGTGTCTGACTTACCAGCTGAACCACTCAGCTTAGACCCGGAGGGTGTAAAGGGCCTAAGACTGGTGGGAGCCTCTGAATCCCCAGAGGTCCCCACCTGAACCGTAACCAGCGCAGGCGGGGAACCAGTGCCTGTCCCAAAGAGGGAACAGGCTTGGTCTGAGGAGTGGTATCCTTGCTGAAGAAAGCTTGCTCAGCCTCAGTCAGCAGAGGAAGACACGGCCTGAAGGGAGACTGATCCCGGTCCCTGTGCTTCTTCTTGTCCTTTTTCTTCTGCTTGGAGACAGAAGATCCTCCTGGAGAGGAGGAAGAGCTCCACACCTGCTGCAGCTCCTCCATGGAAGTCAGTTTTTGCTTTAGAAGATGGGCATCCAAGGATTGTTGACGGCCATTTCCGTGTGGCCTGGCTGAACTTCTGGCAGGCCTCACAGTCCTCGGTGTTGTGGTCAGGCCCAAGGCACAGGAGACACAAAGTATGGCCGTCCTCCTTTGGTATCTGCTTGCCGTAGGCGCACTTGTTCTTAATGCGAGTCAGAAGGAGTTGAAGAAGACCTATCGTCTGACAAAGAAATGCAACATTTTTTGCAGAAAAAAAAAAAATCCAAAGTGTATACTTATCGAAAATGGCGGACGACTGTAGCAGTGTTTCACAAGGTCCGATGTACGGAGGTCAACAGTGGGAAAGAACTGGAGGACAGGTGTGGTCCCCTGCCAGACACTGCTAGTTAAGTTTTCTGTTTGGTTCTAGTGCCTGGTGGCTCAGTCCTAATGGTTATTGCCTACTGCAAGAGCCCTCTCGAATTACGATCTTCCCCCTCGATGGCAGCCAGGACTCCCCCTACCTCTCATCACTAATGCCAGCTGCTGTCTACCTCACAAAAGTCAATGCACACATTGGCTGTCATGAAAGGATAGTGAAAGTGCTAGCTGTCTCGTGTGTGTGTCTGTGTGTGTGTGTGTATGTATGTATGTATGTCTGTGTGTTTGTGTGTGGTGGGGTTGCTTTGCTGGTCCATGGGTGGGAGGCACTGGACTACAAGGGAGTGAAGTATGTTTGTAACGTTACCGATGTGCGATCGGGGACCACCACTTAAACTACCAGGGAATCAATAGAACTTTAAGAACAGGCAATCGAGGGTGGAGGACCACTAGACTACCAGGGACTGTTAGTAGCAATATAGATGGCTGTTCAGGTGGAGAGGCAGCATGCAACAGCCGTAAGATCAGGTTTGGGGAGGCATTATATAGCACAGCACTAAAAGCTATTTGATGCCTCCCCAAACATTTGGATATGCCACTGCACCTATATGCAAGTGCAGTCAACTGTTCTGCACTGGTGCACTGGCATCAAGTAGTGCAACTTGTAAACTGGTTAGTGCCTCATGAACTGTGCCCTTCAATAAGTTTGCTATGTTGCCAACAGCTGGTATAGAATGCTGTGGCACGGTCACTGATAGGCCTTCCTAGGTCCTGTCATCTGACCCCGGTACTCCTCAAGCTGCACTGGCTGTCGATGAGGTGACGTGTTATTGTCATTGTTCATTTGCTGGCCTATAAAGCCCTGCATGGAATGGGTCCTTACTACGTGGTTGAACTCCTGTTTCCCTTCTTGCCTGCTACCCCCTCTGCTTCTCTAACATGGGTCTCCTTTGCCTTAAATCTTCAGAAGACCTGGTGTTTTTGGTGGCAGACCTGGCTATTTAGTTAGAATGTCCTCCTGAGAGCCCTAAAGGAGGCCCCCTCAGTGGAGACATTTAAAAGGGCCTCAGCTTCCAACTGTTTAGAGTTACTTGACCATATCCCCAGTATTTCATTTATTTATTTTGACAAGTTTCACCAGAAAAGGCACACTGAGCTACAATAGCTCGTTTCCAGAGGTGTCCTGGGGAAGGGGGGTTACAATATTGCTCTGAATACAGAAATGGATACAATAAACATAGAACTAGGTCTGTACAAACAATATTAAGGCAACATAAGCATTTTGTGAGATAATCAGGCAGTACTTGCACAAATAAAGAAATGTACATATATACAACACATTAATATTATTACATTTCTTACATATTGATTTGCGCATGCATGTATTTGTGCTCTTTTACACAATCATGTAGTTAGGCACAAACCTAAAACAGGGAAATTATAACAATTTGGGAAAAGTGAGGAACTTTGTTAGAAAAGTACAAGGGGAGAAGGGGTCAGGTGCAGTTGCAGGAGGAGCAGATGTAGTGCCGAAGAAGATGGGATAATGAACGAGAGGATGAGGCAGAGTGGATCTCTAAGGAGAGTGAATTCCAGATGCTTGGAAAGTGATAGGAGAAGGCTGCTCTCCTTGCAGAAGAAGACAGGGAAGGGAGGGCAAAGGTACTAACAGGGGAGTTACGGAGTGAGTAGGAAGGGGTAGGAGGGATGGAGAGAAGGGAGTGTAGGTAAGGAGGCAGGGAGCCAAGCTAGAACTTGCTAATTTTGTGAGGCACTATGGGCAAGGCATCTGTCCATAAGAGAGGGGAAGGAAAAGCAAATGTTTTTTATCCCATGCCCAATCCCTGAGGGCTCTGGGCGCCTTACAGTAAAGTAGGGTCAATACAATGTAACATGCAATAAAAGTTAAAATGTTTAAATAGATAAAATACATCTCAGCATATCCAATTAATTTATAGGTTAATTCTGGTCAGTCTTCCTCATCGGGGAAAGCCAAACAAAAAAGATGGGCCCTTGGCCCCATTTTAAACTGCTCGACCGTTGGGGCCTCCCTCACAAAAGCTGGCAATGTGCTCCACAGGGTTGGCGCAGCGACACAAAGCATGGTCAGCGGATGTTTTCAGCCTGACCCTGGGAACATCAAGGGGGACCCCTGGTTGATGAACAGAGGGAATGGGCTAAGAAGACAGGTGTTCAGAGATCAGCCAGATAATCAGGGCCTAGCCCATATAGGGCATTATAGGTGAGCAAGCCCACCTTGAAGATGATCCTCCACTTGACAGGCAGCCAGTGCAGAGTCCGCAGGATCGGGGTCACGTGACAACACCTTGGCTGGTTGTCAGCAACCAAGCCGCAGCATTCTGCACTAGCTGCAGCCAATGGAGGGTCTCTCCAGTGATCCCCAAGTATAGAGCATTGCAGTAATCCAGCCTCGGAGGCACAAAGGCATGCACCAGTGACGGCAGGTCTTTGGTGGAACGTGGGGCTTAATCCTGGCGAGGTTCCTCAGGTGGAAAAAAAAACCTTTTGACCACAGATGACATCTGAGCTTCAAGTGTCAATCTGCTATCCAGAACAATGCCAAGATTCCGCACCCTAGGGGAGGCCATCAGTGGTGTGGAACCCAGAAATAATCCTGTACCCACACCAGAGGCACTCCCATCATGACCACGACCCAGTTCAATCACCAGTACCTCCATCTTGTCTGGGTTCAGTCACAGCCAGCTGGAGGACATCCAGTCCTTGATCTCGGACAGGCAGTTGTTGATCACTTCCATAGCATCATGTGTTCCCGGGGCAAAAGACAAATACAGCTGGGTATCATCTGCATAGCAATGAAACTCCACACTGTATTGTCTAATGAGCTCTCCCAGTGGCAGCATCTACACTGCAAATAACATTGCGACAAGCTCGAACCCTGAGGTTCTCCACATGACAGAGGCCTCGGGGAGGAGGAGAAATTCCCCATCACCACCCACTGCTCTCTGCCAGAGAGACAGTAGTCAAACCAGTTGATGACAGTACCGGTGAGTCCACAATACTCTCGAAGGAGATCAAGAAGCACAATGTGATCTACAGTGTCAAAAGCTGATGAGAGATTGAGGAGAACAAGAACTGACTTGTCTCCTCTATCTCTAGCCCTGAGGAGGTCATTATGCACGCTGACTAATGCCATTTCAGTGCTATATCTGGCCCTGAAACCAGACTGGAATGGCTCATAGATGTCAA
This sequence comes from Neoceratodus forsteri, assembly GCA_016271365.2. NCBI lineage: Eukaryota > Metazoa > Chordata > Ceratodontiformes > Ceratodontidae > Neoceratodus > Neoceratodus forsteri. The sequence continues at coordinate 1,520,956,872 of CM057452.1, forward strand.
TGGACACAAGGTGTTCCTTGGGTTATTGTGCCACTAGTTTCTCAACAACCTTGCACAAGAATGGCAGGTTGGAGATTGGGCGGTAATTCGCCAGGATGTCCGGGTCGAGAGATGGCTTTTTCAGGAGGGGTCTCACCAGAGCTTCTTTCAAGGCATCCAGAAAGATTCCCTCCAACATCAAACACCAGGCCAACGGTCCCGACACATCTCATCAAGAAACGAGTCGGGGCTGGGTCCAGTTCACAGTAAGTGTGCTTCAACTTTGAGTTCACCTCAGTGACCATGGCCACCTCCACCAGCTTAAACTCATCCCAGACAGATGAAGTGCCTCTGTTCCTTCCAAGCCGATCACCCCGAGACAAAGCTTGTGTCTAACTGATGGAACCCCACCTGGATGGAGGACATCCTGTTAGCAAAAAACAGAGCAAACTCCTCATACAACGTGGTTGAAAAAGTTTTTTCAGCTGCAGACAGGCAGGATGTAACAATCTGTCCACAATTCAAAAAAGCACAGATGGTCTGTTTTTTCCCTACTGCAATCTCCCTGGACAGCAACTCTGCCTTCTTATGGTTGATTGCCCCATGGTACTCATGGTAATGAGCAAGCAAGGCCAGTTTGTCCCCCTCTGAGCGGGTCTTCTGCCAGCAATGTTCCAACTTCCGACCCTTGATCTTTAGCTCCTTGAGATCCTCATCAAACCAAGGGTATCTCAAGTGAGAGGATCTGGATCTTATACGGACTGGTTTGATGTCGTCGACCGCTTCAGAGACCATCCGATTGTAGGTGGCCACTGCATCCCCCACACCAACCGCACATGCAGCGTCTACACTAGATAGATCAATTACCACCAGGAGTCCCTCTGGGGACAAACCCCTTAAAGGGTGGTAGCTAACCATCTCAACAGGAGAGAGACTTCCAGGGGGGGCCCAAACAAGAAACATGGGTTACTCACTTGTAACAGTAGTTCTAGGAGTGGTATATGTCATTCATCCACACGTTCTGGCCCTGTCCTTTCTCCTTTAAATCTTACTGGAAAGTTTTCAAGCTGGCTTCTCCCACCCTCCCAGGTGGTGTAACCCTCGGCTCTGCCCCATGATGTCAGATCTTGCCCGCTGGAAGCAGTGTTGTGCGCCGAAGCCAGGTGGGTCCGTGTGAATGAACATATACCACTCCTAGAACTACTGTTACAGGTGAGTAACCTGTGTTTCTAGGGATGTGGATATGTTGCTCTATCCACACGTTCTGGCAGACTCCTAGCAGTTTTCCGGGAGGAGGGAGGCAAGGCACACACCCCTATTTAGGAAACGGAGATTGGAGAACTGAGGCCCCAAAACCAGCATCCCGGCGAGACTCGAGGTCAGTGTCATAATGGTAAATGAAGGTGTGTGCTGACTTCCAGGTAGCAGCCCTGCAGATTCCTGGATAGGGACGTCCCTAGAAGCAGTCACCGACGCAGCGGTATGGCAGGTGGAATGAGCCCTTAGTGCTCCGGGAGGCTCCCTACCCGCCAACCTATAGCAAAAATCAATGCAGGATGTGATTCACCTGCCAATCGTCCACTTGGCTACAGGTCTGCCGGGTGCGGCTTCAGTGTAGATGACAAACAGCTGGCGAACCCCTCCTCGAACTTCAGCCATGCGCTCTTTGTAGTAAGCGAGCGCTTGCCTCAGGTCCAAAGTATGGAGCTTGTGTTCGGCCTCCAAGGTGTGATTTGGGAAGAACACCATAAGAGTCATCACCTGGTTCATGTGAATCTCCGACACAACTTTTGGGAGGAACTTTGGGTTGAGGCACAGGACAACCTTGTCCCTGTGGAAGACCAGGTAAGGAGACACCACCGAAAGCACCTGGAGCTCACTGATCCTTCTGGCTGACATGATAGCTACCAAGAAGATGGTCTTCCACAACAGGTGAGACATCTCACACTTGTGCATTGGTTTGAATGGCTTGCCCACGAGCTTTTCCAAAACCAGCAACAAGTCCCATGGTGGTGGTCGTTCATGCACCGGAGGGAAAATGTGGTCAAGGCCTTTGAAAAAGCACCAGACCACCTTCTCCTGCAACACTGACTGCTGACTGGCCTGCGCCCGGTAAGCAGAGATGGCTGCCAGGTGCACCTTAAAGGTCATTGACTGAAGTCCCCCTTTGGAGAGAGACCACAGGTAGTCCAAAATGCTAGCCACTGGACAAGTTGAAGGTTCCAGCCCCTTTCACTGACCTCAAATGGAGAATCTCTTCCATTTGAAGGCATAGCATTTTCTGGTCAATTCTTTTCTAGATGCCTCCACCATGGTGAGGACATCTTCGGAGAAACCCAAAGCCTGTAACTCTAGCCACTCAGTACCCAGGCTGTCAGGTATAGGGATTGAAGGTCCGGGTGGAGTACCTTCCCGAGCATAGAGGAAGATGCCATGGGAGCCTGTTGCTGATGCGATTGGGTATCAAACTGGCATGGCCAGTCCAGAGCCACCAAGATCACCTGTGTCTTGTCACTCCTGACCTTAAGTAGCATCTTGTGGATCAAGGGAAGTGGAGGGAAGGCACAGAAGAGGCTTGGGGTCCACGGCCTCGAGAAGGCATCTCCCTGCTGAGGAGGGCGGACACAGAACAGCCTCAGCTTTGCGTTCTTCCTGGAGGCGAACAGGTCCACCTGAGGAGTGCTCCACTGGGAGAACAAGCTGTGAACTACCTCCTGATGGAGAGACCACTTGTGAGATGCCTCGCCTACCCGGCTGAAGGCTTCCACCAGCTGACTGGAGGCTACTGCCAGATGGATGACTAGGAGATCTGCCTCCAGGATGTGCACAAGGCTCCATATGTGGAGAGCTTCCTTGCACAAAGGCAGGGAGTGTGTCCCGCCCTGCTTGTTGAGGTAGTACATGGTCATGGTGTTGTCTGTCTGGACTTGGACCACTTGACCCCGAACATACGGAGCGAATGCAGTCAGCAGCAGTCTTAACTGCTCAGAGCTTCAGCAAGTTGATGTGGCATCAGGACTCCTCGGGGGTCCAGAGCCCGTAGACTCTCTATTCTCCCAGATGGGCACCCCAGCCCATGAGAGAGGCATCAGTCATCAGGATGACCATCGGCTCAGGGTGGAAAAACGGGATTCCTTCCTGCAGATGTTCTGGGTCTAGCCACCACTGGAGGATGTCCCACATCTTCTGGGTCACAGTGACAAGCTGGTCGAAGTGACCCTTGCACTGAGACCACTGGCTGGCCAGCTCCCATTGCAGGAAGCGCATATGCCAATGGGCCATCGGACCATGCTGGTACAGGCTGCCATGTGACCCAGAAGGTGTTGGAAGTCCCGGGCAGAGCGCAAGTGCCCAACCAGTAATGACTGGGCAAAGGAGGAGAGAACCTCCATCCTGTCCGCTGGAAGCCAGGCTCTGGCTCTGCAAGAGTCGAGCTCTGCCCCGATGAAGCTGATCATCTGCGAGGGCATGAGTTCTGACTTGGCCTCGTTGACCAGGAGGCCAAGGTCGACACAGGTCTGGAGGGCCAGGACCCTGGACTGCTCCACCTCCTGCCTGGGGGGACCTGCAATCAGCCAGTCATCCAGATAGGGGTACACCCGAACCCCTCGGCACCTCAGGTAAGCTGCCATCACTGCTATGCATTTGGTGAAGTCCCTGGGGGCAGAGGAGAGGCCAAATGGCATGGCCTGGAACTCATAGAGGGTTCCCTCGGCTCAGAAGTGGAGGAACCTTCAGTGGGACGGATGGATCGGGATGTGAAAGAACGCATCCTGGAGATCCAGAGAGCAAAACCACATGTCTTGCTTGAGAGATGGTATGAACTGGGACAGAGTTACCATCCTGAAGGTGGGACCTGAGGAATTTGTTCAGGTCATGCAGTTCTAGAATGGGGAGCCAACCCCCGTCCATTTTGGCACCAGGAAGTACCTGGAGACAAACCCTGGGTGTTCCAGATGATCTGCTACCCTGATCATGACCTCCTTGCGGAGGAGCTGGGTTGTGTCATCTTGAAGAGCCGACCTAGTGTCTATGGATACCAAGTCCTCCCATGGGGCACAGGCTCAGCTTGGAGGGTACTACTCGAATTCCAGAGGCAAGCCCTGACAGACCACCTCCAGAACCCACCTGTCCATGGTGACAGTGGACCAGGCAGAAAGAAAGTGGCAGAGCCGGCCCCCACAGAAGGACCCAGGGGAGGTGTGATGGGCATGAGGGTGGCACCCCCCCATCCCGTCACTGAGCAGGCGAGGAGGAGGAGGAGGACCCAGCTGAGGAGCCACTGGGTCCCTTCCCTCCAGGTCTATGGACCACCGAGGCCACTGACTTGGGCCGGGGTCGCCAGGACAGAGCCTGTTGGCCAGAATGATGCTGGACTGATTTTGCTGCATGAGTGGAGGCTCGAAAGGGCTTACACTTCTGCTGCTTGGAGCCCTTGGGATCCCTCTGGGCGGATGTAACAGAGTCCAAGGTGGCACTGGACTTCTCGATACGCTGGAGGTGACCCTCCACACCGGGTCCAAACAGGTCAGTGCCTAAGAATGGAACTTCCGCCAGCTTGTGCAGAGTGTCTGTCATGAAGGTCGAGATCTGCAGTCAAGCCCTATGGCGTAAGGCAACTACAGCTGCCACCGAGCGGGCACAGGAATCTCCGATATCCAGAGCTGTCTGGAGTTTCTGTTGGCCACAGCCTGGCCCTAGTTATGGACCTACTTGACCATGGTCTGAAGGGCCACAGGAAGGTGAGGAACCACCTCATCCAGGGTGCCCAAGAGGGCATGGGAGAAGTGTGCCATCAAGATGGCCAAGCTCACATGGTAGCATAGACCTTTTTAGCCGAGTAGTCCAATTTCTTGGACTTCTTATCCGGCGGTCTGCGCTGAAACATGGACTTGGCAACCGACCCCTCAGCTGAGGGGTGCTCCATGAACCCCGAGAGGGTACCGGTGGGCACCACATGTTTGCGGGCCATCCGGGCTGAGGGCGCAGGGCAGGAGGCAGGGCACTGCCAAAGTTCCAGGGCGGGGCCGACAATGGCCTCGGCCACTGGGACAGCCTCCCTCAGAGAATCCCCTTTATCCAGAATCTCTGTGAGGTAATCTCGAGCCCGCTTCTGGACAGGCATCAGTTTCATCCCCGTAGACTCGGAGATGAGACGGGGATGCCCATGAAGGAAGTGGACCCGTCCTCCATCGAGAGATCCCCCACTGACTCCATGTCAACCAGACGGGAGTGCAGAGAGGAATCCTCAGACTCAGAGGAGTCCGCATAGAGCGGCCAACCACCAGAGTCACTCTCGACCCGCCGTAGACATCCAAGACCCCTCAGTCAGATCCCTGGTCGGGCAGCTGCTTTTCACGGCATCTCCACTACAATAGGTGGAGAGGCCAGCTCCGGCCAAACCGAGATGGCCTAATCGACCCCACTGGTGGAGGAATGGTGTCAACCGGCACCGCCGGAGGCATCTGTGTCGGCTTCGAACTGGCCAACACCAACTGTTGCCACATGAGGTCTTTGTAACCTCGACGCAACTTGCGCCAAAGCCTCTCCTCACCCAAGGAGGACGAAGATGAAGAATAGCTGCAGCGTTGCTTCCCATGGCATTGAGTGGGACTGCCGATGTTGGCAGGATCTGCTCAACCCACTGGATGAGGAAGACCTAGACCTCGGGCACCATAGGTGCCGATGGGGGACCTCAGAGGGAGCTGGGGAGGGCTGCGGCTCCTCCTGGTCTGGGTCAGTGACCGGAGGGTCTGGCTCAGCGAGCTGAGTCACCCCTTTGGTGGTCACTGGCAGGACAGGAATCCTGAACAAGGAGTTGTTGGCCTCTTCTCACAACAACCAATTGAGAAAAATTTTGGCTGGCGTCTCGACCAACTGGCTCGATTTGGTCTCTGTGAAGCCAGCAGCCAAGGCCATGGTTTCAATCATGGTCACAACCTGTGATTCGTGAGACCAAGAACGTTCTTGGTCCCAAGAACGTTGATGGTGAGTCTTCTCCTTTTCTTTCTTGGACTCTTCTTGTGAGCGCGGGAACTGTGCAAACCCGAAGGGCCCTGTCCCTTGGTAGGGAGAGACTGGCACAGCTCCTTGAAGGAGCTTGAATAAGTGGAGCCCAATTTGAGCGGAACAAAGGCGGATGTCATTTTTCCAGGTGGCCCAACTTCAGGTGGGCGTGGCAGTCCTCGCTGACTGACACGTGAAACGACCGGCAAACATCGCAGGCCTGGGTATCATGCTTGTGGCCCAGACAGTAGATGCACGTGGCATGGGGAGGCGCGGTATGCAGCATCTTCTGCAAGCATGGGCACCGGCAAAATCCGGGCGAGGACTCTTCCTCCATTGCGGTCGTGATCGATGATTGAACTGAAGACTAAACTCTACAGAGTTTAAAGTTTTGGAAGTAAATCCGAAGATTTTAGTGCTAGAGCCTACTCAACGTGAGAGCAATAAAGAGGGAACCTGCTTCTTCCAGCGGAAAGGAAGATCTGGCGTCATGGAGTGGAGCCAAGGGTTATACCACACGGGCAGGTGGGAGGAGCCAACTTGAAGACTTTCTGGCAAGATTTAAAGGGGAAAGAACACTGCCAGAACGTGTGGATAGAACAACATATCCATGCCCCTAGAACTTCAGAGTACAACGATCAGACCAAATGACCTGATAAGTCTTGAAGTTGGCGACTTCAAGCCCCAGTGAGAAGACCAGGTCAAGCATGTGGCCGTGGTGATGGGTCACAGAAGTAATGACTTCTATCAGGCCCAGTGATGACATCAGCTTAAGGAGGTCATAACCAAATTGCAAAGATTCGTCTTTGAACCAGGCATTGAAGTCCCCCAGAATTAAACATCTCATGGACTTCCAACACCTCGTCGACGATGAAGTCCGCATCCTCCTGCAGAAAATCTCCCCTGACCCCGGAGGGCAGTAAATGAGGAGAATCCTTCAGTCTACACCTAGACCGCCACACATTCAAAAGACCTGGCCGATCCCACTGGGTGCACCGTGAAGCCCAACTCAGATCTAAAACAGATGGCCACACCCCCACCTCTGCGTTGCCTCCTCAGGCAGTGCACTACGGTGAACCCAGAGGGGACAGCTGCCTCCAATACTGGCGTGGCATCGTCACCCAGCCAGGTCTCCATAGAGGTCACAGTGGTGAGTATGTGGTGGACAGGCAAAAGCAAAGCAGCAGAAGGAGTTGAAAAGAGTGTCTAGCCTGGTAAGGGTGGATTTGGAGGCAATACTATAGACTATGTCTCCAAAGTCAAAGACAGGGAGGATCATCTTCTGGACAATCTCTCAGTGGGGGAAGGCAGCTGCAGTGTCTATACAGAGTGCTCAGTTTGGGAAGCAGCTTTTTGTGGATAGCGTCCACAACACCAGCAAAGGTGAGGCTCCAGCTGAGCCAGAGCCTGAGGTATTTGACAGTAGCGACATCTTCTAGTGTGGAACCATCGAGAATATGGAAGGTGGGAAAGGCACTTAGCCTAGCCACCTTTTACCTGGTGCCAAATGTCATCGAGACTGTCTTTTTGGCATTCTGAGGCAGCTTATTTGCTTGAAACCAGTACTGGACATTGTTAAAATCTTGTTGGAGGCTGACTGCCAGATCTGAGGCGGAAGTATCATAGGCATAAAAAGCAGTATCATCTGCCTACATGTGGACGTTTTCAGTTGAACAGGCAGCCGGTAGGTCACTGAAGAATATTAAGATGAGTAGCGGTCCTAGTACTGAACCTGGAGGGATGCCTGTATTTATGTGGATGGGAGGAGATGGAGTTATCAATCTTGACTGCCTGGGACCTACCCATGAGATAGGAATGGAACCAACGAGTGGCGGTCTCAGAGAGACCAGCCACTTCCAGCTTATTGAGAAGAAGGGAGTGGGCAACAGTGTCAAAAGCTTTGGCCAGGTTGACAACGATGGCAGAGGTGTTGCAACCCTGATCCATGCCAGAGAGAATGGCATCTGGAGGTCAGAGAAGGGAGGTTGTGGTGGAGTGGGCCTTATGGAAGCCAGACTGGAAGGGGGTGAAGAAGGAGGAAGAATCAAGGAATGCAGACAGTTGAGCCAGAGCCAAGTGCTTTTGGAGTTTATTTATTTTTCTATTTAAGTCTTTGGTAACCGGGTAAGACCCACTAGGCACAAATGCCTGTTTTCAGGGGTGACCTGGGAGCACTGGGGGGTTAATTGACTTGCTCAGAGTCACACAGTATGCAAATGGAGGTCGTGGGTCTCAAACCCAAGTGTGCTGGATGTACCAAGCTCATTGACAGCTCGTTACCCTAACCTCTAGGCTATACTGCCAGCCCCAAGGATAGGGAGCAGAGATATCAGGCGAAAACTGTCAGGGTTAGAGGAATCGCCGCCCTTGGGAAGAAGGATGACAGTGGCTAGCTTCCAGACATCAGGAACCGTGGCAAGTATGAAGGAGTGGTTCAGCAGAGCAGAGAAAGGGAGAGCTACAGTGTGGGCCAAAAGGTGCAGGAGCTTAGGGTCCAGCCCATCCATACTTTTGCCCTTATGAGGGTTACGGGCAAGAAGAGCTTGCAGGGTATCCATGGGGAAACTGTCTAGAAGCAAAAACATGGTGAAGAGGAATTAGGTGCAGAAGAGGCTGATGGAGGAGGAGGTGAAGGGATGCTAGGAGGGTGGAAGCGCAGGTGGTAAAGACAATGTTAAATTCAGTGGCTACAATGCAGGGGGGCTGAGATGGATGCCACGTACCTTTAGGACTGGGGGAGAGGACTGGATGGGGGAAGGGGGAGAAAATGGCATGGACCACCTTGCAGAATTTAGAGGGGTTGTTGCAGTTTTCTTGGAAGGTGGAGGTGAAGTATTCTTGCTCTGTTTCGATCTGCAGTTGATTGTTAAAGTTGAACTGAATGTTGTTACTCTACGATGCCCAGGGCCTCTGGAGAAGGGTGCCACATTAAATAAAATATACTACAGTACTACATTTAGCAAGTCGCCTGCTTTTGGAGCGCTAATCACTGTTAGCAAGGAGCTAACCCATTTAGCGCGCCCTAAATGGTTTCCAGTATCCTGTCCCATATGTTGTTGGTTTTTTTGTGCGTGTGCACTGAAACATGAATTCTTACTTTGACATTTGCTGTTTAGATAGCTGTACCATGATGCACCCAATATCAACTGGCTGTAACAAAAAGTGGGTTAATAACTGAAGAGAGAAAATATTACTGTGGAGTGTAAATTCCTGAAAATATTCAAGGGACCAGACTCTGTAGAAGAATAAATGCCATTTTAACAACCCCAAAGAGACTAAATTCAATGCGCTGTAAGCAGTTCAGTTTATTCTCACAACAGATTACATTTATGTGTAAAAGTAGTGAACAGCAAAAGAAACCAACATCTGATGTAGCTCTGCTGCATATTACAACATAGAGATCTTAAGATTTTTTTTTTTTTTTTTTTGGCTTTACCTGTAACAGCAGCTTTATGGCAATATCCAAAGATAAAAGTCAAGATATTTGACTGGCAACACAGCACAGACTTCAGCTAAAGTAAAAGTGGATGCCCTTCACGTTCATCACAGAGCTATGGAAATTATTAAATGCCAAAGCTGCTTTTACTTATTGGCTATGAAAACAGCCCCTGTAAATGGCTGTGTGTGATTCACTCAATTTCCAAGCCCTCGGCTCATGTCGTTACATTTTGCCCAGGCAGCACTGGTTTCAAACTTCATTTTGTCGTGAGCAGCACATATCTGTACATACGCTGTCAAAATTGTCAGTACGTTTGTTTACAAACCTATAACTACAAACTTTAAAGGTGATCTGCGAAGTTCATTTATATAGCAAATCCCCTGCAATCCTGCCAAGGCATCCATATAATTCTCATAATTTTCTGTACGCTTGTTAATAAGATATTGCAGTTTGTAGAGTTTTGGCAAATGTGAAAGTGGAGCAGCCACACAATCGAGCTTGATGCAGGATTCTGGATAATCTCCTACTTTTAGTAACGTGGCTCCCACCATATACTTGTAGTATAGTCCCTGGGGAGCAGGAATTTCTTCTGTGTCTTTCTTGCATTTGCAGGTACTTTGGCTTTTAAAAGTATATAGACAGACCGTTAGTTGTAAAGCCTGTCTGTCTATATACTTATTTTTTTAAACACAGAGAAGTACCCACAGATGCAATAAAAACAAATAAGAAATACCTGCGCCCCACAGACTATACTACAAGTATGGTGGGATCTACGTCACCAAAACTAGGAGATTACCTAGAATCCTCGCGTGCTGCTCAATCGGGGAGCCACTCCTCTTCCACCTTTGCCAGAACTCTGTAAAACATGATATCTCATTAACAAGTGGGCAGAAAATTATGAAAATTATTATATAGACCGCCCAGCAGGCAAAGTAAGTTACACTGAAGGAATGCACTATATAAATTGCTTTGCAGGTCACCTTTAAATTCATGTTTTGCAATGTTACTGCTAGCAGTGAATGATATTTTCAGCAAAAGACTTAAGTAATCACCACTGTATTACAGATGCTGACGACAAACCCCTTTTTTATAATGGGAGAAAAAAGTCCCATCATGCATCTATCTCTCCCTGCTAAATTAGGTACAAAATAACGTTTACATCTTTACAGGAAAGATTTTTCAACAGATTACACGACTGAAATTAAATTTCTGCATTATAATTTCTAAACAGTTGTGGTCTAAACAGTAAATGCATATACATAATATAACTGTAACTAACAGTATGACAAACAAAATGACATCTCCTTTGATTTATTGCCCAATGTTACAACCCAACAAATAAATTAACTTTGCCCATGTAGTCTTCCACTTTTCGGCTCAGTCCCATAAACGTGGCTACTAATTATTCCCAACTGCCTTTTAATCAGGCCGCAGTATGTTTAGACTAACTTAGCTAGTACTGTTTACATGTATGATAGAACCTGTAAAGGAAATACATCAACGTAAGTGTTTTGAATACTTCAATACAAAATAGAATAAATAATTTTTAAGTGTATTTTCAGATTAATTAAAAAAAAATGTCAAGACATGCAAGGCATAGTGACATGGCTATCTTCTTTAAGACCCACTAGAATGCATAGGTATCCGCAGTCTTGCTACAACTAGTTTATCTAATAAATACACTGTTTAAAACATTGGCATTACGACACAAAACATCCAACAACTACGCTTTGGCCATGGCAGAAACAAAATGGCAACAACAGACTTAAAAATGAAATTCTGACATGAACAATCTGAAAAACGCTTTCCCGTCCAACTATATAACAATGTTATTGTACTTGCCCTCCCCCACCCCTTCCTGAAATTGCATATATAAAATCTCCATGTCAATTTCCGTGTTCAGATATTGGCAAAATTCTCTGACTCCAAATAAAAGCTTCAGGAAACAGCAGGCCTCATCCCCAATCTAGAAACTGCAGGACTTAAGAGATAATTTTGCTCTGGGGAGTCCGATGACATCCGTATTTTTGTTTGAAGTACAAGACTTGGAATGTGACGACAGTCCTGCTCTATTTGCAGAAACTACTGACATTATATTAACATTTACTAATGACTGCAGTGACCACCACTCATTTTCCAAAGCAGCATCTACTGCAGTACTGAATTAAGATGGCAAAGTAAACACAGTAATCGTCAGATTTGCTAAAGGCTTGATGCAGAGAACGTACATGTTCCTTCAAGTGGCATGTCCAGTACAGCTGCTAGAAAACTTATAAAAGCTTTTTTTTTTTGTTTAAATAAAGCACTGTACCATACTTGGGGTTATGGAAAACTTCACAACTGAGTGAAGTGAGGCCAAGGGTTCAAACTCAAACTATCCTGTACATTTCAGAAGGTTCATACAGGCCAGTCATTATACAAATCATGTCATGTCCCTGAGGTGAAATGTACTGCACCACACTTGAGCAAAACCACAGTTTTGGCTTCTGACACTTTGCATTCTATCACTGGATCTTTCCCGGTCGCCATGACATCAGTTGACCAGTTCCACTGGTCACTGCATATTTGAAAGACTACCTGCCAAGTCTTAATTGCAATGTATTCACTGTATACTATTTCTAAAGGGCAGTCAAATAACTGTAACCGGTTGTGAAAGAAAAAGAGTACCAAAATATTAGGCAGCACATGGTTAACAAATGTGACGTAGTACATCAATCTATAGGAAGAGTGTCTAAAATTGATATGCATTAGCACTGTGTAGCCAAAAAGGCATGTTCATCCTGGCAGTTTTCTTTGCTGAGTATATTTCTCTTTTAATGGTCAGGAAAACGTATGATACATAGATTAACATTTAAAATTAAAATATTTCAATAAGAAGAGAGTGAACAAAACACAGGCTGAGGTGGCATACAAGTCGGATAGGTGAGCGTGAAACAAGTGATTACACTGACCAAAATGACAGCTATTGTGAATACAAGTGCGGCAGCACTTACATATTCTTAACATGTACTGTACCCACTACCTACTAGTGTTAGTGATGGGAAGAAAAGTGCTCTAGCAGAGGTGTACAATTTAGGTTCTGTATGTCAAATCCGACTCAAGCAAACTGTGAAACTATTATAAGAAGCATCAATCAGTCCAAGGATTTCGGCACTAGATCATGAAGAATGAGGGCTGCTGCCTTTTGGCTTTAGTGACTTGTAATGTTCAGGTTATCTTCAATCCAAAGTGAAACCTTCCGCCACTCAAGAATGTAACTCAGACTGCAATACAATCAAATAAAAATATTCATGCTTCTTTTCATATCACATCATTGTGGCAAGAATAAGAGAACATGCTCTTCACAGTTTCTGATAAATTTCAAAGCTCTAACAACGGTGGCTGCTGCAAATAAACGGAAGTCTGGACATCAACTGGTTTCCTGCAGTGTAGCTGTTACATCCTTGGTAATATATTACACGTCAGTGTCCCATATTCTGTGGCGGCTGCAGTTTATGGTACTTCAGGTACAGGCCGTTTCTGTTTCAGAGTGTCAATGAGGGACAAGACTCCTCGTTTCACGCTGGTTGTCACTCGCCTTGTTACAGAGTCTGTTGGAGGAGTAGAAGGTCGTACTTTTTGTGGAGGAGGTCTGGCAACCAAGCACTTCTGATACCGCAGCTGTAACAAAATAAAACATTTCTTGTAACCCTTCCACAGTTCTTTCACATTGAATAATGGCACAATCCTTCTATTTTATTTAAGTTGGAGACAGTTAAAACCACAACATCAATATATAGAATGTTTAGTTAAAGTATGTGGAACCATACAGGAAGATCTGGGACCCATACACAGTTGTAAGGACTGCTGCTAGGTTGTTGCAATAACCACATAACATCAGTCCCTTACGTGCAACTCCACGATACAGCACAACAGGGTTGTAAGCCCCTTCTTGTACAGTAGCTGATTGAGACCATGCAGGGAAAGGTGCAGGGATTGCCTTACAGAGTTTTGCGATATCCCCCGCCTGTAGTACTATAGGCAGAGGTGGCATAGCTGTCTTAACCCTGCGACCCATCACTGAGGAGCCAATGAGGGCAGAGATCATTGTGGGATGGACTTTGGATAAGAGCACTGCCTCTGGACAAGGAGGCGGGTCCAATGAACACCGTGGACTTTAGCTGTGTTGGGGAGTGGAAGGAAATCACCAAATAAGAGGACAGGAGCCAAATTCTTAATAACAGCAGCCCTGAAGTGAGCCTAAAGGTGACGGGTGGTTGGGTTGGGTGACATGTTTAGTGGTAATGCCAGTATCCACACTAACCAACCATGTGACTGGTGCTATGCAAGGAGCAACAGCCTGAAGATCAATGCAGGAGTGTTTAGGTTTCATGTTACGAAAAGCTTTTCACCAGTATAGTGGTAAAGCTGTGAAATAGCTTACCTAAGGAGATATAGTGCATGCTAAAAATGTTGAGACCTTTAAGAAGCTCTTGGACATGCATCTGAGGAGGAGGAGTTATTAGATATGCCCCGTTGCTAGTGGGGAATCGGACCTAATGAATTCTCCCCCTTCTGTGTCTAATATTGTACTGTGCCATGCCCAGACATTGCTGTTGCAAGCTAACATGTTAGTGGGTGCCAATGTCTGTGCAAGTGATTTGCGTTACAAATCAGTCGCTGGGAAGATTCCTCCTGTGGTGACTATTGTAGCCCTTTGTTTATGACAGTTTTTGGTGGCAGTGTAACAGAGTACCTAGCTGCACAATTAACAGTGTGCTGCCAGCAACTGCCACTGAGAGTCAGGTTGCAGATTCCTTTTGTCCAGAATACATAGTGCCAACCCAAGATTTAATCCAGAAAGCAAAAATAACTATATATAAAACATCTCTGTTGTTCTTCAAATGCATATGTAAAGGTTCCATTTCATACTAAACATCCACTAAATGCATCTTCATCAGCACACAGTGGTACCAGTCAGGGGTTAAGATTCATAAGAGTGTCCTGAAATCTGACGGTGGTACGGCTTTTGGGGGCTTATAAGTGAATTGGTCAGTTCCTGTGGAGGAGGACACAAGAAGGGTACAGCCGCAGCAACCCTGTTTGTCAGCATGGGAGATGGGTTATCATCGCAGTTTGTAACACATTATTCTGTCTCCTCCTCTCATTCCAATGCCAAATCTCCCCACCCCCAAACTTAATCTCACTGCTGTAAAATACTACTGTTATACAGTACTCGCTGTAGGGCAGGGGTTCCAGCACAAACCCTCCCTCCTCCTTAAACGGTCATCGTTGCCTGATGAATGAGAACACATTCTCATTCATTCAGCCTACAGTGCCCAGCAGGCGGGGGTGGGATTTGTCCCAGTTGCCTGCCCTACAGCAAACTTATTAGTATTTGACTGTGATGGGATTGACTGTTGTTTTTTGGGGGAGCGGGATTTGGCATTGCAGTAGGGGGACCGGGTAAGAAGAAAAAAATTACCTACCATAGTAATATTGTGTCTTCCAAGGGATCCTTCATTATGCTTAACATATGCAACGAGCCCAACAGGTGAAGCTGCCCCGAAGTGCGTGGAATGGAATTTAGGATGCTATTCAAACCTCTGCCCTCTAGGTGGTGTTGCGTTCTGCAGCCTAACGTCAGATCCTGCTAAGCCAGTCAAATACTAGTTCCCAATTTTACTAACCTATCCTAAGCTATATCAAATAACGAAGAGCTGAAAAGGATGGTAAAAGAGATGGCCAAGCAGGCCATGCTATGGCAGACTAAAAGAGCCACCTAAAAAAATTAGTAATTATGAATGAACAACAAGTAATGCTCAAGCAATAAACACTGAAAAAAAAACTGACTGATGTTGAACCTTTTCCCTGTTCTGGAAGGAGAGGTAGGGTGGGAGATTAAAGCATAATGAGGGATCCCCTGGAAGAAACGTTATTACTATGGTAAGTAATTTTTCTCACCCCGGGGGTCATTTAGCATCAGTAACAGTGTGCCGCAAGCTGACTAGGTTGAACTGCCTCAGAGGTGGAGACTATGATAATGAAATAAGTGAATTAGCCAATCAGGAGAGAGTTGGAGGGTGTGCTGAGAAGAGCCTGCCTAGAGGGCACCAGAACTTGTTCTCCGACTGACTGAGAAACACTGCCTCGGAGGTGTTCTCTCTCTTCTTGAGAAAACCACTTTTTTGGCTCTAAAACTTTACTTTTGTGCTGAGACCGTGAGTAACTTGTTCTTTTTTCATTGTAAGAATTGGTTTTTAGTAGTTCCCAGGAACCACGTTTTCCCCTTCTTTCAACGGTTCCCTTTTCTGAGGTAAAACTTTACCACGCTTAATAGTTTTCAATGGTTCTTAAGCTTATTTTAATAGCGGTTCCCTTATTTTACAGAGATCCGCTATTTTCTTACTTTTTCCTCACGTTTTTAATGTTTTAAATCGCGGTTCTTTATCGCGAGGGAACTGACCGTTTTTGCAATACTTCCCTATTGGAAACCGTTACATTCAGCGTTTCTGACAAATTTTGCATGTCAGAAAAGCCTTAAAAAACAGAATTGGACCCACAGGTTTTAAAAATTGTGTAAAGTGCTACAGAATTGTGGCCAAAGCTGATACTCACAACCTGTGTTTGCAGTGCTTAGGTCCAGCTCATTACTGTTCACTTTGCTCTAAATTTTGTTCAAAAACTCTTAGAAACAGAGTAAAAAGGTTAAGAATGATGACTGCTAAGGCTACCGATGAGGGGCCTTCTAAGACTAAGCATGGTGCTGATGAAGTACTATCTAAAGAAAAAAATGGAAACAAAGGTGCTGATGAAGTGTCTACCAAGTCTAAGCCTTCCAAGCACACTGATGAAGTGCCAACTACTAAAAGAAAAAAAAAAGACCAGGTCACTGATGAAATGCCTGCCAAGAAGCCTTACAAAGAGAAACATGCACTGCCCCCCCCCCAACACACCTAAAAATGGAGAGACATCAGTAGGCAAGAAACAAAGACAAAACAGAAAACATTGAGCCTCAGGGGCATAATCCCCCAGACTTACCAGGGGATTTACCCTCTGTTGAAGAGATGGCCAAAGCATGGCACCTCTATCAAATGCTACAGGGCATGGGGCCCATGTTTCATACACCTGCCAATGCTAGTCAACCCCCCAGTGTAGCTCCCTCTGATGCAGATGGCTTTCCTGGGGAGGATGAGGACTGTGGAGGGATTTAAAAAGTCCCTGAAAACATATTTATGGACTCAAGCATTTGGTGAGTGATTCTGCCTGCCTAACTGTGTCAGCTGTTTTATATATTTTAAGATTTGCAATGTTTGATGTGTTTTTAAATTTTGTAAGGCGCCTTGGTTTTTGAAAGGCACCATAGAAATAAAGTTTATTATAACTGTGGTCCAGATGAAGACACATGGGAAAGTCCTTTGGAGCCTGATGTTTCCCCTGACACTAACTCTGGAGCTTCCCTCAGTGATCAGAAGGATGCTTGTTGAAGCTAACCTTCTTACAGCACATGGTGGACACTCTAGATCTCCCTCACAGAAGTCCACACAGGATGATGGGGAGGATGAGGATTACGGAGACATGATGGGTCTTCCCCCTCCAAAAAAGGCCCTCCATAATAAATATATATATATATATATATATATATATATAAAATGTGTAATATATATAGGGGATATGAGATGGCCTGAGTGAAGATATCATATTTATCTTCACGAGAGGCCAATGATATCATGATATCTCACGAGTGGCGAAGCCATGAGTGAGATATCTTGATTTTATTGGCCTCGAGTGAAGATAAATATGATATCTTCACTCAGGCTATGTCATGTTCTGTTTATATAACATGTGTTTTGGGCTTTTTATAGCATGATCCCCTAAAGCACCCCCAACCCCCAAATCTTCAGCAACATCACAGATTCCATACTGTATTAAAATAAATTATCTGGCTGATCCTGTTAATTTACAGTTTGTTTTTTTTAAATACTGTTATTTCATTGAGCTTGGTATTATTTGTGATTAAAAACAGTAATGTAAAGAGGTACCTGGTTGATTGTCCCCCTGTGCTACCGACAAAATCCTGTAATACTTTCACTCCCCCCCCCGAACTGTAGCGTGACCGAGTGGCATGTAAACGAGTAGATTACTGGTACCAGAGCTTTAAAATAAGTGTCTGTACTTTAAAGAAAATCCTGGCTTTTATCTCCCGATAACATGGTTTACTTAATAGAAGGGACCGTCTCTACCAACGAAAGCACAGCAAGCGAGTAGTCCGCTTTAAAACAGGAGAAGGAAGCGCGAGTGTATGTTGCTATAAGGCCTTGTTCTTTAAAGGCCTTCCCCACCTGTCCCCCCTTGGAGCCTTAACCTGTGCATTGCCAACCTCATGGAGTCACCTTTTGAACTCATGGCTATGGCCTATCTGAAATACGTCACTTGGAAGACAGTCTTCCTAGTTGCCATTACCTCTGCCAGAAGGATTTTAGAGTTGCAAGCACTCTGCACAGATCCTAACTACATTATCCTTCACAGGGACAAGGTACAGCTCAGAACAAACAGAAAATTCCTGCCTAAGGTGGTCTCTGAGTTCCACCTTAACCAGTCGGATCACTGTCCCTGTTTTCTTCACTGAAAAACCCACTTCTGGAGAACAGGGACTCCAAGGTCTGGATGTGAAAAGAGCCCTATCCTGTTACTTGGAACACACCAAGCAGTTCAGGGCTCCACTACCCAGCTTTTCCTCACCTTTGGGGAGGTAGGCAGAGGAAGACCAGCCACTAAGAGAACTATCTCTCGATGGATAGTCTCCTGCATTCAGTTCTGTTAGGACAAAGCTGGTAAATAGCCCCCTGAGGGCCTTAGGGCCCACTCTACAAGGGGCAGTGCTACCACATTGGCACCTGCGTGGGACATCCCCTTGCTCGATCTCTGTAAAGCAGCTACCTGGAAGACTATACACACATTTTTTTAACAAAACATTACTGTATAGATGTACAGTCAAGGTCTGATGCCAAATTTGGCAGGGCAGACCTGCAGAGCCTCTTCCCTAAGTAGGTTCTCTACTCGCCTCCCAACTGCACTGCTTTATAGTCTGCACACTGTTACTAATACTAAAGGACCCTGGGGTGAGAAGAAAAAATGACTTACCATAGTAATATTGTTTCTTCCAAAGTGTCCTTTAGCACCAGTAAACTCCCACCCTTCCTCCCCAAGTCACCTAACTGAACAGGACTCTGCTTCCTTAATTCCATTGCCAAATCTGTTCCTGAACTTTTGAATTGCTTTTAAAACAAAGTTTACATGTTTTTGCAAGTGTTTTCTGTTCATGCTGTTGCATGATTTTTTAAATCCTGTTGGTTCACACTTAACATGGGCATGCTTCCTATTCTCTCTTCGAAAAAATTCTGGTGCCCTCTGCGCAGGCTCCTCTCTGCACACCCTCCAACTCTCTCCTGATTGGCTGATTCACTTAGTTCATTATCACAGTCTCTGCCTCTGAGGCAGTTCAACCTAGTCAGCTTGCTGAACACTGTTACTGATGCTAAAGGACACCTTGGAAGAAGCAATATTACTACGGTGAGTAATCTTTTCTTTCTTCAAACCCCAGGAATCCCTCATTATGCTTAACATATGCAGACTACAAAGCACTACCTTGGGAGGCTGGGTACAGAATCTATTTGGGGAAAAGGTTCTGCAGTACAGCAGTGCCAAACCTGGCATCTCTCCTGGATTGTATATCCAGTCAATAGTTCTTTAAAAGGTGCATACTGTTTTCCAGGTAGCTGCTTAACAGATTTCCAGCAGGGGGACATCCCCTGCAGCCGCCTCAGAGGAAACAGTGCCATGAGTGGAGTGGGACCTGAAGCCTTGAGGTGGCTGTGTGCCAGTTTCAGAGTAGCAGAATTGGATGCAGGAAGCAAGCACGTGGGCATTGTTTCTCTCAGAAGCTGGCCTGCCCTTTCCCACTTCACCATATGTGAGGAACAGCTGAGAGTGAGAGGACCCGAGATCCTTAGTACATTCCACACAGTAACTAAGTGACCTCTTAACATCCAGGCTGTGCAGCTTCAGCTAGCCAGAACTGGATTGTTCCATAGGTGTGGCCTGCTGTGAGAGAAACCCCTGACGTCAGATCCGGATTTTTCTGTGTAGAACATTGGGAATGGTGATGGCTGGTTCAGATGAAACTCAAACACCACCTAGGAAAGGAATTTTCTGTTAGTCCAAAGGACTACCTTGTCCTTGTGAAATATGATGTAGTTAGGGTCAGTGCAGAGAGCTTGCATCTCGCACACCCTTCTGGCTGAGGTTATGGCTACTGGGAAGACTGCCTTCCAGGTGACATACTTCAAATCTGCAGTGTCCATAGGCTCAAAGGGAGGTTCCATAAGCTTGGCTATGCAGAGTTTCAAATCCCAGGAAGGGACTGGCTCCCTAACAGGGGGATACAGATGCAGCAGGCCCTTAAAGTAACTCTTGAAAAATGGGGTGAGAAACCATCATTTCCCACTTGCCTGCTGACGCACAGGCAGAAATAGCTGCCAAGTGAACCTTTAGGGTAGCAGGTCTGAGGCCTAAAGCTTGTAAGTGCACCAAACAGTCCAAAAGTAATGGCTGCCTGGTGGGGATTAAGCTGTTTAGGAGTACACCACACGGAAAACCTTTTCCACTTGGAAGCATACTGTGTGTCTTCTTAGTAGCAGGTTTCCTAGACACCTTGAGGACTTGTTCTGAAAAGTGAAAATCAGAATACTTTAGCTCTTCAAGAACCAGGCTTTGAGGTGCAAAAACTTGAGGTTCGGGAAGGTTACTCTGCCATGGGATGTGGGCAGTAGGTTGCGTCTTAAGGGAAGATGAATGCGCTGTTTGGTGGACAAGACCAGGGAGTATGAAGGTTGTCTGGCCCAGTCGTGGGCTACCAGTATCATAGTTGCAGGCTGGCTTCTCGGCTTCAGGAGAACTCGAAATAGTATAGGAAAAGTAGGGAAGGCATGTAGGAACTTCCCTGACTAGTTCAAGAACAGGGTGACCATGGGGACTGTGCCCACTGCAGCAAGCCTGCAACAAAAGAGAGGGAACTGGAAATTGTCTTTGGAGGTGAACAGGTCTATTTCTGGTGTGCCCCCATCTGCAGAAGATTGTGGCTAACACCTGTTTGTTCACAGACCATTTGTGATAATCCTGGCTTATCCTGCTGAGGGAATCCACTAGGACATTCTTTTCCTGGAAGGTGGATAGCCAACAGCTGCACATCCAGCGAGTAAGCCAGTTCCCAGAGTCTCATAGCTTCTGTGCATAGCTTTGAAGACCTTGTGTCTCCCTGTTTGTAGATGTAATACGTAGTGGTTTTGTCTGTCCTAACTTGGACATACTGGCCCTCTACCTGGGGGAAAAATGACTGGAGGGCAAGAAAAAAACACCCTTAGCTCCAGGAAGTTTAAATGCTTCCTGGACTCTGGAGGAGACCACACTCTACTCACTGTTAGGTCACCCAGGTAGGTTTCCCAACCCAGCATGGAAGCATCTGTTGTCAGGACAACTGTTGGGGCCTGTAACTGAAAGGGCGCCCCTTCCTTGAGGTTGTCCCTTACTTTACACCAATCCAGGTCCTGTAGCAAAGTTTCTGTTACAGGTACCAACCTGGACAGAGGGTCCCACTTTTGGGAGCAATGGGCCCTCAAGTGTTACTGAATGTCCCTTATCTGAAATCTGGGACCTGGCACTACGGCTGTGGTAGAGGCCATATGTCCCAGAAGCTAAGGAAGTGCCTTGCAGGCCTGGGCTGGCCCAGAGCAAAAGAGCTAGCCAGTTCCACAAGGCTTACCACTCTCCCTTGGGGCAGGAATGCCTTGCCCTGGAGGGTATCCAGCTCTGCTGCTATGAACTCCAGTAGCTGTACTGATTCTGTCTCAGAATTTTGCACATTTATGAGGAATCCCAATCCCTCCAGGGTGGGCTGAGTCAAATGAACAAAGTTCTTAACCAGCTGGTGTGATTTTCCTATGACTAGTCAGTCATCCAGATAAGGAAAAAACTTCACTCCTTATCTTCTGAGGTGTGCTAGGACTATGGCCAAGCACTTTGTGAACACCCTGGGAGCAGATGACAGACCAAGGGGAAGGGCTGTGAACTGGTAATGATCAGAAGGCAGCCTGAACTGTACGTATTTTCTGTGATGGGACCTGATTGGGATGTGAAAATATGCATCTTTCAGGTCCAGAGATCCCAGCCAGTATCCCTGTTGTATGGACAGGGTGACCATCTTGAGTTTGTCTTTTTTTTCAGGTGCTTGTCAAAAATCCAAGGTCCAGAATGGGTCACTATTCCCCATTTTAGTTGTATGTGAGAAAGTACCTTGAATTATAGGCCGTTTCCCCACTTGGGAGAAAGAACTCTTTCGGCTGCATTTGCCTGCAGCAGCTTTTTGACTTCCAACTCCAGCAGGATCCTTTCTGTTGGTGTAGGAGGGTGGAAATGTCTGTGAACCTGCAGTCTGGGGAACATCTTGAACTGCAGTGAGAGGCCTTGGCTCACTACTTCCATGACCCACTTGTCTGTGGTGATGTTTTTCCAGTCCTGGACGAACCGGCCTTCTTCCCACTGGCAATGGGTGGTAACCTGAACAGACATATCAGGGGTTCTGCTTAGACTGAGCCTTAGAGGATAAACCCTGGTCAGCCCCTCTGCCCCTGCCCCTAAAGTAACCTCTCCCCTGAGAGTAGTCATAGGGCAGGGCATAGGGTAGAAAGCATGTGGGTAGTAACCTCTACCCCTACCTCCCCTTCCATGAGGCCTGTAGGACCTAGAGACCTTTTCCTTCTCAGCATTGCTTTTATATTCTTCCATCTTCTTCACATTATGCCTCTGTCTTGTCACCAAAGAGGGAATTATTCTCACATGGGAAGTCCATGGCTTTTGTGTGGGAGTCCTGAGACAAATTAGTTGTCCTTAGCCAAGCGAATCTCCTTAGGGAAACAGCATGGGTCATCACCCTGGAGGCAGTGTCATTAGCACCTATTGCCATATGGAACTGGTACTTAGTGGCATCATGGGCAGTCCTAGCAGTATCTAAGTCTTGTGCCTGGCACCTGTGGACCTCGTCGCTCAGGGCTAGTACAACATTCCAGAAGGCTTTCTGGTACTGGGCTTTGTAAGTCATGTACACGGCCTACCTCAAAAGCAGGGAGGCAGAACTACATACTTTCCTCCCCATACTGTCCAGCTTCCTGGAGTCCTTGTCCGGAGGCTGGGAGGAGAGGGGAACCTTGGCCTTGTCACATGCAGCTACCTGGATTACACCTTCATGGTCTGAGTGTGAGCAGAGGTACTCAGCGTTATGTTTCTCCAGCTGGTACTTCTTCTCAATTTTTTGGTCAATCCCCGGGATAGAAGTAGGGGTTTGTAGCAGGTTGCTTTCTTAAGTGACTTGTGCATAGGTAAAAGCAACCTTTTAGTAGGGGTTAACCCATCAAGTTCAGCAAATCAGTCTCCTCCTCATCCTCTCCAGATTCCTGGGTGGAGCGGGCAAGTGTATTGACCATCTGTTTCACAAAGGCACAGTGTGAGGCAAAATCCTCTAGTCCCCGGGGAGGAGAACCAAACTCCTGGTCGGGGGAACTGACTGGTTCAATCGGTTCCCGTTCCTCATAGTAAAAGTCATCACCATGGTCCCCTGGAACCGAGCCTGCAGCTTTCTGGACTTGTTTTTAACTGTACAATTTTTAAAGCCCGCAGGTCCAGTTTTCTTTTTAGGGCTGTCTGACACGCCAATTGTCAAAACAGACAAAGAAAAAAACAAATCCCTGTAGGGAAAAAAGAAAAACGTGGTTTGGTTTCAAGACTTTTTTTTTTTTTTTTAAGTTTCTCACAGCAATATATATATCATAAAACAAAAAAAAAAGTCTCAGTTCCCAAAAACCTGGGAACTGAGATAAAAAAATGCTATTTTACCACAGGATTAGGAAGAAGAAAAATAGGTAAAAACACTGAAATTATATAAAAAGTGGAAAATATACATAGCGGTTTTTAACAACCAATAAAATGGAACAAGGGAGATTTCCATTTGCAGGGAAGCACTGAGGTACTGGAGAGTTCATGTAAAACAATACAACCGAAAACTACAGATAGATACTTTATTTTAAAGTGCCCAATTCCAGACACTCTTGGCACTATACAATATGAAACAGTACAATTATTTAAAAAAATACATATATAAGCTTTGGCTGACAGTATCTATCCTGCTTAAAACCACAAAACTGATCAATAAAAGCTTGTTGAAACAAATACATCTTCAGACCCTTTCAGAAGGCTTCTACAGAGGGAACCTCCTTTAAGTAACCAGGTAAGGAGTTCCACAGGGTAGGCGTGGCCACCGAGAACACCCTGTCCCCGGAATGCCACAACAGCTGAAAACTGATGAATATGGCAATAAAAAAAAAAAAAAAGCTGACTTGCCAGTTTGACATGTATTAATACTGACTACAATTTTATCAGTATGGATTTTCATAACTATCACCAAACTATGTTATTCTCACATTCAGAATATCAAAGACTTAACTGAATATTTAAATGCAAAAAAATACTGGATACATCAACTTCACATGGTCTGTTCTTAGGGAATACACAGAAACACAGAAGCTGTCATCAGAAAAGGACCTCCTGACCCACCTAGTCTATCCTCAAGTCCCTATGTAGTGCAGACCCTAACTGTTCTGCAGCCTTACCCCAGCCCTGTTACTATGGTCCCTCTGGGTCTGTCCCACGCATGTTTGAAACCTGTTACCATTTCAGTACTCAACACCTCTGTTGGGAGACTGTTCCAGGTGTTCACCACCCTTTCCATGAAGAAACATTTCCTCACATCCCTTCTAAGTCTCCCCCTTCCAGCTTTATTTCATGCCTCCTTGACCCTGAACATCTCTTTCTGTGTAATATTCACCCTAATGAACCCTGATGATATCCCTGAGGTAATTGTATGTGTCCATCATGTCTCCCCTTTCCTCTAATAAGTGCATATTTAACTCCCTGAGTCTTTCCTCATATGGCTTATGCTGCAGGTCATGCACCATTGTGGCTGCCCTTCTCTGAACCACCTCCACCTGATCCATGTCCTTCAAGAGATGGAGCCTCCAGAAATGGACACTGTTTTCCAAGTGGGGCCTCACCATTGATCTATACAGGGGACTCACTACCTCCCTTTTTTCTGCTGGTGATACCCCTCCCTATGCATCCCAGCATCCTACTAGCCTTTCCCACTACCTTATCACACTGCTTTGCTACCTTCAGGTCATCAGATATGATGACCCCCAGATCCTTTTCCTGTTGTGTGGTAGATAACACTTCTCCCCCAACTGATATGTAGCCCTTGGTTTTCTGTTTCCAATGTGTATAATTTTAAATTTTTTGGCACTGAAACCCATTTGCCAAATCCTTGACCAGTCTTCCAGCTTTTTTAGATTTCCCTCAATAAATGTGTTAGAAAAACAACAGAACTAAGGGGAACCAACAGAACTGCAGACAACCCCTGAATAAGACTTTGGTTTGCCACCCAGAGTCGATGATGATTTTACCTCCTGCTCTTCCTTTATAAGACATATGGTGGAGATACTATGTATCCCATCCTCTGAAACCGAGGAGGATATCGAGGAGGCAGAGTTTATGAGTATAGTGGGACTGACCTCATCCAAAAGGCTCATAGTACCCATCCACAAATCCTCAAAAAAGCTACTAGCAGGATTGTGGAACACCCAAATTCAGCTTCTGGAATTGCTATAAAAAGTGAAAAAGAAATACCAGGTAGAAAGGCAGGGGGTGGAATTCCTATACTCACACCCTGACTATGAGGAAGTTGTGCAAGCAGCTGCATGTGAAAAATCAAAGGTGTCAATGGCAGCAACGCAATGTGATAAAAGATTCTAGAACAACTGACCATACTGCAAGGAAACTACACCTCAGCAACCTTGCAGCTACGGCAAGCTGCATATATGGCTTACGCTGTACAGTATGAAAATGTCCTCCGGAGCACTGTCCAGGCGCTTGGTAAAAAAGCAGGTGATGACATTGGCAGTGATCTAGCAGTGACTGTTAAGGTCGCATTGGAAGCCACAAAAATCAGTTTCATGTGGTTTTGGACTCAAATGATGCAGCCTCAAGTGTACTAGCACATGCAGTAGCTTTGAAGAGATTTGACTGGCTAACAGCAACCATCCTTTCAGAGGACACAAAAACCAAAGCTACAGATTTCCTCTTGGCGAGACAGTCCCTTTTTAGTAACGATAAAAGCCAATATGAAGATTGATGAACAAAAAACAACGTACAAAAATCTGACCCAGAAGGACAGAGCTTCTACTGCTTTCAGTTCATATGGAAGGGGAAGTGAGGTAGGACCTACCACCAAAGGCTATTCATACTATGACTACCCTCCTTAGAGGGGTGCTCAAAGAGGCAGAGGCAGGAGAGGTGCCAGGCAAAGACAGGCACCTGCTCCTAAGCCACAAGAGAAACAGAAACCCCGACTCTGTGCAGACCACCACAGACCATGTAGCAGTAGGAGGCCGCCTGACTCATTACTTCCAAAAACAGAATGCATCTAGACAGACAAGTGGGTGCTGGAAAAAACGAGTTAGGGAGTGGCACTTCAGTTCAGAAGCTTCCCAAAACTGAAAAGCCCAAAAATCTTCCCTCCACTGCTGCCTATTCTCAAGATACTTTCTCACAAGAAAGAAAAATGGGGATTAGTGGCCTTTTGTAGTCTTAAGGTACTTGAACAGGCACAAAAACAAGGAACAGTTCAAAATGGTAATACACTGGGAAAGGAGAGTGGCTGGGATCCCAGGATCTGAAAGATGCTTATTTTAATGTCCCCGCAAGACAATCACACATAAAATATCTCTGGTTCAGGCTAGAAAGAGACCAGTACCAGTTTGCAACACCGCCTTTTGGTCTGACAGCAGCTCCAAGAGTGTTCACAAAGTGCCTAGCAGCAGTAGCTCCTTACCTATGAAGAAAGGGGTAGTAGTAGTATACCCCTACCTGGACAACTAACTAGTCACAGGCATTTCAAAAGAAGAAACACTGAGCTCTCTGGCACTGGTAAGAAACCTGAATCTAGAAAATTCCCAGCTAGAACTCAGTCAAGTGCTGGTGTTCACAGGGGCAGGGTTAGATACCACACAGGGAAAAACGTTTCTTCCAAGGGCAAGAGTGGAAAGTCTGCTGTTCTCTGCAAAGTCCTTCGAGCCAGGCAAACCAAGGCCAGCAAGGGACTTCTTGCAACTACTAGGCTACATGTCTACAGCAACAGCTGTGGTGCTATGGGCTCATGTGCAGATGATAGATATGCAGTACCACTTAAAGAGGCACTAGCGCCAGAAGTACCATTCATTTAGCCAACCAGTACCAGTCACAAACAACCTGGATGGTGCTCTGGACTGTTGGAAAGAGGTGGACAACCTCAGAGAAGGAATTCTCTTTCAGCGACTGCCTACAACTCACATACTGACAGCAGACACCTCCCTGCTAGGATGGGGAGAGCATCTGGAGGAATGTACAGTAAGTGGTGTCTGGTCCCAGCTGGAACAAGAGGAGCACATAAACCTAAAGCAAACAGCAATACTCCTGCCAATGCAGCCTTTCTCAGCTCTGCTGCAGAATCCATCAGTTGTGATAAGAAAGAACAGTTACGTAAGAACTTACTGTAATAGTAGATCTTCGAGAGAATCTCTTGCAGCAGGTCACACCTTAGGAACTAAACCGTCAGGCACCAGGACTACAAGGAAACATTTTTTGCTAGCAGTCTATCTGGGGCCGCCCATGGTGACGTCACCACATCGGTATCCCCCTATATAGACGTGGGTGGCCCCATGCCCTCCTCAGTTCACTGCAGGAGACTATCCGGCAAGGACGCGCTCCCGAGGGAGCCAAGGGAGAGCCCAAGAGACCCATCAGAAGGAGCACAGGAAACAGAAGATTAACCATCCTGGGGAAGGGAGAATACGAAAAGGAGACTCTGAATGAAGGAGGAAGGTGGGACGGATGGCATGACCTGCTGCAAGAGATTCTCTCAAAAATTTACTATTACAGTAAGTTCTTACATAACTTCTTTGAGGATATCTCTTGTAGCAGGTCACACTTTAGGACTGAGTCCCAAGTAATACTGCAGAGGAGACCAGATTGGGGGGTCTGGAAAACAGGGACCTATAAAAGGAGGCCCTGTAAAACAGCTAGGTCAAAATGTGCCTGCCTTCCAGAGGCTATGTCCAGATTGTAATGCTTAGTGAAAGTGTGGACAGTACTCCAGGTGGCAGCAGCACAGATCTCAGCTGCAGAAACCCCCTCTGAAGCAGGCAACAGAAGTGACCATGCCTCTGGTCGAATGGCCCTTAACAGCCTCAGGAAGTTCCTTACCATACTTCCTGTAACAGATAATAATACAGTTGGCTAACCATTTGGACAGACACTGTTTAGAAACTGGCATGCCCTCTTTCCGAGGGGTTGGTGAAACAGACAGCTGCGAGGACTTCCTGCAGCCCCTTGTGTGATGAACATTAATATCTAAGAATTCCATACACATCCAATGTATGGAGCAATGCTTCCCCTGGATTGGCATGCTCCAGGTAATAGGCAGGTGGATAGTTTGATTTAGGGTCAGCTCGAACACCACTTTAGGTAAGAACTTAGGGCTAGTATGCAAAGACACCCTGTGTTTGTGAAAAATCAAATAAGGATGCTCACACATGAGTGCCTGTAGCTCAAAATCCTTCGAACAGAAGTAATAGCAACTAAAAAGAACACTTTCCACAACAGAAAACAGCTCGCAAGTCACAGCAGGCTCAAAAGGAGCCAAAGTAAGCTTTTCTAAAACAAAATTCAGGTCCCATGCCGGAACAGTGTCATGGATGGAAGGCTTCAAGTGCAGAATGCCTCTCAGAAATGTATGGGCCACAACCAACAGGGCCACTGTGCAGACCTCAATGGGCACATGGAAGGCAGGTATGGTGGACAAGTGCACCTTTAGAGAATGGTATTTTAGTCCGCCATCAGACAAGGACAGTAGGTACTCCAGAATCTGGTTCACCAGGCAGGTGAAGGGACCCAGGTGATGGGAAGCTGCCCACAAAGTAAAATGCTTGCACTTCATGGAATAAGTTGCCCTGGTAGAGGGTTTTCTGGTGGCTACCAGGATGTCAGTCACTTTAGGGGAGACACCAAACCTGGTGATGGCTATGTCTTCAGGAGCCAGGCATGCAGATTTTTTGCAGTTAGTTTGTTTATGCTGCCCGGGCAGGCGACTGTACATCTTTACCAGATCATCCAGCCCCATCCCCCGCTCGCAGCTTACCTTCCAGCTTCCCCACGGCTTATCCCCCGTGGTGGGCCGGCGGGGATCCCTCAACCTGCCGAACACATGGATCCGGTGCTGGAGGTTATTGCCGATCGCGGGGGCGGCGCCTGTGGGAATCTTTAGGCATGCAGGTTAAAGGAAAACTGTGTAAATTCATGGCTCCCTGCCCCCGAAAATCTTATCCTCAATCCAGCTTATGTAGAAAAGCGAATTTTCTCACACTACTACTTTATTTTATTTCAAAAGTCCATGAACCAGAAATATGGCGGGCGACTGGGGGCTCTGTTACTGCAAAGTGCGGTGCCACACTGCTCACTTCAATACATTTGAGCAGTGTGGCACCGCACCTTTACAGTAAATGAAGCTCCCCAGTGTCCACCATATTTGCAATAAAAATAAAATAAGTAGCAGTGCGAGAAAAATGTGCTTTTCTACATAAAAAGCTGGACTGGGGTTAAGCTTTTTGGGGGTTGGGGCCCGTGAATTTACAAAGTTTTCCTTTAAGGGACCGAAGGTTCAGACAGTCAAGGGTTCCCTGTTCCTGTGACAGCAAGCCCGGGAATATGGGAAGGGGCACCAGAGGCTCCACTGCTAACTGTTGTAACAGTGGAAACCAAATCTGACGAGGACAAAAAGGGGCCACCAGAATCAGAGTGGCCCCTTCCATCTGGCACTTGATTAGAACTCTAGGAATCTGAGGAAGAGGAAGAAGCTGTAGAGGAACCTCCCTTTTCAAGAGAGGGACAATGTGTCTCGCCAGAAAACTCCAGGCCCTGGATCGACCAAACAGAAAAGTGGTAGTTTTGCATTGTGTAGAGATGCAAAGAGGTCCAACTCAGCACACTCCACCTGTCAAACAGGTCGTCTTTTTTTTTCTATATGTATTTTGCTCCTCCTTGGGTGGGAAGGTGCTCTGGCCCTCCCTCGGCGGAGACTCGTCTCTCTGGCCAGGCATGTCCGCACACATCCGGCAGCAGCAATCCCCATGGGTTTACCCCCATGACAGGGCTGGTGTGAGCTGACTCCCCACTCCTGGAAGCCAACATCTAGTTTGCCGAGGGTTGGTGCGAGCGCATCCGGCCACCATGGAGCCTGCCAGCTCAGTCTTTTTCCTCCGTTTTTTCTCCACAAAACCACACATGTGCAATGGGCAGGGTGACTGTCTCCACCACCGTGGAGGCAGTCTTACGCCCTCTGTGTGGGTCCACCCCACTTCTAAGCATCGTGCCTGTGCTAACCCTCCAGCTTCCGCTGGGTGTCAGTTTATAGTGTGATGCTGTGTCTCCCCACCCCCGAGGAAGGAGAGCTGTCGGTGGATGCTCAATCCTTCCTCACCCTAGCCGAACCCCGAGCGACCCGAGTCCGTTCCTGAACCCAGGTCACAGTGTGGTGCGAGGTGTGGCATCCAGCACCTCAGCGTGACCAAGTCGGCTTTCAAGCACGTCTTCTATGACCAAAGTCAGCAGTTTCCACTCATGGGTCCAGGGCCACAACCTACTAAGCCTGTCTGCCAAGGCATTTTGGACACCTGGAACATGGACGACCAACTGTTCTAGGCCGTGATTCAGAGCCCAGTACCAAACCCTCATTGCCTCCCTGCACAGTGGGGTAAGAGTAGGTGCCACCCTGCTTGTTTTGTTTTTACTCTTTTTACCCTCCTTCTCTCTAGGGCCCTGGACTCTCTCCAGTGGGGCACCCGACACACCTGATCCCACTCACCTGAAATCCCCAGTCTACCTGCCAGAGTGGAGGAGAGTCCACTCCACTTCATCCCGGAACACTGACCTCCCAGATTGGGACCACTGACTCCTGTCTGGCGACCTTTCTGGAATCTAGTGGATGGACCAGGAGTTCGCGGGGGGGAGCTCTGGAGGTAGGCTGGAGGATCTGTCGCTGGGCATGGTGATGTGCCACTCGGCCCACCTTCATCTACCAGGGCCGCAGGACTTTTTCCTTTGTTCTCCCTCAATGGTGCAGATATGCAATGCATCCAGCATGGGCGTGTTCATTCACGAGCACGTCCACAGGATCGTCGCCACAGCCAATCCCTATGGCCGTAGGACCCACAGGCTGCCGTGCCCCCAGTCTCCACCAGACCACTGTGCCTGGGATCTTGCACCCCCCTCTCTCCCAGGACAGGAGAGCAGTCCTCCGGATGCTCAATCCTGCCCTTCCCTGCTGACCCCTGGCAGCCCAAGCTCGCTCCCAAACCCAGGTTGATGGCATAGTGCGAGGTAAGGCACTCAATGCCTCAGCCCTCTGAGCACCAGGCCAGCTCCATCCTGCTTGTTGATGTAGTGCACCACACTGATGTTGTTCATTTGCATGAACAGATGGCCCAGCAACAGGTGGCACTGGAAGGCCTGCAGGCCATACAGAACAGCTCTCATCTCAAGGACATTGATATGAAGACGACGTCTTGAATGGAGCCCATGTCCCTCGAGTCTAGTACGGACCCAGTTGCGTGCCCTAGCCTGTCCCCGAGGCATCCGTTGTGAGGATTGGGTAAGGGGATGGAATGAGGAAAGGAACTCCCTTGAGCAAATGGCTGGGTTCCGTCCACCACAGGAGAACCTACTTTACTAGCAATGAGACCAGAACCTTCTGCTCCAAATCATCAGTTCACTGATCCCACTGTACTTTCAAAGTCCACTGAGGGATGCGCATGTGCAGCCGTTCCAGAGGAACCGTGGCAATGGCTGCAGCCATGAGGCCCACCAGCCAGAGATACAGTATGTCCTGGCTGTGACATAGCAACTGTTGTAGAGTTGCTAGACCTGCGCTATCAGGCACTCCGCCCTGTCTGGGGGCAATAAGATGAAGTCCTGGGCTGTGTCCAGTATAGTTCCTATGTACTGAAGACAGTGTCTGAGAGTTGACACCAACTTGGAGAGATTAACTGTGATCCCCAAATTGTTGAACAATTGCAGGGCACGTGCCAGGGTTCAAGACAGTTGCTCCTGGGACTGAGCTTTGAGTAACCAATTGTCCAGGTAGGGGGAAGACGTAAAGAGTTTCCCTTCTAAGGGCTGCTGCCACCACTGCTAGGCATTTGGTGAAGACCCATGCCATTGAAGACAAGCCAAACTGAAGGATCCTGAACTGGTAATGATCCCACAAAACAGGAACCTGAGGTACTTCCTGTTGGGAAGGCAGACCTTGATGTGCAGGTATGCGTCCTGCATATCCAGAGAACAGATACAGTCTCCCTTCCGGAGCAAAGGCAACAGGCCCAGGAGGGTGACCATCCTGAACGTTTTGTACTGGATGAAGCAGTTCAGGTTACGTAAGTCCAAGATGGACCTCAAGTCCCCGGTGGACTTGGGGATGAGGAAGAAATGGGAGTAGAACCTCAGGCTGCATTGACTCTTAGGGACAGGTTCTATGTCCCTTTATTTGCAGCAGTGTATGGACCTCCTCCAGCAACACAGGTACGTGGCCTGGAAGATAAATTGTAGGCCTTGGGGGAAGATATGGAGGCATCTGTACAAATGCTAGAGCGTGTTCTTGTTCCATGAACTGCAGCACTCAGGCATCTGAAAAAGGGACCTCCGAGGCCCAGTGGGCTTACCTGGTCACCAAAATTTAATAAATAAATAAATAAATATATTGTGATCTCCTGCCACCCATCCAGATGCAAGGAGAAGCGACCCCCTACCACCACATCCTGGGGAACCAGATGGATGGGGTCGGGCAAGGAGTCTGGCTGAGCCCCCGACTGGGCCTGCTCCTCCACCTTTTCAGAACTTTCCAATGGTGGACGAGGGGTTAGGCAGGGCCGATGCAACTTTTCTCTTGCTGGGCTGCTTGGTGCTAGACCTAGGCCAAAGGGTAATACATCGAAAGGGCACCCTCTGTCCACTATTCTGGTGAGTGTAGCAATGGGAGTGAACAGAATGCAGGGTTCTCCCAGAGGCCTGAAAGTCACTGAGAATGTCCTGCACGTCTCCCCCAAGAGCTTTAGCCCCTGAAGGGAGCATTCAGGATGGACTGTTGCAATATCAGTAGCACAGCCAGACACCCTGAGCTGGGAGTACCTCCTCAGATACATGCCCACTGCGGAGGCCCTGGCTGAAGCATCCGAGGTATCATAGGCAGCCAATAGATGCCTACCCACATCAGCACCAGACTGGAGGGACTTGAGCATCTCCTGCTTCTGGGGGTTCTCAGGGAGGGACAAGGTGGCAGACCTGGCCATTTCCCAGAGGTTATTCTGGTACTTGACCAAATGGCCCACATAATTAAGGACCATTATAGCCAGAGTGGAAGAGGCAAATATTCGCTTGCATATAAGGTCCAGCTTTCTGGACTCCTTGTTCGGAGGGAGAGAGCTGAAATGTACGATGAACTACCGCCGGGCTGAGGAGCTCCTGCAGAGAGGATGTGGCCAAGGCTGACCCTGTAGGCGAGAGGGTGTGGGCGGCAGTGGGGTTTGCAGCCGGTCTGGTCAATTACCCCAAAACAGTGGGTGCTGGGAGCAGCGACCGAGAACGCTCCCGGGAGAACTGATCTTTCTCCAGGTGGTGATGCTTACCTGAAAACTTGTCCTGGGTCTTGACAGATGGACAGAAACATAGAAACATAGACTTTGACGGCAGATAAGGACCACTTGGCCCATCTAGTCTGCCCATTTCCCTACCTACAGGATAGGCCGCAGATCCTAGTTAACCAACAGCCTATTTCTTCCTACCCCCCACAAGAATTGCCTTATGTCTGTCCCATGCATTCTTGAATTCTCCCACAGTTTTAGACCCCACAACCTCCTCAGGAAGGCAGTTCCATGCATCCACTACTCTCTCTCTTGGAAAAAATACTTCCTCACATTGCCCCTGAACCGCTCCTCCCCCCATCTTTAAATTGTGTCCCCTTGTTCTTGCACATCTCTTTTTCTGAAAGATGCTACCCTCTTGGACTTTGTTGATTCCACTGAGGTACTTAAAAGTTTCTATCATGTCCCCCCTCTCCCTTCTTTCCTCAAGGGTATACATATTAAGCTCCTTTAGTCTCTCCTCAGTCGGCTTTTCTTGCAGACCCTGCACCATTTTAGTTGCCCTCCTCTGGACTGCCTCTATCCTGTCTATGTCCTTGCGGAATGGGGTCTCCAGAACTGGATGCAGTACTCCAGATGGGGTCTCACCAACTGTCTGTACAGAGGATAACAACTTCCTGTTTTCTGCTGCTGATGCCTCTCCTATGCATCCCAGTATACCCCCAGCCCTCCCTACTGCCTTCTCACATTGCTTGCTAACCTTAAGATCATCTGATATGATTACCCCAGGTCCCTTTCCTTTTTTGTTGTTGTTACTACCCCACTGTGTATTCTTCCCCTGGGTTCTTGTTTTTCCAGGTGCATTATTTTGCACTTCTTTGCACTGAATCCTAGCTGCCATACTTCTGACCATTCCTCCAACCTTGCCAAGTCCCTTCTCATCTTTCCGCCTCCTTGTGTATCAACCCTGTTGCAGATCTTTGTATCATCTGCAAGGGCACTTTTCCTTCCAGTCCCTCTGCAATGTCACTTATAAAGACATTAAATAGGACTGGACCCAGTACTGAACCCTGCAGTACCACACTAGTAACCCCTCTTTCTTCAGAGTGGACTCCATTTACAATTACCTTCTGTGTCCTGTTGTCCAGCCAATGTTTTACATAGGCTACCACCCTGGGACCCACTCCCAGGCTGGTTAATTTGACTATTAATCTGCTGTGTGGGACTGTGTCAAATGCCTTGCTAAAGTCTAGGTAGGCCATGTCCACAGCCCCTCCCTGGTCTACTACTTTGGTCACCCAGTCAAATAAATCTATTAGATTCATCTGACATGACCTTCCAGCTGTGAACCCATGCTGCCTTGGGTCCTGTGCCCCACTGGCCTGTAGGTACTCAACAATTCTTTCCTTCAGAAGTGACTCCATCACTTTCCCTACCACTGAGGTCAAACTGACAGGTCTGTAGTTTCCTGCCTCTGTCTTGGTCCTACTTTTGTGAAGGGGAATCACATCCGCCTTCCTCCAGTCCTCGGGTACCACACCATCCTCCCATGATTTATTAAAAATAGTAGCCAGTGGTTTCACTAGTTCCGCCCTTAATTCTTTTAGAATTCTGGGGTGAATTCCATCAGGCCCCATTGCTTTGTCCACCTTCAGTTTTAGGAGTTTTTGCAGAACCCTTTCTTCTGTGAAAGGACTGGTATCGACCCCCCCATCAAGAGTGCTTCTGTTAATTGGATTAGGCACTTCCCCCTCCTCTTTTGTGAATACTGAGCAGAAGTATTCGTTCAGTATCCCTGCTTTTTCACTGTCCCCCTCTGCCCACCCACCGTTCATTCTATTCAGCCTCACTATCCCTCCCTTTGTCTTTCTACGCTTGCTGATGTACCTATAAAAGGTTTTATCCCCCTTCTTAACCTATGATTTGTTAAAAAGGGTAGTCAGTGATGTCACTAGTTCTCCCCCTTAGTTCTTTTAGAATTCTGGGGTGAATCTTGTCAGGTTGCATTGCTTTGTCCACCTTCAGTTTCAGGAGTTCTTTCAGAACCCTTTCTTCTTTGAATAGACTGGTATCGACCCCCCTATCCTGAGTGCTTCTAATAACTGGATTAGGTACCTCCCCCTCCTCTTCTTTTGTGAATACTGAGCAGAAGTATTCATTCAGTATCCCTGCTTTTTCACCATCACCCTCATTATCCCTCCCTCGGTCTTTCTTCACTCCCTAATGTACCTGTAAAAGGTTTTATCCCCCTTCTTAACCGAGTTGGCTATCTTTTCCTCAGTTTGGGCCTTTGCTATTCTGACTTCCCTCCCTGCTTCCTTCTGCCTTAACTGGTACAGCTCTCTGTCCCGCTCCTTCTGTGTTTTCTTATACTTCTGGAATGCTATCTTTTTCTCCCTGACTTTCCCAGCCACCTCTGTTGAGAACCATAGTGGCTTTTTCTTTCATTTTGATTTGTTTATTTGCTTCACACAAAGGCTTGTTGCCTCTGTGATGGCAGTTTTGATGATTCCCCATTGTTGCTCCACCCCTCCTTCTAGCCTGTTTGCTAGTGCTTTTCTGAGGCACTCTCCCATCTTGCCAAAGTCAGCCCTCCTGAAGTCCAGTACCCTCACTTTTGTATGGCTTGACTCTATAGCTGAGTTTAACGTGAACCACACTGTTTGATGGTCACTTGTTCCCAGATGGCAACTCACTTTTAGATCAGAGATCCTCTCACTGCCCCCATTTGAGAATATGAGGCCTAAGATTGCTCCCTCACGAGTGGGTTCCGAAACTAGCTGTCTGAGGCCTGCCACCTGTAGGGCATCAAGAATGGCCCTGCTCTTGGATGTGGCTGCAGCAATGTGCTCCAGTTAACATCTGGCATATTCAGGTCCCCATCAACAGTATCTCCCTTTCTCTGCCATCCTAAGAATGCCTTCTATCATATCCTTGTCCATTCCCTCCCTGACATGGGGGTCTATACACAACCCTGTGTGGATTGTGGTGCCCTTTCCAGTCTCCAAGGTGATCCACAGTGCCTCCTCTCCTCCCTGTGTACTCTTTTGTTCAGTTGCTTTTATACCTTCCTTTACATAGAGAGCTACTCCTCCCCCTCTTCTCCCCTGCCTGTCTCTCCTGTAGGTTATGTACCCTGGTATGTTAACATCCCAGTCATGGTTCTATGTGTGCCATGTTTCTGTGACTGCTACGATATCCAGGCAGCCCTCTTCCATCAAGGCCACCAGCTCAGGGAGCTTGTTGCCCAGACTACAGGCATTGGTACTCATTACCCTCCATTTCCTGATGGCCTTACTCCTTTTTGCCCCATCCCTATCCTTCTTGCCTTTGTCACTTTCCCCATTTATTCCTGCCCTTCTCCCTAGCGACACCTCTATGTTGGTGTTTACCGCACTTAGTACCGTGATTTTTTGGGGGGGGGGGCTAGGATTTCCCTGCTCCTTTCCAGTGCCTCTCCCCTTGGCTAGTTTAAATCCTTGCCAATGAAGCATTTAAACCTATCACCTAGGATCCTGGTTCCCCTTCTGGACAGATGCAGACCATCATGCCAGTATAGGCTTGCATCACTCCAGGTGGACCCCCAGTCCCCAATGAAGCCAAATCCCTGAGCTCCTCACCAGTTTTTCAACCACTGATTGAATCCCATGGTGCGGAACACCCTAGCTTCTCCTATGCCATAGATGGGCAGCACCTCCGAGAAGGTTACCATGCGTGCTACGTGTCTAAGGCCCCTCCCCAATTCCACAAACTCTTCCTGCACTTCTCTAATCCCTTTTTTAGCCAGGTCATTTGTCCCTAGGTGAACAATGACATCCAGCTCCCTCCCCTGTGCAGCTGCTCCAGCAATCCTGAGGATTCGCTCCCTGTCCTTCCAAGCCATGGTGCCAGGCAGGCACCTTACCTCCCTCTCCCCTTCCTCCCCCACTTCTAC
Organism: Neoceratodus forsteri; assembly: GCA_016271365.2. Lineage (NCBI taxonomy): Eukaryota > Metazoa > Chordata > Ceratodontiformes > Ceratodontidae > Neoceratodus > Neoceratodus forsteri. The sequence continues at coordinate 1,520,994,037 of CM057452.1, forward strand.
CTTCCTAACAGTGGAGTCCCCCACCAGGAGTTGTTTTCTTCCCCTGTGGGGTCCTCTGCCACCCTCCTGTGGGTCTTCTTTGTGAAGGTTCCCAGCATCCTCCTTGGTCTCTACTGCAGGTGCCTCCATAGGCAGAACCACACTTTGCCAGAATGGCATAGGGATTGTGGAAGGTACAACTGGAGGATGCGCCTCTGTTCCACCACCCTCACCCTCCCTGAGCCCACTGTGGTCCAACCACTCCTCTTTCTTGGCAACCTCTGAGGCAGCAGTGGCACTGGTGGACCCTGGATGGAAGGGTCCACAAATCTGGCCAACTCAGCCTGGATATAAGCAACCTCCTCCCTCAGCCCAGAGAGGTGCCTGCAGATGGGACAACACCGCATCCTCCAGAACGTCTCCCGGAAGACTGCTGCTTCACAGCCACTGCACTGCACCACTCCCATCATGTCTTATTTCTGGCCCCTTAACTGTTTGGAATCCTTACTCTTTCCTCTGTTTTTTTTTTTCTTTCCTCTCTCTACTTACTTTCTGCCTGTGTGCCCTTTAAGCTCCTGATTGTCCTGTTCTGAGACAAGAATATCCTGTATTTCTCAGTATGCCCTTTACTTGCTCAGAGGCAGACCTCCAGCAGCTAGAGGGGGACAGAGAGCTACTCTTGCCCTTCTAGGATGGTGGGTCTTTGGTGGCTCTATGATCACTCACTTCCTTCTCCCAAACAGGAAGTTCCTGTTGTCAGTCAAATCCTGTGCCTATAAAAGAAGAACTAGCTTTGGGTGGGAGGGTGGAGGAGAGGGAAGGAGGGCAATATAGTCCCAGTAGAGAAGTCCAGTCACACAGCAGTCCTTCATCCTGGTGTCTTCTGCCAGGGCTGGGGAAGCAGAGGAGCTCCTAGCCTTAAGCTCCTTCTCCAAGGTGGCAACCTTCTGTTTCATGGGGAAAGATTTTAGCTCTTTCTGGCAATAACGCTGGGTAGCTTGATTGAAGCCACGGCAGATCCCACAGGCCTGGACACCGTGGTCAGTGCTGAGGCAACAGACGCAGGCCTCATGGAAATCCTTTTTGTAGATCTCATGGGGAAATCATAGTGACCAATGTTTTGCTGTAGGCTACCCCACAATTTGCCCCTGCCCCTGGATGCATTCACTCTTAACTGGAAGGGAAAAGTTCCTTTATGACTTTCCTCCATTCCCTCTATTCAAACCCCAGGAAATCTTACTGTATTCTGACTTCTGCAGCATGGTCTCACCATAAGACTGCCCTGGGGCCGAAATGGTTAATAGACCCTATGCTAATCATGGAATGTTAGGCTCTAGCTCAGTTTTCAAATAACATGGTAAACATTCTACAACCGTCAGATTCTTTACTCCGCTTGCCTAGTACAGACGCCTCAGACAACCCTCCTTCATCTTTCTTGAAGATTTTATTTTCTCATTTTTTTGAAGTAAAATTTTATTTCTGTTCATTTTTAAAGCACTGTCCTTTAGTTTACAGGTATATTAGTCTAAATTTAGTGTTATTCCGGCAAGTTTTTCGGTTTCTTCTTGGTTCATTTAACCCGGAGGAAGTTTATCTTTGCTTCTGAACGCCTTTTGGGCCAGTTACTTTAGTTTGAGGGAAACCATGGTAGTTCTTGGTTCTCAATTCGGTCGCTAAACCGACCACAAAAAAAAAAAAAGTTTGAAAGATATTTTGTGGTGGGCCCACTTAAAACCCATTTTAAGGGTTTTTTTGTTATGTCACTTCCCAAGAAACAAACCGACCCAACAGGTTTTCAGCATTGTACAGAGTCTGGGGAACCGTTTGCTAAAGCTGATCCTTGCTTGGTTTATGTTGTCTGTCTGGGGTTTGAACACTTTCAGGCAGATTGTGAAATCTGTAAGAATTTTCCTCAGTCGACACTCGAAAGGCAATTGAACCAACTGAAGTAAAAAATGTCCAAGAACGCTGCTGACCCAGCTGCAGACAAAACTTCCTCCTCTCAGAAGGAGAAACCGAAGGAACCGGTTGAACAACCCTCTAACAAGGGTGAAGGTTCCCCGGGGAAAAAAAAAAAGAGAACCACAGAAACCGCCTCTGAACTTGGCAGGTTCTGCTAAGAAGAAGAAAAAGGAAAAGCACTTGGTTAAGGTACCGCAACCAATGATTCCACTGGTTCCAACCTCAGAAGCTATAATGAATGCTACAGTATAAGCATTCTTCAGACACTGCAACTGGTACCGCGGTTCCGGTTCATAGTCCTCCGTTCAGGACTTGGGTTCCTCCTCGGTTCCCAGTTCACTTGAAAGATTTGCCAAGGTTTATGTGGAAGGGGAAGATGAGGATGACGAGGATGAAGATTATGGGGAACCTCTTGAACCAGACGTTTTCCCAGATCCCCACCATCCTGACTCCCCTGAGAAGGGAGCTGAGGATTTTACATCCCATTTTGCTTTTATGAAGCAAGTGGCACAGACCCTGGACCTCTCCACCCCAGAATCTACAGAGGAGGAAGAGAAACCAGACTATATAGAAATTATAGATGTACCAGCAGCAAAAAGACTGTTGTTGCCCCTCTACAAGTCTCTGAAGAGATAGGCTTCCAAAATTTGCAGACCCCCACTTCCATTCTCCCAGTGGACAAGAGAAAGGATAGAAAGTACTGGGTGGCTAAATTTGGGGCAGAATTACTTTTTGCCATTTTAGCCATGAAAGGGTGGTGCAGGCTGCTGCATGTGATAAAGCAGGGATTCCCCTGGCATCACATCCACCAAAAAAAGGATTCCAGAAAGATGGACTCCATGGCTAAGAAATCTTATTTGGATGCTTCTCTAGCCATTAGACAAGCAACCTACATGGCCTATGTGTCCAGACACCAAGAGAGTCTCTGGAACACTGTTTTGGAAAGAGCCAAAGCTTGCTCTGAACCCATAGCCTCAGACTTGCCAAAACTACAAAAAGGGGCATAGAAGCTTCCAAATGCCAGTTTCAGATGGCAGAGGATGCAAATGACATTGTTACCAGGCAAATGGCAACCTCAGTTTCCCTGAGGAGATTTACCTGGTTAAGGGCCACTAATTTGTCACAGGACATGCAGACAAAGGCACTGGACTTCCCATGTGAGCCTACAGCTCTCATTGGTGAGCAAACAGAGGCTTACATGAAGAAGATGGATGAGTACAAGGTGGCTTACAAGAGTGCTGCTGCTAAAGAGAAGGCAGCAGCACCAGAGAAGTATCAAGGAAAAGGTAAGGGTAAAACCCACTACAGGACTTTCTTCCAGGCTCAGGCATCACCAGCCTTCCAGCCACAGGGGGGGTACTTCAGAGGCAGAAGGGGCAGCAGCCGGGCTGGGCTCAGCATTCAGCAAGCCACACAGGCCAAGCAGACCCCCTGAGAGGTCTGCCAGGGTTGCCTCCCCACTCCCATAGGAGGCAGGCTGGCCCACTATCTCCAGGCTTGGGAATCCATCACCACAGACAAGTAGGTCCTGGAGATAGTGGGCTAGGGTCTTGCACTCAGTTTCAAATTTCTTCCCAAACTGAGGGAAAGACTTTTCAGACCTGCCAGCCTAACAGAGGTAAATCTGTTGGAGGAGCAAGTGGCAAAACTGATTCTAGAAAAAGCAGTAGAGCCAGTTTCTTGGCCCAGCAGGGAAAGGGTCTCTACTCAAGGTACTTCCTCACTCTGAAGAAAAGAGAGGCGTAACGACCCATACTGGATCTCAGACACTTAAACAAACATTTGACAAAGCCAAAGTTCAAAACCTGGCTACCATTCTCCTTACACTCAGAAGGGGAGATTGGCTGGCATCACTGGACTTAAAAGATGCCTACTTCTATATCCCCATAAGGCAATTGTACAGAAAGTACCTCAGGTTGCCATCAAGACACTACTAGTTCAAGCCCATGCCTTTCGGTCTGACATCGGCTCCGTGTGTGTTCACCAAGTGCCTAGAAGTAGTGGTGGCACACCTAAGGAGACAGGGGGTTACAGTCTTTCCATATCTGGACGACTGTCTGGTGGTAGGTCAGTCCCCTCAGCAGGTAAGAAAAGCACTGACCATCACTCCGGATACCCTGGGTACACTGGGCTTCCTGGTAAACCAGAAAAAGTCAGTGCTAACACCAGTTCAACTCCTGGAGTTTATAGGGGCAGAATCAGATACTCTGAGAGGCAGAGCCTTCCTCCCTCAGGGAAGGGCAGACAGCTTGGTACAGCTGGCAAGCTCTTTTCGGCTTCATACCCCCAGACCGGCAAGGCATTTTCTTCAGGTGTTAGAGCACATGGCTGCATCAACAGCAAAAGTATCCAGATCAAGGTTCCAGATAAGGGACATCCAGTTCCACCTCAGGGCTCACTGATCTCAGAGAAAAGACTCCCTGTCAATGATGGTACCAGTCACAGGAACCCTGCTTCAAGTTCTGCAATGGTGGCAGGAAAAGGGCAACCTCAGGGAAGGCATGCCTTTTCTCCAGCTGCCACCAGCAGCAGTTTTGACAACAGATGCCTCCCTCCTAGGATAGGGTGCCCACCTAGGGGAGCATACTGCCCACAGTACCTGGCTCCAGCAGGAGTCTCTGCTACACACAAACCTGTTGGAACTCAGGGCAGTTTATCTGGGCATTCAGTCCTTCGCTTCAATGTTGCAGGGCAAAGTGGTTCAGGTCAGGACAGACAATACAACCACAATGTATTACATCAACAAGCAAGGAGGCACAAGGTCCTCCCCACTGTGCACAGAAGCCATGAAGGTGTAGAACCTGGCTTACTCCTTAGAGATCTCCCTCTCAGCAGTCCATCTCCCAGGGAAGGACAACGTCCTTGCAGATGCCCTCAGCAGGATTAACAAGAACCACCACGAGTGGTCACTAAACAGGCAGATCCTGCAGGTCATGTTCAGCATGTGGGGTACCCCAGAGGTGGAACTCTTCGCAGCCCCAGATAATCACCAGCTGCCATTGTTCTGTTCCAGGCCCCCTGCACTGGGCATAGTGCCTCTAGTTGCACTCCTGCTGGATTGGACAGAGAAGTTCCTGTATGCCTGTGGAGGGCTTGTGGGATAACAGATGGACCAGACACCAAACTTCAGGTTCAACACACAATCTCTGTGTGATGTTTATTCAAAATACAAGAAATAACCTTCTGCAATGTCATATTTCTTTTTCAGTACGTCAGTTTGCAGCAACAGACTATGAATATCCTTTCTCTGCACTTGCACGGTGCCGGATAACTAGTTAGCATGGCGGAGTCTCGTTCGTTATCGGAATTAACCAGACAAATCGCTCCACCAACTAAGAACAGCCATGCACCTACTGACACTGATCTCTGATCCCATTCACTAGTTAAAATGTAGCGACCACCCCTATGCAAGCCCCATTTGCTTGCATAGTGGGGGCTCAAAAGGAAAAAAAAAACAAAACAAGCTATAAACAAAGAACCTCAATGCAGAATCACTGAAAGAAGGTTTACCCCAAAGGGCACTGGCAACAAATCAAGTTTCAAAGAAATACAACATCATACATACTTCCATGTTGCAATGCATCATGGGATATATGCAAATCACCATGACATTTCTGGCTTAAGTTTACAACAATTTACATGCATTTTAAGTAGCACAATTAGCTTAATTTCTATAATAGTCACCTAGTACTTTTTACCACCATCAAAACACCAAGTGTCATGGTATTTTCAACATTTATAAGTTTCATAAACATAAGGTATATACATTAAGATATTTTTTAACATAGTGCTATTACATACTACGTCCAACAACAATAAACACAATCTGTTTTACGTACACTTGGAGGTCACCACAATAACCTCCCTGTAGAAGGACCTGAGAGGGAAAATGAAAATTAAAGAGGACACTGTAGCATAGTCAAGGGAGGGAGAAGGGGGTGCCCACAGGTGGCCAACCTTATGGACTAGAAATAGTAAAGGATAGATTAGGCTTAGAAACAGAAGAACTGTTGCAACAGATTTAAGAAAAGGTCAGTCCTCGAGAGTGGCAGGAGCTCCTGGTCACGATGCCTTTCCACCATTTCCCTTGCTGCTCAAGAGTACTGAACAAGCTCAGAGTTCAGCCAGAAACAATGATCCTCATTGCTCCAGACTGGGACAAGCAGCCCTGGTACTCACTGCTACTAACCCTGTCAATCTCCACACCAATCTCCCTGCCCAGGAGGCACAACCTACTGATCTCCTCCCAGGGCAGAGTTCTGTACCCCAATCTTTAGTCCCTCAGACTCAGAGCTTGGCTATTGAAGACTTAGAATATGCTGACCTACATCTCTCGGAGGGGGTGCTAGAGGTCCTCACGGTATCTAGAAAACCTTCCACCAGAAAGACCTATTCATCTAAATGGAATGGTTTTCTATTTGGTGCCAACAGAGACAGACAGACCATTGCCAGGCTGGCTTAGCAGTAGTCTTGGACTACTTGGCACACTTGCATTCCCTGGGCCTTCGGCCCTCTGCCCTTAAGATACATTTAGTAGCTGTCTCTGCTTATCTCTGTGCTGGAAAAGGGGCATCCCTGGCTGCCAACCAGGTATTCAGGAAGTTTTTCAAGGGTCTACTGTTCTTGCATCCCCCTCACAGGGAACCCACTCTTGCATAGGACCTTAACATATGCATTGGCCAGCTAATGCAACCACCATTTGAACCCATGTCCTCAGCATCCTCAGCAAAGTTTAAGTATGTGACATGGAAAACAGTGTTACTGATAGCCATCACCTCAGTCAGGAGGATCAGTGAGCTCCAGGTCGTGCCACAGAGCCAGACTACATAGCAGTCCACAGAGACAAGGAGGTCCTTAGGACTAATAGGAAGTTTCTCCCTAAGATGTTCTCCGACTTCCACCTTAATCAGTCCAAGACTTTGCCAGTCTTCTTCACTGATCATTCCAGTTCAGGAAAATGAAGACTGCATAGTTTTGATATCAAGAGAGCCATAAGCTACTACTTGGATCACACAAAGGGACACAGGCAGGATAGGAACCAGCTCTTCCTGACCTATGGACAAGAGGGGGAAGGGCAAACCCACCTTAAAGCGGACCACTGCCCATTGGATTGTTGCCTGTATCCAATTTTGCTACAGCAAAGTGGGTAAAGAGCCTCCTGTAGGACTCAGGGCCCACTCTACAAGGGGTACAGCTGCTTCTATAGCAGCTGCAAGAGATATCCCTTTGTTAGAAATCTGCCAAACAGCTACCTGGGAAACAGTTAACACCTTTACCAAACACTAGAGCCTGGATACTCAGGCCAGAAGTGATGCCAGGTTTGGCACAGCAGTACTACAGAGCCTGTTTCCTAAATAGGTTCTCTACCCTCCTCCAAAGGTACTGCTTGGGTAGTCTGCAGAAGTCAAAATACAGTAAGATTTCCTGAGGTTTGAAGGAAAAATTACTTATCATAGTAATCTTGTTTCTTCCAAGGGAATCTTACTGTGTTCTGAGCTCCCACCCTTCTTCCCCTGCTAGAACCTATAGGCACTGCAACACAGCTGTTCATGCTGTTCAAATCCTATGGGTGTTTCTTCCTTGGGCTTAGTGACTTGAGTCTTAGTGTGGCCCACATTTTTGAATAAAGGGGAATAGCTGGTGGTGGGTATTGTTAAATTGTTAGTTAATTATTGGTATAGTTTAGATAGCTTGTTATTAGTTTTGCTCTGTAAGAATCTGACGGGTGCAGAATGTTTACCAGGGACAGTGGTTTGAAAACCGAGCTAGAGCCTAACATTCCATGATTAGCATAGGTTCTATTAACCATTTCAGCTTCAGGGCAGTCTTATGGTGAGATCATACTGCAGAAGTCAGAATACAGTAAGATTCCCTTGGAAAAAAAAAAAGATTACTATGGTAAGTCATTTTTTTCATCCAGAGTCTCACGGAGACTGAGGAGGGAATCTTCCACAATGATTCTAGTAGTGTCAGACTGGGCATGGCAGCCATGGTACCCTCTCCTGCTGTCCCTGTCATGCAAAGGACCCATCTCACTGCCCGCGAGACCTGACCTACTGACTCTGTCACTGGGCAGAGTGAAATTCCTAAACCTCAGAACACAAAAACTGAAGGGCTGAATCTTTTTTTTCCCCCCAAACTCTGTTTATTCACTCTCCCTACCTGAACTCTCTCCGGAGGGTCTCTCGGTGCCTGCCGCTATCCCGCCCGCCTGAAGCTCTCCTCTCTCACTCCTCCTGGGCCCAGCTCTCCAGCCACTACCCGGCCACCCAGCCCCCCAGCTCTGAGTCCCCTGAGGTGGGACCACCAGATTAACTCCTCCTGGTGCTCTATCTAGAATCTAGATGGGCGACCAGGCAGGGAGGAGAGCAGAGGAAGCAAGAGGAGAAACCCGACATTGGGCGTGGTTGACCGACCCCCCTGGCCCTTCTTCGCTAATCAGGAAGCAGAGGGTTTTTCCTTTGTGTGTTCCCCTCTGGCACAGCGTGCAATGGCGTCAGCACGGGACTACCCACAGACCACCTGCCGTTGCCAGACCTCTCCTACTGACCTTGCTACTACGTTGCCCCAGCTTCCGCCAGGCGCCACTAGTGATATCACCCCAGTCCCACCCCAGGAGAAGAGGCAGTCCTCCGGATGCTCGGGTAGTCCTCCCCCGCCGACCCCCGATAGCCCAGGTTTGTTCCCGGGTCGCCGGCATGGCGCGAGATGTGGCATCCAGTGCCTCAACCCTCAGCGCCACTGGGCCAGCTCTAAAGGTCTGAATCTTTCAGGCAAAGTGTTGCATGTTCTGAAAGGTTCAAGAAAACCATCCACAAGAAAAAGTTAGTCCTCAAAATGGAAAAGATGGTCAGCCTGGTGACACTGAGGGTTGAGGCGCTGGACACCACACCTCGCACCATGCCGGCGACCCGGGTTCGGGAGCAAGCCCAGGGCACCAGGGGTCGGCCGGGGAGGAGAAGGATGGAGCACCCAATGGCTGCTCTCTTTCTCCGGGGGGGGGGGGATCTCTGCAGACTCCCACCACAATACCGCCATCTGGGGGAGCCCGGTGGTAGGTGTGGTACATCGGAGTAGCAGCAAGGGTATTGGGTAGATGTCAGCAGGGGGTGGAGAGGCACGCCTCACGCTGCCCTAGGCCTATTGGCCCCACTTCGCACGCCGACTGGCCCTCGGGAGCTGACCAGGAAAAGAGGAAATCAATGTGGACTGCTCGCTCTACCGTTGTGTGGAGGAAGGATTTGGGGAGACCTTCCCCCGCCCCACCTGGGGGGGGGGGTAAACCGGGTTACCTGAGGGCTCTCTGAGCAAACGGACACTCTAGGAGCAGACTCCTGGGGGCACCATGAGATGCTGTGGAAGGCAGCTTGAGGGGTCTGAAAGAGTGGAGTGACGGTGCAGGTACGAGGATAAACAATGTTAAAAAAAAAATGGAAAAGATTCTCATGATGGTGTTCAGGAAAGGATGCATCCTCCCTATAAGCTGATTTGCCACTTGTTCTTGATTACCTACATCCCTCATACTTAAATAGGCTTAAAATTCATCACTAAAAGTCCACCTAGCAGAAGTTTCAGCTTTTCTGTCCACAGGGAAAAGAACATCTCTGGCCTCTTACCCTGTGTTCAGCAGATTGCTCAAAGGCTTTCTTCACTTATAACCATGAGTCAGGGAACCAATACCTCTCCGGGATCTGAATATCTTCTTGGCACAACTGGTACAGGTTCCTTTGGAGCCAATGGCCCCTGTGAACCTGACGTTTGTAATCAGGAAAACTATTTTCCTCATAGCCATGACCTACAGTATGCCAGAAGGATCAGTGAGCCTCAAGCCATATGCACAGAAACAAACTTCAGTATATCATTATGTTATGCACAGGGATAGGGTACTGAGGATTCGCAGGAAAGTCCTCCCACAAGTGGTATCAGAATTTCATCTGAACCAGGCAGTTACTTTATCTGTACAATACCCAGCACGTTCTAGTTCATGAGAACAGGAACTGTATTGCTTGGAAGTCAGGAGAGAACTCGGCTACTATCTTGACAGAACAGAGAACATCAGGATAGACAGCATCCAACTGTTTGTCACTTCTGGGAAGGTTGGTAAGGGCAAACCTACAGCAAAGAAAGACTGTCTCAAGAAGGCTGCTCCCTTGCATCCAATTATGTTATGAAAAAGCCGGTAAGCAGTCCCCCTTAGGCCTCAGAGCACATTCCACAAGGGTCACTGCAATATCAGTGGCAGCCTCAAGGGGCATTGCCTTGGCAGATATCTGCAATGCAACTACCTAGAAAACTGTCTGCACATTTACAAAGCATTGCTGTCTGGACATTCAATGCAGAACAGAGGCAAAGTTTGGGACTGCAGTTTTACAGAACCTTTTTCCTAAATAGGTTCTAGAATTCCCAGCATCCTAATGTACTATGTAGTCTGCAGTTTTTGTACGACATCACTATTGGACTTGCGTTGTTAGAAGAAAAAAAATATTCACCATAGTAATGATGTCTCTTCCAATGGGTCCAATATTGAGCTAATACAATCCCATCCCGACTGCCCCTTCTAGGACCTCATCAGTAAAACGTCACTATTTAGTATATTTTAAATACTCATTTCTCACTGAAAATTTTATTATGTTTACACAGTTTATATCTAAATAATTGTTCATGCTGCAGGAACATTTTATTATATTTACACAATTTAAATTTGAATAATTTTTCAAGAATATTTGGTTGATTTTTTAATTTATTTGAAAACTGGTGACCGGGAGAGGCACACTGAGACAAGACTCGTTTCCAGGTGTGACCTTGGGGGAGAGGGATGGGGGAAGCACAGTTACACAGAAAAACAAAAACAGGCAGTTAATGATAACTACAAAAACAGTGACATAAATCACAGAACACTCCATAAGCAGAGAACATTTGACATAAAGCGCGTAAGTCAAAGAGCAGTACAGTCAGTAATGCCACAAATGGCAACAGGTTGTCCAATAAACAGCATTTAAAGTCAACACAAATGTACAAGTGAAACATAAAAGTGTGATGGAACCCGGTTGAAGGGATGCTGAACCAGTACTCACAGGTGGGGTCAAGGTAAGCAAGGGTTCAGGAAGAGGGTATGAAGGAAAAAGGGGGTAGATAGAGATGTTTTATTTTGTGCCTAAGGGAAAGAAGGGAGGGAGAGAGACGGATGGAGAATGGTAGTTGATTCCAGAGAGGGGAGACGATATAAGAAGGCAGATTTTCCAGCTGAGAAAAGTGGGTGGGGAATGGAGAAAGTGCACGGGTCCCTGGAGCGCAAGGAGTAGGAGGAAGTGAGGATGGGGAGATGAAATGGGAGAGGTAGGAGGGAGGGATCCCAACCCGAATTTAGATATGAGGGCGGCACAGTGGAGCTGGCAACGTGTAGGGAGCAGAAGGATAGATAGGGAGGAGTGAAGGGAGCAGTGGTAAGTGCAAGAGGAAGTGTATGTAGCAAAGCAGCAGAAAGCATTGCAGAGGATGTCCAGTCTTGCTTGGGAAGTTGACAGGGTGGTGATACAGGCCACATCAGCACAGTCAAAGACCAGGAGAACCATTTTGATGACTAACTCCCAGCAAATCTGCAAAGAGAGGCAATCCTTACTGTGATACAAGGCAGAATTCAGCATGGATGGCACTGATGTGAATCAAGAAGTCCAGTCTGCCATATAACCACACACCAAGGTACTTAAAGGTTGGGAAAGCCTCAAGCAGGGAGCTATCCAGCATTGAGAAAAGGGGGAGGGAGGCAAGCCGGGCCAATTTCTGGCTGGTACCAAAGGTCGCAGATAAAGGTTTTTTTTCTTTTGTGTTGACCCTTAGCTGGTCAGCCTGGAACCAGCGCAGAACACTGTGAAAGTCATGCTGGAGTGACACTTTCACAGTTGTTGTGGGACCTGATGTGTAGAGGAGTGTGTCATCTGCATACATATGAATATGTGAGTTGGCACAGGCAGAAGGGTGGTTATTGAGGAAGCTCGAGAAAAGGACTGGACCCAGGATGGAGTCCTGTGGGACCCCAGCCTGGATAGGGAGTGATGGGGAAAGCGCATCTCTTACCTGTACCGACTGCTGATGGCCCATGAGGTAGGATTGGAACCAGTCAACACCAGAGGCTGAGAGGCCAGCAGTGCTTAGTTTATCCAGGAAGAGAGAGTGGGACACTTAACCAACAGCTTTGACCAGACTGATGAAAATGTCTGCAGTTACATGCCTCTGGTCCATTCCTAACAGGATGGAATCGGTGAGCCTGAATAGAGAGGTGACAGAGGAGTTATCCCTCCTAAAACATTTGTGATATCTTTGCACCACTAAGGAAAAGAAAAATTCGGGGTCAAGTTAATGGCTGGATCACAGGGGATCTCCTCACCCAGATGAAGGAAAGGGACAACCTCTGGGGAAAAGCCAGGTCCTCTCGCAGCAAACACAACTTCCAATGCTATAGAGCTGCAAGAAACCACTGCACCAACCTTATCCACCATGCAAAGGCCAACTTCCACAAGGAGCAGCTTAATAAAACTTGGGGCAATGGGAAGGATTTTTGGGAGAACATCAAAAACCTTCTTGGGAAGGATGAGAAGAAGATCACTTCCTCACTCAACATCAATAAATACAGGTTACTCACCTGTAACAGGAGTTCTAGGAATGGTATATGTTGTTCATCCACACTCATTGGCAGGTATCCTTGCCGCTTTAAATCTTGCCGGAAGGTCTTCAAGCTTGCTCCTCCCACCCACCCGGGTGGTATAACTCTCGGCTCCGCCCCATGACGCCAGATCTGGCCCGCTGGAAGCTCAGGTTGTGCGTCGAAGCCGGGGAGGTCGGTAGTGCGGTGGATGAACAATAGATACCATTCCTAGAACTCCTGTTACAGGTGAGTAACCTGTATTTCTAGGGACATGGATATGTTGTTCATCCACACTCATTGGCAGACTCTAGCAGTTCTCCGGGAGGAGGGAGGCAAGACGACACCCCAATACTTACTTGGGAAAGAGAGACTGGAGAACCGAGGCCCCAAAACCAGCATCCCGGGGTGACTCAAGGTCGATGTGGTAGTGGGTAATGAAGGTGTTTGCTGACTTCCAGGTAGCAGCCCTGCAGATTTCCTGGATAGGGACGTCCCTGGAAGCAGCCACTGCAGCAGTGGTATGGCGGGTAGAATGAGCTCTTATCCTCTGGGAGGCTCCATGCCCGCCAACTTATAGCAGAGATCTATGCAGGAGGTTACCCACCTGCTTATCGTCACGCTTGGCTGGGTCTGCCAGATGCGGCTTCAGGCGTGGTGACAAACAGCTGGCGAACCTCTCCCGACTTTCAGCCGGCGCTCCTTATAATAAGCGAGCGCCTTCTAGGGTCCAGAGTATGGAGCCTATATTCGGCCTCCGAGGTGTGATTGGGTAGAACACCGCAGAGTCAACACCTGGTTAAGGTGAAACTCCACACCACCTTCGGAAGGAATTTCGGTGGGGGCGCAGGACAACCTTGTCCCTGTGGAAGACCAGGTAAGGAGACTCGATGGAAAGCGCCTGGAGCTCTCCCATCCTTCTGGCTGACGGATAGCCACCAAGAAGGCGGTCTTCCACGACAGGTGAGAGAGAGCACACCTGTGCATAGGTTCGAATGGCTTGCCCATGAGCTTTGCCAGTACCAGCAGTAGATCCCACGGAGGTGGGGTTCCCGACTGGAGGAAATGTGATCAAGGCCTTGAAAAGCGCCAGACCACCTTCTCCTGCGCATCGACTGCTTCCCGGCCCGCGCCGCTAGGCAGAGATGGCTGCCAGGTGCACCCTTAGGTCGCCGACCTCAAGCCCTTGACTAGAAAGGGACCATAACAGTCCAAGATGCTTGCCAAGGAACAGGAGGAAGGGTCCAAGCCCTGTTCCTGACACCAAATGGAAAACCTTTTCCATTTGAAGGCATAGCATTTTCTGGTCGACTTACGGGACGCCTCAACTACATTGAGGACCTCGTCGGAAAGACCCAAGGCCTGGAACTCTAGCCGCCAGGAACCAGGCTCGTCAGGTGCAGGGATTGAAGGTCCGGATGGAACACCTTCCCTGATTGACTGAGAGCAGGTCCGGGCGAGCTGGAAGCTGCCATGAGTCCTGGAGCTGAGACTGAGGAGATCTGGGTACCAGAACTGGCGAGGCCAGTCTGGGGCTATCAGAATCACCTGCGCCTTGTCCCTCCTCGCCTTGAGAAGCACCTTGTGGATCAAGGGAAATGGGGGAAAGGCGTAAAAGAGGCCCGGGGTCCATTGCCTCGAGAAGGCATCCCCCTGCAGCGAGCCCTGCTGAGGGGGGCGGGCATGGAACAGACTCAGCTTCGCGTTCTCCATGGAGGCAAACAGGTCCACCTGAGGTGTGCCCCAAAGGGAGAACAGATGCTGTACTACTCCGCAGGAGAGACCACTGTGGGATGCAGCCCCTATCCGGCTCAGGGCATCAGCCAGGGTGTTGGAGGCTCCTGCCACGTGAATGGCTAGGAGATCCGCCTCCAGGCTGCGCACGAGTGACCAAATGCGAGAGCTTCCTTGCATAGAAGCATGGAGCGTGCCCCGCCTGGCGGTTTAGATAGTACATGGTCGTGGTATTGTCCGCCTGGACTCGGACCACTTGACCCGGAGGAACGGAGCAAAGGCGGTGAGAGCTAGGCGGACCCTCGGAGCTCCAGCAGGTTGATGTGGCATCGGGACTCCGCTGGGACCAGAGGCCATGAGCCTGTGTTCCCCAGATGGGCACCCCAACCCATCAGAGAGGCATCGGTCGACAGAGAGACCGCCGCTCGGGCGGACTTTAACGGGATGCCCTCCTGCAAATGATCTGGAACGGTCCACCACTGGAGAGCGCTTCCACATCCCTGTGTCACCGACACAAGCTGGTCCAAGGGATCGCAGCGTTGTGACCACTGGCTGGCCAGTCCCCACTGAAGGGGACGCATGTTCCAGCGGGCCCAACGGACCACGCTGGTGCAGGCCGCCATGAGACCCAGGAAGTCCCGGACAGGGCGCAATTGCCCAACCAGAAATGATCGGGCAAAGGAGGAAAGAACCTCGGCCCTGTCCGCCGGGAGCCGCGCTCTGGCTCGAAGAGAGTCGAGCTGCGCCCCGATGAATAGAATCACCTGCTTGCTCGAGTTCTGACTTGGCCTCGTTGATAAGGAGGCCCAGTTGAGAGCAGACCTGGAGGGCCAGATCTCTGGACCACTCCGCCTCCTTCCTGGAGGGAGCTGCTATCAGCCAGTCGCTCCAGGTAAGGGTACACCCGACCCTCGGCGCCGCAGGGAATGCTGTCACCACTGCCATGCATTTGGTGAAGACCCTGGGAGCTGGAGACAAGTCAAGGGCATGGCTTGAATCAAGAGAGATCCTTCCGCTGAAGCGAAGGAATCTCTGGTGAGACGGACGATAGGGACGTGAAAAACGCGCCCTGCAAGTCCAGAGAGCAGAACCACACCGCTGCCCAAGGATGGTATTATCTGAGCCAGAGTGACCATCCTGAAGGTTCGAGACCTTAGGAACTTGTTTAGGTCGTAGGTCGAGAATGGGGCGCCAGCCCCGTCCGCTTCGGAACCAGGAAGTACCTGGACACAAACCCTGGGTCTGAAGGAGGGTCCACCACCTCTCTACCACCTCCTTCTGGAGGAGGAGGCGATGTCGGCTCGACGAGCCGCCAGTGAGGCTGGGGATCCCGAGAGCCCCGAGGCGGCGGCTCTGAAGGGTGGTGCCTGCTCGAATTCCAGAGGCAGGCCTCTTCCCACCACCTCTCAAGACCCACCTGTCCGTGGTAACAGCGGACCAGGCGGAACGGAAGTGCTGGAGCCGCCTCACGGGGACCTAGGGTAAGGTGACGGGGATGGGGCGACACCCTCAGCCCGTCACTGGGCAGGCTTGGAGGAGGGACCGCCGAGGGACCTCCTGGGCCCTTTCCTCCCTGCCTCCTGTTAGAGGAAGCCGGTGCTTGGTTTGGGATGCCAAGGCCGAGCCTGCTGGCCCTGACGTTGTTGGGCCGGGCTACCGGGGCACACAGAAGGACGAAAGGGCTTAGGCTGTGGTTTGCGGCCTTTGTCCTTCTGAGCGAAGAAGAGACCGAGTCCAAGGTGGCATTGGACTTCTCGATCCTCTGCAGGTGACCTTCCACCCCAGGGTCAAGAGGTCAGTCCCCAAAAGGAACATCCACCAACTTGTGCTGGGTATCCGGGCAAAGGTGGATATCCTCAGCCAAGCCCGCCGACGCATAGCCACTGCGGCCGCCACCGATCTGGCACATGAGTCCCCTATATCCAAAGCAGTCTGGAGCTGCTGTTTGGCCACTGCCCTGCCCTGGTCCCGCACCTGCTTAACCGTAGTCTGCAGATCGGCGGGAAGATGAGGGATGACCTCATCCAGGGAGCCCAACAGGGCATGAGAAAAATGTGCCATGAGGACGGCCGAACTGGCCTGACGAAGGCCGAGAGAGGACGCAGCGTAGACTTTTCGCCCGACATAGTCCAATTTCTTGGACTCCTTGTCAGGAGGTTTGTCCACATCCCTGGCGTTGCCGGCGCGCCGGAAAACGCTGTCGGTAACCAACCCCTCAGCAGAGGGGTGTTCGGAAAAACCGGACAAGGAACCGTGGGACCGCATACTTCCTGGCCATCCTGGCCAAGGCGCAGGGCAGGAAGCAGGCCACAAAGCTCCAGTGCCGACCCACTATGGCCTCGCCACCGGAAAGGCCTCCGCCGGAGAATCCCCGGTCCAGAATCTCCGTGAGGGGATACCTGGCCCGCTTTGAACGGGTTCGAGCTCCATCCCGTAGACTCGAGATGAGCCGAGCAGTCCTAGGAAGGACGACGGCTATCGTCCATTGACTGACCTCCTGAAGACTCCAAGTCCAGTCGCTGGAGAAAAAGGAGGAATCATCTTCGGACTCGGAAGAGTCCTCGAAGAGCTGCCTCTGGCCTGAGCCACCCTTCACCTGCCGAGGTCGGTCGGGAGTGAGGGTAACTGACAGCCGATGGGGTAGACCCATGTCGATCGAGAATCCTGGTCGGAGCCCCAATTGGTGGCTGTGGAGGCGGAGGTTCCACCGGAATCGGTGGAGCAGCTGGTTTTGGCCGAACAACCGGCCTGGGTATAGGCTCCTCGGATAAGTCGAGGGGTTGTGTCGGCCGTTCCGGTGACAGCCACTTAATGGCCGGGGAAGGCGACGGGTCGGCTTATTCCCGGCCAGGAGGAGCTGTTGCAACATAAGGTCCTCGTACCGTCGACGTAATTTACGCCGAAGCCTCCCCTCATCCGAGGAGGAGGACGAGGACGAGCGGCGACGCCGCTTACCGCGGTGCCGAGACCGAGACCGCCTATGACGGTGGGATCGGCTGGACCGCGAAGAGGTCCGAGACCGAGACCGAGAGTCCCGGAATTTCCGAGGTCGGTGCGGGGAGGTGTCGGCCGGAACCGGCACTCCCTTCGGCTCGGATGGTCCATCCGAGGGCTCCGGAACCGGAGGCACAGGCGAGCCCACGGATCCTCAACTCCTCCGGGGAACCGGGAGAGGGGAATTGCCGCTAAAGGCGACAGCCCGTCAATGGGTCGAGAAAATCTCGACTTCATCAGTGGGAGTCTCGGTCAACTGACCTGGCCGGGGACACCGTGAGGCCAGTGGCCGAGCCGAGCGTCGACAAGCCGGATTGCCGACGGCCCGGGAGAGGGACCTTTCCGGCCTCCCAAGAGCGCTGACGGAGGGACTTACCCTGTCCCTCTTTTGGACCGAGAATAAGGTCCAGCAGGCGAGGCCCTTCTCCTTTAGTGGAGAGGGACAGACAAAGCTCCTAAAAGAAGCCGTGTAGGAAGAACCCAGAGAGCGGGATAAATGCAGCGGCCAAGAAGATCACGGCCGCGCCGCCTCCTCTTGAGGCGACCATCCGCTCGAGCTGATCCATGAAACCCGCCCGCCCGCGGACACGCCAACCGGGCCTCCTTGGACTTCACGGAGGAAGCGCTTCTCGGGCGGCCCAGTTGCAATCGGGCAGCACGGTCTTGAGGGGCGTGGCCGAGAAAGATGAGCACAGGTCATAGCCTGCGGGTGGTGCTCAAGGCCTAAGCAGTAGACACCGTGGGTGTGGATCCGTCGAGACATCTTCTGCCCGCATGGGCATCTCGAAATCGGAGTCGTTTGTCCATCGCAGCCGCGGGGATAGAAGACTGAAGTCTTTTGCAAAATTTATTTTAAACCGCAAAACGGAGAAATAGGAACCAGTCACAAACGCAGAGCGTTAAGGAGGGAACCTGAGCTTCCAAGCGGTAAGGAAGATCTGGCGTCATGGGGCGGAGCCGAGAGTTATACCACCCGGGTGGGTGGGAGGAGCAAGCTTGAAGACCTTCCGGCAAGATTTAAAGCGGCAAGGATACCTGCCAATGAGTGTGGATGAACAACATATCCATGTCCCTAGAACGCCATGATTACTGACCCTCGGCACATCGTGGATTCTCTCAACACAGTGTTTACTGACCTGACTGGAGTGCTACCCCCCGACTACCTGCACCCTGCTGGGGAACAAACAAACTGCACACCTCAAGGGGGCTCAATCCCGGTCTTCTACTTCAAAAAAAGTGTCAGTGAAGGAGGCTTACAAACACATAAAAAAAATACTAGGCAAGACCAGAATGGGGAGTGATGGAGTCGATATGAAACTCCTATCCCTAACACTGGATGTCTTCATCGTGCCAGTTACAAAACTATTTAACAAATCGCTGGCTCTTGCACAATTTTCTGGGATCTGGAAACAGGCTCTCGTGACGCCGGTGCACAAAAACGGTGAAGTGACATGCGCTGCCAATTATAGGCCAATATCCACTCTCCCTTATCTAAAGCCCTGGAAAAGATTGTAGCCGCCCAACTCACAGATTACCTCAACAAATACAACCTGTTATGTCCCAACCAACATGGCTTCAGGCAGAATCATAGTACCTCCACTGCCTTGCTGGACTACACTGACTACTCACACAAGGCACTAGATGAAGGAAAACCGGTGGGGTCATTCTTCATAGACCTCACAAAAGCCTTCAACACTGTCAATCACTCTCTCCTGCTGACTCAACTACAGAACCTGGGGGTTCAACCACTGCTATCTGCTGGTTCAAGGACTACCTAACACACAGAAGCCAATGTGTAAAAATTGGGCACACAGTATCTAGCTCTAACGAGGTATCTTTAGGGGTCCAAAAGGGGTCGATACTGGGGCCCTTACTATTCAGCCTCTTCCTAAATAATCTTCCTGAAGCCTGTGATACTAAACTGATACTTTACGCAGACAACGCTGTACTTCTCACCAGCAGTTCATCAACAGTCGCCCTCCACTCCAAGCTGCAGGCATCCTTCTACAAGTTGGAAGACTGGTTCTGTAGCCATAAACTTCTATTAAACTACAAAAGACCAAGGTGATGGGCTGACCATCGTCAGCCAGCTGGATTTCCTTATGCGATGCCGGCGACCGGGTTAGGAGCGGACCTGGGTGCTGGAGGGCGCGGGAAGAAGGAAGATGAGCGTCCCAGGACTGCTCTCCTTTCCAGGGGAGGGTGGGAAGTGCTCGAGCAGCGATGACCCCTGATGGAGGCCAGGAGTCACACATCTATCGGCACTGGCATGTATAGGAGGCGGGGCGGACGCAGGCGTCATTGCACGACCCGCCTCTCTGGAGGAAAAACAGTTAGCTGCCAGCCGCCGTTAATGAAGCTCGCCATGGCTTCGATTAGCTCCCCAGGCCGGCCCTCCGACCTAGCCCAAAGACTGCGGCATGTAGGGGGAGTGCCGCAGCCCCGCCGTGGGGGGTAAGCCATGGGTAACTGAGGGCCTGAGGCCGATTTGGGGAAGTGGAAGCCCGTGGCCCATGACCGGGCCGAGAAATATCAGGCGGCAGGCAGCTTGGGGCGGAAAAAGAATAAATAGAAAAAAAAAAAAAAAAAGACCAAGGTGATGCTCATAGCCAGCCCACAGCACAAAAAGAAGCTCCCTCTCCTCACCATCTCCAGTAAAGTCAGTGAGCCGTTACAACAAGTGCACTCCTTCAAGTACCTGGGGGTCACCACTGATGACTCCCACACCTTCACCCAACACATCGACACAGTGGCAAAGGCAGTGAACACCAAGCTGGGTGTAACTCTACAGGCATAAAAAGTATCTCACTCCAGAGGCCCTCTGTCTCTCAGTCTCCAGCTTCATCCTTTCTACCATCAACTTTGGATTGGTAGTCTACGGCACAGCAACAGACACTGCACTAAAAAGGATTCACATTGCCCTCAACAAGACATGTAGGCTCACAATGGCTGCAGATCGAAATACCCACACCTGCTACTTATATGAGGAGACTAATTGGCTGCCGCTAAAGAACAGGATTATTTTCCAAACATGTCTCCTTGGAAAAAAGGCGCTAATGGGTAAAACCCCCCCATGCATTTCTAGCATCCTAACACCAAGTGCTACCAGCTATACCACCAGAGGCAGGATGAGGGGGGCCATATCAACACCTTTCCATCAAACTGTGCAGGGACAGCGTGCTTTTAGCTATAGGGCCCCCCAATGGCTCAATGAAATCCCAGTGCACATTCTAAACTCCCAATGCATCTTGCAATTCAAAAATGGCCTAAGGCAACACCTTCTTACTAGGACAGTTTGTGACTGCCACTAGGACTCTAACACCCATAATGCCCACTCACCCACACTCTCCTTCCCCTTCCTTTTACCCCCACTCTTCCCCCTTGTCATATCCCTTTGTCTTCCTCTCCCTCCTGTGCCTTTTCCCCACTGGATCAACCTTAAAACCTACCTACTACCACTACCTCCCAACCTCCTAGACAAAGCCACTTCTTTTTGCTGCCCACTCTCCCTTCCCCCTCATCTTGACTCCTCCTCGGACTCTCACACTAGGTGTCACAACTCTTTACCTCCTTCGCTACATATAAACACTGTCCTTTACCCTAGTTGTATGCTCTTGACGCTGTACTATCACCATTGGTACTATGAATGACATTGTAACCTTATTGTATACTAGCTACCTACAATTCGAGTATTGTATATAAACTGTTTGTTATTGTTGTCATTGTCACTGTTTGACCTGGAACCTTTGTAAAAGAGCTCTGAGCTCAAAGGTATGATCCGAATCCCTAAATAAATAAATAAAAATAAATAAAACCACACTGGAAGGGGGAGAGGAAGTTGGAGGAGTGGAGCAAGTCAGCAAGCCATGAGTAGACCAGTGTCTCCTGCAACTCTGCAAGAGTTGGGGTGCAGGAGACAGGGCTGAGGCTGCCAGCAGTGGAGGGATTGCCCCCTTTGTGGAGTGAGAGAACCCTGGCAAACTTCCAAGACTGAGGAACACGGCAAAGGAAGAAAGAGAGGTTTAGGAGGTGAGTGAAGGAGGAGGTGATGGCTGGAGCTGACAGATGGAGAAGTTTAGGGTCCAAACCATCTGGGCTAGATTTGGAAGGGTTGAGGGACGGTAGGGCAAGATTTGTCTCCTGGTGTGTGAAAGGTAGAAATTCAAAACATAGGGGAGAGGTGGGGAAAGAGGTGCCTGGAGGCGGGTGGGTGGGACAGTACAAGTGGTGAAAGACTCATTGAAGTGAGTGGCAACAGCAGCAGGGTCTAATACTGGTGAGCCATTAACCAAAAGGACTGAGGGAGGGAACCGGGCCAGGGTGGTCAAAGAGGGAACAACTCACTTTCTAGAATTTAGCAGGGGAGTAGTGCTATTCTTAAGGTTGGCCTTAAAACAGAGGGACTTGGCAGTTCGGATGGCCTTAGTGCAAGAGATCCTAAGCGCCCTATAGGAGAGGAGGTCCGGTAGGGAGAGGGACATTTTGTACTTGGCCCAGGCTTGGTCACAGGTCTTGCACACGTCAATGAGCTCACAGGTAATCCAGGGGTGATGAGACGACTTTACCCTGGATTTCCTAATGAGAGTAAGCTTATGCTAGACAGAAGTAAATAACAAGTGGAAAAGGGACAGTGCCTTATTGATGTCTGTGGTAGTGAGCATGTGGGACCAATCAGTAGCAGCCAGGTCTCTCAGCAGAGCCTCTACATTCAATGACTGCAGGGATCTCGACCAGATGTACTTACAGGAGATTGGAAGGAGCAAGACTTTTGTGACACATAATGTCATATAATAGTCACTCAAGGATCATCCAAGAGGATGTGGTTAGATGAGTGGGGACTGAATCAGGGGGGGGGGGGATTCTGTGATGTGCTGTGAAAGGTTAAGAGAGTCAGTCCTATCGGTAGCTGACCTGGAGGACAGGGAAAGCCAGCCAATTAATGCTGAAGTTACCTAAGAGGATGAGCTCATCAGCAGAGGAGTGTGAAGAGAGAGCTAGCTGAAAGTGAATCCACCAGAAAAGAGGCGGAGGTTCTCAGTGAAGCATAAAAAACACCAACAAAAATGCGTAATGAAGAGGGAATGGAAAGTTTAGCTAATAGAGACTCATGGGAGGAGGGTGTAGCCTCCCCGAGAGTGATGGTGCAAGAAAGGCTATGGGGGACATAAAGAGCAATGAAAGTCACATGTTTAGCGCTGTCCTGCCTGAGAAAGTGATAATCTGGACTTGCTAAGATAGAGTCAGGAATCCTGGAGGACAGTCAAGATTCTGTGACACAGAGGAGTCTGAAGAGTATTGAGAGTCCCACACAGTAACAGCATCCAGTTTGGGAAGGAGGCTCCTAGTGTTCAGATGGAAAATACTACTGCCTCTAGGGATGAAAGAGGGAGAAGAGGGCGGGGGACCAGGACTGAGTTCCACATCGCCGGCAAGGAGGAAAAGCAGGGTCAGGAGGAGGAAGAGAAGAATGGAGTGGGGCTTCTGACCAATAGGTCAGGGAAAAGTAGGGGGGGGACAGGAGAAAGTTGTGAAGGAAATTAGGTTAAGGGATTGGGAGGCAAGGAGACAAGGATGAATGGGGCAAACAGGGTGGGGGTGGGAAGAAGCTAGAGGCAGGGAGGGTAGTGGAAGGAAAGGGGGTGAGGAGGAGGGAGTGGAAGGGAACAGGAAAAGGCACAGGAGGAAGGCTGGCAGCATTATTAGCAGGTAGGTGGGTAACCAAAAATCGGCAATTAAATCAGACACTGGCAGGGTAGCAAAATAACTTAGGACGGGTGATAAGTTATTAAGACTACCCAAATGTGAGAGCAAAACCTTAGGCAAACCCTAATAGATAAGCAGAGGTGCTAGCAGGCTGGAAAAGAATAAAAAAATAGTCACTGGCTTAACCAAAGATGAGCAGTTAAAACAACAATGGCTAAGCAGCAAAACATTTTGGAAGTTTAAGAGAAATGAGATGTTAATCAGGATTACTCTTATGTGTGAGCAAAACCTTAGCAAAAACAATTGGATAAGCAGTGGTACTGTGAGGTAGGATAGGAAAAAACAGCCCTGGGATTAGGCAAGATGAAGCCAATAATAATGGCAGTGTCAAATAGGGAAGCTAGAGAATATAAGGCACATGCAGCTAGGCATTTATTTATGTTAACAAGGAGCTGTACCTAGATAGGGTCTATACAAGGAGAAATATAATCATTAGGCAGCAGCAAAACAGTAAAAATGCAGTAAGCAAACTAGATAAATGAGCAGTCACAATATGGAGAGCACTGAATATGTATGTAGCGTATACCCAGATAGGGTAAAGCTGAGGGTGTAGTAAAACAGGCAAGAAGCAAAATAAGTCACCTTTGGTAGAGAAATGTAGGGTAGAGTCCAGGGTCTTTGAAACACCTGGGAGATACGGGACAGTAAGGTGTCAGTGGAGCAGTATGGCTGGCTGACAGCCGTCCTCAGGGTGACTCCAGGCAGACTCCCTGATGCCCTCTGTGCTCAGTTCTTCACGCGGAGGCCGCAGCATGGAAGGTTGCTAGTGATACTCGTCTGAAGTAGGGAAGAGAGGTCCTGCCTCTTGAGTTCCCCGCATGGCTGGAGCTTGAGTCTTTGTGCTGAGAGGTAGGCAGGGCTAAACATTAGTAACCAGGAGGTGAGCTGCAGAAGGGAGGAAGAGCCAAGATGGAGGATGACTCACTCCTTGCCCCTGGAGCTGGTGGAAGGCGCTGGTTACCGTCTGTGGCTGGAAGCAGCTGGAAACAGAGTAGCGCTTTCAAAATCGCGCTCCTCCCAGCAAGTCCTCCATCTCAAGTCTCCCGACTGGCTGGAACACAGGTCTTGGTGTTGACAGTGGTTGGGGTTAAACACTGGTGACCAGGAGGTGAGTTTCAAGGCGAGGAGGAAGAGCCAAGGTGGAGGATGGCTCGCTCTTTGCCCCAGAAGCTAGTGTAAGGCACTGGTCACTGTCTCAGACTGGAAGCAGCGGAAGCATAGGGTAGTACTTTCAAAATTGCCCTCCTCCCGGCAGGTCCCGTCCCTTGAGTCTCCCAACTGGCTGCAGTTCGGGCCTTGGTACTGTGGGCAGGCAGTGCTAAACACGGATGAGCAGGAGGAGAGTTGCGGGGGGGAGGAAAAGCTAAGATGGAAGACTGCTCATTCCTTGCTCTTGGAACTGATGGAAGGTGCTAGTCACTGTCTGTGGCTGGAAGCGGAGGGTAACGCTTTCAAAACTGCGCTCCTCCTGGCAGGTCCCACCCCTCGAGTCTAACAACGGGCTGAAGTTTGGGTCTTGGTGTTAACAGCAGGCAGGGCTAAACACTGGCAAACCAGGAGGCGAGTTGCCGGGGGGAGGAAGAGCTAAGATGGAGGATGGCTCACTCCTTGCCCCTGAAGCTGGTGGAGGGAGCTAGTCACTGTCTCTAGCAAGAAGCAGCTTGGAGCGGAGGGTAGCACTTTCAAAATCATGCTCCTCCCAGCAGGTCCTGCCCCATGTGTCTCCCGATTGACTAGAGCTCGGGTCTTGTTGAGAGCAGGCAGGGCTAAACAATAGTGACCAGGATGCAAGTTGCAGGGAGGCAAAAGAGCCAAAACTGAGGACAGCTCACTCCTTTCCCCTAGACCTGGTGGAAGGCACTGGTCACTGTCTCTGGCTGGAATTTAACCTTAAGATTTCTATTATAAGTCTTCTTTCTTTTACTATTTAGCTTATACCTTAGTATTTTACAGAAACTAATGTTAGAACACTAGAGGGGGGAAAAAGCAGACAGTAGCATTTGAATGGAGTTCTGATTTTATCATCACCATTCTAAAATCTATGAGGCAACATCTCTGGCTGGAGGTGATACAGTTTTTTGTATTGGCTCACTACTGGACCCATTGAAAGGAACATCATTATTGCGGTGGGTAATTTTCTTATTAACATTTCCATTGTCTGTATATCCCATTTGTTGTTTAGATATCTTTGTACTGAAAGAAAGAATGTGATTAGTCTGAAATGTACCTGTAAATACAAAGTGTTTCCTTTTTTACTTTTTTGTCTGCATACAGTTTTGACACAAGCCAAAACACATCGACTTCAAACTGAAAGTCTGCTGGTTTTTCTTTTTTTAAAGGCTTGCCACATTCTTAATACAACAAATTCTTTAATTCAAAACTCATTATTCTACACCAGTTGTATGAGTTGCTTACCATACAAGCTGCCTGCACAGCTTCAGACACGCTGCCTGCATTGGGCTCACACCAAAAAACATGGCATTCAAAATGCTGGTTCCCTGTATCCATAATGAAGGCAAAGGTATGGACATCTTTTCCCACTCCCATAAATGACAGGAAGCGAACACGGCACTCCATGACTATCTCTTCTTCATTCTGTTATAAAAACAGCAAACGCTTAGAATATACACACACTAAGCATACAATGTTAACTGTTCCTTAAAAAGTACATGCTTGATGGAAGTCTGTATTAACACCAATCACTTACATCCAGGCCTAATGCATTATACATCTCTTACATGGTTCAAGCAATCAGAACCTCAGGACCTCTCATCCTGCGTACAGATATCGCCTTGTGCTGAAATGTTTTTTTTTTTTTTTTAGTACGCTTTTTCTTGCCGCCGGCCTTCCGGTTCCTCAGCCCGGTCATGGATCCCCTGCTTCTGCTCCCAAATCAGTCGCCCCTCGCCAATACCCCTGGATTACCCCCAGGGTGGGGTCACAGCACTGGGCCCTAAGGTGCTACAACGCCAGGATAGGTCGATGGGCTGTCCTAGGGTGGGCTTTATTCAGGGCGGCCAGTGGCATTTTTTCCCCTGGTGTATGGGGGTGGGGTGTGCACTAATGACCAGCGTCCACCCCGCCCCCCGAACACTTCGGAGCTGGAGTGCGTGGTACACCCAGCCTCCGCTAGGTGTTCGTGTTGCGCCGAACACACTAACCCCTTCCCCCTGGAGAAGGAGAGCAGTCCTCGGACGTTCAATCCTTCTCCCCTGGCCGGCCGACGTCCTGGATCCATTCCCAAACCCGGGTTGCCAGCATTGCAGGTAGCCAACCTGCCCCTACGCCAGTGGGCCAGCTTGTGCTGCAATGTTAAATTAGAGTCTTCCATTGCAGTGCTGGGGGAGGAGGATTACACTTTGCTTTCTAACATTTTAAAAAATGGAACTTAAAGCCTACAAATCACTCTAGCTAACTCAAGTCAAGTTTGTGTGCACTGAGATGCATCTCTTATTGTACTGAGCAAAATCTCGCTAGACTGGGCAGATAGAACTGCACAGCTTTAGTTTGCAGTGCTCTTGCCCCAAGCTACCTGTACATAACACATACAGACCTATAGACCAGTACCAGATCTCTGTGGTTAAATATCTGATAAAACACATAATATTCAGTAACACTTTGTATAATTTATGCAGTTAGGCACGTCGTCGTACTTTTTCTTTGATGACTGTCACAGTGGCATCAGCCACATTCATGATAACTGACATCCAATCTTCCTTGTTAGATGAAGACATGAGGCTGTCGATGGCGTCATTCAGGATATCCATACCTGAAGTTGTGAAGAAAACAAAGGCATGTTACCTTCACTTCCCTGCAAGAGGGGTTTACCCTAGTATGTTAACAAGGACTTAACACAAGTCCACAATTCTTCACAAGTGCTATCTGCGTCCCTGCAGTCATTCTGGACATAAATGGCCAGAGTTTCATACACAGGCTTTATTTTTTAAATAGATATTGTTCAAACATAAAAATAAACATGCTTTTTTTGCTTGTGACATCAAGCTAAAGATACCATGTTTACTTCCATTTTGAGGTGGTCATCAGCATTTACTTCCACTCTGGATAGGTGACAAAAGAACACAACCAATGGCAGAACAGCTTGCACAGTGCCTGATGACATCATAACAGCTTCTCCTACACTCAAAACAGAGCAGTAAAATCAAAGACAAAGAGTCAGATCTTCATAAAAAAACTACTAATTTAAACACATTAGATTAAATCTGGTTAAAAAGTGCTGCCTGATGACCCAGTGAGTGAGCACGGGACTTTGGCAAATGAGTGTCTGAGATCAAAGGGTGCTACCAGTGGAAGTGTGACACGAATCAGGGAAG
Organism: Neoceratodus forsteri; assembly: GCA_016271365.2. Classification (NCBI taxonomy): domain Eukaryota; kingdom Metazoa; phylum Chordata; order Ceratodontiformes; family Ceratodontidae; genus Neoceratodus; species Neoceratodus forsteri. The sequence continues at coordinate 1,521,021,439 of CM057452.1, forward strand.
ACAGCACCTTAAGTCCATGGTGCCAGTGACCCCTGTGGTCAGGCCCTGGAGGATTCATCCTCCAGACACCACAGTCACAGGGGAAACTGATGCTTGTGAGGTAACCAGTAGGCTGTGCAATGTGCCTGGGGAGGCTACCAGTAGGTTATGCAAGGTGCCTGGGGGAGGCCACAAACAGGCTGTGCAAGGTGCCTGGGGAGGCAACCAGTAGGCTGTACAAGGTGCCTGGGGAGGCCACCAGTTGGCTGTGCAATGTGCCTATGGAGGCTACCAGTAGACTATGCAATGTGTCTGGGGAGGCCACCAGTAGGCTATGCAAGGTGCCTGGGGAGGCCACCAGAAGACTGTGCAAGGTGCCTGTTGAAGCCACCGGAAGGCTGTGCATGGTGCCTAGGGAGGCCACCAGTTGGCTGTGCAAGGAGCCTGGGAAGGCCACCAGTTGGTTGTGCAAGGTGCCTGGAAAGGCCACCAACAGACTGTGTAATGTGTCTGGGGAGGCCGCCAGTAGGTTGTGCAATGTGTCTGGGCAGGCCACCAGTAGGCTATGCAAGGTGCCTGAGAAGGCCACCAGTAGGCTGTGCAAAGTGCCTGGAGGGGCCACCAGTAGGCTATCCAAGCTGTCTGGGGAGGCCACCAGTAGGCTATGCAATGTGCCTGGGGAGGCCACCAGAAAACTGTACAAGGTGCCTGTTGAAGCCATCAGAAGGCTGTGCATGGTGCCTGGGGAGGCCACCAGTTGGCTGTGCAAGGTGCCTGGGGAGGCCACCAGTAGGTTATGTAAGGTGCCTGGGGAGGCCACCAGTAGGCTGTGCAAAGTGCCTGAGGAGGCTACCGGCAGGCTGTGCAAGGTGCCTGGGGAGGCCACCAGTTGGCTGTGCAAGGTGCCTGGGGAGGCCACCAGTTGGCTGTGCAAGGTGTCTTGGGAAGCCACCAGCTGGCTGTGTAAGGTGCCTGGGGAGGCCATCAACAGACTGCTTAAAGTATCTGGGGGGGCTGCCAGTAGGCTGTGCAATGTGCCTAGGGAGGCCACCAGTTGGCTGTGCAAGGTGCCTGGGAAGGCCACCAGTTGGCTGTGCAAGGTGCCTGGGAAGGCCACCAACAGACTGTGTAATGTGTCTGGGGAGGCCACCAGTAGGTTGTGCAATGTGTCTGGGGAGGCCACCAGTAGGCTATGCAAGGTGCCTGAGGAGGCCACTAGTAGGCTGTGCAAAGTGCCTGGAGGGGCCACCAGTAGGCTATGCAAGGTGTCTGGGGAGGCCACCAGTAGGCTGTGCAAAGTGCCTGGGAAGGTGGGAGGCTGTGTTGGAGAAAGAGTAAGAAAACCATCCTACTGTTCAAATGCTACCAGCATTCTCGGATCCTGCCATTCAGTGATCCTGACAGGCTAAGATCTGTCAGGATAGTGGTGGATGGGGAAGGGAAGTCATCGATTGACTAAGAGGGGCCTGAAGACTGTGAAGTTTAGCACAGATAGACAAACACTTATAAAATGGTTAAGAGGAGGGCGAAGACTGCAGGTGACCTGTCAAGACATAGTACCCATGTGTTCATGAGTTATGAAACTATTTCTTGTTAAAATATTTTATATTTTGCACAATTTCTCAAACTCAAAGTACAGATTTCAGCAGTTAAATACCTGAGTAACCTAAATATTCAGTTAGTTTATGGAAAGAGGCAATATGGGGCACCCTAAGGAAGATCAGAGTGAGTTCAGAAAACTGAAAGGCAACAGTGTAGCAGGCCCAGTGGCGATAGTGGGCAAAAAAAAACTCCGCCCCAACTACTGGAACGAAGGTACCCAGTCTGAAAATGTTTTTTAATGCCATACAAGCTCTAAATCAAAATTTAGCAGCTTTTAATAAAAACAGACAACTTCACAGACTGGGTCGTTACCCTGGAGAACTAGATGGAGATGGTCACCACTGATTTGTAGAAGGGCTGCATGTCTGCAACCAAGCCCCTAACAGCTACCCTGGGACTGATAATAGAAAATAAAATGCTCTGGTTTGGTCTGGAGCACCTGGAGAACTAGGTGCAGGGCAGGCACCTTCAACAGTGGGCCTCCCAGAATGTGTTGAAGGAAATGACCCGGTAATGTTCACTGCCTAACTACTTATGGACGTCACTCCCTGGCACTTATTTAAAAAGTCTACCATATACTACTGCAGTGCTGTGTGGCTCAGCCAACTCTAATTGTAACTCTTCTGCTGGTGATGGCAGGTTCTTTTGAAAGGGTCCGCATCTGCAAGGGGTACAGAAACAAGGGCAGCTGTGGCTGAATGGTGGGGAGCAGCTCTTTCTTTACCCAGACCTTTGTTTTTCCAAGAGGCGACTCCACAAGAGTTTTGACCCAGTAGGAACGAGACTGCAAGAGCTGGGGATCATGTATACCATACAGCTTCCAGTGAAACTGTGCATTTCACATGCTGGTAAGACTTTTCCTTTTAGGGATCCGGCAGAAGCAGGGAAGCACCTATTTATTTATTTATGTCTTTGGTAACCGGGTAAGTGAGCTGGTCCGAAGGACCATTTTTAGTCACAACCCGGGCCACAAGGTGGCAATAACATGAGTCAAAAACAGTACATACAGGAACACAGGATAAACACATCTCAACATGAGGTAAGAAACAAGAATGTACAGTAATAGCAGATTATACAAACAATAACAGCAATAGGACAAGTATAAAAACAGTAGCTACATGTGCTTTCAGCAAAAGCAATAGTACAGGTAACAGACAGTAGCTACATGTGATTACATGAGGCATTTTCAAGTTAACATCAGGTGCCCAACCAAAAAAGAAAGGCTGTGCAGGCTCAGACAGACAAAGCTTTCATGGACTGCTTGGACATAGAAGCAGGACCGGAGAGCAGAAAGTGCAATAAGATACTAGGGAGCTAGGATGTAGGAGCAGAGGTGAGAAAGGGAGGGGCAGGAAGGTAGGAGCAAGCAGCGAAACAGTCACGTCATAGAGCAAGGGAGGTTAGTAGGCCCTAGTGCTGTTGTGGAGAGCAGTGACAAGTGACTACAGTCAGGAGCCAGTCTTTTAGGATTTTTTTGAAGGACTGGTGGGAGAGGGGACGAGTGGATGGACGATGGGGGTCTATTCCACAGGGAGGGGGCAGAGATGGAGAACACTTTGCTACCCATAGCAGAGGAGATGCATGGTACTTCCAGCAGAGGGACAGAGGATACTCTAAGGTTCCTTGAGGCCACCCTGCCTGTTAAGAGGGATGAGTACATACGAACATACGAATGTGCCAGCAGAAACAGACCACCTGGTCTAAGTCTGCTCGTGTGTGCAGCTAGCACCCCTAGTTTGCAGCTGCCCCACCCTCCTCCCCTTTGTCATCCCACTGCAGCCCCCACCTCCCCCACCCTCACTCTCCCCTGTTCCCTGTCCCATGCCCTTTTAAAGCTGTTCACAGATTTACATGATACCACCCATTCTGGTAATGCGCTCTATTTTGCTACTACCCTCTCCGTGAAATAGTGTCTCCTATTTCCGTCCTAAATCGTCCCCCCTCTATTCTTAGCCTGTGCCTCCTGGTGTCCCTCCCCCCCTTAGCTTAAAGATCCCATCTGCCCCATCCTTACTGATTCCTCTCAGATACTTGAATGTGTCTATCATGTCCCTGCTGTCCCTTCTATCCTCCAGGGTGTACATATTCAGGTCTCTTAGCCTTCTCTCATAGTCTCTCCCCTCCATTCCACATATCATCTTCGTTGCTCTCCTCTACACCCCCTCCAGTAGCCTGATATCACGCCTCAGGTATGGCCTCCAAAACTGCACACAATACTCCTAGTGCGGCCTTACCAGCGACCTGTAGAGGGGCAAGATCACCTCTCTTCGCCTGGAGGAAAAACTCCTCGCTATGCACCCCAACATTTGGTTCGCCTTTGCAGAAGCTCTCCAGCACTGGGCAGTGTTGTTCATGGTCCCTGTTACCATTACCCCTAGGTCCTTCTCCTCCTCAGTGATCCCCAGCTTAACCCCCCCCCCCAGTGAGTATACCTCTCCTTGTTCCTTCACCCCAAAGTGCATAACCTTACACTTCTTTGCGTTGAACCACAGCTGCCACCTCTCTGACCACTCCTTTAGCTTGCTTAGGTCCCCCTGCAGCTGCTTCCATCCTTCCCCTCCATCCACCACTGCTCCCATTTTGGTGTCATCTGTGAACAGACTTAACTTGCTCACCACCCCTGTGTGCAATGTCTGATATGAAGAGCCCAAATAATACTGGTCCCAGCACAGAGTCCTGTGGCACCCAGCTCGTCACTAGCTTCGGAGTTGAGAGCTCCCCTCCCACCACCACCCGTTGCAGCCTCCCACTCAGCCAGTTTGTAATCCAGTTGGTCATTTTTGCCCCTACCCCTACACCAGTTAGCTTCCCCCCAAGCCGCCCATGAGGCATCAAATCGAAGGCCTTGCTGAAGTCCAAGTAAAAAACATCCACCACATGACCCTTATCCAGCTCACCTGTCACCCAGTCAAAATATTGTATCAGGTTGGTCTGACAAGACTTCCCTGAAATGAACCTATGCTGCCTCACATCCTGGAGGCCGTTGTCCTCCAGGTATGACACCAGTCTTTCCTTTAGCATCATTTCCATGAGTTTGCACACTATGGAGGTGAGAATTACCGGATGATAATTACCTGGTTCCTCCCTTGGTCCGCTCTTGTGTAACGGCACTACATGTGCCATCCTCCAGTCCAGTGGCACACATCCTGACTCCAGTGAGGTGCTGTACAGCTCCGCCAACACCTCCGCCATCTCCCTCGGCACCCTGGGGTGGATACCATCTGGCCCTGGTGCCTTGTTTACCCTCAGTCCCTCTAGGATTCTACCTCTCTCAATATTTCCATCTGTCGTCCCCTCTCCCCCTGTCCCCACCCTCCTAGCCCATGGTGGTAGCAGTCCCCCTTTTCTTCCATGAACACTGAGCAAAAGTATTCATTGCTTCTGCCTGTCCACTCCCCACCCTTTTTTATCCTCTCTATTGTCTCCTTGTACTTCCTTTCTCCCTGATGTATCTGAAAAAGTCTTTCAAACAACATGAAGTCTTGCTGTATTCTGACAATTTGCAGTTAGCTCCAGCTCTTGAACTGCCCCGGAGAGGGAAGGGTTAAAATTCTATGCCAGGCATAGAACATTGGGCTCGAGCTCGGTTGAAAACTCTGTCTGTGTCCTTTTGAAACCAAACCATCAGATTCTTTACTCCGCCTCACTGAACAGTCGCTCCGGAGATTTCTACTCCTGCTCGGTTCAAACGCAGTTAAAGTGACGGTTTTAGTCCAATTTTTCGTTCTGTTTTTCGGTTCGAGACTCTGTCTGTGGTACCGTAAGTACTTAGATTAGTATTGTGGATAGTTATTGTATGGAAATTGTAAATTGTTCGATCGGTTCGGCTGAACCGATCCTTTAGTAAAATCCTCGTAAAAAGTTAGTGTGTGGTTACCGGTCCGCATCAGTTTTAAAAAAAACGTGATTTGAATGTTTTTTCCCCATCACCCGTGACACGGTGAGAAACCGATAGGGGAGTCTTGCCTGGCAGTTGCCATATAAAGGGTAAGTTGGTTAGGCCATGTCTGAGAAACCCAAGAAAAAAAAACGGCCCACAGGGTTTCAACACTGCAGTGTGTGTGGGGAGGTCTTTGCTAAGGCCAGTCCTCACACCACCTGTGTTTATTGTCTGGGGTTTGACCACCTCGATTCAGACTGCCAAATTTGTAGGAATTTCCCTAAGTCTACCCTGGAAAAAAGGTTAGGTAGACTTAGGGATAAGGTGGCCGAGAAATCCGCTGTCCCGGAAGGCCAGCCCGGTTCAGATCCTACCGAACCAGAAGGAGTGCCCTTTGACCAGGGCGATACTTCTTCGGGCAAGAGGAGAGCCGATCCTGAGGGACTGGTTCCTACAAAAAGAAAACAAAAGGATAAATTGGCTGGTTCGGATCCAGAACTGCATGTTCCGACTGCCGAAGAAATAGCCAAAGTGATTCGGATTGTGGAATCGCTTTGTCCGGTTCTGACCGATCCGGCACCTTCTGGCAGGGGTTCGGTTCGATTGGTTCCCCGGTTCAGGATTATTCCCCTGAAGAGTTTTACGAACCGGAGTTTGATGAGAAGAGGGATTTTGAAGAGGACGATTATGACGGTGAAAGTCTGGATGTGCCTGTGGAACTGGACATCTCCCCAGACAGACCTTCTGGTGTTTCCCCTCCTAGGCTTTCTGAGTCCCTTCCCCACTTTCTGTTCTACAGAAAAGTGGCTCAAATCTTCCAGCTTCCTATTGAGGAGGCTGTAGAGGATCAAGAGGAGCCCGACTACATGGAGATGATGGACATCCCAGAGTCTAAGAGACTGTCTGTTCTCCTTCATAGGTCATTTGGGAAACAGACAAAAAATTCTTAGGTCTCCTAACTCTGTACCTCCTGTTGACAATAGAATGGACAAGAGGTACATCTTGTCAGGCTCAGATATGGAATTTCTTTATCAGCAATGCAGCCATGCTGGGATAGTGCAGGCTGCTGCCTGTGATGAGGCAAACATCCCCTTGGCTTCACACACCCCAGACAAAGACTCCAGGAAGATAGATGCCATGGCAAAGAAGCAGTACATGGCATCATCTTTGGGACTCAGGCAGGCTAACTATATGGCCTATACAGCCAGGTACCAGAAGTCCAGGTGGGACACTGTACTGGCACTGGCTAAACAGGCTTCCCCCCAGCTAGCCAAGGAGCTGGAGGGGGTGGCTGCTGATGGGATCGAGGCATCAATTGTGCAATTTCATGCTGCTGTGGACTCCAATGATGTGTCATCAAGAGTCATAGCTACATCTGTGGCTCTTCAGAGAATGGCTTGGCTCAGATGTACTAGCCTTTCGCAGGATACCCAGGCCAAGGCCATGGATTTCCCTGTGGCGGGTAATTCTCTGTTTGGGGAGCAGACAGAGAATTACATGAAGAAAATGGATGAGTACAGGACCACTTACAGGAGTGCCCAGGCCAAGGAGAGGCAGGCAACTCCTCAAAGGCAGCAAGCTAGGGGCAGGGGCAGGCCTTTTCACAGGCCTTTCTACCAAACACAGGCCTCTTCTTCCTTTTCTCAGAGGGGGTTCTTCAGAGGGACAGGCTGAAGGGGATGAGCAGGGCTGCATCCACCCCTCAGCCTAAGGCTCCTGCCAAGCAGACACCCTGATGTGTCAGCCCGGCCGACTCCCCCATTCCAGTAGGAGGCAGGCTGGCTTACTTTGTCCAGGACTGGATGTATGTTACCTCAGACAAGTGGGTCCTGGAGGTTGTAAGCCAGGGGCTGGTTCTCAGTTTCAAACATTTTCCGAAACTGAGACCCAGATCCTTTCCACTTGCAAATACTTCAGAAACCCTTGCTTTAGAGGCAGAGGTTTCATCTCTGCTGGCCTTAAAGGCCATAGAGAGAGTTCCTACTCCATACAGGGGCAAAGGTCTGTACTCCAGGTACTTCCTTACCCCAAAAAAGACAGGGGAGTGGTGACCCATCCTAGATCTCAGATACCTAAACAAGCACCTAATAAAGCCAAAATTCAAAATGGTGACTCTGGGAACAATTCTTCCCTCTCTGAGGCCAGGGGACTGGCTAGCCTCCCTGGACCTCAAGGATGCCTATTTTCACATTCTCATCAGGTGCTCCCACAGAAAGTACCTCAGGTTCAAATTGCCCTCAGGACATTACCAGTTCAGAGGAATGCCCTTCGGTCTAACTTCAGCTCCAGGGGTGTTTACAAAGTGCCTAGCAGTAGTGGTGGCCTTTTTAAGAAGGAAAAGGATTTCTATTTTTCCATACCTGGATGACTGGCTTCTGGTGGGCCAGTCTCCAGACCAAGTCAAGTCAGATCTGCAGGTCATCCAGCAAGTTCTCACTTCCCTGGGGTTCCTTCTCAATCTTCCCAAGTCAGTTCTCGAACCAGTACAGCTCCTCACTTTTATAGGGGCAGAGCTGGACACCCTCAAGGCAAGAGCCTTCCTTCCTTCCTTTGGAAAGGGCAAAAGCCATCTCTCAGCTGGCCTCTTCCTTTCTCCCTCTGGTTTCTCAACCAGCAAGACATTTTCTGCAACTTCTGGGCCACATGGCAGCTTCCACAGCAGTGGTCCAAGGGGCCAGGTTTCAGATGAGGGACATTCAGTTCCATCTGAGAACCTTTTGGTCCCAAAGGAAAGTTCCTCTTACCAAGCTAGTCCCTGTTACTCAGACCTTAATTCAGGTCCTTCAGTGGTGGCAGGACCTGGGCAATCTGAGGCAAGGTGTTCCATTTGTCTCTCAGACTCACTCTGTGGTTCTTACCACAGATGCTTCCCTTTTGGGGTGGGGAGCCCATCTGGGGGCTCTCACGGCCCAGGGACTGTGGTCCCCTCAGGAATCCCTTCTTCACATCAACCTCCTGGAGCTCAGGGCAGTACTTCTTGCCTTACAAGCTTTCTCTCAGTCAATACAGAACAAGGTGGTTCAGGTCAGGACGGACAACACTACCACCATGTGGTATACCAACAAGCAGGGAGGCACTCGGTCCACGGCCTTGTGCACAGAGGCCATGAAAGTATGGTCCCTGGCTTATTCCCTGCAGACCTCTCTAGTAGCGGTCCACCTCCCAGGAAAGGACAATGTGATAGCAGATGCATTGAGCAGGATTTCCCAGGGCCATCACGAATGGTCTCTGGATCCTTTGGTGTTGAAGGTGATTTTCTCAAGGTGGGGTACTCCGGAGATAGATCTCTTTGCAGCCCCAGACAATCACCAACTTCCTCTGTTTTGTTGCAGACCCCCAGTCTTGGGCTCAGTCCCTCTGGATGCTCTGATTTTGAACTGGGAAGGGAAGTTTCTTTATGCCTTCCCTCCTTTTCCTCTGTTGTTCAAGGTTCTAGTCAAGGTAAGGTCACAACCATGCAAAGTGATTCTGATTGCTCCAGACTGGGCCAGGCAGCCTTGGTACCCTCTGTTGCTGTCCCTAGCAGTCCAACTTCCTGTCTCTTCCCAGGAATTACAATCTGCTAACCTCTCTCAGGGAGGATTTGTTACCTCAATCTCCAGTCACTCAATCTCAAGGCATGGCTCTTGAAGAGTTAGAGTATGCAGATTTACATCTGTCCCAAGGGGTTCTGGATATCCTTAAGGCTTCTCAAAAGCATGCCACCAGAAAAACCTACAATTCCAAATGGAAAAGGTTCAGTAATTGATGTTCCAAGAAGCACATTTCCCCAGACACCGCTGAGTTGTCTACAGTTCTGGATTACATGGTTTACCTTAATGGCCGATATTAGACACGACACCAGCACTCCACACCGCAATGCTCTACTTAAGACTCAATTCTCTACTACTTGCTCTTGCATCCTGCCCCGCTGAAGTCCTTGCAGCCTTGATGTCAGTTGTTTATTTGTCCCCGCTATTTTTTCCCTGTTGTTGACAACCCTGCTTATTGTTGTGATGTTGGTTGCTGGGTAAATACGTAATTCTGTGCGTACTGCTACCTTGCCTATACTACCCTGTCTGTATATTGCTATTTATATATAAGGATTTTGACTACTCTATTATGGTTGTATTGACCATGTACATGTGTAACCTCTACCATTACTGTATACTGCCTATCCCATATTCCCCAAGGGCGCATCTGGAATTGAGTGGTACACTGCTCAGTATGCCTTCCTGGTAAAACTCTTAAATAAATAAATGGCCTAGGCCTCAAATCAGCTACTCTCAAAGTTCACTTGTCAGCTATTTCTGCTTTCCTGTCAGTGGGGAAGTCTTCCTCACTGTCATCTCACCCTGTATTCTGTAAATTTTTTAAAGGATTGCTTCATACCAATCCCCCTTTTAGGGATCCTGCTCCTGCCTGGGATTTGAATATTTGTATTGCTCAGCTGATGCAACCCCCCTTCGAGCCTATGTCCTCAGCCTACGTCAAATATTTGACTTGGAAAACTGTGTTTTTGGTTGCTGTTACTTCTGCCAGACGTTATCAGTGAATTGCAAGCCCTGTCAGTGGAGCCTGACTTCATTTCTTTCCATAGAGATAAGGTGGTCCTTAGAACCAATAGAAGGTTCCTACCTAAAGTGGTTTCTGATTTCCACTTAAACCAATCTATGTCTCTTCCTGTGTTCTTCACTGATCACACCTCCTCAGGGGAACTGAGGCTACACAGTTTAGATGTTAAAAGGGCCCTTAGTTACTACACAGAACGTACAAAGGGTCACAGGTTTGACTCCCTCCAGTTGTTCCTCACTTATGGGGAAGTAGGTAAGGGAAAACCTGCCACCAAGAGAACCATTTGCCAGGTGAACTGTGTCCTGTATTCAATTCTGTTATGAAAAACTGGGAAAAAATGCACCCTCAGGCCTGAGGGCCCATTCCACTAGAGGTACAGCTGCATCTCTGGCTGCAGCTAGGGATAACCCCTTGTTAGAAATCTGTCAAGCAGCCACCTGGAAAACAGTTCATACCTTCAAGCATTACTGTCTGGATATCCAGGCTAGGAGTGATGCTAGGTTTGGCACAGCAGTGCTTCAGAGCCTATTCCCAAAGTAGGTTCTGTCCCTCCTCCTTGGAGGTACTGCTTGGTAGTCTGCAAATTGTCAGAATACAGCAAGACTTCATGTTGTTTGAAGAAAAAATTACTCACCTTAGTAACTGTGTTTCTTCTAATGGAGTCTTGCTGTATTCTGACCTCCCTCCCTGCCTCCCCTCTCAGAACCTGTTTTGGGAAGTGGGTGGGCAGGTGCAGTGTTGCACCCCAGGGGTGTCTTTAGCCTACTCCTGTTGTGTTGGGTGCTTTGTATTTGCTTAATTAAGAGTTTTTAGTTCTTATTGCCTGGGTTTTGTTGTTTGGGTTTCCTGACTTGAGTCTTTTAGGGAATCCAAAGTCTTTGTTGCCAGTTGGCTACTAGGAGTTTTACAATTTCCACATTATATAGTCAGTGAGTTTAGCTCATAAGAATCTGACGGTTTGGTTTCAAAAGGACACAGACAGAGTTTTCAACCGAGCTCGAGCCCAACGTTCTATGCCTGGCATAGAATTTTAACCCTTCACTCTCCGGGGTAGTTCAAGAGCTGGAGCTAACTGCAAATTGTCAGAATACAGCAAGACTCCATTAGAAGAAACACAATTACTAAGGTGAGTAATTTTTTCTTCTCCCCCTCCCCCCATTAATTCTCTGCATTAATCTCAGCTCCCTCTGGGCCTTGGATTCTCTGACTTTTCTGGTCACCTCCCTGGACCATCTTGCATACTCCTTCCTGTCCCCATCCTTTCCTGTCCTCCTATACCTCTGGTGCACCTCTCGTTTTGCCCTCACCACCTCCACTACCTCGCTGTTCAACCAACATGGCTTCCTTGCTCTGCTCCTTGTACTCTGTGTCTTGGTGCAGGCTTCCATTGCCGTTGTAATGCCCCTTTTAATAATATCCCATTTATGCTCCACATCCATCAACTGCCTTATGCCCTTCAGTTTCCCTTTCAGTATTTCCCGCATCCTCGCAAAGTCCGCCCCCCTGAAGCTTACCACCCGGGCTACTGATTTCTCTAGCTCCCCGCACACTGTGATAGTAAACCACACCATTTGGTGATCGCTGTCGGCTAGTGGGTCCTCCACCCTCATTTTCCTTACTGCCTCCCCATTCGACAACACCAGATCTAAAGTGTTCTTTAGCCTAGTAGGTACACTGACCAGCTGTGTCAGGAGACCCACCTGGATTGTGTCCAGGAGCACTTGCTGCCTAGCACTGGAGGTGACCAGAATGCTCCAGTCAACCCCCGACAAGTTGAAATCCCCCACGATTACCACTTTCCCTTTTCTACATACCTTTCTGATTTGTCCCGCTAATTCCCTATCAAACTCCTCAGACTAGGATGGCGGCCTGTATACCACCCCAAATCTGAGTTTCCTACCCTTTGAGTCTAGGAGCTGCAGACAGATTGCCTCTGTTCTCCTTTCCTCCCCCTCGTCCCTTGTGCATCTGATCCCATCCCATCCCTCACATAGACTGCCACCGCCCCCCCCTTACGGTCCTTCCTGTATAATTTGTACCCTGGGATTGTCAGATCCCAGTCCCGGTGCTCGGTTGCCCATGTTTCTGGAACAGCCGCAATATCCACCCTCCACACTGCCAAGAGTGCCTGTAGCTCAGCTGATTTGTTGCCTAAGCCTCTCGCATTCAGCGAGACCACCCTCCATCCTGCCCCCTTCCCTTTATCGCCCTCCATCTCCTCCCTTCTACTCCCTCCCTTTTTGGCCACCCGAGTCCTTTCCTGCTAGCCTGGGGGGGTAGGCTGTGACTCCACTCTGTCGGATCCCTGCCTACCAGCTGTCCATTTGCCAACCCCCCCCATCTAGTTTAAATCCACCTTTGTCGCAATATACCTCCCCAGTCTTTGCTTTAATACCTCCTTCCCCTCCCCGCTCAGGTGCAGCCTATCCCTTGCAAACAGACTGCTATTATCCCAGGTACTCCCCAGCCGTCCACAACCCTGTACCTCTTAGTTTGACACCATTCTACCAACCATGCGTTCAACTCCCCAATCCTCTCTTTTCTCACTGTGCTTGCGTAGGTACTGGGAGCACCTCCGAGAAGGCCACAGACTCCCCAGTCTCCTCGCACAACCTTCCCACTTCCTCAGGCCTTTCCCTTGTTTCCTCCACTAGGTCATTTGTCCCCACATGTACCACAATGTGCGGTTTCCTCTATCCCTCCTTGCGCACCCTAGGATTGCCTGTCCTGCCTTGTCTGCCTTTAATCCCAGTATGGACTCCACCCATATCCAACTGTGCCTCTCCCCCTTGCTGCTCCATCTGATCCCCTTGAGTATGGAGTCCCCAACACCAGTACACCCCTCCTCTTTCTTGCGCCTCGCACCCCCCCACCCAGGTTCTCATTCCCGGGCCACTTAAGACGGTGTTTTACCATTTGCCCCAGTGTCTTCCCCTTGCCCTCTCAATTGAGACCCCTCACCTTGTTTGACTGCCAACCTCCCTCTCCCTCCTCACCTCTCCGAGTATTATCCCTCCACCTGCCACACCATGCTCAATCTCTCCACTAGTACTGCCCCTCACTCCCTCCTCTTCGTGAGTACTATCCCTTGTGCAATCTCCTCCTGCGTCCTCTTCCCCATGTGTCGCTAGTACAGCAAACATGGTCCCTACCCTCTTTGCATTACTATGTGTTTTCTCCTCCCTCCTGCTGCTCCTCTTTTGCTAGACCCTACTGGAGTTCACCCTTCATCAGCTAGCTTCCTGTCTAGTTTACCTCTCCCACTGTTCCTTCTCAGTGGTGCCCCCCAATACTCTCAGATGTCAGCCCTTCTACCAATGCAACCCTCCCATCATCCCTCAACTGCCCCAGCTCCCTGCCAAGCCACTTGAACCTCTTCCTCAAGCCTCCTTAGCCTGTGGCATATTGGGCACCCTCCCATCCTCCACAGTATGTTCATACACACTGCTGCCCCACAGCCACTGCACCCCATAATCCTACCCATGGTTCACACTACCTATACAGGGCAGTGAAATACAGTCTCTCTATACTGATTGCAGTTGTTGACTGAACACAATTACAAACCCACCAACAGCATTCCCAAGTCTGACAAACACATACATTCCAGAAATTAGACGTCTGCCCCAGGTCCTCTTTAGGCCCCTCCCCCAGCTTTAAGTGGGGCCATTGTGCCCCTCGTTGAGCTTAATTCAAAAAACACAGCCACAGAAACCTTTAAGCTAAATTCAAAAGACACAGCCACAGCAACCTGTAAGCTTAATTCAAAAAACATAGCCACAGAAACCTTTAAGCTAAATTAAAAAAACACAGCCACAGAAATCTTTAAGCTAAATAAATAAAAAAAAAAAAAATAGCAAAACTTACAAAAGTCCTCTCCGCACTAACTCTCTCCATGGCAAGTAGAATTAACTAATTCTAGCCCAGCCTCTACCTGAAATTGTAATACCAAATGTCCTTGCATGCAGCCTAAGACAGGCAACTACAGTAATAACCAGTACCGTAGGAAGGGTGGGGTGGATGGTGCACCTGCCCCAGGCGCATGCCTTCGAGGGGCGCAGTTTTGGTAAGTTTAAAAACATTCCCCCCCCCCTTTTTTTTTACTGTAATTACAGTGACTTCCAAGTTCCAGCAAGGGTACATCCACGTAAGGACCAGTCAGTGTTTTTTTTTGGGGGGGGGGTCACATGATGATTGTGCTGTCTGAAGGCAGAAAAAATCATGTGGACTGGTGGTAACTGGGTGGGCCAGCCGCCAGCGGTGCCAGTATAAAAGGTAGGGACAGAGAGCCAAAGCGTGTTGTTGTTGTGAGAGGCAGTGAGCAGAGGAGTGAGAGACTAGACAGACTAGAGAGAGATAAACAAAACTTGATAGCGAGAGAGAGCGCGATTCTAAATTAAAAATGTAACTTAATGTAAGCTTTGGCAAGCAAGCACACAAGTGCACTCTTCCGAATCCTCCATCTTTCTTGAGTTGCTTTCTTTTTTATTTTATATTATTCGTCTGTCCTAGTAGTGACTGACTGAGAAAGAGACATGCAGCTGAGCCACCGCCGCGCCACCTGAGAATGGATAAAATAACATTTCCTGGCTAACTGGCTAAAAAATTCCTTAAAGTTCAGTTGGTTCCTGCCTTAGTTCCTTGTGTGTGTGTGTGCGCCTGGATGTTTGTTTTTTTTTCGATATCGTGTTGTGATCGTTCATTCTGTCCGCATCCACAACCAGGACTCAGTGTGAACATTCAAAGCGTCAGTGCTGCCACAAAGTGTTGACCGAATAAAATTAATTCTCATGTCTGGTACAACCTCTGAGGTTGTACCAGACGTGAGAAATATTTTTATTCATCATTCAGTTAATTTTCCTGTTTACTCATCTCGCCAGTCGCCACTTGTATCTCAAATCTTTTTTTTTCAGTCTCCCTAACCTCTTACACGTGCTGCTCACTGCTGGAGTTGAGAGAGAGAGAGAGATAGACTTGCTGAGCTGCCGCCACGCCACCTGAGAATAAGATAAAGTAACATTTCCTGGCTGCCAAACTGGTAAATTCCTAAGTTCAGACAGTTGGTTCCTTGTTGTGTGTGTGCCTAGATATTTTTTTTTTTTTGTGATCGTTCGTTCGTAGAACCCATCCCCGAACTGCCCAGTTCCCTTTTAAGTGTCTGCTTCAAAAAAGGACAGAAATGTGAATCGCCATACACTCAGAGTGCACATACAAAACAGGGTGCCTCCTCAAAAGACGGCAAGTACATAAAAAGTAATGGACTCCTATTGAAGATGTATGGCTTTATGGGTCACATAAAGCTTAGCATTTGAATAAATTCCTCAGACCCAAAATGTGTGCTATCAATAATGATTTATTGAAAAGTTCACAAACCACAAAGCCAGCAACAGCATGATCTGACCATGCGTTTTCCCCGGTACTTCAGGTCTGACTGACCCTGCCTCAGGAGGGCATGGCCTCACATAGCACACATGTTTCTTAAATACCACACCCAATTAAATTTCATTGGCTACAGGTGCCCCAGCATTAAAATATACAAGTGATGTGTTGTTCCATTGGTGTGCAAATACAAAACTTCAAACAACATTTACAACAAAATGCTCATGGAACTCTTTAATTTTCCTCTCCAGTAATTATACTGTAAGCTAGCTGGCTGCTGTTTCTCTGGTGCCAGCACTTTCATTTTTATAATAAATAAAATATTTATTGTGAGCTTTAAATGCCTCTTTTTTTTTTCTCAGATTGCATATTGACAGAGAGAGGATGTAGATTAAAACAACTGACCTCAATATATAGGGGACTCTGCATCTTTTGAACTCCCGTAATTAACTTATACAATTTACTGATATTTGTGATACATTTTAATCTTGTCATGTTGGTGACTGTTGTAATTGTTCCGCAACCAGGACTGGACATTTAAAGCCTCGGACAGTGCTGCCACAAAGTGTTGACTGAATGAAAATAATCCTTATGTCTGGTACAAACCTCTGAGGTTGTACCAGACATGAGAATTATTTTTATTCAGTTAATTTTCCTGTTTACTCGCCAGTGTATCTCCAATCTTTCAGTCTCCCTTTCCTTTAACCTTTTTTACATGTGCTGCTGGGTCAGGGTGACCCCACTGTCTACCATTCCTACTCGGCACCTTTAACCTCCTTCTCACCTCCCCAGGTAGAACTCCCCTTCTCCCCATAAGCAAGTGAGTACCTTGGAAGCACAAACCAAAAATTCTGTGATCAGGAAGTAAAGTTTGGAAGCAGCCAGGACTTCATGCAAAACATCATTGCAACTGTTGCCGACACCGCAGGGCCTCCAGTCTGCTCCGTGGGCCATGGCTCCTCCCTCCCTCCATTCTCCACGGACACTGAGGACAGACTACAGACTCTTTAGAGATTACTAGACTCAGTCAGTAGTTACTAGTAGTAACTACTGAGTCAGTCTGTGATTACGACGTGCTGTCAACTGGCATCTTGCAACTATAAGAGCCAGTCAGTCCTCCTTATCACAATGAATGCTATGCATTGTTTCTATTTTAAGGGTGGGAGTTACAAGGAACTAAGATGCCCCTCACTTCTATAAGTCACAAGCAGCTCCCCCACCACACACACACACACACACACACTGCTTACACAAGTGACTGGGAGAGCTTTTCCTTAAGCTTGCAAGAGTGATGGGAAACCCCATCCCCAACCTATGCATGAGTGACAGGAAGCCCCCTCCCCTACCATATAGCAATCTTTCACAGTATATTTAAAAAATGCATATGGGTGGGTGGTTGATGCCATTTTGGTCAGCCACTTGTCCATAACAATTGTAATCTGTGGCTGCATACTCTGATGCCAGCCAGCCAAAGTCTTCCACATCTCATATTCTATGCATGGGAGCACAATATTCCCTGAAATCGGGGTAGGGAACATGTAACAAAAGTATGTTTTTTCTTCAAGAAATGCCCCAAAACTCACCAAAGAGCACGTAAACCCCTCAGAGCTTCTGGGAGGCCTTGCGGCCCCCAGACCCCCGGCTATTTACAACAGGGGGGGCGCAAAATTATTCTCTTGCCCAGGGCACCAAAATGCCTTCCTATGGCACTGGTAATAACTGTAAACTACAATCCTACTCATAAGATTTATAGTTCTAACTGTACACCACAGTCCTACTCATAAGTTATAAATAGAATAATAGATACATTCTGGTGTATTACAAGGCAGTAATTCATCGAGAGGATCTGGGGGCACAGTAAACCTCGAGAGTGAAGCTCAAGAGGTTTCTTGTGCCCCCAGATCCGCGAGATGAAGGACTGCCTGTAACACCAGAACATATTTGTTATTTTTTGTAATATATGGATGAGAGGAAATTGTAAGTGCTTACCTTTGCCATGGAGTGAGGAATCTTCGGTTGGGGTGCTGAGGTGATTTTTGTCTGAGAAGGAGCCAATGACTGCGGCAACAAAGAAAACGTTTCAAATTGAGTAGAAAATTCAAACACCAAAACTGTGCACTGCTAAACAAACTGTAAAACGAAACGGCAGTAACAACATTTTTTTTCTCGACTGTTCAACGGTTGCTGTGGAGACCTGGTCAGACTCCGAGTCGGAGTACATGATGTACCGTCTTTTTTTGGCTGGTTGAGGGAATTTTTGTATGTTGATTGCTACATCCCCAAAGAAGTTGCAGTGCGATCCGAAGATATTACCCATGGTTTTTGAAAACTGAGCACTTTTGGTGGATGACTGCTGTGGGATTGATTATTTCCTGTTGCAGAAGTTGCATGACAGAGTAAATTGCCTGTGCAGCAGAGGAAGTGCTCGGTGTGGGTTCATCGGGTTCTCTCGATGTGGTAGTGCAGTCTCGGTCACCAGAGAGGATGGAGCATATTTTCTTCTGTTTTGCTTCTGACAAGGTACTGTAATTGTTTATACTTTGAATGTTTTTGTGACCAGACAATTGTGCTACATCAGTTGAAGGAACGTTTGAGTCTATGAGCATTTGGATCGCAGTTTTGCGAGTGGAATGATTTGTTATTCTTTTGTCTGGCGGCAGTCCAGCCGACTGTTGGAGCAGTTTCATTAAGAAGTGTATTTTATTTTCTCCAATAGTCATGCACCTGTACCAGAAGCTTGTTGGTTTTAGTTTTATGTTAGGCGTCAGATAAAATGGGGCGTCAGGTGTATTCATGTCTGGGGGTCTTTTAGATGCATAGACATGATAGGCAGTGAGTGCGTCTCATTCTGGGCAAGCTGTATTTCTATATAGTCTTGGTGGGGACAGGTCTAACATCTCATAGGTTTGTGTCTGTACGAGTTTTCGTTTGTCGTTCATGATATTCTAGGTACTCTTTTCCTTCGCTGTCTGTGCCTGGAACTATGTTACCCCATCTTAGTTGGTACTGTTCATTCGTTCGTAAATCAAAGTGGAGGTCTATGTTAAAGAATAACATATGTAATAGGCTGGTTGGGGAGTCCAAACCTAAAGTTCCACTAGTGTAAAGTAAATTTATGTCAGTGTCTGTTAAGGCTTGTGCTTGCCTGGGTCTGTTGCCCATTCCTAGTTTTTTTTAAATATTTCTGCTTTGCAGTAAGGGTTTGCAGTGTTTCCTTGAAAACTGCTGAGGGGCTTTGAAATATTGATTCGGGGTAATTTTTTTTTGCTAAGTAACGGTCAACGCTGCCTAGAATTCCCCGTATAGTGCTGGGCTCGTAACTCTGTTCCATCTTGCTTTTTTAATCGAAATACAAAGTCTGCGAGTATACTGTCCAGTTCTTGAGAGGGTATTGTCTCTATTTCTCTGGACTCACCTATTTTTGTAAGGTGGTTTTGAAGCAGCCGTAGGTCGAAAGTAGTTTTTTTTATTGTGTTGATGTCTTCCTGCTCTTGTATGAACCTGAGTCTTCCTTCAGATAGATTTTGCTACTTAGAAAGTGCCATTTTTCTGTCAGACTGTAGACTCAACACAGATGTTTAGCTGGCTTTTACTGTATGTGGCAGTTATAGTAAAAGCCAACTTGCGGTCAGCGTGAGCTGTCAGGTGGCGCTTGAGCCCTAATCAGAGTGCGATAATACTATCGTTGAGATTTTCCATCAATAGTATTATGGGATCTCAATGATAGTATTACAGGATTCCATTGATAGTATTATTTATTTATTTATTGAATTTTGTTGACCGGGTAGGCCCACTGGGCCCCGGAGGTCCCTTTTTCAGGGGCGGACCCGGGGTTAAAAAATAACATACAGGTAAACAGAACAGTAAAAGCAGGTAAGCAGAGCTGTAAAAATAACATACAGGTAAACAGACAGTACAAGTAGGTAAGCAGAGCTGTAAACTTGTGTAAATACCAAATGGTTTAACAGTGATAATACACATAAGGCAAATTCCATACTGTATAACTGTGAAAGACTTAATGGCATTTACAATACGGAAGGTGGAGAGGAGGGGCCGTGGCATAAGGTCAGTTCCTTATGCATTGGCAAGTGCTCCTGGCGAGCAGGTGTGCTTTGAGCTGAGATCGGAAGCAGGGCTCGACTCCCTGCCTCCGCACTCCAGTGGGAGTTTGTTCCAGTGGGAAGGTGCAGTAAAGTAAAGGACCTGTACCCAGCTTTAGTCTTTGTTTTGGGGACCACAAGGAGGTTTTGTCCTGAGGAACGGAGACTCCTCAGGTTGGTTTTGACACTAACTAGTCCTTTGAGACTAGGGGGAGGTAAGGGCCCCAGAAGCTTAAAAGCGAGACATAGTGTGGGGTAGATGAGGCGGGCTTCCAATGACGGCCAGCTGAGCTTGGATTGAGCCTCGCAGTGGTGTGTCCTAGGGTGTGATAATGTTGCAAATCAGACAGTCTTATTGTATAAGGTCTGGAGCCTGCCAAGTTCCGTAGAGGCCACGCCTTGAAGAACAGGTGCTGCATAAGTGAGCTTGGGGAGAAGGACGCTAGTTGCGATGGTAACTCTGACTTCAGGGATAATCTGGTCCTTTACTGAGTTTGGACTGGTGCATTACAAGAGATTTTTTGTATGCTTTTTAGGGGTATTATTTAGAGAATCCATATATTACATATATCTTTAAGAATTAGCTCATATGGGACTTCCGGTGACGTCACGGAGCCAAGAGTGAGCAAGTGAAGCGAGCTCTCCACCCCATCCACTCGGAAAGACAAAAATACCCGCTGTGTTGACATAAAAATAAGATAAATGGCAAATACAAATCCAGCTAAAGACAAGCCAGGCAGAGACAAGGCGAAATTGAAGCCAAACTCACAAGATGAGAAGGGATTGCATTCATCCTCCAGAAGATCGAGCCGTAGCCCTTCTCTATCCAGTATGGCCGACACAGAGGAAGAGACCGAGCATCGATCTCGCTCCCATTTTGAGCAATTATTCAGAGAATTGAGAGAGATGAGGGCGGAAACGAAGCTGGAATTCAGGAATTTAGATCAAAAGCTCTCTGGGCTTGAGCAACGTGTGGAGGGAGCGGAGAAGTGGATTGCACAGACCGAGGACGGCATATTTCAGAATGGGAGGATTTTGCAGGACTTAATTACCCAAATAGAGAAACTACAAGAGAAATGTATAGATCTTGAGAGTTGTTCGCGCAGAGAGAACATTAGGCTGTATGCCTTGCCTGAAGGCTCAGAACCGGGGCTCATGCACGAATTCATCACTGACCTCCTGACAGATGTTTTACAACTGCCCTCCGGATACCAGTTGAATATTGAGAGAGCACACAAAGCTCTTCAACCAAAACCCACTGAGGAAAGTGCCAGACCACGCTTCATAACAATCAAATTCAACAGCTACAAGATAAAGGAGGACATTTTAACCAGGGCCTGGAGATTGAAGGAGGTCACATACCTAAACCATAGGCTTTACTTTGATCATGACTATCCGCAGGAAATTCAGCGACAACGTTCCCAATATGCAGATATAATTAAGCTTTTAAAAACTAAGGGGTATTGCTTCCACACCCCTTTCCCTGCAAGGTTGAGGGTATTTTGGCCGGATGATGTTAAAATTTATAACTCACCCGAAGAAGCTAGAGGCGCACTCACAGAGAAGGGCCTATTGGAACCACAAAGCTCTGGGGATAAAGACTCAATTTCCCAGAAGGCCCCAGAAGGGTCCATTGAATGGGCAATCTCATTGGGTAAGAGGAAGAGAGGTCGCAGCAAGGAGATGTCATCACTTGCTCCCCTCCTCGTGATGAAGAGGTTACTTCAGAAGCTCCAGGAAGATCGTGATGGTTTACAAAATGACTTGTGGGACTGAGCAGAGCTGCGGACCATGAGGAAACCGAAGATGGAACGCAAGTATAACAGAAAATAAAACAAAAAGAGCCATGCCTAAGATATGCCAGCGCTTTACATGGTAGCTTACAATAGAATGAAAGGCCTACCAGAGGTGAACCTGGGAGGATCTGCTGAGCAACGCAGTAGTGCATTGTGCCTTTTGATTTATTGCCTTTTTCGGACTAAGCACTGACCAGTTGCAGGGGTTTTTGATTCCATCCTGACCTTGTTTACTTAATTTCAAAACGATTGGAGTAGTCTCTGAACTGCAACTTAAGTCGAGCCTGAATATGTTGAGTTAGGGGCCCTGTTTAACAAATTAGTATAGAAACTGTGACAATATAGCGGGTTTGAATATTTCATGATTAGTGTATGGATAAAGAAGCAAACTATTTAGTCTTCGGGGGGGTAATAGATGGCTCACGCAAAGGGTTTACAGGGGCAGCCAACGGCTGAGTGACGTCACGTCTTAAAGTACTTTGGAGCCCGGTAATTCAATCTACTAGGCTCACGAGGAACACCACACTCAGTGTGGTAAGAAGCATTCCTCGTACCAGTGGAGGGAGGCTACTGGCATTAGAGACCCCTGGCGTTGTTGAGGGGTTTCCATTTGTGGAAGTGCAAAGTTAAAATTAAGTTAAACTAGTTGTAATTGTCTTCACATCTAATGATGTGGTTTTGTTTATTACAGTTTAGGAGTTTAAGTGTTTATGGGGGACTTGATGTGGTTGGGTTGGGCGGGGGTGGTATGAGGGGGACAGAGTATTGTGTGGAGACACATGCAAGGCACAGACTAATATCTTGCGAAAATGGATAACTCTGAGTCAATAATATTGTCAGTTAACGTAAATGGACTAACGCACCCGATCAAGAGAAGTAGAGTGATGGCCTTCTTGCGCAAGTCGCAAGCATCATTTATAATGCTACAAGAGATGCATCTAAACCAGGTAGAACATGAGAAGCTTAAGAAATTTAGCTTTCAGTTAGTCCTATCCACATCTTATAAGCAGGGCAGGCGAAGGGGTTCTGCTATTTTAGTTCCCAACAAATGCCCCTTTGAGGTGCAGGATACTATTAAAGATGAGGGTTGTTTTGTGGGGTTAAAGGGCAAGTATAATGGGAATGTCATTTCCCTGGTCTCGGTGTATGCCCCTCCGGGATCAGACTATCCCTTTTATAGAGAGTTTTTTTTGAAAATATCTGAGTGGGCGGAAGGTCATTTAGTTATAGGTGGGGACTTAAATCTTCGTCTTAATGCATATAAAGATACATCTGGTGGGGTGGTCAGACAAGAGAGGGGGACATCAAACAAGGTAGTGAAATTAATGGGTGAGTTAAGGCTAATTGACGTCTGGAAGCAGATGCATAAAAGTAGCAGACAATACACCACCTTTTTTTTGCAGCACACCAAACATACTCGAGGCTAGATTATTTTTTAATGTTTAAAGACTCAATGTCTCTGTGCGCTGAGTCATGGATTGGAGACATAATACAATCAGACCACGCCCCAATATATATGAAACTCAGGCTTGGCCCTTTTAAACATAATACATTCTGGAGATTGAACCTCTCCTTGCTGCATAACCAGGAGGTCAAGGAGACAATAGAAAAGGTAATAAAACAAATGGTTAAAGAAAATAAAGACCCGGAAATATTATCAGGTATATTATGGGACACGGTAAAGGCTCTAGTTCGGGGCAAATTTATAGAGATTTCCTCCAGAAATAAAAAGCTGAGAGAGGTAAAAAAAGTCAATTTACAAAACCAAATAGCCTCCTTGGAGTATCAACAGCAGCAACAATTAAGTAAAGAGAGGGGAAAACTACTGATAAAGTTGAAGATGGAGCTTATAGAGATACTTGACTATCAGGTGGAACAAAAAATGATATACTTAAGGCAAAGGTATTACGAGGGGGGCCCAAGGGCATTAAAATTCTTATTGAGTAGGCTTCGAAAGTGGAAGGCCAAAGCATGTATACCAAAAATCTGGGATCCAAGGGACAGGACTTGGAAGTACAGTGTGGAAGGCATAGCTGGCGCCTTCAAATCTTTCTATCAAACACTATATGCTAAAAAAGCGAACCCGTCCCCTGAGGTCATAGAGAGATATTTGTCCCCCCTTCAATTACCCAAAATAACTCCTCAACAGCAAAAGAATCTAATTTCTTCTTTTTCAGCGGGCGAAATACAAGCAGAAATATCTCGTTTGAAGGCAGGCAAATGTCCTGGTACAGACGGCCTTCCAAATGAGTTTTACAAAACATTCAGAGAGGCTATTGTGCCTTTGTTGAAGGAGGCTTATGACTCACTGTGGAGGGAGGAAGACGGGAGTGCCCCCTCTTGGGCTCAGGCTATAATCTCGGTGTTGCCGAAGTCGGCCAGGGACCCCACATTGTGCTCTTCATATAGACCAATCTCCATACTAAACACAGATTACAAGATAATAGTAGGGGCAATGGCCAGGAGGCTGGAAAATCTCCTACCAGAACTAATTAACCTAGATCAAACAGGTTTTGTGAAGGGGAGGCAAACTTCAGACAATATAAGGAGGTCTGTGGATATAATTGAGCACTTGCAAAAATCAAAGATTCCGGCCTATATGATGAGCCTAAATGCGGAGACAGCCTTTGATCAAGTCTCCTGGTCTTTCTTGTGGGGTGCCCTGGCTGGTTTCGCCTTTCCGGCACCTTTTTTGAAATTCCTATCTAAATTATATGCCCATCCCTCAGCATACATCAGGGCGAATGGTCATATTTCTGGTTCCTTTAAATTGGAAAGGGGGACCCGGCAGGGGTGCCCCCACTCACCTTTACTTTTTTCCTTATACATAGAGCCCTTAGCTCAGAGTATCAGGATGGATAGTGAGACTGAGGGAGTAAAAATAGGAAATGCTTCCCACAAGATAGCACTCTATGCGGACGACGTTCTGTTGTATCTGACGAACCCCACTGTGTCCTTACCACAGGTTTTTAAACAAATTGAACTGTTCTCCGCTATATCTGGCTACACCCTTAATTGGTCTAAGACCGAGGTGTTATTATTGTCTGCAGCTGTAACAGAGGAGATTAAATCTAAATATCCCATGAGGTGGGAATGTGAGACCATAAAATATCTGGGAGTTATGTTGGGTAAATCCCCAGCTACACTTCATATGGATAATTTCCCCACTCTGTGCAAGCAAGTGCGAGAAGATCTCCAGAAATGGAGGTGCATACCTTTCCCATTTTACTCAAGATTGCAAATAGTCAAAACAAACATACTACCGAGATTTTTATACTTTTTCCAAATGGTTCCATGCATAATACCACAGAAGGAAATAAAAAGCTGGCAGGGGTGGGTCATGTCCTATATATGGGGTAACACAACTACCCAGGAATAGCCCAGAAAACCTTGTTTTTACCGAAACAGGAAGGAGGCAGAGCTTGTCCGTCACTGGTGGATTATTGGATTGCAGTTCAGATGAAAACAGCACTGTTATGGGCACACCAAAATTATAGGGCCCACTGGCAACAATTAGAACTACACCAGGTAGGGAGAACACAATTATGCTCCAGGATGTTTGACCCAAATTACAGAATACATGAGATAAGGGAATCTCCGGCTTCCGTCAGAGTGACTCTGTTTAGATGGCTACAGGGAATAAGGCGAGGATACACAGTTAGGGACATGTGGAGATATATTTGGTGGATTGCAGATAAAAACTTTATCCCAGCTAAGTTTTCGAATTGGTATAAAAAACAGGAGGAGAGGGTTATGTGTGCTGTGTGGCAGTTACTGCATGGAACGACAATCTTACCCTTTGAAAGAGCCCGGACCTTATACAATTGGACGAACAGTGATCTTTTGTATTACTATCAATTAAGAAAGTATATAAATTATAAATTACAAAAGAGTCTTCATTATGAGGACCAGAGACCCTATCCCAGAGCTTTTGAAACAATCTGGAGTTCAGAACATGGTAAGGGAGCTATAACAATGCTCTATTGGAATTCCATAGCGGATAGGGCACATGGCACATGTTCCCTCCAGAAGAGGTGGGAGCAAGAGCTGGGGCTAAGACTTAGCCAAACGCAACGGTGCCAGGTATTCAGGAGTAGTTAGCGCACCACATCCTCCCCATGTGGCAAGAATTTGCCTGGAAAGTTAAAGTAAGATATTTTTTAACCCCAGGTAGACAGGCACGGATGGGCATGAGATCCAAGGCTGAATGTTGGAGAGGATGTGGTAGTTTAGAGGCAGATATGGCACATATTTTTTGGACATGCCCACTGCTTCAGGCATATTGGCAGATGGTCATATCCCATCTCAGTAAACTTTTTAGTTTAACAATTGATATAGGCCCAGAAAATATTACGTTAGGATTATGTCCCATGGAAATTAAGGGCAAAGAAGGGAGATATCTCTGGGCTGTATTGAATATCGCTGCCTTGAAAGCAGTTACAAAAAGATGGCTGCAGCAATCTCTTCCAGGGCTTAATGACTGGCTACAGATAATTTCTCAAATTCAAGCAATGGAAAGAATTACCTTCGCTGTTAATCATAATATAACGTTATATACCAATAGATGGGCACGTTGGGATCAATATAAAGGTGAAGTGGAATAATCCCCTCCCCCCCGACTCTGCCTCTTCCCAACTACACATCAGTTGAAATAAATGGTCAATTCACCCCCATAATTAGTTTAATTAAGTGTTACAATGTTGAATAAAAAACAGGCTGTTTTTTTTTTCCTCTTTAGATGCTTGTGAGAAGAGCTAAAAAAGAATTGAGATGAATAAGATTGGAACGTATTATTATGTTTGAGAAGATAAGACATTTCATATGTAACCAATGTAATGCAGTCAATTTGTGTGACAAGAAAATGAAATGTTATGTAAATAAACAAAGTATAAAAAAAAAAAAAAGAATTAGCTCATATGGTCGTTCCTTGTTTCCTCCCTCCTGACCTGCCCTGAGGGCTCAGGTCAGTTTGCAGCTCCCCAAGCTCCTCCCTCACAGCCTTCAAACCCACCCCACAGTGGCATTTCAGTATTTAAGAAAGGACGGTGGAAGGGGTGGGTGAGAGGGATTTTACAATCCCTCCAGCCACAGAAACCTTTAAGCTAAATTCCACTCTAAGCTAAATTAAAAAAAATAAATAAAACAGCAAAACTTACAATAATCCTCTCCACAGCAAGTAGAATTAACTAATCCTTCTCTCCTGCAGTTTAAAAAACAAAAGCAAAACTTACAAAAATCCTCTCCACACTAACTCTCTCCACAGCAAGTAGAATTAACTAATCCTTCTCTCCACTCAGTAGGGGGACAGATGGTTATTTTTGAGTGAATTGTCTACCAGGCATCCCATGGCATAGTCGAAACGACCTTGTAGTTGGAGCCACCATAGGGACTGGTGGAGTGCGTAGTGATGGGTGGAGTAGGGAGCTTGAAGGACAAAGCGGCAGATGGAATTGTATGTTGTGTTTAGTCGTGAGTGTAGTGTAGAGGACACAAGGGAATAGACAGGGGAGCAGTAGTCAAGGAGGGGCAGTAGGTTACCTTGTGCGATGGCAAGGCGCACTTCAGCAGACAGAAGATGTCTGAGTCAGCAGGCAGCATCTAACTTCTGGTGGATTCTCCACACAGTGGTGTTAATATGCTCGGAGAAAGTAAGGGATGGGTCGAGGGTAACACCTAGGTATTTGAAGGACGGGACATTTTCAAGGGGGGGGGCTGCTGGGGTGAGTACAAGGAGGAAGGAGTTGGTTTGGGGGACCTTGGGAAGGAATGGTTTGGAGTCAGAGAGCATAGATTTTGTCTTCTTTTCATTGACCAGGAGTTTGCTGGAGAGTAGCCATTGATGGGCAGAGCCATAGTTTAGTGTAAAGGTGGATGAGATGGATTCAAGTGATTTATCACTATGGTAGAGGACTAGATCGTCTGTATAGAGGAGTGCCTTACAATTTAGGCCTTCCATGGGGAGTGCATTAATAAACAAGGAAAAAAGTAGGGGGCCAAGTATGGAACCCTGGGGGACTCCAGTGCGAACAGGTAGTGCAGTAGAAGAGTCTTTACCTATTATGACAGACTGAGACCTGTTAGAGAGATAGCTATGGAACCAAGCAGCAGTTCTTGGAGAGCAGCCAAAATGAATTAGGGTGGAGTGGAGAAGGTGGTGGTCAATAACGTCAAAATCCTTTGATAAATCCACGAATACAGCACCTATGGCTTTGTCCATGTTTCTTAGAACATGGTCGGAGAAAAGGGTGAAAGAAGAGGAGTTACTGTGGTGCTTGCGGAAACCATGCTGGAGGAGATATAGTAGGTTATACTTTGCTAGGTGTTCAGATAGCTGGAAGTGTACAACGACTCACCCTTTCTACATTCACTGTGCCCGACTCCTGGAAATATGCACATGTGGTACCAAATCTTACTTCGAGAACAGCTCTTGCAGCAGGTTACACCATTAGGACTGAAGCTGGCAGGCGTCAGGACCCCACTGGAAAAATTCTAGCTAGCTATTCAGCGGGATCACCCCGACGCCGGTCCCGCCCGACGCCAGGTGTAGTACATAAGGGGTCCCCGCCAGATTCCTGTCGGCTGCTCACTGGTGCACATCGACGCACTCCACACATGTGAACTCTATGCTGACTCAGGTTGGTTGCAACCTCAAACCAGATAAAGTACCTTACCTGCCTGATGGCGAAAAATCCACTCTGGGCCTCACTCCACCCTGTATCCAAGACCTGTTATGCCCGAGCGCTAGCACCCTGTTTTACCAGAAGATCAGAACACCAGCCTCTCCAAGTCCCCCGATGCCGGACTTCTCAGGGACAAAGATCATTTGCCTATCGTGCCCCCAGCTGGCTAAATGCCCTCAGCACTCATATTACTGCCTCCACCTCTCTAGGTATTTTCAAATCAAGGCTTTTCTCTCACCTTGCCACCTCCAGTTCCTGTGACTGCCCTGATTAAACCTCCTATTTTCTCACTACCCACCCTGTTCCGTTATCTGACAAAGACATGTTTGGGAAACCTTTTCTCCTGCTATTGTCTGCTCCCCACACCTTTCACTTAACCTTTCTGTTCTGGACTTTTTCCCTATTGGTTTCTCCTAATCTGGCATGACCTCTTTCTTGTAATAATAATGTGATTATTGATATCTCATATCCTTTTGCACAAGTGATTTAATATGTATTTGTATATGTTTTCTGGCTCTTGACACAACACAAATTGTTGTGTTATCTATGTAACCTTTTGTACTGTACCTAATTGACGTGGAACCTTTGTAAAAGAGCCTCTGGCTCAAAGGTAGTAATTGCTAGAACAATAAACAACAAACAACATTCCCCAGTTCTCCCGCCGGAGACTTCCGGCCGCAGGCTGACAACGAAATGGGAGACCGAGGATCCACCGTCAGAAGACAAACGGGAAAAATCCCTGTTAACAAAGGCTTAAGCCATGCCTCCAAGGGGAAGGTATGGAGATTTGCTGCAAGAGCTGTTCTCAAGATCTACTGTTACGTAAGTTCTTATGTAACTGTACTATCTTACTCGAGACACAGCTCTTGCAGCAGGTTACACCATTAGGGCTGATTCCCAAGCAGTAGCGCTTGCAAACACTTTGGGAGGAGGAAATTGAAAGAACGCTCCAGGTCCTGAATCTAGGACAGGAGACCTGTACACCACCAGGCCGGCGCCTGCTCTTCGTCGGAAGCTATGTCCAGGCTATAATGCCTGATAAAGGTATGAACAGAGCTCCAAGTGGCTGCAGCACAAATGGCAGAGGTGGAGACATTTCGAAGTGCTGCAAAGGAGGTGGCTACACCCCTAGTGGAATGGCCCCGGACTGATCCTGGGAGGGGCTTTCGTTTGATATCATAACAGTATGAGATGCACTGGGCAAGCCAGCGAGACAGGGACTGTTTGGATACTGGTTGGCCCATCATCCTTTCAGTAAAGGAAACGAAAAGTTGCTCCGAAGTACGAAGCTGCTTAGTTCTGCTCAGGTAGTACCTTAAGCTGCAGTGAACATCCAGGGTGTGAAGCAGCACCTCTCCTCTGTTAGAATAATTAGGGAAGTAGACTGGCAGGTCAATATCCTGATTGAGAGTGAGTGAGGAAACCACCTTAGGCAAGAATTTAGGATTCGTCCTCAGGGATACTCTGTCCCGGTGGAAAATTAAATAAGGCTCTTTGCACATGAGAGCCTGAAGCTCAGAAACTCTTCTCGCTGATGTAACAGCAACCAAAAACAACGTTTTCCACGACAGAAAACACAGCTCGCAATCCGCGGCAGGTTCAAAGGGGAGGAGCGTGAGTTGCTCCAGGACAAAGAGCAAGTCCCATGGAGGCACTGGGTCCTTAATGGGTGGCCTAAGATGTAACACCCCTCTCAAGAATTCTCGACAGGCATCTAATTGTGCCACTGTGCGCTGTCCCACCGGGAGGTGATAAGCTGAAATAGCACAGAGGTGCACTTTAATAGAGGAGTAGGCGAGACCCGAACGGAAAAGGGAGAGCAGATACTCCTAACCGCTTTCACGGACAACCCCTAAAGGAAGGCGGCGTGCTAGCGACCATAGACAAAAACGGTGCCATTTCATGGCGTACGTCACATGCGTTGCCGGCTTTCTGGCTGCAGAAAGAACTTCTGCAACCTCTTGCAAGACCCCGTGACGCAAGATGGCTATGTCTCTAGGAGCCATGCATGCAGGTTCAGTGAGCGTAAGTCCGGGTGGACCAGTGAACCCTTCTCCTGAGACAAGAGGTGGGAGCTGAATGGCAACGGGAGCAGAGGTTCCCGGGATAGCTGTCTGGGCCAGAAAGGGGCCACCAGGATCATTGTTGCATGCTCCCTGCGCAGTTTGAGAAGAACTCTGGATCAACGGGAAGGGAGGGAAAGCGTAGAGGAATCTGTCCGCCCAGGAGAGGGACAACGCGTCTCGCCAGAAAACACCAGGCCCTGGATCTAGCGAGCAAAAATTGGGCAGTTTTGCGTTGGATGGGGAAGCGAACAAGTCCAATTCTGGAGTTCCCCATCGAAGAAACAGATCCTCTGCTACCTCCTGGAGAAGTTCCCACTCGTGGACTCTGGCCTGGGAGCGACTCAGGCCATCTGCAATTGTGTTGTCCACCCCAGGAACATGTACTGTGATCAGGTTTGCGCCGTGTCGGATTACCCAATCCCACACCCTCATGGCCTCCCTGCAAAGGGGGTAAGAGTGTGCGCCTCCTTGTTTGTTGAGGTAATACATCACCGCTGTGTTGTCTGTCTGAAGCAGGAGAGTACTCGGCGGGCTCTCTGATTGAAATGCCTGCAGGGCATAAAGGACCGCCCTCATCTCTAGGACGTTGATATGGAGGTGGGCCTCCAGAGGGGTCCACGTTCCCTGGGACTTCACCCCATCCAGGTGTGCTCCCCACCCTAGACCTGAGGCGTCTGTGGTGAGGATAACCTCCAGGGACGGTGATATAAACGGGACGCCCATTGAGAGTGTCCCTGGTCTAGCCACCACTGCCAGTCTCGAATCGCGTGTTCGTGATTCTGACCGGATGCTGCATGTGGTCTTGCCTTTGGTCCCATTGCACCTTGAGCATCCACGAGTTACCCGCATGTGGAGCCTTGCAAAGGACAGTAGGAATGGCCGCAGCCATGTGTCCGAAGCAAGCGAAGGACCGACCTGGCTGGGGCGGTCTTGTTCGACGAAAGCTCCCTGATGAGGGATCTGATGCGCTCTGCTCTGTCGTCTGGAAGAAATGCTCTTCCCTGAATGGTGTCCAGTACTGCGCCTATGAACTGCAGTTTCTGCGACGGTACCAGGAGAGACTTCGCGTGGTTGATTAGGATACCCAGGGCCCCGATTTTTCTGCGGCACATCAGAGCAAAGTTCTGCGGCAGGGTTCTTATTTGCCGCAGAACTTCTGCGGCACTCAACACCAATTTCTGCGTCAATTCTGCGGCACGTTTTTACCCTTAATTTTCTTCCTTTTTTTGTTTTTTTTGCCAAATCTGACACAATGCACGCCGTAACACAGTCATTTTATGGGCGTTTGTCACCAAATTTTCAACACAGCCAGTTTAAGACTTCTGCTCATGAACAGTATCACTATGATTTTATTAATCTGTCCGAACATTGATTTTGCATAACCGACCGCACTATTGTGCGCCATATGTGCGAAAACACATTTCAGGTGAGATGTGAAAATGACAGTTGTACTGTTCATAAGGAGGTGTGGTAAATGGCAATACTGAAAATCTGGAGTGAAAATATTAAAAATGTTGGTTACGAGCGCATGAGGAACTGCTAACGCACGCCAGAAATGTCGCTTTGGATTTTAAATAAATTAACATAGGGTTTTAGATTGCCTTGCGAATTGTGACACCGTCATTTCGTTAATCATTCCAGAAAGGTGGTTCCGCCGCAGTGACTGCGAAAACACCTTCGAACCGATTAACGAAATAACAGTGTCACAGTTCATGAGGTGGGTCCCAAAACCCTATGTTGAAAATTTGGTGAAAATTCCCAGAAATGGCTGAGATATGCACTAAAGTTGAAAAATCCAATTATGCCATTATACAGCTTACCGGCATTTCTTCAGTTCGCGGTCGGCTTTGAAGAGTGCAGGCGTGTTCCCAGTCCACAGAAGATCATCGGCGCTGGGCTCGGAGGTAAGTATGGGTTGAGGTGGGGGGTGGGGAGGTGAGTACGCAGAGGGTGGGTGCGGGTTGGGGGGGGGCAAAAGAATCAACGATGGAAGGTTTTGTTTCAGGTTCAGGCAGATTGGGGGGTCAGTGAAGCCGACGAGTTAGGCACCCCGTCGGCAAAGGAAGTTTTGCCACGCTGGGGTGGGCTCCAGCGTGGCATAAAGACATTCGGGGCCAGTGAAACCAATGGGAGATTGGGCACCCCTGGCCGGAAAATTAAGCTTTTACCACGGGGGTGGGCTCCCAGCTGCAGCACCAGGCAGCTTGGGGAGGGGACAGTGAAGCTGACAGGGATTGGGCACCCTGTCGGCAAATGAAGCTTTTGCCACGCTGGGGGTGGGCTCAGCGTGGCATACTAACATTTGCGAGGGGGCACGCTTGTTCCGCTGGCAGTTGGAATTCTCATGGACGACGGCAAATTCCTCATGATATTTCTGGCGGTTTGCCGCACCGCTGAATCGCTGGAAAACCTCGGGGCCCTGAGGATACCCAGAGATCAAAACAGGTCCTGGGTGCTCTGGATCGCCCATAACAACGCCTCTCTGGAGGTGGCTATGAGAAGCCAATCGTCCAGGTACGGGAACACATAATGGCCCTGTCTCCTTAGAGACGCTGCCACGACTGCCACGCATTTGGTAAAGACCCTGGGTGCCGATGACAGCCCGAATGGAAGGGCTCGGAACTGAAGATGATGGCCGAGAAACTCGAAGCACAGGAACCTCTTGTACGCTTGAGCTATAGGGATGTGCAGGTAAGCGTCCTGCATATCTAGAGACACTAAAAAGGCATCCTGCTTCAGCATGGGAATAAGACCCGGAAGAGTTACCATGCGGAATCTTTTGTAGACGACCGACAAATTGAGGTCACTGAGGTCCAGAATTGGACGGAGGTCCCCTGTCTTCTTTGGAACCAGGAAGAAGTGGGAATAGTATCCGTGTCCTCTCTGGTTCTCTGGGATGTACTCTATCGCTCCCTTTTGCAGGAGCGCGAGTACTTCTTGCCTGATCAATGACTTGTGCTGACCCGGGTACCGGGAGAGCAACGGAGGCCTCGAGGGTGGCTTTCCGTAGATCAATAAAGTGGCCTCTTCCGACCAACTGTAGAACCCACCTGTCGGTGGTTATAGTCTGCCATCCTGGCAGGAAATTCGCAATGCGACCCCCGACCATGACGTCCCGTTGATCCTGAGGGGCGGGGGCTGGGAAGGAGTCAGGCTGTGGCGGCTGAGGGTCCCGCTGGCTGGACCGGCTTAGGAGTGCACTGGCTTCGACCTGCGGGTTGTTTTCCCTGGGCTCTGCGAAAACCGGAGCCCCTCTGTTGTGGAACGGGCCGGGACTGTTGTCTCTGTGCCCGTCCATGAAACCGGCTTTGGTTCCTACAAAAGGAACTAAGCTTGGGCCGGTACATGGCCTGAACCGACCTCACTGCCTTTCCGGCCTCTTGGAGTTTGATAATTATCTTCTCTGAGGGTTTACCAAACAAAACTTCTCCCTCGAATGGGGCGTCCATGATGTTTTTCTGGACATCCGGGGTAAAGCTGGAGACACGGAGCCAAGAATGCCTCTGGAGGCATACGCCTGAAGCTGCTGCTCGGGCCGAGGAGTCCGCGGAGTCGTACGCGGCTCGTAGCACTTGGGTTCCCACGTCCGAACCCGTATGGAGGAGCTGCAACATCTCCTCCTTCTCCTCACCTTCCGGCAATTTCTCAGCCGCATCCAGACCGTGCTCCCACAGGGCATTTTGGAACTGCACCATGTGGGTCAAATAATTCAGGGATCTGATGGCGCAGGTAGCGGAAGCATACGTGCGCCTACCCATGGCGTCCAGCTGCTTGGACTCTGGGTCCGGTGGCAGGGTGCTCAGATGCTGCGGTCTCTGGGACCGGTCATGAGAGGCTGTTATGACCAGAGAGTCGGCCTGAGGATGCTGAGTCAAGTACTGGTCTTCTCTTGGAGCCTTGTACAAGCGGTCAGCTTTCTTCAGCATCGCCGGGAGTGAATGTGGACGCTTCCACGCTGCCTTGGTGACGTCCACGAAAGTGTCTACCAAGGGTGGCACCACCACAGGCTTGGGGTCCTTCTGCTGAAAATACTTCGCAAGGCGTACCCTTTCGGGGTCTAACTCTTCCGCATCCCATCCCATGTTCTCCTGGATGTGTCTCATGATATCCGAGAACGAAGGGTCATCTGGAGGAGACTTTGGCAGCTCACGTGGGTCCGGAGAAGGGATGGAGAGGGGAGATGGGGATCTGGATGTTGAAAACTCTGATCCTGTGTGCTCCGTCGAAGGCGAACG
The DNA here is from genome assembly GCA_016271365.2 of Neoceratodus forsteri. Classification (NCBI taxonomy): domain Eukaryota; kingdom Metazoa; phylum Chordata; order Ceratodontiformes; family Ceratodontidae; genus Neoceratodus; species Neoceratodus forsteri. The sequence continues at coordinate 1,521,055,707 of CM057452.1, forward strand.
GCGGCATCTTCTGGGTCTCTTGGGACTGGGTGACCTAGAAGAGGATCTGGACGGAGGTCTCCTTTTATCTAGTCTCCCCCTTGGAGGGGTCCTGGGCTCCCAGGGAGGAGGTAACCGGCCTGCAGACCCAGATGGAGAAGGGGGCGCAGGAACCGGAGGAGCAATCGGTGTAGGAGGAGGAGGAGGAGGAAGCGGAGGTGGAGTGGGGACCATGTCCTTTTTGATGGTATCTCACCAATAAGTGAAAAGCTCCTTCACCTCTGAAAAAGAAAGGCCCGACGACGGGCCGGGCGTCGGTGGATGGTCGTCGGGTCCCGGCATCGGCTCCACAGGGCGCTGTGGCTGTGGCGAGGGTTCCCTGGGAGTCTCAACAGGACCGGGGTCGCCCGTCTGGTCCTCGGGCTGAGTTAACTCCTCCTCAGTGATGGTCTCCTGACCGACGTCGGTCGGAGGTGTCGGGGTCCTCTTCTCAATTGGAGCGGGCGCCGGTCCCCCTACCAGCGTCCGCTGATGAGTTGGCCTGGCTGGCGACGGTCTTCTGACCGACGACGGCTCTGGGGACCTGTGGCGAGAGGCCGACGTCGGACGAACTGGCGTCGGGTCCAGCAGCCTCTTAAGTGAGGTGAGCTCCTTGGTTTTCCGGTGGAGAGGAGGAGGCAAGGAAGCAGACCTGACATTGGGCTCAGAATGGCGGGAACCCAACTTGTAGTGATGATGGCGATCCCCCGACTTAACCAGGGCCTTGGAGGACGAGGAAGGCCTGGGAGTCTTGGCCTGAGAAGAGGAGCCTGAAGACTTTCTCACCGCAGCACGGGGAGGCTGAGAGCTGGCCCGGGAAGGAGAGCGGTCGGACCTGGAGCCAGAGCTGCGCGAGTCGGAGGCCCTAGACGAGGACCTGGAAGGGGCCTTCTTCCTAAGCTTCTCAGCATGCTTGCGGGCCTTCTGTGAAGAATCCCCCTTGGAAGCCATGGTCTTGAGTTGTTCCTCTAGCAGGAATGCCTGTAGGGCCTTCTGGCGACGGATCCGGGTTCTGCTGTTGAAACCCTGGCAAAAGGTGCAGGACCGGGTGTCGTGGTCTGGGCCTAGGCACCGGACACAGGCCGAGTGCGGATCCTTGAATGGGATCTGCTTCCCACAGCAGCTCGGTGAGTGACCGAGGTCGGAGAGGACATCAGAGAAAAACTGAACGCGAGAATGAATTTCCCATAGAAAACACTTTACCAATGGTCGCTGCCAGAAACTGAACCGGCGTCGAGACATGCAAGTCGGCATGGAAAGAACTGGGGAATCTACGGACCGCCTTTATGTACTACACCTGACGTCGGAGGCAGGACCGACGTTGGGGGCGGTCCCCGCTGAAGATAGCTAGCTAGAATTTTTCCGTGGGGTCCCGACGCCTGCCGGCTTCAGTCCTAATGGTGTAACCTGCTGCAAGAGCTGTGTCTTGAAGTAAGATTTGGTACCACATGTGCATGTTTCCAGGAGTCAGGCACAGTGAATGTAGAAAGGGTGAGTCTGAATATGAAAGTGAAGGGTTTAACAATTGCTGGGGAGATGAGTTTTAGAAATGCAGGGTATAGTCCATCACTGCCAGGGATTCCTTTGGCTGGAGAGACTTCCGGAGTTTGGTGGTGACATTCTGCCCAATAGCTCTGAAGTGGGGGCAGGGTGGTATTTGAGAAGGGAAGGGCGGGCTGGTTGGTGGTTCAGGTCTGGGGGAGGCTGGGTGGGGAGTTTGCTGAGATAGGAGGACAGGTCAGTAAATTTTCTGTTAAAAGTGTCTGCAATCTCAACAAGCTCAGAGATGGGGCCAGAAGGAGATGTGAGTTGGGTTATTTGTCTGTTGGTTTTGGGGTTTAGGAGTGACCCAATGGAGGCCCAGAAACTATGAGGATTGCCAAGGTTGTTACTTTGTTAGTTAAGGTGACATTTGCGCTTGAATGATTTGCAGTCTGTTTACAGGTATTGCGCAGTCTATAGGCATTCCAGGGTTGGGGGAAGGGGGATGCCTTATATGCTTTCCATTTACTATCCGTCTTTCATTAGTGCCAGTAGTTCCCTGGATAGCCAGCGGGTACAGCCCCCTCTTACCCTTCTTGTTGTGAGAGGGAAATGTAAGTCCTGTAGATGCTGGAGGGCAGTGGTAAAGAAGGTAACCACGGATGTAGTATTGTTGTGTAGGTAGAGGGCAGACCAATTTATTGCCCTAGCATCTCTGAGGAAAGATTCATGATCCTGGCAGTTAAACTTTCTGAAAGACAGGAGTTACATTACAAGTGGAGTACAGCTCCTGCCAGCCAGAGGACTCCACTGATTTGGACTAAAGGACTTTGTTCAATTTCATGAAGGGTTGGGACAAATGGCAAATGTATAGGGACTGTCAAGTATTGGTTTTAACAAGGACAGCAAAAAAGACAAATTTAATAAAGCATACTGAGTTTAGTATGTGTGAGTTTGCATTAAAGCTGTCTTTTTGGCTTCTCGAAATGGTGACTGCAAGATGCAGCCCCTAAGTAAGGAGCTGCGGAAGTAGAGGGTGAGGTTTTAGTTTCTCACCACACTGGCTCTACATAAGTTAGCTGGCTACAAGTTCCAAATGTCTTTTTCTTCTAAGTTCAATGGTTCACCAAGGTGGCAATGAAACCATTGAACTTGGAAGAAACAGACATTTGGAAATTGTAGCCAGCTAACCTATGTGATCTATAATTACTGAACATGGGGCATTTTTACTTAAAAAACTGGTACCACTGTCACAACTATCAGAACTAAAGACTGCAGCCCACTGTCATGCCCCTATTTGGGTTATTTCTATGCTAGCATCCCTAGTCCACAATTTCATTTAATTTATCTGATGACCAAGTACGCTGACTGGAACATCAGATCTTCCAAGAAACAGTTTTCACCATTCAGTTCCAATTATTGGTCTAAGCCAGAGGCGCTAGGACCGTGCGGGAACAAAGTCTTTTGCAGCTAAGAGGGGCTGATGTTGGCTGGTAGTGCCAGCCACACAGCTGTCATACTGATGTCATGCACGTGAGCTAGCCAGCAACTGATGGCAGCCCCCTCTCTTCCTCAGTTCTGTTTTTTCCGCCATAGAAGGCGCACCATGGGAGCAACAGAGTCTACTACATCAGGACCTGTCTCCTCTGTTCTTTGCTGTTTTTATAACTTTTCGATGCCGAGTCATCTCCTTTCGATGCCAAACTGGCTTAGTCACCAGTGCTTGGCTCTGCTGTATTTCAGCATTGAGTGAGTGTGTGTGTGTGTGTTTTTAAACTCGTGTTTCATTGTTCTTCCATTACTACACTGCTGGGTTTGAAAAAAGGGACTAAGGGAAAAAGGCTGCGGTCCCCCATGTGTTGGTGCCTCTGTGGGGGCCGCATGGCAGCATCAGACTGGCACTGTCTCACACTGCCTTGGCTCGGGTCTTGATATGAATTGGTGCAGGGAGGCATCACATCCATGAAACCCAGTGCAGGAGTTTGGTCCTTAACCTGGGCCTCCTCACAGTTCCTATGGTACAGTGGAAGTAGAGGGTCCCCCTGATCTTGGCTCGGGTTGCAGGCCCTGGGGGGGAGTGTTTGGCAGACTGCTGGCTCCTTCTGGATGGCTGACTAAGAGCCCTCCCATCCATCTGTCCAGGACAGCTAACATCCCCGGTGGCGAGGCTAAAGCTATACAATTGGTCTACATCACTGGACACCCTGGTGTCGCAGCCTGGTCCCACACCAGTTCCTGGTACCATCTGAGATAACAGTGATCAAGGACGGTGCTGGTCGTGAGGCCGGGTCCCCTTCTGGCACTGTTCCATTGGCTGAAGTGGTTATTTCCTCCCATGAGCGACCTTGCAGCCTTGGAGAAGAGCATGATGCCACTTCCAGTGACTGACATGGAGGTGGTGATAATGGTGCCAACCCAGGACCTGGTTCCAAACACAATGCCAGTGATGGTGTCACCACTGGAGCCGGTGCCAGGACCTGCTTTGGTGCCACCGCAGTGCCGACTGGGGTCCTGGTGCCGCCCGCAGTACTGTTGATGGGGAGAGGTACAGAGGTAGTACCGATACTTGTATTGTGCCTGGTTCAGAGGATGATGCTGGCCATAGTGAAATGCTGGAATCTGCCATTGGGCTGGTTTCTGAACCTGAGACAGATGCCACAAGTGTCACCAACAAGGGTTCTGGCAGTGGCCCAAAGATCAGTTTCTCCTGGAACCTGTGGCTGAGGCTATCACTGGTGAGGACCAGAGCTGCCCTGTGGGACTTGTACGGTTCCACTCTCCTCTCCTCACCTGGGGGTCTCCCCCCATGGGCACCAACTGGGTTGCTCCATGGATGTTGGTCGACTCCACTGGGGCAGTTTTGTCAGGTCCTCCCCCGTGAGAGGTCTCCAGAGCATTCCTGCAGTTCTGACAGCCTGGAGCCGCCGGCTTCTTCATGGCCTCTTGGGCCTCTGCTGCCCCTCTCTGAATTTCCAGGTATCATGGATCCTCTCACCTTTTCTCAGTACAGGAGGATGGCTGGTGCCTCACACCTTTACAACGTATAGGCAACTGGGCACAGTTCAGACCCAGGGCCCTGGCACCACCTCATCATGAGTCTAGCTCCTTCTCTCCAACTTCTTCCTCTGAGGAAAAGGAATTCTCCCTCCATATATCCACAGAGTCTGAGTACACTGTACACAAGAGATTCTTTACATATCTGCTTAGGGCATTGGACATCGTCTCCTTTCTAGGTCACAGTTCTACATCCTTGCCACTGAGATGCTTCGGAGATCTCAGTGACAGTTTTTCATCCCTCCTTGACCATGGCCCTTCAAAGAAGTCTCTAAGACTGTCTGGTTCCATCCTTTTTCCACTACTCCAGCCCCAAGGGATGTCCAGGTCAGGTATTATGCTCCCACAGGATCTACTGGAGCCATATCTCATCCCACTTCAGGGTTTCAAGTGCTGCAGACTCCAACTGGGTCTAAACGCCCTTCATGTGTCTGACTTCCCAAGGCTGGCTCTACACAGACAGATGCCTGGGGGAGGAGGGTTTTTACCTTGCCACATGCTATCATGTGCACTCTTCACACCAGGCCCATCAAGCAGCTTATAGTAAATGCCTGTGCCGGCAGCTAGGTCAGGTCCTTACTGCAATGCCCGACAGTCAATTAACCTAGAAAGCCGCTCACCTTTCTGCCCAGGACCTGGAGCTGGCGAGGCACCAATCAAGGGCATCGTATAGTGCCAATGAGGTGGCCTGAAGGCTGGTAGGAATAGCAGTCTGCATTCAGTGGATGGCATGGCTTTGCCTTTCCAGGTCAACAACTCTGGCTCAGCACAAGGTGCTTAATTCACACTTCCAGGGGGCTCATTTCTTTTCCCGCAAGGTCAGGTGTGAACTGTTGGGACACCCTCCTGCTTCTGGGCCACAGCAGCCTCCACCTGTCCCTGACTAGTCTCGGGTCCTGCCGAACCTGTAAGGAGCCCCTGCTCTCAGCTGCTTCTCCCCTATGCAGAGGGTTGAGGGATACCTTCCCTCAGGGTGAGCCAACTCCTCCCTATTTTAAGAAAGCCTGGTACTGTGACCCATAAGTGAGAATGATCTTATTTATTTATTTAAACTTTGATGACCGGGAGACAGTTAAGTCCCATTTTCAGGGGCGACCCAGGGAACCAAATGTTGTAAACATAAGAAAACAGTACAGATACAGATAATTTTGTACAAATATCATTGGACAGGTACATACATTCATGGACTAGACTAGCCATCCCATTCATTGGGAGACAGTACAAATTACGGATGTCAATTGCAACACAGGTGAACAAACAGTAAGACTGATACGAGCATACAGTATAATCGTAGTAGAGTCAATTAGTACTTAAGTGCAGAGTACCAGCAATTGTACAGACTCATAGCCCTAGACACTGATCATGCACACCAGGAGAGTATAGGCAAGCAGGTAGAGAAGTTTAGGTACAGTTCCCATTACAGACAGGAGGCTTGTAAAATATTTCCCTATATTGTCTTTTTGAAGAAAGTAATGGTCTTGCATGAGTGTAGTGAGTGTGGGAGGTCATTCCACTTTTGTGGTGCTACGAAGGAGAAGGATCTTCATCAAACAGCTGGGCGAGTCTTGGGCAGACCCAGCATCGGGAGGTGGGAGGACCTGAGTGTTTATGGGAAGGGTTTCAGGGTTAGTAGGTTAGGTATACTCGGAGGAGGTGGGAGGTGTATTAGCTTGAAGGTGGCGCAATATACTGGGAGGTTAAGTCTGGCCATGAAAGATGGCCAACCCAAACTGTTCAGCACGTCACAGTGATGGGCGCAAGCTGGAGCCTTATTAGCAAATCGGGCAATTCTGTGATAGGCCATTTTGAGTTTGTTCAGGAGTGTAGTCTTAGAGGAGTGGATTATAGAGGCAGGATGAGGGGGGCCCTATCAACACCTTTCCATCAAACTGTGCAGGGACAGCGTGCTTTCAGCTATAGGGCCCCCCAATGACTCAATGAAATCCCAGTGCACATTCTAAACTCCCAATGCATCTCTCAATTCAAAAATGGCCTAAGGCAACACCTTCTTACTATGACAGTTTGTGACTGCCACTAGGACTCTAACACCCATAATGCCCACTCACCCATACTCTCCTTCCCCTTCTTTTAACCCCCACTCTTACCCCTTGCCCTATCCCTCTATCTTCCTCTCCCCCTGTGCCTTTTCCCCCACTGGATCAACCTTATAACCAACCTACTACCACTACCTCCCAACTTCCTAGACAAAGCCACTTCTTTTGGTCGCCCACTCTCCCGGCCCCCCAGTCTCCCCTCCCTCTCACCTTGACTCCTCCTCGGACTCTCACATTAGGTGTCACACCTCTTTATCTCCTTCCCTACAAACAAACACTGTCCTTTACCCTAGTTGAATGCTCTTGACGCTGTACTATCACCACTGGTACTATGAATGACATTGTAACCTTATTGTATATTAGCTACCTACTATTCGAGTACTGTATATAAACTGTTATTGTTATCATTGTCACTGTTTGACATGGAACCTTTGTAAAAGAGCTCTGAGCTCAAAGGTATGATCCAAATCCCTAAATAAATAAAAATAAATAAATAAAATAGAGGCACCGTAGAAGAGGCCTGGAAGAAGGGTGGCAGAGGCAATAGTGCTTCTTGCACTACTTGAGAGGTAGGGCGCAGTGCGATATAGAAGGCCTAGTTTCTGATTAGTAGCCTTAGTAACACAGGTTATGTGCTCATTGAAGGACAGATGCTTGTCAAGCACTACACCCAGGTATTTAAATGAGGTAACATTTTCGAGTTGAATGTTAGTGGATGTTTTGATAACCAGGGGGACTGTGAGGTTGTGTCAAAGCAGGTATGGTGGAACAACATGGATTTAGTCTTTTTTGTGTTCAGAACTAGTAGATTATTTTTAAACCATGTTTCTAGAGTCTGAAAGTCATTTGTTAGGTCACCGCTAATACTTGAGATGTCACAGGAGGATCTATATAAGATGGCATCATCCACATATAGCTGAACCGATTCCCCATCACAATTCAGAGGAAGGTCATTAATGAATACTGAGAATAGGAGAGACCCTAGGATCAGGGACACTGGTTTACCGGGATTGAGAAAGGGCATATTCCGTTTTGCACATTGTAAAAAATGGTATTGTCACCGGTGTCTGTTAAGCCAAAATCCGGTTTTACCGGTGTTTGGTTTTGTGTACTTTATTTAACAATTTTTAACTTTGCTAACATGCATTTTAGCAATTTTGACCTCCACTATTGCACATCCTTCTATCCGTGTACCAATTTAAAGTTAGTTTAAGTACAAGATGTAATGGCAGCAGCAACACTACAGCCCCCATCCCTAAGGTGTGATAGAAGCAGCATTACGACCCCATCCCTCAGGTGTGATGGCAGCACCAACAGCACTACGGCCCCCATCCTTCTGGTGTGATAACAGCAGCAACAGCACTATGACCTGCCTCCCGCAGGTGTGACAGAAACAGCGGCACCGTGGCCCCCATCCCTTAGGCGTGATGGCAGCAGTACTACATTCACCATTCCTCAGGTGTGACAGAAGTAGCAGCACTGTGGCCGTATCCCTTAGTTGTGATGGCAGCAGTACTACATTCCCCATCCATCAGTGGTGATGGCAGAAGCACTACAGCCCCCACCCCTTTGGTGTAATGGCAGTAGCAGCAATGCAGTCCACATCCCTCTGGGGTAATGGCAGTAGTGACAGCACTATGATTCCCTTTCTTCAACACCCACAACCGACATGCACAAGTTACAAATGACTTGGTCTCTTTACTTGCAGAACTCAGATGTGAATTAATTGGAACCATCACCGCTAAGGTGGGCTATCTTTGTTTTTTCCTATCTATAATTTAACTGCCTGAATTGGATTTCTGCCTGTGACACCACTGACCAGGTTTAGGGAGCAGACTTGGGTGTTGGAGGGCCAGGTGGTGGGTGAAAACTTGAGGGTCCAATGACCACTCACCTTCTCCTGGGAAGGAGGGTGGGTTCACAGCTCAGCATTTGCTGGCCCCTGATGGTGGCCAGAGGCATGACAACTTGTCAGCCCTCACTGCAGGAGGGAACGTGATGGATGTCAGCTTGTGCCTTGACATCATGTGGCCTGCCACACTCCCAAGAAAATGGGAAAACACCTGCTGACCAACCAAAGGACAGCTGTTGGTCCCTCCATAAGCCCCAGACATGTGTCTGTTCTGACCCCTGCCATGACCAGGATACACAGGAAGCTCTTTAGGGCAATTCTTCTCCCCTGGTAGCCTCCCACAGGGGTAGGGGCCCACTCAATGAAGGGTTACTTTGAGTTACCTGGTAGCACAGCAGTAAGGGGCAGTGGATGGTGGTTGGGACTCAGCAGCGGTGGTAGGGGGTAGGAGGAGCAAAACAAAAACTGTTTGAATTTGCTTCTTTGAAATACAGTGTCTTCACCTAAAAAATCAATAAATGATTAGTGGAGGACGTTCAAATGGATTTATGCATCTCCCAGACATGTGGCTGCTTTTTTTTTTTTATTTTACTTGGTGTCCATGAAAAGGCTGTCTCCTAGTGTTCATGTCTTTAGTCAGATGTGAATTGAGCAACCACTCTGCCCACCAGCATCATACAGCCCCTGGGGTCTTACCTTCTGTATGTCATTGACTGTGCTTTCAAAATCCACTGGCCAAACATAAGTACACTTAAACAGTTAACTTTTGCTTTTTGTTGAAGCAGTCTATTAGAAAACTTTTTGCTGTCACAGAGACTGAAACAGCAGGTGGGAGAAAAGGTGCAAATTATCCAATTCACCTAAATGGGGTGCTGTGAAGTCTTCTCATAAGTAGTAAGGCAGTTTATTCTTTGTGAACATACTTTCATTCAGACTAGTTTTCATTCAAACAACTGAGGATTTTGGATGGCCCTACTAATTATAAACTTGAATAAGCTAGTTGTTAACAGTGATCCTGCGTTTAGCAATCTACAACCTAGATGCTTATATGCAAACAATACAATAAACACCTGACTAAAGTCTAAAAACAAGCTTATAAAACACATAATATGGTTCTGAACATTTATCTTTACCTATACAAACTCATTGCAGCCCAAGTAAAACTCAGGTAAATTACATGGTACCCTGACTACTATTCTATGATGTAGCAAACATATATTGGTATTTTTTATATATTCTTTGTAAAGCAGGTAAGACCCACTAGGCAGAACTGTCTGTTTTCAGGAGTGACCTAGAATCACTGGGGAGGTTAAATGACTTACTTGGAGTCACACAGTATGCAAGTGGAGGTTGTGGGAATCAAACCCAGACCTGCTGGATGTACCCAGTTCATTCACTGTTTGTTACTCTAACCACTAGGTATGGGTGGTTAAACTGAATGGCTGATTACAACAAAACAGTGCGGGTGATTTCCTTACTGACTCTATATGCAGCAAAGCAGAAAGAATGTAAAGCACAGCAGCATTCATTTTAAGATGCTGAAATCTGGGTCGGCCTACTGGCGGTGCGGTAGCTCTATTACTTGCAATGCCAGTGACCCAGGGTCAGAAGCAAACTCGAGTTGCTGGAGGTCTGGCCAGGGGAGTAGGATCGAGCACCTGGGGGACTGCTCTCCTCCTCCAAGGAGGGTGGGCTGCAGGTCCTGCTGCTTTACCAACACCTGTGTGACCACGGGTGGTGATGCAATGGTGCTGCAGAGTGATCAGGAAGGGACGACGCTAGCCAGGATCTGGAGCAGTGCATGTTTCTATGTGACCAACTGCCTTGGATCTCCTGTAGTGCTGGTGCCCTCAGGGACAAAGAGCAGAAAACCAGGAACAATCACCCCACATTGTCCACCGGCAGAAGGGACCCAGGTGCTCCAGACTTCATAATCAGGCTCCATGAGGGACCCACTGAGCTGCCTGACACACACTAAGGGAGTGTGGAGGGGTGACCTGGGGTCCCCTCCCTTCCCACTTGGGAGGGGGTACAATCTAGGTAGGATAGGGGCAGGACCACAGGAGCTCCTGAGCATTAGCTGGGGGTGAAGCTAAGGGATAGCCAGCCTAGGGATCTCTGAAAAGTGGAGACTGATGCTGTGACAAGGGGTCATAGAAAGGGAAAATAAAAAAAAAAAATTAAAAAGATACTGAAATCTTAGAGAATCTGTGCAGTGACATGCAATTTCCGTGAGGCACCGGTACAATAATTCAAAATCCGCAAACCAAGCAGGATTCCGTGATTGTTACCGGTAAAATTGGAAAACCAGGGTCCCTGCCTAGGATTGATCCCTAGGGAACCCCGTCGGTGATAGGAGATAAGGTTGAGATGGTACTGGCCCTTCAAACAACATGAAGTCTTGCTGTATTCTGACAATTTGCAGTTAGCTCCAGCTCTTGAACTGCCCCAGAGAGTGAAGGCTTAAAATTATATGCCAGGCATAGAACGTTGGGCTCGAGCTTGGTTGAAAACTCTGTGTCCTTTTGAAACCAAACTGTCAGATTCTTTACTCCGTCTCACTGAACAGTCGCTCCGGAGATTTCTCCTTCTGCTCGGTTCAAACGCGGTTAAAGTGTCGGTTTTAGTCCGATTTTTCGTTCCGTTTTTTGGTTCGAGACTCTGTCTGTGGTACCGTAAGTACTTAGATTAGTATTGTGGACAGTTATTGTGTAGAAATTGTAAATTGTTTGATCGGTTTGCCTGAACCGATCCTTTAGTAAAATCCTTGTAAAAAGTTAGTGTGTGTGGTTACCGGTCCGTATCGGTTTTTAAAAAAAACGTGATTTGAACGTTTTTTTCCATCACCCGTGACACGGTGAGAAACCGATAGGGAGTCTTGCCTGGCGGTTGCCATTTAAAGGTGTTGGTTAGGTTGGCCATGTCTGAAAATCCAAGAAAAAATGGGCCCACTGGGTTTCAACACTGCAGTGTGTGTGGGAGGTCTTTGCTAAGACCGATCCCCACACCACCTGTGCTACTGTCTGGGGTTTGACCACCTCGATTCAGACTGCCAAATTTGCAGAATTTCCCTAAGTCTACCCTGGAAAAAGGTTAGGTAGACTTAGGGATAAGGAGGTCGAGAAATCCGCTGACCTGAAGGCCAGCCTGGTTCGGTTCCTACCGAACCAGAAGAGTGCCCACTGACCAGGGCGATACTTCTTCGGACAAGAGGAGAGCCGATCCTGAGGATCGGTTCCTACAAAAGAAAACAAAAGGATAAATCGGCCGGTTCAGATCCAGAACTGCATGTTCTGACCACCGAAGAAATAGCCAAAGTGATTCGGATTGTGGAATCGCTTCGTCCGGTTCCGACCGATCCGGCACCTTCTGGCAGGGGTGCGGTTCAGTCGGTTCCCCCGGTTCAGGATTATTCCCCTGAAGAGTTTTACGAACCAGAGTTTGATGAGGAAAGGGATTTTGAAGAGGATGATTATGACGGCGAAAGTCTGGATGTGCCTGTGGAACCGGACATCTCCCCAGACAGACCTTCTTGTGTTTCCCCTCCTAGGCTTTCTGAGTCCCCTCCGCATTTTCTGTTCTACAGAAAAGTGGCTTAAACCCTCCAGCTTCCTATTGAGGAGGCTGTAGAGGATCAAGAGGAGTCTGACTACATGGAGATGATGGACATCCCAGAGTCTAAGAGACTGTCTATTCCCCTTCATAGGTCATTTGGGAAACAGACACAAAAAATTCTTACGTCTCCTAACTCTGTACCTCCTGTTGACAAGAGAATGTACAAGTGGTACAGCTTGTCAGGCTCAGATACGGAGTTTCTTTGTCAGCAATGCAGCCATGTTGGGGTAGCGCAGGCTGCTGCCTGTGACAAGGCAAATATCCCCCTTGGCTTCACACCCCCCAGACAAAGACTCCAGGAAGATAGATGCCATGGCAAAGAATCAGTACATGGCATCATCTTTGGGACTCAGGCAGGCTAACTATATGGCCTACACAGCCAGGTACCAGAAGTTCAGGTGGGACACTGTACTGGCACTGGCTAAACAGGCTTCCCCCCAGCTTGCCAAGGAGCTGGAGTGGGTGGCTGCTGATGGGATCGAGGCATCAAAGGTGCAATTTCATGCTGCTGTGGACTCCCAACGATGTGTCATCAAGAGTCATGGCTACATCTGTGGCTCTTCAGAGAATGGCTTGGCTCAGATGTACTAGCCTTTCACAGGATACCAGGCCAAGGCCATGGATTTCCCTTTGGTGGGTAATTTTCTGTTTGGGGAGCAGACAGAGAATTACATGAAGAAAATGGACGAGTACATGACCACTTACAGAAGTGCCCAGGCCAAGGAGAGGCAGGCAACTCCTCAAAGGCAGCAAGCTAGGGGGAGGGGCAGGCCTTTTCACAGGCCCTTCTACCAAGCACAGGCCTCTTCTTCCTTTTCTCAGAGTGGGTTCTTCAGAGGGAGAGGCAGAATGGGGATGAGCAGGGCTGCATCCACCCCTCAGCCTAAGGCTCCTGCCAAGCAGACACCCTGATGTGTCAGCCCGGGTTGACTCCCCCATTCCAGTAGGAGGCAGGCTGGCTTACTTTGTCCAGGACTGGATGTATGTTACCTCAGACAAGTGGGTCCTGGAGGTTGTAAGCCAGGGGCTGTTTCTCAGTTTCAAAAATTTTCCGAAACTGAGACCCAGATCCTTTCCACCTGTAAATACTTCAGAAACCCTTGCTTTAGAGGCAGAAGTTTTATCTCTACTGGCCTTAAAGGCCATAGAGAGAGTTCCTACTCCATACAGGGGCAACGGTCTATACTCCAGGTACTTCCTTACCCCAAAAAAGACAGGGGAGTGGCGACCCATCCTAGATCTCAGATACCTAAACAAGCACCTAATAAAGCCAAAATTCTAAATGGTGACTCTGGGAACAATTCTTGCCTCTCTGAGGCCAGGGGACTGGCTAGCCTCCCTGGACCTCAAGGATGCCTATTTTCACATTCCCATCAGGTGCTCCCACAGAAAGTACCTCAGGTTCGAATTGCCCTCAGGCCATTACCAGTTCAGAGCAATGCCCTTCGGTCTAACTTTAGCTCCAAGGGTGTTTACAAAGTGCCTAGCAGTAGTGGCGGCCTTTTTAAGAAGGAAAAGGATTTCTATTTTTCCATACCTGGACGACTGGCTTCTGGTGGGCCAGTCTCCAGACCAAGTCAAGTCAGATCTGCAAGTCACCCAGCAAGTTCTCACTTCCCTGGGGTTCCTTCTCAATCTTCCCAAGTCAGTTCTCGAACCAGTACAGCTCCTCACTTTTATAGGGGCAGAGCTGGACACCCTCAAGGCAAGAGCCTTCCTTCCTTTGGAAAGGGCAAAAGCCATCTCTCAGCTGGCCTCTTCCTTTCTCCCTCTGCAACTTCTCAGCCACATGGCAGCTTCCACAGCAGTGGTCCAAGGGGCCAGGTTTCAGATGAGGGACATTCAGTTCCATCTGAGAACCTTTTGGTCCCAAAGCAAAGATCCTCTTACCAAGCTAGTCCCTGTTACTCAGACCTTAATTCAGGCCCTTCAGTGGTGGCAGGACCTGGGCAATCTGAGGCAAGGTGTTCCATTTGTTTCTCAGACTCACTCTGTCATTCTTACCACAGATGCTTCCCTTTTGGGGTGGGGAGTCCATCTGGGGGCTCTCACGGCCCAGGGACTGTGGTCCCCTCAGGAATCCCTTCTTCACATCAACCTCCTGGAGCTCAGGGCAGTACTTCTTGCCCTACAAGCTTTCTCTCAGTCAATACAGAACAAGGTGGTTCAGGTCAGGACGGACAACACTACCACCATGTGGTATATCAACAAGCAGGGAGGCACTTGGTCCACAGCCTTGTGCATGGAGGCCATGAAAGTATGGTCCCTGGCTTATTCCCTGCAGACCTTTCTAGTAGCAGTCCACATCCCAGGAAAGGACAATGTGATAGCAGATGCATTGAGCAGGATTTCCCAGGGCCATCACGAATGGTCTCTGGATCCTTTGATGTTGAAGGTGATTTTCTCAAGGTGGGGCACTCTGGAGATAGATCTCTTTGCAGGCCCAGACAATCACCAACTTCCTCTGTTTTGTTGCAGACCCCCAGTCTTGGGCTCAGTCCCTCTGGATGCTCTGATTTTGAACTGGGAAGGGAAGTTTCTTTATGCCTTCCCTTCTTTTCCCCTATTGTTCAAGGTTCTAGTCAAGGTAAGGTCACAGTCATGCAAAGTGATTCTGATTGCTCCAGACTGGGCCAGGCAGCCTTGGTACCCACTGTTGCTGTCCTTAGCAGTCCATCTTCCCCTGTCTCTTCCCAGGAATTACAATCTGCTAACCTCCTCTCAGGGGAGGATCTGTTACCCCAATCTACAGTCACTCAATCTCAAGGCATGGCTCTTGAAGAGTTAGAGCATGCAGATTTACATCTGTCCCAAGGGGTTCTGGATATCCTCAAGGCCTACCACCAGAAAAACCTACAACTCCAAATGGAAAAGGTTCAGTATTTGGTGTTCCAAGAAGCACATTTCCCAAGACACTGCTGAGTTGACTACAGTTCTGGATTACATGGTTTACCTTAATGGCCTAGGCCTCAAACCAGCTACTCTCAAAGTTCATTTTTGTCAGCTATTTCTGCTTTCCTGTCAGTGGGAAAGTCTTCCCCTCTGTCATCTCACCCTGTATTCTGTACATTTTTCAAAGGATTGCTTCATACCAATCCCCCTTTTAGGGATCCTGCTCCTGCCTGGGATTTGAATATTTGTATTGCTCAGCTGATGCAACCCCCCTTCGAGCCTATGTCCTCAGCCTACGTCAAGTATTTGACTTGGAAAACTGTGTTTTTGGTTGCTGTTACTTCTGCCAGACGTTATCAGTGAATTGCAAGCCCTGTCAGTGAAGCCTGACTTCATTTCTTTCCATAAAGATAAGGTGGTCCTTAGAACCAATAGAAGGTTCCTACCTAAAGTGGTTTCTGATTTCCACTTAAACCAATCTATGTCTCTTCCTGTGTTCTTCACTGATCACACCTCCTCAGGGGAACTGAGGCTACACAGTTTAGATGTTAAAAGGGCCCTTAGTTACTACACAGAACGTACAAAGGGTCACAGGTTTGACTCCCTCCAGTTGTTCCTCACTTATGGGGAAGTAGGTAAGGGAAAACCTGCCACCAAGAGAACCATTTGCCAGGTGGATTGTGTCCTGTATTCAATTCTGCTATGAAAAACTGGGAAAAAATGCACCCTCAGGCCTGAGGGCTCATTCCACTAGAGGTACAGCTGCGTCTCTGGCTGCAGCTAGGGATATCCCCTTCACCAAGCATTACTCTCTGGATATTCAGGCTAGGAGTGATGCTAGGTTTGGCACAGCAGTACTTCAGAGCCTATTCCCAAAGTAGGTTCTGTCCCTCCTCCTTGGAGGTACTGCTTGGTAGTCTGCAAATTGTCAGAATACAGCAAGACTTCATGTTGTTTGAAGAAAAAATTACTCACCTTAGTAACTGTGTTTCTTCTAATGGAGTCTTGCTGTATTCTGACCTCCCTCCCTGCCTCCCCTCTCAGAACCTGTTTTGGGAAGTGGGTGGGCAGGTGCAATGTTGCACCCAAGGGGTGTATTTAGCCCACTCCTGTTGTGTTGGGTGCTTTGTATTTGTTTAATTAAGAATTTTTAGTTCTTATTGCCTGGTTTTTGTTCTTTGGGTTTCCTGACTTGAGTCTTTTAGGGAATCCAAAGTCTTTGTTGCCAGTTGGCTACTAGGAGTTTTACAATTTCCACATTATATAGTCAGTGAGTTTATCGCGTGAGAATCTGATGGTTTGGTTTCAAAAGGACACAGACAGAGTTTTCAACCGAGCTCGAGCCCAACGTTCTATACCTGGCATAGAGTTTTAACCCTTCACTCTCCGGGGCAGTTCAAGAGCTGAAGCTAACTGCAAATTGTCAGAGTACAGCAAGACTCCATTAGAAGAAACA
Organism: Neoceratodus forsteri; assembly: GCA_016271365.2. Taxonomy (NCBI): domain Eukaryota; kingdom Metazoa; phylum Chordata; order Ceratodontiformes; family Ceratodontidae; genus Neoceratodus; species Neoceratodus forsteri. The sequence continues at coordinate 1,521,072,130 of CM057452.1, forward strand.
CAATTACTAAGGTGAGTAATTTTTTCATTTGACACATTGAAACCTATTCTCTAAGCAGTCAGAAAACCAAGAGAGAGTTTTTGTCAAGACCAAGGTGGCGAAACTTACAGATGAGAAGTGAGTGGTTGACTAGGTTGAATGCCTTCGATAGGTCGACAAAGACTGCATCAGTGGCTTTGCCCTGGTCCATATCCTGGAATATATCAGTGGTGACCCTCAGGAGAGCAGTTTCTGTCCCATGCGATTTCCGAAAGCCATGCTGGTTACTAGTGAGGGCATTGGTCTGTTCAAGGTAGGATGATAGTTGATTATAAAGTATTCTTTCTTGGATTTTAGCAATTGTACACAAGATAGATATGGGTCTATAGTTTTTGGTAAGGTTAGTCAGACCACTTTTATGTACTGGGACAACAACTGCGGTTTTCCATTTGTCTGGGATGGTCTGTGTGAGGAAGGATCTATTGATTAGGCAGGAGATTGAGTAGACAAGTGCAGGTGCACCTATTTTAAGAAATTTGGGTGGTAGAGAGTCAAACGCTGGTGAGCTGTCAGGGGTAAGTCCCCTTAGCAATTTAAAGATTTCTTTTCGGTTTTAAGTGGAAGGGTGGGTGTGGAAATTCCGGGTGGCTAGCTGGTGGTGCAGGACAATTAACAGGAAGGTTGGTTTTGTAGGCATCAAGGTCCGTAAAGAAGTGGTTCAGCCCTGCCACTATCTCCATGGGTGAGGATAGTGTGGAGCATTTTGCTGTCATTGATTAGGGGAAGATCCTTTCATTACCCTTTAGGAGCACGCTGATTTCCTTCCAGAAACATTTGGGGTTGGAGAGGTGGTGTTCATGTAGTGACAGGAGATGCTCCCTTTTGGCTTTGCCTATCTTAGATTTACAAATATTGCGTAGCTGGCGGTAGGTGTTCCAGTCAGAGTGGATTTAGAGATTTTGAAGGCATGCCATGCTTTGTCACGAAAGTGCATGAGATGCCTCAGTTCCTGTGTGAGCCAGGAAGAGTGGGTACCATTTGATCTTCTTAGTTTGGGGGAGCACGGTGGTCAATAATGGAGGTGAAGGTATTGACCAGATATTCTAATGCTAGGTTTATGTCAGGAAGGAAGGTTACTGGTGACCAGTCAGGTGCAGTGAGACTTGAGCAGAAGGCTTCAGCAACAAATTTGGTTAGGTCCCTAGTTTTATGGATTTTGAGGGGGGTGCAGAGAATTATTCTTCCAGATGCAAAAAGTCAGAGAATGGTCACTGAGTGCATCAGGGAGGATTCCAGTGGCCTTAACAGAATTTGGATTATTAGTTAGTATCCAGTCTAGGAGAGTGTGCTTGCCTGACTTCATATTCAGTCTTGTGGGACTGTCGAGGAGTTGCTCCAGTTTAACGACCAGTAGGGCAGCTTGGTACTGTGTTTTAAAATGCCCGAACAAATTCAGGTTAAAGTCACCACATATTATAGTGTCTTTCTTAGGAAGGGAGTCCAGACTAGTGAGAAATTCGGCATAGGAGGATGCTCGATCCGGGGGTAGACAGATGCACTCTGCTATTACATTCTTGACTTGGCCAAGGGTGACTGTGATAAAGAGGTACTCTGCAGCCGGGTTGATCTTTAAGTCAAGTTAATTCATTGATTATCAATCCATCTCTAGCATAAATTAGCCCCTCTCTTCCCTTTCTTGGGACCTGGTCGTGTCTGCAGTAGGTCTAGCCAGGAAGGGCGACCTCGTGAGATACTGTATAGCAGGTTATATTAGCACCCGTTAAATTTAGCGCGTCTGATATGCGGTACTTATTAGCGCCCGATTATATTAGCGGTTGGTTCACCCGCAATTACAGTACTGAAATGGGTGTGACAGACAGACTCAAAATGCAGCTCACTTACAGATCGGACACAGAGTGAGGATCTGTTCTGTATTGTTTGAGAATTACCTGTATACTGTGCCTGCTTGCAGCACTTTCTGCCTGTCCAAGCACACACCCGGCTTCTCCGATGCTGCCTGCGGCAGTAAGCCTGCCAATGCAGCTTTCACTGGTCCCCCAACGCTGCTAGTGGCACTCGCCGCTCTCCCAATTTGCAACTCTCCCTAAACAATACATATCTCCAGTTGTAAGTATTGCTAGTAATTCCCACTTCCCTATCTCATCATCATGTAGAAATGACCCAAGCCATACCTTCCTTATATATTCGTACCAAAGGAGAAGAGAAGCTGTATGAAGCAGAATGTAACCGAGGGAAGCAGAGGGAAAGAAACGAGTACCTTTACTTAACAACACTGTGGCACATTTTTTACTGCTGTCAAGGCTAGGAGTGGCAATGTGCACTTTTGATTTTTTGTTTTGTTCTTGACTGTGTACAATAAAGTTTAAATTTGTTTTTAACCACTCAAAAAACAGTTAGCAAACCAGTTGTCTGTTGTTCTACTTTACTAGCACTTTTTCGATTACTTAGCAGCAGTGGGCATGTGAACACTGCCAAGTACAATGTTGCTCAACCATACAGTAAATGCCATAATGAGCAGATAATATTAGCAATCCGAATACATTAGCGGTATTTCTGTTTCAGCTAATATCGCTAAAATAAAAGGAGCGCTAATATTACCTTCTATACAGTAGTATGGATGGTTTTAACCATGATTCGGTAATGCAGAGAATGTCTGGTTTGTAATACAGTATCCAGGATTCCAATTCTGCCATTTTCCCCTAATGCTCTGAATATTCATATGCGCTATTTTGAGACCTTTGGAGTTAAGCTAATTCGGGCAGGAGGTTAGTGGGTCAGGAGTAGCCCTCACTGTGTGGTTCAGTTTTGCCTCTTACTGGGTCCCGGGTTTTGTTCGACATCGCCTGACAGTAGTAGGAGGCACGAGCAGGATTGGGGAGAGGGTGGGTGGAGGAAGGGCAGTTTGTGTATCCATTTGGAACGCTGCAGGAGGAGGATGGTTTTATTATGCTGGGCCAGGGTTAATAATGTAAGGTAAGAGAAAGACCCATGTGGGCAAGGGGGTAATAATTCAAGAGTGCTGGGTGGTGATAACCTTAAAGTGGAGGGTGGCACAGATTCAGAGTTTGAGATCATATCTGCTGGTTGCAGGTGTGCCAGGAAGGACAAACAAATGAGTAGTCCTTTGGTGAGAAGAAACATTGTGATGCAGAAAGTAGAAGAAATCAGACCAGGGAGGATGTGTGGTGTAGGATAACACCACTAGGCAGTTAACAACCAGAGGGATCTGGTGAGCTGTGTGCATTGGCGTAGTATTGGGATCAAGGTCTCTGCATCCTAATTGATGGCACAAGGACCTAAGGCTTGTCAATAGCACCCTTTGTAAAGGAGGAAGTTACTGAGGAGAGAAAAAAGTAAGTCAAGTTGAAGAGAACGATCAACAAAAGTTACGATGAGCAGATCCCCTTTAAGAGGAGAAAATAGTTAAATTAAGTTGAAGAGAATGATCAACAAAAAGTTGCAGTGAGTTTTAAGAGGGGAAAATAGTGAAATTAAGCTGAAGAGAACGATTAAAAAAAAAAAGCTGCAGTGAGCAGTTCCCCCTTAAGAGAAGTTTGCTCACTTTCTTTAAGTGTTTCAGGAGTACAGCCAATGGGTAACATGGTGGGTAACGGGGGGGAGGAGTTTGAGAGTATTTAATACTGGTTGGGGTGGGAGATGAGTGGGTGGGTGCGAAATTTCGGCAGGAACACAACAGCCAGCCCGAAGTTACAGAGAATGGCTGGTAAATCGAAGCAGTGAAAGCAGATGGCCTGGGCCAGGGGGCCAATTGAAATCAGTCAGAAGCTGCTATGGTCCAATGGAATTGTGACTTCTGAAACCGTCTCTTTGTACCTTGCTTTGGGAGCTGGAGGAGCTGCGTTTCAGGGATGCTGGCAGCTGGCCAGTTTGGAGCCGTGCTGTCAGCGCTGTTGTCAGTGAGGTGCCCTGTTCAGGGGCTGCTCCTAGGGAGGAGAAGGAGAAAGAGATATAAGTAATTATAGAAGTTCCACAGGGCAGGCTTCAGGTTAAATGGTGGGTGGGTTAAGTTTCAATGGGAAAAGAGGTACAAATAGCTCAGCGTTCAGGGCACGGAAAGAAGACAAAAGAGTTGGGAAGGAGGTAGCAGGCAGGAAGGCACCTTAGTTAATGGCCATAGATTGACGTGGGGGTGGGGGGTAGTGTGGTCAGTTGAGACAGAAGGCCAGAAATGACAGTTTCACAAATGAGAGTGTCTAAGAATTAGAAGTTGGGGAGATGGCTCTATCTAGTTGATGAATCAGACAGCAGTGAGGAAAAAAGGAAGAGGTCTCTCTAATAGGCGAGGGTAAAAAATACTAGTTTCACTGAGGAGCTGAAATACTTAATACTAACATAATCAACAATACAAGCCTGCCTTAAATAGAGGAAAAAAGCATAAAATCTGGCAGTAGTTTTCAGTAAAAGTAATAGCTGGATACAACAATGAAATTTCAGCAAGAAGGGTAATAATTCTAGTTCTCAGAGGAGCGGTACCACATTCAACTCGACAGACTCATACAGTGCATGCTTATCCTAACAGAGAAAAAATCAAGACAGTAATTTAGTAAGAAGTACAAACTAGTGTTTTAAAACTAATACTGAAATTTTGGCAGGAGCACAACAGCCAGCCTGAAGTTACAGAGCACGACTGGTAAATAGAAGCAGTGAAAGCAGATGGCCTGGGCCAGGGAGCCAATTGAAATCAGTCAGAAGCTGCTGTGGTCCAATGGAATTGTGGCTTCTGAAACCTGTCTCACTGTACCTTACTTCGGGAGCTGGAGGAGCTGCGTTTCAGGGATGCTGACAGCCAGCCGGTTTGGAACCATGCTGCGAGTGCTGCTGTCAGCGAGGCGCCCAGTTCAGGGACTGCTCCTTGCTTTGGGAGCTGGAAGAGCTGCATTTCAGGGATGCTGGCAGCCAGCCGGTTTGGAGCCGTGCTGCGAGTGCTGCTGTCAGCGAGGCACCCTGTTCAGGGACTGCTCCTTGCTTTGGGAGCCGGAGGAGCTGCGTTTCAAGGATGCTGGCAGCCGGCTGGTTTGGAGCTGTACTGCAAACGCTGCTGTCAGTGAGGCACCCTGTTCAGGGGCTGCTCCTGAATGGTGAAGATTGGTTCTTGTAAGATATGAGGATGACGTGCTCATCATAATTGTTTATCTTCTAGAATATCTTCACCATTTATTCACACGCCCACCCACCATTCCTCTCTCAGGTAAGAGTCAATGCCTCTGGGCAGCTCACCCTCTTGTGCTACTGCACACTGGTGTTTTCCTTGCTATTCCCAGTTTTGGGGGGGTTCCACTCCCTTGTATCTCAGGGGAAAAATACATAGGTTGCTCACCTGCAAAGTACAGTTACGTAAGAACTTACCATAACAGTAGATCTTCGAGAGAGGCTCTTGGAGTAGGTAATTACATATAGGACTGACGCCGGCAGGACCCCACGGAAAAATTTCTAGCTAGCAGTCCTTGGCGAGGGACCGCCCCCACGTCAGGTGACCGGCGTCAGGAGACGTCGGTATAAAGGGGCAGTCCCGGATGCCCACCTTCCAGTTCTTTCCCGCCACAGGCCGAAAGAGGCCGGACGAGAGAGGAGCGGATATTCCTCTATATGGAAAACAAGCTGAAAAAGCCTAGGGGGATGGAGGGCGAGAAGGTATTATCTACTGCAAGAGCCTCTCTCAAAGATCTACTGTTACGGTAGGTTCTTACGTAACTGTACTATCTTACTTCGAGAGGGCTCTTGCAGTAGGTAATTACATATAGGACTGAATCCCAAGCAGTCTGGAACAAAGAAAGGCACCGGGAGGAGGAGGAAACTACTCCAAGAAGTAGCTCTAGCCATGCAAACCTCAAGACAGGAGGCCTTGCAAAACAGCTAGCCCGAAGCCTGCTCTATGGCGAGAGGCAATATCCAAACTGTAGTGTTTCGTAAAGGTATGGACGGAAGTCCAGGTGGTGGCAGCGCATGTGTCTGCCGTAGACACATTCTTGAAACAAGCTGCAGAGGCAGCTACTCCTCTTGTGGAGTGGCCTCTGACTTGACCCAGGAGGGTCTTGTGGTACTTGTCATAACTGAAAGTGATGCAATGAGACAACCACTTAGACAGGCATTGCTTGGAAACTGCATTGCCTTCCCTTTTGGGAGCAAAAGAGACGAACAACTGATCAGTCTTTCTGAGATCCTTCGTCCTGTTGGTGTAGTATCTCAGAATCCGGTGAACATCCATAGTATGGAGTAAATATTCCCCCTGGTTAGAGTACTACATAAAAAAGGCAGGTAGCTCTATGGACTAATTTAAGGTAGACTCTGCTACTACCTTAGGTAGAAACTTATGATTCGTGCGAAGAGCAACTCATTCCTTGTGAAAAATCAAGCAGGGGATTTTACACATCAGGGCCTGGAGCTCGGAGATTCTTCGACAAGTAATGGCCACCAAGAAGAGCGTCTTCCACGAAAGAAACTTCAAATCTGCAGAAGCTGCAGGTTCGAAGGGAGGAAGGGTAAGTTTCTCGAGAACAAAATTCAAGTCCCAAGGGGGAGCAGGAGTACGGATGGGGGGCCTCAGATGGAGGACCCCTCTGAGAAAGGTCTTAGAGACCTCCGGTTGAGCGAAAGCTTTGTCTGCAAAGGGAACATGATAGGCCGAGATGGCCGCCATGTGTACCTTCAAAGAGGAATGGCTGAGACCCAGGTCGAACAGATGACATATATACTCCAGCAGAAGCCCCGCTGAACAGGAGAAAGGTTCCACGTTCTTGGAGGCGGCCCAAATAGTGAATCTTTTCCACTTCATGGCATAAGTGGATCTGGTGGAGGGTTTTCTGGCCTCCACTAAAATCTCCGCCACTTTGGGAGACATACCAAAACGGGATTGGGCTAGGTCTGCAGGAGCTATGCATGTAGTTGAAGGGATTTGAGTCCTGGGTGGACCAGGGTCCCCTGATCCTGGGTCAACAAACCTCGAGATAGAGGAAGAGGAAGAGGAGGATCCTCTGAATATTGTTGTAGAAGAGAGAACCAGATTTGCCTGGGCCAGAAAGGAGTGATCAGAATCATTCTCACTCCTTCTGAAGCTAGTTTCTGCAAGACTCATGGGATGAGAGGAATTGGGGGAAAGGCATAGACGAATCTGTCCTTCCAATCTAGAGACAGAGCGTCGTTCCAGAAAGCGCCGCGCTCTGGAACGAGCGAGCAGAAGGTGGGAAGTTTTGCGTTTTGGGGGGATGCGAACAGGTCGACCTGTGGTGTTCCCCAAAGTTGGAAGATATTGTCTAGGACCCCTTGGTCCAGTTCCCACTTGTGAGTCAGAGCAGAAGAGCGACAGCCTGTCTGCCAGGGTGTTGTTGACTCCTGGAACGTGGATCGCCGTGAGGTGAAGGTCGTGTTGTGTTGCCCAATCCCAAACCCTCATTGCCTCCCTGCATAGAGGGTAGGACCGAGTTCCTCCCTGCTTGTTGATGTACCACACTACGCACATGTTGTCCATCTGGATGGCTAGGTGGCTGGGAAGGATGTATTGGTGAAGGGCTTGGAGAGTGTACAACACTGCCTGAAGCTCGAGCACATTGATGTGGAGAGCTTGTTCTAGCCTGGACCAGGAGCCCTGGATCCGATGAGAGCCTAGATGGGCTCCCCAACCTTCGCCTGAGGCGTCTGTGGTTAGAGTCTGGGGGGGGGGATGAAAGAAAGGAACCCCTTGAAACAGGTTCTCTCAAACCATCCACCACTGCAAGTCTCGCATCATCGGCAATGAGATCAGAACTGAGTGATCTAGGTCATCCACTAGTTGATCCCACTGAGAGCGTAGAGTCCACTGAGAGATCATGTGGAGTCGAGCGCGAGGGACCGTTGGAATAGCAGCTGCCATGAGCCGGAGAAGGCAAAGGACCGACCTCGCTGAGACCATCCTGCGGTCGGATAACAGACTTATCTGGGTCTGAAGGGAGGCCGCCCTGTCCGGAGGCAGGAAGGCCTTGCCCATGGTCGTATTGAGGATCGCCCCGATGAACTGTAGCCTCTGGGAAGGGTCCAGATGAGACTTGGAATGGTTGATGGTAATACCCAGGCAGGCAAAAACCTGCTGGGTGAGGGAGAGGAAACGCAGGAGTTCCTCCCTGGACGAGGCCTCCAGGAGCCAGTGGTCCAGGTAAGGGAACACCTGTACTCCCTTGGTACGCAGGTGGGCTGCCACCACTGCCAGGCATTTGGTAACTACTCGGGGGGCCGATGATAGACCAAACGGAAGCACCTTGAACTGGTAGTGGTCCCCCTGGAATGCAAAACGAAGGTATTTGCAATGAGATGGGCGAATGGGAATGTGCAGATAAGCATCCTGCATATCCGGGGCACAAAGCCATTGACCCGGCCGGAGGAGGGGCAGAAGGCTCTGCAGAGAGCATCCTGAACCTTTTGTACTCTACATAAAGATTCAGGGAACTGAGATCTAAAATCGGTCTGAGATCTCCAGTCTTCTTTGGGACCAGGAAGAAATGTGAATAGTAACCCGTTCCCTGAAGATGAAGGGGGACGGGCTCTATCACTTGCTTCAGCAGAAGAGCCGAGATTTCCTCCTGGACCAAAGGAAGGTGTTCCCGTGAATATGACGACTTCAGAGGGGGGTGGTGGGGTGGTTTCTGAAGAAACTCTATGGAGTGTCCTTCTGCTATGAGCTAGAGCACCCAAGAATCCGTGGTTATCCTCTCCCATCCTGGAAGGTGGAGGGAAGACCTCCCTCCTACCGGTTCCTCCGTGGAGTCCGGAGGCAGTGGCAGAGGAAAGGAGTCAGGTGGTGTGGGGCAGCACCGCAGCTGAAGCACCCGCTGCTTTTTTGGGCGGGGGGGGGCTTAGCAGCCGGGGGGCCCGACATTTTGTGGCCCGCCTTCCCTGGGGTTTTGCCTTTGGCCGATTCCGTCTGCGAAAAGGACGGCGCTGCTGCTGATGGGGATGGTACATGGAATCAACTGATTTCAGAGCCATCCCCTTCTCCTGCAAATCAGTAATGATGTCCTTGACATCACCCCTGAAAAGCACCGACCCCCGGAAAGGTGCTTCCTGTATAGCAGATTGCACCTCCGGGACCAGACCTGACACGCAGAGCCAAGCATGGCACTATAGACCTACGGCGAAAGCTGAGCTCCACCCAGCAGTGTCCACTGCGTCGTGTGTCGCACATAGCATGTGGTGACTGGCCGAACGAGCAGAGCGGACGAGATCAGCCAACTCCTGTTTGACTTGGGAGTCAGGCAAGGAGTCCAGCTTGGTTTCCACCTGAATAAGGATGGCCTTCTGGTAGTCCCCCATGTGACCAACGTAGTTCAGGGCCCTAATCCCCAGCGTGGAGGAAGCGTAAATCTTTCTCCCGTACTGGTCCAGAAGGCGAGATTCCTTATCAGGAGGTGACGAGCTAAGATGTTTAGGGTTCACCGACCGGCCGTGAGCGGTGCTAATCACGACTGAGTCGGCATGAGGGTGAGAATCCAGGAAATCAACACCCTCTGGAGCCTGATATAGCCTGTTCGACTTCCTAGGAAGTGGGGCTAAGGCCGACAGCTGTTTCCATATCGTGGTAACAAGGTCGGCGTGAGGCTCTATCCAGGGTGGCACTAGTGTAGGAGCTATCACGGGCAGATCCAGATGTTCAGCGAGTTTCAGATGCTGAGGATCTGGTTCCAAAGAGCGCCACTGATGCACCTCCTGGATTTTTCTAAGCAACTCCGTAAAAGAAGGATCCTCCGGAAGAGACTTCGGAGGAGTCCTTGGCCAGGGCTTCAACGGAGAGCGAGGCTCTTCATCTCTCTTGGAGCAGCTGTTGGAAGAGTCCGAGAGTGAAGAGGAGGAGGAAGAGGAAGAGTAAGACTCCCTTTCCCGACCTGGGGGAGGAACGGGTCCCTTGGGTAGTACCCGGGGCCGCGTGTCCTGCCCCTCTCTGGATCCAGATGAAAGAACCCTGGAGTCCGGAGGTGGTGAGGGAGTGTGCCGCCTGGGGCATACGGGAACCTGGGACGGCACTGTCGCCGGAAGGTGGCTCTCGACCTCTTTGGTGAGCTGAGCCTTGGCCTCAGCCCACCAGGATGCCAGAGTGTCCTGCAGGTCCACCGCCGGCCACGAGGGCGGTGGAGGAGGAGGAGGCGGGGGATAAGAATATGGGCTATACCCATATGGGGCGTATCCAAAACGCAGCTGCGGGTAACCCAGCGTCGGGTATTGAGACATAGAGTACTGCGGCGTCGGGAGGCCCGGCATCGGGTACTGCGGCGCCGGATATGGTGTTCCCGGCTACACCGGTGTCGAATAAGACGGCGGGTACCCAGAAGCCGTGGGGGCTGCCTGAGCAGACGGCCCGGCTGGGAACCTCACAGGCGGGTCCATAGCAGAGAGCCTGGAGGGAGGGCCCGATGGGAGCAGGAACTCTCCCCGAGTCGGTAAGGCCGACGTCAGGGCCGACGGCAGAGGGACCGGCATCGGAGCCGGTGTCCGGGAAGCCGACGTCAGGTCCATCGCTCCAGATGGAGGAAGGACTGACTGAGGCAAAAAATCCCCAGCTTCGCCCGGGGACAGAGGGGAAAAGTCACCGGGGTCAGGATGGGGGGGACTCTGGCTCCCCAGACGGCAGCGAAGGCTGCGGTGAACCGGGAACGACGGACATTGGGGGGTCCGTCGTTGGTTCCCTCGCTGGCCGGACATCGGACGGGCCGACGAGAGGCATAGAGGCGAGCTCTCAGCGGGCGCCAGAGGAGCCGACGTCCGACTTACGAGAGCCATCACCGGAGATAGGTCGAGAGGAAGGGTCGGCCTGGTCCGTGGGGAAGAAAAACGCTGGCCGCCCGGAGGATCGGACGCCTTACCAGCCCTCGGGCGGACATCAGAGGAGCCGACGCCTGCTTACCGGAGTTGCCCACGATGGTAGGCCGCAAGCCTGCGGCCGAACCAGGGGCGGAGGCCTCCAACTGCCCGGAGACGCCCACAAGGCCTGAGCGTAAGCCAGACGGGCAGGCCGCCGTCGAGGAGCAATCCCCCGGAGGGGATGTTACCCGTGTGCCCGTGACTCCCGAGGGAGACGTGGTGGAGGAGCCTTTGTCCCGGTGCCTCTCCTTGTCCTTCTTCTTTCGATGGCCTTCGGGGGAAGTGGACGCCTGCCTTAGATTTTTAAGCTCCTTCTCCATAGAGCTCATTTTCTTTTTAAGGATATCGGCCTCCAGGGATTGCTGCCGTCTTTTCCGGGTGGCCGTGTTAAAGCTAAGGCATTGCTGGCACTTCTCGACTTGATGATCCGGGCCTAGGCAGAACAGACACAGGGAGCGGCTATCCTTGTGCAGTAGTTGGGTGCCGTATGAATCGCACTTGTTCTTGTGCTCAGAGGGTGTAGGGGACGATATACACCGACGTTGGTACTGATGTTGTCGAAAAAATAAAGTTTATTCGGTAAAAAAAACGATGAAGGTAGGGCTGACGAAACACGAACTTTTCCATGAGGCGCTGCACGAGCTAACGGCAGGAAAGAACTGGAAGGCGGGCGTCCGGGACTGCCCCTTTATACCGACGTCTCTGGCCCGGTCACCTCCGTCAGGCGGTCCTCTCGCCAGGGACTGCTAACTAGAAATTTTTCCGTGGGGTCCTGCCGCCTGCCAGCGTCAGTCCTATATGTAATTACCTACTGCAAGAGCCCTCTCGAAGCAAGATCTGTAGTTCTTGGAGTGGTATATAGTTTACATCCACACACTGGCAGTTCCACCGGAAAGCGCGGATTTTAAAAGCATAGCATTGGCGAGTTGACTGTTTTCGGGAGGCCTCCACAATGAGAAGCAAAGCTTCACAAAGACCAAGAGCCCAGAACACTAGCCACTCAGGAGCCAGGCTGTAAAGTGCAGAGACTTAAGGTCTGGGTGCAGGACCATCCCGTTGTCTGATCAGCAGGTTCAGATAAAGAGGCAACCACCACACAAGTCTGCTGCTGAGACTGAGGAGATGTGGCAAGCTGGCTGCAGTACGGAAGTCCTTGGTCGCTGCTCCCACCAAAGGCTACAGTGGAGGCAGCTCCACCTGCAATGGTGGTGAAACAGATGCTGGGGAGATCTGCTGAGGGTGGACTGGCATGTGCATGACTGGTGCCTGCCAGTCTACCATAAGTGTTGGGGGTAACGCCCTTCCCAGCCCCGCAATAGTCCACTGCTGCCACTGGAGTTCCTCATAGCACTGCCGCATTCTGCAATGGTGCCTCTCCTTACCTGAGGACAAAGAGGCAGAGGAATGATGGTGGGGCCTTCTAGTCGAACAGATCAAGAGTACAAGCGGTGCCTCGATGAGTTCAACCCTGACCGTCAACCCAAGGATCAACGTTGAGGAGAAACCACTAGAGAGTCAATATAGACCACATCCCAAGGTGCATGGACAAGCACCAGCTTTGGTGGCACAGCAGCCACTGGAGGCTAGTCCCAACTGGGAGCCGGTCGGGGACATGGACTGGTCCACCTCCTGAGAGGACCAGGGAAACCAGGGTCTTTGAGATAAAGACTCCTTGTCAATCACCTATGACAACTGGTTGACATGATCGAGAAAGATCTTGAACGCCTGATCAGCTGGTGTCAAGGCCAAAAAACCATCGGGGCACTGTGGAGCTTCTGACCTGGCCCTTGACCACAGAAAGCTCGACTGAAGTCGAGCGCTCCACACATGTTGAGCAGTGGGGGGAGTCAAAAGAGCAAGAAGACCCTGATCTCTCTCAGTCCCATGACTGGCACTTGCAGCATTCGTATTTCTTACCACGGTGGGCAGGGCTCTCTCTGTAGGCTTGGAGAGCCCAACACATCTCCAATAAATCTTTGGTAAAGGACCGTCTGATGGTAGCCCCAGCCAGGAGCAGCACCAAGGTCAACAAGGTGTCGCTGCAGCAGTAGCCACCGCTTCTGCCATGGATACAACTGAGCAACTGGCCTTTCAGCTGGAATTTCGGATCCTTGTCAACTGGCCAAGAAGAACCCAGGCTGCACGATCTTCTGAAGAGGGAAGCCCAAAACATCATGTGTTGCCCTAGGCAGAAAAGATGTGTGGATCCGACTGCAACATCTTCTGTCAGCATGTGACACAGAACTTGAAGCCGGGAACTAGCATCTCTTCCTTGGAATCTATCTTCCATTGACGAAGCTGGAATCAGAGCGAGTGGGAGGAGAAATCAAGGAAAGTTTGAGAAATTTCGACGCGAGAGGTTGAAATCACCAATGGTGTACTTGGTAGCCTACAACTCTGAAGAGCTGTGAAGGAGAAGACCAGACACTTCCAGCAGAAAGGAAGATCTGACATCACAGGACAGAGCTGAGGGATATACCATTCGGGTACTCAGGTGGTGGGTGGAGCTTATCACTGCCCTTTAACCAAAATATAAAAAAAAAAACAAACTTGGGGACTGAACTCATTATCTCTCATGCCTCCATGGTTGGTTCCTCTTCTTAGCATGGTATATCCCTATAGGGTATATCCCTCTTGTTGTGGCATGCTACATTGGCTTCACTTTGTACCACGTGGACAGTGTAGTAGTATTTTCTGTTCTATACTCCTCAACTTGTTGGAGTTCACATTTTATGTTTTGCCACAGCTGTTACCACTGCCTTCTTACAAACTGTTTTTCACTGCTACTTTGGGAGCGGCAAGAAAATAGTATCTGTGCTCCCTGAATTTGTCCAGTTCCATTTGTTGTCTTGCGCCTTTGAATGTAACTCAGGGATTTTTACCCTACTAAATGGAAAAGTATCCTCTTGGGAGTACAACGATTGTTTTAATGCAAGCTGGCATTCTGCCATCTTAATTACGCAGGGATCTTTTTTCCAAGATCCCTATGTATACATTAAAGCCAGGGCACCTGCCCATTTCTTGATCTTGACCCTTCGTGTCCAGGTAGCTGATAATGGGCTCTGGCTTTTTATACCCGCAACCCCTGTGCCACCTTGTATCTCCAACCCTTAGTTTTCTCTAAGATGGTAGTCGGGTTTTATTTTGTTATTAGAAAATGGGCTTTTTATTTGGAGGCATCTGATTGGCTGGTACCCATTCCACAGGGGTACATTATCTTTCAATAGATACCCACCAAATAAAAAGTCTCAGCCCAAACTTGCCTCATGCATAGCCAAGCATCCTTGTGCCCAGCCTGCTTCGTCACTGGCTGAAACACTGGACACACAATTTCAAACTGACGCCATTCTAACCCCAGTAATACTCAGGTAATTCATAACTTTATGCAGTAAGCCTTCTAAGCAGAACTGCCCAGAGAGATGGAACATATGCAAATAATGGAATCTTTTGCATGAGCCACTTTTCAAATGTTGCATTCTACTAACTGCCTTTGCTCTAAACCCCTCAGATTTTTCTCTCCACCTATCAAGACTAGACGCTCAGAGATCCTCTCCTCGTCATCTTGTTCTGACGTGAGAAAAGTTATAAAATATATATAAGTATTCTTTACATTTCATTTGCTGCCTTTTACTTTTTTCTTTTAAATTTTATTTTTATTGATTTAAACGTTTTCACTGTTTTACAATTTACCATGTTCAAGACCAGCCTTTTACTTCTTGTAATTTTAAGTAAACCCGTAGTTTTAGTGTTTAAATTGTAAGTTTTTCGGTTTCTCCTGGTTCGGTATAACCGGGGGGAAACCGAGGTTTATTTTACATTCATCAGAATTTTCAGACTAAAAAACTCTGTTAGTTATGTTTAATTTTATTTAATTTAGCTTGTTTTAAGAACCACTAATACAGGTTCCTGAACCGATAGCCTTGGTTCATTTTACTTTGGTTTCTGGTCCTGATCGGTTACGGAACTGACCGCAAATGTTAAATAAAGTTTAAATAAATACATTTTTTAGCGGTTACAACTTTTATTGGTTTTATATGGAAAATGTCAGAAAAACCCAGAAAGAAAACTGCTGATCCTGGTTTTGAATCATGTGCTGAGAGTGGTGATATTTTGCTAAGGCAAACAGTCTTTGTTTGCCTCTCTGGGCATGTACATTTCCAAGCAGAGTGAAATCTGCATTACATGTCCTGAGAAAACTATTGAAACATGCCTGGATAAGGCTAAAGAAAAAAAGTTATCACCACCTAAGGATCCCTCTAGCTCTGACCAGCAGACACCCTAAATTACTGTGGCTGAAACCACAACAATTATTGTAACTGCTACCCCTGCGATGGATATACAAGCAGTTCCTAAGAGACTTACTGAACCGGCTGACTCCTTGGTTCTCTCAAATAAATCAAACACAGAACCTCCTGCTGGACAGCATTTGGGGACTTTTGTGCCTGCTATAAAGCCCAACAACTCCTGCAGAAATTGTAAAACTTTCAAGGAGAAAGTATGGAAAAACACCTGGAATGGCTAAAAAAACAAACAAACAAAAAAAACTTTTAGGCTTGCAAGGGCTGTCTGTTTCTCAACAGCAGACCCTTGCAAAGCAGTCTGTCTCCTCTGCGCAGTCTTCCTATTATTAAGAGGAAGAATATATGTTTATGATTAAATAGAAGAAACGAGAACCTATTAAACTGAGGTCATCCCTGAACAGGAGTTGGGCTATTCCCACAGAGTATTTGAGGATTATTCCTCACTTTTCATACTCTGAGAAATGATTGGGCTGACACCCACTAAAAAGCTTCTCCTTCCTGTGAATACATTCTTCAGGAAAGATACTTTAAAGATTTCTACAAATTCCAAGCTCTGCCTTCCCCTCTTGAAAAGAGGCTGGACAGGGAGGGAGCTGAATTTTTATTCTCCCACCCTGTCCACCAAGGAGTAGTACAAGTGACAGCATGTAACAAGGCAAAGATACCCCTGGCATTTCTCCTAACAAGGATTCCAGAAAAAATTACAGCATGGCTTTCAAGCCTTTGATGCTCAATACCAAAAGTCACTATGGTAGTCTGTCCTTGCTATAGCAGTCAAGGCTCAGACTTTCCTGTCAGATGATCTAGCTGGAACAGTTAAGTTGGGTTTGGGAGCAGCCAAATACCAGTCATATGACTGCTGCCTCTTCTGGCACTGCTGCCAGATAAATGGCAGATACAGTGGCTCAAAGGAGGTTTGCCTTGCTGAGAGTCACAAACCTAATTCAGGATACCCAAACCAAGGCTATGTATTTTCCAGTTGAGGGTAATTCCCTGTTGGAAGAAAGATAAAGGCTTACATGACAAAGGCGGATGTATATAAAATCCGCCAATAGTAGCAATTCTGCAAAGGAAAGCGTCCCCTTCACTAAAACATATGGAAGGGGAGGCAGAGACCGATCATTTCACACCAAGCCTTTCTTTTATCAGGCCAGAGTTGTGCCTCAGTATCAGCAGTTCCCACAGCAGGGGTACTTCAGGCACTACAGTGAGTCACAGATTGTCTCAGAGTTCAAATCCCTTTCAGCAGTTTAAAAAAAAAAAGGGGGAGGGGGTTAAAACCATCTACAGATGTAAGGATAAAACTCTTGGAAAAAAAGGTTCAAAACATGTTACTGTCAAGACAGTGGATCCTGTTCTAGTACAGCAAAAGGTACCACAAAGAAAATGGGGAGTGCTGGCCTGTCTTAGACTGCAGGGTACTAAACAGGCATTTTTAACAAGGCCAAAGTCCAAAATGATAACTTTGTCACTGATTCTGCCAACACTCCAGACAAGGGAAGGGTTGGCATCACTAGACTTAAAGAGTGCTTATTTCCACAGCCTCATAAATGAGTTTCACAGAAAGTACCTCAGGTTCATACTCCCATCAGGTCACTCTCCAAGAGCCTGCACAAAGTGCTTGGCAGGGGTTCTGGCACACCTTCGAAGACAAGGTGTCACAGTTTTCCTATACCTAGATGACTGGCTGGGGGTTGTAAAATCAACCCAGCAAATGGCCCAGGGGCTCCTTCGCTAGGGTTCCTGATAAATCTAAAGAAGTTCTGCCCTTCAGCCTGCTTAGGCACTACGGTTCATAGAAGCAGAGCTAGATACCTTGCAAGGCAGGGCCTACCTGCCTCTCAGCAGGGCAAGATGTATCCCACTGATAGTGGGCTCATTCAGCCTGAACAAACTAAAAGCTAAAAGACAGTTTCTTCAGCTATTGGCCCCATGACACCTGCCACTGGCATAGTCCTGGAATCCAGGTTATAGATGAGGGACATTCAGTTTCGCCTCTGGGTTCACTGGGAGAAAGGTCTCTCTCTCAAAACTAATTCTGGTAACAAAAAACATTGTTATAGGTCACTCAAGGGTGGAAAGAAGAAACCAACCTGAGGAAAGGGGTCCCTTTTTCAGCAAGAGTCCCCATCAGTTGTTCGGTCAACAGATGCATCTCTACTAGTGTGGGGCTGCCATCTGGGGGTTCATACCATCCCAGCACAGAGTCACTTCTGCACACAAACCTGCTGGAGCCAAGATTAGTGTTACTGGCACTAGGGGTTTTCACACAACTAGTACAGGGAAGGTGGTACAGGTCAGAAGAGACAGTACCACCACAATGTATTACACAAACAAGCAGGGATGGATAAAGTCAAGCCCTGCCTGCAGAAGACTCATAATAATATGGAGTCAGTCTAGGATGCTCCATGGGGGGCAGTTTATTCATCTGCCAGGCAAGGACAATACCTGGGCAGATACCCTGACTCAAATCAGTTAGTCCCATCATGAATGGGATTTGGACAGTCAGGTGGTGCAAGTAATCTTTAGGAGGTGGGGCACCCCAGATGTAGACTTCTTTGTGTCCCACCAGAACCACCACCTGCCATTGTACTATGGCAGACCACCAGAAATGGGAACAATCCCCCTGGATGCTCTGGCTCTGGATTAGTCAGGGAAGCACCTACATGATCTTCCTCCTTCCCTCTGGTGTACAGAGTATTTCTTAAGCTCAGGTGCCAGTCAGCATCAGTGCTCTTGATATCACCAGACTGGGCCAGGCAGCCATGGTACACTCTGCTACTCTCCATGTCTGGGTTTGAACCAATACACCTTCCCCGGAGGCACAATCTGCTAACCTCCAACCAAGGGAGGCTCCTGTACCCAAAACTCGGGCTCGAGGCATGGCTCTTGGGGCCTACAATATGTAGACTTGTATTTTTCTGAAAATGTCTTGGACATTTTAAGTGGTTACAGGAATCCCTCTATTAAGAAAATATATGCTTCAAATGGAAAAGGTTTTTTTCTATTTGGTATTCAACTAGGAACTGGTACCAGCACATGCTGGGGTCCCAGCTGTGTTTGATTATTTTCCTATTTACATTCATTGGACTTGCAGTCCAGCACCCTTAAGGTCCACCTAGCTATAGCATCAGCCTGCATATCAGCTAGACAAAATGTTTCAAGTCGCTCCAGATCCCATCTCCAAAAGGCTCTTTAAGAGCTTCACCCATAACAGTACAGGCTGGTGTCCCAGCTGTGCTGGACTATCTTACCTATTGCATTTACTCGACTTACAGTCCAGTACCTTAAATGCATATACTTATATTTCAGTGAACAGAATGCTTCTCTGTGCCTCAGACCCTGTTTTCAAAAGGTTCTTTAAAGGCCTATCCTATTTGCACACACCCTCACAAGGAACCAGTACCAACATAGTACCTAAATGTGTGCATGGTTAGGCTCATGGGTTCCCCTTTTGAGCCTATGTTTTCAGTTTATTTGAGATACGCCACATGAAAATTGTTTTTTCCTTATGGTAATTTCAGAGAAATCAGTGAGCCCCAGTCTCACTGCATTGAACATGGCTACATTTCATTCCGCGGAGACAAAGTGGTCCTGAAAACAAACAGGAAGTTTCTTCCTAAAATGGTTTTTAATTTCCATTTGAACCAAACCATTACCTTACCTGTCTTTTCACTGAACACTTTGGTTCAAGTGAAAGGAGTCTTCATAGTTTGGACGTCAAAGAGCTTTTAGCCACTACTTGACAGCCACTACAGTCCACAGGCAGGACAGGAAATACCTGTTCCTGACCTATGAAATGTGGGAAAGGTTAATCCAGCATCAACAGGTTCATTTTTTGCTGGATGGTATCCAGTTTTTTCTGTTACTCTAAGGCTCAAAACGAACCCTCAACAGGGTTGAGGGCCCATTCTACAAGGGGCACAGCTGCTACCATAGCAGCTGTGGGGGATGCTCCTATGATGGACATCTGTAAAGCAACTAAGAACAGTACACACCTTTATGAAGCACTATAACCTGGATGTTCAATCCAGTGGTGATGCTAGGTTTGGCACAGCAGTCCTGCAGAGTCTGTTTCCAAAATACAGTTCTGTGCCCACCTCCAGTGGTACTGCTTTGTAGTCTGCATAAAGTTATGAATTACCTGAGTATTACTGGGGTTAGAAGAAAAAATTACATACCATAGTAATCTTCTTTCTTCCCAGTGATGCTCAGATATTCATAACTTCCCACCCTGCCTCCCCTTCCAGAACTTCAGCCTCTGCACTCCTGTATACTGTGCTCTAAGGGGTATAAATGCCATGTCTGGCACATATGTTGTGATTGTGTTCACTATTGTTATTCCCCCTTGTCAGGTGATTCTGCCATTCAGGGGTATTCTTTCATATGCTATGCCCTCCTGTTGGAGGCCTTTTTCTGGGTGTTAAAGGAGTTCCTACTATAATTATTACTATTTGTATTATTATTATTATGTTCAATATTGTTATTATCATTGTTACACTTAGTCCTCATGGGCCTGTCTTTCCAGACTTCTAAGAAATCTGAGGGGGTTTAGAGCAAAGGCAGTTTGTAGAATGCAGCTGTACTCCTGAGGTGCCGTCTTTTGGATGAGACATTAAACCGAGGTCCCATCTGCCTGTTTTGGTGGTAGTTCAGGTGGATGCTAAGGATCCTACGGCACTTCTCAAAATGGTAGGGGAAGTTTCCTTGGTGCCCTGGCCAAATTTCCCCCATTCACTAAAAAATACCACCAACAGCTTAATCTGGTCCAAGGTCAGTTGGCATTCATCTGTATCCCCCTCCCCGGGTCGTGCCTGAAAATAGGCAGAATTTGTCTAGTGCACTTACCCGGTCAACAAAAACTAAATAAATAAATAAATTCAAGTCCCAAGAGAGTGCTGATGGGCAGGTTTTCTCATTTCCACCATCTTGGTCGGACATTACCTCTATGTACCATCCTAAATACTACAGTATATTCTGAGGGGCATTAGATACTGCTCCTTCAGAGCTGTTGCTGAAAGCCCCAGGTGACTGTGTTGGCCCAAGAAAGGCTTTGAATATCCTGTTTTTTTTAACCTGTTCCTGGTCCATTTTTTTATTCCTTTTGATGACCGGTGACATCGGATCTAATCCTGGCCCCTTACAGCATTAAAGTATAGATACATAAGAACTTACCACAACAGTAGATCTTCGAGAGAATCTCTTTCATCAGGCCACACCTGTAGAACTACAGCTGCCAGGCACTAGGACCACACAGAAACTTTTTTGCTAGAAGTCTTCTACAGGCTGCCACAATGACATCCACACCATATAAACATGGGCAGCCCACGCCCCTCCTCAATTTCCCCGCTGGAAACCATATACAGAGGATCTCCTCCTGGGGAACCGAAGGCAAGCTAGAGGCTCCCGCCACTAAACAAGGTGAAAACAAAAGGTAGATCATCCTGGAAAGAGAGACAGGAACTGAGAAGCCTTGAGGCCAAGGGGGACGGCATGACCTAATGAAAGAGATTCTGTCAAAGGTCTACTGTTATGGTACGTTCTTACATGACTGTACTATCTTCTTCAAGGATACCTCTTTCATTGGGCCACACCTATGGAATGAGTCCCAAGCAGTACTGACAGAGAGACAGTCTGGGTGACTGGAGGCTATAGGCCTAAGAAAGGAGGCCTTGAAGCACTGCCAGGCCAAATCCTGCTCTTCTCCTAGAGGCAATGTCCAGACTGTAGTGTTTAATGAAAAATGTGACAGTACTCCAAGAGGCAGCGGCACAGATTTCAGCAGCTGACACATTCCTGAAACTGGCAACAGAAGTGGCCATGCCTCTGGTTGAATGGCCATGAACAACCACAGGAAATTCCTTACCGTACTTCCTATAACAAAAAGTAATATAGTTAGCCAACCATTTGGACAAGCACTGTTTAGAAACTGGTATGCCCTCTTTCCCGGGGAGAAGGAAACAAAAAGCTGCGAGGACTTTCTGTAGTCCCTCATATGGTGAACCTAATATCTGAGTATTCTATGTACAGCTAATGTATCGAGCAATGCTTCTCTCAGACTGGAATGCTTCGGAAAGTAAACAGGTAGGTGGATGGTTTGATTCAGAGTAAACTCAGACATCACCTTCGGCAGGAACTTAGGGATGGCACGCAAAGACACCCTGTCTTTGTGGAAAACCAAATAAGGAGGCTCACACATCAGAGCCTGAAGCTCTGAAATCCCTTGAGCAGAAGAAATGGAAAGCGTAGCTCGCATGTGGCAGCCAGCTCAAAAGGAGCCAAAGTAAGTTTATCTAGCACAAAATTCAAGTCCCACGATGGGACTAGATTGTGGATGGAAGGCTTCAAATGAAGAACACCTCTCAAGAACATTTGGGACACCTCCAGCTGTACCACTGTATCACCATCAATGGGCACATGGAATGCTGAAATGGCAGCCAGATGCACTTTAATAGAAGAGTATAGCAGCCCAGTGTCTGACAGGGAGAGGAAATACTCCAGAATCTAATTCACTGGACAAGTGAAATGATCCAAGTGATAGGAAGCAGCCCGCAGAGCAAAGCTAAGGGATAAGTTGCCCTGGTAGAGGGCTTCCTAGCAGCCACCAGGACATCAGCTACCTTTTGGGATACCCCAAATCTAGTCATGGCTTTGTCTCCAGGAGCCAGGCATGAAGATGGAGTGAACTGAGGTCCGGATGGACCAGGGTGCCCTGCTCCTGTGACAGCAGACATTTGCAGAGAGGCAGGAGAACTGGATGTTCCATCACCAACTGCTGTAGTAAGGGAAACCAGATCTGATGAGGCCAGAAGAGAGCAACCAGTATCAGTCGCTCCTTCCATCTGAAGCTTGATCAGCACCCTCTGAACTAGAGGAAAGGCATTGAGGAACCTCCCTTTCCAAGAGAGGGACAACGTGTCTCACCAGAAAACTCCAGGCCCTGGAGCGAGCGAGTAGAAATGCGGCAGTTTTGCGTTGAGTGGGGATGCAAAAAGTCCAGCTCTGGATGACCCTCACCTGTCAAACAGTCTTCCACTACCGAGAACAGCAGCTCCCACTCATGCATTCTGGACTGCAACCAGCTTAGTCTGTCCGCCAAGACGTTTTGTGTTCTAGAGCCAAGTACCAAACCCTCATCACGTCTCCATACAGGGGGAATGAATGAGTCCCTCTGTGCTTGTTTATCTAGTGCACTACACTAATCTTGTCCATCTGCACCAGAAGAGGCCCCAGGGATAGGTAATTCTAGAAGGCTTGCACATCATACAGAATGACCCTCATCTCCAGGACATTTATGTGGAGGGAACTCTGCACTTTGGTCCATGTACCCTGGGTCTGGTGAGGCTCCAAATGCACTCCCCAGCCCATCCCTGAAGTGTCCATGGTGGGGATCTGATGAGGGGAAGGGATCAGGAAGGGAACTCCTTTGCGCAAATTGTTGGGTTCCATCCACCACTGAAGCACCTTCTTTACTGGCGAAGTTACTGGAACCCGCTGTTTTAGATCATCGGTGCATTGATCCCATTGGACTCCTTATGTTCACTGGGGGATCAGTATGTACAGCCTTGCCAGGGAAACTGTGACAATGGCTGCCACCATCAGGCCCAGCAACCGCAGGAAATGTCCTGGATATGACATACTGGTTGCTGTAAAGGAGCTTGGCCTGCCTAATCAGGCATTCTGTCCTGTCCTGGGGCAGAAAGGATACTCCCTGGGTAGTGTCCAGTATAGCTCTGATGTACTGGAGGCACTGGCAAGGAGTCAAAACTGACTTGGGCAGATTGACCGTGATTCCTAGAATGCTGAACAGCTGTCTGGTACACGTTAGGGTGCGAGGCAGTTGCTCCTAGGACTGAGCTTTGAGCAACCAGTTGTTCAGATATGGGAAGATGTACAGTCCCTCCCTCCTGAGGGCTGCTGCCACCACCACTAAGCATTTGGTAAAGACCTGTGGTGCAGATGACAAGTCAAAGGGCAATACCCTGAACTGGTAGTGCTCCCCCTTAGACAGGAACCTGAGGTACTTCCCGTGGGAAGTGCAAACCTTGATGTGCAGGAATGAGTCCTGCATGTCTAGGGAGCATATCCAGTCTCCCTTTTGCAGTAGGAGCAGCGGGCCTTGCAGGGTGACCATCCTGAACTTCTTGTACTGGATACAGAAGTTAAGATTTCTCAGGTCCAGGATGGGCCTCAAATTCCCTGTAGATTTAGGGACTAGAAAGAAGAGGGAATAGAACCCTCTGTTCCTCTGATCTCTGGGAACTGGCTCTCTAGCTCTCTTCTGCAGCAGCATGCGAACTTCCCCCAGTAGCACTGGTATGTGGTCTGGAGGGTAGCGTGAATGAACTGGAGGGAAATCTGGAGGCAACTCCAGACTTACTAGAGTATGACCTTGGCTCTATGAGCTGCAAGACCAAAGCATCTGTTGTGATCTCCATCTGTCCAAGTGGAGGGAGAAGCGACCCCCTAAGGCCACCTACCGGAGTACTGGAGGGTGGGGGTCTAGTAAGGAGTCATGCCGAAGCAGAACCAGCAGCCGGGGCAGCAGTCCCACCTCTAGAGGCTTTTCCTGTGGTGGGAGTGGGGGCAGGCATCGCTGCACCTGTTCTGCGCTTACCCTGCTTTCAGGCTCATAACTTGGTTCCGTGGGTGGCATGACAAAAGGGCACCCTCTGCCACCTTTAGGCTGCAGATGGTGCAGTGAATGGATTGACCACACAGTCCTTCCTGAGACCTGTAGGTCAGAAAGTGTATCCTGCACATCCACCCCAAAGAGTTTATAACCTCTGAAGGGGGCATTCAGAATGGACTGCAGGACATCACTAGCAAATCCTGACACCCTGAGCTATGAATTTCGCCTAAGACAGATGCCAGCCCAGCTGCTCTGGCCAAGACATCAGAGACATCATAGGTGGACCTTAAGAGGTTCTTACCTGCATCAGCTCCTATCTGGAGGGCCTTAAGTATCTCCTGTTTCTGGGGACCCTCTGGAAGGGCCTGAGCCACAGCGCTGGCCTTTTTTCCAGAGAGTGTTCTGGAATCTGACCATATGGGCCTGATAATTGGCTATTCTGAGGCCCAGTGTGGTAGAGCAAAGGTCCTCTTGCCCATGAGGTCCAGTTTCTTCGACTCCTTATCTGGGGGAACAGAACTGAGCTGTTGAGGTCTTTTAGACCTATCATGGGCTGCATTTATCACCACTGAATCAGCCTGAGGCTGCCCTGTGAAAAAAAGGCTTCCCTGAGGGAGCCCAGTACAGTTGGTCTGCCTTTCTGGGTGTGGCAGTATTCAAACTTGGCCTGTACCAGGCAGCCATGGTGGCATCCTCTAGTGCAGCCAGTAGAGGAGGAATAATAAGAGGGGGAGAATCTGGCAGTTCCAGGAACTCAACCAGGTTTTTCCTGGTAATATCTTGTGCCTCAGCATCAAAACTCATTGCTGTTTTGAGCTGCTTAATCACTGAGATGAAGGAGGGGTCTTCTGGAGGGGACAGCGGTGTATACCTTGTGGAGTCCTCACTCCTAGAGGAGGCAGTGGAGTTAGACCTAGAGGGACTCCAATCCATATCTTCCTCCTCCTCCTGTGGGATGAGGACAGAAATGTATCCCTGATCCTCATCAACTGGGTCTGAGTGGTGTAAGGAAGGCAGCGAGGGCGTCGACGCCCTGAAGCAAGCCGAGCATGTCAGCGTTGTAGGTGTCGACGCGGGGGCTGGTCTAGAAGGCCCTGGCGCCGTTGGGCACGGAGGAGGAGCAAGGCACTGAATGATCTCCATGAAGGAGGAGATCATTGTCTGAACGTTGACGGTGGTTAGCATTGCTGGGGGAGGTTGGGTTCCCGGTGTCAACAGGGGAGGAGGAACCTCGATGTCGATGGGTCGTCAACTGCCAAAGAAGGTCCTGCAGAACCCACTGCCAGCTGCCCCTGAGGGAGCTGGGGTTTGAGCGGCAGGGGCTGCAGTGTCGGAAGGGATGCATCAAAAGGCCCAATGTCAATGTGCCATCGCCGGCCATGGAAGGTCTGGCAGAACTCACTGACAAAGCCAACCCTGTGGTAGTGAGGGACTGGGTGGCAGGAAGTGTCGCCACCGAAGTGGATGATGATGCTGCAGCAGCCGGCGACCAGAGCAGCGACCAAGAGCATTCGGAGGGGAGAAGACTTATGCTTGCTCTTCTCCCTCTCCCAGTGCTAGTGTTCCTCAAAAGATTTATCCTGGGCCTTTGAAGAATGAGAGGCCATGGACGGTGCCGGCGACTCAGAGGAGCTTCTCGCCTGGAGCTCCCTCTCCATTCTGGCTACCTTCTGTTTAAGGAGGAAAGACTGCAGACCTTTCTGACAGTGCCACTGGGTAGCCTGCTTGAAGCCACAGCAGATCTCACAGGCCTCAACGTTGTGGGCCTCGCCAAAACAGCGGCACAGGCATTGTGGTCGTCGCTGTTGTAGATTTTTCCTCTGCACTCACAATATCGGAAGAGTTTTGCAGAGTTGGTCGACATACACGGCAAAGAGAATCACTTCTAAAATAAAGTGATAATTGCTAGGGTGAGAAAAATAAAGTAAAAAAAATCTAGAAATTCGAAGATTTGGCATTCAACTGAAGTGATGGGTTCTCTGTGGAGTCCAACGTGAATGGTCGATGGCAGGAGAAGAACTGAGGAGGGCATGGGGCTGCCCACGATTATACGGTGAGCACGTGAACGTAGATGTTGTCATGGGAGGCCCCTAGAAGACCGCTAGCAAAAATGTTTCAGTGTGGTCCTAGTGCCTGGCACCTTCACTTCCATAGGTGTGGCCTGATGAGAGATATTCTCTAAGAAAATCTTAGCTTTTTCTACTCCAATGTTCAAAGTTTTCTCCCTAAAACAGACCTACCTGTGAGCTGGTCTCTTGCTACTTGCCCCTCCATTCTTACTTTATCTGAGGCATGACTGGATTCAACTATCCCAGACTCAGAGATTAACCTCACAGACTATACTGTTTTTAGATCTGATAGAAATAGACATGGAGGAGACATAGCTCTGTTCATTCACCCTTCTGTTCCTTACTCACCCATCTGTTCAGACACCAAGGGTGGTTTGATTATTTCTGTCTTTGTTTCCCTAAAATTATCTGGGAGGGAAATTTTAGTTGACAGTTTATACGGCCCCTCTCCCCCAAATGAAAGCAGCTAATTTTCCCAGCTTTACTTGCTGAATCATTTCCAGGGTGGTTTTCCATATTTAATACTACTGGGTGGTTTTAATGCAAAGTGGCTTTATAGTAGTGGCCTCAGATTGAAGAACTCTCTTGCCTCCCCTTGGTCTGAATCAGTTAATCAAACAGCCTACTTGATTTCACTCAACCTGCATGGTCTCTACTTTTTAAACTTGATTTTTTTGCATCCCCTGAGCCTCAAATTAGTACTGCTGGATACCAGTGGAACTTATTTAGCGACCAATCTTTCCCCTCCCAAATTCACTCCTAATACCATCAAGTTTCATTGCTTCAAGAACTTAAACTTGGAAGCTTTTCATCATGAGTTACCCAAGTTTAACTGGGGGAAGCTGTTTTCCTTCTCTAAAGTTGATGCAGTTTGGGAACACTTCTTTAAACATTTTACCTTGCTCTGTGTTCAGCCGAACCCGTTTTCTTGACAAAAAAAAAAAAAGAGTTAAATCTAAATATATCCCATAGGGTTACTCTCTGTATTCTCACCCAGTTAAAAACATGGGACTAATTATATCAAATGGGCAAAAAATTGGATACATGCTGGTCTTGGCAAATTTTTGGGGATATTTTAAAACTATTGTTTTCTATTACTAGGAAATCCAAATTGTCTTGTTTCAAATCAAATTTAGGTAATGCTAGAAATAATCTCTAGAAATTCTGGTGAATGGTGGACTCCGTCTGGAAGATGCCTTCGGAGTCCTCCGCTACAAATGTGTCATTGTTATTGTGGTACTACTGTACATCTTACTCTGAGGAGCGTGGGTGTGCTGTGTTTAATTCTTTTTTTACTAAGGCCCCTGCTATGCTGCTAAATAAAGCTGGTTTATTCTCTGCTGGCATGCTCTGATCCCCTTGCAGTGTACCCTTTTTCAAGACCTTTATTTTATTTTAGGTCTATAAAGATGGAGGAAGTATTTAAATGGTTACATTCCCTGAGAGAAGGCACTGCAAAGGGAATCAACAATCTAGATAATTTTTTACTGAAGTGTAATGGTGACATTGTGGCCTCTCCCTTAACTTTCTCATTTAACTTATCACTTACCACACAAACCTTTCCTACTGCATGGGAACACTCTTTAGCTATCCTTCTTCATGGGGGTGGGCACAAAAATTTGGTAGATAACTATCAGTCAATTTCCCTGCTCCCCATAGTTTTAAAATTCATGGAAAAAAATGTTTTATCTTAGATTAACATTCGAAAACATCATTTGTCAGTCTTTAAACTGACTCGGAAGGGGGACAAGGGTCTCTTGCTAAACAACAATAGTAACATAGGTAAACCCTCTAACATTAAAATTTGGAGCATTAATGCTAGGAGTCTAAATCAAGCCAAGCTGGCTGAACTTAAAATACTCATGATTAACTGCAAAGTGGATATTGTATGTCTAACAGAAACTTGGGGGGGATGGCACAAGTGATTGGTCCAACAACATTCCAGGGTATCAACTATTCCATAAAAATAGAATTGATAGGAAAGGAGGTGGGCTATGCTGTTACATTGCCGATCATATACAATGCAGTGAGATAAATGCGTACAGTAACCATGACAGGGCTACTGAGAAATCTTTGGGTGAACCTACACTATGCCCATCCCCCGAAAATAAGACTGGGTATTTGTTACAGACCACCTAACAGTGATACAAGCTATAATTATGCTCTGATTGATGAAATTAACACTGTCACCAGCCCGGTGATACTATAGTTGTTGATGACTTTAATGTACCGGGAATATCTTGGGGTTTGATGAAAGGGTTAATGTTTTTGGAAAAAGTTTTCATTGGTATGTTAATATCTTGTGGCTGCGAACAGCTTGTGAATATTCCAACTACAGGTAGGAATATTCTTGACCTAGTGATAACTAATTGTAAGGAGTGCATAAGTAAGGTTGGGATAGGAGCTCACTTGCGGACAAGTGATCATAAAACTATTGAATGCACTCTTAACCTTTTTATGTCCAAATCCAAAGGTTATACTTCCTTACCGGATTATAAAAATACTGATTGGTCAAAACTTATCAATGATTTAACAAACATCAACTGGGATTATTTCTTAGAAGGGCTAGAGGTTGACCAAATGTGGAATAAGTTAAAAGCTAAATTACAGGAAGTAATGGAATGTCATGTTCCTAAGTGCAAAAAACCCAGCAGTACAGGAAATATTCCACTCTGGTTCTCTAAAACTATAAAAAAACAACTAACAAGAAAGCAAAAAGCCTTCAGGAGATATTAAAGCAACTCCTCCCTCACTAATCAGTTAATATATAGGTCACAACAGAGACTGCTTAAATCTCTAATTAAAAAAGAGAAAATTAAGTTAGAATACAGATTGGCATGTACAAATGAGTGTAAAGGCTCCTATGCATATGTTAACATAGACCAATAGCCATCCTATCAGTGCTAAGCAAAATCCTAGAAAAGCTAGTCGCCACTCAAACTACAGAATTTCTTATCAAGCATGACCTTCTAACAACTGCCCAGCATGGTTTTCGAAAAGGTCATAGCATCTCTACTGCCCTGCTTAAATTTACCACAGATACTCTCACGGCTATGGACAGGGGTCTCCTAACGGGAGCTGTCTTCATTGATATGATGAAGGCTTTTGACCTTGTGAACCACTCCTTCTCCTTGTCACCCTGCAATCTATGGGCTTCGCGCCAAACGTAGTTAGCTGGTTCAACAGTTACCTATCAGAGTCCAAGTTGTTAAGTTCAAATCATCCTATTCGGAGAAGGCTGCAGTCAATGTTGGAGTACCCCAAGGCTCTATCCTGGGTCCACTTCTATTTTCTATTTTCATTAATGGCATTTCCTCCAAACTCTCTGCCTCCTCCTTACTCTATGTGGATGACATCGTCCTCTATACCAGTGCGAAAAATGTATCTGACATCAATCTATTGCTTTCTGCTGATTTCCAACGAATCCAAGCCTGGCTCTCGGATCATCACCTTGTACTAAACGAGACCAAAACTCAGTCCATGCTATTTGGAGCCCCCTTCAAACTCAAATCACACCCAAACAATTTTAGGGTCTCTTGCTTGGATGGCTCATTTATTGGCTCAGTTACCTCATTTAAATAACTGGGAGTCACTTTAGATCAATTCTTAAGCTTTGAACATCACATTTTGAATACATGTAAGTCTGTGAACTCCAAGCTAGGTGTAGCCTATCACACTAGCTATGCTTTAACCCCCTCAGCGAGACTAGCTATTGCCCGGGGCAAACTCCTACCTACACTAACCTATGGAGTATCCTCTTATGCCACCATACCTAAAACAAATTTCCATAGGTGGGACGTTGCCTATAATAATATATGTCGGTATGTCACCTTGTCCCACAAGCGGAAACACCACTGCACCCTTTACTCTGATGTCAACTGGCTATCTCCAAATGCCACCAGGCTCTACTCCTTTGGCTCTACCATAGACAGTATTATGAGGTCTCAAACCCCTAAATCACTGGCAGAATTGCTCACTCCGCAGACTTTAAGCTATGGACTGCGCTCAGCTGACAAATCCATTTTGTGTGTGCCAAAATACACAACCATCAAAGGTTCTAGTGCTTTTGCCCATCAAGGTCCTTGACTGTGGAACTCCCTCCCCCTATATGTCCGCCAAACTCCTACTCATGACACCTTTAAAAAAGCACTCCGTCTCCACCTCATCTCAGCTGACCAATGCTCCTGTTTTAAACCTCCTTAGCTCCCCATTCTCCTCCCTGGCTTCAGCTCTCAATTCTGTCTCTGCTAACTCTATTTCTCAGTTGTTCTTTTCTCTTATGCCTCTCCCCAGGTGCACCCATAACTCTATTGGGCCTGCATCTTCTATACTAACCCAGCTCCTAACCTTATCTATCTCAGCTTGCCTACCCCCTGCATTTCACTACCCCCTGCTCTTATCTGGCTCTGTTATCTTATTCCTATTAACTATACACACTCACCTACCTACCCCTGTGTAGTGTCTAACCTGCCCTTCAACCACTTTTTTCTTGCTCTAGCTGATATATCTCTGATGCTTGCCCTTCCACAAACTTAATTAACCCCGTTTTTCTCATCCCCTGCCTTCTACCCCCTGTGCATTTATCAATAATTATGTCTTGTATCTTCCTTGTTTGTCTTATATTATTTGTCTTCCTGTAGGGTCATATCTGCTGTTTGGCTATTTTCTTATTTTGTTGTTATACCCATGTATCTCTTATATACTCCCTGTACTCTGTAATAACACTGTTTTTGGCCTACTGCCAAAACTGTATCATCCGATTGCCAAAATTGTTGTACCACCTTGTATCCTACCCACTAAAAACCTGTTTATTATTTGTACTGTATATACTTGACGTGGACCACCATTGTATATACCTGGCTGTAACTACCTATTGTTGTATCTCTGTACTGTTGTATCCTGTAACCTCCCGGGGCTTGCCTGAAAATAGTCATCTCTATGGCTAGTGCACCTACCCGGTAAACAAAACAAAAAAAACAACTAAATAAATAAACACAGTAATAGAGAATGGTGTAGCAATTGATAACAACAAAGAGATTGCCAATTGCTTTCATTATTATTTCTCTTCTGTATTTAATCCGAAAAATCCAGTAACGCCAACTTTCAGTATGGATGGTTCTGAACTAATTATTTTGAAACCTGAAGTGGTACTTGAAGAACTACATAAACTTAAACCAACATCCTTGCTGGGACCTGATAATATAAGTCCTGTTGTCTGGAAATAACTTGCTTATATTTTGGTACAGCCTTCAACCATTTTGTTTAATAAGTCTCTTAAGACTGGAGATGTTCCACTCGATTGGAGAAAGGCTACAGTCATTCCCATTCATAAACAGGGCAACAGATTTAGCATTGCTAATTATAGGCCTATTAGCCTTACGTCTGTTTGCTGCAAACTCTTGGAAAGACTATTAAAAAACATAATTAACATCGAGGTTGTTAGTTTGGGGCTTCAAGATCAAACGCAGCATGGCTTTAGGAAGGGTCTTTCCTGCATCACAAATCTCATTTCTTTTTATAATTTTGTAAGTGATCAAATGGACAAGGGAGTACCCACTGATGTAATATTCCTAGACATCGGAAAAGCATTTGATACAGTTCTCCATGACCAACTCATTATGAAATTAGGCAACTTGGGATTAAATAAATATATTGTTAGATGGATAAGCAATTGGTTAACAGACAGGAAGCAGTCTGTGAGAGTTAATTTAGTTTACTCTGAAGATAGTAATGTCTTGAGTGGAGTACCCCAGGGATCAGTTCTGGGCCCGGTATTATTTGGACTGTACATAAGTGATATGGGTAAAGTGCTTGGCAGTGTCGTTTTCAAGTTTGCAGATGACACAAAAATAGGTGGAGATGCATATTCCCACCATAAACATCAATTACTTTCTAAAGACCTTCAGGCTATTGAACAATGAGGAGCTGATAAAATAAACTTTAATGAGCTAAAATGCTCTGTAATACATTTTGGCAAAAATAACCCAGGTTATAAGTATTATCTCAATGGAATGGTACTCAAATCTATTACAAGTGAAAAAGACCTTGGAGTATGAGTAGACTCTAACTTGACTGCTTCAACTCACTGTCAAAACAGAGCCTAGAACATTAATCGACTTATCCACTTGATAAACAAAGCCTTTCTCTCTAGGGATGAAAAATGTAGTCTAAAACTTTACAAAACATACATTATACCACATTTATATTATGGAACACCACTATGGTGTTCCTAGCTTAAAAAATACATTAATCTAATTGAAAAAAGTACTGAGGAGATTGACCAAATCCATTCAAGGTCTAAAGAATCTGGATTATAGTGTCAGAATGGGTAAACTCAAACTGTTCTCACTGGAGGCTGGAAGAACTCGGGGAGATTTATTATTCATGTACAAAATTATGCAGGATTCTTCACTGATGAATTAATGTGGCATACGTACCTTGCATAGAAGTAACAATCTTAGGTCGCACGTTAAACAGATTGAGATACCCAGAGTATAAAGAGTTAAAACGTTTCAGCTATTACAACATACGTATTGCCAGAAAGTGGAATGCATTACCAAATCATATTGTTAATGCGCCAACGCTGGAAAGTTTCAAAAAGAGGTTGGACGAGTTCCTATTGTGCAACGAACTTGGGAAATAAACCCACTATGAGTGGAAGACAATTTAATGGGCACTGTAGCCTACTTTGTCTCACAACACCAAGTTAAACAAAGTCAAGTAATGACTTCTTAGTAAATTACCAGGTTCTTTCTGGTTTCCAATCAGGTTCCAGGCCCAAATATTCTACCCAAACACCACTGACTTTCACAATTCCATTTCCAGAGCTGTAGACAATGGGCGTCTTGTGGGATCTGTTTTGACTGACTTATCGAAAGCTTTCGATATGATCAATTACTCTTTACTTTTGTTTGGTCTGTCCTCTTATGGCTTTTCTTCAAGTGTTACTACCTGGACTGCATCTTATTTACATGAGAGAATTCAATCTGTTTCCTGGAATGGCTCTCTCTTATCTCCTCTTTCTGTTTCCACCGGGGTTCAACAGGGGTCTAAACTTAGTGCTATTCTATTTAGTCTTTTTGTAAATCTGCTACCCTCTGTTGATGACCTTTGATCTGTTAGACTTTACGCTGTTGACACAGTGCTCTTCTATGCTCACAAATCTCCATCTCTTGCCACAATCCCTCATGGTGATTTTGATAAAGAGGTGAAATGGTTCTCAGACAACCTACTACTTCTAAATAGCAAGAAGATGCAAGAAATGCTGTTTGAGCCTCAGTACTCATCATTTTTGATAGATTCTTCCTTTTCTATTTGGTTGAAAAGCCATCTGGTGGAACTTGAATGAATTTAAGTATCTCGGTCTTATTTTTGACTCTTCTTTGACCTTCAAACCACACACTGATAAAACAGTTTCATAAGTTCACCAATGCCTGGGACACTTAAAGAGAACCACACACTGCTTGTCAAACTTGGATTGCAAACAAATTTTTGGGCAAGCAATTCTGCCTGTTCTTGATTATGGCGATACAATCTATCATCATGCTCAAGTCACATCTCCTTCCTTTAAACAGTTTATATTTTCAGTTACGTCATTTCATTATAAAAGCAAAATGGGATGAGCATCATTGCTCTTTATTACATCAGTTAAATTGGTTATCTCCGCCCTCTAGCTGAAAACTTCATTGGTTCTCTCCCATTTATAAATCAGCCAACAATCTACCCCTTCTTATCTATTAGAAAGATTAGTTGTTCCTGCTCACAAATACAGTTTCAGAGTTGTGTCACAGCACGTTTTTTTCCCTAACCAAATTTCATACACACTTTGGTAAATAATGCTTTTCCTATGGGGCCCCTTTTTCATGGAATAATTTGTTCCCTCAGCTTAGAAATTCTTCTACTCTTGGCATTTTTAAACATGGCTTAAAGAAACTGCTGCTGCAGGAACAATCTCTTTGCTATTGTTTTACTAGTTGATCTGTGAATGTTTTAATATTATTAGACATATTTATTGTTTATGACTTGAGACGTTCTCTAAACAAGACTTGCTTCTCAGGGCACTTATCCTGTATTTCTGAAATTTTTAATTAAAAAAAATAAAACAACCAACTTCGGTCCTCTCCTAACTGCAAAAGACTTTGCTCCCAAAGCATCCTAGTGCCTCCAGCTTAGACCCATAAGTGTGAATGAGTGGTGAAGATATTCTGGAAGATCAACATTTACGCTGAATACGTAATTTTAGTTTCCTTTTACAGGAGCAACCCAGGATCAAAGATCAAAACACTATACAATAGTTACATTACAAATCATTAAAACTCCACATACTGTATATTACAAGACTGCATTTGACCTTAAGTACACACCACTGTTATTACAATCAATATTACGCCCAAATTACTCCATGTAATAATCATTATGTGAACTAATACAATATTTTGTGTCCTTAAGTAATTTTAAGTGACAGGGCAACTGAATCTAAGCTTTGACTACACAGTAAGCCAAAATGCGCTGACCAAGCTTGCCATGCATACCAGGGCAGCACAACAGATTCCTGTCAGAAAACTTAGTACTAAAACTATGGGTGTAGTCCCCCAATTGTTCTACCAAACTACCTAGGGAGCTAGATTAAATTATTTCACAACATAACATTACAGAGTGCATCAAGAATCTAGGTCTTTGGGTAACCAAACACAAATGGGACAAAAGTATACAATGATGGGTACCGTGTGGCTTTAATAGCACCAAGTTTGCAATTTTAATAACTAGGGTGTTTTTTGTTTGTTTATTAATGGAACATAATTGCCCATTGACAATGCAAGGCACAGGCTGCTTTCTTGAAAGTAAGAATTGTAGACTGTGCCACTGGGAAATCTATGGGCACAACTAATCTTTCTATTGATTTTAGAATAATTA
Organism: Neoceratodus forsteri; assembly: GCA_016271365.2. Classification (NCBI taxonomy): domain Eukaryota; kingdom Metazoa; phylum Chordata; order Ceratodontiformes; family Ceratodontidae; genus Neoceratodus; species Neoceratodus forsteri. The sequence goes on from CM057452.1 coordinate 1,521,106,887, forward strand.
TTTTCATTGGAATAGAGGCACAGCTAATACTAGATTAGGTCAGCTTGCCAGTAATAGTTTAGTATAAGGGGAGTCAACTCTACAGACCCACCAATAGGGACAGATTGTCAACTTTTTATTCAAGATAGTCCCAATCTGCAATAAACCAACTGGTACCACTAGAAATGATCTCAACAGGTTATGCAATCAAATTCAGCCAGGTACCCCGAACTGCTCCTTCTACCAGTACATTGGGAACTTCTCCTGGATTTGCTCTCAAGGAGTCTTGAAGTACAGGGCCCATTGGACATCTACCTAATAGTGCCTGCAAAGAACAGGAAGGTGCATGGGTGCTGCGAGAAGGCAAAGGAACCATTTCAAGAGGAAGTGGATTCTTCATTTCTAAAGTTACATTCTTCTACAGAAACTTGCTTACATCTTTCCACTATTCCGTGTGATATCCAAAGTATCCAACGAGAAACAGTAAACGTGATTCTGATTGCTCCCGCATGGCCCTGGTGATCATGGTACTCACTTTTGCTATCTGTACTAATTACTTGCATCATTAGTCACAGATTATTGTAGCTACAAACATATCTATAGAAAAAGACTCTTCCAAGGTTTGGGGTACATCCTGTTAATTTGCAACTGATACAATAACCGTTATCAGTTTAAGTTGTTGTTTAAGATTGATAACATAGTCACTGGTTTTGAAACATATGAACATATGAAACTGTCAGCAGATACAGGCCATTCGGGCTGTCTAGTCTGCTCAACTGTGCAGCATGCTGCCTTGTTAAACTGCAGTTGCCCCCCTTCCCTTGCTACCCCTTCTAACTTAGTGCTCCCCACTTCTGACCTCTCTTCCCCCACCCTCTCCACAGTCTTGACCCTCCGTTTGGCCCCATCCTACCTTCTCTTGAAGCTGTCCACCGTCCGCAGTGCCACTACTTCCTCTGGCAGTGCATTCCAACCAGCCACCACCCTCTCTGTAAAAAAGTGCCACCTCATCTCTGTCTTGAACCTTCCTCCCTCCAATATCAGGCTGTGTCCCCTGGTGTCCCTCCCCCCTTTTAACTTAAACAAGCCATCCAAATTAACTCTGTTTATGCCCTTCGGGTATCTGAACGTCTCAATCATATCCCCTCTCTCCCTTCTATCTTCTAGGGTGTACATGTTGAGCTCCCTCAATCTCTCCTCGTATGTCTTGCCCCCATCCCCAGAATCATCTTCGTCACCCTATGCTGGACCCCCTCCAATAGTTTGATCTCCCTTTTCAGATATGGGCGCCAAATCTGCACACTGTACTCCAACTGCGGCCTCACCAGGGACCTGTACTGGGGCAAAATGACTTCCTCCCTCCTACAGATGATTCCCCTGGACACGCATCCCAGCATTCTATTCTCTTTTGCAGCTGCCTTCTTGCACTGTGCTGAGTGTTTCATGTCCCCTGTCACCAGCACTCTCAGACTTTTCTCCTCATCTGAAGTGGCCAACTGCACTCCCCCAAACCAGTAGCTGTTCTTTGGGGTTTTAGCCCCCAGGTGCAAGATCTTGCATTTTTTGGCACTGAACCCCAGCTTCCATGTGGCTGACCAGCACTCAATGTCTCCAAATCCTTTTGCAGTACCTAACCCCCTTCCTCACTATCCACCTCAGCACAGATCTTAGTGTCATCTGCCAAAAGGTTGATCTTGCTCCTTATCCCTTTTGCTATGTCTGCTATAAATATGTTAAATAGGACCCGGTCTAGCTCTGACCCTGGTACCCCGCTGGTTACTGCCCTGGGTGCTGAGCGATCTCCCCCAGCTACTACCATCTGCTGCCTGTCCTGCAACCAGTTCTTTATCCACCCGACCAGCTTCCTCCCTGTTCCCAGGCTACTTAACTTGCTGTTCAGCCCTCTATGAGGTATGGAGTCAAATGCCTTACTGAAGTCCAGGAATAGGGCATCAACCGCATGCCCCCTATCCAGTGACCTCGTCACTCAGTCAAAAAAGTCAACATGGTTGATCTGACATGATCTGCCAGACACAGACCCATGTTGCCTGTCATCCTGTAAGCCATTCTCCTCCGGGAAACACACCAGCCTTTTCTTAAGTATAGTCTCCATTAGCTTTCCCAGAATGACTGTAAGGCCCACTGGTCTGTAGTTCCCAGATTCATCTCTGGGCCCACACTTTTGGATTGCCACCACATATACCATCCTCCAATCTCTGGGCACGCATCCTGTATTCAGGGAAGTGTTGAACAAGTCTGCCAGTGGTCCTGCCAGGACCCCTGCTAGCTCCCTTAGTACCCCAAGATGCACTCCGTCTGGACCATGTGCCTTATCCACCCTTAGGGACCTTAGGCCCTCTAACACCCTTTCAACTGGGATCTTCATGTCCATCACCTCCTCTCCCCCTGCCCCGTCCACCTTCCCCCTAAAGTATAGGCTTATCCTTCTCCCTGGTGAACACTGAGCAGAAGTACTTGTTTAGTACTTCCACCTGCTCTGCCCACCCATCCTCCTTCCTAATCCTTACCATCTGGTCCTTGCACTCCCTCCTCTCCCCTATATACTTATAGACATCCTTTTCCCCCTCCTTGATCCCCTGCACCAGTCTTAGTTCTTTTGAAGCCTTGGCTGCCCTCACCACTCTGCTCACCTCCCTGGATTTCTTCACGTATTCCTCCCTGTCCTCTTCCCAGCAGGATCTCTTATATTTTCTAAAGGCCGCTCTCTTTTCCCTCAACCTTTCCACTACCTCTCAACTCACCCAGATCTCTTGTTCCTGTCCATCTTGCTTTGGCACTTGGTACAAGAGCTAGTGGCCTCTTCCAGACTCCTCTTTATGATTTTCCATTTCTGCTCTGCATCCATGTCCAGGCTGATGTTGTCTAGGTGCCTTTTCAAAATGATTCCCATCCTCCCAAAGTCTGCCCTCTTAACCCACTGTACCCTTTAGGGCCATATCGCATCAGAACCATCCATTGCTTAAACTGACACAAAATGTCGGCATCAGATAGAATGAGTTAAAATCCACCAAGTACTTGGAATTAGGCATTCTGATGAGGCTGAACCAAATGGAACGTGTCTGCCTTAAACTTCCTTGCTCACACACAGTTTGTTTTGGAGAAGCATTTAAGTTTAGCTTGTTTGAAAATGAATTCCTGTTTTGTCACTTACCTACTGGTCTGGCCACAGGCAACATGCCTATGTACTGCACATGGAATTTCTGTACCAGCTCAGTCTTTGGTGTTGGGAAATCTACTGCACAAGAACACAAATTATTTATTTACTAAAAAGTAAACATTGGTTTTAACAGAAACTCACAAAGCATACTGCATTTTCTTTGCCTTCCCAGACAATCATATCCCGCCATATGGTTTATTTAGTTATGTTATTCATACTCTGGGCAAAAAGGGATAAATTGGATTTAAATGTTGAAAACTCAATCTTAGCAGCACTTCAGAAGGAGCATGCAGATATAAGAAATATTTGGTATGTACCATCTAAATTCATGAAGGGCAATAGTGATATAATTAGGAATGTAAGTTCGGTGCTCAAATGTTACGTAAGTAAAATGGGGTGGTCAACAAATACTTCATCATCCAGTTTCATTTTGAAAAATCCAAATTTTAAGTTAGATTGGAAAACAATATATAATAAAGTACGGTTAGACAGAGGAATTCTTAGATGGAAGGATCTAAGTAAGCAATAATACCCGACAAGGTGGATGGTATTGGGCAATACCAGACTGCCCAGGGGGGTAATAAGGCCTGATGCTGCAGGCGGAGGACCTTATATACCCTGAAGGCTTCTATTCTCCAATACCACACCCTGGAGGTATTATCATGCTTAGAAATGCGGGCTATCTGTGGTATTTTTGATGGGATTTTAAAAATTTTAAAATAAAGTTAAAATGAAGTTTACATCTTTTTCTTCTAAAGTAGTCCTTCCATTTATGTGCTGTTCTGTCTCCTGTTGTCCCCCCCCTCGCAGAGCCATTCTCTTCTACTTATCTCCTCCCCACACCACCACCACCTCCAGAACAAGACATAGAGTTTACTGTACAGCCCTCCCCACAAGCAATCTCTTGGCATCGTTGTTGTAGTAAAAAAAATAAACAATTTTCTGCTCTTCCTACAAGACTCTTTTTTCCCTGCAGCTCAAGTTGCAGCTGTTAGGCATGCCCCTTTGTGACCCTGCCATGTAAAAGCAAGGCGTGCAGATCGGCAAGTATGCTGGCTCAGGACCGCTGTAAATGTTTTTATCTTTGTCGTCGGCAGTGGTTGGATTTCGCTTACAATGTCAGGCGACCCGGTTCAGGAGGGACGCTGGGTCGCTGGAGGGTTCGGCTGGGGAGAAGGCTTGAGCATCCCAGGGACTGCTCGCCTTCTCCAGGGGGGAGGGAGGGACAGGATCCACGGCTTGTCTGACCCTGGGCAGAGGCCCGAGGTACAGCAAGCTGATAGGATAGACCAATGGGGAGCTGTGTGGTGGACGTCGGTGTAACACCTTGATGTCAGGGCTTACACCACACAGAGAGAAAAAGGGAAAAAGCGCCACTGGAGCACAGGTAGATGGAGCTCCAGTGCCAGCCCTGACTGCAACTGCCTGCCTGACCACCGGGGGACCCGACGAGAAAAGAAGATATCGGGGTGTCCGGGCCCCACCCCGTACCTGCCTGGGGGGGTATAGCCACGGCTCCATGGGGGATCCTCCGGGGATTCAGGTAGGCCAGTCGCGGGGGGGCATGTAGGAGTCTCCCGAAGAAACGTAGCTCTGGGGCAGGGGTAAGGAGGAGAAAAAAACAGAAAGTGGAAAAAAAAAAAAAAGTAAATGTTTTTGTCTTTAGGTTTAATACAGCAACGCTGTTAAAGTTTTCAATTTGCAATGGTAAGAGCATGATATAGGACACAGCATGTTTGTGGTAACTTCCTTAGCACGTCCGTGTCTGGAGGTGGATTGGCATCGGGGCTGTGAATGATCGTGATGGAGTTGTGATGTGAAACACATACAAGGAGATAGTAAGGTGAATGCATTGCTTTTGAACAGCAGGCAGATCTTCCTGGACATAAAGTCTCCACCACTCATTCACACTAATGGGAGTCCGCCGGAGGCGCTAGGGCCCAGAGGTAGCAAACTTTTTCAAGAGGGCCGGCACCCAAGATGGAGCGGCAATGACTATCTCGGCATCGACCCTCCAACCATCTCAGTTCCTTTTTTCCCGCCATCGAGTGCACTTCAGTGACGACGTCGCTCGCCTGCCGGGAGTTAAACTTCACTAGTAGCAACAGTTCAGTTTATTGTTTTGTAGAATTATTTCGAATCAGTACTGATTATATATTTTAATTGTACAACATAAGTCTTCAGCCCTCCATTGACGGAGTCCACCATGAGCAGGTCAGGTGACGGTAGGGAGACTTCGTATGAAAGCTGTTCAGTCAGCCGGGCCGGGTCCGGTCTGCCGCCTTCCCCAGAGGGGGGTCTGACAATGGATGGTCCAATGCTCAGGGGGATGGGCGGTCCCCGCGAAAACATAAAAGGAAACGGTCCTATTCTCGGCGACGTTTAGCCTCGAGTTCTTCTTTGGCACATAGGTCGAAGAAGAAAAGGCATCACTCGAGGTCTCCCTCTGGTATGTCTGCGCGTAGATGGTCGGTTATTAGGTCCAGGCACCGGTCTCCACCTCTGTCGCATTTGTCGGTTTCTGTCTCTGGTAGCCCGGCCTGGGCACCAGAGCTCCTCCCGCCTGCTCAGGAGGCTTCCGTTGAGCAGTTTCACCAGTGGGCTTGCTCTTGTGGAGCCAGTGGGCTCGGAGGTGGGTCCAGTTGGGCCGGTCACTCCGGCGCGGGGCCTTCAGGCCATTCAGCTTCGGAGTGACAGGTAGGGTGGTTGGGCCTTCCTAGTCGTGTGTCGCCTTCTTTGGTGCCGTTGACTCCACGCTCGGGTGTTTATCCCCCTCACATGGCTGCGGTGCAGGGGTCCACACAAATGCCTCCATCTCCTGCCATTTTTCCCTCTTTTACCTCAAATTGCATTTTTTTGACCTCTGGGACTCTCTTGGCACCATCCGCTGTCTCTCTCGGTGCAATCCATGGCGTCGCGTTGGGGCTCTGTCGATGCCGTGTGCGGCTCCAGGGCCTCTGTTGGCACCATCTGTGGCACCGCTTTGGCTAGTGCCTCCCTCCTTGTTCTCGGCACCGTTTTCCTCTATGGCACCAGGGACTGGTGCGGCGCCAGCCGGTCTTCAGGGCTTCTTGACTCCGATTCTTTCTTCTTCTGTTCTTCCTCCTGATTTTTACTCCTTTCCTGTCTATACAGAACCCCCTGGACTGTCAAGAGAATATTTTGAGCCTGACTAAGATCTTCGCCTGGGTGATGATGTTGATGACACTGCCCTGGGAGCAGGGATCAATCCTTCTGCAGAGCCTGTGGTTGAAGACCCTTCCTTTAAGTCTCTGCTCAAAAATGTAAACTCTACTCTTTCTCTCCACACTACAGAAATCAATCCTGGGAGGTTTTTGTGACTCCAATATCTTCATGTCCCAGAGATCCCTATGGATTTAACCCCTCTGGTACAGCCCTCTTTCGAGACCATCTCACAGATAGTGTGGAAGATTCTGACTCTCATTCTTTCTGTGGCCAAGTCCATAGACAGGAAGTATGCCCCTCCCAAGGATCACCCCATTTTGGCCTCACAACCTTTGCTGATGCCACTGTGGTCTTGTCAGAGAATGATAAGGCTGTCCTTCCTCAAGGATCTATAGCCCAACCAATGAATAAAGAATCTAGCAGGATAGACACCTTAGGTAAGAGAGTCTTTGCTGCCTCAACCCTGGGTATGCACATTGCCAGCTACCAGGGCTATTTTTCTCAATATGAGTATGTACTTTGGCATTCCCTCAAAGAAATAGTAGAAGCTCTCCCCGAATCGGAAGCTAGCTCAGAGCTACTTCAAACCATAACTAGGGGTATCAAATCCAATAACCAACAGGTTAAAGCTGCAATGGATGACTACAACACAGCCTTCCGGGTGGCGGCTGGCATCTGCACCCATCGCCACTCTTGGCTGCGTACTTCGGGCTTCACAAATGACGCCCTGCAGCAGGTCATGGCCTTACCTTTCGATGGTATGCATCTGTTCGGGCCTCAGGTGGAGCAAGTTCTGGAGGCCATGCAGAAGACTAGGTCTGCCATTAAGACGGCTAGACCTGCTCCTGCCCCCTCGCGAGGGGGTGTGAACAAGCGTCAGTTTCACAACTGTCAGTCCTTTCAGGGCAGAGGCAGAGGAGGTTTTAACAAAAACCACAACCCTCAGCCACAAAAGAAAGCGCAGCAGAAGGCACAAGGGCCCAAAGCGCCCAGTGCCACCTTCTGAGTTTCTGGCCCAGGTCCCACCTCAGCTGTCCCGAGGGGGACTCTTCCTCAGCGGTGGGAGGACATCTGACTCAGTTCTACAATCAGTGGAAATCTATAACATCAGACATATGGGTCCTCCGGATAATCCGTGAGGGATACACTCTCAATCTTTCGGAAACCCCTCCGGATCATCCTCCCAAATGACAACCCAGGCTGTCGGCAGTACAGTCAGACCTTCTTGCTTCCGAGGTACAAGGCCTACTGAACAACAGGGCAGTAGAAATAGTTCCACTCGATCAACGAAACACAGGTTTCTACTCCTATTACTTTCTGGTCCGAAAGAAAACCGGCGGCATGTGTCCCATTCTGGATCTCAGAAAGTTAAACAAGTTCCTTCACAAGGAGAAGTTCAAGTTGATATCACTAGGTACCCTGCTACCTTTGCTTCATCGACATGATTGGCTAGCCTCCCTGGACATGCAGGATACCTACCAGCACATTCTCATACACCCAAAGCACCACAAATACCTAAGGTTCGTGGCATTGGGTCAATACTATCAGTTCAGAGTTCTGCCCTTTGGGCTATCCTCGGTGCCTCGAATTTTTACAAAGTGTTGTGCACTTCTCGCGGCACACCTCAGGAAAATCGGAATACAAGTGTTCCCACATCTGGACGACTGGCTCCTAGCAAGTCCCTCCAGGCAAGAGACTCTGGACTCAGACTTCCTCACGTCCATGGGAGTCCTGCTGAATCTCAACAAGTCACAGTTGCAGCCCTCCCAGAAGCTCCTCTTCATAGGAACTCTTCTGGACACCTCCTGTGCGAAGGCTTTTCTTCCAGAGGACAGAAGGAGCAATATCTTACAGATGGCCCAATACATCAGAGAACACTGCTCGGTTCGAGCTATCTCAATGCAACAGATGCTGGGACTCATGGCATCCTTGGTGTTCACTGTACCCTTAGCTCGTCTCCACATGAGAACCTCTTAGTGGATGCTCAGTACTCAGTGGTCCCCAACCACTCACCCTCAGTCCTTTCTCATCAAGGTGACAGAACCTCTGAAGAGGTCGCACGCCTGGTGGTCGCAGGAGGACAATCTTCTGGAAGGATATCCCTTTGCCCCTCTGGATCATCAGATCTCCATTACCACGGATGCGTCCCTGATGGGTTGGGGAGCCCACTGCCAGGATCTCAACACCCAGGGTGCATGGACTCAGGACGAGTCCCAACTTCACATAAACGTCCTGGAAATGAGAGCCGTCCGAGCCTTGAAGGACATACTCTGTCACAAGAACATTCTCCTTCAAACGGACAACAAAGCAGTGATGTACTACATCAACAAACAGGGCGTTGCACACTCTGACCCATTATGCAGGAAAGCAATGAGAGTGTGGAAATGGTGCCTGGAACACAAGGCTCTGAGTCAGGTGGTTTACCTGCCAGGAGTACAAAACAAGCTGGCAGAACAGAGACGGATACTCACGAGTGGTCTCTGGACTTAACCGTCATCCAGTCACTCTTCAAAGAGTGGGGAACTCCGGGAGCACGTCAATTCGCTCCCGATAATACATTCCCCGACAACTCGCTCCCAACAGTTCGCTCCCCACTAACTCGCTCCCACTCTTTTTCGCTCTGCGTCGTTTCACTCCCTGCCTGTACCACAGGATTATTTTCAAAAAACTGTTCAATCTCTGCATCCCTTTTTTTTTGATTGCACTTAATGCCATCAATAAACTTCCATAATGTTGGGTGTGACATGCAGAGTATTGCCTTCATCCCTCTATGAAATGCCTCCACAGCGTTGTTTGTACGCGCTCGTTTCTCAGTGACAGTATCATGGGGATTCCACAATTGGATTGCATATTGTGGCTGCCTACGCCCTGTCCCCCGTCTGTTCCTACGCCTCACCCATGTGTCTTCAAAATAGTCAATGATGGGCTTTAATTCAGGTGGGAAAATGTTTAGTGTTTCGTCTGTGATTTCTTCGAATCTACTAATAACCTGATTCGGGGGATAGAATGCCAATGCAGGTAAATAACGGCACTTAATGCTGAATTCACTGTCTTGGGCATATCTCTGTACTAGTCCCTCTGTTTGTATTTTTCGATACACGCATTGAGAAAAATGAAAAAAACACCCAATGTGATTAGCATTGGGGAACACTAGTCAGAAAGCTTGAATGGTTGCCTTCTCAAAGTCCGTCATGATTACTGCTGGGTCCAGCCGGGGGTTCAAAACTTTTAAAGCATTAAGTAGCCTTTTACGTATGTTTCTCGTTTACCAGGTAGTAATGCAAATACTGCTGGCTGGATTCTTCCTAAACGTTCCCCAATATACAGTACAATTGATGAAAAAGTGGGAGCAGCGCTGGAGGTTCCATCAACGTACCAGCGTTGTATTGCCCCAAAAAAAGCAGGTTTGATTGGTTCAAATAGCAGAATTCTGTCAGTGCTTGGGCTGCTGTCATACAAAAGAAAATTAACTTCACTGCCATCTGACGCCAAATGCCCTGTACTGCTGTGGTATCCCAAGCTCAGTCAGGTCTCGAGGGTTTGGGAGCACCCTGACAGCGAATCGCTATAGTCTTGCTTAGATTTTGTCAAGAATTTTTCCCTGTGCAGCGAAGACACATTTTCTTTGCAAAAGAACAACCTGTGCAGTTGTGCCTTGTGTGCATTCGGCTTTTCTCATAGCAGTATTGACAGCCTGGCCCCTCTCAACTGCTGTTGGGTCCGGTGCATAAGTGTGTTTGCTAAAGGTAGCAATTATGCAGGAGTATTGGTAACTCTTTATACGAACTCTTGCATTACATGTTTTGACCTTCTTTACTGCCAACTCACACTGCCATATAGACTTTCCATTGTAGCCCCGCTTGTGATGAGTGTATACATAGTTGTCAGCATCCACCAATTTCTTTTTGTTGCGCTCAGACATCATGAAGTGTGCAGCCATGGTTGCAGCACTAGGAATAATAAACTCAGGTCACTACGATCGCTTCATATTTAATGACTTACTAAATTGCACAGCAAATAATTGTTTAATTGTTAAATCAGCACCACAGGGAGGCGAATTACCGCGGAGTGTGGTGGCTGGGTAATTTGGTCAGGAGGCGGCGGGGTGGGTGGCCGAATTGATGCGGAGACAATTTACGGGATGAATTGACATAGACCCGGAACTCCAGACCTGGACCTTTTGCGTCCCCACTTGACGCAAGACTGCCTCTCTACTGCTCCAGAAATCCAGGACCTGGCATTTTTGTCAGGATGCATTCAGGCTGCAGTGGACAAGATGCTTTCTATACGCCTTTCCTCCTCTTCCCCTAATTCAGAGGGTGCTTCTCAAATTGGAGTCTCAGGGGGGGCAGAATGATTCTCATTGCCCTCTTCTGGCCTCGGCAGATATGGTTTCTGCTACTCAACAGTCTATCGGAACCCCCCCCGAAGACGCTTCCCCTTCAGACGAATCTTCTGACCCAGGGTCCCGTGGTCCATCCCAACTTGAGGTCACTTCACCTTCACACTTGGCTCCTGAAGAAATAGAGGTGAATATGTTCAATGTTTCTTGTAGAGTTTCAGATATTCTTTTGGTTGCTTGTAAGCCGGCCACTAGAAAAACCTACACAGCCAAATGGAAGCGTTTGTCTATCTGGTGTGCAAAATCCTCTTGGAACCCTTTTTCCTGCGCACCGAATAAAGTCTTAGAGTATCTTTTAGACCTCTCAAATACAGGTCTGCAATACTCCACAGTCAAAGTACCCTTGACCTTGTGCTAGCAAATGGGGACTTTGTGAGAGAACTTACAGTGGAGGAACCGCTGTCAGGGAGTGACCACCACTCAGTATGGCTCACATTGGATATGGGCAAGGAAGGAGTGGAATCTGGCACAAGAGTGCTGGACTTCAGGAGGGCCGACTTTGGGAGGATGGGGAAGTGGTAAAGGGTACCTGGCCAGAATTCAATCTAGTATGGACACTAACCAGAGGTGGGAGCTCATAAAGCTGGGGATAGTGGAGGCAACTAAACTCTGTGCAAAGCCCAGAGCAAGAAGGCTAGGGCTAAGAAACCGAGCTGGTTGAGCAAGGAGGTCATGGAAAAGGTAAGGAGGAAAAGAGCTGCCTTTAGGAAGTACAAGAAAACAGGGAGGGGGGAGGACAGGGAGGAGTACTTGACAGAAACGAAGGAGGTGACAAGGGCAGTAAGGGGAGCCAAAGCATCTATGGAACTCAGGCTGGCACAAGGCATTAAGAAGGGGGAGAAGGACTTCTTTAAGTACATCAGGGAGAAAAGGAGCTGTAAGGACCACATAGTAAGGATAAGGAAGGAGGGGGGCTGGCTGGAAGCAGGGTGCGATAAGGCAGAAGCACTAAATGAGTACTTCTGCTCAGTAGTTACTAAAGAGAAGAGGGGGGTGATACCCAAGGTGGGAGAAATGGCAGAAGCAGGGGGGGAAGTGGTGACAGATGGGAAATCATGGAGGCAGAGTTCTAAAGGGTTTGAAGGCACTGAGGGTGGACAAGGTGCCAGGCCAGATGGCATCCACCCCAGGGTACTGAAGAGGCTGGCAGAGGTCCTTGCAGGACCTTTGGCAGACCTATTTTAATGCCTCACTCATTCGGGTGTGTACCTCAGGACTGGAGGATGGCTCATGTGGTGCCCTCCACAAGACTGGCCCCAAGGATGAACTGGAAACTACAGACCAGTGAGCCTCACATCCATCGTGGGTAAGCTAATGGAGACTATCCTGAAGGAGAGGCTGGTGGCCCTCCTAGAGGCCAAAGGACTACAGGACAGCAGACAGCATGGCTACACTGCGTGGCAGATCCTGCCAAACCAACCTGGTCGAGTTCTATGACTGGGTAACTAGGCAACTGGACAGGGGCCATGCAGTGGATGTCCTGTATCTGGACTCCAGTAAGGCATTCGACTCGGTGCCACATGGAAGGCTGGGAAGGAAGTTAGTAGGCACAGGGGCGGGTGCAAAGCTGGTGAGCTGGGTAGGAAACTGGCTTCATGGAAGGCAACAGAGGGTGGTGGTGGGTGGGGAGCTCTCACACCCAAGGGCAGTGACGAGCGGTGTTCCACAGGGCTCGGTGTTGGGACCAGTGTTGTTTGGGATATTCATTGCAGACATATCATGGGACATCAAGAGCAAGATCAGTCTGTTTGCTGATGATACCAAGGCAGGCGCGGTGGTGGATGACCTAGGGGGATGGCAGGGGTTGCAGGATGATCTGGCAAAGCTTGAAACCTGGTCAGACACCTGGCAACTGGGCTTTAATGCCAAAAAGTGCAAGGTGCTGCATTTTGGGATGAAGAACCCAAGGAGGAGTTACCAGCTGGGGGGAGTGCAGCTAGCCCAGACAGAGGAGGAGAAGGATCTGGGTGTGCTCATTACAGGGTCAATGAACAACTCAGCACAATGTAGGAAGGCAGCTGCAAAGGCCAACAAAATGCTGGATTGTATTGCAAGGGGTATATCCTCGAGGAAGGAAGAGGTGATTCTGCCACTGTATAGGTCATTAGTTAGACCACACCTGGAGTACTGCGTGCAATACTGGCGCCCGTATCTGAAGAGGGACATTAAGTTACTGGAGGGGGTACAGCGCAGGGCGACAAAGATGATCAAGGGGCTGGGGACTTATCATCACGAGAGGAGGTTGAAGGAGTTGAACATGTACTCACTGGAGGAGAGGAGGGACAGGGGTGACATGATTGAAACCTTTAAATACATGGAAAGGAATAAACAAGACGGGTACAGAGGGCTGTTCAAAGTAAGGGAGGGAGGGCTACCAGGGCCATGATATGAGACTGGAGGAGGAAGGTTCAGGAGGAGATGAGGAGACACTTTTTTACAGAGAGGGTGGTGGCTGGGTGGAATGCATTACCTGCAGAAGTGGTATGCAGTAGAACAGTGGACTGCTTCAAAGGGGATGGGACAGAACAAGGGAGGGTTAATGAAGGGGAGGGTGGAGGGGAGGCGGCTGCAGAATAAGGGTGCTAGCTGCACATTCGGGCAGACTTGATAGACCTCTAGGCCTTTATCTGCTGGCAAATTTCGTATGTTCGTAAAGTTCATCTTTGTGCCATTTCGGCATATCATGAGCCGGTACTTTCCATGTCACTGGCTCAGCTGCCTGTAGTTAAGAGGTTTCTTAGGGGTATTCTGCATACTAGACCTCCTATCAGATGTCCAGTCACAGCCTGGGACATTAATCTTGTGCTAGACATGCTCACTCATAAACCTTTTGAGCCTCTAGCTACTTGTGACTTGAAGTTCCTCACTTGGAAAACGGCCTTCCTGGTGGCCATTACTTTGGCCCATAGAGTTTCTGAAATACATGCACTGATCACAACCCCCACCCCCGTACACTGTATTTCACAAGGACAAAGTAGTTCTTAGCACTCATCCTAAGTTTCTCCCTAAGGTTGTCTCAGAATTCCATCTAAACCAACCTTTAGTCCTTCCTACCTACTTTGCGCACTTCCAGAATGAAGAGGAGCATATCCTTCATTCACTGGATGTTAACAGAGCATTGCGGTTCTATCTAGATAGAACAAAAGAAATTCGCAAGGCTCAACAACTGTTTGTTTCCTTCAGCGAGACCCGGCTGGGTCAACCTGTAGCTATCAGATGTATTCCAGTGTGGCTGGTGGCATGCCTTCGCCACTGCTATACTATGGCAAAGGTCAAGCTGGAAGACAGAGTGTACACTCACTCTACCAGAGCAGTTTCGGCATCTCTGGCGGAAATCCGCAACATGCCCATCACAGATGAAGTACTGCGTGCAGTTCTGGAGACCCAATCTCCACAAAGACATAGACAGGATGGAAGCTGTCCAGAGGAGGGCAACTAAAATGGTGCAGGGTCTGCATCGGAAGACATATGAAGAGAGACTTAAGGAGCTGAATATGTATAGCCTCGAGGAAAGGAGGGAGGGGGACATGATAGAAACTTTCAAGTACCTCAAGGGAATCAACAAAGTCCAAGAGGGTAGCATCTTTCAAAAAAAGAGGTGTGTAAGAACAAGGGGCACAATTTGAAGATAGAGGGGGGCAGCTCAGAGGTAATTTAAGGAAGTATTTTTTCACAGAGGGGGTTGTGGATGCATGGAATGGCCTGAGGAGGCTGTGGAGTCAAAACAGTGGTGGAATTCAAGCATGCATGGGACAGTCATAAGGCAATTCTAGGGGTTGGGGGTAGGAAGAAGTAGGCTGCTGGTTAACTAGGATCTGCAGCTTATCCATTAGGTAGGGAAATGGGCAGACTGGGTGGGCCAAGCGGTTCTTATCTGCCATCAAATTCTATGTTTCTGTTTGCAATCCGGCTACTTGGAGCTCCATGCATACTTTCGTTAAGCACCACGCCTTGGATGTCCGTGCCAGACGACATCTGTCATTTGGCAGGACCATCCTTAATGGACTTCTGTCCTAAGTATGTGAGCTCTTTATCTCCCTCCACCCATCTCGGGGGATTATTTAGCTCGGTACTCTCCCATTAGTGTGAATGAGTGGTGGAGACGTTATGTCCAGGAAGATATGGAAATTACATACCTACCGTAATTCTTGATCTTCTTGGACGAAGTCTCCACCACTCATTCTCATGCCCACCCACCATCCCCCAAGCTCACTTCTCTATTTTTGGTCTTCATTCCCTCAATGGCTGAGCTGTGAAGACTTCATTGTTGACCCTTGTTACACGGGTCATTCGGACTATCTTATGTCCGATTTCTAGGTTAGTCCTTCTAGGTTAGTTACGCTGCATCTCCTTGGAAAAAAGGTACTGAGGTGGTTGGAGGGTTGATGTCGAGATAGTCATTGCCGCACAAGCTGGGGCTTGCGATTCTGCTTCCTCGCGGCTCCATCTCGGGAGCTGGCCCTCTTGAAAAAGTTTGCTCCCGCTGGATCCTAGCGCCTCCGCGAACTCCCATTAGTGTGAATGAGTGGTGGAGACTTCGTCCAAGAAGATCAAGAATTACGGTAGGTACGTAATTTCCATTTTCTTACAGTTTTTGTTTTTATTTATTTATTAAACTAAACTGAGACTGACTCGGGGGAGGGGGAGGCTTAGCCAGCTGCCAACTCGGCTGCTGAGAGAAAAAAATGGCGGCTGGTCAGTTTGTAAATTTGGGATGGCCCAAAGACACCTAAGTAATGGGGCACCCCAAATTGGCACTTGTTTTTCACCGGGCACTGTTGAAAAATAAATGCGTGCCTGACCATGGCTTTCAGCCAGTCAGCATGTTTTATTTTTTCAAGCCCATTTTCTAATGGAAAATAGGATGTTTATGGGCTGGTTTGCTTGCAGGGAAAAGTTTAAAGGGACACTGTCAATCCTTTTTGCATCATACTATTTCTAAGAGGCAAAGAACCTCTGTGCGCAAACACTGAGGCAAAGGTTACCCCAAAGGGCATTTGGCTGGGAAGCCAAGTTTCAAGAAAATACAAAATCACACATGCCTCCACAATGCAAAGCATCATGGGCTGCATGTGCAAATCACCACAGAATGTTATGCTGGTCCAACTTCAAGCAGAATTGCATGGTGCCGAAAGGCCTCTCACACAATTTCCAAAGGGTGCTAACAGAAGACTTAAACACGTGTTTCGTCCTACCAGGACTCATCAGTATGCCTCGTCTGTTTGACACCCCAGTGGAATGGACCAGCTACCCTTAAGGCAGTGTGCCTTGGATATATTGTGGTGAACCCATTAAAATAAAAAACTATTTAAAAGACAAAGAACCTCTGTACGCAAACACTGAGGCAAGGGTTACCCCAAAGGGCATTTGGCTGGGAAGCCAAGTTTCAAGAAAATACAAAATCACACATGCCTCTGGAAACCCACATTTTATGATTGCTTACCTTCTCTCAAATTCATTGGGGTTGCTGGTTGTTTAAAGGGAATCCGTACATTTCCCTGTGAAATTATTGTGAAGGTTACTGTGAGGATCCAGTATGCAAATTGCTAGGTTATATTTAGAAAATGCTTTCAGGAAGACAGAAAAATACATTTAAAATTGTGATGTGGAGGCATCCATTTTGTGGATAGGAAAGGTGCTGTAGTGATGTCACTGCCTCACCAGTTCTAACAGTATGCAGTTAAGCAGGTTAAAACAAACTGCTCCTACAGACAAAGATCCTGTTCTATCATGAAGAGAAGCACTGGATTCTTTTCTTGCACTCTGCCAAACATAAAATCCCACATGTTCCTCAGAATATAATAGAATCCCTGACAGCACAGTCAAACTGTTCTCACCTGCTACACTGCACACTGTTAACACTGGTGAGACAGTGACATCATCACAACACCCTTTCTGTCCACAAAATGCGTGCCTCCACATCCCCATTTAAAAAGCATTTTTTCTGTCTTACTGAAAACATTTTCTAAATACAGCCCAGCAATTTACATATTGGATCCTCATAGTAACCTTTACAATAATTTCATAAGGAAACATACGGATTCCCTTTAATTTGCCTCCTTTCTTAGAAGAAGTGAAATGCATGCTAATGATGTAATTATACCCAACCTTGTTTTGTTTGAAATCTTGATCAACTTTTATTCATAATTCCTGAACATTAGGAACACTCCCAAACATAGCAGCCATGCAATGATGCAACACTCTCCTCTCCTCTCACTGCATCTTAAGTGTCTAGACTGTGTTAGGAGTGTTCCCAAGTCCAGGAAAGATGCAGTGGGAGTTATCAAGGAATGTAAACAAACACATTTTCGTATGGTGACACCAGTATGGTGGGCAGTGTGTTTTTAACTTTTAAAAGGAAAAAAAGAATCAGAATCAAATGACAGTTACATCAGCACAGTCTACAAAACATGAACCACAGGACAGTTTTAGGCCTAAGGAGGGCTGACAGTGTTCCTTCAAGCTGGAAGGTTAAGCTCCAGTTGGTTTGTCTCAGCTCTGTAGTTGTGGTTTAGCCTGAGTACCTAAGTAACTCCTAGACATATTTGTACACTTGAATAATTTGTGAGATTTATTTACTGTCACCATATACCGGTAACAAATGGTTGTTATTAGAGTCACCCCACCAGAGTGTGGAGTATGTTCTAATCTAAGTTGGTACTACTTATATTTCTCTCTCCAGTACAGTTCCTTGTAGGAGGTGGTTCAGGGGTGAGGCACTCGGTTGTAGGGACTGTGCGGCACCCTTCTACAGGGATGTGCTCTGGAGCAGGGGGCATTGCCCTTTCTGCAGGACCACAGCAGAGCTCTGGGCTCAGCTGGTAGCAGCAAGGATTGAGATATCCCAGCTGTGCACTCAGCTCAGCAGGGGCTCACCTCCTCACTCCCACTCCCCCAGAGACCCACTGGTCCAGGGGTGTGAAGGGTGGTGAGGTGCAGGAAGAAGAGAAGGGGCAGCCACAAGGAGGTTGTCCAGCCCAGTTACATCCAGACGGTGAATTGCTTCACACCCCTGTAGGTGACTCAGGCTCCTGACTCTGCAAGGGGGGGGGGGGACTCCTGGTCAGTCAAGGATGACAGGCAGGACAGCACATTGGCACCCAAGGGAGGCAAAGCAGACAGAAAGGTCCCAGTGGTCGGGGACTCAGTGATTAGGGGGATAGACAGGGTTTTGGGGGAAGGGTCAGATGGAGAGGCTGGTCTGATGCTTGCCTGGAGCATCAGTCAGCCAGCCTGGATTTAGACAGAATAGGGAGGATGGTTGGGGGGCAGCTGGAGGTGCTAGTACACCTGGGTACCAATGATCTTGCCAACCAGTCAGTGGAAACGATGAAGCGGAACTTCTGTAGACTGGGGTAGAGACTGGCGGCATGCTCAGCCTCCCTGGCCTTTTCCAAAATCCTCCCTGTGTGGGTTGGGGGCCATAGGATAGGACAAGGGGTGCTGAAATAGCGGAATTCAACAGCTGACTTAAGGGGTGTTGTCAGGACATAGGTACCACTTTGTAGTGGATTGGGGGGGATTTCTGGGACAGGCAACTCTTCAAGGGTGATGAACTTTACCTGACAAGAGAGGGGAGTTCAGTGCACTAGGTCAGAAGTTTGATGTCTACATCAGGCATTTAAGCTAACAGCAGGGCAGTCCAGGTCTACAGGATCCACTTTGGATGGCCAGTAGAAGGGGATCCAAGACAACACTCCCCCACACCCAGGGAACAGTAGCAGTCAAAGGGGTACAGGAATCACTGTAAGGTTTACAGGACCAAGAGGAGGGACAGTTGCAAAAGGAAAAACTAAAGGTAGAGGCAATGGGGGGAGAGATAACATGGAAAGCAGATTGATGGCAGCAGAATTAGAGCAGGGGTCAAGTGGAAGGGGGTATGTTATAATGCCAAGAGCCTAGAAAACAAACACAGCAAGCTCCAGACACTGATAGGTCACACTGAGGTGGACCTTGTAGTCAGATGGAAACATGGGCCATGGAAAATAACGACTGGGAGTTAGCAGTCCCTGGTAACACAATGATCCGGAGGGACTGAAGTACTGGTAGAGGGGGAGAAGTCACCCTTTTTGTCAAGGAGGGCTTCAAAGTCTCTGAATATGAGGGCATTAGGGATAGTGATGAGGAAACTGAGTCATTATGGGTGCAGCTCATGGCAGCCTCAGGCAGGAAAATACGCTTGGGGCAGTCTATAGGCCTCCAGGTCAAAGGGAGGAAAAGGACAGAGAACTCAGGGAGGAACTTAAAAGCGCGGGGCAGTGAAGGGGGAGGTGGTGGTGGGAGACTTCAACTTGCCGAACATCGACTGGAGGTCCCAGTGGCAGGAATACCAGGAGTCAGACATTGCCAGACACCTTCCAGGACTGTCTACTGCTGCAACTAGTTAAGGAAACCACCAAGCAGTCAACAGTACTTGATATGGTGCTCACTCACGCAGACATTATGGTGCTGTGAATGTAGGGGAACTGCTAGGGAACAGCGACCACAACTCTGTGTGGTTTGAACTAGCCCTCGGGGGCGGTAAGCCGTAATCGAGAACCAAAGTCCATGACTTTAGGAGGGCGGATTTCAATAGGTTGAAGGAACTGGTCAGAGAAAATTTAGCAAGAGTGGAAGGCACAGACAAGGTGGAGGAGAGATGGAAGGCAAATAAGGGATCTATCCTGGAGGCATCGAAGGCATACGTAAAAACAGTAACAAAGAGAAATAGCTTTAAGAGACTATGGTTAGCTTTAAGAGACTCTATGGTTCTCAGCTAGGTCAGGGAAACGGTTAGGGCCAAAAAGGGGGCCTTTTATAAATATAAGGGAAAGCAGGGAGAAAGAATGGCAGAAATATCTTCAGAAAAATAGGGAGGAAAAGAGGGCCGTCAGGGAGGTGAAAGCACACACAAAGCTGCGCATCACGGAGGGTGACAAGAATAGAGAAAAATAGTTTTTTAGATACATTAGTGAAAAAACGAAAAGGGTGGAATCTCACAGCTAGTCAAGGAGGGTAGGGTGATAGAAGAGAATGGGCAAAAGGCCGCCATCCTGAATGACTGCCTTGCTCAGTATTCACTAAGGAGGAATGCAGGTCCATGCCAGACAGTGGCATCAATGTGGCCACAAAAGGAGTCCGAGAAATGAGTCAACCATTATTTACTAGTGAGAGGGTCCTGAAAGGACTGCCAGCCCTTAAGACAGATAAGGCCCCAAGTCCAGATGGGTTGCATCTGAGGATACTGAGGGAATTAGCAGTGGAACTGGCTGGGCCACTGACTTGGCTGTTCAACAGCTCACTCAGGTCTGGAGAAGTTCCAGGGGTTGGAAGAAGGTTGACACTGTGCGGCTACATGGGGGGGATAAGGAGCAACCAAGGAATTACAGGCCTGTCAGTGTGACCTCTATTGCAGGGAAGCTGATGGAATCTCTGATCAATGAGGACCTTGTAGACTACCTAGAGTGCAATGGACCCTAGGACAGCAAGTAACACGGTGTTGTGGTAGGTAGGTCTTGTCAAACCAACCTGATAGTTTTCTGTGACTGGGTGACAAAGGAGGTGGACACGGGCCATGCGGTGGACCTACTGTACTTTAACTTCAGTAAGGCCTCTGATTTAGTACCACACAAGAGACTGCTTATGAAGATGGAAGACCTGGGTGCAGTTAAAAGTCTAGTGAAATGGATGGGAAATTGGTTAGCAGGGAGGCAACAGAAGGTGGTGGTCAATGAGGATAAGTCAGAGGAGAGGGAGGTAATAATCGAAGTTCCTCAGGGATCTGTCCTGGGACAGATGATCTTCAACATGTTCATTAGTGACACTGGTGAAGGAATCTGGGGTAGGTTGAGTCTCTTCACAGATGACATAAAACTATGTGGGAGGGTGGATAGTGAAGAGGGAATAAGGGAAATACAGAAGGACATACAAAAGCCTGAGGGGTAGTCAAAGGTCTGGCAGTTAAACTTCAATGCTAAAAAGTGCAAAGTAATGCACCTAGGGAAAAAGAACCTCAAAACAGAGTACTGGATGGAAGAAGAGAGACTTGGCAATACAGATGAGAAACGGGATGTAGGAGTTAAAATCAGTAACTTCCTCGATTCTGCCCCAAAACTTATACTGAACCACACAGTACGGTGATCACTGGTCCCCAGGTGGTCACCCACCATGACGTCTGCAACACTGTCCCCGTTAGTACAAGGTCCAGTACTGCCCCCTCATGAGTGGGATCCCTAACTAGTTGCCTGAGGAACGCCCCCTGCAGGGAGTCCAGGATGTCCCTTCTCCTAGCTGATGCTGTGCTGGGATGCTCCAATCTACATCCGGCAGACTGAAGTCCCCCACCAGCAGCACCTCCCCCTTATTTGCCATCTTTTGGATGGCTTACATAGAATTTTTTTTTTTTTTAGAAACATAGAATTTGATGGCAGATAATGACCGCCTGGCCCACCTAGTCTGCCCATTTTCCCTACCTGTTTCATATACTGCAGCTCCTAAATGATCTGCGGCTTACCTGCTCTTTCCTATCACTGGAGTTCCTTTATGTCTGCCCCATGCGGATTTGAATTTCCCTACCATTTTTGCCCCTACAACCTCTACCGGGAGGCTGTTCACGGATCTACTACTCTTTCTGTGAAAAAAATACTTTCTCATGTTTCCCCTCTACCTTCATATCATGGCTCCATTTTCTTGAACATTTTTTTTTGAAAGATGCTACCCTTTTGATTCCCCCAAACCTTATCCACCCCCCCCCCCATGCTGGAGGTCTGTAGATCATGTCCATATATTCCATGCACTATGGAAATGAAGTTTTGTTAAGAACTGGGGGTCTCAGTCTTTTGATCTGCTGCACAGGATGGAGTCCAAGCTATGGATAACACAAAAGCATCGGTAGTTCTTTTAGAATTCATAACCAAAAAGCTTATGAAGAAAGGGACTGGGTTGTATTAAGAGTCAATAACACTGCAATTAAGAGACTGATTTTAAAACACTGGAAGTGCTCTGATAGTAATAGAACATTTCCAATTCATGAATGGAAACAGCCTTTCCTTTTTTTTTTTTTGGCACCACAAGGGTTTTTAACCTTTTGTTGCAGGCCTGGGTGGCTATCACTTCTGTCCTCACACTCGGCAGCCATCCCCCACCACCTCTAGTCCAAGAGCTCAATCCCCCCATGATGTTTCCTCTCCCACGGTGGGATGGGAGGGCCACCCCCCCACCACCACCACATCCAAAACACCCTGTGACTGAAGTGGAGTAGCTGCAGGACTTCACTAAGCCCAGGCCCCTACTTTTCCATTTTCTCCCTGTTCTCCATGCTAGGGCATGCACACAGACATGCGCATGTGTGGAGTCATGCACGCTTGCCACACAAGTCCCACAGCTCCATTTCTGCCTGTGCTGCCCTATGGCCTCGCATTGTCACCAGGCCTCCAACTAGTAGCAGTCATTCAGTGGGAACAGCACAACCTCCCCCAGGAGATGAGAGCAGTCTGTCGGACGCTCATCCTCTCTCCTCCTTGATCGGCCCCCAGCAAGTTGAGACTGCTCCTGATCCCCGGTTGCCAGCGTGGTGAGGGGTAGCCCTACCACCGCGCCACTGGGCCAGTTGGAAACAGCTTTTTCTAAGTGCACTACATAATGCTGAATTCTTTCATAATGGTGACAGATTCTGGTGGCTGTGCAACAAAAATACAGAAGACTGGTCCAAGAAGGACCTTTTGGTTACATAAGGTAGAAGACAAATTACCTTTAGCATACTATGCATATTTAGGTAATGGGTGTCTACAGTTAATTACTGTAAGTTAAAAGTCTTAGCACTGATTACACCTTTAATTAACAGATCAGTTTATGATGTTGAGGGCAATGTAATGTTCATGCATTAATACAGGAACTATTCATAAATGGTGTATGTTTTTTACCTCATATTTATATGACTAAAAGTATATCCCTTTGAAAATGTTTCCATGTATAACAGCTATCAATATGTTGCATGAATTATGGTTTGCTTGATGATCTAATAAAAAAAATGTAATTGCAAAACACATGAAGCATATTACATTTTCAAAAGTGACAACTGATATCTAATACAACTGTGATATCTGCTCTTAATCAAGGTCCCATCAAAACTCTTTCTCTGCCTATAGTATCACTGCAGATCCTACTTGATCTTCGGCCTATTCACCCACCCACCTTTTCCCTTTCCCTAGATTCCCTTATGCCTATCCCATGCATTCTTGAACCCCACCACTGTTTTCGCCCCCACCACTCCACTGGAAGACTGTTTCAGGAATCCACCACTCCTTCTGTAAAGAAGTACTTCGTCACATCTCTCCTGAATCTAACCCCCCCCCCCAGCTTCTTATCATGCCCCCTTGTCCCGGAGCACCTTTTTTTCTGAAAAATACTTCTCTGTACCTTCTTTATCCCCAAGAGGTATTTAAAGCTCTCTATCATATCCCCCCTCTCTCTCCTCTCTTCCAGTGTATACATATTTAGGTCCTTTCATCTCTCCTTGTAGGGCTTCTGATGCAGACCATGCACCATTTTAGTTGCTCTCCTCTGGACCACTTCCACTCTGTCCATGTCATTTCCGAGATGTGGTCTCCAGAACAGGACACAGTACTCTGGGTGGGGTCTTATCAGCAATCTATACAGAGGCAACAACCCCTACCACTTTCTGATGGTGATATTACTCCCTATGCTCCCCAACATCCCACTCACCTTCCCAGCCACCTTGTCGCACTGCCTGGCCACCTTTAGGTCATCCGATATGATCAACCCAGGTCTTTTTCTGGCTTGGTGGTCATTAGTACCACCCCTCCCCATTTTGTACTCTGTCCCAGTATTCTGCACTTTTTCATACTGAAATTCAGCTGTCATACCCTTGACCACTCCTCGAGTTTTCTCAGGTCACTGTTCATCCTTTCCACCCCCCCCCCAAAGAGTGTTCACACTATTGCCGAGTTTAATGTCATCTGCTAAAGAGGCCAACCTTCACCTCCACTTCCTCAGCAATGTCACTTATAAAGACACTGAAGGGGACCAGTCCCAGCACTGATCCATGAGGCACCCCGCTGGTCACCCTCCCTTCCTCTGCGTGAACTCTGTTTACCACCACCCTCTGCTGCCTATCCTTTACCCAAGTTACTACCAGTTTACCACTTTTGGACCCACTCCTAAGCTACCCAGCTTGCTTGCTTACTAGTCTCCTGGGTGGAAAGACGTCAAACGACTTACTGAAATCTAGGTTGAAAGTAAGGGTGTTTCTCCTGCTAAAGTTACCTTGGTATGCTACTGGGCTTAACTATTTAACTACATTTGTATTCACAAGACCATAAGATTCCTGAAATGACATAGACTTTATTTTTTTTAAATGCAGTTATTTATGCAATTACACACTCTACCAATGGCATTATCAGGGATTATGGACATACTGGGCAAGTAATGGGCCAGTGGCTTACTGTGCCAAGTACGATCACAACTGCTTGTCCATGGGAATACCCTCCATGGAGGGTATTACTGCTGCTGTATGCCAACGCTATTCAAATCAAAACTTTTAGGACTTATCCAACCACAACTTAGCTGAATTTACAGTTACCCCTTATTTGTTACAATAAAATTAGCACTCTTTTTATATTTGTCCATTAAGGAAATTTACTTTCCCGGACAGGGGGCAACAGGATTTCAGATCCCTGCTGTATGCCAATAAAGGCCATTTTCCTTATACTTTATTTTAGTCCTGTGTGGAGCACAAGTATTATCATGCTGGGAGTTTGAAAAAATGAATTCAGAAAGTCCATGACATTTAAGGCATACTATACATGGTTTTATTTGTTTTACAGGGGCGGTTTGGACAAGGCATGTAATTTGGAGCAAGTTGGCATTAAATAGGTAATCAAAATTGTATGTTTGTTTTGCTGGTAAAATTCAAAACTTTTTTCACCTTTACTTCCTTGATGGACTCTGCAAAGTGCTACCTGGAAGTCAATAGGGGGACAAAAAGAATTGTTGCTTACCAGTAACTGCAGATCTTTAAGAGGATCTCCATATAACACACTGGACTGTAAGCCATCGGTGTCAGGCCCTGACAGGAAACTTCTACAATGACTGGGTCACCGACATTGACATACCTACTTGCACATCAGGGGTGCTAAGTGTCACCTATATGATATGTGTGTGTGTGTGTGTGTGTGTGTGTGTGTGTGTGTGTGTGTGTGTGTGTAGGTGAGGCTTCTACTTCAGATTCCAACCATCAGTGACCGGAGTTCTGAAAAATCCAACAACAGAAGGACTGGAACTACCCCACCAATCATGCATAGACAGACAAGAGGAGCAAGTAAAGCAGCAAACACTGCTCATCACAGAATTAGTGGGGCACTGCCCAAGGTACCTCACAAAATGAAAGAAATCACGTCCCCCACCCAAGAGAGGTGGACATCGGGGGAAAATGTATGGCTCTGTGGACAGTCTCTTGAAGATCTACTGTTACTGGTGAGTAATGAACCAATCTTTTTTGAGGGCATCTCCATACAGCCATAATCGAATAAAAACCAAAAAAAGAAACATTAAAACGAAGCCTAAATAATGACAGGCTTCTAACTTGCAGTTATCTTGCAGCTCCCAACTCACAGCACACCCAGCTTGGCGGCCATGTCAAAATGTGGTCTTCTATCACTCATTTCAAGTTCTTCTTAATACACTGGATGATCACCAAGCAGTACCAATTTGGGAGGCCAACAAAAACAGAGGACTGACCCCTCAGGAGAGCAGGCCTTATAAGACAGCAAGGCCAAATCCAGCTCTCCTAGGAGATAGAACAGATCCAAACTGTTGGAGGTTGAAATGGACCCGAAGCAGGCCCCAGAGGTGGCTGTATCTTTGGTAGTGTCCCCCGTAACAGTCCCAGGGAGACTATATAGCAGAACAGGATAGAGGAGGAAACTCACCAGGGAAGATACTGCTTGGAAAAAGGCTTCCCATGGTACCTAGGGCTGAAGAGACATAAAACTGAGAGGCTTTGACATGGTCCTCAATACAATCTAAATATTATTGAAGGATCCTATGGACATCCAATATGTGCTACAACACTTCTCCGGGTTCTGACTGGGAGAAAAGAAAACAGGCAATTCAACAGACTGATTTAGCATGCAATCAGATACCACTTTTGGCAGGAACTTAGGGTGAGTCTGGATGGCCCATCAATCCAGGCGAAATACCAGAAAAGGTGAGTCCCATACCAAGGCCTGCAGTTCAGAGACACACCTGGCTGAGGTAAAAGTCACAAGAAACAAAGTCTTTAAGGACAATACCTTCAAGTTAGACCCAGAGAGGATCAGTGCTAGTAGTGCAGGTACCACTGCAGAGGCAGGCTGACCCCTGAAACACGTGCCACAGACAACACAGCAGTGCACACTTAAAGGAGAGACTAGAGCAAATTAAAGGCAATGCTGAATTTATTACTGAGCTTGATTGAGACAGAGTCCATGCAGACCTAGGCTATACAAATCACCTGCTGTAAGGTGCCTCGGTGCTTCACTCTGTGGAGCTTCCTCAGGGGGCTAGGGCACCTTATGGCAAGTGATTTATGTAGCCCTAGGTCTGCACGAACTATACGCTCAATCAGATTCAGTAATAAATTAAGCATTTTTGCCATTTAATTTGCTTTAGTCTCTCCATTAAATGTGCACTGCAATACCTTCAAGTTGCAGGAAGATGCGGGATCAAAAAGGACTTTCGTCAAGAATTCAAGCACAATATTCAGGTCTCAAACTAGAACTGGCTTGGAGAACGGAGGGACCGCATGCAACAATCTCTTCAGAAATCTGTGGACCATATGTAGCTGGACCACGGTCTTGCCTCCAATAGGAGAAAGAAAGGCCAAAATGACCAATAAGTGAAACTTCACTGAAGGATACTGGAGCCTTGACTGACAAAGGGTTAGGAGACAGTCCTGTATAAGCTGCACAGGACAAGTGAAGGGGTCCAGGGCATCTGCCTAGCACCACACACTACTGGTGCTTGGACAGTGCTTCTGTGGATCCAACTACCCTCTGTTGGATACTGCTGGTATCCATCTCCGAATACGACCAATGCCAGGTTTCAGATCCACAGTCAGACAGTTGGAGCTGATGCTCAGATCCACCGGATCCTGGTCAGATCTGTGGTCAGACATTTATGCCATCTAAGGCCATCTGAAATCCAATGGCATCCAAAGGTATCTGACCTGATAGGATACCATCCAAGCTCCGAGGAACCCTACCACACATTGAAACACTTCCACTTCAGGGAAAAGATGTGACTGGTGGATGGTTTTCTGGTGGCCAGAAGAACGGTTAAAACTTTGGCTGAAACCCCAAAGCAGGAGACCTTTATGACCTAAGGAGCCGCAGAATGGGAGGTCCAGATGCAGCAATATGCCACTGCTCTGGGACAGAAGGCACTTCTGGCACTTGGGTTAATATCCGAGTACTGACACTGTAGTGCAGCATGAGAGGGGTGCTGCACTTCTGAGGTGCCGTCTTTCGGATGAGACGTTAAACCGAGGTCCTATCTGCCTGGATTGGTGGTAGTTCAGGTAGATGTTAAAGATCCCATGGCACTTATCGAAAAGAGTAGGGGAATTTCCCCGGTGTCCTGGCCAAATTTCCCTCATTCACTAAAAATACCACCAACAGCTTAATCTGGTTCAAGATCAGTTGGCATTCATCTGTATCCCCCTCCCCCGGGTCGTGCCTGAAAATAGGCAGGATTTATCTAGTGTACTTACCCGGTCAACAAAAAACTAAAAAAAAGAAGCCTGGGCCGGAGGGGTAACATAAACAGCCTCTGCTGCCAACACACTCAGCTGTGGTGACCAGATCTGCCTGTGCCACATGGGCTGCCAAGATCATCCTGGTTAGGACCCTCTGAATTAGATGGAGAGGAGGAAAGGTGTAGTGGAAGTGATCTTTTCCAGCAGAGGGACGTGTTTCACCAAAAACATTCCAGCTCTGGAGTGAGCGAGCAAAAAAAGTGTTTGTTCTGCATTGTGTGGGGATGCAAAACGGTCTAACTGTGGCCTGCCCCACATGTTGAACAGCTGTTCGGCCACACTTTGACTTATGAAGCTGTACTATAGACTGGCTAGATCATCTGCCAGGACACTGAGGGCACCGGTGACATAAACAGCAATGAGTCGAACCTTGAGGGCCACTACCTCTCTCACACCATTATTGCTTCCCAGCATAGGCAGCAGAAATGCATGCTCCCATTTGTGCAGGTAATGTACCATGCTGTGATTGTCAACCTAGATCAACAGCAAAAATCCCAGATCTTGAGTACTCAGGGCCTAGAAACAGCAGAGAACAATCCTCATTTCAAGTACATTTCTGCAAAGGCTTTGTTCCAGCAGAGACCAGGACCCCTGGGTCAGGTAAGAACATAAGTGAACACCGTGCCCCAGGTTGGAGGAGTCTGTAGTAAGGACCACCTGCAGTTGAGGTTGCAAAAAAGGAGCACCTCTGAGCAACCAGTCTCTGTCCTGCCACCAGAACAAGACCTCTTGTGGGGGGCATAGACTGAAATCAGATGGCCCAGAGACTAAGAGACCTGTGGCCACTAAACTTGCAACAACCACTGAATAATCCTTATATGCAGGTGAGCCAGAGGAGCCGTAAATATGGAGGCTGTCATGACGTAAGAGATGGAGCATGACTTGGGCTGAAACCTAATCACTACGACTCGTCATGGCTACTTGAAATAATAGAACAAGTTTACAAACCAAACGAGCACACACTGAAAAGATCACCATTAATGACCTTTCACACTGTGCCTGCTACTCATGTGTTACTACATGTGGACATGGGCTCTGAGGAAGGGGGACATGCCCCCATAGACCTATGGAACAAGGGCTTGGACCTGTAGCCAGTCTTTGGGTTCCAAGGCTAGGGACTGGGGCAGAGGGGCGGGCATTATGGTTGAAAACCCAAAGGAACACCATACCACCAACTTGCCAAGACTCCTGAGACTGCAAACCCTAATTTTTTAATTTCTTTACTTTGGGTATTTTGTGTTCTTCAACCCTAATGTCTGCATCAATGGAGTTTTTTGCAATGAATTTCCTATCGCTTTATGATAATGGAATCATATCCTCATTTGCTTAGGTGCCAACAAAGTTTGGGTCCTATACGCAGGAACACACCAATCACCTTTACCCAGGATGCTCAAGCAGCATAGTCTGTGCCGGTTGCATACAGGGTCCTGTGGGGCCTGAACATAGCTAGACACCAATCACCTTCATACCAGGAAAGACAGGGCCCTTTGGGCTCTGCACCAATAAAATGGTCTGTCTGCGGGCCTGTGCACAAGCATACACTAATTATCGTCATACCGAAATGTGCAGGGCTCTTACAACCGGTGTGTATGGCTGCACACAGCCAGACATCAGCCACCTTCATCCCAGGATGTGCAAGGCCCTTTGCGCCAAAACAACAGTCTGCCTAAGTCCTGTGCCAGTACTATGGTGTGTCTGGCTTTCAACAGCTCCACATAGGGCCCTGTAGATACTACATTAAAATAAAGTAACCTACACAATTAAACTACAACAAGTATATCTTACTGACCCATTCAAAAAATTTCCCAAAATTTCTTTAAAAATAGTCACAAAAAAACAACAGCTCATAAAGCCGTTTTCATATACGTCACAAAGCCTATCTCATGAAATCATAAAAATGTTTTTGGTTTCATCACTCGTGCCACAGTCAAGTTCCATTTTTAGTTAAAATAAGGGCCATTTTTCAACAAAATGCCCCACACAACTTAAGGTGTCAACACACAAGTTACTGCTATGAAATCCACCTCATTATGTTTGCTTGCACGCATGTGCAAGAAACATAGTGCCATCATCCGAGTTTTCGGAGGTGTGGCAGCTATCTTCCAAGTCAGTCAGCGTGTTTGCAGGCGCAGTCGCAGTTCTCCAATCAACGCTGCAGCTGTCTATGACAGCAGTTGAAAATGCAGTGCTGTACAGTTGAAAGGGAGAGCTCCGCTTCAGTGAGTAGCACTCCCCTCTCCACATGCACGCACGCACATTGTGTGCTCATGCGCTCCCCCCCACGCACATACTGTATGGCCGACAGCGGTGCCCAATCCCCCGTCAGCTCCATGCCCCCCTCCAAAAAAGCTTTCCAGTGCCACGCTGGGAGCCCACCCCAGCGTGGCAAACACTGTTATGGCCGACGGGGGTGTCCAATCCACCGTCGGCTCCAGGCCCCCCCAAACAGCCTTACAGCTGCCATGCTGGGAGCCCATCCCAGTGTGGCACAAGTCCGCATGGCCGACGGGGGTGCCCAATCCCCCATCAGCTCCAGCCCCCCCAAACAGCTTTCCAGCTGCCACGCTGGGAGCCCACACCAGCATGGCAAACGCCCCCGCCTTCCTTAAAAAAAAAAACCTTCCTCGCTGCTGCTTTGACCCCTCTCCCACCCGCCCACCCACTGCGCACCCTGCTTCCCTACACCCCCCCACCTCATACTTACCTCCGAGTCCGGCGCTGATGATCTTCAGTGGACTGGGAACACATCTGCACTCTTCAAAGCTGACTGAACTGAGGAAATGCCGGTAAGCTGTATAATGGAATAAATAGGGTTTTCAACTTTAATGCATATCTCAGGCATTTTTGAATTCTGGCACCAAATTTTTAACATGGGATTTTGGGACCCTTCTCGTCAGATTCTTGAACTGTCATGGCGTTAATCGGGCCCAAGGGGTGATTTAGCAGTCACTGTTGGAAATCCACCTTCGGGACCGATTAATGAAATAGATGCCGAGCGAGTGTTCATAAGTGGGGCTTCAAAAGCCTATGTTGGTAAATCTGGTGAAAAATTCTAAAATGACTGTTTTATTAGTGTGCATTGCGCAGTTCCTACGCATACCTCGTAAGTTCGCGAATTTTAATATTTGCACTCCAGATTTTCCAACATTGCCATTTTACCATACCTCCTTATGAGCAGTACAGCTGTCATTTTCACGTCACCCAAAATGTGTTTCCCTGCATGTGGCGCACAATGGCGCAGTCGGTGTCTTGTAATCAATGTTTGGATAGATTAAGAAAATCACAGTGACACTGTTCATGAGCAGAGGTGTTAAAATGGCTATGTTGAGAATTTGGGAAAAATTCCTAAAAAATGACTGTTTTAGAGAGCACGCAGCAGTTCCTACGCACACCGCAAGTTTGTGAATTTTAATATGTCACGCCAGATTTTCAACAGTGCCATTTTATTACACTTCCTTATGAGCAGTACAGCTGCCATTTTTCACATCTCGCCCAAAATGTGTTTCCACACATGTAGCTCATAATGGTGCAGTCGGTGTGGGAAAGCAATGTTTGGGACAGATTAAGAAAATCACAGTTACACTGTTCATGAGCAGAGGTCTTAAAATGGCTATGTTGAAAATTTGGTGACAAAAGTCCATAAAATGACTGTGTCACGAGTGAGCATTGCACAGTTTCCAAGCACCCTCGTAAGTTTGTAATATTTTCAGTCCAGATTTTCACCAGTGGCATTTTTCCACACTTCCTTATGAACATTACAGCTGTCATTTTTCACAACATGGGCGAAATGTGTGGTCGCTGTGGGAAATCATTATTCAGGACAGATAAAGAAAATCACAGTGACACTGTTCATGATCGGAGGTCTCAAAATGCCTGTGTTGACAATCTGCTGTAAAAAAAATCCCCAAACTAATTACGTTACGGGTGTGCGTTGCACAGTTTCTATGCACGCTCGTGACTTCACCAGTTTTTTTTTATATTTTCACTGCAGATTTTCGACATTGCCATTTTCTACACCTCCCCATGAACAGTACAGCTGTCATTTTTCACATCCTGTTTGGAATGTGTTTTTGCACCTGCACCTGCAGGTGCTAAATGCCGTAGTCGCTGTGCAAAAGCAGCTTTCGGCTAACAAACTGATATTGCCACTGTTCATGAGGTGGGGGTCACAAAAAAAACATGTTGAATATTTGGAGTGAAAATACCAATGAATGCCTGAGGCGTTAGGGTTTCCAACCATAACGCCCCACCCTGTAGAGAATGACAGGCATCAGGGGTGTGACTTGGGATTCTTGCATGTAATGCTCATACCATTCCACTCCCTGCAGCCAGTGAGAGGCATCGAAGTGTGCCTTGGACTCTTCAGCACCA
This sequence comes from Neoceratodus forsteri, assembly GCA_016271365.2. Lineage (NCBI taxonomy): Eukaryota > Metazoa > Chordata > Ceratodontiformes > Ceratodontidae > Neoceratodus > Neoceratodus forsteri. The sequence goes on from CM057452.1 coordinate 1,521,138,795, forward strand.
AAGTTCACCCCATTCTCCTATACCGCACCCATCTCACCGTATTTCCTGATGGAATGGGGTGCGCATAAGGGCCAAAGACCCCAAGGCACACCGTGACACTTGTCGGTGTCTGCAGGGTAGGGTGTGGTGAAATGGCGTGGCCGCTATGCCTGACGACCCAAAGGCACACCCCAATGCCTGTCAGTCTCTGCAGGGTGGTGCTGTGGTTGGCTTCAGTTCAGTACTTCACTGCCATTCCTATTATGCAGCTCTGCAACTCCTACACTACCAATGCCAATGCCAGCAAGCAAACATTCGGCATTGACAAATGCTTGTTTTTAACTTATTACTGCACAATAACTTCCTGCTGTTTCCAACTGTCGATAAATCAACAAATTTTCAAGAAACTATTTCCATACATCACAAAAATTATCTCATGCAATCAAATCTGTTTTTGGTTTCCTTATTCAGGCATGAGGAAAGTTTCATTTTAAGATAAAATAAGGGTAATTTTTTTGACAAAGAAGAATCCCCGCAGATCTTAAACTGTCAGACACACAAGCTGCAACCATGAAATCTGCCTTGTTTTCTAATTGTTACTGCACAATAATTTACCAGAATTTCAAACTGTCACAAAACCATAAAAATACTGTACTACTATCAACTGGGATTCAGTTCTCTATCCTTCCTTAGGTAGCATTTCTGGGCATAGCCCATTGAAGAAGCAGGACGGAAGGTGCCACCACCAATTGCCAGAGCAGAGGAAACCAAATCTGTCTGGCCCAGAAGGGGCCACCAGTATTAGAGTGGCCATCTCTTTCGAAGAGAGGGAAAACATGTCTCATCAAAAATCTCCAGACCCTGAAGCAAACAAGCAAAAAAGTGGTAGTTTTGCATTGTGGGCAGGACGCAAAAAGATCAAACTCTGGATGATCCTATCTTGCAAAAATGTCATCCACAACGGAGTCTAGGAGTTCCCACTCATGTGTCAGGACTTGAGACTGACTTATCCAGTTTGCCAAGATGTTTTAGGAACTTTGGAGAAACATGTGCATCAGAAACACACCATGATCCACTGCCCAGGGCCACACAACTCATCATTTCTCCGCAGAGTGGATAAGAGTTAGTATCCCTTTGATTGTTTATGAAGTGCATTACATCGATACTGTCCACCTGAATCAGAAGTGGAATGTCCCTGATGTGAACTGTAAAAGCCTGCAGGCCAAGAAGATCAGCCCTCATCTCCAGACAGCCTCATCTCCAGAGTGTCGATGTTAAGAGAACTGTCTATCTGGAACCAGAGACCGTCCACCCTGAGAGGACCCAGATAAGCACCTGAACCAGAACTGGATGTATCTGTAGTTAAAACATGTAGAGGTGTTGGTCAGAAGAAGGAAGCACCTACCATGAGATCTGAGTAATCCATCCATCAGAGAAGGGCACGGTGCAGAGGGTCCGAGACCCTTATCGGCTGGACCTGGTCGTCTGACATCTGGTCAAACTGTATACAAAGCAGCTTGTAGAGGCATTGGTCCAAAGAAGGGAGCTCCTATAATGAGATATGAGTGACCCATCCACCAAAGGAGGAGACAGGACCAGAATCAGTTGGTCCGGGTCGTCTGACATCTGGCCCCACTGTACACGAACCAGTCAGTATAGGATGTGCATGTGAAAGTGTGTGTAAGGAACTATAATGATGGCAGCCACCATCAGGCCCAGAAATCTCAGCACTGATCCCGCCAATACGTATGAGCTGCTTGATACTAGGCAAGCCTGTGCAACCAGAGTATCTGCTTGATCCTCTGGCAGGAAGACTCTTACCACAGATGTGTCCAGTACTGCTCCTATATACTGGAGAGGCTGCCAAGGAGTCAGGACTGATTTTGGTTTGTTCACAGTGATTCCTAACTGTTCAAACAGTTGATGATCCAGGCTAGAATGTATACTATGACCTCCCTGGACAGGGCCTTCAGAAACCAGTTACCCATATACGGAAAGACATACATACTTTCCTCTGTATCGCAGCAGCCACTACTACCAAGCATTTGCTGAAGACCCCATGTGCCGAGGACAAGCAAAAGGGTAGGACATGAAATAGGAAGTGCTTGCCCTCCAACATAAACTGGAGATACTGTCTGTGACTGTGATGGATTTTGATATGACTGCATGAATCCTTCATGACCTCAGCAGTGACTTATTTCACAAATGCCATTCTAAGGATTCAGGACAGCCACTTCCCCTTAAGATGAGGAGGGTGCGGAGAGGATGTACAAGCTGGATCACTAAGGAACTCCTAACACTCATGAAAGCATGAGATCGTAAGTGGGCTGATCATAAATCGTCCCCCTCCCCTTCCTTGTGGAACGAATATAGGTGTCTGAGAAATCAGTGTAAACAGCTGGCTAAATCCCTAAAACGGAACTATTACTTTAACCGCCAGAAAGACAGCCTAGGTAACCCCAAGAATTTCTGGGCCTCCCTTAGCTCCCTCACAAACCCCCATACCAACAGATCTGTTATCAAACTCGACTCCCCCTCGGGCCCTCTGACAGACCCGTCTGAGGTTGCTAAGTCTTTCAATATAAAATTCACCAATCTGTCGACCCATCTCAGCAGACTTACTGGTAACCCTCCTTCCAACCCAGGAGCCTGTGCAAACCCGCAGCCATCTCCCACCCCCCACCCCTCATGCATCCCCTGCTTTCACTTCAAGACCATATCCATGCAGGACACCATAAAACTCTTAAGAAATCTCCCAAACCGGGGTAGTCCGGGTTTGGAGAGCCTCTCACCTATCCTGCTCAAACTCATCTCTCCGCCATCACCAAGCCTCTCACTTTTATTTTCAGTTTGGCTCTGCCCACCTCCTCCATGCCTGATACCTGGAAATCAGCGAAAGGTATACCAATCTTCAAAGCAGGGGACCCCCAATCATCCGATAATTACCATCCTATTTCTATCCTCCCCCACCTAAGCAAACATTTAGAAAAAATTGTCCACTACCAGCTGCTGGAACACATCAATAAATACAATCTTACGTGTAGCCAACAGCATGGCTTTCGCAAAAATCACTGTACCACCTCTGCTCTGGCACTCTTTACTGACCATGTCCTTACTAGTATGGATCGCGGACATGCTACTGGGGCTGTCTCTGTGAATCTTACCAATGCCTTCGACATGGTCAACCATTGCACTCCTCCTCTCCAAGCTACACCTCCTCGGTTGCTTCACTGACACAACCGATTGGTTTAGGAGCTACCTCTTGGGCCGCTCGAAATCAAGTCTGCATTGGTTCTGCCATCTCTCTGACCTTCCCTGTCCCAACTGGCATCCCCCACGGTTCCATCCTGGGCCCACTACTTTTTTCCATTTTCATTAGTTCTCTCCCAACTGAAAGCCTAAACTGTAAATTGCTTCTGTATGCAGACAACCTTGTTATTTACCACAGCGATAATTCCCTCGCCTACGTCTCTTCAGTTCTCACCCAGAACTATGGGAGTGTCTTTAGCTGGTTCACAGCAAACCTGTTATTGGTTAATGGGGAAAAAAAAAAAAAATGCTATTTGCATCCAAACCCCACCTCACCAAAATCCATTGTTACGGCTCCTCCCTCCAAATACTATCCCCTGATGGTCTGGTTCTTGAAGACAATGCCTTGTTCAAATATCTGGCGGTGACACTTGACCCAGTACTAACCTTCTTGGACCATATCAACACTGTGGTTCGGAGGCTCAATCAAAAACTTGGGGCCGCCTACTGTCTACACTACCTGCTAACCCCAGAGGCTCGAACAGCAATTGTCCAGGGTAATCTACTTCCTATCACTGACTACTGCTCCCCCATCTACTCTCATACATCCTCGGCCCTCAGAACCAGGTTCACGTCGGCTTACAATAGTGCTTGCCATTTTGCTCTCATGGCACCGTTCTCAACCTATCACTGCAACCTCTACAGTACCCTTGGCTGGCCACCCCTCCAAAGCCGCTTTGATTACACTCTTGGCTGTATCGTGGATAGTACCATCAGAAGCAATGATGTATCCCCTCTCTTACCCCTACTCAAGGTTAGAACTCTACTTAGGCATCTCCGCTCATCCACTGTCCCTCCCTTCAAGGTACAGAGAGTCTCCACCAGCATGGGAGGGAAAGCAATATCAATTGCTACCCCTACACTGTGGAACGGGATCCCTGCTCCCCTCTGCTCATCTAACACCCATTTAGTCTTCAAATCCCTCTTCAAAACCTGGCTTTCGGATAGGACCCATTGCTCCTGCCTATTGGGGTAGCCCCACACCCAACAACTCTAACCCCGCACTAACCAGACTTCTGCGGGAGTTTTATCTACTCTTCCTCAAGTTCTAGCTTTCTTAACCTCTCTCAGTCTCACTGTGACTTTCAAAGGTGTGATGAATTTGGGGGGAGGGGGGGTAAGGTTGGGTTTGTTGTACCCTCTTATCTCCTGACTTATGTACCATGATGCCAATATTCCTGTATTTATTATCACTGTGTGTAAAAAATGTTTTGACCTATGTTTAATTTGACTATTCCTGTGCCTTGTGATTGAAACTGTTAGTTACCACTGCCATCTTATAATGGCACAGGTTGTGCCTGATAAAGGTCCCTCGGATCAGTGCACTTACCCGGTAATCAAAAACATACATAAATAAACAAAAATAAATGTCCAGAGCACACATCCAATCTTCTTTTTACAAGCAATGAGGGACTGGAGTGAGACCATGTGACATTTCTTGTACTTGATGAAACTCATTTAAACCCCTGGTCCAGAACAGAACACAAGTATCCTGTCCATTTTGGGACAAGAAAGTACAGGGAATAAAATCCAACATTCAGTTCTGGAGCAGAAATGTGTTCAACAGCCCATTTTTAAGTACAGACTGCATTTCTGTTGGCAGAAAAGACAACTGCCCTGGAGGGAGCAGGAAGATGTGCTGGGGGAGTTGACAGTAACTCCACAGCATGATCCCATTTCAATAATCTCCATGACATACTCATTTATAGGGCTCTCCCTCCTCTTTTGCAGAAAGAGGGAGATCCTGCCCTTCACCTGTAACCCTAGAGCAGCAGGAGAGGAGGCAGAATGGAGTCCTAAAGTACGAGGCAGCAGGGGCGCTGCCTGCAAAAGCACCCTTGGGGGCTCCGGAATGTGCAGCTGGGGGTAAGAGGGGGGGCATATGTCCAGGTGCATGGACCTGTGGACGGGAACCAAGGGCAGGCTGAGCAGCTGGTCTCTGACAAATGGCCCTTCCATGACTACAAGATGGCTGAGGGTTGAGAGCTATCAGAGACATGAGAATCATCCTGGAGGAGTGAAGTTCATGTAGGGTCATTTAAACATCATGACCAAAAAGCTGCTGTCTCTTGGATACAAGTGACAAAGTGAGGTACTATAAACCAAGAGTAGTGACAAAGACAAAGACAAATACCGGAAGCTGCAGCACATGCTGAAGCATCCTAAGCAGATGCTTCTCAGCATCAAGGCACTCTGTAAAGGTTTTGAGCAATTCAGATTTAGCTGATCCATCACGCAGCTTGTCTAGTACAGGCAGCACAGACTTCTAAAGGCTATTCTCACATTTAATCATGTAAGCCTGGTAATTTGCAATCCTATGGCCTAGGGACACAAAGGCATATGTTCTTTTGCCCGTAATGTCCAATCTCTTAGACTCTTTGATAGGAGCAAGAAGCTTATGTTACGAGGAGCTTTATCTCTGTCATGAGCAACCATAATCAAAAAGGACTCAATTTCAGGCTGTGAGGAATAATGCATCTTAGATGTGGGGACAGAATATTATTTATCCACCTTCCTAGAGAAAGCGGATAAAGTCTTGGGCCAATGTCAGGAAGCCATGGTAACATCCTCCAATGCTGCAGAAATAGGAGTAATAACAATGGAGAGTATTGTAGGCATCTCCAGAATTCATACAGATTACCCTTACAGGAGGAATCCTCTCCAGCAGAAAATCCCAAGGTCTCCTGCATCTATCTACAAGGGCCTGGAACAATGCATCTTCAGGAAGAGACCCGAGAGTATATACTGTATATGTCCTCCCTGCAAGAGAAAAGACTGTAGCTGAGACTCATACCTTCAGGCAGTTCCAGGCCCCCTCTTCCTCATCAACATCCCCCTTAATATTCAGGAGGAGAGGACTGTATCCCTCTTCCTCATAATCTGGATGGGGGAGAGGGACCTCCACAGGCAGAACTAGTGTCAACAGCTGCAGAGTAGGAGGAATGATGGTAATCCCTGTCAACATACTGACTGGCATGGACGGATTATGTACTGTCAATAATAATACTGTAACTGCCACTGTTAAAGCAGGGTCAAAATAATTTGGGCACTGTAGCAAGCACTACTTGTGGGTCACCATCATGCATAGGGATGATGTGACAGTCGTCAACGGGACAGTGCCTGATGTTGAAGGCTAAAAACCACTATCATCGGGAGAGCCAGAGCTGGACCCCAGACCTTGGCATCATGTGAAATGTCGAGGGTGGGGCAACATAAGTCAAGGTTACAGCTTGGGCCTTAGATTTACCATCTGATGACTCCAAATGATGTGGAGATCTGGAATGCTGGGAGAGCCAGGAGCTTTATCCTTCTGTTTGGAATGTTGCAGTTCAGATGATGACAATTTAGAAGTCTGATCCTTCAACCTTGAAAACCTATGCACCGATACCGTCATTGATTGTCTAGGGGAATGCCAGGTATCAGTACTCGGGACCTGAAAGGAGAAACCATAGCAGAGACTGGAGTTTAACGGAAGGCACTTTCCATCTTAGCCAGAAAAGTCTCCAGCACTTTCTGTCAGTGTCTCCTTGTAGCCCAGTTGAATCCCTGGCAGATACTACAGGCCTGTATATTGTGGACTAGGCCCAAACAGCAAATACAGATGGATTGAGCATCGTCTTTATAAATGTAAAAGCCACAGTGACAGTGCCAGAATAGCAGCTCCTTTGATGGAGGCATACAACAATGGAACAAAAAAAAAAAATTAAGTTGAGAAATTGATGGTGTCGTTTTTTAGTGTGATCTGATGAGTGGCTGACAGCGGGAGAAAGGACTGAGGCAAGGCTGTCCACGTTATATAGGCAACGCTGACATACATTCCCGGCAAGCAAGTGTTTCCCAGTTGTCCTGATGCCTATGTCTTACAGTTCCGAAGGTGTGACTGAGTGGAGGGAGATGTCCTCGAAGATAAGTAATTAGACAGCAGATGTGCTCAAAGATCAATAATTGGACAGCAGTCACTTGTCCTGACAGCCGACAGAATTCCTTGGTCTCTGCTGCTCAACTCCACTCGAAAAAGAAGGCAGCAGTGTCACAGGCATTGGGAATTCATGATCTGATTGCACTTTACTGCAGTGCTTGCAATTTATCTCCATACACCTTCTTAGAAGTAAAGGCACAGTACCTGGCAACTTATTATTTGTTATCCTGCCTTCAGTCTTGTTTGTCAAATGGAGTTGAGAAAGGACACTGATTTACGGTATCTGAAGTAATGAAATTCCTCTTGATATTTGGATTTTTCCAGGAATTACTGTCAAACTTTTATTACGTGTATTAATATTCAGAATAAAAGAAGGTTAAGAATGCAGTATATTAAATAAAACAAAATGGAAATACTACTGAAAATAATTTATAGAGAAAGATACAAGTTTTCTAGATTCCCTGATCTGGTAAAACTATGCCAAATTCCATGACCCATTTTGTGTCTACTGGTATGTAACTAGTCCATATTCCAGGAATTTACCGAGTTTTCCAGTAAAAAACAAAAACCAGTGGTCTTGCAGTTCAGCAATGGGGATCTCTGGAGGCTGGTAGGACAAGAAGTGCTGTCTCATTTTTGTTTTCTACTTTATCATTCCTGGCTATAACACTGAGCCAGAGTTGAGCAACAAGAATTGCAACAGTCCTGAACTCGGTCGAATGTACAGTATTCATCAAGTAAGCTGTGTCTCCATCTTACAGGGCAGAGCAACAGTGTTCTCGGTTTTGCTTACCTTGCAAAGGAACGTCAAGCCCATTAACCCTCTCCTGTAATGAACTGCAAGCAACAGCTTTGGCATTCTTCCGTTCTGCCATAATCTAGGAAAAATGTTCGACGTTATATATTTATAAAATGTGGTATAAAAAAACTTGCCAAAGCAAACAAGTTTATTTGTTAAAACAGCACCTGATCATTCATTATTTACCTAGAAAAGTACAATTACGTAAGAACTCACCGTAACAGTAGATCTTCGAGAGAGGCTCTTGCAGTAGGTAATCACCTTGAGGACTACGCCTCCTGGCATCAGAACCACACAGAAACTTTAGCTAGCAGTGTCTGACGGGGGACTGCCCAACGGATGTCACATGACCGACGTCAGTGTGACATTATATTGTGGGCGGTCTCCACACCTGCCTTCCAGTTCTCCTGCCGGAGACCTTCGAAAGTAGCAACAGGAGAACACAAAAGAGGATACAGGAGCCAAAATAATCTCCTAGAGGAAAAGCAGCAGAAGATGGGGGAGGAGGGAGGGAAAAAGGTTACCTACTGCAAGAGCCTCTCTCAAACATCTGTGGTTACAGTAAGTTCTTACGTAACTGTACTATCTTACTTCAAGAGGGTTCTTGCAGTAGGTAATCACCTTGCAGACAGAGTCCCAAGCAGTGTGAATCAGAAGGAACTGAAACATGGATGGAAGGAAAGGTCTGCAGGGAAGGAGAGAAATTAGGACAGACGGCCCTGGAGAACAGCTGATCCAAAGCCAGTCCTGCACTTAGAAGCAAGATCCAGACTGTAATGTTTGGTAGAAGTATGGACAGAACTCCAAGTGGCCGCCACACAGATGTCAGTGGCGGATACATTCCTGAAACAAGCAGTAGAAGCAGCCATGCTTCTACTAGAATGCCCCTTAACCTCCCCCAGGAGGGTCTCACCATACTTCTGCTAACAGAACATAATGCAGTTTGCCAACCACTTGGATACATTTGGTAACTACTGCACTCTCTCTCTTAGGAGCAAAAGAAACAAAAAGCCGATCTGATTTCCAGACAGACTTTGTGCGGTTAGTGTAGAAACGCAAAATTCTGTGAACATCCAAGGTATGCAAAATTGCCTTCCCCTGATTAAAATACTCAGGGTACTGCACTGGAAGATGAACAGCCTGATTAAACGTGAACACAGAAACCACCTATGGTAAAAACTTAGGATTGGTGCACAGAGCCACCTACATGTGGTCCAGGTCGTCTGGTCTCTGTGGAAAATCAAATAAGGCTCCTTACACATCAGGGCCAGAAGCTCAGAAACCCTTCGAGCAGAAGTAACTGCAACTAAAACGAGCACTTTCCACGACAAATAGTGCACATCACAACTGCCGGCCAGTTCAAAGGGAGGCAGGGTAAGTTTCTCTAAAAGAAAGTTCAGATCCCAAGGAGGTGCAGGATTACGCACTGGGGGTTTCAGATGGAGGATCCCTTTCAGAAAGGTTTTGGAGACCTCTAGCTGAGCTACAGTTTTGCCCTCTATCAAAGTGTGGTAGGCAGAAATAGCAGACAGGTGAACCTTCAGCGAAGAGTAGCTCAAGCCCGAATCGGAGAGATGTAGCAAGTACTCCATGACCTGCGGAACAAGCGACCAGAAAGGGTCCCAACCCTTCAAAGTGGCCCAAATGGAGAAACGCTTCCATTTCATAGCATAAATAGTCCTCGTGGAAGGCTTTCTTGCCTCCACAAGGACTTGAGCCACCCTGGAAGAGACTCCATAGCATGAGGCAGCTATGTCAGAAGGTGCCATGTGTGAAGGTGAAGGGACTTCAGCCCAGGATGGACCAGCGTGCCCTTCTCCTGAGTTAGGAGATCGTGGCAGAGGGGCAAAGAACAGGAGGTTCCATTGCAAGCTGCAGCAGAAGCGGAAACCATATCTGGCGAGGCCAATACGGGGCAATCAGGATCATGTGAGACCCTTCCGCTTGTAGACTGAGTGGCACCCTCTGTAGAACTGGAAAGGGAGGGAAGGCATACAAAAACCTCCCTGTCCGGCAAAGAGATAGCGCGTCTCATCAGAAAGTACCATGCCCAGGAGCGAGTGAGCAAAACCTGGGTAGTTTTGCATTGTAAGGGAGACGGACAGATCTAGGCCTGGATGATCCCATAGGTCGAATATGTCTTCGACCACCACTTGCTTGAATTCCCATTTGTGGGCTCTTACCCTGGTGTGGCTGAGACTGTCTACTAGGATCTTTTGCATACCTGGAATGTGAACTGCTGTGAGGTATATTCGATGCAGAACTGCCCAATTCCACACTCGCATCGCCTCCCTGCAGAGTGGCTATGAGCGAGTGCCCCCTTATTTGCTGAGGCACCAGACCACACACTTATTGTCCAACTGGACTAATAATGGGCCTTGGCAGAGTAAGTGCTGGAAGGCTTCAAGAGCATACAGCATTGCCCTCATCTCCAACGTGTTTATGTGTAAGGAGAGTTCAGATTGAGACCACTGTCCTTGAATTCTGTGAGTCTCCAGATGAGCCCAACAGCCCATGCCTGAAATATCTGTAGTCAGGGCCTGGACTGGAGTAGGGGACTGGTAAGGTTTCTGGGGTCTTGCCACCACAGGAGATCCCGTTGCATCGAACTGGAGACCATGACCATGTGGTCCAGGTCGTCCGACCTCTGATCCCACTGTACCCTGAGCGTCCACTGCGAAATACGCATGTGGAGCCTGGCCAGAGGAACAGTGGGGATGGCCGCTGCCATAAGGCCAAAGAGCCAGAGAACCGACCTGGCTGAAACCCACCTGCTGAAGGCTATAAGGTGAGCCTGCTTCTGCAAGGTTTCCGCTCTGTCCTGAGGGAAGAAAACCATACCCTGGGCCATATCCAGCACCGCTCCAATAAACTGGAGATGCTGGGAGGGGGAAAATTGGGACTTGGGGTAGCTGACAGTAAGTCCCACCTGCGCAAAGAGGTCCAGGGTAGCAGAAAGGGAAAGTTCCAGTTGTTCCCTTGTCAGAGCTGCCAGGAGCCAGTTGTCAAGGTAGGGGAACACACAGTGGCCCTGGCATCTCAGGGCTGCCACCACTACTGCAAGGCACTTGGTAAAGACCTGAGGTGCCAAGGACAGGCCAAAGAGTAGGGCCTTGAACTGATAATGCTCCCTCTGAAAGGAGAACCTGAGGTAGTGACGATGGGCCTGAAAAACCGGGATACGCAGGTAGGCATCCTGCATGTCTAGGGCATAGAGCCACTGCCTCTTGTGCAGGAGGGGCAGCAGACCTGGGAGAGTCAGCATCCTAAACCATTTGTACTCTATGTACAGGTTTAGGGAGCTGAGGTCCAGAATTGGATGCAGATCTCCCATCTTTTTTGGAACCAGGAAGAAGTGTGAGTAGTACCCCTTTCCAACCTGGTTTGCTGGAACAGGTTCTATAGCTTCTTTTTGCAGAAGATCCTTGATTTCCTCCCTTATGAGGGAGATGTGCGCCTTTGGGTAGTGAGATACCACTGGAGACCTGTTTGGGGGTCTCTCTAGAAGTTCCAATGTGTGACCTTGTCTCACCAGCTGAAGGACCCATGAGTCTATGGTGACTGCCTCCCACCCCAGCAAGTGACTGGCGAACCTTCCGCCCAACAACTCCCCCAACGGAAGAGGAGGAGGGTGGGTGGGCCACAAGTCAAGCGTCAGAGGGAGGGTTGGGAAGACCCATACCTGAGGCTCTCTGAGCTTTGGTCAGAGGGGTTGCTGTGGCTGCAGGGGCCTAACATTTTGGTCTGACGTCTGGCTGTATGCTGTTGTTTCATCTGCTACTTGGTCTGGAGATGAAATGGCTGTTTGGCCTTAAATCTCGGGACGTACATGGTATGGACCGACCATAAGGCTTTGCCCTTGTCCTGAAGGCTGGTGATTATATCTTGGGTGTCGCCCCCGAAGAGAACGAAACTCTGGAAGAGGGCATCCTGAATGGCTGCCTGAACATCTGGAGCCATGCCTGACACCTGTAGCTAGGAATATCTCCTGAGGCAAACCGCCGCAGCAGTGCCCCTGGCCAAGGAGTCCACTGCATCATACGTTGTCCTTAGTGAGTGGTGACAGGCGACCTTAGCAGACTGGAGAGTGTCTGCCAGAATGGTCTTAGACTCAGAATCTGGCATGGCATCAATGACAGGTTCCAATTTATGGAAGAGAGACTTCTGGAAGACCACCATGTGCACCACGTAAGTAAGAGCGCGCATGGTTAGTGTGGAGGAAGAATATAATTTCCTTCCATATTGGTCCTGCTGTCTCGACTCCTTGTCAGGAGGGGAGGTGCTCATGTGCCTCAGCTTGGTGGACCTGTCATGAGCAGCCATGATGACCACTGAGTCTGCCTAAGGATGGACACTGAGGTGATCCTTAGCCTCTGCTGGCCTGTATGTCCTATCGGACATTTTTGCCACGGCAGGGATGGAGGAGGGTATCATCCAGATGGCAGAAGACAAATTTTCATGAGGCTCCAACCACAGCGGCGTAAGGACAGGTGCAGACTCTGGTATATCCAAGTGCTCAGCCAGTCTCTGATGCTTAGGATGCTGCAAGTCAGACCTCCACTCGTAGAACACAGCTATCTGTCTCAGGAGGTTTGCGAACGACGGGTCCTCCGAAGGCGATTTGGGGGACTCCTTGGGCTTGGGCTCCGCTGAAGGAGGAGTCTCAAAACCCAAAACTGAGGAGGAGGACCTGGACTCAGAATTTGAATCTGAGGTTTCTGGAGATCTGATGTCAGGTCAAGAGGCCTCCTGAGACCTAGGAGGGACAATGTCTTTCGACGGCCCAATCGAAGGATCTTTTGTTGGGCCCGATGTAGGTGAACAGAGACCCAGCTAAGAGGTGGACATGGGAGGCTGAACCAGGTAAACCGGGGAGAAGGCTCTCGCAGGTTACCGGCTGTCCAGCTCAGAGATCAGCTGTGACTTGGTCTCCGCCCACTAGGAGTGGATTATGGCCCGGGAAATCCACCTGAGGCAGCGGAGGGGGCTGGTAGACGGGCTGAAATCCCATACAGAACCCTGACGCCGAGTACTCTGATGTGTGGTACCCTTGCATCGGGTAACCCATTGAAGGGTAAGCAGGCGCATATCCCGGCATCACAAAGCCTGACGACAGGTAGCATGATGGAGGATAACCCGGAGTATACTGAAGTGCCGGGTAACCAGGCAGAGGGAAACACAACGGGGGCCCGATGGCGGTGCTGTAGGACCCTACAGGGGACCCTGAAGGGGCCTGAAATTCAGCCCAGAAGGACCCAGAAGGATGGGGTCAGGTGCGGAATGGAAGGGTGTGCCCTGCTGGAAAAAACGGTAGGGAGGGGTCCAGAAGTTTGTGCGGGAGATCCGACATGAATTCCGAAGGTGATCTAGGAATAACTTCACCTAACGGACAACCCCCGTCCCCCACCTCCCGCGGATCGGCGGAGGTCGGAGGGAGCTCCTTAAGGGGAGGGGAGGTATCCTGGTGGGAAGACCCAACCTGTGGAAGCTGCGTCGAAGTCGTCAGCTGGCTCTCATCCTGTTGGACGTCATTGGGATTGTGCCAGAGCCCAATGTGAGCATGACGGCCAGGCGATTGTTGGAGGACCCGACGATCGGCTTATCGATCTTAGCCGTATGGACACCGGAGTCCCCGGTGCCCGACTTATTAGCCCGGGCTGGGCGTTCATCGGGTGATACGATGAGCGACTTATCAGCCTCACCTGAATGCTTAGAACCTGAGGCAGAAATGGGCCTAAGAGCGGCAGAGGCTTTGGCTGAGGCACCCCGCGGCCACCATGTCCAGTGGCGGCAGGGGAACCAAGGGCTGGGAAGGTGGGGCAGACTTGGAGGCAGCAGCGGTCTTCCCAGAGGAAGAGGGCCACTGATCACCCGTGGGGCCCAAGGGCGGCCGCGGGTGAGAGGGAGACCTTTCCTGGTCCCGGTGCTTCTACCTGTCCCCTCTTCTTCTTGTGCTTGTGGGAGTCTGTTGGGGAGGATGAAGCACTCCTCAGCTTCTGCAGCTCTTTCTCCATCATGGCCATCTTCTTTTTGAGTAGATGGGCTTCAAGGGCCTGCTGTTGGCGCTTCCGTGTGGCCCTGATGAAGCTTGGGCAGGCCTCACAATCCTCTGTCTTGTGCTCTGGGCCCAAGCAGAAGAGGCAAAGGGAGCGAGTCCTTGCTCGGGAGCTGCGTGCTGCAAGAATCGCGGTTGTTCTTATGCGACTAAACAGAGAGCGAAGAAGCCGTGCACAAAATGAAATGCTAAACAATAAAGGAAGAAAAAGCGGATACTCATCTGAAAAATGGCGGTCGAACTGCAGTGACGATCTCAGCGAGATCCGACATGCACAGGTCGACGGCTGGAAAGAACTGGAAGGCGGGCATGGGGACCAATCACTATATAGTATCACGCTGACATCAGTCACGTGACATCGGGTGTGCAGTCCCCCGTCAGACACTGCTAGCTAAAGATTCCCTGTGGTCCTGACGTCAGGGGGCGCAGTCTTCAAGGTGATTACCTACTGCAAAAGCCCTCTCAAAGTAATATCTGCTCAGTTAGTAACTAACCTGCTACCTAGCAACATCGTAACTAAATGAATATAGAATCTTTTTTCTATTAAAATAACATTTTTTCCACTTTTTAAACACAAAAGCCCATAACAGGCATAGATTTCTTCAGAATAAATGCAGTTCCTGGGTTAATTCAAAGGCAAATGGCCTTGTTACTAAACTCACCTATTCTACCTAGCAACAACCTAACTAAAGGAAAATAGGACCTCTGCTCATTAAAAACAAAACAAAACACATTTTCCATTCCTGTGTCGCTCTATGTTGTACAATGGGCAATCTTTATACATGAGTATAGACGCACACCGACTGGGTGTCACTGGTACAGCTACAGCTTTAAGAAACTGCCTGCAAATTGGAACGTTGGTGTGCTCAGCTGGCCTTGTACTGTCCATTTCACCAAGGGAGTGCATCAATTCTCCAGAAAGACTTGCCCTGTTGTGGATTATTGCTTACGTGTTATTTTAATTATAGATAGACTCTCAGCTTTACCATTCTAAAAGTACTTGTGTACTGTAATACACCTAAGTATGCAGAGCCAAATCTGCAACCCCCAACCCCACAGTAGCAGCAGCTCCAGTGTAAGTAGAAACATAGAAAGGTGACGTCAGAAGGAGACCAAAGGTCTATCAAGTCTGCCCTTGAAATTCCGAGATCCTAGGTGATCCTGGGTCCTAGCCGGTAGATTCCCATGCAGATTGATTCTAGCATACTCCTTATCCCAACCCCTTTTGAATGCTGATATAGTCCTAGCTCCTACCACCTCCGCAGGTAGTTTGTTCCATGGCTCCACAATTCTTTCTGAGAAATAGTGCTTCCTAAGATCCCTCCTGAAACTTTCACCCCTCAGTTTCCATCCATGCCCCCTAGTGTTTGAGTTGGGAGCCTTGCTGAACAGTTCAGCATAGTGTACTGAATTTAAACCCCTCATGTACTTAAAGGTTTCTATCATATCCCCACTTTCTCACCTAGATTCAAATGAGTACATGTTTAACGCCTCGTACAGCAGCCCCTAAAGCCCCTGTATCATTTTGGTTGCTCTTCTCTGAATGGTCTCTATCCTGTCCCTATCCTTCTTAAGGTATGGTCTCCAAAACTGTATGCAGTATTCCAAATGGGGTCTCACCATAGATCTATACAGTGGAAGTATCACCGCCCTGTTCCTATTGTCAAATCCTCTCCTATCCCAGCATTTTGTTGGCCCTACTATATCCTGCGTTGCATTGGCTGGTTTGTTTAGGGTGTCATTAGTAATAACTCCTAGATCCCTTTCCTCTTTTGAGTCACTGAGTCTGACCCCATTTAGCCAATAGGTTGTTCTAGGGTTATTGCTGTCAATATGCATCACTTTACAGTTCTTGGCGTTAAATTTCAGCTGCCAGATACTAGACCATTGTTCTAAGCTTTTCAAATCATTTTGTATGATTCTCACTGCTTCTTTGCTGTCCACCCTTCCCCCTAATTTAGTGTCATCCACGAACAGTGCAATCTTGCCCTGGATACTTACTCCTATGTCGTTGATGAACACATTAAACAGGACTGGGCCTAAGACCAAGCCCTGCGGGACCCCACTCATCACTTCTACCTCCTCTGACATCTCCACATTGACCACCACCCTTTGCTTCCTTCCGTCCCACCAGTTTCCCACTCACTTAACGATGCAGCTAGTTACGCCCAGATCCTCCAGCAAGCATTTGTGTGGTACTGAATCAAAGGCTTTGCTGAAGTCAAAACAGAGGAGGTCCACTGGCTGGCCACTACTGACTTCCCTTAGATACCCAATCAAAGAAAGTAATCAGGTTTGTCTGGCACGACCTGCCTGTAACGAAATCGTGTTGTTTGTCGTCCTGTAGGCCATGCTTATCCAAGTAGTCTACTAGGTCTTATTTAACCAGGGTCTCCATTTGCGTTCCTAGCACTGATGTGAGGCTGACCAGCCTGTAGTTACAGGCCTCTTCCCTGCTACCACCCTTATGCAGAGGCACCACATCAACTCTTTTCCAGTCATTAGGTATGACTCCCGTCTGGAGAAAATGGTTAAACAGGTGAGCTAAGGGGTCTGCTAACTCTTTAATTATCCTTGGATGTATTCCATCTGGACCAGGAAATCTGTCGATCTTTAAATGCTCAAGCACCTCTCTGACCTTGCCTGTGGTAATACTGGGTGTTTCCATTTTTGGCACTCCCCTGCCATGTGCTGCTGTAATGCCACAGTCAGGCATTGGGCCACTGTGTTCTTTGGTGAACACTGAACAGAAGTATTCGTTCAGAATGGTGGCCTTCTGCCCGTCGTCTTCCACTATCCTATCCCCATCCCTGATTTTAACTACCCCTCCACCTTTCTGTCTCTTTTCTTGTAAATATCTGAAAAACTGTTTGTTCCCCTACCTGACACTTTTAGCTATCTGAAGTTCCACAGCTGTCTTTGCTCGTCTCACTGCTGACTTAGCCTCTTTATTCTTTAGAGTGTATTCCTCCCATAGATCATTATCCGGCTTACTTTGAAGTTGCAGAATGCTGCCCTCTTGACCCTACTGGCTGTCCTAGCTTGACTCGAGAACCAAATGGTGCATTTGTGTCTGTTTCTTTTGGTCACTGTCCTTGTGCATGCCTTTGTGGCCTCTGTGATGCTTTGTTTAATCATTCCCCAAATGTCTTCTTCTATAAAATGTTTGTGAATCTTAGTTTTTCTCCTGCTGTGGTGGAGTTAGACTACATCCTCAGCTGTGACTGATGGACCACTTTTCTATCTCCTTATTTCCTAGCAACAGTTACCGCTTTTCTCTTTGCTTTCCTTCTTTTTCCCACCTACCCTAGGTTGGCCACCTAGCGTAGCTCTTTACTTTCCCTACTAAACTTCCTACTAGTTCTCTCTTTTCGTTCTTTTTTTCCATTTCCATCCATCCAGTCCCTGGAATGATGCCAAACACCCAGAGATGTGTTGTGTAAAGTGCATAAGTGCATTTTGTGTACAAAAAAAACATGTTGGCTATTTTAAATAAGAATGAATACAGTTAGTTAAGCCTTTTTAAACAAAAAGGAGTCAGAAGTCATATAAAACAATAGTAATGTCATGATTAGTACAGTTACAAGAAATCCTAAAGGTATTTTAATAAATTCACATTACAAACGTGTTATTGTATAAGGTTTTATGTATAAAAGAACTTAGTCACTGTGGATCAGAGATATAGAAAGTCAATATCTGTGGATATATACAATGTACCTTTAACTGAACCAGGAAGTCCCCTGAAATAACCCCTCCCCCCTTGGTTTTGAAACATGTTCAGACATGAAGCAATATGTCCAGACTTGTAACTAGAAGAGAGCACAGTCAGGTGATCCCACCAAAAAGATATAAATACGTCTTCAGTGACTTTACTTCAGTTCAGCCCAGAGGAGCTCAGCCCTAGTAGAGGGAAAAGAGCAGCAAAGTAGCTGTTGAATGTAGATGAGAAGGGTCTTAGGTGCGCTAAGATCCACGATTGTATTTTGTGAGAAACTACTGATGTTAAGTAGTGATTTTTTCTGCAATTTTTGTTGTTTTCATTTATTATTTTTCTAACCTTTGAAAAATAAATATCACACCATGGTGTGTTAAACCTGTAAATTTGCCTCATCTGAAGTTTATTCCCACATGCTGTGACAAACTTGGTGTAAGAAGTAGGATAGTACTGGTTGTCCAAGCCCTGGTATCCAGATATAGGAGGCAAAGAGCAGGATGGCATACTTACAGGATCCCATGGAGAACAAAGCTCTGGAGGAGGAGCTTCCCAGTGTGCATACCAGAGCCCAGATGATGGGGCCTGGAGGGGAATTACTAACTGGATTGCAGTTCAATGGAACACGGAGGTGGACCAGAGCCGGAGAGAGGCGGAGTACCCCCGACAGGTGCTGATGGAGGGTTCCCGACTGGAGGATTTGTGGCCGAAGCAGAGGAACAGGATCCATGGTTCTAGAGGAGGACCCCCTGCTGGAACCTTTGTTGCCAGTCACTTTTGAAATCCCGTTGTTGCCCATTTTTCCAGGCTGCTGCTACTTGGAGGATGATGAGATGAAGGCCCCAGGTAAGACTGTTTCAGGACATTTGCGTACTGGGGTGAAGATTACAAACAACAGGGAAAACACCATGGTGGCTGAATGGACTTTCCCATGTTTTGAACCCCCTGTGATATGGTATGAAATGTATGAAACATGTGTAACCCCCCTGCAAATGGGAGTTCCCAAAAGACTTCCAGGAGCTTGCTTGAATGCTCCAAGCCTGAATGGTGTTTGGCATTTAAGCCATTTATCAGTGAGTGTTTTTAGAGCCTCTGGTACTGTCTCTTTAAGAGCTGTCTGCTTGCAGACATAATTAGTTTGTATGGGGGACTGTGTGCTTCTCTGAGTACCACTCGAGCTGCTGCCAATTCACTTCATTTTGCAGTCACTAGAGTGCAAAGGGAACCTATCTGAAAGATGTAACTGTTTGCCAGAAATTATTTAGAGTAATAATGAAATTACAGTTTGTCTAACCTGCTTTTGCAGTCAGAACTGTGTCTGCTAGTTCCCATTCTAGTTTTGAACTGCTGAACTGGACCAATCAGTGGGTAAGCTAGCTCTAAAATGGTGCCTTGGACTGAATCAGAACTTGACTCATAATCTGAGCCAGCCACAAGAGGATTGTATGGGCAGTGACTTGGGAGATGTAGTTTAGACTTCAGTGCCTTTTGGACCAACAGCAGCAGTCTATTGTGAGTGACAGCCAATCCAGTCAAGAACTGGGAGGAACTCAAAGGAAGTGCCCGTTTTGTCGGTTGGAGTTTCAGTTGAGCTTTGGCAGTGAAGAAGGAAGGAGCCCTGTGCTTTTTCAGTGTCAGTTTTAGTCAAAAACGTGTGTAAGGCCCAGAGTTCCGGTCTGCAGCTTGTTAGGACTGAACTGGCCCTGGAAAAGAATCAAAGGATCTCTGAAGAGTAGAAACCAGGCTCACCCTGTAGAAGACTGGAGGAATTGCTGAAAATTGCACTCGGTCTGTCAGGAACTGAATCTGCTGTGTGTTCTCCCGGTATTGTGCAGTAATTGCGATCGGGATACAGATGCAGCCTGCCTGGTATAGTGCTTTCTTTATATGGATGTGTGAAGAGGTTTGTGTACCTCAAGTGAGCCCTGCTGACATTGAAGGACCCTATCTTATTTGGAGGTCGTGAGTACTAATTCAGGGTTGCCCCCTGTTGAATTGCCACATTAAATCCAAATGGAATTACTGTACTGCTGACTGTTTAATTCTCCTTTTCTGTGTGAAAGGGCCCCTACCAGCTGCCACGGTTTGGACTAGCCACTAGGGCTTGGGTACCCAGGGACAGTAACTGATAGGGATAGGCCTGTGCACAGAGCCATAGGTGATTATTAGAGTGATAAGCTAATTAACCTGATTTCCTGTCCTTGTTATATCCCCAAAATAAATCAGAGCTGCTTGTTTCAGCAAAGTTATACTGCCTGAGGTATTTGTCTATGTTAAAGTACTGTACTGTGATTGTTGCACTGTATCTCATTTCACAGGAGGTCCCAGTGCCGAACCAGACCTGGGGGTAAGTGTATACTGTGAAGGTAATTCTGATATATTGTGTGGGCCACTAGTGGGAAGAAAGGGGGTTGCAGTGTCCCAGAGGGCTGTGACCAAGTTAGTTTAACTATTGCAAACCCTGACCTCTGGGTGGAGGCACCCGCCATTGGATCCAGGCCCCTCAACCTGTTAGTGGCAAATCAGGCAGGGGTAGTAGCCCCTGGGATAGCGCCATCTAGGGGTTACATCTTGGAGGCTCACCGCTGGGATTGTGTGTCCTCTAGTGGCCATATTTACTAACCACTGTTAAGAAAAAATGGGTACCCGACAGAAGTGGCTGTGCACCGGCTGGTGGAGGGTGTACTGGGAGGAGATCGACCCCCAAAATGCTATGCTTATCCTGGACATCCCCTGGGTATCAATACGGACACTGTGCAGGAGTACTTTCCAAGGTGGAAGGTTTACAAACCCTGTGGTGGTGGGTCGGCATGCTAATCTGCTCACCCACACTTTCCTGGCCCTAGTAGAGTTTAAGGATCCCATAGATAGCTCCAAAGTGCCACAGACCATTACCCCAGAGGGAGCCCTCACTGCTTGGAGAGTGATAACTAAGGACAGTAAAGACCCGGGGGAATCAGCCCCCACCACTATCTGAAACTTTTGAGGAGAAATTTGCTGAATGGTTGCTGGGAGAGGGAAAACTGTGGAGGACTTGAAGAAACTATTCTTGCCACCTGGGGTGTTCCTCCCCAACACCCTCTCCTGCTCCAGTGCCCGTAATGGTGGCTGAACCAATGCAGACTCCTATTTTGCACCTGCCATTAGTCACGACTCTTACCAAGGTTGAGGATCTTCTCTGGCACCCTCCCACCCCCAAGGAGGATGACTGGGAGACCTGGATAGACTATGTTGCCCTCAAGTGCTAGAATGGCAATGCTCGGAAGGCTGAAAAGCCGAAAGAGGGTTAGTGAGAGCCTCCGAGGTCCTGCCCTGGCTACCATCCGGCTAAACGGGCCAGTAACCCTGAAGCGACTGCACAGGCCTATCTTGAGGCCTTGGAGAATGTGTATGGGGCCCAGATTCTGATGAGGACCTATGGTGGAGAGTAAGAAATGCACAACAGTACCAAGGGAGTTGTTGTCGTGTATGTCTCTCGGCTGGAAAAATTGTTGCAAGAATGCCTCAGAAAGGGTAGTTTGCCAGCGATTGAACTGGACCGAACCAGACTGGACAGAATCCTAAGTCTGCCCCTTCTCAGAACTGCTGTTGCTTCAGTTACGCCTGGCAAATCGACTGAATCCCCACCCTCCTATGATGAGTTAATGAGAGAAATTGAGGAGTTGAGAAAAGCACTGGAGGTACCTGCACCAACAGCTGTGGCTACGACCCGAGTGACTGAGGGTGACCCATCAAGTGAAGTTCAGGGCAGAGGTTGACAGTCAATGAGTGCTCTGACAAGGAAAAGATATGCCACAATGGGGCTAACTGTTGAGAGAGATCCGGAATTCAAAAACAGTCCCTTTATGAAGGCCACGCCTGCAAGTACGGGCCCTGACCTATATCCGACTGCATCTGTTATGGGGTGGGGTACCCACCCATGTATCTCCTGCTGATAACAGCTCCAAACTCAATTCCTTGACCATGGAAGTGGAGAAACTGACGAGATGTCTCCAAATGCTTATCACGCCAAGAGACAGAGATGGCACCCAGGTTTCCAGTTAGTAATACCCCGCCTCTGGCTCCCAGTGTGGCGCCCGGCCAGCTCAAACTCCAGAAAGTATGTTTTGCTATAATTGTGGGAAAGATGGGCACATGAAAAGGGAATGCCAGTCCCCAAAAGACACTGACAAAGTTGCATATAGGCTACAAGGAGAGCTTGGAGAAGAAATCAGTGGTTAAGAGGTGCACGATGATCCCAGTGAGGGCACCAAAATGCTAATTCACGTCCTTTGTGGCAAGGTCAGTTGCCCAGGCCCCACTACCGCCTCTCCAGACTGGTCCAGAATAGTGGGTCCCTCCATGGAGACCACTGTAAAGGTGAATGGAGTGTCTACAAGAGCTGTATTAGACAGTGGCTCCCAAGTGACAATTATGTTCCAGGATTGGTATCAGAAGCATTTGTCAAGGCATACCTTACAACCATTAGAAGGACTGCATGTATGGGGGTTAAGTGAGAAGGCCTACCCCTATTCCGGGTATATCCGAATTTGGCTGTCTTTCCTCACCTCCGTGGCTGGAGTGGCCGAACAAGTAGAGACCCTAGCCTTAGTGTGTCCCCCCACTGGACTGTATGATGGTGTCCCTTTGTTGATTGGAACAAATGCTCATATGTTCGGAAGGCTGGCACAGTTGTGTTATGAAAACAGGGGTCAAAGACTAGTAGAGCTTTAAGAGTTCCGCTTTAATTAAGAAGGCCTATGAGGCACAGAGAGATGCTGAAAAACAGAACCAGAGGAACCGGTCGGAATTGTATGGAAGAAGGATCCTGAGTCTCTGATCCTGGCGCCAAATGCCCAGTGTACCTTACAGGAGAGGTCCGTATCAGAAAGGATGTTAAGAATAAAATATTAATGTTGGATGCACCAGGCGATGGAAAATTGCCAGAGGGACTGCTGGTCAAGCCTAGTATTTTGCCCGCTAGAGCCCATGCTTATGCCAGAAGGGTAATGGTCCAAGTTCATAATGTGTCTGAAAGAGACATTCGAGTAAACAGAGGTTGCATCCTGGCTAATGTGCATTGTGCAGACACTGCAGTGCTACCAGCAGCAAGAGTTCAAGGAAGAAATGACAGAGTAACGCCTGACTTGTTTGATTTCACGACCCGCTGCCAGCTGAATGGAAAGTGAGGATCAGTGAGAAGCTGCCCAGAGAGACCAGGTGTTTTCTTTAAAGGAATGGGATGTAGGATGCGTGCAAGGAGCTGAGCACAATATCCGCTGCATGACGAAAGACCATTTCGTGAGAGGTCTCGACGCCTGGCACCTGCTGACATAGATGATGTGAGACGGCATCTGCAAGAGATGTTAGCTGCTGGTGTAATACAAGAATCCAGAAGCCCTTATGCTTCCCCATTGTGGTAGTGAGGAAAAGAATGGAACAGTAAGGATGTGTGGATTATCGCACCTTAAACCGGCGGATTATCCCTGATCAGTACACAATGCCCCTGCATTCAGGATGCTTTGACTGCCTAAACGGGAGCAAGTGGTTCTCTGTGCTGGATCTCCGCAGTGGGTACTACCAGATCCCGATGGCCCCAGAGGACCGTGAGAAGACGGCCTTTATCTGTCCGCTGGCTTTATGAATTCATGAGGATGCCTCAAGGATTTCAGGTGCCCCAGCCACTTTTCAACGATTGATGGAGCGTGCAGTGGGGACATGAACTTACTAGAGTGCCTGGTATACCTAGATGATGTTATTGTGTTTGGCAGCTCACTGGAGGAACATGAGAGCAGATTATTTAAGGTATTGGACCGACTGGAGGACTTTGGCCTTAAACTGTCCATTGATAAGTGTCAATTCTTTCAAACATCAGTAAGTATGTGGACACATAGTATCCACCGAGGAATAGAGACCGACCCAAGTAAAGTTGAGGCCTTGACCACCTGGCCACAGCCCAAAAATCTAAAAGAACTGCAAAGATTCCTGGGATTCTGTGGTTATTATCGGCTCTCATCAAGGACTATTCAAGAGTGATCCGCCTTTACTTAACCTTACTCAAGGGTATCCCCAACCCACAAAAATACCAAAAGTCAGCGTCCTCAAGACTGAAAGAGTGTATTTTCATCCGAGTGAAGTATTTGGGGCCCGCTGGACCCTGATTGTGAGACTGCTTTTCATGAGATCATATATCAACTTACCCATGCTCCAGTGCTGGCCTATGCCGATCCAAGAAAACCTTACGTCCTGCACACTGATGCTAGCTTGCAAGGGTTGGGGCTGTGTTGTACCAAGAGCACGAGAATGGCCTGAGACCAGTGGCCTTTGCCAGTAGAAGCCTGACCCCATCCGAAAAGAACTATCCTGTACATAAGTTAGAGTTCCTAGC
Source organism: Neoceratodus forsteri (assembly GCA_016271365.2). Lineage (NCBI taxonomy): Eukaryota > Metazoa > Chordata > Ceratodontiformes > Ceratodontidae > Neoceratodus > Neoceratodus forsteri. The sequence goes on from CM057452.1 coordinate 1,521,162,935, forward strand.
TTTGAAGTGGGCTATTGTTGACCAATTCCATGAGTACTTGTATGGGGCTAAAATACTAGTAAAACTGACAATAATCCTTTGACCTATGTGCAGACCTCAGCTAAGTTGGATGCCACTGGCCATAGGTGGCTTTCTGCATTATCTACATATGACTATGCTCTCGAATACCGAGCAGGTCTGAACCACATAGATGCTGATGCTCTCTCCCGGAGGCCTGTTCCCAGAATGATTGGGTCCGATTGGCAGAACCTGACATTCGGGCACTCTGCCGAAGTTTGACAGGGAGGAACAATGTCCACGGACGCAGTGGACTGCATGGTGGATTGCTTGGGAGCCTCTGAGAATTGCATACCTGCGCTTATTGCCACTTTTCTGCAATAGACATTGGTGCACTGCCTCAGCTGGACAATGACAGTATTCAGGGCTCAACTCGCAATCCCATGATCAAAGCAGCTTTAGAAGCCTCTATGCAGGAAAAGATGTGTCCAAATTACGCCCACTGATTTGAGAACTGCACTGTTATACAAAGAAGGTCCTAAGTTGAAACTGATCAATAAACTGTTATACAGAGAAACAGTAGACAGAGGGGACAAGTAGACAAACAACAACTAGTGCTGCCCACTGCCTTCGAGACTCAGTACTGAGGTCCTTGCACAACCACATGGGGCACCTTGGTATAGACAGAACACTTGACTTGGTGAGATCCAGATTCTATTGGCCTAAGATGGGGCTGATGTGGAGCAACACATTCGAACTTGTAGTCGCTGCTACAGAGGAAAGCTTTGCCCCAGAGGGCTGCCCCTTGTTAACATCACCACCAGTGCACCCATGGAGCTGGTCTGTATTGATTTTCTGAGTTTGGAGTCAGATCAAAGAAATATCAGTAATGTGCTGGTGGTCACTGACCATTTCACGAGATATGCCCAAGCTTTCCCCACCAAAGACCAGAAAGCATCCACTGTGCCAAAGTACTTGTAGAAAACTTTTTGTTCACTATGGGCTCCACAAAGAATCCATTCTGATCAAGGGAGAGACTTTGAGAGTCGCCTGATCAAAGAGATGCTTTCTGTGGGGAGTGCGAAAGTCCAGAACCACTCCTTACCACCCCAGGGGACCCACAGCCTGAACGCTTCAACCGCACTTTGCTAGATATGCTAGGCACCCTGCACCCAAAGGACAAGCCTAGATGGAGCCAACAAATTAGCACCCTGGTACATGCTTATAACTGCACCAAAGTGATGCCACTGGATTCTCCCCACCGCCTGATGTTTGGAAGAGAAGCTCGATCACCAGTAGATGTGTGTTTTGGGGTCTCTCCTGATGGGGTTCAAGCTGACAACTATTTACAGTATGTGCAAAGTTAAAGGCCCAGCTAACTCATGCGTACTAACTGGCTCAAACCATGGCTGCCAAAAGAAATCTGGCCAACAAAGAAAGGTATGATAAAAGGTGAAAGCACAGGAACTCCAGGAGGGAGATCGGTATTGCTAAGAAATCTGGGACTGCATGGCAAGCACAAGATTGCTGACAGATGGCACCATCTCCCTCACATTGTAGTGGGCAAACTAGATGATCTGCCAGTGTACAAAGTGAGGCCTGAGAATAATTCAAAAGATGTAAAAACAATGCATAGAAATCATTTACTGCCCATTGGACAAATCTTAATTGAGTCTGAGCCCCTAGAAGATGCCCCTCTGGACCAGTGACTAGAGCTGCTGCTAAGAAAAGATCAAGAAAGTCTGCACCTACAGAAGCAAAGTTAAAGTGTTCCCTCCACAAGTCCCAGTTGAGCATGACTGTCAGTCCATATCGGAAGAAAGTGAGAGTGACTTTGAATACTATCCTTCTTACGAACTGAGTCAATTGTTTCGGGCAATCCCTAGTCAATACTGGAGATGAAGCTGGGCCTTCTGGACTGTCTAAGCCCCCAGCTTCATCCCTGGAGCCAATGCTCCCAGAAAGTGAAGTGCAAAGCATCAGATCAGATGAAATGGAATCATTGCATGGTTGAACTGTTTGAGCTTTCAGGGAGGAAAATGATAGATTGGGGCAGACTGGTGATACACCCGAACAAGAAGAGTATTTTGAGTGCCCTGACAGTCCACTGCCAGTGTCTGAAAGCTCTCCATGCGAGCCAAATGTTGTGGACTCAGAAACTGTAACTCCTGGAGCTGAAAGTGCCCCAAGTTCTAGCCTCTCTACCCCCATGGAGACTCCCCTGACAAGTGAGGACAATGCTGAAAATGAGGCTCAGAGTGCAGAGACTATAACAGTTCCCCTAGAAAGACTGGTCGAGCTGTAAAGCCTGTGGTGCACCTCAGTTATGATTCACTTGGGAGGCCTGTGGACTTGCCTCTCAATGTTGTCCATAAAGGAGTGTATGTGTCCCGGCTCATTGCCCAAACTGAGCATCAGTGCTAACTCCAAGTTACTTGTGTTGCCTTCTATATGGTGCCCTGCCCCATCCAGCCCCAAGGTAACTGATAGGAAGGGCCCTCTTCAGGTTTCATGTACAAGAGGTAATAACTTGAGTTATGGTACAATGTGTATGTAATACTGTGTAAAGAGTGACGTACTGCAATGTTTCAGAAATGTGTTCTTGGTAAAATGATATATTGACTGATGATTACATGTGCAGCCTAATGCAAATGTATATGGTTGCAGTTGAAACTTATGGGGTACTTGCTTGACGCGGACGCAAGCTTCTCCCAGGCCAGGAAGGGTGTAACCCCCGCAAATGGGAGTTCCCAAAAGACTTCCAGGAGCTTGCTTTGAATGCTCCAAGCCTGAATGGTGTTTGGCATTTAAGCCATTTATCAGTGAGTGTTTTTAGAGCCTCTGGTACTGTCTCTTTAAGAGCTGTCTGCTTGCAGACATAATTAGTTTGTATGGGGAACTGTGTGCTTTCTGAGTACCACTCGAGCTGCTGCCAATTCACTTCATTTTTGCAGTCACTAGAGTGCAAAGGGAACCTATCTGAAAGATGTAACTGTTTGCCAGAAATTATTTAGAGTAATAATGAAATTACAGTTTGTCTAACCTGCTTTCTTTGCAGTCAGAACTGTGTCTGCTAGTTCCCATTCTAGTTTTGAACTGCTGAACTGGACCAATCAGTGGGTAAGCTAGCTCTAAAATGGTGCCTTGACTAATCAGAACTTGACTCATAATCTGAGCCAGCCACAAGAGGATTGTATGGGCAGTGACTCTGGGAGATGTAGTTTAGACTTCAGTGCCTTTTGGACCAACAGCAGCAGTCTATTGTGAGTGACAGCCAATCCAGTCAAGAACTGGGAGGAACTCAAAGGAAGTGCCCGGTTTTGTCGGTTGGAGTTTCAGTTGAGCTTTGGCAGTGAAGAAGGAAGGAGCCCTGTGCTTTTTCAGTGTGCAGTTTTAGTCAAAAACGTGTGTAAGGCCCAGAGTTCGGTCTGCAGCTTGTTAGGACTGAATCCGTCCTGTGAAAAGAATCAAAGGATCTCTGAAGAGTAGAAACCAGGCTCACCCTGTAGAAGACTGGAGGAATTGCTGAAAATTGCACTCGGTCTGTCAGGAACTGAATCTGCTGTGTGTTCTCCCGGTATTGTGCAGTAATTGCGATCGATACAGATGCAGCCTGCCTGGTATAGTGCTTTATATGGATGTGTGAAGAGGTTTGTGTACCTCAAGTGAGCCCTGCTGACATTGAAGGACCCTATCTTATTTGGAGGTCGGAGTACTAATTCAGGGTCGCCCCTGTTGAATTGCCACATTAAATCCAAATGGAATTACTGTACTGCTGACTGTTTAATTCTCCTTTCTCTGTGTGAAAGGGCCCCTACCAGCTGCCACGGTTTGGACTAGCCACTAGGGCTTGGGTACCCAGGACAGTAACTGATAGGGATAGGCCTGTGCACAGAGCCATAGGTAGATTATTAGAGTGATAAGCTAATTAACCTGATTCGTCCTTGTTATATCCCCTAAATAAATCAGAGCTGCTTGTTTCAGCAAAGTTATACTGCCTGAGGTATTTGTCTATGTTAAAGTACTGTACTGTGATTGTTGCACTGTATCTCATTTCACAGGAGGTCCCAGTGCCGGAACCAGACCTGGGGTAAGTGTATACTGTGAAGGTAATTTGATATATTGTGTGGGCCACTAGTGGGAAGAAAGGGGTTACAGTGTCCCAGAGGGCTGTGACCAAGTTAGTTTAACTATTGCAAACCCTGACCTCTGGGTGGAGGCACCCGCCATTGGATCCAGGCCCCTCAACCTGTTAGTGGCAAATCAGGCAGGGGTAGTAGCCCCTGGGATAGCGCCATCTAGGGGTTACACATGCAATGTTTAAAATGAATATAACATTAAGGCTGGTGCTGAGTACTGTCAGATAACGGTACCAGAATGGTGTAAGGGTTGAAAGGAAACCCCAAAGGTTTTGGAGTTAGGAACTGGCTGGTTGATGTTCAATATGAGAAGGTTCCTTGTCTGCCAGAAAATATATAAAAGGGAAATAGATAAATGAGATGTATGAAATGATTATAAGAAATGTATAACATTAAAAGAAATGCCTATACTGTATGACATAAAATGAGGAACTTAGGGTCATGGAGGATCTAGGTATGGGGTAGAATCTATGATTGGGCCCCTGAGTGGAAACATTGCCAGGTGATGGGTATGGAGGAAGCTCGAAGTCAACATAAAACTGCTGTACATTACTTCCTCTTTTTTTTTAATGTACTGATGAAGGTACAATAGTGGGTGCACAGGGCTGAAACGATGCAAGTGATGAGTATGGAGGAAGCTCAAAGTCAGCATAAAACTGCTGTGTATTCCTTCCTCTTTTTCTTAATGTACTGGTGAAGTTCTCATAGTTGGTGAGAGAAAGTTTCAACCAACCTCCATTCTACTGTTTTGGTAGAATATTTATGACTGAGAGAGGGTTCTTGAAAAAACAGTATAGTTTTGAGAACTGTTTTTTTCTTAAGGAGGGAGGTGTGTGGTGGAGTTAGACTACACCCCCGGCAGTGACTGATCGACCACTTTTCTATCTCCTTATTTCCTAGCAACAGCTACCACTTTTCTCTTTGCTTTCCTTCCTTTTCCCGCCTACCCTAGGTTGGCTACCTAGTGTGGCTCTTTACTTTGCCTACTAAACTTCCTACTAGTTCTCTCTTTTCATTCTTTTTTTTCCATTTCCATCCATCCAGTCCCTGGAATGATGCCAAACACCGGAGAGGTGTTGTGTAAAGTGCGTAAGTGTATTTTGTGTACAAAAAAAAAAAACATGAAGGCTATTTTAAATAGGAATGAATACAGTTAGTAAAGTCTTTTTAAAGAAAAAGGAGTCAAAAGTTATATAAAACAATGATAATGTCATGATTAGTACAGTTACAAGAAATCCTAAAGGTATTTTCATAAATTCACATTATAAACTTGTTACTGTATAAGGTCCTATGTATAAAAAAGCTTAGTCACTGTGGATCAAAGATATAGAAAGTCAATATCTGTGGATATATACACTGTACCTTTAACTGAACCAGGAAGTCCCCTGAAATAACCCTTCCCCCCTTGGTTTTGAAACAACATGTTCAGGCATAAAGCAATATGTCCAGACTTGTAACTAGAAGAGAGCTCAGTCAGGTGAACCCACCAAAAAGATATAAATACCTCAGTTCAGCCCAGAGCGGCTCAGCCCTAGGAGAGGGAAAAGAGAGGCAGATAAGCTGCTGAATGTAGATAAGAAGATTCTTAGGAGCCCTAAGATCCAGGACTGCATTTTGTGAGAAACTACTGATGTTAAGTAGTAATTTTCTTTGCAATTTTTGTTATTTTCATTTATTATTTTTCTAACCTTTGAAAAATAAATATCACACCATGGTTCCCACACGCTTTGACGCTTACTAGTTCCCTCATTTTATTGAAATTTGCCCCTTGGAAATTTAGGACTTCTGCCCTTTATTGGGATTTGACACCCTTCAGGGCTATTTTAAAACCAAACCAAGTTGTGGTCGCTGTTCGCCAGTGGCTCCCTGACTCTGACTGCCTCAATTTTTTCCGAGTTAGTGAGGACCACATCCAAGAGGTTGTTTTGCCTGGTAGGATCGGTAACTAACTGTGTGAGAAAGCAATCCTGTAAGGTTTCTATCACCAATTGACTCCTCGATGGTCTAGCCACAGGGATGCCCCAGTCCACAGCTGGCATGCTAAGGTCCCCCACTACCACTAGTTCTTGTTTTAGTGACATTTCTTTGATTTCCTCCCAAAGCTCCTTATCCTTGTCCTCTGCTTGGTTCAGAGGTCTAAATACTACACCGATATACCACCCCGACCTGGATTTTCTTTCCTGAGGATGAACTAAGCTGAACCCACAGGGATTCGCATTCCTTCTCTAAGGCTCATTTCACAGGTCTGCAAGTAAGTAAAGCTTCATTTGTAAAGTGCCCATCCCTGGAGGCTCTAGGCACTGAACAGTCAAGCACACAATGTAAAAATACAACAGGAATAACATACAACAGGCAAACAATGATAACAGACAGGCTATCTGTGGACAGGCTTGCTCACCCGACCTGTTTCCAGCCGGTTAGAGCTTTGTGATCTACCAGATGTAAATTATCACCATTACCACAACTAAAATTGAAATGATCACTGCCACCACCAGAGAGCACAGGGAGGTCATGGGGGTCACTGCCCAAAAGAAATAGAGAGGGCAGCTATCTCTGCTACCTCTGACCCCCTTTCACATGGCTGCAGGGTCAGAGGGTTGGTCAAGGCTTCAGAAGCCTAGTACAGAGCCAGGAGGGCTCAGGGGATGCTGGAGGACTCCATTAATTCACCTAAGACAGTGCTGGCCAGTCACTCATCAGTTACACTCAGAGAGCCTTTCCTTCTGTGACTGACACCTGGACTGACAGATGGGAAGGCTGTCTGCTGGTGTGGAGCTCCGGGAATTAGGCTGGACCATGTCAGACAGCTTAGGCCAGGGCAGAGCTGAAGTAGAGATCGACTATATGCACTGACTGTGTGATATGTATGTAGGTTTTTCAAGGGAGACTTCCATTTTGCAGATGCAAAGAGGAGATTGCAAACAGCAGCAGAGAGGGAGAAAAACACTGCAATCTGCAGCTGAAGGATTTGGCTACATGGTAAGCCTCCCTGCAGCTGAACATCAGTGTGCTCTGTGGGGGGGTTCTTCATTTGTGGCACAGTCAGTAGGGCCTAAAGTCACCATGCTGATCACCACAGCCAGTTAAGCAGCAGAGACCTGGAAGGGAGCCTCCAGACACCCCGACAGACTGAAGGAGGTAGTGCCCAGCTGAACCTGCTGGAGGGGCCAGGTAAATACTGAGACCAGCAGAGAAGAGCTGTGGGAGTACTGGAGCAGAAGAATGACACAGGACTGCGGATCGGAGCTGGTACATCCATCCAGGACTGCAGCTGGAGAGCATGGTCTACCAGCCTAATGGTAACCTTGACTACTGTATCAGGGCTCATGGGTCCTGCAACCCTCTATCTTTCTAGTGACCTTGAAGGGAGAGATACAAAGAAGAATTAACAGGGACTGAATAAGGGGTAAAAATACTGACAGTAAGTAACAAAATGTATGCATAACCAGCAGGCACACATGTAAGTAAGTAAATAAGGGTATACTGTATTAAATGAAGTTACATGCCATTTAGGTTATATACCTGCATAACAAGGTGCAGGTTCCTTACAACACAGGGGTGTAGCAGGAATTTTAAACTTGTACTTGAGAGTTGAAGGAACTGTTGTCCCCACCCCATAAACACAAATCAAAAGATGTGCTGCCCCTCCACACAAACATCGCCCCCCCCAATTTCAGGCAACAATATGTAGTAAGCCAATGATCCTAACAGATTCACATTTTATTTTATCTAACACACTCACTACCAATCAGACAGAGGTTGGCCTACTTTTAGTTACAATGTTTAGGATACACTGCAATACGCCTCCGTACCACATCAAAGGTAGCTAGCCTTACAGAAGTCCATTTACACCAGCACTCATGCATATACTTGATCAGGTCACTCATAAATCATGGCCTCTTAGCTGGCCCAGTGGTGCTGGAGGTTGAGGCGCTGGATGCCACACTTCGCACCATGGCAGCAACCTGGTTCGGGAATGAGCCTGGGCCGCTGGGGGTTGGCAGGGGAGAGAGAAGATTGAGTGTCCGGAGGATTGCTCTCCTCTTTCGGGGTGAGAGGGATTGCTGTCCCGCTCATCAATCTCCCTTTGGCGACTTTTGGTGACGTCGGCAAGGTAATGGAGGCTTGACTTTTGAGCTCCGCCTAATCTCTGATCCAAATCAAGCCACATCTGCCTCTAGCAGAATGGATTCCCTGGCGAAAACAACTAGATCAAAGGTCTTAACCTCCAGTACCTTAAACATTCCGGTACAACTACTGAAAGAGAAGCAGCAGTCGGACAGACTGCTTATAGTGGAGGACAGTCTGGATGGGGCGACGGACATGGCGCCACAAGCTGCAGGCTCCGATGAATGGGCTGACTTGATAACAACTAAAAAACAAATGGCGGCAACAGTTAACAAAATCGATCACACACTAACAGACCTAAAAGCAAATATGGAACATATAGAAAATCGAACAGAGAATACAATTACAGAACAATCGGATTGGCACGACCGTTTGATCCTCTATCTGATGGCCAGAGAGCAGGAGCTGACTTACCGGCTAGATGACTTGGAGGGCCGCAGCCGAAGACAAAACCTCCGATTATATGGAGTGCCTGAGGGTGCGGAGGCAGGAGCGATCAGCACCATTGCCTTCATTCACAAACTACTTTAAATGACTCTGCAGCTGCCAAATGACTACGAAATAGCCATTGATCGGGCCCACAGATCCCTGGGCCTGTGACCCAATGACCCAATGCAGCAGCCAGACTGAGATCCTTCATCTTCAGGGTGTCATCATGCACCGTGAAGGAAGACCTACTACAGCGCGCATGGAAACAGAAAGAAATCAAGTTCAAGCAACATAGATTAAGCCTGGACAATGATTACTCGACGGCAGTCCAGGAGAGCTGCCGCACCATATGGCCCATACTGAAACAGCTTCGGGCCGGGCACATAAAAGCACAAATTCTGTATCCAGTGAGACTTTGTGTGGAGACACAGCAGGGAACCCGCACATACCAGGATGTTCTTGCAGCGGCTTCCTATCTGAAGGAGATCAGAATTGAAACCCCAGCCTTAGTTAAAAAGCAGCTTGAGAAAGAACTCCTTTGATCAGCCTGGGCTGTGGCATGTAAGGGTGTAAAGATGAAGAGCAATCCTGTAGGAGCCAACCCTGCAACACTGCAATCAGACCTGGGAGCCATGCTGACAATCTACGGAGCACAGACGCACATCGAGGACCTCCTGCGACAGGCGAAAGGCAGCGCACAGCAAGGAGTACCGAGTGACACCCACGGTAGAAGCAGCAGAAAGGACACCTGAAATTAAAACCTGGCAGGTCCTTAAAGAAGGGACATACTTCTGAAGTCAAGCGCTCCTTAGCCCCAAGATGGACTGAAACTTGATGCCCCCTGTTACTCCCAAGCTGTATCCTTTTATGGAGACGCTGGACTCGCAACTGGGGGTATACCCCATTACAACTGCAAGTATAAAATTTTTTAACTTTGGAAAGGGAGTGCGGTGTTGATGGGTAATGGGTTATTGGGGGGGGGAGTTCAACCTCAGACATGGTGACATCTGCACAAAATTAGTGCGTCGAGGTCGGGGGGGGTCTGAGTGAGGGAGGAGGGGTCACCAGATCTAAATGGTCAGAAGGTATAAAATGTAAGGGGAAAACTTTGCTTGGGTTCAAACAAAAGAGGATAATATACTTTTTGGAGAAGGACCTTCATGTATCTTACATTTGAGAGGGGCCAAGAAAGAAGATCGAACATTTCTTTTTTTGAAGGGAAGGAAAGGAAGAAAGGGAAAGGAAAACGGAAAAACAAAACAAAAAAACATTGAAATAGACATATGTTGGCCCCACTATGCAGACTCTTCGAGAGGGGTGAGACTCTGGAAGGTACTTTATACAACAAGTTAAAGAGGAGGCAATAATAGTTAATTGTTAAATGTTGACATAAAAACGGACGTGGGGGGGAGGCCTAAGAAAGGTGAAGAGAAGGACATCTGCCACATCCTTGTGGACGTAGGCCTACACAGCACGGACGGTGGGATTTTTCCTGTCAATTCTGGTTCTGCGGTCCTCTCACGATATAGTTGAGAGATCAGGGTGCCACTAGGGAGACACCACCCGAGCAGGGGGCTCCCAGCGCGACCTAGGAAGATAACAGACACCCAGAACATTAAGCGGGGGCATTCTCTGCTTAGTGTTTGGAGTAGAACAATTGAGAAAGGAGACTTGCTACCCCAAGGATTCTTTAAAAAGTTGTATAGATGTTTGTTGTTGAACATGTTGAGAAAGTTGTGTGTTTTAAAATTGTTCGGTTTCATGTGGGGTACATTCAGGCATTCATAGCAAAGCGGGTGGTAAAGGAACAAAGGGAGGCCACTGGGGTCCCTCTGGTTAACGATGTTATATATCTAATATGCTCAAATGGCTAGTCCTAGATTGACAACTGTTACTTATAATATAAATGAGATTAACAACCCCTGGAAAAGGCGGCAGATCCAACAATTTCTTAAACAGCAAAACTGCTCAGTCTGTTTCCTACAGGAGACGGACCTCTCCCCGGAGGAGCCAAAAAAACTCAAGTCTAGGGCATACCCCATGTTGTATCATGCATCTCTGGATAAGGGGAAGAAGCAGGGGGTGGCCATCATGATGGCATCAGATCTACCCTTTGAGGATGATGAATTTATAATAGATCAAAGGGCGAGATACATTGTGGTAAGGGGGAGATGCCTGGGTCACCTTCGTCAATGTCTATGCACCCCCAGGCTCGTCAATCCAGTTTTACTCTGACCTGATCCATCTTGTGGTGGAAAAAGCAAGGGGACTAGTAGTAATGGGGGAGATTGGAACTTAACCCTAAATAGAAATCTAGACACTACATCAAAGATCCCAAGTGGGCAGACTAAGACAGCTAAACAATTCGAGAAGTTACTAAGGGAGGTGGGGATTGTGGATGTGTGGCGAGAGAAATATCCGACTGCCAAGGACTTCACATATCTCTCCCCCAGATTTAAAAGACACTCCAGATTAGATATATTTTTTTTCATATAATAAAGAAGTGCCTATGTACCGGTCGTTGTGGGTGGGATCGGCCATACACTCAGATCATCAACCTGTGTACGCAGAGACTGAGTTGGCATTGCCACGAAAAAACACATATTGGAGGCTTAATGTATCCCTCCTACGAGACAAGGAAACAATTTCGGAGATACAGGATATTATTGAACACATGATAAACACCAATGCAGGAAAGGATATCTCACCCCAAATTATATGGGACACGATAAAGGTAATGGTTAGGGGAAGGCTGATTTCTATCTCAGCACACAGGAAAAAAAGACAGCACCAAATGACTTTTCTCACAGACCAACTGAAAGAACTGGAGGGAAAGTTAAAGCAAAAATGCAACAAAGACACGGGGTGAAAATCTTCAGGAAACAAAAGATAAAATTCAAAAATTAATGAATGCGGAAACAGAAAAGGCATTATGTTACCTGAAGCAGAAGTACTATGAGGGGGGGACCAAGGGTGACAAAATTCTTAGCCTACCATCTGAGACAACAGGCTGCTAAATCACATATCACTAAAATTAGGCATCCCAACACAGGGCAGATGTTATACCGGGGACAGCAAGTATCAAATGCGTTTGTCTTGTACTATAAAACGCTTTACAGACCCCAACAAGAATCTACAGTACAGGAGAAAAAATGCTTTCTCCAAAAGTTGGGTCTGCCCACACTGACCAGGTAGCAGGGGGATGCACTGGTAACAAATATATCTCACCTTGAGATTATCAATGCAATACAGAACATAAAAGCAGGGAAATGCCCAGGACCAGATGGGTTTGGAGGGGAATTCTATAAAACATTCTCTAAGGAAGTGAACCCCCTATTGGGAGGAGTGTTCAATGAAATATGGAGATAAGGGGAAGCAGTACCCCCATTGTGGAACTATGCCACTATCACGGTAATCCACAAAGCAGGGAAGGACCCAGCAGTGTGTGGGCCATACAGACCTATTTCTCTACTTAACGCAGACTATAAGCTGTTTATAGTGTATGGTGGAACGCTGTCTCGCATGGAAATCCATGCCTGGAACAGCGTTGCTGTCCTGCACTCAGTGCGTTACAATATTGTTGTGCCGCACCGAGTACGTCACCGGTGCAGCACAAGATCGAAATTCATGCGCATGCGCGGTGGCATCGCGGCAACATGGAAGCAAGCATACGCGGCGCAGACACAGAAGTAAGCCTTTTTTTGCCATATACTTGTTCTTGTGTTCACGGAGTACTGCTTATGGTTGCCCATACACTATAAAAGACTGTGTATGAGCAATCATACACAAACAAGGCAGTTGTGAGATCTTGAAGTTTCCGTGGTAACGGACCTCTCGAGTTCTCTGGTTACCACGGAAATCTCTCAATCACAACTGCCTTGTTGTGTATGCTTGCTCATACACAATCCTCTATACTGCTATAATAGCTGAAAGAATCAAATCGCTTATGCCACAAATAATACACATGGACCAAACAGGCTTTGTGGCTGGCAGACAGGCCTCAGACAGCGTCAGGAGGACTGTGAACATTATTAAATCAGATAAACCGGGTGCGCACGCCTGCATGCCTGATGAGTCTGGACGTAGAGAAAGCCTTTGATAAAGTGTCCTGGAGCTTTCTCTTCCAGGTTTTGGGGCAAAATGGGCTTTCCGGGACAATTCATCACAAGTCTCAGGGTTCTGTATGCAGGCCCGCATGCGTGCATTAGGGTTAATGGAGGGGTGTCGGATAGATTTAACCTGGGAAGAGGTACAAGGCAGGGGTTCCCCCTGTCCCCCATATTATTTGCTCTGTATATTGAGCCCCTTACAAAAATTATAAGAAATGACCAATGCATACGCGGAGTGGAGATGGGGAACTCAGAACATAAGATATCATTATATGCAGATGATGTCCTGCTGTATCTCACACAGCCAGATACCTCCATACCACAGACATGGCGGTGTCTTGAGGAATTTGGGTTCCATGCTGGATACAGCTTAAACAGAGACAAAACTGAGGTTCTCTGGCTACATTACAATCCCTCGGACGACACTAAGGCAATAGTGCCTCGGAACTGGGACGCGTCCAAAATAAGATACTTGGGGACCTATATCCCCAGAAATCTGAGTAAATTATTTGTAGTAAATTACGAACCTCTGGCTCAGCAGATTAAGCAGGACATCGGCAAATGGTTATTGCTAAGGCTCCCTATGTACTCACATATACAATCTATCACTATGACCGTTCTGCCTAGATTCCTGTACTTGTTTCAGTGCCTGCCCTTGTGGATCCCGCAGACCCAATTTAAAAAGTGGCAAGGAATTATTACTAAATACATATGGTCCCTTGGGAAAGCTAGAATAAAAGCTTTGATTATGTATTCTAGCAGGTTGGTGGGGGGCAGAGCCCTTCCTAACTTGGAAGATTATTATTTGTCGGTACAACTGAGAATTGCGGCCCTGTGGTCGGCGGAAGGGTATGAGTCGCACTGGAGAAATATGGAGGTGAGCTTGGTAAGGGGGGCACCACTGGGGGCATGGATGGTGGATTTGTCCTTTAGACCATATATAAAGGAACTACCATTTATGGCAACTAGAAGAACCTTGCGAGCAGCATATAGGACCTGGACCAAGTACCACATTTTAAAAGCTTTATGGCCATTGCAGTGGTTTGCCTGGAGTAATACCTTTACCCCAGCCAAACTGGACCACACGTTCAGACAATGGACAAGGGTGGGACTTGTCACACTTGCACAGTTAATTGACCAGGGTGTAGTTCTACCATTTAGCTCAGTAAAGGAGAAGTTCCAGTTACAAAATACAGATTTTTTTAGATATCTACACATAAGACAGCACATAGCTGAAGCCCAGCAAGTGGATAGGGTGGGTCGACAGGTGGGGGGATTGATAGAGGTGATCCAAACAACACAAAAGCAGACTTTGACGAAGGGACATATTTCCGGTCTATATAGAACCCTTAGGGAGTTGTACCGCCCCTGTGTCCAACCCCTCAGACGTAGATGGGAGGAGGAGGCAGGCTTTCAGCTAACAGAAACAGAATGGTGTAAAATATACAACTCATCTAGTAAGACAACTTATTCACCACTATGGCAAGAATTTGCCTGGAAAATCAGGACACGATTCTTCTACACCCCAAAAACCCAGGGCAGGTGGGGAAGAGCTAAGTGCAAGGGATGCTGGAGAGGGTGTGGGGTACCTATTGCCCATCACACACACATATTTTGGGAATGCCCGATCTTGCATAACATTCTGGAGACAAATTAAAGGGGCTTTGGGAGAGATGTTCTCCATCACATCCAAGTTGACCCTGCCACATCTGATTTTGGGACTGCCACCACCAGAAATTAGAGGAGGGGAGGCCTTGTACTTCTGGAATATACTTTTGACGGTGGCACATAAGGCCATTACAAAACACTGGCTAACAGTGGATCCTCCAACCTTAGCACAATGGCAGGAGGTGGTCCAGGTTACAATGGGAATGGAGAAACTGACGCACAAGATCAACTCTAGAGTCCCGGCATTTGTGTGCAGATGGGCTACACAGGTGTTGTGGAAGGAAACCAGAGGGGAAGACAATAACTAGGTTAGAGTGGTAAAAGGAAAAGAAAGGGTTTAACAGTAAAGAATGATAAATAGCATAGTCGGAATGTCAGATATTTATCTTGAAGAAGGAACTGTGACCTGGAAAAGTTGAAAATGTATATTTGCTGAATGAAATGACACCTGCATGAACTACAATACTGCTATGTAAATATATAGATGATTAATGGAATGTAAAAGTATAATAAGATGTACCATTGATTGCTAACAAACTTGAATTATAAAAAAAAAAAATATCAAAAATCTCCCTTTGGCGGTGGCTGGAGGAGACGAGAGTCAGGAGGCATGTTGCGGCCGCGTGTCACGAGGGGTGGAGAAAAATGGCGGAGAAAGCAGACTGGCAGGCTCCATGATGGCTCTCCTGCACTTGTCTTGGCTCCCAGAGTATCTGGATTTGCTCGGGGTGGGGAAAGCCAGTGCCCCTTCACCTCAGCCCCGTGGGGGGGCTGTAGGGATTGTAGGGGAAGTCAGGCGGAGAATGGAGTGCCAGAGACAGAGTCCCTCCGAGGGAGGGACCGGAGCTGCCTACCAGGCTTCCAGGAATATAAATAAATAATAGGGAAAAAAAAAGAAAAAAGAAGCATGGCCTCTAAGTTTAGCACCCACACATCTTCCAAAGACCATTCACAGACTCACACTAAAGCAACCAAGAAGGGAAGAACAGTTCTTCAGGTGTATCAGGCTCTGTTTGTGTTTGCTACCCTGGCCTGAGGCTTATGTTGCCCCTGGATTTTCCATATTTTAATGTACTCAGCAAGGTACACGGAGTATGCCTGCCAACACCCATGTTACAGCACCCTGCATTCATACAGTAGGTGTATTTCACCAAATCAGGGGCCATCAATTCAAATGGGCATATCTACACCTCAGTAAAGATAAGATTACTCGGAAGAGAATCCAGAAAAGGGTGACCAAACTAATTTAGAACCTACAGTGTATGATCTACCATATAATGAACACCCCGACAAACTCAAACTCTCGTCAATTTAAAACCACAGTAAAAAGGGCGATTTGTTACTTTATTTTTGATAGCATGCATGACGGACGACTGAGAAATAGGGATTTGAGATTAAAATATGTAAGCATGCATCCACAAGCATGACATCAAAGAACAAGCATGTGGAACAACATTTCTCATGAAGTGATAGTAGAGAGAAAAAAACTTGAAAATTAAAACTGATAAACTCATTTTACATGGTTTCCCACTGAATTATCATCAAAGACAGACTGGGTAGCTATGCTGGACCCTAAAATCTACTTATGTCTAAATCCTAACGTTAATCCCAAGTATAAACCCAATTATCCTTTCTACAGAATATACATTACCATCATCCTAAAAGGGTGCACTGTGGTAGTCATCCCCCATTGTCTTGCCACAGAGATGGAAAAAAGGTGTTTGAAGCAAGATGCAAATTTCCCATTCATCAAAACAGCACTATTCAATACCTTTGAGTGTACAGCTCTAATTACATCAGTAAACTCTTGTGTTTCTATCTTGAGCCCAGACAAAAAAGTTACTTCTATTACCTTAACAATGGACACGACTCTTCCCTATTTTGCTGGGTGCTAGATGAACTGAAGTACAGGCTATCTGACTAGGTTAGTTCTCCAACCAACATAACTTCTTGACTTACCGGCCTGGGAGTGTGTGTGTGTGTGTGGGGGGGCATACAAAAGTCATGTTTTAAGTAACAAACAAGAAAAAAAAAATATTTAAACTTGGGTTGCTTTGATACTGTAAAATCTGATCCAAGCCAGGATAGTCACACATTAGGATAATCCTTATCCGAATCCAACATCAGTCTTATCCTCGGATGACAGCGGATGTCGGCTATCTTAACATTAGGCTATTCTAGCCATTAACTAACATTCTCTTCACCCTGCAACTGTGTAAAGTTTAAAGTTTAACCCCCCCACCCAAACTACCCCATAAGCCCCAGCCTCCCTCCTCCCTCAATGCCCCCACCAGCACATATAACCCAAATATAATTTTTCCTGCAGTGGCCCATCCTTATAATACAAACAGTCCCTCCTTATAATAAAAGAAAGTTAAAGCCCACACCCCACCTGCGCCAAATCAAAGCCCCACCCCTCCCTGGCACAACACTGACATCCCTCCCCAGTTCAACAGAGGAACTTCTACCCAACACACCCACTGGCTCCCACTGCCCCCCATAGCACCCCAAAAATGTTAAATTGTAGGTTGGTATTTCTTCCTTATTTGAAAAAGGAAAAAACAACCCCA
Source organism: Neoceratodus forsteri (assembly GCA_016271365.2). Taxonomy (NCBI): domain Eukaryota; kingdom Metazoa; phylum Chordata; order Ceratodontiformes; family Ceratodontidae; genus Neoceratodus; species Neoceratodus forsteri. The sequence continues at coordinate 1,521,179,975 of CM057452.1, forward strand.
GCTGCACTACATCACATTAAGATCACTAGTGCCCTTTTAATGGAATCAGTTATTACTATAGGTAGGTGTCACCATTCATTCATGTACCTGGACAGATGACAAGCGCAAGTTGTTCCACCATGGGACCGAACTTTGTTTTTTTTGACTCAGGCAGTGTGATACAGTAATCAAAGAACAATATTTTTTGGGGTGCTACAGGGAGATGAAGGACATGGGGGCCAGTGGGAGGGCCTCTACTGAACTGGGGGTGAGGGGATTGTCGGTCAGTGTCTTGTGCTAGGGTGGGGGGGAGGTTTGTGATTTAGTGTGGGGGGCTTTTTTCATTAAGGAAAGGAAATATTGGTAGTATATCAGGTAGGTAGGTAGGTAGGTAAATTTTTTATTCATAAGATAATGAATATGGATTACTCCACTGAGCAAACTCATTTACAGTGAGATCCAGAGTGTCAAAAACCAGTTACACTTCAGATCAGCTATACAATTAATTATATCAATAAAATACAACATCCCCTACTATAGACATATAACAAAAAAAAGAAATAAAATACATATATCTTTACAATAACTTAACATAAATACAAAACAAATAACACATAAAATAAATACACACAGATTTCTATACTTATTCCTAAACTAGATCCCCCTCAATACTTATATGCTGAACAAGCCATTCCTTTATTGCATTTATCTGAAATTTTTTATCTGATGGTCTTAATATCCCAGGTAAGGAATTCCACAGGAGAGGTCCAGCACTTATAAAATGATTATTTCCCCAGACTGTTCTCCTTCTTGGTAAGATACATTCCAAACTACTTGCAGAGCGCAGTCCCCTTACAGGAATCTTAATCTCAATACCCCCTGCCAAGTACTCTGGAACTTTCCCGGATAAACATTTAATCATAAATAAAATTAGACTTAAACCTCTCCTTTGGGATAAGGTATACCAATCCAACTCCCTGTACATATCTAGTCTATGTGTCATCCTTTGTACACCTAATATAAATCTTGCCAATTTATTATACATAATATCTAACTTGTATAACTGCTCTTTGATGCACCCAAATAGATCAAATTCTCATATTCTAACATGGGTAGTATCACCACAGTGATCTCAAGTTTCCTAACATCCGGGGACATGCTATTCCTAATTCTATATAGGGATCCTAAGCACTTTCCTATTTTTGTCAAAGTATACTCAAAATGAATATGCCAATCAAGTTTTTTATCTAAATAAACCCCCAAATATTTATACTTATCAACTTGTTGCAAAATACCACCAGTATGTGTTGTAATTTGCAATCCATCTTGCTCCAAATTTACACCCTTCCCCCTATGAAAAACCATTACCTGGGATTTTTTCTCATTTAAAACTAATTTAGATCTCAACAGAAAATCCTGTAAATAATCAAAAGCCTGCTGTAATACTAACTGGATAAGTACCACTGATGAATCAGCCAAATATATAATTGTATCATCAGCATAAAGATGATATTGTACCCCCAATTGCTCAAACCTCAAATCATTCATATAAAGATTATACAATATGGGTCCCAATATAGATCCCTGTGGCACACTCGAAACAATTACCTTTAAACCCGACGACCATCCCTTAATTGTTACTTGTTGCTGTCTTGAGTTCAGATAATTTCTAAACCAATTCACTACTGACTCAGATATATCGCAGAGTTTTAATCTGGACAGGAGGATGCCATGGTCCAAGATATCAAATGCCTTCGATAGATCAACAAAAATGGCCCCCACAGGCATCCCCCTGTCCAGATCCTCCACAATGTCACCCATAACCTTCAATAGGGCTGTAGTGGTCCCATGTTCTGGTCTAAAGCTTGATTGGTATTTATTGAGGACCCCATTATCTTTTAGAAATATCTGTAGTTGTCTTGCTACAATCTTTTCCAATATTTTTGATATTGTTGGCAACAGAGAAATTGGCCTATAGTTTTCCAAAAGCATCCTAGATCCTGACTTATACACTGGCACAATCTTAGCTGTTTTCCATGTTAGAGGTAAATCCGCAGAGAAAAGACATATATTAAATAAATTTGCTAAAGGTTGATCTATAATAGGGGCTGCATACTTTAATAAAATATTAGGGATCCCATCCATGCCTTCTGCCTTATTAACACTAATTTTAAATAATAATTCCCTAACTTCCTCACTAGTAATAGGAGTAAATTCAAACTCCTCTTTTTTGTCTAATTGAACATTTTCTCTGCCTACTTTATCTAACCCAATAAAATCTTGTAAGGCCTGATTCATATTATTCCCTCCAGATCTTAAAACGTCCATACCCATAGTAGTGAAAAATGCATTAAACTCATTTACTACTTCCTCTCCTAATTCTAATTTAACCCCATTGATCAAAAATTGATTGGGATAACCCATATTTGGACCCTTATGTAACTTATTTATTGTACTCCAGAATACCCTTGAGTTCTCCGTCATTTCTTTGGATAGTCTTTTATTACAATAGTCCTGTCTAGCCTTCCTAATTTCTTTAGTGTACAAATTCCTTAATTGTTTATACTTAATCCACTCCTGATTTCCTTTAATTAATTTAGCTTTTTTCCAGGCCTTATCTCTAGCTCTTTTAATTTTAAATAATCCAGAATCATACCACAGTGAATTATTTGATTTAATCAACCTAGTTTTTATTGGAGCGTATTTATCACAAATTTGTAAGAAATCCTTTTGGAACATATCCCATGCATCCCCCACATTGGGAATTAGATCTAATCTTTCCCAATTATACCCTTCTAAATCCTGCATAAATGTAACATAATCAAAATGTTTATATACCCTAGTATGCATAATATTCTTAGGTACTTTCCTTATTTTTTGATTTCTTATACAGAAGACTATCTGATGATCAGACATTGAATCTGGCAATACGCCACTATGAACATACTTATCAGGATCTGAAGTAAATATGAGGTCCAAGATGGTTGAATTATCAGGATTTTTTTTACATTTAACCTTTTATAAGTTGTATTAAATTTAAAGTTGTAGCCATATCAAATAAGCTATGGTGAACATCTATTGTACCCCAATCAACATTTAAATCCCCTATTACCATTATTTCATGTGAATTCAAGTAATTCTTCAAGATATTTTGCATTTCATCAAAAACCTCAAAACTACTTTTAGGTGGTCTATAAATACCAAACAATAATATGGGTTTAGAATATGGTAATTTTATACTTCCAATGATAGAATTTCTGCTTCAGTCCAATCATTTAGGCTATCTAATTCCTTAATATCAATCCAATTTCTAGCATAAATTACTATTCCACCCCCCTTTTTGGATCTATCCTTTCTCTATACATTAAAGTGTTCCAATGCTATGTCATTATCTTGAATTCTTGTATGCAACCATGACTCAGTAATTATTAATATATCAGGTTTATAACACGTTACCCAGTCTCTTAGGTTGTCATTTTTTTAAACAAACTACAGATGTTAATATGCACAATCTTTAGTCCCTTTACATTTAACATTTCTTGGGTACAGTCATTATTCAACTCAAGTGCAGGCCCAGGATTTAAATGAACATCCCCACTCATCATTAACCCCATAATTACTACTAATTTACTTAATCTATACATTTTAAGGTTTATTTGTCTTCCCCTTCTTATATTTTTATTTATATTAAAACCAACCAAAAAGATATTTGTCCCCCAACCACTTAAAACTTTACTAGAGATACATACCCACTTGATCAGAGTGGTTTCTGTATAGCTGTCCAATAAAGTAGCCTGTATTACCCCATACCATCCTACTAAAACATCTATCCTTCCAGGCAAAGTACTTTTATGAACTGCTATTATATATGACTGTACTACAACATCTTTATCTACCTGAGTAGAGTCTGTGTTTGAACAAAACTGACATCCCACTGACAAGATTACCCACCATAACACTAACATTTTTAATTCCTTTAAATATTAAAATATAATTTTTGATTTAAACTCTGTAATTTATAGAGCACCAATTAAAACAAAGACAAACCTCTATGTATAAGGATTTTTCTAGACAATGCTAATATCAAAACTATTACATTTAGACTCTAGAATTTATAAAATTAAAACAAAAACTTAATCACGCACAGTTCCAGTAGAATTAACCACTGGAACTAGTCCATGAGCCACACCATATAAAATTAAGCAGTCAACAATTACAAACAACGGGACTCCTGTTCAAGCCTCAATGTTTCAAATTGTAAGACATACTATTCCATACATTAATGTATCAAGCTTATTAAATCAAGCAGTCTAAAACATCCAGTCAGCAATATGTACCATTAAAAGAGTACAGCTTTCCCCATTTAATATATTGGTTTCTCAGAAAATGAGTCATTATCTCAAGCACCAATATTTCCCCAGCACAGATCTTACAATAGTATACAAACCCAAGCCATGTAAGAGATCATAAATAACAGCAGTTAACAAACTCATTCAGGTCAAAATAGATATCTTCACCATTATATACGCAGGTAACAAATATAAGTTCACCAACTGCTTTCTGAGACCGAGTGAGCTGTACATACTCACGCCTCAACAACTGGGTGCTCGGCGCTGCTAACAGCGGTTCTTTGTAGTATGCTGCCCCATCTCCTTTGATGACGCCTTCACTGCTTTTCACCTGGTCCCTCTCACTAGAACTCAGGTATCACGGGACAAAGGAGAGCAATGGCACAGAAACAGAATAGTTCACGTTTCAGATCAAACTCACAGTTCAGGCATACAGTTCGTTTTACCACTGACAGCAGCTGCTTTCTCAGGTCCCGATTTCTCACTTCAATGAATGGGGTCAAACAGACAGTTCTCAGTTCCCAAATCTCTCACTTCAACAAATAGGGTCAAACAAACAGTTCAGTGTAGACAGCAGAGGTAGATAAGCTGGCAAATAAAAGCTGTGCTAGCAGATGGCAAACAGCTTCAGTGTACCTGTACCCTATCAGACGTATCATTTAACATTTTTTGGGGTGCTATGGGGAAGGAAGTGGGTGTGTTGGGTTGGGAGTTGTCTGTTGAATGAGGGAGTGTGGGTCAGTGTCTTTTCCCCCCTCTTGCCAGGCTGGCCCCCATTCTTCCCCTGAGACCCCCCCAGCCCCATCACCGGCTGTTTCTGGGGCTCATCCTTGAAGACCTACCTGATCCTCCACAGCTTGCCCCTTGTGGTGGGGCCATCAAGGGTACCCCTAGCCACATCCTAAGGATCCTAAGCCACAAGGAGGCTGTATAGCGCAGTGGTTTAAGGTACTGAGCTGCAAACCTGGAGACCTGGGTTTGAATCCCACAGCCCCCACTTGCATAATGTGTGACCCTGAGCAAGTCACTTAAATTCCTTGTGCTCCCAGGTCGCACCTGTAAACAAGCTTTCAGCTTCATGTGTCTCTCCTGGTTACATGAAACAAAAAACATCCACACACCCAAGCTTGGTGCAGTGTGCCCAGCAGGCAGTGTGGTGGCTGCGCAGAGTCGCAGATGTCATCCTGCTTGCAGCCGATGGTGTTTCCACTTTCTTTCTTGTCCTTTGAATGTTCCGCAGAGATGACAGCTTGACACATGCACATCAATGGACATGTTCATGCCTTCTGTTGGGGAGCGAGCGTCCTTCTACCGAACTGCTGAGCCTAGCTTACACTGCTTCTCATGGTCACCTAGGTGCGGATGTTATGGTGGAGCAGGCTGCCCCTTTTCCCTGGAGAAGGAAAGTGCCTGTTGGGACGCTCAATCCTCACCCCCCCACCCCAAGCAACCCAGGTGTGTTCCCAAATCCGGGCTGCCGACATGGCAACAGGTGAGGCACGGATCCCTCAACCTTCCTTGCTACTCAGATGGCCACTGTCAGTGTCTTTTTTTTAAACTTAGTGTACTTACTGAATTCATAATAACAAATAATGCAGAGTATATCTGTCACTGTGTTCTGTTTATACTGGATTTATACATTAAACACAACAACAGTAACAGACTAACATAAAACTAAGACTTAGGAATGACAGCGATCAGGGTGGCAGATATAAAATAGGAGACTACGATTCATTATCATGTAACCCCCCCCTGCAAATGGGGGTTCCCAGAAGTCTTCCAGAAGCTTGCTAAGTGCTCCAAGTCTGGATGGTGTTCAGCGTTTAAACTGTTTAAATGGCACTGCAGTGAGTGCTTTTCGAGCCTCTGCGCACTGTCTCTTTAAGAGCTGTCTGCTTGCAGACATAATTAGTTTGTAATGGGGGATTGTGTGTTTCCCTGCTCGAGTCCCGCTTGAGCTGCTGACAAATCGCTCCATTTCTGCCGTCGCTAAGTGGGCAGAGTGAGTACTTTTCAAAGATGTAACCATTTGCCAGAAATCATTTAGAGTATTAGTGGAAATGTAGTTTGTCTAACCTACTTCTTTTGCAGCCAGAACTGTTCTGTGAAGCCCCTTCATTTTGGTCCTGAACTGCCGAATTGGACCAATCAGCGTGGGGGCCTTTAAAATGGAGCCTGTGTGGGCGAATCAGAACTTGGACTCTCATCTGGAGCCTGCTATAAAGGGGCTGTATGGCAGGTGCCTCTGGGAATTGTAGTTTGGACCCTGGCGCCTTTTTGCACCAACAGAGGGAGCCCTGCTGTGATTGACAACCAACCAACCAAACTCTCTAGATCTAGGTGAAAGACCCTAAGCTGTCTGCTGGCAGGCCAGATCTGAGGTGACTGTGAAGGAAGAAGGAGCTCTGTTGCTCGAGTGGCAAGTAGTTCACGCAGGAAGCGCATGTGTAGGCCCCCAAGTCGGTCTGCGGCCATTAGTACTTTTAAAATCGGACTGAATCCAAGCTTTTGGAGGAGGAAGATGAAGTAGAAGTGTTGGAACCAAGCTTAACCTGTAGAAGACCGAAGATTTTGCTGAAGTGCGATCGGCCTGTCAGGGACTGAAGTTGCTGCGAGTGCTCCCAGGTTTTTGCAGTGTTTTGCGATCGGGATCGAGGAGCAGCCTGCATGGTACAGTAATTTCCTTTACATATGAATGTGCTTGGTGCTTGTAGGGAATCGCGATCTTATTTCCCCTGTACTGTGAATTGTGTGCTGCAGCTGGAAGCAGAACCCAGCTTGATTTGGACTGAATCCGCCTGTTATCAAATGCAGTTGGGCCCTGTCACGAGGGCCTTGTCTCCATACCCTGCTTGTCTGGCAATCCAGAACGAACATTCTCCATCCTGTTCTCAGCTCTGGGTATCGTGAGTACAAATCAGGGTAGCTCCCTTCACCTTTCATTTAATCAAAGTGTGCCAACTGATTGCTTTGTGTTTTCTTTCTGTGGACTGAGCCATCCGGCTCCGGATTACAATTGTGTGTTGTGCATGTACTTTCTCCTTGCAGGGCCCCATCCATCTGCACAAGCCGGCCAACCCTGGGCAACGGACCTGGCTAGCCCCCCCCCATCCTGGGTACCCAGAGAGTGTGACATTTGGACCCTAAAATTGTATGCACAGTATTGTGATTTGTGTGTTTACTGCCAATCAACCTGATTCCCCCTCCTTGTTGCCATCCCCTTAAATAAATCAGATTTCAGACAACATGAAGTCTTGCTGTATTCAGACATAATGCAGTTAGCCCCAGCCCCCAGCACTTGAACTGCCCTGGAGAGGAAACAGTTAACTCTATGCAGAAGCATAGAACGTTGAGCTCGAGCTCGGTTTTCAAACCTCTGTCTGTGGTACTTCCCAGTGTAACCGTCAGATTCTTTACTCCGCCTAACAGTGAAGTCGCTCCAGATATTTCCTCTGCTCGGTTCGTTAAAAGAAAAATAAAGTGTTCGGTTTAAACTGTATATTTTTGTTATTTTCGGATTTCCAGCCTCTGTCTTCGGTACAGGTAGTATGTAAATAGGTAGTGGCTGTGTTTTATTTTGCTAAAAAGAGTGGAAATTGTCTTTCTTCAGTTTCTTTCCGGTTGGTCCGGTTTGGAACCGACTGTAAAATTTTTCTCTCTTTCTGGGATTAGTGTGGTGTTCCGGTACCGATCGGTTTCAAAAGAACCAGACTTTTGCTGGTTCTTTTAAAAAGCCCGTGACACGGTTTGTAACCGATCGGTTGCTTTATTAGCTGGCTTGAAAGCTTCTATAGGGTAATTTGTTAGGTTGGCCATGTCTGAGAAACCCAAAAAGAAAACTGGTCCCACTGGGTTTCAACACTGTACTGAGTGCGGGGAGGCCTTTGCTAAGGCCGACCCCCACCTCATCTGTGTTTATTGTCTGGGGTTTGACCACCTCAAGTCAGACTGCCAAATCTGTAAGAACTTTCCTAAAACCACTCTAGATAAAAGACTTGAGTAGGCTGAAGGAAAGGGAGGCCGAGAAGTCCGTAGATCCAGATGGCCAGCCCAGTTCGGTTGCGGCCGAACCTGAGGAGGTGCCTACTGACCTAGGCGATACTTCCTCAGGCAAAAGAAGAGCCAACCCTGAGGGGTCGGTTCCGTCAAAGAAAAAGCGCAAGTCTGCCAGTTCAGATCCTGTATCCCACTCTCCAACCGCGGACGAAATAGCCAAAACGATTAGTATTGTCCAATCGCTTAGACTGGTTCCGTCTGAACCGATACCGCCGGTTTGGAGCTCGGTTCAGTCGGATCCGTCTCCTCCAGATTATGGCCCAGATGCTTATTATGAGGAGTGGGAGGGAGACGAAGACTATCCCAGTGATGACGATGATGATGATGACGATGAAGGGGGTCTGGATGTGCCCATTGAACCGGACATCTCCCCAGACAGGCCCTCAGGTGTCTCTCCTCCCAGGCAATCCGAGTCCCCTTCACACTTTTTGTTCTACAAAAAGGTGGCACAAACCCTGCAGCTTCCCTTGGTTGAAGCAGCAGAGGAGGATGGAGAGCCTGATTTTGTGGAAATGATGGACATCCCAGAGTCCAAAAAGCTGTCTATCCCTCTTAATAAATCTTTGGGGAAACAGACACACCAAATTTTACAAACCCCTAATTCAATACCTCCTGTGGATAAGAGAATGGACAGGAGGTATTCGTTATCAGGCTCAGCTGCGGAGTTCCTTTATAGTCATTGCAGCCATGTTAAGTGGTGCAGGCTGCAGCCTGTGACGAGACGGCTAACATTTCTTTGGCTTACACCTCCCGGATAAGGACTCCAGGAAGTGGATGCCATGGCCAAAAAACAGTATTTGGCATCCTCTTTGGGACTCAGGCAGGCTACTTATATGGCCTACACAGCCAGGTACCAGAAATCCAGATGGGACACAGTTCTGGAACTGGCTAAACAGGCCTCTCCCCAGCTAGTCAAGGAGCTGGAGGTGGTGGCTGCTGATGGAACTGAGGCATCCAAAATGCAATTTCATGCTGCTGTGGACTCCAATGATGTGGCATCCAGAGTCATGGCTACATCTGTGTCTCTCAGAAGACATGCTTGGCTCAGATGTACTAACCTTTCACAGGATACCCAGACTAAGGCCATGGATTTTTCTGTAGCAGGTAACTCTCTGTTTGGGGAGCAGACAAAGGCTTACATGAAGAAAATGGATGAATATAGGACCACGTACAGGAGTGCACAGGCCAAGGAAAAGCAGACCACTCCGCACAAGCAGCAGTCTAGGGGCAGGGGCAGGCCCTTTCAAAGGCCTTTTTACCAAGCCCAGGCCTCCTCTCCCTTCCCACAGAGGGGGTTCTTCAGAGGGAGGGGTAGGAGGGGGATGAGCAGGGCTGCTCCCTCCTCCTCTCAGTCTAAGGCTCCTGCCAAGCAGACACCCTGATGTGTCAGCCCGGGTCAACTCCCCATTTCCAGTAGGAGGCAGGCTGGCTTACTACTTCCAGGCCTGGAAGTCTGTGACCTCAGACAAGTGGGTCCTGGAAGTAGTAAGCCAGAGTTCAACCCTCAACTCAAAAAATTTCCAAAAAGAAGGGCCAAGTCTTTTCCACCTGCATCAGTCTCAGAAACCCTTGCCCGAGAGGCAGAGGTTTCCTCTCTTCTAGCTCTCAGAGCTATAGAGAAGGTTCCTACTCAGCACAAGGGAAAATTACTGTATTCCAGGTACTTCCTTACCCCCAAAGAAAACAGGGGAGTGGTGACCCATCCTAGACCTAAGGTATCTGAACAAACACATTTCAAAGCCCAAATTCAAAATGGTAACACTGGGAATAATCCTTCCTTCTCTAAGGCCAGGGGATTGGCTAGCATCTCTGGACCTCAAGGATGCCTACTTCCATATTCCTATCAGGTGGTCCCACAGAAAATACCTCAGGTTCGAGTTGCCTTCAGGCCATTACCAATTCAGAGCCATGCCATTCGGTCTAACATCAGCTCCAAGGGTGTTCACAAAGTGCCTTGCAGTAGTGGGGCTTACCTCAGAAGACAGGGTATCACCATCTTTCCGTATCTGGATGACTGGCTGTTAATGGGTCAGTCTCATTACAGGTCAAGTCAGCTCTTCAAACTACCAGGACCTACTCAGCTCCTTGGGTTTTCTTCAATCTTCCAAAGTCTGTACCGAAACAGTTCAACTTCTCACCTTTATAGGCATAGAGTTGGACACTGTACAAGCAAAAGCCTTCCTTCCCCTGGCAAGGGTAAAGGCCCTAGTGGATCTCACTTCCTCCTTTCGACCTCAGGTCTCCCGCCCAGCAAGACAGTTCCTCCAGCTCCTGGGCCACATGGCAGCTTCCATGGCAGTGGTGCAGGGAGCAAGGTTCCAGATGAGGGATATTCAGTTTCATCTGAGGTCTTTTTGGTCTCAAAAGAAGGATTCACTTACCAAACTGATTCCAGTGACTCAGACTCTGGTCCAAGCTCTCCAATGGTGGCTGGACCAGGACAACCTCAGGCAAGGGGTTCCATTTCTCCCTTAAGTCTCATCAGTAGTTTTAACTACAGATGCTTCTCTCCTAGGGTGGGGAGCCCACCTGGGAGCCCTGACAGCTCAAGGGCTCTGGTTTCCACAAGAGTCTCTCCTTCATATCAATCTCCTGGAACTCAGGGCAGTTTTGCTAGCCCTGCAGAGCTTCTCGGATTCAGTCAATGGCAAGGTGATCCAAGTCAGAACGGACAACACCACCACAATGTGGTACATCAATAAGCAGGGAGGCACTTGGTCCTCGGCCTTGTGCACAGAAGCCATGAAGCTGTGGTCTCTGGCCTATTCTCTTCAGACTTCTCTGGTAGCAGTTCACCTTCCAGGGAAGGACAACATACTAGCAGATGCTCTGAGCAGAATTTCACAGGGACACCACGAATGGTCCCTGGATCCTCACATACTGAAGGTCATCTTCTCCAGGTGGGGCACTCCAGAGACAGATCTCTTTGCAGCACCGGACAATCATCAACTTCCTCTGTTTTGTTGCAGACCTCCAGTCCTGGGGACGGTTCCCCAGGATGCTCTCTCTTTTTGGACTGGAAGGGCAGGTTTCTATATGCCTTCCCTCCCTTCCCTCTGCTGTTCAGAGTTCTGATCAAGATCAGGACTCAACCCTGCACAGTGATACTGGTGGCTCCAGATTGGGCCAGACAGCCTTGGTATCCTCTACTGCTGTCCTTGTCAGTGTCACGTCCCGTCTCTGCCCAGGACATACAATCTCCTGTCCTCCTCCCAGGGGCGGATCTGGTACCCCAATCTCCAGTCTCTCCATCTCGAGGTCTGGCTCTTGAAGAGTTAGAATACGTAGCTCTACATCTTTTTCAGGGAGTTCTGGATATTCTGAAGGTCTCTAGGAAACTTCCACTAGAAAAACTTACAACTCCACATGGAAAAGGTTCAGTATTTGGTGCTCTCAGAAAGGCATCCTGCCTGATTCTGCAGACATTTCCACAACCTTAGACTATCTAGTTCATCTTAATGGTTTAGGCCTTAGGCCTGCCACTCTGAAGGTTCATCTAGCAGCTGTCTCTACATTCCTCTCAGCAGGGAAGGGCTCTTCCCTGGCATCTCATCCTGTTTTCAGAAAGTTTTTCAAAGGTCTGGTTCACATTAACCCTCCCTTTAGGGAGCCCATTCCACCTTGGGATCTTAATGTCTGCATAGCTCAGCTAATGCAGCCACTCTTTGAACCTCTGGCTTCGGCCGAATTGAAGTACTTGACCTGGAAAACTGTTCCTGGTAGCTATTACTTCTGCCAGGCGGATTAGTGAGTTACAAGATCTGTCAGTGGAACCTGACTTCATCTCCTTCCATAGGGACAAAGTAGTCTTCAGAACCAATAGGAGGTTCTTGCCCAAAGTGGTTTCAGATTTTCATCTGAACCAGTCTATATCTCTCCCTGTGTTTTTCACTGACCATTCTTCTTCACGTGAAAGAAGGTTACACAGTCTGGACATTAAGAGGGCCCTTAGCTACTACATTGAGCATACTAAGGCACATAGAAATGACTGTCTTCAATTGTTTCTCAATTATGGTGAAGTAGGAAAGGGTAAGCCTGTCACTAAGAGAACTATTGCCAGGTGGATTGTTTCTTGTATACAGTTTTGTTATGACAAGTTGGGTAAGACGCCCCCTTCAGGACTGAGGACTCACTCGACCAGGAATACAGCTGCTTCTCTAGTTGCAGCCAGAGATATACCTTTGTTAGAGATCTGTAAAGCAGCCACCTGGAAAACAGCACATACTTTCACCAAGCATTACTCCCTGGACATCCAGGCTAGGAGTGATGCTAGGTTTGGTACAGCAGTACTGCAGAGCCTCTTCCCAAAGTAGGTTCTACATTCCTCCTCCATAGGGAACTGCTTGGTAGTCATTAGAATGCTGAATGCAGCAAGACTTCATGTTGTTTGAAGAAAAAGTTACTCACCATAGTAATGTTGTTTCTTCTAATGAAGACTTGCTGTATTCAGACCTCCCCCTGCCTCCCCTCTCAGAACCTGGTTTTGGGAAGTGGGCTGGCAGGTACAGTGTTGCACCTCAGGGGTGTACCTTGTACCTTCCCTCTTGGGTGGGGTAGATATTATTATTTTTTCTGGTGTTTTACTAAATATTGTCACTACCTTTCCTTCCTGGGTTCTTGACTTGAGTCTTTTGGGGCCCAAGAAGATATATTTTGCCCTTTGGCTATATCTGAACAATTTCCATACTTTAGTTACTAGTTAGTTAGCTCATAAGAATCTGACGGTTACACTGGGAAGTACCACAGACAGAGGTTTGAAAACCGAGCTCGAGCTCAATGTTCTATGATTCTGCATAGAGTTAACTCTTTCCTCTCCGGGGCAGTTCAAGTGCTGGGGGCTGGGGCTAACTGCATTATGTCTGAATACAGCAAGACTCCATTAGAAGAAACAACATTACTATGGTGAGTAATTTTTTCTTGTTGTTGTTGAAATATACCTTGCTTGTGGTGTCAGTACCTATAGGAACTATTGCACTGCATTGTGGTTGTGTGCATTACCTAACCTTGTTTTACAGGGGATCCTCAGAGATGTGCTGCAGAATCAGCCTCGAGGGTAAGTGGGTACTGTATGTGTAAAAAGTGTGCATATGTGGGGTATTGGGAAGGTAACTCCCATGTACTGTGTAGGCTACTAGTGGGAACCAAGGGGGGTCACAGTGTCCCAGAGGGCTGTGTCCAAGCTAGTTTAACCACTACCAACCCACACCTCTGGGTGTAGGCACCCGTCACTGGACCTAGGCCCCTTAACCTGTCACTAGCCATACAGGCAGGGGTAGTAGCCCTTGGGATAACACCACCTAGGGGTTACAATCAAATATATCAAACTAGTTATACAGGGTAAGAGTAAGACATATAAAATTACACTGCATTGGATCCCTTCAAACCCCAGGAATCCCTCAGTATGCTTAACTAATGCAGTCAGCCTCCTGTGCTGAACTGCCCTGGACAGACTGGAATATATGTAAATGATGGAATGCATCACTGGCTCATGCAGCAATTCAAACTGCTGCCCCTAGGTGCTGCTGCATTCTAAATAGCTCAGACTAATTTCTCCGCCTGCTTAGTAAAGACGCCTCGGACAGCTCGCCTCAGCATCTGACTGAATTTCTTGTATACCTTATGTTCTTACTTGTGTAAGGGATGCACTGGTGGACTTTTTGTTTTTGTTAAGAGTGTCTTGCAAAAAACTCAAGAAATATATTACACAAAAAAAACAAACTAGTATTTTCGATATTTTCAGTAAAAGCTGCCCCTAGCATCAGGGGCGTAGCTACAAGGGTGCAGGGGGTACAGTGGCACCCAGGCCCATGAGGTTTGAGGGGCCCAAATCATAATTTTGATGTTCATTCAAAACTGGGGAGGGGCCCTGTAACATTGCCTTGCACCCAGGCCCTCTGGGAATTTGCTTCACTACTGCCTAGCATCTTTTTGCAGGTTAGTTAGTTTAGTATTATTAAATATGATGTTTTTTCACTGTTCCTCAGCGGTTCCAGGAAACTGAAGGAAACAGTCTCCTCAGCGGGTTTTACTGTGTTTTTTCTTACTTTTTTATGCCTTTTGAGCTATATGCTCCGGTTCCTTGTCTAAGGAATCATAGCGGTTTTTGTTCCCAAATTTGTATTTTTCTTAGCTCCTGTCTGAGAGCCATGCCAGTTCCTCCCCTTTTTATGGAAACTGAGCGCTACTTTATATTTTCTCTATTTTTCCCCATTTGAGGGAACCAAGTGCTACTTTTAAACTCTCTATTTTGAATTATTTTTGTGGTTTTGGGAACCGACCGCAATTCTTTTTTCTTGTTTGCTGCTGTTTTTTTGGTCTCCTGGCAACTGGCATGTCAGACAGAACCAAAAAGAAAACAGGACCAACTGGTTTTAAAAATTGTGTGAAGTGTGGGCAGATCATCGCCAAAGCTGATAGGCATGATCTCCGCCTGGTGTGTCTCGATCCTAATCACATTTTTGCTAACTGTGAGGTCTGTAGTACTTTTTGCCCCAAGACAGTGAAAAAAGACGGCTAAAAAACTAGAAGAAATAGCTTATCCCGCCTCTTTCTCCCTGAAGCCATCTGAGGAGGCCTCATCCTCTCACTCCAATAAGGATAGGTCTAAGGAGTCTGGGGAGCCCAAACCCACAGACAAAGGTGATGCCACAAAGTCTAAGAGGCCTGTGGAATCAGCAGCAGAACCGGTTCCTGCCAAAAGGAAGCATAAAGAAAAGCATGTTGCTGCATCTCCTCCTGAAAAAGCAAAGGAGCTTGCAGTGGACAAACCACCTCCCCCCGCCCCCCTTTGGGTTCAGCTCTTGGTTCCTCCCAGCCAGGAACCAGAGTTTCCTTACAAGGAATCGGAGGAGGAAGGAGACCCCATTGTGCCCGAGGTCTCCCTGGAGCAGGACTTCCCTACTGCAGGGACACAAAGATTACTTGTCTCACTATGCCTTTGTGAAACAGATAACAGACACCCTCAATCTTGCCACAGAAGAGACAGCGGAAGATGAGGCTGAGTTTCTGGATATAATGGGACTGGTATCAACTAAAAGGCTTCTGCTGCCTATTCACAGGTCCCTGAAAAAGACTTCCCTCAAGATTTTGCAGACCCCCACATCCATAATGGGGGTAGATAGAAAAATAGATAAGAAATACCAGTTCAATAGAACAAATGCTAATTTTCTTTTTGTTCATCCTTACCATGAGGGCGTTGTTCAGGCAGCTGCCTGCAATAAGGCCAGGGTACAGTTGTCCTCTCATCCCCCTGACAAAGATTCTAGGAAACTGGACAGCATGGGAAAGAAGGGGTACCTGGCATCTTCCCTTCTCCTCAGACAAGCTACCTACATGGCCTATACAGCTCAGTACCAGAAGGCTCTCTGGTCATCAGTCCTGGACATGAGTGACAAGATTACTGGGGACATGGCTGATGACCTGGCTGAAACAGCTAGGACAGCTCTGGATGCCACTAAGTATCAGCTCCACATGGCAGTGGATGCCAGTGATACAGCTTCCAGGTTCATGGCTCTTGCCATCACCATGAGGAGATTTGCTTGGCTCAGGGCTATCAACCTGACCCAGGATACTCAGGCCAAAGCCATGGATTTCCCCTGTGAGAAGAACTCTCTTTTTGGGGATAAAACTGAGGTCTATATGAAGAAGGTGGAGGAGTATAAGTCCATCTACAGGAGCAACTTAGCTTGGGAGAGGCCTTCCACATCCTACACAACACAAGGTAGGGGAGGCAGGGGTAGAGGGTCCCTACCCTAGATCTTTCTTTCAGGCCCAAGCAGCTTCGGACTTACAGCAACCCAGGGGTTACTCCGGGGGTAGGGGCAGGAAGTCCACAAGGTGGGCTGACCCAGCACTACTTGCCAAGTCCCAGCACAAACAGAATCCCTGACATGTTTGCACAGGTCGCCTCCTCACCCCCAGTAGGAGACAGGTTGGCTCACTTCCTCCAAGTGTGACAAGCCATCACCACAGACAAGTGGGTCTTGGAGGTAGTCAGCCAAGGCCTTCCCCTAAGCTTCAAAATGTTTCCCAGACTGCAGAGCAGATACTTCAACCCAGCAACCTCAGCAGAAAAGTCCCTGTTTGAGCTGGAGGTCACCAAGCTACTGCAGATGAATGCTGTAGAACCTGTCCCCCCATCACAGAGGGGAAAGAGCTTCTACCCAGATACTTCCTTACTCAGAAGAAAAATGGGGAATGGTGACCTATTTTAGATCTCAGACTTTTAAACAAGCATCTGACAAAACCAAAGTTCAAGAAGGTCACTCTGTCCATGATCATTCCCACCCTGCAGCAGGGAAATTGGCTGGCCTCTCTGGACCTCAAAGATGCCTATTTCCACATACCCATCAGACCCAGCCACAGGAAGTACCTGAGGCTGAGGCTGTCCTCAGGTCGTTATCAGTTTTCAGCACTCCCCTTCGGCCTCAGTTCTGCTCCCAGGGTATTCACCAAGTGCCTGGCCATGGTCGTGGTACATCTAAAAAGGATGAGGGTCAGAGTGTTCCCTTACCTGGATGACTGGCTGCTCGTAGGAGAGTTCTCCCAGCACTCCAGGGAGTCTCTCTCCCTCACTCAGGGTGCCTTGGACTCTCTGGGATTTCTCATAAATGTCCAGAAGTCCCAAGTGGAACCTGTCCAGGCCCTAGAGTTTATAGTAGTAGAACTAAACACCCTACAAGGGAAAGCTTTCCCTCCACAGGACAGGGTAGACAGCATACTAGCTCTGGCAGGCTCCTTCAAGTTCAACAGACCCGGGCCAGCAAAGCATTTCTTGCAGCTCTTGGGCAGCATGGCCGCTGCCACAGCTGTAGTGCCAGGGGCCAGGTTCCAAATGTGAGCCATCCAGTTTCACCTAAGGTTCTTTTGGTCTCAGAGAAGGGAAACTCTGTCCAAACTAGTACCTGTCACAAAGTCTCTCCTCCAGGCCCTAAAATAGTGGCAAGACAGAGGTGACCTCAGGGAGGGAATGCCCTTCCAACAGCAGGTTCCTTCAGTCATCCTCGCCACAGATGCCTCTTTCCTGGGTTGGGGGGGCACATCTGGATGATTTGACAATAAGCAGCACCTGGTCTCCCCAGAAATCAGTCTTGCACATCAATCTGCTAGCACTCAAGGCAGTTCTTCTGGCCCTGCAGTCCTTCTCCCTCTCAGATCCAGGGCAAGGCAGTACAAGTCAGAAAAGACAACACCACTAACATACATCAACAAACAAGGGGGGCAGGCTGGCCTGGTGGTGCTGAGGGCTGAGGCGCTGGATGCCTTACCTTACGGCACGCCGGCGACCTGTGTTCGGGAGCAAGCACCGGCCGCAGGGGGTCGGCAGGGGAGGAGAAGGATCACCAGCTCTCAGCGGTCTACTGGCTCCTGGCGGTGGCGGGGGGACAGTGCGCTGAATGCTCATAAAAAGGGAGGAGATGGGGCAGATGCCCAGAGGAGCGTGTGCAGACGTATGCACACTCTCTCCGCAGGTGTTACTGCATGCCCCACCTCAAAGGGTGAGGAAAAAAATGGAAAATAGGTGCTGGCCATGCTGAATGAAGCTGTCCATCACAAGCGCCACCCTCGGGAAGACATCTCCCTGGTCGGATCTGTGTTGGGTGGGTTGAGTCGCTCCCCACCACCTTGCCACGAAGAGTAAGTCATGAGGACTCAAGGGAGGGTGTCTGATCCTCGGGGAACGGCCCTGGGGGACAGTGGACAGGAGTAGGAGTGCCAGCCAGCACCATGGAAGAAATACCGCAATAAAAAAAAAAAACAAGGGGGGCACCAGGTCGACCCTGCTGTGCACAGAGGCCATGAAGGTATGGAACCTTGCCTACTCCCTGCAGATATCTCTGTCTGCAATCCACCTGCCAGGGAAGGACAATGTCCTGGCAGATTCCCTCAGTAGAATCAGCCAGAACCACCACAAGTGATTCCTAAACAGACACGTCTTAACCTTAGTATTCAGAAGGTAAGGCATGCTAGAGACACTGTACATCTCTTCGCCTCCACAGAAAACCATTAGTTGCCCCAGTTCTGTTGCAGGCCTCCAACTCGGGGGACAGTGCCAGTGGACACCCTGACACTGAACTGGTCAGGGAGGTTTCTCTATGCCTTCCCTCCCCTCCCTTTCCTGTTGCTCAGAGACCTCATAAAGCTCAGGACCCAACCAGCAACTATGATTCTGGTGGATCCGGATTGGGCAAGACAGCCATGCAACTCCCTCCTGTTAGCCCTGTCTGTGTCACAGCCCATCCATCTTCCTCAGAGGCACAATCTCCTGATCACATCCCAGGTCAGTATCCTGTACCCCAACACCAGGTCTCCTCACCTCAAGGCTTGGCTTTGAAGACCTAGAGTTTTCTGCTCTACAGCTCTCTGAGGAATTTCTGAATGTTCTCAGGGTTTCCAGGAAACCCTTAACCAGGAAAACCTATGATTCCAAGTGGAAAAGGTTCTCCTTATGGTGCAAACAGTAGAAGGTCAACCCTTCTCAGACCAGGCTGCCTGTGCTACTTGACAATCTGGTCCACCTGCACTCACTGGGCCTCAGGACTTCCACCCTAAAAGGTCCATCTTGCTGCCATTGCAGCATATATCTCAGCTGGCAAAGAGAGGTCAATAACCTCTCAACCTATCTTCAGAAAGTTTTTTAAGGGGCTCGTTCACCTCCATCCTCCCCTTAGGGAGCCAGTCCCTCCTTGGGACCTAAACATCTGCATAGCCAAACTCATGGAGCCACCATTTCAGCCATTGGTAACTACAGACTTGAAATATGTTACCTGGAAGACTGTCTTCCTGGTAGCCATCACTTCTGCAAAGTGAGTCAGTGAGTTGCAAGCTCTGTACACAGAGCTCAACTACATTTCTTTCCACAGGGTCATGGTAGTGCTTAGGACCAATAGGAAATTCCTTCCTAAGGTGGTCTCAGAGTTCCACCTGAACCAATCAATCCTCCTACCAGTCCTTTTCACAGCAAACTCCAGCTCAGGTGAGTGAAAGTTACACAGCTCAGATGTCAAGAGGACACTAAACCACTATCTTGATCGCACCAAGGCTTTTAAGCCAGAACACACACAACTGTTCCTGACCTATGGAGAAGTAGGCAAAGGTAAGCCAGCTTCCAAGAGAACTGCTGCATGCTGGATAGTCTCCTGCATACAGTTTTGTTACAGCAAAGCTGGCAAACAGCCACCTCAGGGCCTCAGGGCACACTCCACTCGTGGCACAGCTGCATCGGTGGCAGCTGCAAGGGACATTCTCCTATTGGAGATCAGTACACACTTTCACAAAGCACTACTGCTTGGACATACAGTCCAGAAGTGATGCCAGGTCTGGCACTGCAGTCCTGCAGAACCTTTCCCCTAAGTAGGTTCTGTATCAAATCTCCCAGGCAACTGCTTGGTAGTCTGCATTAGTTAAGCATACTGAGGGATTCCTGGGGTTTGTAGAAACATTTCTTACCATAGTAATGTTGTTTATTCCAGGGGATCCCTCAGTATGTTTAAACCTCCAACTCTACCTCCCCTTCCAAAACCAGAGGTAGGTTTCTGCATCCCTGCTGGTCACTTCTTGTCCTGTCTGTTATGTATGTTAAACTTTAATGTTGCAAGCCAGTCTTTTCTGTTCTATTTTTTGCTAAAAAATGGTATTTTAATCTACCTCTCTGGGAGAATTTTTTTGTTAAGGCAGCATAGTTAGGGGGTCTTCACCCTGTTAGGCTCTATAATGAATCTGATCAGTTTAGAATACAGCGGTACCTTGGGGCAGCAGTTTGAATTGCTGCAAGAGCCAATGATGCATTCCTACAGTTACATATGTTCCAAATCTCTTCCGGGGTAGTTCAACACAGGAGGCTGACTGCATTAGTTAGGCATACTGAGGAATTGCCTAGAAGAAACAACATTACTATAAAGTAATTTTTTTCTTCAGTGTTAAGTGCAAAATATCCCTACTGTAAGACCCTGAGGAGTGCCATAATTTATCTGTGTTTAATTATCCCCTGGTTGTAATAGGAGGGGTGGTTAGCATCTTGTGCTAGAGTGAGGGGAGGGCTCCCGGTTTAGTGTGAGTGTGAATGTGGGAGTAGGTTTAAACATTTTTGTTACTTAACATTTTTATGATGAGTTCGAACTACTGTTGGAAAAAATATGTTTCGGGTCATATGTGCTGGCAGGGACTTGGGGTGGGAGGAGGGAGGTTGGAGCTCATGGGGTGGTTTAGGCTTTTTTTTTTTTGTTTTAAGATTTCTATTAATGCTGACTGCTTCTTCATGCAGACCCTTATCCGCTCAACCCAGCCCCCAGTCTCATCACCCTGGTATCCCCTAGGACTTACCTGCGACCTCTGCTGCTACAGGGTCTGGTGTGGGAGACCGCACCTATGTAGCTGGGTGTGGGGCCTGCAAGCTGGTCAGCTTCATCCTGCCTCTCGGAGTCTTTTTTTTCCTCCCAGGTTTCCCAGGACATCGGCATCAAGGGTTTGCCAAGCATGACCACACGCAAGAGTGCTTTGTGTAGTGCATGCTGACATCCTCCCACCTCCACTGACTACTCCAGCTGCACTGCCATCTGTGGTCACCCAGGTGGCAGTATAGCAGTGGAACTGGTTGCCCTCCCTCCCTCTCCAGAGGAGAGCACCCACTGGGGTGCTTGGTCCTCCTCCCTGTGGCCTGATCTTGTTATTAAACCCGAGTAACTGGCATGGGAGAGGTAAGCACACCTCTGTGCCACTGGGTTTGCAGCTTGGGCAGGGGGATTTACATGACTGCAGGGTGGGGGACTAGTAATGGATGCCAAATTGGATCAGATTTCCATATCCAAATCTACTCTGGCCTTCTAATATTCAGGACTTTCATAGCTTTATTCGAAATTCTAAATTTTTTGCCAACATCTAAGATATCCATTTTTATAATGGATTATTCTAGCAACCCTAATTTAAACTATGTCCTTTCTGTATTGGGGAACCCAGACCGGCACACATTAGTCCAGACAGGACCTGGGCCAGCCTTGTAAAGTGGTAAAATTACTTCCCCTTGCTCTGCTGATAAACCTTTGTTGATGCACCCCAATATTCTCCAACATTCTTAAAGGAAAACAACATGTACAAGTAACTAATCACATCAGCAACTGGTCTACCTCTAGCAAGAGATTATACTTAGCTGGCGGGCTGAGGCATTGATTGCCTTACCTCCTGCCATGCTGGCGACCCGTGTTCGGAAACAACCATGGGTTGCTGGTGGTTGGCAGGATGGGAGAGGCTTGAGCCTCTCAGGGGCTCTCTCCTCTCCTGAGGAGGTGTGGCCAGCTAACTCAGCCCTTAACTGCCACCGGGTGGAGGCCCACTGGTGGCACAGGCACAAGCAGCTTGAAGGGAGGGGACATGTTCCCGCAGAGCGTGCATGCCTCCACATGCACATCCTGACATGATGACACAGCAGGGGAACCAGGGAGGAAAACAATGAGTTGGCATGGGCTACATGAAGCCCTGCCTGCCTACCTCTGCCCTGCACAGTTGGCTGATCCCTCTGCCCAATCTGGATGTGTGTTAACGGGTGGGGCAAGTACAGCCCTCCCCTTCCTGGCCCCACCATTGGGGGGGGGACAATCCGTGGGGAATCTAGGGCATGGTGGTCCAGTGCAGCAGATGCCAGGCGAGAGGAGGCGGGGCCTGGGCGGTGCTGAGCCGCCCACTACCTGACGTGTTAAAAAAAAAAAAAGATTTTGCTTAGTTACATTTTTTTTTTTACTTATTGTGATTATTAATGAGTTAATAAGTCTCCCCAACCATTGAACTGCCAAAACTGTGCTGTGCCATGTTCCTTTCTGAATAAATTAACATGGTAATCAACACGTTAAGTGCATCTCCCTGTTTCAAACACACGTCTGACCAGCAGTGCATGTGCGTATTATGATTCCCACGTAAAAGACTGCAGCTCAGTGTTCATCAGTTCAGCCTCATTTATTGCTCCAGTTTTTGGTGGGTCTCGGTTATAACAGCGTGGATGGAATAGCAGGGCAGGATACTGTGCTGACAACAGGAGCCGCATAAAGTACTTTAACCATTAAAACAGCGTCAGGGAAAAACAGCGAATGGGACAAAAGACAATCAGGATGTTATCACGCCCTCCCTCCAACTGTCACCCTCCCAGGATTATTACTAGTAAACTCCCTGACCGTCACCCTCCCGGGGTTAGTACTAGTAAATCCGCCCCCGACCACCACCCTCCTGGGGTTAGTAATATCAAATCCCCCCAAGTTGTGTCTACCCCACAAGAGTTTATAATAATAAATCCCCCACGACTTTCTCCCCACCCCCGTGCTGTGTCCCCTCAGAGTGTGTAACAGTAAATCCCCCCACTGAGTTGCATCCCCCTCAGACGTGCGGTCATTCGTTCATGCTGTAGTGCCGATGCGTGGTTTTTGCTGTCAGCTTTTGTCTGCACGAGAACTGACTGCATGTTTTTGTTTGTGCTGCATTAACCTAGACCTGACCTTCTGAGGGAGGGCGTGCTTGTCCTAGATGAGTGTACATTTTGAGTGCAACAGGGAGAGGGCCACATTAATGTTAGGGCCAGAGAGGATAGGGAACCAGTCTGCTGCAGCAAGATCATTTAGGAAGAAGTCAATGTCTGAAAGAACCTGGACAAAATGTATTTGAGGGGAGATGGAGGAAGCCAAAATTTCCTGACACAGTCATACTGTGGTTGCCAAAGGCATCTGGCAGACTATCAGCTGCTACGATTTGGTGAGGGTGAAAGAACCCAGTCCTGAAGGGTGTGGTTGGGGGGATGAGGACTGAGTCAGGTGGGTTCAGTAATGAGCTGAGTAAGATTTGGAGATTCAGTCCTGTGGTAAGTCAGCCTGGAGGCTGGGGACAGCCAATTTTTGTTAAAGTCCCCTTGGTCGCCGGCTCTGTGGCACCAAGTGAAGGAGTTCGCTTGGCACGCTGGTGACCCGGGTTTGCATCCCAAGCCCGGGTGTCAGGAGTGGAGACTGGCAGAGAAGGAATCCAGAGCATCCATTGGATGCTTCCCTTCCGGGAGGTGGGGATGGGCAGGGCCTTGGCACCTGGAGGTGGACTGGACAACATGGCAGGTGGCGTGAAGCCTCAACACGCCCCATGTCCTCGCCTCAGGTTGCCGTCATGTTCAGGCCCAATCAGGGTGGTGGGAGTGGGGAGGGAAGCAAATGGAAAAAGCGCCCCCACCCTCCTGAGTGACTGGATGACAGCCTCCGATCCCCCGACGCCACGAAGCCCCGAAAACTGTCTGGACCAACCCCGCAGCACCTGGGATACATAGCTGCACCTAATAGGTGCCTCCCCCTTGGAAGGAAGGGACCCTCCCGATGAAGGGATAAGTCGGGTTATCTGGGGATGGCTGCTAATAGGGGCAATGAATGGCGGCAGGGGACAAGTGGTGCTGGGGTGCACCTTGGAGGCCCGAAGGAGTGGCCGGTTAGGGGTGCCCAGGGAAGGAATAAAAAAAAAAAAAGAGGGCAAGTTCACTGGAGGAGGAGGAGGAGTAGCAGTGAGAGAGTCAACCAGAGAAGAGTGGGGGACTTTAGGAGAGGCATAGAAGACCCCGACGAAAATGGGTAGGGAGGAGGGAAAGGAGAGCTCAACAAGAAGAAACTCATGGGAGGAGGGTACTGACTCCCTAATAGCAATGGAGCAGGAGAGGTTCTGGATGTAGTGGTACAATGTGATACACAGGGTGCACGGAGCGAGGGTGTCACTGGGCTGTATAGGGGACATTAATGAAATGTGTTATTTTGCCACACAGGGGGCACTGGTGGATGTTGTCAGTTGGCCAGACTGTTGTGACAGGGTTGACCCTGGGCCCTGTCCCAGTTGTTATGCAGAAAGAGTTTAAATGGAAGGATCTGTTCTATTCTCTCCTTTTCTGTCTTCTCTGTCTGGTTGGGCAACCAAATTTTCTTGTGAGACCTAGGAACTGATCACTCCGACGGTTTCGCAGTTCTCCGCCTCTCGTTATCTCTTGCCTTCCCTTGCCATTTCTGTCTTTTCTTCCCCCTTGCATATCTTCGGGTATAAAAACATATGTGAATCTCTATGTGGAAACGTCAATGGTATTGGGATCCCTTCGTTTAAAACTGTGTATAGTTATAATGTTGAAATGACTGCAAAAAGCTATTTGGAACTCAGGGAGTTAACCTGAGAAGCTGGTTTGCAAACTCTCTTGAGATGCTGTAAACAGGAGGTCAGTTCTGGGTCATTATAATTTATGTTTCTTTTGCTGCACCTGCAAAAACACTGGAAACTTACAAGAACATTGTGTGAGAAGCACGCTGTTTTCTTAACGAGTTTCCCAGGCACAGACTTATAAAAAGAGCAGCAATGCTTGTGCAAAAGAGAGACAGAGACTGAGATTTGAAATTGAGAAGAAAAAACTCAGAAGGAGGACTCTGTTTTCTTTGTTTGTATTGCCATTGTAAATAGTTATACTGAACAATTTTTATTTTCCTTTTGCTGTTATTAATAATAAAATGCTATTTGCAAATTTTACAACTGCTCCTGGTTTTCCTATGCTTCCTGACCTGTGCCTCGATGACAGATGGTGTCAGCCTAAGTGGGATTTGTGCCGTGCGTACTCTAAGCCAGGAGTTTTGTGCATGGGTACTAGACCTGGTACCAGGCAAGCACACAAAAAAAGATATGGATTCGGCAGCAGCAAGTCCAGGAGTGGTTACCAGGAGAATGGCAGCCAATCTAGCAGAGACAGAAGTCCAAGCTGAGACTATACAGCCAGCACCCATTATGGAAAAAGATCAGGCAGTGACACAGCCTGAAAGTCTGACTGCCTTTTTCAAATGGTGGGCTATACAACAAAAAGAGATGGAGAAACAGAGAAGAGAGGAGATGCAGCAGAGTGAAAAAAGTGATTCAATGTTTAGAGGCACAGAGAAAAGAAGAAATGCAACAACTCGAGAAGCAGAGAAAAGAGATGCAGCGACAGGAGCAGCAAAGAAGAGATGCAGCGATGGATGGATGACTTGCAAATTATCAAAGCTGAAGGATCTAGCACTGGTCCAGCAGAGCAACAAGACATAAACAACTTAACATAAATTAAACTTACAAAACTGTGTTCCTTGAATGATACTGAAACATACTTGACAACTTTTGAAAGGGTTGCAGCAGCCTGCCAGTGGCCAAAGCTGCAATGGGAAATCAGATTGGTACCTTACCTGACAGGGAAAGTCCAACTTGCTTACAGCAATATGGACACTGCACAGTCAGAAAACTATGACCTGGTAAAAAGAGAGGTCCTTAAAAGATGTATCTCAGGACAGACCTACAGGCAGAGATTCTGGTCCCTGAAGTACAACTCAGTCGACAATCCTTGAGAAGCTTTCACCTGACTCAGAGAACTCATGAAATGGCTCCAACCAGAGGGCAAAACACTCCCACAGATCATCGAAACATTTGTATTGGAGCAGTTCATTAACATCCTACCCACACACGTACAGCCCTGGATAAAAGAACACCAACCAGAAAGTGGGGAAAAGACTGTTTCTGTGGCTGAAGACTACCAAATGACCAGACAAATGCCACAGCAGCGAGGTAACAGCTAAACATCGGTAAGACACCTTTTTTCCCATTTAAACTCCAAGTCTGATAAGAACTCTGGTGGGGGTAACAAACCTGCACCAAAAGACTATTTGCTATAACTGTAATAAGCCAGGTCATATTACAAGAAATTGCCATTGTAAGAAGAGTGACACTGGAGCAGATTTGTCCTTAGCAATTTGGGGCACGTACTTAACAGATGTGAAGGTGGGAGATAAGACTGTGAAGGGACTTATAGATTCTGGAAGCAGACAGACTCTAGTGCATATTGAAGTGCTGGGAAAACAGTGTCCAAAAGGACCAGGTACTGGTGTCATCTGCATCCACGGGAACACTCAATACTATCCCACCAGCCAAGTGACTCTCTTAATCGTGTGTTGCACCAAATGAAAGTAGGGGTAGTACCCAAGTTACCTGTACCTATGATTATTGGAAATGACTTTACAGGATTTACTGAGTTAATCAAAGAGGGAGTAAATCCCGATGTTTCAGCAGCTGTGGTGAGAAGAGCTGAGGCAAAGAAAATCTCAAATGGTGGGGACTCTTTTTCCTTTCACTGATTTTGATTCAGACTTGTTTGAGCACAGCTCCAAGATCCAGAAATCCAAGAAAGAAAGACGACGCCTGAAGAAACAGTGGCAACAAAAGACAGATGGACATAAGGAGTTAACATATAAAAATGCTGAAACTAAACTGATCATTGATTATGATTTTCTTTCAGAACAAGCCAACAACGTTTCTCCCCAGGGTTATTTTAAGCAGCTTGGGGTGAAACCAAAATATGGTGAACCTATGTTTAAAAACGCAACAGGCTACTGTACAGAGTTTGGGTTAAACCTCAGACACAGGACCAGACAGAACAATTGGTTATACCACAGAAGTATAGATCTGAGTTGTTACAG
Source organism: Neoceratodus forsteri (assembly GCA_016271365.2). NCBI lineage: Eukaryota > Metazoa > Chordata > Ceratodontiformes > Ceratodontidae > Neoceratodus > Neoceratodus forsteri. The sequence goes on from CM057452.1 coordinate 1,521,206,835, forward strand.
ATACCACATGAGAGTCCTATGGCTGATCACTCGGGGAGGGATCACACCCTGGCCAGATTGCTGTACAGATTTTACTGGCCTGGAATTCATGAAGATGTTGTTACTTACTGCAGATCTTCCTGGACATAAAGTTTCCACTACTCATTCACATTACTGGGACAACGCCGGAGGTGCTAGGACCCAGCGAGAGCCAAAAATCTTCAGGAGGGTTGGCACTTAGGTAGGGCTGCAAGGAAGCAGCACCACGAGCTCGGCTCATGCTGTATAGACTACCTTGTCGTTGACACTTCAACCACCTCAGTTCCTTTTTTCCGCGCCGTCGAGTGCGCTTCAGTGACGTCGCTCACCCGCCGGGAGTCAAAACTTCACGTCTATACAAGAGCAGCTATAGTCTTTCAGTTTCGATTAGTTTTATTATTATTGTCAGTGTAAAGAAAAATAAATAAGTGAGTTTTATTAAAGGGAGTTTATTAAAGGGATAGTAAACATTGCAGGGGTCACTCAAATTGTGAAAGCCCATGAAAAGATCTTTCAAATGAGGTACTGGGCTTACCTGTAGGTGTCAGGAGTCTTGAGCTATGAATAGCTAAGTAATGTGTAAATCAAATCATAGCAACAGCCATTTCATGTAGTCTTACAAACAGTAAGTGATGTCACTGAGGCACAAGCTGTATGTTGTTAATTACAGTTTGCCCCTCAGTGACATCACTTTTTGTTTGAGGATTGCATGAAATGGCTGCTGCCTTGTTGTGATTGACAGGTGATTTAAATATTTATATCTTGGGACATTTGACACCTACAACAAAGCCAAATACCTCATTCAAAATAACTTTTCATGGACTTTCACAGTTTGAGCAATCCCTGCCATGTTTACTGTCCCTTTAAGTACATTTTTCATCAGAAGTCATCTTCAGCCCTCCTTCGACGGAGTTGACCATGAACGGGGCAGGTGACAGTAGGGAGACTTCACATAAGCTGTATTATCAGCAGGGCTGAGTCTGGTCCCCAGCTCTCTACTGGGGGGTGTCTGACTACAGGCAGTCCAGTGCTTTCGGGGGGATGGGCGGTCTTCCAAAGCATAAAAAGAAATGGTCCCATTCTCGATCCCGTCATGGACTCGGCACCGTTCGACCTAGAAGCTTTTCTTCAGCCTCCGGTCAAAAAGCAGCACCACCTTCTGGTAGGTCTGCCGTCGATCGTTGGTTACTGGCAGCAGGGCCAGACTCAGTCTCTTCCGGGGTCTTCTCCAGCTTCTGCTTCTGGTGACAGGCATCCTCAACTCTGGAGTCCCTCCCCGCCCGGGGGGGCCTCTGGTGAGCAGTTTCACCATTGGGCAGCTCTTATGGAGCAATGGGTTCGGCGGTTGTCCCGTCTGCCAGAGTCGGCAAGTCCGTCACCTGGGCCTTCAGGCCCTTCAGTTTTGGACCTGCGGGCAGGGTGGTTGGGGCTCCCAAGTCATGCGGTGCCTCCTTCAGTGCCATTGATGCCGTGCTCTGGTGTTTATCTACCTCATACGGCTGTGGTGCAGGGGTCTACACCAGTGCCTTTATCTCCTGCTGAATTTCATCTTTCCTCAGCGAGTCAGGGGTTGAGAGCCTCAGGCTTGGCGCCAGCGGCTCTGGCGCTAGTTCATCCAGCGCCAGTGCCATGCTCGGTTCCACATCCTGTGCCGGCACTGCCTATGTTTTCGGCACCACTTCTGTTTCGGCGCCAGGAGCGCCTGCGGTGCTGCATGCGACACCAGGGTTTTCGATTCATGGTGCTCCTCCTCATTCTTTTCCTCCCTTTCCTATCTATACAGTCCCTTTGGGACTAGTAGGAGATGATATCGAGCCTGATCCTGATCTTCAATTGGAGGATGACTTTGACGACGATTCCTCCCTAGGAGTAGTGAATCAATCTGCTCTTACTGCAGAGCCTCTGGTCAAGGACCTTTCCTCTAAGTCTCTGCTTAGAAACATAAATACCACTCTCTCTCTCTCCAGACTTCGGAGAGCGATCCTGGGAAATTGCTGCATCTGCAGTACCTGCACGTTCCAGACATTCCTGTAGAACTGACCCCCCCCCGTGCAACCCTCTTTGAGACTCTCTCGCAAATGGTGTGGGATAATCCAGCGCTTACTGCCTCTGTGACTAAGTCCATAGACAGGAAATATGCCCCTCCCAAGGATTGTCCCATTCCAGCCTCACAAGTCGTTACTGATGCCCTTCTGGCAGAAAATGACAAGGCCATTATTCCGCAAGAATCTATGGCACGTCTGATAAACAAGGAATCACACAAAATCAACACATTTGGAAAGCAAGTCTATGCTGCTTCCACCCTAGGTATGCGCATTGCTAGCTACCAGGGCTACTTCTCTCAGTATGAGTATACACTCTGGCATTCGCTTAAGGCCATGGTAGAGGCTCTCCCAGATTCAAAAGTTAACACAGAGCTTCTTCAAACCATTACTAGAGGCATTGAATCCAATAATCAGCAGCTTACAGCTGCCATGGGTGCCTTTGACACTGCCTCCAGAGCAGCAGCGGCCGGCATATGCACCCATTGCCACTCTTGGTTGCTCATGTCGGGATTCAAAAATGATGCCCAACAGAGGGTTATGGCTTTGCCTTTTGATGGTATGGCCAGACCGCCATCCATAGCCCCTCAAAGAGACGGGAACCAGCATCAGTTTCATAACCATCTGTCCTTTCGTGGTAAAGGCAGAGGGGGCTTCACAAAAATGCAACCCCTCAGCTGCAAAAGAAAATGCAACAGAAGGCACAGGGCCCCATAGCGCCTAGTGCCACCCTCTGAGATCCAGGCCCAAGTCCCACCTCAGCTGTCCAAGGAGGACTCTTCCTCAGCAGTAGGAAGGCTTCTGACTCAGTCTTATGACCAGTGGAAATCAATCACATCAGACAAGTGGGTGCTCAGACTAATCCACAAGGGGTACTCAAATGACAGCCCATGCTGTCTGTCTCTCCATCAGACCTTCTTGCTTCCGAGATTCAAGGTCTTCTAAACAACAGGGCAGTAGAGGTAGTCCCGCTGGATCAGCAGAACACAGGTTTCTACTCCCATTACTTCCCAATTCCAAAGAAAACAGGCGGCATGCACCCTATTCTCGATCTCAGGAAGTTAAACAGATTCCTTTACAAGGAAAAGTTCAAGATGATATCACTTGGTACACTTTTACCTCTGATTCATCAAAACGATTGGCTAGCCTCCCTGGACATGCAGGACGCCTATCAAAACGTTCTCATACACCCAAACCACCAAAAATACCTCAGATTTGCAGCGTTTGGTCCACACCACCAATTCAGAGTCCTGTCCTTTGGGCTATCCTCAGCACCTCAAGTCTTTACAAAGTGCTTTGCAGTTCTCGCAGCGCATCTAAGGAGGCTCGGAATTCAGGTGTTCCCATATCTGGACGACTGGCTTCTAGCAAGTCTCTCCAGACAAGAGACTCAAAGCCGTGGCTATGGCTTCCAATTCCTTACATCCATGGGAATCCTGCTAAACTTGGGAAAGTCACAGTTACAGCCCTCTCAATGGTTCCTTTTCATAGGAGCACTTCTAGATACCCCCAGCGCAAAAGCCTTTTTTTCCGGAGGACAGAAGGGACGACATCCTTCAGATGGCCCACTTCATCAGAGAGAACGACTCGGTTCGAGCTCTCTCGATGTAGCAGACGCTGGGTCTCATGGCATCCTCAGTCTTCACTGTGCCTCTGGCTCATCTTCACATGAGGACTACTCAGTGGATGTTAAGCACTCAGTGGTCACCAACCACGCACCCACAGTCCTTCTACATCAAGGTGATGGAACCTCTGAAATGGTCATTCTCCTGGTGGTCTCAGGAGGACAACCTTCTACAAGGTTATCCCTTCACCCCTCTAGAATCCCAGCTCTCCATCTTCACAGATGCATCCCTACTGGGATGGGGAGCTCACTGCCAGGATCTCCACATCCAGGGTAGATGGAGTTGGGACAAGTCTCACCTTCACATAAATGTTCTGGAAATGAGAGCCATCCTGTACACAGTCTGAGCCTTGAAGGACATACTCTGTCACAAGATCATCCTCCTTCAAATGGATAACAAGGCAGTGATGTACTACATCAACAAGCAGGACAGAGCACACTCTTACTACTTATGCAGGGAAGCTAAATGAGTGTGGGAATGGTGCCTGGAGCACAAAGCTCTGTTCTAGGTGGTCTATCTGCCGGGAGTACAGAATGATCTGGCGGATTGTCTCAGCAGAATGGAGACAGACCCTCATGAGTGGTCTCTCGACACAAGCATCATGCAATCACTCTTCGAAGAGTGGGGAACTCTAGACCTGGACCTTTTTGAGTCCCCACTCAACACAAAACTGCCTCTCTTCTGCTCCAGATATCCAGGACCTGGCATTTTTTGTCAGGATGCATTCAGACTGCAGTGGACAAGACACTTTCTGTACACATTTCCTCCTCTTCCCCTAGTTCAGAGGGCGCTGCTCAAACTAGAGGCACGGGGGCAGAATGATCCTCATTGCCCCATTCTGGCCTCGTCAGATCTGGTTTCCATTAATCAACAGATTATTGGAAACTTCTCCAAGACAGCTTCCACTTCTTACAAACCTGCTGACCCAGGGCCCTGTTGTCCATCCCAACCTGAAGTCCCTTCACCGCCATGCTTGGCTCCTGAAGAGGCAGTGGTGAACAGGTTTAATGTTTGACATAGGGTCTCAGATATTCTGTTAGCTGCACGCAAGCCAACTACTCGAAAAACTTACACAGCTAAGTGGAAGCGCTTCTCCATCTGGTGTGCAAAATCCTCCTGGAATCCTTTTCATGCCCACCAAACAAGGTCCTGGAGTATCTTCTAGATCTTTCGAATACAGGCCTGCAATACTCAACCGTGAAGGTTCACCTTTGCGCCATCACAGCGTACCATAAGCCTGTACAATCCATGTCTCTGGCTCAGCTACCTGTGGTCAAGAGGTTTCTTAAGGACATTCTGCATACTAGGCCACCAGTCAGACAACTGGTAGCCGCCTGGGACATTAACCTTGTACTAGACATGGCTCACCTGTAAACCTTTCAAGCCCCTAGCTACTTGTGAGCTAAAGTTTCTGACTTGGAAGACCACCTTCCTTGTAGTCATCGCTTCTGCTCGCAGAGTGTCTGAAATACATGCTTTAGTCACAGGCCCTCCGTATACTGTATTTCACAAAGACAAAGTGGTTCTTAGGACCCACCCTAAGTTTCCACCCAAGGCTGTGTCAGAATTTCATCTGAATCAGCCCTTGGTCCTTCCAACATACTGCGCAAACTTCCAGAATGAGGGGGAGCATACCCTGCATTCTCTGGATGTGAAGAGAGTTTTGCAGTTCTATTTAGACTGAACTAAAGAAATCTGCACATCAAAACAACTGTTTGTCTTCTTCAGTATGGCCCGGCTGGGTCAGCCTGTTGCTATAAGATGCATCTCTGCATGGCTAGCAGCGTGCCTTCACCAATGCTACTCCATGGCACAGGTTAAGCTGGAAGGCAGAGTATATGCTCATTCTACCAGAGCAGTTGCGGCATCTCTGGCAGAAATCCAGAACGTGCCCATTGCAGACATCTGCATTGCATTGGAGCTCCGGGCACATTTTCATAAAACATTACGCTTTGGATGTCCATGCCAGGCAGCATAAGTCTTTTGGCAGGACAATCCTTAATGGACTTCTGTCCTAAGTGAGCTCCTCTCTCCTGCCGCCCATCTCGGGGGATTATTTTAGCTTGGTACTCTCCCAACAGTGTGAATGAGAGGTGGAGACTTTATGTCCGGGAAGATATGGAAATGATGTACCTACCGTAATTCTTGATCTTCTTGGATGAAGTCTCCACCACTCATTCACACGTCCACCCACCATCCCCCGAGCTCACTCATCCTGTTCTGGTCTTCATTCTCTTGTTGTTGGGCTGCAAAAACTCTGTTGAGTTGACCCTTCTTACACGGGTCTTTTGGACTATCTTATGTCCAATAACAGGTTTGTTTTACTAGGTTAGTTTATGCTGCACCTCCTCGGTAAAAAAGGTACTGAGGTGGTTAGAGGGTCGACACCAAGATAGTCAATATGGCGTGAGCCAAGCTCGCGGTGCCACTTCCTGAAGATTTTTGGTTCCCGCTGGGTCCTAGCACCTCCAGCGTAGTCCGATTAGTGTGAATGAGTGATGGAGACTTCGTCCAAGAAGATCAAGAATTACGGTAGGTACATAATTTCCATTTCCTGTGCTGAGTGTCAGAAAGTAGCACCAGAGACAATGTGCCCCGTGTGCCACTACCCTTGATAGGTGTGCCTTTTGAGAGAATTGCAATGGATGTGGTTGGTCCTTTAGACAAAAGTAGAAAGGGTAATTGATTCATTTTGGTAGTATGTGACTATGTTATTCGATACCCAGAGGTAGTTCCAATGCGTACTGTCATAGCCCCAAAAGTGGCAGCAGAGCTTGCCAAAATGTTCAGCAGGGTGGGCATACCTAAAGAGATTATTACTGATCGGGGTACTTATTTTGGCACTGCATTACTAAAGAAGCTGTACCGACTACTAGGTATCACTGCCACAAGAACCTACCCTTATCACCCTCAGACAGGACGGTCTTGTTGAGGGTTTTAATCAAACCCTAAAACGCATGTTAAAAAGGTTGTATGTAAAAGGGGAAGGGAAAGACCGGGACCAGTACTTACCTTACCTGCTTTTTGCTTACAGAGAAGTGCCATGGGCATCAGCAGGTTTTTCACCATTTGAAATGCTGTATGGTAGACAACCTAGAGGGCCACTAGATGTAATAAAAGAAACATGAGAAAATAGCCCCCATCAGAGACAATCTATTACATCTTATGTGTGTGCCCTGAGAAAGAAGCTGGCAAAATATGTTGAAATTGCCCACAGTAATCAGGAAGAGGCCCAAAGCCAGCAGAAGGTGTATTGTGACCATGAGGTAAAAGAAAAAGTTTTTGAGCCAAGTGAAATGGTCTTGCTGCTGTTACCCACTACAGAAAATAAACTGTTAATGAAATGGCAAGGGCCTTATAAGGTGCTTAGACGTACTGGCACAGTTAACTATGAGATTGCAACCCCTGATAGGAAAAATCCTACTAAGATATACCATGCTAACCTCCTCAAGAAATGGGTTGAAAAAACACCAAAAGCAGTTTTGCTGATTTTACCAGAAACTGATAAAGAAGATACTGATGTAGCTTATGACCAACTGGAACAAACTGGAACTACTGATGCTGGAAGGTGAATGTTTCCTTAACCTCCGAACAAACCGCAGAAATTCGTAACTTGCTAAAGACATTTAACAGTACTTTTCCCACAGTACCAGGCAGAGCAAAAGGGGTCAAGCACGTAACAGTGACAAGGAATGCTCACCCTATTAGACAAAGGACACACAGATTACCCAAGCGTTTAAGAGCTGATGTGGTTAAGGAAATACAAAAAAATGAAAGAATTGGGTATAACAGAAGAGTCGAGAAGTGCTTGGTCATCACCAATAGTAATTGTAAACAAACAAAAAAAAAAGGGGTTGTAAGAATATGCCTTGATTTCAGGAAAAGTGTCAGAATTTGACAGTTATCCTATGCCCAGAATAGATGATTTGGTGGACAGACTGGGAAGTGCTAAGTACATCAGTACCCTCAATCTCACCAAAGGTTACTGGCAAATCCCCCTAGCTAAAGAATCCAGAGACAAAACTGCATTTGCCACTCCTATGGAATTCTATCAGTTCACTACCACGCTGTTTGGCTTACATGGCGTGCCCGCTACATTCCAGTGATAAATGGATGTAATTTTATCCCCTCATACTGGTTATTGTGCTGCGTACCTAAATGATGTTGTGGTGTATAGTCCAGACTGGAAAAGCCACCTGGAACACCTACGAGCAGTTATTCAATTGATCAAAAAGGCAGGTTTGACAATTAATCCTACCAAGTGTGCACTGGGCATGCAGGAAACCAGATATTTGGGCAATGTGGTGGGAAATGGAGAAGTCAAGCCAGAGGTTTCCAAGATAGAAGCTGTAGCTAATAGCCCTATCCCCAAAACCAAGAAACATGTCAGGTAATTTTTAGGCTGGCTGGTTATTATCGGAGATATGTTCCCAGCTTTGCCAAGTTAGCTACTCCTCTGGCTGAATTCACAAAGAAACGGTTCCTAAATAATGTGGAATGGACCCCAGAGTGTGATGAGGCTATTCAAGCCATTAAGCCTACATTATGTTCAGCACCTGTTTTAAGAAGCCCAGATTTTGAGAAACAATTTCTGTTACAGACTGATGCATCAGAGGTAGGCCTAGATGCAGTCTCGAGTCAGCATATATATGGGAAAGAACATCCTATTCTATATGTAAGTAGGAAATTGCACAACAAAGAGAAAAGGTACTCCACCATGGAAAAGGAATGCCTTGCGGCAAAGTGTGCCATGGAGTCCCATACATTTTACTTACTGGGAGCTGACTTTATACTTGTAACATATCACAGTCCTCTCTGTTGGCTTAACCAAATGAAGGATAACAATTCTAGAATCACACAGTGGTACCTGGCACTACAGCCATTTAAATTTAAATAATAAAATAATAATAAAACTTTATTTTTATGGCACCTTTCAAGTACCAAGGCGCCTAACAGATTTAAAATCAGAAATCAAACATCAACAAAGATAAATCATGTAAAATCAACAGTATCATCATACCATTCTATCAATCAGTCACCGAATACCTGGTGCCATAAAAAAGATTTTAAAGCTTGCTTAAATCCCTCCACAGTTGTGCACTCCCGTAACCGACGGGGTAGAAAATTCCAGCGGGTAGGGGCCACATGCACAAATGCTCTGGCCCCAGATGATTTCAAACACACCTTTGGAATCTCTAGCAACCCCTCATCAGCTGAGCGGAGCGATCGCCCAGGGCAGTAAGGGACCAGAAGTTCTTTCAGGTAATCCAGGCCCAGTCCGTGTAGGGCTTTAAAAGACAGAAAACCGACTTTGAAGGTAATCCCTCACTGTACTGGCAGCCAGTGCAGTCCCCGTAGTACCAACGAAATATGACAGGACCAAGATGATCCTGTCAAAAGCCGGGCTGCCGCATTCTGCACCAAAGTGATGCATAAATCTGGGAAAGAGAATATCAGTGCTGATTTTCTGTCAAGATATGGATCAGGAATTGATCATTCCGAAGGTTGAAAGAAATGTGAGTTGAAACTTCTGTTTGCTATGCTGCATATGCACTGAACTGTAAAAATTATAAGCTACTGTAATGTTAAAGGAAAATTTAAAGAATGTTTTGGAAACCTGTTTTTAAAACAGGCTCCCTCTTAAAGAGGGGGGTATGTGACAGGGTTGAATAAGGCCCTGTCCCAGCTGTTATGCAGAAAGAGTTTAAATGCAAGAATCTGTTCTATCCTCTCCTTTTCTCTCTTTTCTGTCTGGCTGTGCAACCAAATTTTCTTGTGAGACCTAGGAATTGATCACTCTGATGGTTTCGCAATTCTCCACCTCTCGCTATCTCTCCGCCTTCCCTTGCTATTTTTGTCTTTTCTTCCCCCTTGCATATCTGCGGGTATAAAAACATATGTGAATCTCTATGTGGAAATGTCACTGATATTGGGATCCCTTTGTTTAAAACTGTGTATAGTTATAACGTTGAAACGATTGCAAAAAGCTATTTGGAACTCAAGGGGTTAACCTGAGAAGTTGGTTTGCAAACTCTCTGAGATGCTGTAAACAAGAGTCCAGTTCTGTGTCATGTTCTTTTTGCTGCATCTGCAAAAACATTGGAAACTTACAAGAACACTGTGAAAGAAGCATGCTGTTTTCTTAACGAGTTTCCCAGGCACAGCCTTATAAAAAGAGCAGCAATGCTTGTGCAAAAGAGAGACAGAGACTGAGACTTGACATTGAGAAGAAAAAAATCAGAAGGATTCTGTTTTCTATGCTTGTACTGCCATTGTAAATAGTTATACTGAACAATGTTTATTTTTTTATTTTGCTGTTATTAATAATAAAACACTATTTGCAAATTTTACAACTGCTCCTGGTTTTCCTATGCTTCCTGACCTGTGCCTCAATGACAACTGTGTATGGAGGGTGCAGGTACATTTAGGTAGGGGGCCAGCTGCTCGGGCAGGGGGCATATAGGATGGGAACAGTGGCCTTGACTGTAGACAGATAGTCATCACTGGGGCACTGAGGCCAGATTAGAGTGGACTGGACTAGGGATAGGTCATCAGCACTGGTGGCACTGAGGGTGTGTGTCAGTGTCCTGCATCAGTCACAGATGGTTGCCACCAGAACAGAGAGTGTCCACTGGGGGCACTGAGAGAGGGGGACAGTATCATGCACCAGGCACAGAAGGTATCCATCGGGAGCCTTGAGGAAAGGGGACAATGACCAGGACAAGGCACAGATGGTTCTCACCAGGGGCATTGTGAGCGGGGGACAGTGGCATGCAGCAGCAGGCACAGAGGGCCACAACCAGAGGCACTGAGGGGGGGAGGACAGTGGCATGAACTAGGCACTGATAGCATCCACTGGGGGCATTGAGGGAGGGGACAGTGGCCTGGGCAAGGCACAGATGGTCACCACCAGGGCAGTGGGGAAAGGGGAGACAGTGCCTTGACCCAGGCACAGATGGTTGCCACCGGGAACACTGAAGGAGGGGGGCAGTGGCCTAAACCAGGTACAAATGGTATCCATATGGGGCATTGAGGGAGGTGACAGTGGCATGCACCAGGCATAGATGGTCACCACCAGGGGAATTGAAAGGAGGACAGTGGCATGCACCAGGCACAGATGGTCACCACCTGGAGCACTAAGAGAAAAGGACAGTGGCATGCACCAGGCACAGATGGTCACCACCAGGGGCACTCAAGGAAGGGGACTGTGGCATGCACCAGACACAGATAGTATCCATCATGGACACTGAGGGAGCCAGTGCCACTTGACACCTGGAATACCTATTCATGATATGGGACAGATCTTCGGGGGGGCACTAGATACCAGGGATAGCTATTCATGATGGAAGATGGGTGTTCGGGGGGCACTAGACACCAGGGATACCCGTGCATAATATCAGATGGGCATTCGGGGTGGCACCACTAGATACCAGGGGTATGAACTTCATTCACAGAATGGGGGGTGGAGGGTGCCACTAGTTACTAGGGATGACTTCATGTGCACACAGGAAAGGCACTAACGGGCCACCACTCACCATACAAATGAGCTCATAATGGGCATGGAAATGATACCTTTGCACCTTGTATGTCCAATGGGCTCATTGCATGGTGTGGCTGAATATAGTCCACATGGGTTCCAGTACTTTCTAGTCCAGGAGCACTATTCCCTATGGACTGGATACAATCCTGGTCCATGTTATGCCAGGTTTACTTAATGCTGCGCCGACACGGGCCAACATTCAATCAGATAGAGCCAGTGCACTATCTGATTGAATATACAGTAACAGCTGATGGGTCAGGCGCAGGCACAAGCACAGTGCAAGCCTTTGCGCCACGCTGCCTTCCATTGAATATCTGACCCCAGATCCCCAAGCTTGGTAATGGTTGCCTGGGCCCTGGCGGCTGAGGCCCGATAGTCTTCCCTGTCATTAAGGAGGTTACCTAGTTGTGGTTACTGCCTCCTACTGGTTCTTTGATGCTTGCTTTGAAAATGATCCCATCCTCACTGCTTAGAACATGGTCAAGGACTGCTTCAAACACTAGTCCCTTGTTTAACATGCTGTTCCAAAAAGCGGTCCTTGAAAGTGGACAAGAACTCAGTCTCAGCCCTGCCATTAGCTTTCTGAAGATGCCAATCTATGTGTAGGAGAATTAAGTCCACCAGGATCCCCACTGCTTCAGCTTTGGCTGCTCTCACATTTTCCCCAACCAGTTAAGCATAATGTTCCAATGAATTATCTGGGAGCCTGTAGCACACATCCAAAGAGATGCATTTGCCCCACTTTTCCCCCTAATTCGACCCAGATGGATTCTGTGGCACTGTCCCCCATTCCAGATGTCCTCCTTGTCCTTCTCAGTGACTCCCTCTCTTATAAATACAACCCCCCCACCCCATTTCATTTTCTGTAAGGTCTATGCCTTCAGAATAGCTTGTATCCCTCTATCGAGGTGTCCCAGTCATTTTCTCCCCTCCCCACCAGGTCTCCAAGTGCAATTAAGTCCTGGCCTTCACAGTGCATCAGACCCTCGGCTCACCCATTCAAATGGATGCACTCCTCCTATTAACTTATGTGCAAGTAAGAATATCTGTTCTTCTATGATGCATCACACCCTTTGTGGGTCTCCTTGCCTTGTTGTTCCCCTGCTCTGCTGTCTTTAATTCGGTGAGCCCATGTCTGCCTCCTGCCCTCTGTGGACCCCTTGTACCAGACTTCTCGCAGTGATCCTCTAGTTTAAATCCCACTAACTGCCTGTACCATTCTCCCGGCCAGTACACCACTTCCTCCTGGCACATGTGCAGCCCATCACTGGAGTACAGGTGTTCCTTACTGCAGAAGGACCTCCAGTGAGTTAGAAAAAGTAAATCCTCCTTCTTGCACCAGACCCTCAGCCAATCATTTGCCTGCCTAATGGTCCACTGCTGCTCCACACTAGCCATCAGAACTGGGACAATCTCTGAAAAGATCACCCTGGATTCCTTTCCTTTTAGGAACATCCCCAATTTATTTATTTTTTATTTACCAGGTAGGTGCACTAGACAAAGCATTTGCCTATTTTCAGGCATGACCAGATGGATTGCAACACAGGAGGTCATCACAACAGTATACAAATAACAAGAAAACCGGGTGCAATGCATATAGCCATGCAGCAGTACAGGGAAACAAATAGAGCAAGGGAAATAATACTCATAATACAATATATGATGGGCGCTGTGCAAAATACAGTACTGTGTACATACAATCAAGATACAGGGTTGGTATGATGGTCAGTCAAAATAGGCAAGGTGACTCAATTCCTGGCAGCATAAGGGCAGGTACATAAAGAAGCCTGGTTAAGAAGAGTGCAGTACTTTCTTTTGAAGGCTAGGTTGGAGGGACTCTTGACAGACCTTGGTTGGGATGGAGTTCTGAAGTGTGGGAGCAGAGAAGGGGTAGTTTGTTGTAAAGATCGCAGTGGTGTGAGATGGCCCGCTGGCGCAGCGGCAAGGCGTCTGCTTGCGGCGCTGACATCCCAGGTTCAGAAACAGACATGGGAGTTGGAGGGCCGGCTGGGAGGAGAAGGATTGAGCATCCCAGGGACTGCTTTCCTTCTCCGGGAGAAGAGTGTCCAGCACTCTGCAGACCTCTAGTGGAGGTTTGGGGTACCGCTGCTGTCAGCACCTCATGTCGGGGGGGGCAGACTCTGGCTGTCATTGCATGTCCCCGCCCACAGGGATCTCTCAGCATACAATAAAATCCGGCCCTATTCATGATGCCCCGCCTCCACTTCTGCTGCGACCTATGTCTGCCGGGGGGGTCCTTCTCCCATGGCCCCACCAAGGGGGGTAAGCCACAGCAAGAGACCGTTTACCTTGTTGAGGGCCTCCTGTGGCCCTGCCAGAGGGTAAGCCTAGGCATGGGGGGACCGCAAGCGGGGTGAGGCAGGAGCCAAAGCTCCGCCTGCATGGGTGGGAAACCCGTCAGAAAAAAAGATTGCATGGTGTGTGTATCCATTTGTAGCCAAGGCAAACTTACAAATGTTGCTACAGGCTACATCCCATTTTTGTGTAACAGTTTTGGAGGCTGAGTAGTAGACTGCCATCCTGTAGGTCAGTTTGGGGAGCAGGATGCCCCAGAAAATGGCAATATGGGCTTTGAGTATCTCTTATCTTATAGAAGGGCCCCAGTTTGGTGTTCATAGCCTTACAAGCAGCACAGATATGCACTCAGAAGTCCAATGAGGTGTCAAGTTCAACTCCCAGATAGTTAAAAGAGGAGACTGTGGTAAGGCAGGATCCATCAATACATACCACTGCTGGTGGGGTATGGCACTTTTTTAACCTTGAGGCTGAGCCAAAAAAGCATGACTTGGGTCTTAGTAGTGTTCATAAGGAGCCTGTTTGAGTGGAGCTATGCTTGTAATGACTGAAAGTCAGAAGAGTGATAATTTAAATCCGGGATGTTGCGAGAGCTCATGAAGAAGACAAGCTCATCAGCGTACAGGATTGGAGTGCAGTGCTTACGACTAGTCTGGACTGAGCATATGTGTAAAGAGAAAATGAGGGGCCCCAGTATGGAGTCTTGAGGGACCCCAACTGTGGTAGCAGCTGGGTCAGAGAAGGCATGATCAAATTTAACTCACTGATGCCTGTTACTCAGGTAGCTTACTTTCCCACTGAGTAGACTGTGGTTGACCAAATCAAAGGCCTTAGTAAGGTTAATGAAGACCGCACCAGTGAGCTCACCCCTATCTATGGTGGTGGAGATGGAGGAGGTTAGTGACAGGACAGCAGTAGTAGTGCTATGGTCTTTCCTAAAGCCATGCTGTGCAGGAGACAGGAGGTTATGATTGGTGAGGTACTCAGTCAGCTGGCTAGCAACCAATTTTTCTGGCAATTTTATTTATTTTTATTTATTTTAATTTGTTAACCGGGTAACAGCACTGGACCGAGGGTCCTTTTTCAGGCTTGACCCGGGCAAGTTAAGCAGTACAAAAAAATATAACACTCAGTAGTAATATTAATTTACAGTTGCAAGTGCATAAATCAAACAAATATAGCTTTAGTCGCTTTTAAAGACTTGAAGAGAACAATGAAGACATAAAACTTCAGGTAAGCTATTTCAAAATTGAGAAGCAGCTGCGGTGAATGCACATAAGCCAGCTCTAGTTTTACAGGATCCTACATTAAGAACAACCCCACTGGCTGACCGCAAACTAGGTAATATATACCTGACTGAAAGAAGATCAGCGAGTGGAGAAAGGGTAGAGTAAAAAACATTTTTAAAAACTAAACAACCCAAAAATATTGTATAAGTTGTATCAGGGAAAACCAACCAAGCTGCGAGTATAAATGACAGTGATGGGTACGTAAATTTGTTGAGTACTGGCAGTATTGCGATTAGCCTATATTTGCCAATATTTGAACCCGTCACCTTTTTGGTGAATAGGAGCAACATGTGAGATTTTCCAAATATTAGGGACCATACGTGTTGTAAGGGACAAGTTAAAGATTCTTGTGACAGGAAGGGCAGGTTCTACCACAGCAGTCTTCAGTATTTTAGGCTCTAATTCATCAGAGCTGGCAGACTTCGATGTAGGGACTTGCATAAGGAGTCTGCAAACCTTGCCACAAGTGACCATTCTGAGGTAAAAAGGGGAGAGATGGGGCAGGCATCAGTGATGGAACGGCCATGGGGAGAGATGGGGGCCCCAGTGTAAGCCGAGAGGTCAGTGAAAGTTTTAATTCTGTGAATGACCTTAAGTGCTTAACACTTTTGCACTCTACAATATGTCATTTGTGCCAACTTGGACAACAGTGAACTGTTCCTCCCCTCCACTGTATTACTTGGCCCTGGGTAGCACTTGTTCGACCCCGCTCTCCACGTAGGCAAACAGCTTCACTTGAGATACCATCCTGGTCCAACAATGCCCCTTCAGCGTCACCCACTACCCTAAATATGGAGTTTGCAATGACTACTACTTTCTTGCCACTCCACCCAGCTTTTTCTTTCCTCTTGATGTCTGGTCAGATGTCTTGCTACCAGGATTGCCCCCACCAGCTCCAGTCCCCTGTTGATCCAACTCAACTTAGCCAGCCAGATATTGGTACCGTTGCTAGTATCCACAGGTGATGGTGCTCCCTTATGAACATGAATTCTACCCCTCCCCCCTGTCTTCCTCTGGTTCCTTCCATCTCTACCAGTCCCAGTCAACTGCTTACCCCATGGCCTTGTACTCATGCCCCTAACCTCCACTGCACCCCTTTTCCTCAGCTTCCAGCTCACTTCCCTGCCCCGACATGGTGCCTTCAACTGCTACTCAAACCTGGCAATTTCCCTCGTGACAGCATGGATTAGCTCATGGTGGCTGCAGATGTATACCTCCCTGCTCTTAATAAGCAGGATGGTGTACATAGAACAGCCTTAGCAGTGTGCCAGCTGTGTATCTAGAAAAATAGAAATTGATGGCAGATAAGGACTGCTAGGCCCATCCAGTACCCCTCCCAGTGTCATGAACCCTAGTTTCCCAACTATCCCTTGGAGTCCCTCCATATGCCAGCCTTCCCCATGCACTCCAGCAAGACAGCCAGTTGCCATTCCAGGCTGGCAACATGCCTCTTCAGTGAAGCAACTTGCTTGCAGAAGCTGCTGATGTACTGTCCTGTGCCCTTTGCAGACAGGATAGCATACATCATGCAACTCTTGCATCACACCAGCTTCGCTAGTTTCTTCCCTGATAACCACATTACTTTTCTGTAGGCACTCTGCCTATCTGAACTGTGTCAGTTCTCCTAGCATGGGGCCTCTTGCTAACACAAACTATTAGCAAACATAATTAAAGAAAATACTTTACTACCAGATTAGCTTTACAGTAAATAAAAACATATAATTTGTAAGATGCTTATTGATCTAAATGCTAACAGCAAATTACTAGCAACATGTGCATTTTCAGACTGACAAAGACACTTCTCAGAATTCACATAACTCCATGGACTGGTACTTCTAACGAGTTATCATAGAATCAAAACACTATACCAGGACATCTGTAACTTAGCAGCTTCCAGCTACTCGCAAGAATGTCCTTCTATGATGCCTTCATTAAGCCACAAAAAGGCAAGAAATTAGCAGTCCAGAAAGCACCTTGAACAGTGATGAAGTCAGAGCAACACATCTTCCTCAAGCAACCACAGAAACAGACCAGACAGCAAAAATCAGAGAAGGGTTCAATGACATTTGACGTAATTCAGTTTAATCAACAGCAATGACATTAGGCATTTATCATCAGATAAAATGTATTTATTGAAAAAAAAAATATCACAATAACCAAAAACCTCAGGAATGCCATCTAGGGCTTTATAATCGAGCCCTGCAAAAGGCAGACACAAAATTAAAAATCTATAAATTAAATGGAAATGTATTAAAAGTGATTTATCACTGAACAGATGTATTGACCATCCTTGCCCCAACTCTACTTTCAAAAAAGTCCAGGCTACCCTCACTTTTATCAGAAGTGAAAACAGTCTCTGTCTTGGGTCATCCACTTGACAAAATCACAGCACTTCAGGAACAAAGGGATGAACACCACTCATACACCTCACAATACGCTGGGTTTCTAGTGACTAGATTTTCTCCTATGCATCTTCAGGAACTCATACTGTCCTCCAGCCATGTCCTCAGGAAAAAAGGCTCACATTTTCCTGAGGAGACAGCTGGAGGACAGTGCAAGTTCCTGATGATGCATAAATAAACCAAGCGCTAATGAGAACTCAAAGGGATGTGGTCCTCTAGCATGGAAAGGATTATTCTATATAAGGTATTAATGATACTGAACAAACTTAATAAGGACAAAAATCTAGTTACTAGAAACAAAACATATAGTGGGGCCTGACGAAGTAGCACTGGAGCTCCAAAACGTTGCCCAGGAGTGTATTGTGTTATTAAATAATAGAGAGAGTACAAGAATGAATGTATATGAGTGGTATTAATCCCATTATTCCTGAATTGCTATCCTGGTCCCCAACCAATATTTAGTGCACAAATCTTCCACATTCCCACTGTCAATAATGTTCTTTGTCTTTAGTTTTTTTAAATTTTAATTTTTATTGAAGCAGAAGTGACACAGTGTACATTTAATACAGACATGGATTATAAACTGCACATTTTGTATACATGGAGTATTACTCTATATTCCATCTCAATAACATCACACACTGTAGCCTCCATTATTACCCAGTAAAGAGAATAAAATAAATCACTGAATAATTCAAATTAGAAAGACTGCAGTGGGGCTGGCAGTTTGTCTCCCTACCCCCTTGCTGCACTGCCTCCACACTGATAGGATTATGTGTCACCTGTTTAACTACATCCTCTCTCCTGAACACCAGTGGCCACCCTACAAATAAATGTCAGCTGCTTACCAGTCAGTCTCTACCTGTCTGTTTATGGAGCGAAGTCTGGGTTCATCTGTGAATAATATAATATCCAGCGCTACTATTTACTTAGGAAGTGCGGTAATCGACTACGTATTGAAGCTGTTAAGTTTTTCCATGTGGTATATTTCATTAATTTTTCACCACAGTCCAACTGTCAGACAGACAGGGGACAGCCAATGTTTAGTAACGTCTTTTTTTGCCACTATTAAGTATATTTGTAGTAGTGACCCCCTTGAGTAAGAGTAACCCTAGGAGGCATGGACAGTAGCAACAAGGCTGGATTATTCTATTCTGGAGACATAGACAGCTCCTTGAAATGGACAGACAGATCTGTCCAGAAGTCCATTGATAATGGGCAGGACCAGAACACATGGGAGTGCGTAGCTATACTGCACCCACGAGGGGGATGCTGCATCCCTGAAGTGCTGTCTTTCGGATGAGATGTTAAATCAAGGTCCCATCTGCCTGTTCTGGTGGTAGTTCAGGTGGATGTTAAAGATCCCATGGAACGTCTCAAAAAGAGTAGGGGAAGTTGTATTGCAAAAGAAAAATAAATAGACTGGAACACAAATATACAGTGAATCAGAAAACATACATAGTGCCAAAAAAATTCCAAACTGCCCATACCTGAAAGACATATACCTACAAGAGAGAAAACAGAAATAAGACAATCATCCTGCAACTTGTACAGCAAAGCAAGGGGAATAAAACTGCAGAACGTAAAGCAGATATAGAAATGCACAATTATCCACTAATGGCATTCAATCCCCTCACCACCATAAAGCAGCAATTCCCCGGCCTCACCCTATACAGTCTAAGGGAACTCCTTTCCAACACTTCTTCCACTGTTCCCATGTCAAGCATTGCTTATCATATTGCGCTTGTGTAACTATTTCCTTCTCAATCATCAGAACCAAAATTCTTGGCAAAATAACTTTCTGCTGGAGAACAAATTTACAATGAACCTGCCATAAAATAAATTTAATACAGGTAAAAATCAAACGGAGAGTACCCAGATCCACAGTACCTAGCAGTGGCAAGAACCCTGTGATCACATTTTCATACGTGACAGTCTCCCACCTCTCATCCTCCCAACAAACCCCATCACCTCCCACATTTCCTTCACATAGCTACAGTGGATAAAAAAAATTTTCCTGTGTTTCCAACTGTTGTTGACACTGTTCTCTTGGACAATACCGTTCCTCAACACCTTTATGTTTCGCATTACCCTTCACTCTCAACCAACCATGCTTTTGGCCAAACAACATCCCACATCAGCGGTGTTGGTCAAGGAGATAGGTTTCTAAAAGACAATGTTTGGTCGTGCAAATATTGGCAGAGGCAATCGGGACTTGATAAGAACCGGTCTGGATGGAGACATACAGAGTCTTCCTTTGTACCACTGAAACCTGAGCTACAGTGAGCTTCCAGTGACGCAACTTTTCCAATGAATGCACCAAAAACTGTGGCCATCTCTCCTGTCAACGGACCACCAGGGGTCCATTCCTCCATTGGTGCAATAAAGGATCTAGCCATAAGGCTGCTACTCATTTCCAGTCCACTGCACCTGGCAACAGATATGCAGAAATGGTAGTGAAGATGAAAATACTACGTAGGTAGCTAATAGGGTTAAGCAGTCTTAAACCTCCATCCTTGAAATCCCTGTACAGGACCTCCCATTTAATAGGGTTCAGCCTGCTACCCCAAAGAATCTGAAAGGTCTGACTCAGGATGGTTACATCTAATGTACCTGGAGGTGGGAATACTGCACCCACAAAACTTAACAGAGGTAAAAGGAAGGTTTTAATAATTGCCACCTTTTTCTTTTTAGTCTGTTGCCATCGTTTCCATATCAGGACTTTTTCCTTGCTGCGACTTAGAGTCCAGATTTTCCTTTGCTATGTCTGCATTACCAAAAATAACCCCCAGAATCTTAATAGATGTGTGAGACATAGCAATCTCCTGAATACCGGTCAACTGCTCTGTACTTTTACTCAAAATATATCCTCCACACTTTCGCATATTCAGTGCTGAGCCAGTCATGATGGAAAACCGTCTTGACTACGTCCAATGCACATGCTGCAGACCCTTTATCTTTTACCAAGAGACAAACACCATCAGCATAAACTAAAGCCTTCGTGATTCCCCAACTCCCGAAATTCGAACACCGTCAATGCTCCCATCCCGTCATATCAATTTCAATAAAGGGTCCACACTAAAGATGTACAAAATCGGGCTCATTGGGCACCCCTGTCGTACCCCTTTATTCATATGAACAGCCTGCCCCACATGTCCATTGACCAGTGGACTGGAGGAGGCAAGAGAATACAATCTCAGCAACCAGACCACAAACAACCGTGGGATACCATATCGCAGTAAGACCTCCCGCAAATAGACATGTGAAATGCGATCAAATGCCTGCTCTTGATCTAAACTCAGTAAGTATCCCTGTGCATTATCCCGTAGTCCCTGGAAAACAACCTCCCTCAATAAAAGGAGGTTATCCATAATTTTTCTCCCCTTAACTGTGCATACCTGTCCAGGATCAATCACATATGGGGCCACCTTTCCTAACCTTAAGGCCAAAATCTTCATTAATATTTTAAGATCCATATTCAAGAGACTCAGAGGTCTCCAATTCCTCAAAAGACGTCTGTCCCGCTTCTTATATAGGAAAAGCTGTAAGGAATGACCAAACCATGGATCCACATCTAAATTCTCCAAGATCATGTTAAACACAACCCGTAAAATATCTGTCAATTCAGTTTCAAAAGTCTTAAAAAATTCAGTCGTGAGGCCATCAGGGCCTGAGGTAGTGTTATTATTCAGGGCACGAATCGCACTCTGTATTTCCATAGCAGTAATAGGCTTTAACAGATCAGGCAATAAGTCCTGGGGAAACGATGGCACATGACAAGGTTTCAATAAAGAAGTAACCATATCTCTTGTCACATCAGATGCAGCACAGATTTGCTCCATGTGTCGTAGCACTTCATCCATAATGCCCCCATTCGTTGTCACAATAACACCCACCAGCGTACTAAGGGCATCCATGGAGCCTTTGTACACACGTGATCTACAACTCTCATATATATCCCCAATTGCCTCTGCACCCGGGGTACCTATCCGATGTTCATACAATAGAGAGGAAGCCCTCTCATATTGCAAAGCTTCCATTTATGACTTCAAGTGTAGGAGCTGGGTCGAATATTCCTTATACCCATTATTCACAAGGGACACTATCCTCATATATTGACCCCGTAATGTAAGGTATCTCAGATATTTGTCCGAATGATGTCTATAGGACCATGTTCTCATAAACAGTTTAACATCCAATTTAGTTTGCATCCACCACCTACTGATATTGTCATCCAAACCTACAACCGACCGACTTGCTCTCAGCAGGTCTATTATTCAGTCAGAGCAGAGTGTATTGACCAACACTGAATTATTAAGCTGCCAACTACCTCTCCCATAACTAACACCCTCCCTAAGGAAGAAGGAAACCTTAATCAAAAGATGGCCAGAGATTTCCAATGGGATCGTTGCTGCCCTCACACAACGTAAAGTGAGGATGCAAAAATATGATAAATTCTTGTAGCCAGAGTTGCTTTATAAAAAGTATACCCACCAGTGGGATGTACTGATCTATAAGTGTCCACCATACCCGACTGCTGTATAATCTGCTGTAGAGCATTTGTGTCACAAAATGTCTTGCTAGTCTTAGCATCCTTATCCCGCCTAGACAAGCCACAATTAAAATCTCCCGCCCATATCAACAAGCGAGAAGTGAAAAGAAAGGGTTTTATCCTAGAGAAGAGTTCCACCCGCTCGCTCTTTGTTTGTGGCGCATAAGCAGTAATCACTGACACCCGCCATTGTTTGTGATGCCTTGTGAAATCAACTAACAGGGCGCTACCTGGAAAAATGTAAAGAATTCTAGTGACCAAGATATCCCATCCCGTAAACAAAATTCCCACACCCCCACATCGTTCTAGGGTTAAGGAAAAAAAAACAGGTCCCCAGCACCATAATCGTGTAGCATCACAAACATCCTGTAAAGTGTAAAAACGAACATCCTGTAAACATGCAATATCAAGGTGAAGGTCTCTAAGCACTGAGAAAGTAACCAGACATCTCCGGCTATTCCTAATTCTATTGACATTAATGGTGGCTACATTATACATGGACTGTTGAGCCATTCAGGAGGAAAAATATGAGCATGAGTATACCATACAAGAAGGACAATTATCAAGTCACAGCCTGCTTTCCCAAATGCTGGCTACGTCTGGGCATAGTTCCTGGAGGTTTAGATTTCATCCTGACTGCCTGCACTTTCGCTGGTGTGCATTCTTCATCCGAGTCTGATGAAGGATCCTTCTGGGAAGAGAAAATCAAGGAAGCTTCAGAGTCTCCTTCATGATCAGACTCATGCGTTTGTAATACTTCGTAAGAATTAGAAAGTGGCATCACCTCCAGTACTCCACCCAACCGTTGTACTTTAGCTTTTGGTTTCAGCGTCTTCATAGATCTCTTTTTCGATGTCACACCCTGCACCATAGGGTCAGTACTCTGAGGCGTGGAGGTGGCAGGCAATACCTGTAGGGGGGGCCTCACCATCAGTAACTTCCATAAAAAGCAGATCCTCATAATGCAAACTGGGGTCATCTACCTGATCAGCTCTCACAGTCTCCTGCACAACGGTTTCCTGAAGGTTGGGGGAGGGGGCAGG
Source organism: Neoceratodus forsteri (assembly GCA_016271365.2). Lineage (NCBI taxonomy): Eukaryota > Metazoa > Chordata > Ceratodontiformes > Ceratodontidae > Neoceratodus > Neoceratodus forsteri. The sequence goes on from CM057452.1 coordinate 1,521,229,662, forward strand.
AGAAGCAGACTCCTCCGGCAGAATTTCAGGAAATGACTCAGAGGTCAAGGTTCGGTGAGTATCCCAAATGCAGACCTTGTTTGTTTCCGAACCAGCCTCTTGCCTGAGATACTATTGGACTGAGCCTTCTCCACCACCAGTTCCTGATTTGGCCGATCCATCCTGTTATGGGTAGCCCATTCACAGACCTGAAAGACATGCCCCAGAAGTTCACAGAGACTGCACATTTGTTCATTGGTACAATCCTTGCTGGTATGGCCACACTCCATGCACAGAGAACATTTCTGCCTGTTGCAGGCATTACTTAAATACATATGGGAGCCACAACGAAAGCACGTTTTCGGTTGACCCAGGTAAAAAGAGTGGCCTCTCTCAGTTCCAAGGAAGAATGCGCTAGGAAGGTGCCTCAGGCCCTGTGGGTCAACTCTCAGCCTCACCTTAAATTTCCATCCCCCTGTCCAGATATGTTCGTCATCCAGAATCGGGGATGGCTCCCCCCAAGACATCACATTTGTTCTGCAACTGGTAGCTAATGTCATGCACCGCCACTCCCTCATTTCTTTTTTTTGGTACTTTATGTTTATTAGGTTTTACTGCATAAAACACACAGCACATTTCTCATATAAGCAGGTGTACATGAATAGTAAATACTGTACCTAAGTACAGTTCATCGTTTTTACAGAACCACACTTACTGGACCCCTATATCATGGTACATTACGAAGGGTTAGCAAAATAATATTCATTTTTATGTCATCATCAATGTTCAATATTGGCTTACTGCTGCCATGAGCAGGGAGTAATCAACATTTGTTAAAATAATACATGCTTATCCCTATCATAATGATAGCTAACTCTCCCCAGCTACATCATTAGGAACTACAACAATTTACCAGCTTCCATGTTGAACCCCACAACAACAGCCCACCTACTATCTCACCAAGCTGCAGAAAGAAAACCAAAGAATAACATAGAGTAAACTCTTAACTTGAATCTAAGAGTAGGATGCACCATTAGGCACTACTAGTTATATGGCATATATTTGCAGTCTGAAAAACTAACAAATGTCCCCATAAGCGCTACCTCCATCGTATCTTCTGGGTAATAAGTAAAGATACGTCCGAATCATTTAACAGGTCTCCCTTTAGAGTTCTATAATTATTTGTGCAAATGCGCTCTGAGCTTAAAGAACAGCAGAACTTCCACCGTACTTATCAGAGAGTCTCTCAATCACTGTCCCCAATGTCACTGTCTATCTCCTTCTCCTTTGCCTGAAATTCCTTTTCCACATGGTTGAGGTATTTGCCCGCTTCTCCCAGGTCTGAAAATTGATAGGTTTTCCCGCGTAGAAGATGCGCAAGCTAGCTGGCATAATTAGGACATGCTGAATGCCCAACTGTCGCAATGAGACCTTGCAATGTCAAAGGCCTTCCTCCGTTGTTTCATCACATAACTTAAGTCCGGAAAGATGTGTAGTTTACTCCCTTCCCAATCTATCGCTCCACTTTTTTTTGCTTGTGTAATTATATAATCCTTCTCGACTGCCGACCCGAGCACCATCAAAAGGGTCCGAGGGGTTAACTGTCCCAAAGCCATGCGCTGCCTCGTGCCTCGTGGCGTGATCCTGTAGGCCTTGGTTATGATATTTTCGTGTGGCGCCTGGAACAGTTTCTGAAAGAGGGACTTAACAAAACCAGGCAGATCTTCACCCTTGGCTTGCTCTGGTATGCCCAAAATACGAACATTCGCAGCTCTGGACATATTCTCCAAATTTTCAAGGCGTCTTCTCAAAGCCCCGTTCTCTTTCACCAGGTTTGCAGATGTGGTCATGGCTGTTGCAGCAGATTTGGTAGCTATTTTAGTTTCCTCTGCCAGTTTTTCAATTTTAGTGTCTATTGTTTTAAATTGGGCTGTAAATTCCTCCATTCTGCCGTCTAACTTCTGTATGGCTTTAAGTAAAGAAGTGCTAGTTGGTTGAGCGAACTCCTCTACCACTGCAGAGTCTTTGCTTGGCCCAGGTTTAGGATCTTTCGGGCGGGTAGCATCTCCACTGGGTGCCGCTTTATTTGTGCGCCCCACAGCTTCAGAACAATCGGCAAGAAATTCAAGAAAAGGATATCGGAGTGATCAGGACAAGGAGCTTTATCAAATGTTGGAGTTAGTGTTCTTATTCAGATAGCTTATCAATAGAAAATCCGTAGCTATTAACTGTTAGAAGTGGAGCTCATCCATGAAGCTGTTGATAGATCGGCTGCTGACCACACCCCCACTCCCTCATTTCTAAATAAAACAGTGACCTGCTTTACAGTAGGTTTAGTAATCGGGATTGCCCGGAACGACATCCATAAGGCAGAATGCTTTTTTTTTGTCATAAGCAGCCCAGAATCGAGTAAGACCACCAGGGGTCTTAAAACTAATGTCATACATTGTATCTCCATAAGCGTGAATCAAGGTATAAATTCTGTTTGAAAAAAATCGCAAAGAATCTATCCTTTAGCAATGTTTTTCCAATATAGAGTCTATCAGGCAGTAGAGGTAAGCCCCCCATATACTGAAGTTGGACTGCATTTTTTCGTTGGGCCGGAGAGTTTATCGAGAACACTGGATCTCATCTATGAAACTGCTGCCATAGCAGTGCAGGTTAGGTCTTAGTTGCCCCCCCCCCCCAGACTGGGATATCTCATTCCACCCTATCTCCTCAAGTATTGCTATCACCTTTGGGGCCAGTCAACAGTTCAGGCGGAGCCTCCTCAGCTCGAGCTCTTTGCGGTTCTGAAAGCACAGCAGAACATGTATCTGCTATCTGCCTTGAATCAGCAGCATGTACCTCCTGCACCATTGTTTCACGGCCAGGGTCTATATCTATACCCGTATGTGTTGCATCTGCAGAAGGATCAGGTATCCGGCCCCCCACTTCCACCTTTGTCCATCCAGCATTCAGTAAGGCAGAGTCTACCGACTAACCTTCAGTTCCTGGGCCACATACAATATCAGAAGCACCCTGCCGACAGTCGCCCTGCAATCCCCCAACATCTCCCGAAGCCATTTGACAAGGAAGGCCAGGCTGCCATTCAGTACGGAAAACAGATTCAGTGGAACTTAATTCATTTGTCTGCGTATTCAAAAAATCAGGCGTACTCACTGTGGGCGCAAGTCTCATCGCCGCCTCTGGAATATCCAGCGAAGCAGCAGAAGGTCCTGTCAAAGCTGTCAAGAGACCATCTGACATGGTCTGGGGTGTTGTCTCTACCACAACAGCACTCAACGATTTTCCTGCATCATGCAGATCCACTGAATCAATTGGCGCTGCGGGCACCAGTGTAGCCTTCTCTCTCAGCACCGTGTCTCGTTCCACTGGCATCTCTCGAGGTCCACCTCCTCGTCCTGGAGTGGATAAAACCTTTAGCAGCCTTTGCTGCTGCTCCACACTTACAGCCTGGATGAAATCTACTTCACGCTGCAAGCCTTCCACTTGCAAATCCACAGGTTCAAACGTATCTCGCTCAACAATATTCAATGAGTCAGAAACAGCTTCCACTGACATTTTGTCCACTTCAATTTCCATTGCTGGACCTGCAGGGTTGGAGATCAGTTCCCCTGCAGGGCTACCAGCCATCTGAACAGAATCCAGATGTTCCTCCATCATGCACCAGCACCCCTACCAAAGAGTAGGGGAATTTCCCCGGTGTCCTGGCCAAATTTCCCCCAGTCACTAAAAATACCACCAACAGCTTAATGTGGTTCAGTTTCAGTTGGTTACCAGCTGTATCCCACCTCCCCCCTGGTCGCCCCTGAAAAAGGGACTTCTAGTCTCAGTGGGCCTACTGGGTCAACAAAATTTAATAAATAAATAAATAAATAAACATTGTCTCCAACACACCCCATAACATAGGGGAAGGCACTTTAAGAGAACTGCAGGGGTGCGAAAATACCTACTTCTATATTTCCATGCAAATTCTATCCAGCAAACCAAGGATGTTACTTTAACCGCCTGTAGCGTATATTTGGACCTTATGAACTTGTCCTGCACTGTAGAACAATGACAATTTTAATGTTTTAATGTTATTGTGTAATTAAATGTTTATATTTTTATGTTTAACATGAGAAACAGGGCATTCTTATTGAAAATAGTGTTTTTTACCTCTGAAGTTTGTTTCCTGTATAAAAATACATTTTTATCAATCAATCAATGTCAAAAGAAATGTGCATACTTAAGTCTTTATTCCACACATCTAGAATTGTTTAAGAAGTATTTGCTAGGTATTCCTGCAAACCCCGGTAAAAGTTACTGATTAAATGTGACCATGTGGTGTCTTGGAGAGCATCTAAAAACATGGTAAGAAGAAAGGAGTAGGATTTGGTAATTTGGTATATTGCTTTTGTTTACATAGAAGAAATGTGCACATCCGTAAATATCGAAAGTGTTCCCGACCCATTAAACCATACTGTTGCTTCAAAGAGGAGAAGGGAATAACCTTATTAAGGTCCAAAAACTGACAGCTATAGATGAGACCCAAATATCTCCAGTGAGCAAAAGTGTGATCTATTCAAGCTGGAAGAAACTCCTTTTTCTAAATCCACTAAATTGGTACACATGAAATAATTAAAAAAAATTAAAATGTAAAATAAGAAAATTAGTACTTAGCTATAGTAGCTCCACACAGCCACTCATGTTTGCACAGTGTACTTGTAGGTTCCTACCCACCTGCTTATGAAGCAGGGAAGAGGGGGACTTGATCAACCTGGAGTCCCTTCCAATCTTGAATCAATATCTCACTACGGAATGTTCTAGTTAAGTTCACAGAATGCCATATTCCATGATCCCCTTCATAAGGATTGCAAGAAATCCACAAGGTGGCCATGCCCCATCAAAAGGTCAGAGATGAAAAGCCAGACCGGGGTGGGGGTGGGTGGGGGCTGGATTAAAACCCTGGTTCAAACAGCACATTCTAAGTGCTTTATTTCCAGTAGTCATGTATCATAGGACAGTGCTGACAGGACAGAGAATCTGATATGCTAGCAGGACACAGCAGAACGAGAAAACCTTTTAAAAGTAGCCCTTTCTTGCACTTACCTTAGAGCAAATCTCATGAAGACTAGTTGCGATGGCTTTTGCTGGTGTGTCACATCGGAACACATGACATTTTAAGATTCGGGTATCTTTGTCCCTTGCTACATATGCAAAATCCCTGCATAAAAAAATCACATATATTTATCTCAAGTTATATTTAAAAATATATCACAATAACACATTTCAGTGTCTGTGTAATGAAAATGATTTGCTTTAATTCTGTGACGTCTATGAAGTCTCTATATCCCTACAATTATGTATTCATGTCGCCCAGGCAAAAAAAGACCTCTGTTTCAATGAGACATGCTTAGTTAAATAAAAATTAAATAAAATTTACTGATCAAGGTAGCACTCCCTCCCCAAAAAACAAAACAAAAAAAAACCCTCGACTTATTCTGTAAAGAGTGTCCCAGGCGCTGCTGCTTTGGAAACTGGTACCTTAGGGGGAAAAATTTAAATATCATAAATTATTGATCAGCCTTGATCAATAATATAACTATACCACCATTGAGACCACTCTTAGGGTATCAAAAAACCCTAAGCATGCACGTGAGATCACTTGCACCACCTTCACATTTAATCTTGTGTATTAAGGGCTTTCCATGCTGGCAAATTCAAGCGTCCTTGGGACCCAAATGTTAATGTTTGAAGCAGCAGTGCAATGAAAAATGTTTTTCCGAAAAAGCTAGTTTCAGCCACATATAATAAAAATATTTGCACACTTGTCAATTTACTTTTGTAGGTTCCTCCTTCGCTGTGCACCATAAGTTCAATCCAAACCCTTACCCTGTTTACAATGGTATTTCTAAACCAAATATGGCAGCCATCTTTCTTGAGAAACAAACTAAACAAAAACAGTTATAACTTACTCAAATTTTGGTGGAACTAGAAATTTTTACCATCAAATAAAACTGGAAGATGTCTGGCATCTTTTATAGTGAAAACAACTGGTGGGGTCAATGTTCCATCTGGCTTTGCTGCACTGCAGCTTTAAGTTTTTTTCCAATTTCAGTTTTGTAAACTTAAGGTTTCTGTCAAAAGCAGGGATGCCAATAGAAATTTCCAGGCCCAGGACAAACCTTTAGTTCTGGGGCCCCCCTCCCATCCCCAACACATATAAATGTGTAAATTTGGGCCCTCCTCCGGGACAGTTGTCTCCCCCCCCCCGCACCTCTGGTCAAAAGATATGCACACAAAACATATTTATTCTGGAACTGAATTGCAGCAGCTCTATGATACGAAATAATGTTACAATACTATATACAATATAGCACCGGACAAAACTGCATGTACAAAACCGTGTGTTAATGCAGCGAACCAACAAAAGAGCTGCAAGACAATATCACTAAAAGGAAACACAGGAGGACAGGAAAGCAGAAAACACTAATGACATGCAAAATTAATTCTAATCACTTCCACATCTGAGCACACTTGGAGACAAAAAGAAACACAAAGAACCTGAACATACTTCTAGTCACACATCAGAGTGAACAAGATCAGGAAGAGTGCATTGGGCAGACTGAACACCAAGATCAGAGCCACTGCACTATGAAACCGAAACCCGTGTTGTAATACACTCTAAGCTATAACAGCGCACACTATTAATGACATGCGATTATGCCACTGTTATAATATACAATTAATTTTGACTGGACACCCTGTGATACCACCCAACACAAAAAGTGCTATTTCTAAGATCATCCCTGACCCTTATGCAGCACAAATTATACCTTAATTTTTTTCTCCATAACAGTGCTATAGGTAGGCATACACACAAGTGAATCAGTGTACCTAGCTACTGCCACAGAGCAATTCACTAAACTCCCTGTGCTCCTGGGAAGCACTGGCAAATGAGTTTTGGCTCACTGTGCCTTTCCTGGCTAAAAATTCTACAATAAATGAAAATGAGCAGATGGTATTCATTTTGACCAATGTTTTGTAGATTCTTATAATGGATTTAAAATGATCTGGACATGATCTTATCTCCGTCAAACTCTGGTAGTTTTGCATATTTGTCCCAGCAATGTGGTACTGTATATATCTGGTTTGCTTAGCTCATTAGCCTATACCAGTGGATCTTCATACAAAACCTAAGATCTTTCAAAATTCAGAAATTGGTAGCTGTGCCCTGTTGTGTGCGATAGGGCTGTTATGTCAGCTAAAGGGTTCCACTGGTTTACTGGAACCATCACTTTTCACTAGGCATTTTGGATCACACTCCTAATCTGTAAATATTTTAAGAAATTATCATTTGGGAGTCTAAAATGATTGCTGATTTGCAGGAAAAACACAAGTGTCCCTTGGTTAAACAGTTCTCCAACTGTCTGGATGTCCTTCTTCCACCATAAGGCCCAGCAAAAGCTTTTCCCAGCAATTCGTATCTTGGGATTATAAAACAAAAAGAAGCAGAGGGCTACAACCAGGGATCGACTTTGATCAGCTGTATCACAGCTGACCAGATATGTTGGTTGGACTTAAAGAAGGGGTAAGGATTTAAGCAGAAGAGACACAGTGGGAAGGAAAGGAGAAGGAGGAGTGGTGCTTCATGTGAAGGAAAGCATAAAAGCAACAGAAATACAGGAAATTCAGGGGGAGGCAGAGGTACTATGGGTCACCCCTTGAGTCAGGAAACTGAGCCACTGTTCGGACAGGTGTGATCTAGAGGCCTCTGGCACAGGGAGAGGACGTGGATAAGGTAATGTTAGAAGCAACTGGAAAAATGGCGGAAAAGGGTGAGGTGTTGCTGGTAGGGGACTTCAATCTGCTGAACGAAGACTGAAGCCCCCCCTGCTACAGCTTCAGCTAGAAGCAGGGACATCCTGGACTCCCTGCAGGGGGTGTTCCCCAGGCAACTAGTCAATGACCCCACTCATGATGGTGCAATACTGGACCTGGTCTTACTAACATGGATAGTGTTGCAGACATCAAGGTGGGAAGCCCTCTGGGGACCAGTGATCACCATACAGTGTAGTTCAACATAAGAACAGCTACAGAATCCAACCACACAATGGCAAGCCTCCTGGACTTCGGAAGGGTTGATTTTACTAAGATGGGTAATGCCTCAGGAATTACCTGACAGGGGAGATGACTGGGGGGTGGGGTGGGGTGGGGTGGAGGAAAGTGGCCAAACTAAAGAGAGCACAGTGAAGGCAACAACCCTCTGTGTCGGGCAAGTAAGAAAAAGTGAAAGAAAGAGGGGACTGTTATGGTTCTTGAAAGAGGTAGCAGAAAAGATAAAGGCTAAAAGAGTAGCATTCAAAAGATATAAGGAGACCCAAAAACAGGAGGATAGGGAACTGTATCAGGGAAAACAGAAAAAGCAGTAAGGAGAGTAAAGGTGCAAACTGTAGAAAGAATAGCTCAGGGAGCATCAAAATAGGGAAAAAAACATTGTTTAGGTTTGTTGGCGAAAAAGGAAGACAAAAGGAGGGATTGTATGGTTAAAGAGGAAGGGGGTGACTGTATGGAGGGGGATTAAGAAAAAGCAAACATCTTGAAAAAATACTTCTGCTCAGGTTCACAGTAGAAGGGGAAGGGGCCACGAAAAGGTGCAAGGAGCTTTGATGGGAGGGAAATGGACACTAGTCTATTTCCTGTGGAGAGAGTCCAGAAAGCCCTAGCCAACCTGAAGGTAGAAAAAGCTATGGGGCCAGATGGGGTACATCTAAGGGAGCTCAAGGAGGTACCAGCTGCACCTCTGACTGACCTATTTAACAGATCACTGGAGACCAGTGTGGCCCCGAAAGACTGCAGAAGGGCAGAGGTAATCCCACTTCACAGAAGTGGTAGCAAGGAAGAGGCAGGCAATTATAGGCAAGTCAGCCTGGTAGGTAAAGAGATGGAAACCCTATTAAGGGAAAGGACTGTGGAATATCTTGTATCCAGTGGATTACAGGACCCAAGGCAGCATGGTTTCACAGAGGAAAGGTCATGCCAAACACATCTGATAGCTTTCTTTGACTGTGTGACCAAGGAACTGGATTAGGAAGGAGCGGTGGAGGTGGCCTACCTGGATTTCAGCAAGGCTTTTGATACCAATCCACATAGGAGATTGGTAAGCAAGCTGGGTAACTAGGGGGTGAGTAATAAGGTGGTAACTTGCGTAAGAAACTGGTTAGCAGATAGAACACAGAGGGAAGTGGTAAACTGAGCGTGGGCTGAGGAAAGAAGGGGACCAGTGGGATACCTCAGGAGTCAGTGCTGGAACAGGTCCTCTTCAATGTCTTTATAAGTGATGTAGTGGAGGAACTGGAAGGGGAAGGTCGGCTCTCTTGGTTGACACCAAGATCAACAGAGTGCACACTGGGGTGTAAAGGATGGGCAGAGATTTTTTTTTTTTAACTTACTATGCTGTTTGGTGTCCCCCAACAGCTTTCCTATCAGCCCTCCTGCCCATGCCACCATCCACGGTGACCCAAGGCTGCCCCAATCAAAGTGTCCTTGGAGCCTCCAGGGTTCCCCTCTGCAGCCTACTGGGTCACTGTCACTGATTTGAGGGGGAGCCCCAGGCAGCTACGTGGTGGTGGGACTGAGGTATCATTCAGCACATTGGGGATGGAGCTTTTTACAAGGCTTTTTGTGGGAGGTGTGGTATGCCATGACGTACGTCTGACACACCTCCCCTTGTCAGCACTAGCTAGGGTCCCCATTAACCGGTTGTCCTGTGGTCACCTAGGAGCCATGTTACAGGGATACTACCCTTCCTCCCACTGGAGATGGAGAGCTTGCAGAGCCTACTCAATCAACCTCCCAGCCAGCCCTCTGGTAACCCAAGTCCATTCCCGATCCCAGAGCGCCAGTGTTGCATGCAGTAGCCCTACTGCTGCACCGGCTGGCCAGCTTATGGACAGGGATCTTAAAACTCCTTCGATCCCATAGCTGCCATATGGCATCAGAACTACTCGTTGCTGAGCCCGACCCAAAATGGCCACCCGGAGAGAATGAGTTAAAAGACTGGAGGAGTGGTCAAAGGTATGGCAGCTGGGTTTTAATGCAAAAAAGTGCAAAATAATGCACTTGGGCCATAGAAACCTGGGAGCAGAGAACAAACAGGGTGGAATGATACTGACAAAGACCAAGGAGGAAGGAGACCTAGGGGTGATCAAATTGAACGACCTAAAGTGACCAGGAGGTGTGACAAGGCAGTCAGAAGGGCTAATGGGCATAGGAAGGGGTATCGCCAGCAGGAAGAGGGAGGTGTTGCTGCCCCTACGTAATCGCTGATAGGACCCCACCTTTAGTGCTGTGTCCAGTTCTGGAGATGTCTCAGGAAGGACAGAGTGGAGGCTTTCCAGAGGACAGCTACCAAAATGGTACAGGGTCTGCATCCAAAGCCCTATGAGAAAAGGCTAAAGGAGCTAAATATGTACACCCTGGAAGAGAGGAGGGGTTGGGAGTGATATGATAGAGACATGAAAATTACGTACTCACTGTAATTCTTGATCTTCCAGGATATCTTCACCATTTAGCACAGGAGGGCACTAGCCCAAGATGCAGGACTTCGCAGGAGCTTATAGCTTTCAGATTTTAGAGGAGGGGAATCGACATCAGGGACAGTGCCACCCATGAGGCCAATGCATGACATGGCGCTCATGGACTAGCCAGTAACCGACACTGTCTCCCCAATCTCCTCAGTTCTGTCTGCAATAGAAGAAATAAAGAGAAGAGAAATAGAAGGGTGGGGCAAGGTAGCCCAAGGGATAGGGAAAAGAAAAAGATGTAAAAACAATTAAAAAAAGGTGGCCAGAGAAGAAGAGGTAAAGAATTCTGGACAGGGGACTAAGGTCAGGGTGACCAGCACCACTGGGCAGGCCAATAGACAGAGGGGGAGAGAGAGAGAGAGAGAGACAGCAAGCCTGAGAGGATCCCTGGATCTCGGTAAGAGGCATATGCGAGTTGACTTGTTCCCATTCCACGCTAGGAATGGGTGACACTCATAGGGATGCATCCACAGGACACAAAAAACTGAGCCATGGAGGTGCATCTTAAGGCTGGATTACAGGGAACAGTACTTCTCCGAGGGTAGAAGGGATGAAGTGCTTGAGCCCTGTAAGCTGTGAGCTTGCCCACTGGATGACCTCTGAGGAGAAGGCCACATTCAATTATCAAATATAACAAAAGAACACCAGATGAAGATGTCCTTAAGTTTGTTAACTTAGGACACCCAGAAGAGGGAGACAAACCAATCTGCAGAAGCAAAGGGGAAAAAAAACTTTGAAATAGACAGGAACAGGGATCCCGTCAGAGAAGAATAAACAGGAGTTTTCCCTCCTTAAGGGAGTCTGTGGAAGGATGCTAATTTGAAAGGCAAGAGTGCACAGTTTGAGAATAGAGGCTTCCAGTGACATCACCCACCTGATGGTAGCTTTAGTTTAGTGCTCTCCACCCAGCAATGCCTAAGTCCTCGTAAAACGTGCTACGTAGTCTTTTTTTCTAACTTTAAACTTTCGAGTGAGGTATGGCAACAAGTAAAGGTAAAGGAAGCACTAATAAATTTAGTATCCTGCAGCACGAAGGCAATGGGCCCGACCAAGATATGATGGACTCGGAGGCCTCTCTACCTTCCACACATTACATACCAACTAAAACTCCTAAAACAAATAAGTTGTGTGGATAGAAAAAAGCAAGTTCCATGGCTACAAAAATTAATAGAATACTGACAAAGCTAACTGAATTCAAGTCCGAGTTCCATAAATTTCAAGAGTTATTACTTTTCACTCGGATTTAACAGTTTTATAGAGCAAAGTGTTCACGCGGGAAGAAACTCAAACTGAAAATAATACACGTTTCTCTTTGATACAATCTACTCTTGAACAAATAATTAAAGTATGCCAACTCACCATAGATCGGCAAGAAGATGCTGAAAATAGACACCGCAGACGTAACATCAGAATTTACTCGGTTCCTGAGAACAGTGAAGGATCTGATATTCTGGATTTTATAGACTCTTTTCTGCATCTTGTTAACCCTGGACCCAGACTTTCAGCTGGAAATTTATCGGGTCCATCAGGCCCTCAGACCAAAGCCCACAAATCCTAATGTACGAGCCAGGTCCATTATCATCCATTTTTTGAGGTACAGTACCAAACTAAGGAATTGATTTTAAAAAAGGTCTGGGCCCAGGGTAAGATCTTCTATGGAGACACAAGAATTTTAATTGAAAATGACTACGCCCCAACTACTATGCAACGCAGGCAGGAATACATCTCACTATTTCCAGTCCTCTGACAAAATAAATTAAAGTTTCGGACTCCATATCCATCTTGACTTATAGCTCAGTACCCTACAGGCCAGCAAAGTTATGACTCGGAAAGTGCAGCGTATCTAGATATTCAAAAACGAGACTTTACCATCCCTTCCCGTATCGCTTTACCACAGAGGCAGAACTATCACTGAAATCCTTCTGCACCCATTAAATAGGGATATATCATTGGCCCGATGGTCTTCACAACACAGGAACACAATAATTCACTACTCAGTTCTGTGAGTGACCGTGGTGGTCCAGTAGAGCTGGTGGGCTCCTCCTGGCCTATGGTTCTCTCCTAGTCAGGACCCCGCTAAATAGGGCTCTCCTGCCTGTTGACTAGATCAAACATCTAAGTTTAGCCTGAGCTAAAGTCCTCGTTTTCACTCCCCCTTGTGCGGCGTGCCATTTCCATCAACGCTGTATGCTTTTCCTGGGAGATGGCCCAGAGGACCCCTATATTATTATTTTCAGGCTGATGTGTTCGCTGGAGGTACTGTGTGCCCTGGTGGGGGGGTCCCCCTCTGCAACTACCTGGACCAGAGAGCTGGGGCCTGCTGCAGGTGGGATAAGGGTGACGCATTTGGAGGGGCCATACTGGCTCGTGGTGCCCTCCGGGTTAGCTTCCGCTGCCTCTGTCCCTCCTGGGCCGGGTGGGGTGGCTGCCTTACGTGCACACTGGAGGACTTCAACTTATACACTGAATCAGGTGTAATCCCGGGTACTACTTTTTTCTCTGGGATATCCTTTAATGACTACTAAGAAAAAGTACAGTTACATAAGAAATTACCGTCACAGCCTCTTTGAGAGAGGCTCTTGCACTAGGTAATTATCGCTAAGGCTGAGCTGTCAGGCGCTAGGACCACACAGAAAACTTTAGCTAGCAGTGTACAGTGAGGGACCACCCCCAACGTCACGTGACCAATGTCGGCCAGACGTTATATAAGAGGTGGTCCCCACGCCCGTCCTTCAGTTCTCCAGCCGGAGACCTGAAAAGGTGCGACAGGAGAAAGGGCTGGGCTCCTGAAGCCAGTAGAAAGGCTGGAAAAGAACAGCAGCAGGGGGAAGGAGGGAGGGAAATGCTTATCTATTGCAAGAGCCTCTCCTGAAGATCTACTGTTACGGTAAGTTCTTACATGACTGTACCAGCTTACTTCGAGAGGGCTCTTGCAGTAAGTAATAATAACTGTTAGGACTGAATCCCAAGCAGTGTAATTCAGACAAAGGCTTAGCACAGGAGACAGGAAAGGCCTGCAGAGGGTGCAAGATTAAGACAGGAGGCCCTGAAGGATGGCTAGCCCAAAGCCTGCCCTATGCCTAGAGGCAATGTCCAGACTGTAATGTTTAGTGAAGGTGTGGACAGAGCTCCAAGTGGCTGCAGCACAAATGTCCATGGCAGAAACATTTCTGAAACAAGCAGTAGATGCAGCTATGCCTCTGGCTGAATGCCCTTTAACTTCCCCCAGAAATGGCTTGTTATACTTCTGATAAAATGAAATGCAGTTTGCCAACCATTTGGATAAACAGTGTGGAAACTGCCGCGCCCTCTCTTTTGGGCGCAAAGGAAATGAAAAGCTGATCCGTCTTACAGACTGGCTTTGTCCGATTCGCGCAGTAACCCAAAATTCAATGCACATCTAAGGTGTACAGAATTGTCTCCCCTTGACTGGAATGTTCAGGGTTAATACAGTGGCAAGTGTATAGTCTGATTCAAGGTAAACTAAGAAACTACCTTTGGTAGAAACGAAGGGTTTGTAGGCAGAGCCACCCAGTCTCTGTGGAAAATCAAATAGGGCTCCTTACAAACAAGAGCCTGAAGCTTGAAAATCCTTTGAGCAGAAGTAATGGCACCTAAAAAGAGTGCTTTTCAAGACATATAGTGCAGGCCGCAACTCGCAGCCGGTTCAAAGGGAGACAGAGTGAGTTTCTCAAGAACGAAGTTCAGATCCTATGAGGGAACGGGATTCCGCACCGGGGGTTTCAAATGGAGAATCCCCTTCAGAAAAGTTCAAGACACCTCCAGCTGAGCCAATGTTTTGCCGTCCATCAGGGTGTGGTAGGCAGAAATGGCAGACAAGTGGACCTTCACTGAAGAATAGCCGAGCCCAAGGTCTGAAAGGTGGCAGGTATTCAAGGTTGCCAAATGGAAAACATGCTTCTACTTCATAGGCATAAGTGGTTCTTGTGGACAGGCTTGGCCTACAAGGACTTGAGCAGCTCTGGAAGAGGCTCCAAAGCACGAGGCAGCAATGTCAGAAGGTGCCACGTATGAAGGTGAAGGGACTTCAGTCCTGGATGAACCAGTCTGCCCTGCTCCTGGGCCAAAAAGGTCCTTGCAGAGGGGTAGAGGAACCGGAGACTCCACCACTAACTGCTGGAGCAGAGGGAACCAAATTTGACGAGGCCGATAAGAGGCAATTAGAATCATGTGAGCCCCTTCCGCCCATAACTTCAGGAGTACCCTCTGCAGGAGCGGGAAGGGAGGAAAGGCATTCAAGAACCTCCCTGTTCAGCAAAGAGACAGCATGTCTCACCAGAAAGCACCAGGCCAGGGAACAAGTGAGCAGAAACTGGGTAGTTTTGTGTTGTATGGGGAGGCTAACAGATTCAGATTTGGGCGACCCCAGAGGTCAAAAATGTCATCGGCCATCAACTGACTCAGTTCCCACTCATGGGCCTTTGCTTGTGTGTGGCTGAGATTGTCCACTAGGATGTTTTGAACGCCCGGGACGTGCACTGCCATCAGCTGGAGGTGGTGCTGGACTGCCCAGTTCCATACACGCATCGCTTCCCTGCACAGGGGATATGAACGCATGCTTCCTTGTTTGTTAAGATACCATACCACACACATGTTGTCCAACTGGACAAGCAGTGTACCTGGGAGGAGAAGGGACTGGAATGCCTGAAGAGCATACAACACCACCCTCATCTCTGGCATGTTGATGTGCAGAGAGAGGTCCATGTGATACCAAGATCCCTGAGATCTGCAATCTCTCAGATGGGCTCCCTAACCCTGACCTGAGGCGTCCGTTGTCAGGGTCTGGTTCGGAGCGGGGGGCTGGTGCGGAACACCTCGGCAGAGATGGTTCAGGTCCTGCCACTAGAGGAGATCCTGCCACATGGGATTGGACACCAGAATCCTGCTGTCCAGGTCATCTGATCTCTGATCCCACTGAACCCGAAAGGTCCACTGCAAGACCCACATGTGGAGCCTGGCTAACAGAACAGTGGGGAAGGCCACTGCACTAAGGCCCAGGAGACGTAAAACTGCCCTGGCCGGTACCCAGCAGCTGAAGGCCACATGCCTGGCCTGCTGCTGCAGCATTTCCACCCTGTCCAAAGGGAGGGAAGCCTGACCCTGGGTTGTATCCAGTACTGCCCCAATAAATTGGAGGCACTGAGAAGGGATAAGGTGAGACTTAGGATAGTTCAATGTGATAACTGATGGAACAGGTTCAGGGTAGTAGAGAGGCTACGAAGCTGTCCCTTGATGGGGCTGACAGAAGCCAATCATCGAGGTACGGGAACACATAATGGCCCTGACGACGCAAAGCTGCTGCCACTATCACTAGGCACTTGGTAAAAACCCTGGGTGCCGAGGACAGGCCGAAGGGAAGAGCTTTGAACTGAATATGCTCCCCCTGGAAGACAAACCTCAGCAAGCGGCAGTGGGCAGGGAAGACTGAGATATGTAGGTAGGCATCCTGCATGTCCAGTGGGCAGAGCCACTGTCCCTAGTGGTACAGTGGCAACAGACCTGGGAGAATCAACATGCGAAACCTCGTCCTATACATACAGATTGAGCGTGCTGAGGTCCAATATTGGCCGAAGGTCTCCCGTCTTTTTGGGGACCAGGAAGAAGTGGGAGTAATATCCCCATCTGATCTGGTCCTGAGGAACAGGCTCTATGGTGGATTTTCTCAGCAGAGCCTCGATTTCCTCTCAGATGAGTTGAATGTGACCTTTTGGGTAAAGAGAGTGACCGGGGGTCTGGAGGTCTCTAGAAATTCTAGTGTGTAACCTTGAGCTAGGAGTTGAAGGACCCACGAATCTGCCGTGATCGCCTCCCACCCCGCCAGGTAGTTGGCGAACCTGCTGCTAACCGGCTCCTCTGGACCCAGTGGAGGATGGGGGAAGGGGCAAGTCACAAGTCAGGAGGTGGTGGGAGGGTTGGGGTGTGCCACCCTGGAAGCTCGCTGAGACTTGGCTGGAGCAGTGGAGGCTGAGGAAGTAGCTCAATGTTTGGTCTGACGTCTGGCAGGCTGCTGCCTGTTTTGGCATCTCTGTTGGTGACAAAAAGGCTGCCTAGGCTTAGTATTAGGCCAGTACAGAGATTGCACTGAGCGTAAAGCTTTGCCATTCTCTTGTAATTCAGTCAGAAGATCCGTGACATCTCCCCGAAAGAGGAAGGAGCCTCGAAAAGGGGCGCCCAGGATAGAGTTCTGGACATCCTGGGTGGCTCCAGAGACCCGCAACCAGGAGTATCTGCATAGGCAAACAGCAGTGGCAGCTATCTGAGCCGAAGCATCAACAGCATCATAAGTGGCTCGCAAGGCATGGCGGCAGGTGATCTCTGCCGTTCTGACTGTCTGCTCAATCTCATTCCTGGCTTCTGATGCAGGCAGGGCCTCAAACTTAGACTTGAGCTGCCCAGCATATTTTTCTGATAAAGAATCATATGGCTCAGATAATTCAGAGCCCGCATACCCAGGGTAGAGGATGAGTAGCACTTACGTCCGATCTGGTCCAGCTGCCTCGACTCCTTATCTGGAGGTGAGGTACTCATATGTTTGGGCTTAGAGATGCGGTCATGCACTGCATTGATGACCACTGAATTAGCCTTGGGGTGGGTATTGAGGTGGTCTCTGCCCTCTGGAGCATAGTATAGCCTGTCTGTCTTTTTAGAGATGGCAGGGACCAATGATGGCTGCTGCCATGCCGTAGCGGCCAAGTCTTCGTGAGGCCCAGTCTGGGGGGGATGAGAAGGGGAGACAGCTCAGGGAGTTCGAGGTGCTCCGTCAATCTCTTATGCGGAGGATCCTGATCCTCAGTCTTCCATCCATTAGCCTCCTGGATCTTCTTGAGGATTTCCGTAAATAAAGGGTCCTTAGGGGGAAGACTTGGGGTCCTCCTCCGGAGGAGGAGTCTCATACCCTGAGGCACAGGAAGAGTTAGACTCGGAGTTTGATGAAGGGCTCATTTGTGGGGATAAAACCCTGGGAAGGGGGACCTCCTTGTGAGGCTCAGCCAACCCGCTACCACGGCCCTCCACCGAGGAAGCACCCAGCGTGCGATCCAACATGAAAGGGCATCTCCACTGGCAATGGAGACTGTGGAGTCAGAGCTAGGTGGATCGGCATGGAAGCTGCCACTGGCTGACAGCGGTCCAGCTCTGTTATCAGCTGAGACTTGGTTTTAGCCCACCAAGAGTCGAAAAAGGCCTCAAAATTCACCTGCAGCTGTGGAGGAGGCATAGGTGGAGGTGGCTAGTACAGCAGCATATAGCCTGATCTCTGGTATTGCAGCATTAGGTAGCCTGGCGTTGGATAACCTGGCGTTGGGTACTGCAGTGGATACCCCAGGCTAAGATAATGTGGCGCCAGGTAACTGGACATTGTGTAGCCTGAGTAGGCCCCGATGGCAGTGCTGAAGGACCTGACGGTGGCCCAGAAGGAAAACTGGAGGGCCCCAGTAGGGTCAGGTCAGGCTGTTGGGCCTACAGGAGGGAGGCCCGGCATCGGTCCCAAAGGGCCAGAGGGACCCACCAGGGGAGGAGCAGAAGACCCAGATGGAAGGTCCACAGGAGGGGCGCCGGAATCCCTGAAGGGAGTTCCAGCAATGGGTGGTCCAGCGCTGGTAAGTTGGAGGGACCAGCCGGTGGCCGCTCCTTCTCCTCCCACTCCAAAGAAATGGGGGAGTCTGGAGGTACCACTGGAGGTGGCATAGGAGGGTCCTGGGATGGAAATTCCTCCCAAGGAGGCTGCGGTGTAAGCGGCAGCAGGTGCTGGTCTGGAAGACTGGTGTCAGACCTGTTATTGGGGTCTGATGGAAGCACCGTGGCTAGGTGTTCGTTGGAAGGCCCGACGCCCGACTTACCAGCTGGGGCTATGCGGTCATCAGAAGGTCTGATGCCTAACTTACCAGCCGAACCACTCGGCTTAGACCTGGGAGTTTTGAGGGGCCTAAGGGTGGCTGAAGCCTCTGAATCCCCAGAGGTGCCAGCATGAACTGTAACCAGCTCAGATGGGGGGCCTCAGTCTGCTGTACAGAGGAGGGAACAGACTTGGCCAGAGGGGCATTTCCTTTGCTGGAGGAAGGCCTCTCGTTGGCCGCAGTCCCCGAAGGCAGCCACATCCTGGAAGGAGACGGATCCCAGTCCCGGTGATTCTCCTCATCCTTCCTCTTTTTCTGCTTGTGGGAGTCAGAAGAACCTCCTGGAGACGTGGAAGCACTTTGCATCTGGTTCAGCTCATTTTCCATGGAAGCGAGTTTTGTTTTCAAAATGTGGGATTCCAGGGCCTGCTGCCTGCATTTCCGTGTGGCTTGGTTAAGGTTTTGGCAGGCCGCACAGGCGTCGGTGTTGTGGTGGTGTCCCACGTACAGGAGGCACGAAGTGTGGATGTCCTTCTCCGGGAGATGCTTGCTGCAGGCACACTGGTTCTGATGAGAGTCTAAAGGAGTTGGAGAAGACATGCAATCTGGCGACAAAATTTACTATTGTTATGAGAAAAAGAAATTAGAAAGGAATACTTCGAAAATGGCGGCTGAACTGCAGCAGCATTCCGCTAGGTCAGACGTGCGCAGGTCAACGGCGGAAAGAACTGGAGGGTGGGTGTGGGGACCGCCCCTTATATAGAGTCTAGCCGACATCGGTCACATGACGTCAGTGGCGGTCCCCCACTATACACTGCTAGCTGAAGTTTTCCGTGTGGTCCTAGCACCTGGCAGCTCAGTCCTAACGGTTATTACCTACTTCAAGAGTCTTTTCAAAGTAAGATCTATTCCGCACAACTTCTGCAATGCTCGCATACAGTGAGTTGGGGGGGACATATGAGATTGGGGAGTGCGCCCCCCCCCCGCGACTCCTCTGAAGTTACAACCTAAAGACTGTTCCTGGGACTATTTCAAGAACGTATATATATAGTTGGACTTGGGTTCTTAATTTTAGTTTCTCTCCTCAGGGAGGAAAAGTTATATGAGGGCCTCTCTGCTGAACTGTGGCTTTTAAGGTGGCTATAGAGCATCAGTATAGTCTCCTATTTAATGGAATATAACATATTGCTGGGTGGTGGGGAGTCTTGTGGTCAGAAGATGGTGGCACATGTTTATTCCCAGTCAGTCCCTAGATGTCCCATTTCCCCTTACTTGTCCCCATGTCCTATTTTACCTTTACACTGACCCTTTAGTTAAAGGTCAATGGTACACCAAGGGAGCCACTCCCAATAGGGATAGCGTGTTACTCCCTGGATGGCTTTCCCAGTCATCACCGTTAGGACCGCTAACAAAGGTGTCCATTCCTTTGGAAGTCACAGTTTACTGTTTACCATCATATGTGGGACAGATGAAACTACCACCCTTCCTTCCCATGTTACCCTGGTTTGGGCCCAGCTGGCTATTTCATGTTTCTTTAGTAAACAGCAAAATATATTGCTGTTACATAGCAGTTTTCATTCAATTTTCTAATTGGTATTTTTCTTTCTTTTTCATTTACCTTATAAGATGGTGCAAGTTACGAGAGAATTTGACTATTTGTACTCAGCATATTGAAGATACTCTTTTCTTTAAATTATTACATGGATAGTACTTAGTCTGA
The DNA here is from genome assembly GCA_016271365.2 of Neoceratodus forsteri. Lineage (NCBI taxonomy): Eukaryota > Metazoa > Chordata > Ceratodontiformes > Ceratodontidae > Neoceratodus > Neoceratodus forsteri. The sequence continues at coordinate 1,521,249,788 of CM057452.1, forward strand.
GGGTGGCAGAGGTTATGGGATTTGTAATTTATATCTTGTGGGACCTTTCTCTTCTTTGGAGGGGGAGGCCGGGGACGCCAGAGTGGTACTAATGACCAATGAATAACCCTATCAGAATAGTCTCTCATAATATAAATGGGCTGTCTGAGTTGATTAAACAATACAGAACCTTGACTGCCCTTAAAAAGTTAAAACCTGATTTGCTGCTGTTACGTGAGCCCCACTTTTCTACAACCGAACACCAGAAATTATAAAAATTTGTTTTTTCCCCTGTTGTGGACTCGGCCTACCGGCAAAGCAGACAAAGTGGGGCGGTAGTCGTGATTCCTAAGTGCTCTCTTTTTACAATCTCACATCACTATTCAGACAAGGAGGGCCAATTGGCCATGGCGATTGGAATGATTCGGGACCAACAGTTTATGATAGGCAGCATTTATGTACCCCCCGGGAGTGACATCCCATCCATCAAAAATCTGATATATACAATTATAGCACACAGGCAAGGAACCTTGATTTTGGGGGGAGATTTAAACTGTCTCTTAAACCCACCATTAGGCACCTAATCCTCATGGCCCACATCGCTCTCATCAGGGCATAAACACTTACAGAAGCTACTTAGGGAGGTCGGCCTAGTGGATGCCTGGCGGCATCTTCATCCGTCATCTAGACGGTTTACATTTTACTCCCATGCCCACAGACATTACTCAAGTCTTGATTAGCTTTGTATAAGTAAAGGGTACTTGGAACAAATTAATTCTGCAGACATTAAAAACATATCTTTCGGACAATGCCCCGATCATATTAGAGCTAGCTTCCACACAGGAAAGGAAACTACAATATGGCACCTCAACAATTCTTTACTAAAAGACCCCACTTTTAAAGTGTTATTAAAAGAAAAAAATCCCAGAAATCATAAGAGACAATTCTTCCTCGCAGACATCCCCCAGACGCTCTGGGACACACTGAAAGTGGTTCTACGGGGTCACATCATAGCTTATACCACCAAGAAGAAATGACAGACTGAGGCTAAACTCCAGAAACTGCAAGATAAACTGCATTTCCTACAAGTGGCTCATATGCAGGGTGATCATTTCCTAGCAGAACAACTTGCACATATTCAACGGGAAATCCAGAAGACCCTAACGAATAAGACGTAGCAGGCACTCCTCTGGCTCCTCCAAAAATACTTCGGAGGGAGGCGTGGGCATCTCCTATACTAGCTTTTCGTCTACAGAAACAAACCCAGATGGTTACTACAACTAAATTAAAAGACTCTCAAACTGGAAAGATGGCCTCTACCACTTCTCAGATATTAAAAATTGTCAGACAATATTATACAGACCTCTATATAGAGACAACCCCTCCTACCCCACAGGACACAGAAATTTTTTTGTTGGGACTAAATCTCCCATCCCCAGACCAACAATATGTCAAACACTTAACACGTCCAATAACAGTGCAGGAGCTACATTCTACAATTAAAAAGCTCAAAAATGGAAAGAGCCCAGGCCCAGACGGCTTTGGTGCTGAGTTTTATAAGGATGCCTGGGATTTAATTAAAGGCCCACTACTTCAGGTCCTTAAGGAAAGCCACTCCACTGCAGAATATATATCCCACGTCCTGGAATCAAGCCACCATTCTCAGCAATACTGAAACCTAACAAACCATCCCACATGTGTGAACCCTATCGCTGTATTTCAGTATTAAACCAAGCCTTTAAAATTTACACCAGCATTCTAGCCCACCGTCTAGATGAGATCCTTCCCTATCTAATCCATCCAGATCAATCTGGTTTTATTAAGACTAGACAGACGACCGACAACATCAAACCGGACTCTCTTTCTGATAAATCAGGTATATTCCTCCCAAACTCCATTAATGATACTGAGTCTCGATGCACAAAAGATGTTCAACAGGGTCTCCTGGTCTTTCTTATAGAGTATCCTCTCGAAATTTGGCTTTTCTACTGGATTCTTAGATAATATTAAAGGTATATACTCCAACCCTGAAGCTTCAGTCAAATTCAACGGCTCTCATTCTGCCCGCTTCTCTCTGCCTCGGGAAACACAACAGGGGTGCCCTCTCTCCCCCTACCTTTTTGCACTATATGTGGAATCAATTGCACAGCACCTGCACCAACAGGCTCGGATTCAGGACTTTCGAGTAAATGACCATAAACATAAAGAACATACTATGCTGATGACCTCCTACTACACCTTGTTAATCCAGAATCCTCACTGGCAGCCTTGGAGCAGAGTTTGGTGGAGGTGGAGAGAGTCTCAGGATATAAAATTAACCTGAACAAAACAGAAGCCTTGTTTATATGGGTCTCCCCCACTCCCATCTTAAGACAAAAATATCCATACAAATGGGATAGCACAGCTATTGAATATCTGGGTGTCCATATACGATCAGTTCCACAAGAGGTGTTCGCCCGCAACTATACCTTATTTTCTCAGGTTAGAGAGAAGCTGCGGACGTAGACCCATCTCTCTATCTCTTTACGTAATAAAATTTAGTCTACTCAAATGAATATACTTCCTAGAATACGTTACCTGATGCAGAATACTCCCTTCCCCTACCTAAAAAGGAAGTGGCCAGATGGCACAGAATGATTTCTGCTTATTTATGGCAGGGTAAGAGGGTGCCGACTTCACCCCCACACCAAGAGTGAAATCCAGACCTCAGGGGGCCAGCTGGGGTGCTGGTGCAGCCATCATGGAGCCTGCCAGTTCTGTTTTCCTTTTTTCTCCTGTCCCCCCTCCCTACCGATGTAAGGATGCCGTTGCATGCCTTCCTGACCCGTACTGCCCTCCAGCCATCGCCAGAGGGCAGTCAGCAGGCAAGCTGATGAACTTCCCTCCCCCAAGAGAGAGCAGTCCTCCAGATGCTCATTCCTCTCTCCCCCCTGCCAACCCCCGGCAGCCCAAGCTCATTCCCCGAACCCGGGTCACTGGCACGGTGCGAGATGTAGCTACCAGTGCCTCAACCTCCAGTGCCACTGGGCCGGCTCTCCAATAGTATTTTTAAAACATTCCGACAATTACAGACTGAATGCTCTCTGCCTCAGAGAGATGTTTATAGATATCTGCAGCTGCACCACTTTCTGAACTCCACTCTAGGCCTTGATCTATCCTCTATGATACTTCCAACTCTGTTTGCTCTTGTCCTTCAAATACATAAAGAACCCACCACACAGCATTTAATTTCCCGCCTTTATAAAGCTATAGTGGATACTCCATCATCATTATGGAACGGGGTGTACAACACATGGACGGCAGAATTACTGACACATCTCTCACAGGATGAATGACTTTGGATTTGGCATCGACAACACCGAATCACGGGGTCATATTCCTGGCATAAATTTCGGTTGGAAAACAGTAGCTAGATTTTTTCATACTCCCCAAATTACAGCCAAATTCCTTTCAATAGTGGATTCATCCTGTTGGAGATGGTGTGGGTGTGAAGTTTCTATTTATGCCCACATCTTTTGGTTCTGTCCAGCCTTGTCCAATTTCTGGAGAGCACTGGACACAGTACTTACGGTGCTTTTGCTAGACCTAGGCAGTCTAACTCCTGAACTTGCCATATTATCACACTTCCCTAAACATTTTAAACAAAAATACCGAACATATTTAGTGAGTATTCTCCTGGCAGCGGTGAAAAAGGTGATTATAAGAAAATGGTTACAACTTGACCCACCCACTATCCATCAATGGGAAGATACGGTATATGACATTTACCAGATGGAGAGCATGACAGCCAAGTTACAGGGCAAAACACAGGTTATTTTGAATAGATGGACTGTTTGGTTCATGTACATGGCTACCTGCAGACCGGAACAGTTACTGTAATAGGTCACAGGCATAGTGGAGCCTGATGAAGAACCTGGCCCCTACATAGATTAATATGCCTCCCTCCAGTTCTAGGTACTGTATCTTCCTCCCTGCTCTATTGACATGTCATCATAATCCCTCTCCCAGTGTCTCTTCTTTGGTTGGAGCTCCTCAACCCTCTGATTCGCGATAACCCCTTTAGCTGCTTCCCCCTCCACCCCGTACCCAGCGTTACACCCTTCCCCTTCATACTCCCTTGCACTTCCCTCCTTCCCCTTCCCTGTTATCTTATTACCTTCATAGCCTGTCTCTGTAGTTACTGTTCTGTATGTATGTGTATTGTACCTTGTACCCGAACTGTACTATCTTACGTCCATACGAACCTATGCATTGTATTATCTATGCTTATAGTATTTGGTGTGCCTTTCACTCGTATGTAATATTATCATGGGACTCTGCCCATATCATGAATATATTATCACTGTGTGGTATGTTCAAAATTGTGTACATGTTCTAACCAGGTCCATCTTGCAAATGAGCATTGCTCAATGATGACTGCCTGGATAAATAAAGACTTTGATTGATTGACTGAATTAGAATGAGGGGCCTGTTGGCCCTGAGTCGCTCTGGTGATTTTTCCTCAGCCCTCCCCCAACAGGGTTACTTACTTCCTTTATATAGTTTGAAATAATAAGAGTGAACTGTGTTCCCATTTCGTTCTCTTCTCTGCCTATTTAGTATTATTTTGATAAGATACCTTGTATTATATCCTGTAACCCTTGGAGATTGGAATCTTTGGTTGCTTAAAGAATATAAGGTATAATATAAATGTACTTGCACCATGGAAACATTCTAATAAACATTCAGTTTAAAAACAAAGAGGGCACAGTTTGCGGATCAGAGGACGAGACAAGCCTTCTCACAGGGCGATGGTTAAATGCGTAACGCTGTAATGCACAGCCCCAGATCTAGTGCACCTGTCTGTCCCAGGGGGAACAGCATTAGCCTGATAGGCCAAAAGCATTCCTTCAACTGACCCAAAAAACAAGGGTGGAGGGAAAAACTCCAGAGGCTAAAAAGGACGCCTCTTAGTGTCTTTCTCTTGCAAGGAAACCCAGAGTAAGGTTTTCCTTTGCCTATACATTTTTTTTTGTTTTGTTTTTTTAAACCGGGACCAAAGGCCCACAGAAGGTAGTCTATATAAAAATAAACAGACATGTCAGAAGCTCTTCTTGGTAATATAAGAAGTGAAGGAAATAAGGCAAGAGTGCCAGGAGCAGTTGCCTTCCGCCTTGCATTGTTTTTTTTGTTTAGGAAGGTCTTCCCTCCATAAGTACTAGCTGCAACTAGCATTCCCCTTTAAGATACATAAAAGGGGGACAACACTACCCAGCAGTCTGGTCACGAGGAGAAGGTGGACAGGTAGCAGTGTTGAATGGTGAAGGTATCCTGGAAGATCAACAATTACAGTGTGTACGTAATTTTCATATCGTCCAAGGATTAATCATTACTGGTGGGTGAGTACTAAGCCACCACCATCGGTAGTGTTGGCACACCCTGAGGGTAAATGGATCCCTCAGCCTCCTGTGAGTGAGAAGCAAGAAAAGGGAGCCCCTTACAGGTCTAGCAGGTCTCTAGACTGGCCAGGGGCAGGTGGACACTCCCCTGGCCTGGGAGAAGGAAGCTGTCCCAAGTCACGCCTGACCCTGAGGGGAAAAAAGACGGGCTCCCCAGAACCGTGAGGCAGTCACCCTACACTGGGCCAGGGGTGATAACTGCGAGAGGCGAAGCCATGCCATCCGCCGAATGCAGACTGTGGTTCCCACCAGCCCTGAAGCTACCTCACTGGCATTGTAAGACACCCATGACTGGTGTCTCGCTAGCTCAAGGCACTAGATGGAAAGGCGAATGGCTCGCGGGTTACCTCACTGTCGTGCATGGATGCCGGGAGTTGCCCCAGCATCACCCACAGGTACCTATCATAGGCTGCCTGGTATGCCGCGATGCAGAGCAAAAGGCACAATGCTGAGAAGACCCTACTACCCCAATGGTCGAACTCAGCTGAGTCATACTCTGTGGGGCAGTCATGCCTTGGGCACCAATGCCCAGAAGGGGTGTCAAGGAGCTCCACTCCTGAAGAGGGGTAGGGCATGGCACCAGGAGACCCAGTGGGGGCACACTAATTGTGCTGGCAGTCCCTCGGAGCTAGAGAAGGAGCAGGAGGACGGTGCCAGATGTTGTGCGACACCTCTGCAAATGGCCAGGGCCGCAGAGGGATGACTGTGGAATCTGAGCTGTAAATCCCCAGCAAGGACAAAGTCACACTAGCAGGAATGTATGCTATCAAAGGAGAGATATGCAAGTCCTCCAGCATCCCCACAAGTAAATGCTGACAGCTAGTGTGCTCAGCGTCAGAGGCATAGTAGACTGAGTGATCCTCTTCTTCAGAGGAGGAAGACAGGGAAGAAGAAGAACTTGTCTCGGGGAAGGCAGTTCAAGAGATTCAGGTTGAAACACAACCTTGTCCAGGGCCCTAAGTTATCTGGGAAAAGCACCCACCACAGCACTGAATTTTTCTCAGGTCACGGGGCCAGCAGGACCAGAAAAACCTGGGAGGGGTGGGGGGAGGCAGAGATGGAGGAGGAGGAGGAGGGTCATGGCAGACCAAATAGAACCTCTTCCAGGGCTTCGGGAATGCACAGGGGACCCCTACTGAGGGAGGGAGGCTGTGCTACCCAGCCACCTCAGAACACCCAACAGTGGCGAGGCGAACAGGGTAGTGCCCTTCGGGAATCTCCAGATGAGGAGATTGAAGTCATTTGCTTTCTGCAGGGTGGCCCCTATCCCAACCTACTGCAGAGTGTGCTGGATCTCTGGGAGAAGGACAACAAAGGAAAGGTGCCGCGAATCAGTCTAATCAGCCCGGTGCATACAACCGAGCAGCCAGCTCGTAGTACTAGACCAAACAAAAATGTAGCACTCGTGCCAGTAAAGTCCACTAGTACAATACACAGAACACTAGTGGAGCCTTATGAGCCTTTTGAAAATTTATTTAGTCACAAAAGGACAAGAACAATCCAAAGGTGTAACACCTAACACGTCAAACAATCACCCAGCGCTTCGACTCCTCCCGAGTCTTCCTCAGGGGTGTCTGAGACTCATAAGGCTCCACTAGTGTTCTGTGTGACTATTATTAGTGGACTTTGCTGTCACGAGTGCTACATTTTTGTTTGGTCTCTGGGAGAAGGAAGGACTGGGTCTGCATTACGGCTCCGCCCCCGACATGCCCCAGGTCTAGGGATGGAACACCATGAAAGACCTGACCTCCTAACCCCTGTGTCACTGGACACAGCCCTGCTCCTCAGAGAGGACCTAAGGGCCCAGGGAAGGCCAAAAGGCCGGCACTGCTCACAGTAGCAAAATGTGTCTCGTCAGCGCCAGTGGCCCCCAAGTCAGAAATGGCACCAACTGCAGAACCAGAATCCAAACCGGCGTCAAAGGCGTCACCAGATTCCAGCCTTGCACTGGACCGGGCATCATCATCCACTCTGGCACTGACATTGGCATCAGTGGTGCCCTCGGCGCTGCAAGTGGTATTGAGAGACACAGGAGCGTTGGCACCAAAGACAATGCCAGGAAGGGAGCTCCAGGCTCCCCAATCCGCAAAGGCCTGGACTAGGCCCAGAAGGGTCCAGGGACTCTGAGGATTCAGGCCGCCACTCAGTGATCATCCCGATTATCATCCCCCAGGTCGGAAGATGAGATCAGGAAGATCTACAACTAGGCAATCCCCTGGACCCTCCATCTCCCAAGGTCTGGAGCAGCAGAAGGAGGGGACCTAGCCACACAGCCGGTGCCGCCTCGCTCACTGGCGATGGGGGTGGTATCACGAGCCGAAACAGCACCAGGCTGCACTGTCAATGGGTCCACCAGTGCAGGCTGAACATGTAGCTGCAACACCACAGCCAGGGATGTCCGGACCTCCGAGGAGGCACTGGACTGCAAGGTGTGTGCAACTGACCCCCATGGAAGAAGTCAGTTGTCCAGCCAACCCCTCATGCAGACCCCCAGTCCCAACGAGACCGGGACTAGCAGAGGTCTGCTCACCCTTGGTATGTATAGTACCAGGAGGAGGCCCAAGGGGAAGGGCCCAGCAACCTGATCCTGGTGTCTCGGGTGCGGCGCGGCCCTCCAAAAGTTGCTGAGTCCCTCTCCGACTTCATCATGCAGATCTAAAGAGTGCGGTAATCCACTGAAAAATATGTGCCACACATGCCCATATCATGGTGTGGACCCAGGCAGGTAAAACAATGATCATGATGGTCCATTACAGTCATGGGTTTGACATAGGGGCACCGACGCATAGGGGCAATCCCTGCCTTGTTCTTGCCGGACTATATAAGCCCTGAACTGGACATGATCGACTGACAGAATACAAAAATAATGAACAGCAAAGCACTCGACACCACATTGAAGGAAAAGAAGAAACAGGTGGAAAAACAGTTCCAAATAACAAATGAAAATCATGGACGTCATTGAGTGAATGGCTGTCAAACAGAACTGATGCAGTATCTTCTGTTGATGCTCCCATGAAGTGATGCTGCCTCAATGGCAGGAAAAACAGAACTGAGGAGGTTGGGGAGCCGGTGTCGGTTATTGGGCAGTCCGTGAGCGCTATGTCATGCATTGGCCTTGTGGGCAGTGCCATCCCAGACGTTGGCTCCCTTCCTCTAAAATCTTAAAGCTATAAGCTCCCATGGAGTCCTGCACCTTTGGTTAGTACCCACCAGTGCTGAATGGTGAAATCTGATCCTCGGAAGATCTTTAAATGTCTCACGGGATTAATAAGGTACAGCAGGAGGGTATTTTTCAGAGAAAAAATTGCTCTAGAGCAAGGGAGCATGCAATAAAGCTAGAGGGGGTTAAATTCAGGAGGAATGTGAGGAAGTACTTCTTCACAAAATGGATGGTGGATATCTGGAACAGCCTACCAGTGGAGGTAATAGTGGTAGAAACAGTGGTGGGGTTCAAAAATGCCTGGGACAGGTACAAGGGAATCATAGGGTAAGGAAGGGAAGGAAAAGAGATTGCGCCATAGATCAAGTAGGGCCTGTAGCAAAAAAACAGAAGGCTAAAAAAAAAAATTGGGCAGACTGGGTGGACTCAGCGGCCCTTATCTGCTGTCATATGGTATGTTTCTATGTTTAAGGACGTTACCCGATGTTTCTCCTCTCCGTGTCAAATGTTTCACTTTTTTTGCCCAGTACATAAAGGTAATCTAAACATTTAAAATCCACACAAATTGGTTTGCCATGTTTATTTTTGAGTTGCCTGGTAAGATTCAATATCTCTTGCTGAAAAAAAATCTCAGTAAGTGAACAAATTATTTTTTAATACCGTATAACACCATTACGTTAGGTGTCAGCATGAGTTAGAAAGAAATGAAATGAATACATTACTTATATTTTCATAATTTTTTTCAGCAATGCAAAAATAAAGTATAAATTACTGATACTAGGGGCACCCTCTTGAGCTAACATTCCCAAAAATATGGAGAATTTTTGTATGATTTTATGCATACAACCGTGTAAGTCCCATGTTATTTTCATAAACACTTTCTGACAGTTGTACAGTATGACTAAATATAGCAAAAGAAGGAAATCTAGGAGTTGCCATGCTGCTTTTGGCAGTATCTGCTTTCAAAGCAGCAGTTTCCAGGCTGGTTGGCTCAGAAAAAAAAGTAACTTAAAATCCTAATAAAAAATATGCCAAAAAGCCACTCAAACAATACAAAAGTACTTACAGACTGATGAAATCTTTAATATATTAGAAAAAAAAAAGAAAGAGAAAAGTAACCTGAGACAGACATACGTGTGTACATACAGAATGTCTTAAAAGATGCTAACATTACAATTGTGGGAGCCAGTTTCCTCACGGTCATCCATTATAGAGCCTTAGCTGGACATAATAGGGTAAGTCATAATTCTAACAATGATTCCATACATTTATGGTTTTACTTGTCAGTAAACGGCCTTAAAACTTTTGTGGGTGCATCTGAAGAATGTGATTCCAAAACATTAGGAAACGTCTAACTTCTTCAAAGCTGTCAAAGTTCAAACTGCACTATGAGAATATGGTTGAACTGTTTGTGATTCTAATAGCAGGTAGGCTGGTAATAAATATGTAATCAGATCAAATCACAGTCTCATAAATTTAGCCACAAATGCTAGATACTGTAGTGAATTTCCATTGTTGAGACAGCTAAATCATCAAACTCAATTGCTTTTTTGTAATTTCCAAGAGCAATCCAAAATTTCTGTCTACATACTCACAGAAAGTGACGTACAGTAGGATTAAATTAATATTTGAAGCATAATTTTGGTATGAGTGAGGCCCAACTGACCCAGATCATTCATGAGCCTACCAGATTAAACAAGAAGACTGGCAACCACATGCTCCTTGACTGGGCCCTTCCATTCCGACCGGATAGCATTAGGGCTGCAGGCATTTTAACGAACTCTTAGTGACCATTTCCCTATTTTCTGTATATGGAAAAGCAGTGTTCCTAACCCCCCTCCCAGGATTCTCCTGGCCCACGACTTCTCTAAATTTGACACTGGCTCCTTTCTGGCCACCCTCGTGAGCATACACTGGCCCACCATTAATTCTCCCCCTGACACTTACTCTGCCCTGGAATTCTTTAGTAATAATTCCCTCTCAGCTGTAAATTTACACGCCCCCAATTTAAGCAGATCTCAGTAAAAGGCCCAAACCTGAAATGGCTGGATATGGAATTAAAAATTTTTTTTTTAAACTTCATTTACCCTACTCGGCAGGCCTCTGCAATTCTCAGCCACCCTACCAGACTCCGGGTCGTTTGGGAGCACGCCTGCGCTATGCGTTCTCCCTTCCTAGCCAAGGAGCCCTGGAAGCAGTGAAAGCGTGCGGGTAGAGGCCCACCACGATCATCGCGCTAGTCAACAGCTCCTTCCACCTCTCCTGGCCTTGCGCCCGGGCTCTCGGAAGCGGCACTGCCACCCAGCCTCCACTGGAGGCAGCCAGGCACCGAGTCCGTCATCCCTCCGGGCGAACAGCTTGCCAGCCAGCAGCCGCTCACAGTCCTCTCCCTCCCCCCCCGCTGACCAGTGCTCGTTCTCGAACCCAGGTCGTCAGCGTGGCACAAGGTGTGGCATCCAGCGCCTCAACCCTCAGCGTCACCGGGCCAGCTGCTGGATATGGAATTGAAACTTCTTAAACTGAGGCATAAGGTGTGGAGTCTCTAACTACTGGCGTCACGTCAGACTGGAATAGGTATAAGGAATTCAGAACTGCCTGTAAGACAAACTTAAGACTTCCAAAAGAAAATATATCTGACACCAACAGGATAAAAATTTGACTGACCCCAAGAAGTCCTGGTCACAAATTAATTCCCTCCATAAGGGTTATGCCAGTTCTTCAGAATGTGGTATACTGATTGATGGCAAGCTTGAATGTAACCCCTGGCCACTGTCAATGTCTTCAACAAATTCTTCACCTAACTTGTTGGGTTCAAATTCTCCTCCCTTCTGCCCAACCTTGACTGGTGAACACATACCTCGAGTTCCACTGTCACAAGAGAAAGTATGAGGTGCTGTCCCTACTAAAGTAGCTTAAAGTCGAAGGTTCTATGGGTTTTGATAAACTCAAACCAACGCTCTTAAAAATAGCCACCCCTGTAATTGCCTCTCCTGTTTCCATGTCATTCAATAAATCTCTGACTGAGGTGAAAAATCCTGATTGTCGAAAGATTGCTTTTGTTGTGCCAGGGCACAAGAGTGACCCTAAAGAGTTGGTGAAAAACTACCACCCAATCTCTATCCTTAGTTCCCAGGTCAAAATTCAGGACAGGATAATATATATACGATCAGCTCCAAGTGCATCTTGAGCAGAGACAGCTTCTGACTAACTGGTTGCATGAAATTCAAAAAACATGATGGGACTGATACTGCCCTGGTTAGATTGATAACCGACATTCTGAATGCCATGGACAAAGGCCAATTGACTGGTGTGATCTTCACAGACTTCACCAAAGCATTTGATTTGGTTAAGCACAGCCTCCTGCTCGAAAAGATAAAGGCATTAGGTCTCAATAGGCTGTCTCACCAGTGGTTCTCAAATTACCTAACCAATAGGTCTCAGCTGGTGACATGGAAAGGGGGTGCAAGCCTCACTTCAGCCCATTATTGGCAGTGTTCCCCAAAGATTCATATTGGGTCCTCTGCTGTTTTCTCTCTTTGTTAACAACACGCCAAATAACTGTGATGTAGCTAGCCTTCATCTGTATGTTGATTATGCTGTGCTCTACAGGAGCACTACTGACACCACCCTTATCCATAGACAGCTAGCTGGCCACTTCCAGGTGTTAGAAAAGTAGTTTTCCTCAGACAAGCTGGTACTGAATGCCAAGAAAATCAAAGCACTCCTGTTTGGTCCTAAACCCCTTGGTTTAGCAAGGCAACATCTTTTAACCACATCTACAAGTGTCCAGAGAGATGTGGTAAAGTGTGTTAAATACCCCGGGGTTTACCTGGATCAGGAACTTACTTTCAGTGCCCATGTCAATCACGTTATGAAAACTGTGCACCAACAAAGTAGGGTTATTCTACTGGCTGGGCAAATACCTAACAAAGGAATCAAGTCTTGCAACTGCCAACGGTACCCTGCTCCCTCTCCTTCAGTATGGGGTGCCTATTCTTCAGTCTCTGAGGTGCATGGAACTCAGCAAACTCAAAGTCCTGTATAACAAAGCAAGTAGATTTTCCTATGGTGCCCTGATCCAGGGAGCAACACTGTGGTGTCTTCCGCTCCCTCAACTAGCCCTCTCTAGAAGGCAGACTGTAGTATTCCTCCCTCCTCTGCTTTTCTTTCACGCATGTAGAAGATGTTACCCCTTCCGCCTTTAGGACATCCTGGTCCCCAAACCCCCGAGAACGCTCAGGTCTTCCAGCAGCACCCTTCTTGAGTTACCCAGGGTGAGATCCAATGCAGAAAAAAGATCCTTCGCCACCTCTGCCCATCTCTGTGGAACACTCTCCCTACAACCCTCCAAAACTGGTCCATGCTGGGTGGCTTCAAAAAAAACTTCCAGGTATGCCTACTTGAGTGGAGCCAGTGCTCCTGCTATTGTTGACAAACTTAAGCTAGCTTTATTTATATTGTCACTGACTAGTTTACTATATTTGCTGAGATTCTGATGTTCTCTGTGTTATTTCATTGTGATTAGCTCACTGCAGCTCATCCCGTTATTGGACTCATATTATCCAGTTTGCTGACTGAACGTGTTGTAATCCTTTTTTTTTTTTTTAAGATAACCTTTGTACCTATAAGAATGCTGTGACTTCTCATACTGTATCATTTCCAGTTTTTGTTTAGTCAGTGATGCATCTCTGTAATTGTTTCTGGGTCACCCATGAAATAAAGGGCTTTCTGTCTCAGTGAGCCTACCTGGTTAACAAATCCTAGGAAAAAATCCCTGATTAAATAAGATATGCCTTTCCCCCAAAATCACAGGGAAAACCATCTGCCTGAATCAATTTCTATAGCTCTACAGAGCAGATCCTTGTGATCAATTACTACAGGGATCGTTAATCTGAAATCATTTAATTCTGATACTGCTTCTCAAATGGACACCTGCCAGCTGGCTCCTCAGTACAATGCTGAGCTAGTATGAGGAACTGACATGTTTCCCAATTGATTTTATGCCCTAAGGGTGCACAGAATTCATTAGAGTTTTTTTTTTGTTTTTTTTTAATTCAAGTATATAAATTAACTGTACAGGTACATAAAACTGAACAAAAAATTAGTGTCCAACAGTGATATACGTTTTATAGCAATGATGAATTTGTTGAAAGATACAGCATTAGTTATTCCATACATCTGCAATGGGAGCATAAAGTATATAAATGCGTTCCCAAAGTGCTCTCCACCAGTGGTTACACTGGAAATGTTTAGGAGAGGAACTCTCACATCTGGATTTCTAGGTGGTGGAACTCTCCTATAGTAGTGAATGGAGAAAGATGACAGAGGCGGAACTCCCAAGGCCACCGTTCCAGAAACTAAGTTCGTGAGCTCTCCTGCCCACTTTATTCCCTGCTCCCCGCCAACTCCCAGGCCCCATCTCTGCCCCCCCATTACCACCCCAAATGTGCTTCCTTCCAACCTCATGGGGCAAGACTTGGGTCCCTCCATCGAAAACAGTTATAAGTGCAGCTAAGGCATTTTTTGATTTACTGTAGATATAATCTGCTCCATTTTATGTATTTCTCCTACTACCTCCATCCAATTCTGAATGGAAAGGGGGATCCTCCAAAAGCCACCTTTGCTCCTGTACTTTGCCTCCAGCAGCCAGTTAGCCTCACTCTGCCTCTTCCTTTGGATCACAGGGTATACAAAAAAATGGTTTTACACCTTCCAGCTGTATTCCTGCTTCAATGAGGAGTATGTGGTCCGGAAGGAGGACCAAAAGGCCTCTGACCACTGCTCCAAGAAGGCCAAATTATTCTCCTGTTACCACAACCTCTTATCCTACTCGACTGCTTGGGGACCAACTTCATTAGGGCTTTATACAAGACCGAACTTGCCCTTACACCTCATGCCTCAGGATGCACAGTTCGAACAAACTGCAGGACAGAGGCAGGGAGCTGCTCTATTCTGCCTTGAATCAAATGCTGCACCAACTCTTGGTAATAAACCCAAAAATGCTAAAGAGTTGGTGCAGCGTTAGATTACAGTTGATCGTTCACACATAGCACCTTCTCCGCACCTTACACTTGGAACACTGGAGATGGAATAACAGATTTCCCCGTGGAAACTTCCGATTGTTGGACTATTCTGCCTTGAGCCTGGATGAAAGTCTGTGCCTGAAGTCTGAGTACCATTAATCAAAATTCTGCCTGATGGTCCGAAAGAGCACAACCACCCCCTCTGAGACGAACTGACATGGGCAACACAGGTCTTTTCACACCCAAATTCTGTTCTTGGTGTCAAGGCTCGCTGACTGGAAAGTGGTATCCTATGCCAGCCAGCAGACGGGCCATAAATGAGGCCCTAAGCAAAACGTATTCCAAGTCTTGTAGCCACAAGCCTATTTTTATATCCCACCCCATCCATGACCCTAGCTCCCAGGGGAGGCCTGCCTTCTTTTTATCTGCTCTACCACTTAGCCTTATAAGTTGTTACCAACCATAGGAGCAGGATCCTCAGATGTGAGGACAAATAATGTAATTCTAAGTTGAGACAGCCCTGCCCCTCCCCTTCCCCTCACATTCCCCTGCTGCAGAAGCTTAAACCTGGTCCTAGGGCACCTAGTAACCCAAATATATTCAGAGAAAGCTTTCTGCCATACTAGGAACTGTTTCCAGTGTATCAGCACTGGAACTCTCAAACAGGGAAAATAAAGGCTAGGTAACACATTGTAGTGAGAGAAATCGATCCTGGAATAGAAAGGGAAATTTGTAAGCAACCACCTATGAAGGTCCACGTCTACTGTGTCTACTGTGTTTGTTAAGTGTCGGTGTCAAGGTGGCCTCATACAGTTCTAAGAGGACTTTTGTTATCTAAACCCCATATATTTTATATAGGTTGCCTCCCCACTGAGGTAAAGGAAGTTTTTAACAGTGAGGATGGATGGTGGTAAAACATCAATACCTCCGTTTTAACTTTATTCAGCACATAGCCTGGGTGATGACAAAAATGTCCACACTTCCCAGACAGCCCTTAGCGATTCCTCTGGGTTTGCTAAATATAAGAGAACAATATACACGTTTAAGGCCATCTTCTGTGGATCTTCCCCCAAATCTATACCCTCTGCTCTTGGGTTGAGACGGATTCACTGGGACAAGGGTTCAATATATAAAGCAAATAGTAAGTAGGAGAAGCAACCCTGCCGTGTACCCCTATTTACATAGAAACATAGACTTTGACGGCAGATAAGGACCGCTAGGCCCATCTAGTCTGCCCATTTCCCTACCTACAGGATAGGCCGCAGCTCCTAGTTAACCAACAGCCTATTTCTTCCTACCCCCCACAAGAATTGCCTTATGTCTGACCCATGCATTCTTGAATTCTCCCATAGTTTTAGACCCACAACCTCCTCAGGAAGGCTGTTCCATGCATCCACTACCCTCTCTGTGAAATAATACTTCCTCATTGCCCTAGAACGCCCTCCTTCTATCTTTAAATTGTGTCCCCTTGTTCTTGCAAGTCTCTTTTCTGAAAGATGCTACCCTCTTGGACTTTGTTGATTCCACTAGAGGTACCAAAAGTTTCTATCATGTCTCCCCTCTCCTTCTTTCCTCAAGGGTATACATATTAAGCTCCTTTAGTCTCTCCTCATCTGGCTTCTCTTGCAGACCCTGCACCATTTTAGTTGCCCTCCTCTGGACTGCCTCTATCCTGTCTATGTCCTTGCGGAGATGGGGTCTCCAGAACTGGACACAGTACTCCAGATGGGGTCTCACCAACTGTCTGTACAGAGGGATAACAACTTCCTGTTTTCTGCTGAGATGCCTCTCCCTATACATCCCAGTATACCCCCAGCCCTCCCTACTGCCTTCTCACATTGCTTGCTAACCTTAAGGTCATCTGATATGATTACCCCCAGGTCCCTTTCCTTTTTTGTTGTTGTTACTACCTCTCCACCCATTGTGTATTCTTCCCCTGGGTTCTTGTTTCCCAGGTGCATTATTTTGCACTTCTTTGCATTGAATCCTAGCTGCCATACTTCTGACCATTCCTCCAACCTTGCCAAGTCCCTTTTCATCCTTTCCACACCTCCTTGTGTATCAACCCTGTTGCAGATCTTTGTGTCATCTGCAAAAGGCATCTTTTCTTCCAGTCCCTCTGCAATGTCACTAATGAAGACATTAAAAAGGACTGGACCCAATACTGAACCCTGCGGTACCCCACTAGTAACCCCCTTTCTTCAGAGTGGACTCCATTTACAATTACCTTCTGTGTCCTGTTGTCCAGCCAATGTTTTATCCAGGCTACCACCCTGGGTCCCACTCCCAGGCTGGTTAATTTGACTATTAATCTTTTGTGTGGGACTGTGTCAAATGCCTTGCTAAAGTCTAGGTAGGCCATGTCCACAGCCCCTCCCTGGTCTACTACTTTGGTCACCCAGTCAAAGAAATCTATTAGATTCGTCTGACATGACCTTCCCGCTGTGAACCCATGCTGTCTTGGGTCCTGTGCTCCACTGGCCTCTAGGTACTCAAGTATTCTTTCCTCAGAAGTGACTCCATCACTTTCCCTACCACAGAGGTCAGACTGACAGGTCTGTAGTTTCCTGCCTCTGTCTTGGTCCCACTTTGTGAAGGGAATCACATCCGCCTTCCTCCAGTCCTCGGGTACCACACCATCCTCCCATGATTTATTAAAAGAGTAGCCAGTGGTTTCACTAGTTCTTCCCTTAATTCTTTTAGAATTCTGGGGTGAATTCCATCAGGACCCATTGCTTTGTCCACCTTCAGTTTCAGGAGTTCTTGCAGAACCCTTTCTTCTGTGAAAGGACTGGGATCGACCCCGCTATCATGAGTGCTTCTGTTAATTGGATTAGGCACTTCCCCCTCCTCTTTTGTGAATATTGAGCAGAAATATTCATTCAGTATTCCTGCTTTGTCACTGTCCCCCTCGGCCCACCCACCGTTCATTCTATTCAGCCTCACTATCCCTCCCTTTGTCTTTCTACTCGCTGAAGTACCTATAAAGGTTTATCCCCCTTCTTAACTGAGTTGGCTATCTTTCCTCAGTTTGGGCCTTTGCTATTCTGACTTCCCTCCTGCTTCCTTCTGCCTTAACTGGTACAGCTCTCTGTCCTGCTCCTTCTGTGTTTCCTTATACTTCTGGAATGCTATCTTTTCTTCCTGACTTTCACAGCCACCTCTTTTGAGAACCATAGTGGCTTTTCTTTCATTTTGATTTGTTTATTTGCTTCACACAAGGCTTGTTGCCTCTGTGATGGCAGTTTTGATAATTCCCATTGTTGCTCCACACCTCCTTCTAACCTGTTTGCTAGTGCTTTTCTGAGGCACTCTCCCATATTACAAAGTCAGCCTCCTAAAGTCCAGTACCCTCACTTTTGAATGGCTTGACTCTGTAGCTGAGTTTAACGTGAACCACACTGTTTGATGGTCACTTGTCCCCAGATGGCAACCCACTTCTAGATCTGAGATCCTCTCACTGCCCCCGTTTGAGAGTCACGAGGTCTAAGATTGCTCCCTCATGAGTGGGTTCGAAACTAGCTGTCTAATGCCTGCCATCTGAGGGCATCAAGAATGGCCCTGCTCTTGGATGTGGCTGCAGCAAATGTGCTCAGTTAACATCTGGCATATTCAGGTCTCCCATCAACAGTATCTCCCCTTTCTCTGCCATTCTAAGAATGCCTTCTATCATATCCTTGTCCATTTCTTCCCCCTGACATGGGGGTCTGTACACAACCCCTGTGCGGATTGTGGTGCCCTTTCCAGTCTCCAAGGTGACCCACAGTGCCTCCTCTCCTCCCTGTTTACTCTATTGTTCAGTTGCTTTTATCCCTTCTTTTACATAGAGAGCTACTCCTCCCCCTCTTCTCCCCTGCCTGTCTCTCCTGTAGGTTATGTACCCTGGTATGTTAACATCCCAGATAGCAAGCAGTAGATATACCACCATTAATCTGGATGTATGCCTTTGGGAGCTGATACAAAGTGAGAATGTTTGCTATGAACTTTTCTTGAAAGCCAGATTGCTCCAGAACCCAAAACAGAAAGCTCCACAATACATTATCAAACAATTTTTCAGTTTTGAGGCTTGTTGAACATGCGCTGGTCTTAAGTTTTTTAATATGGTCAATGATATGGACTGTTCACCTGATGTTGTCTGGGGTCTGTCTACCAGGTATAAAACCCGTCTGGTTCACAGCAATAAGTTAGGGTAATATCAAATTTAAACAGGATGCTAGAATTGCTGCAAATAACTTGTAATATATGGATCTTCAAAATAATACTACTGAAAACGATGTAAAAAATTGTTGTAATACATAGCACAGAACACTGCACTCCCAGTAATACTAAACTTCACTGCCAATAATACTATCATTCCAACGAACGATAGTATTATCACTGCAGCGCTACAGCGCAAGCGCGCCCTTCAACCTCGCGCCCACCACGAGCCACCTTCTTCACCACACAGCTGCAATAATTTAAACAACGGATCCATGGAAACTAATGCATGCAACTATTGCGATATAGTCTCACAGTAAAAGCGAAATCACAAGTTTCCTCAGCCCAAAGAGAAGTTATGTGATGTACTCACACTTTCGCATCTGAGTGAAAACCACAACCACAAACTTTACTCCGTTCATTTACTCCTTCCTCTGCCGCAATCATTGGCTTTTAATTTTTTTTTTAAATGTTTACCGTTATATGTTCCACGTTTTACAATGAACTGTTAGATGTTATGCTTAGAAACTATTATTCTTACAAACTCTTCCTGATGACCTCTAATCAACTTCTTGAGGCAGCGTTCAAGCCATCACGCAGCCTACAAGTAAGAACTCGCCACCTTCCTGCATCCATATATTACAAAAAATAAAAAATAGGTTACTGTAAATTACTCAGCTGAAATTTCATCTCGAGGTTCTGGGGACATAGAAACCTCTTGAGCTTCGCTCTCGAGGTTATCTATGTCCCCAGAACCTCTCGATGAAATTACAGCCTTGTAATTCACAGTAACCTATCTATTATTCTATTTATAATCTATATTCAGCAGTAGATTTTATTTCTTTCGGGTGCCTTTCTCCATAGGCTCAGAGTGCCCTTACAGAGTATAAAACGGACAAACAGCAAAGGTATATAAAACAAATAAATACAATATAACAATAAATAACACTCATTAAAACTCCTATCAGTCAAACCTCAAACTGCTTGTCACATTAAATACATATTTCTCAGCCCCCAAAGGCCTGTTGAAAGAGGAAGAATTTTAGATTCTTTTTAAACATCTCCATGGAAGGCGCCTCCTGGAGGTACCCCAGAAAAGCATTCCATAGGATCGGGGTGGCCACTTCAAATGCCTGATCCACAGAAGAGTTTAGCTTTGCTCTGGGGACCTCCAGGAGGGCTTCCCCCACAGATCGGAGAGAGCGACTTGGGGTGTAGGGATGCAGAAGCTCCCTCAGGTAACCCAGCCCCAGCCCATGCAGGGCCTTATAGGTCAAAATACCTATTTTAAAGGACATGTGCCAGCACACTAGCAGCCAGTGCAGTTCATGTAGCACTGGCGTCATATAACTGGACCTCAGAAGGCCCGTCAATAGCCAGGCTACAGCATTCTGCAGCAGCTGCAGGTGCTGCATCACACCTTCTCTGACCTCAAGGTTGAAGGTGTTACAGTAGTCAAGCCTAGAGGTGACAAACACATGTACTTATGTGGCCAGATCACCAGGAGGGATAAGGGATCTAATTCGAGCGATATTATGGAGATGGTAAAAAAACAATCCAGACAGCAGCCAACACAGCTGTGAATCAAGTGTCAGCTCACTGTCCAGAGCAATGCCCAAATTCCTCACCTTAGGGGAGGCCTCTAGTTTGGTCGGACCAATAAAGAGCCTAAACCTAACCTGGAGGCCTCCACTACCCCCCATTCAACCCAGCTCAACCACCAGTACTTCAGTCTTCCCTGGGTTGAGTCCCAACCAGTTCAATGACGTCCATGTCCAGATCTTGGACAAGAACTTATTCAGCACATCAACCGCATCAGATCTTTCCAGTGTGAAAGTCAGGTAGAGCAGAGTATCATCAGCGTAGCAATGAAAACTCAGCCCATACCGTCTTATGATCTCACCCGGGGGTGGCATGTACACTGTGAACAACATGGGGGAGAGGAAAGAACCATGGGGCACTCCACAGGACAGGGCCATCGGGCCTGAGGAATAATACCCCAACACCGCCCTCTGGGACCTGTCCCAGAGAAAGGACTCGAACCAGCTGATGACCTTGCCAGTGAGTCCAACATATTCCCTCAGCATGTCCAACAAAACCCCATGATCCATAGTGTCAAGTGCTGATGAGAGATCCGAGAGAACGAGAATCGATCGCTCTCCTCTATCAATCGCCCTGAGCAGGTCATTTAGTAAAGCAGGCTCCATGCTGTGCCTCGCCCTAACCCCAGACTGGAACAGCTCGTAAATCTGGAGGTCCATGAGGCAGCTCTCAAGCTGCTCTGCAACCACCTTTCTCCAGAACCTTCCTTAAAAAGGGAAGGTTTGAGACAGGCCAGTAATTCGTCAATATATCAGGGTCCAAGGATGTTTTTTTCAACAGGGACTTCACCAGAGCCTGTTTAAGAGACTCAGGGAGGACCCCCGTCACTTAGGAAAACCCGACAATCTTAGCAAAAACCGGACCCAGGGCTCCAATACAATCAACAAGTAATCGCGTTAGGCCTGGATCTAGGTTGCAGAAAGTTGGTTTAAGCCCAGAGATCACCCCACAGACCTCCACTGTTATCACCAGTCGGAACTCCCCCCAAGGGGGCCAAATGCACCCACCCACTCGAGGCCCAGCCCTGTCGGATGGTGGTATTCCACCTGGAGAAATCCCAGCCCTAACAGAGGACACTCTGTCTGAGAAGAATCAAGCAAACTCCTCACATTTTTGAGCTGAAAAAGCTCTAATGGGTTCCAGACAGGCCGGGTGTAACAGCCTGTCTACAACCCGAAAGAGCTGAGCTGGTCAGTCCTTCCAAGCTGCAATCATCCCAGACATGAAAGCTGCCTTTTTGTGAGTGACTGCATTCTGATACTCATCATAATGAGCCATCAGAACCAGCCTGTCCTCCTGGGTCCTGGTCTTCCTCCAACACCTCTCCAACACCATCCCCTGGTTTTCAAAGCCCTCAGGTCACCCATCAAACCAAGGTGAGTCATGACCCAAAACGAGTGGGCATACACGGACCGGCACCAGACAGTCCAAGGCCACATTTACAGCCCTACTGTAAGCTGCCACGTCCTCTCCCGGACCCTCCATACACACCTCCAGCACAGATGAAATGTCCAGTTCTGTCAACAGCGTCTCCGGCCACAGCCCTTTTAAAGGGCAGAACTGAACCATTTCCACAGGGAAAGGGACATTTGGGGGGCTCTGAAGCTGAACCTGATGGTGCAATGATCCAACCAAGCAACCGGATCAATCTCGAGGGTGTTAAGTCTCATGCCCAAGGGAGAACACCAGGTTGAGCGTGTGCCTGGCATGGTGGGTCCTGGCTGTGGTTTCAAGGGTAAGGTGAAGGGCCTCCATACTGGACAGGAAGTCCCTGGCACCAGACAGAGCCTCGTCATCCACCCAGGTGTTTAAATAGCCAAGAATGAGCCATCTTGACAATTCCAACACCCTCTCGGTGACACAGGCCATCACCTTTTATAGGAAACTCTTGTCCCAATCAGGTGGACGGTAGACAAGGAAAATCCTAGAGTCCACTCCAGGACCCCCATGCACTGACACACACTCAAAAGAGCTGGTGTCCCCCACTGGGTGCACCATCAAGCCTAGCTCTGTTCTGAAACAAATGCTCCTCCCCCCGCATTCCTGCCTCGGGCAGTGCACTATGGAGGAACCGTCTGGGATGGATGCCGCCAACACAGAGCTGGATGCATTCTCCAGCCAGGGCACCATGATGCAAGCCAGGTCAACCAACGCCACAAGCCCTGCCATTATGGCAGTCTTGTTTGCCATCAACCCGGCATTGCACAACACTGCCCAAAGACAACAAAAGGTAGAGGCTGGTCCCTCAGCTACCTGCCCCCTCGATCCGGAGGGCTCCCTGGTCAGAGAGACAAGGCATAGGGGACCCCGTTCCATCTGTCTTCTTATCCCGGGGCGTCTCCTGGTTCCCATGACCTGAATCGGCCTCTCTCCAACCTCATCCCCTTTCCAACCTCCCCCCTTTCTGCTCCTTCTCATAATACACAGCTCCCGATATAGAAACACGGAAACACAGAATTTGACAGCAGATAAGGACTGCTTGGCCCACCTAGTCTGCCTATTTTTCTACCTAATGGATAAGCTGCTGATCCTAGCTAACCAACAGCCTACTTCCTCCTACCTACCACTAGAACTGCCTTATGTCTGTCCCATGCATTCTTGAATTCACCCACTGTTTTGACTCCATGACCTCCTCAGGAAGGCCGTTCCATGCATCTACAACCCTCTCCATGAAAAAATACTTCCTCACAGTATCTCTGAGCTGTCCCCCCTCTATCTTCAAATTGTGCCCCCTTGTTCTTGCACATCTCTTTTTCTGAAAGATGCCACCCTATTGGACTTTGCTGATTCCCTTGAGGGTACTTGAAAGTTTCTAGCATGCCCCCCCCCCTTCCTCCTTTCCTCGAGGGTATACATATTAAGCTCCTTTAGTCTCTCTTTGTATGTCTTTTGGTGCAGACCCTGCACAATTTTAATTGCCCTCCTCTGGATTGCCTCCATCTTGTCTATGTCCTTGCAGAGATGAGGTCTCCAGAACTGCACGCACTACTCCAGATGGGGTCTCACCAACTGTCTGTACTGAGGGATAACACCGCTGATGGACTGTGGCCAGGAGGGGCGGGTCATGCAAAGAGCACAAGACCCTCAGAAGGAAAGGGCAGTAACGCAGCCCAGGGGGCGGAGTTAAAAAAAAAAAACATTTTTAACACCTCTAAAAATCTACTACTCAGTTACAATACATACACCACTCACACTACCACTCACTCCAACATCACCTAACAAATTACAACAATCCTCCCCCACCCTCAACTTAATAAACTAAAATACACCCAGTAAAGTCCACAGTAATTGTATAAGGGGGTCCACGGTCCGAGGAGTGTTAATCAATGCTCACAGTTCATATAAAGGGTGTAGTCCCAAAAAAGCAGGGATCCAGTCATCGGCTGAAAGAGGCCCAGGATAGTTCTTTTGGAAATGGAGCAGAAGGATGCAAGCCACAAAGAAGCAGTTCCGGAGCACCAGTACCAGCAAACAACAGCAAGTGCTCTCACCCCCCCCCCTTGAACTGCTGCTACTGAGGCAGTCAAGTTCTTAACCATGCAACAGGCTCTCTTATGGCCCCCTTGCTCACCTCAGGCTCCGAAACTACAGTACTACTTCCATGAAACAGTCCCGGCAGAAGATGAAAATGAAGGATGCAGAACAGTTTCGCCTAAGGAGATCGAAGTCGGAGCGCAATCCATGGCCCTCTCACGGCCCTGCAATCACCTCCAGTATTTTGGCTAACTCCCATGACAGAAACTCTCCATTCTGTAGGGCTAAACAAATAGGCAATCCT
Source organism: Neoceratodus forsteri (assembly GCA_016271365.2). NCBI lineage: Eukaryota > Metazoa > Chordata > Ceratodontiformes > Ceratodontidae > Neoceratodus > Neoceratodus forsteri. The sequence continues at coordinate 1,521,273,965 of CM057452.1, forward strand.
CCTACACAGACCCCAAATCCACAGCTCCTTCTTAATGAGCCCAGCTCGTAGAACCAGAGCTGCCGAAATCACAGCCTGACTGTCTCTCCTCCCCACAGGAAGCCTCCTGGGATATGCTAGGCAGACAACAGCCAATGGGGCATTCTGCTCCCTCTATCCTCTGGCTGATTCCACCACTCAGTGTTAGAAAAGGCCAACCCTTTGCCTTAGCTTCTCCGTCAGTTCGAGCTCACAGTCCTCTGGTTCAGCTGCAGCAGCACCACCAATGCCTCCAGGAATCGATCCTGCTCTTCTTCTCCCATTAAGAATCCAGGGAAATGCTCCTCGAAAATGGGACCTAGCTAAAAATAATTAAACTAGCTCCTGTCTCCAGCTCACTTTTCCCCTCACTACCAGTCCCCCACCTACACCTCACCGCTAACTAATACAGTTCAAAAAACAAGCTAATAAACTAAAGCTTAAACAAATTAAAATCCAAATAACAAATAAAATGGGAGTTACAGCGAGGATGGAAAGTAGCTAAAAACACAAAAACCACGGACCAGCTAAAGCGCTTCCGATGTGCAACCCAGCGTGGCCACCATCTTAATCAGAAGGAGAAAAATGGGATAGTAGGAGCTACAAAAAATTAAATCTTTTCTTTCCTTAGGCAGGACTGAAATGGTGGCATATTAGCAGGCTGGAAGCAGCTGCCCCTTCACACACACACATCATACCTTTAAAGACCCTTTGGAGCAACGGGACGAGGTCGTCCAGGAAACATTTATAAAATTCAGACCCAAATCCATCCGGGCTGGGGCACTTATTAATTTTTTTACCCTTGATTGCTTCCTGGATCTGTAGGCCAGAGACTGGTACTACCAGAGCTAGCCTTTTCTCCTCCATTACTTTACGTACCACGAGGTTGTCCAAAAATGCCCTCTGTGCTTGTGAACTGGTCTTGTCATGAAGGCCACACAAGGTCTGATAATAATGGATAATGGCCTCCGAGATTTGTGTCATTTCCTTCCCACTTCCCTTCCCCCGGCTGGTGAATCCCTGCAATGTACACCCTTGCTGCCTGCTGTCAGAAAGTGAGCAGCTGGGGCTCCCCCATAACATCTCTGTTAAAGAAATGAGGGCTTTTATGATTTTTGTCTATTTTATGTCCTGTGTAACCCCCCTACAAATGGGGGTTCCCAAAAAGTCTTCCTTGAGCTTGCCTAAATGCTCACTGCCAGGCTGGTGTCCTGTGTTTTAGCAGTTTAAATGTGATTACCAGAGCTTGTATAGCCGCTGTGTACTGTCTCTTTAAGAGCTGCCTAATTGCAGTTTAAGTAATCTGAGAGGGAGCTCTGTTGAAAGATGTAACTATTTACTGAAAATCATTTAGAGTGATAATGATAATGTAGTTTGTCTAACCTGCTTTCTTTGTAGCAAGGACTGTTTTGTTTGTCTCCACTATCTTGGTCCTGGACTGCAAATTGGACCAAACAGTACTGGTGGGACCTAAAATATAGCCGGACTACAAGAGCTGTCTGAATTCAAAATCTGTAGTAACTTTAGTTTGGAGGGTTTTTTTGTGCCTTTTTTGCAACTGAAGGGGGAGCTCTTGCTTTGACCGACAGCCAAATCAGCCAACCAAATCTTTTGGATCTTGGAGAAGTCCCGGGCTGCTTGTAGTTTTCAGTTAGAACTAAGCTGGAAGCTGAGCAAGAAGGAGCTGAAGTAATTCTGAGCAGAAATCCTGAGTGGATTTGCATGGGAGAACTGGGAAAAGGCTGAGTGTTTGGCCTGTATGTCTGCCTGCTGCTCCTGAGAGGGAGAGAAGAGAATTATTTTGGACTAAATCCAAGTTTGTGTGACTAAAGTAAGCTACTGAAGTGGGCCAGGCTCAACCTGAAGAAGACCGAATATTTTTGCTGAATGCGATCGGCCTGTCAGGAGTTCCAGCTACCCCTAAGCTCCCAGTGTGTGCAGAGACTTTGCGATTTGGCCCAGGGAGCGCTTTGCCTGGTACAGTAGAATTCCCGTACATGTAAATGTGCTATGAGCTGCTAGTGGGTTGTGAGTTAGTTCCCCACTGTGTGAACTGTGTTCTGCTTGCTGGAAGCTGTATCCAGCCCAAAACGAACTGCTTCCAAACTTGTCCCCATGCGGTCTGGGCTTTGCCAGATTGGCCCAGCCAGACTACCCACTGCACAGAGAAGCCATCGACGAGAGACCTGCCTTGGGATCAGCCCCCTGCTCCACGCCTGAACAGGAACAACGCCTCTATGACTTGTGTGGGCCCTGCTTCTCCTGGCATTCCAGATCAACCACCTGCAGTCTTGATTTTCGTCCAGCCTGTGTCCAGTCTTGGGTATCATGAGTAAATACCAGGGTAGCTTCGTACAACAACAGCTTAATCTGAGTGTATCATCTGATTGTCTTGTTTTGTTTCCTTTACAAACTGAGCCCTCAGGCTCTGGATTACAAATACTGTGTACTATGCACGCTGTGTTTTCCATCACAGGGCCCCAGCCAGCTGCAACCCCGGGCAACTGTCCTGGCTAGCCCATCTCTTCTCTACCTGGGTACCCAGATGTGGACTGTGTGGGAGGGTTACTCAAAGCGCATGCATAACTATTTGATTGATATAACCTCTAAGCTAATTAACCTAATTTTGCCCCTCCCTTGTTCAAGTCCCCTGAATAAATCAGATCTAACTTTTTCTGTATGTAATCTGACTGTGGTTCCAGTTTGTGCTCAAAGTACTGTACTGTTGCTATTTGCTGTGCTTAACCTTGTTTTACAGGGGGTCCCCAGGGTCGAGCCAGAGGAACCAGCCCTGGTGGTAAGTGCAAACAGTGTGGGTACTTGTGTGGTGTACCAGGGGTATTGTGAAAGGGATTATTGTACAGTGTTCAGGCCACTAGAGGGGAGGGGGTTACAGTGTCCTGGAGGGCTGTGCCCAGGTTAGCTTGACCACTACCAACCCTGACCTCCGGGTTGAGGCACCCGTTTCAGAACTCAGGCCCCTTAACCTGCTGCTAGCCAAGTAGGCAGGGGTAGTAGCCCTTGGGATAGCGCCACCTAGAGGTTACACCTGTATCTCTGATCATGCTTTCTTGATGTCCGGATTCCTAGCGGTCTCCCATTTTTCCTGTCATTAGAGCTACTGAGTGGGGAAGTTCTCTGGATTAGTTAATGTGACAATGCTTCACTTGGCATATAACCGAGATTTTTGATCACGTTCCCCACATTTGATGCTCAATGTATTTGGACAGTCATGTATAGTAACCTCTACTGACTCAAGTGCCAGAGAAAGCAAGAGAGATACGAGGCATCCCTGTCTGGTTCTACACACAAGTCGAAAGGGAGGTGAGGTGGGCATGAATATAGTATACTTATCCATTTTTTAACACAAGTCCCAAAACCAAATTCAGCCAGGAAATGAAGTATGTCCACTCTACCCTATCTACCAAATGCATTCCTGGCATCCACTGTCAAAGCTGCCATAGGTAGGTTAATATAACTTGATCACCTAAAGAAGAGCCCAGTGTAGGCCTGAAAGCTCATGCACTGAAATGTTTTTGTTGATTCAGGAAAATGTACCAAAACACCTACTTTGTCCAGCTATAATATTAGGTAGGAATCTGACAATGTCTTCCAAGGTATGTTCCATGAACGAACCACAGAGTTCAAACTAGCCTGTTCTCTGCGTCCCTCCTGATTTGCACAAGGGGATTACTGCAGTAACATTTTTCCTTTGTGTCTTTCACAAACATCAACAAATGACCTCACAATTCCTGTGTTTGCGATGCTATAATTAGTATTCATGGAAAGTAGTGAAATGTAGTAGATCAATGGACAATGAGACCAGAAAATTCTCAACAATGCATGTTGTGCAGAGGTGATGGATAAGGTAGCAGCATGTACTGAAACCATGTGAAAGGTAACTGAAATTAAAAATGTATTAACTAGTGAATGTAAATAGCCAAATGAATTGTATGCTTAAGCCTTGGGCCTGATACTGAAATAAAAAGAATGCAAAACAGCCTTGCTCAAGCAAGTTGTATTTAAACTAGATTGTTCTAGCTCCCTTGGCAGAAGCAACATGGGTTGTTTGCTGTCTGCACGTGGTTGGGGCAGGGTCGGGGGCTGACTTCACACAAGGTTCATCACAGTGTGCTTCAGCCACAGGGTGGAGGTCTGCAGACATGACATATATGAATAATCAATTGCACCCTACAGTCACTAGATAAACAGGAAAAGAAGACAACTTACAGTATGAAACCAGAAAAATACGTAAAATGAAACGAACAGATCTTCCAAAGTTCAAGCTTCACCATTTAGCACTGTTGGGTCTATGCTGAAGATGCAAGACCCCAGGGGAGAGTATAGGTTTAGGAGCTTTCTGGAGGAGAAGAAACTGTCGTTGGAGACAGCCGAACACACGAGACAGATGTATGACATGGCAAGCTCAAGCTTCATCATTTAGCACTGCTGGGTCTATTCTGAAGGTGCAAGACCCCAGGGGAGCATACAGGTTTAAGAGCTTTCTGGAGGAGGAGGAGCTGACTTTGGAGACAGCCCCACCCACGAGGCAGACGTATAACATGGCGCTCGTAGACTGGCCAGTAACTGACACTGGCTCCCCTCCTCCTCCCTCAGTTCTGTTTTTCCCACCATCAAGGCTGTATCACCACACTTCATGGGAGCAACACAGCTGCGTCATAGTTCTGCTGCTGCTCAGTATTGATAATGGTTCAATTACGTTTTATTATTTTCTGTTTTCCCTAATACGGCACGAGTCTTTCTGCAGATTTTTCTTTCTGCTGTTGGTCACGGCAGGTCCAGGGCCAAAAAAGTCCAGAAAACCTAAGGCGGATCTTCCCCCTATGCATTAGTGCCCCTGCAGGAAAAACATGTCTGTCGTCAACCGACAGATATTTCACCTGCCTGGATCAAGACCACAACCTGAATAAGTGCGATGCCTGTTTTTCCATGTATCCCTGTACCCTCGAATTGTACACGACGAGGTTGTGGTGGGATCCCCCAACATCTGGAGGATGATATCCCACTCGGGACTCCAGATTCAGGTCCCTGGGTCTTTCCCTGAGCCCCTCCCCGGCACTATACATACCAAAGGAGACAAGGCCTTCACTGTACCTTGTCTCGCCAAGACAGGAGGCCTGGGTGAGGGGTCTGAGGGACAGCCTGCCTCCTTTGGGGGAATGGATGCACACCCTTCCCAGTCCGGTACCCCCTTGGGGGTTCAGACAGCCTTGGTGGCAGTGTTGCAGCTATACGCTGGGCTCGCATCGGCAGATTCCCTCGACACTGCAGTCTGGTGTCGCTTGGGCTCCCAGGCTGGTGCCGGTGAGCAAGGCGATGCCAGAAACCTCTGCATTGCCGCCCCGCTGAATCCAGCTCCTCTTCATCCTTGTCTTCCTTTTCTGAGGAAGAGGACAGTTTGGTCCACTTCTCCTCTGAAGCTGATTATACTGACTATCAGCAGTTCCTTTCAGAGATGATGCAGGACCTGCACTTGGAGTATTTGCTGGACACGGTCCTGCCTGATTGTTGCTGTACTTCCTTAGGGAGTACAGTACTGACGCCATCGTCATACCTCTGTGGCCCCAGCCATTCAAGGAGGTGTCACAGAATGTCTGGCTACATTTCTCTGCCCCCTCTCCAGCCCCGAGGGACACCCAGCGCAGGTACTGTGCACCTCTGGGGTCTCTCCAGGAGCCATGTCCCATCCCTCTTTGGGAGTCCAGCTCCTTGACACCCCTTCTGGGCATCACCACCCAGAGCACAACCGTCCCCCTGAGTCAGACTCAGCCAAGTTCGACCGTTGGGGTCGAAGAGTCTTCTCCGTGGTGCACACTACACTGTGCATTGTGGCACGAGACACACATGGCAGGTACCTGTGGGCGACGCTGGGACAGCTCCTGGCGTCCATGCCTGACTGTAAGGCAACCAGGCAGGCTAGTCAACTTTCTGCCTAGGGCCTGGAGTTTGCGAGATACCAAACAAGGGCATCTTACGAGGCCAATGAGGTAGCCTTCAGGTTGGTGGGAACTGCAGTCTGCATTCAGCGGACGGCATGGCTTCGCCTATCAAGGTTATCACCCCTGGCCCGGTGTAGGGTGGTTGCTTCATGATTCAAGGGGTCCCCTTTCTTTTCCTGTAGGCCCAGGCGTGAACTTTCAGGGTGACATCCTGCTCCCAGGCCAACGGAGCCTCCGCATGCCCCTGACCAGTCTCAGGTCTCACCAGACCCGTTAGGGGCCCCTGCCTCTCTCTGTCTCCCCCACAGGAGGCTAAGGGAACAACCTTTTCCCTCAGGATTTGCCATAACCACCTTCGGTGGTGGCTTGCCACTCAGACCCACCAGTGCTGAATGGTGAAGATTGATCCTTGGAAGATATGAAAATTAAATACTCTCCATAATTCTTGATCTTCCAGGATATCTTCACCATTCACAACTGCAACCAACCCACCCACCTTCTCTGATGGCCAGACCTCTGGCCAGCCTCCTCCCTTTCTTACCGTCCCACTTTTGAAAAGAAAAAAACAGATCGAAAGGGGGAACCATCAGGAAGCAAACCCTTCAAGTCCCTATTTGCTCGTTCTGGTGCGATCTATAATAAAAATGATTTTTTCTTGCCTTCGGGCAACTTTGCTCATTCCTTCCAGCACCCTTGTGCCACCAAAACACTGTGCTGTGAACCTCTTTGGTCTTGTTGGCTCCTTTTTGCCAATTACAGGGAAAAAAAACAAAAACCTTTTTCCTTTTTATAAGAGAGTTAGACAGGAGAGATTTTTTGTAGCAGGCTATACTGCTCCTCTACCTTATTATTTTCTGCTAAGAGAATAATTTATACTTTTTGCTGTCAGACTCTCAACTGATCCCTCCTGGAACACAGCTTGTGGGGGCTATAGTATTCAGAGGCTATCTGTTTTTCACTCAGTAGCCTTTTCTTTACCATTTCATCCCCCTCTTATAGCCTACTATCCGTGGCTTGTCACATTTCTCGTTCTCTTACTGCCCTTGGTAGTCCCCCCCCCCCCCGAGACAGAGACAGCAAAGGAGGGGGATCCTCCCGATTCCCTCTACTTTGCGCCTAATTCTCATTTTTTTCCCAGAAGTATGTTCTCTTAGTCCTTGCAATTGACTGGCTGACTATCAACTTGGGGCTCTAGGTTGTCCTTTGCTTTGCTAGATCAAGGCCCACCTTCTTCTCTGGTTCATAAGGCACGTGAGATCTACCTCCTTAGTTCAGACATGGATTTCTAGAGCTCCTAGCTCCTCCCAAGGACCCCTAAATTTCTCCTATTCTTATCTACATATAACTACTAGAAATACCCCTTTCCTTGGAGATTACTCTTAGATAGTCCTCCTCCAGGCTATCCTGCTTAATAGCATCAGCTGCTTCAAAGAACACTAGTCTCAACCTTCTGAGACTGAGGGTAAGCCAGCACTCCCGATCTATTTTATCTAGACCAAGAACTGGGGGCTTTTTACTCTCTCTCTCTCTCTCTCCATTCCTTCTCCTTCTCCTTCAGCTGCCCAGTTGTCCTGGCCATCCCTGGCCAGTCCAGGTTCTTCTGTCCAGAAAATCTCTCCCTCTCTCTGGTTGGTTTATTTCTTTGTTTAGTTTATTTCCTATATCCTTTTTCCTGTCCCTTGGCCTCCCTTGCACCACCCTTTCCTGTCTTCTCACCCTTTTTTCCCTCTCCTAGGCAGACAGAACTGATGCAGGAGGGGGGGCTGGTGTCATTTACTGGCCAGTCCATGAATGCCACGTCATACGTCTGTCTCATGGGTGGCGCCGTCTCCAACTTCAGCAACTCCTCCTTCTCCAGAAAGCTCTTAAATCTATATGCTCCCACGGGGTCTTGCACCTCTGGCATAGACCCGCCAGTGCTGAATGGTGAAGATATCCTGGAAGATCAAGAATTACGGCGAGTACGTACTTTTCATTTACGTTTTTACAGTAACATTAGATCTCTGAGAGAATCTCTTTCATCAAAATGCTCCTTTGGAACTATACCCGTGTAACCCCCCTGCAAATGGGGGTTCCCAAAAGACTTCCAGGAGCTTGCTTGAATGCTCCAAGCCTGAATGGTGTTTGGCGTTTAAGCCATTTATCAGTGAGTGTTTTAGAACCTCTGGTACTGTCTCTTTAAGAGCTGTCTGCTTGCAGACATAATTAGTTTATATGGGGGACTGTGTGTTTCTTTGATTGAGTACCACTCAAGCTGCCAATTCACTCCATTTTGCAGTCACTAGGGTGCAAAGGGAACCTATCTGAAAGATGTAACTGTTTGCCAGAAATTATTTAGAGTAATAATGAAATTACAGTTTGTCTAACCTGCTTTCTTTGCAGTCAGAACTGTGTCTGCTAGTTCCCCATTCTAGTTTTGAACTGCTGAACTGGACCAATCAGTGTGGGGTAAGCTAGCTCTAAAATGGTGCCTTGGGCCGAATCAGAACTTGGACTCATAATCTGAGCCAGCCACAAGAGGATTGTATGGGCAGTGACTCTGGGAGATGTAGTTTAGACTTCAGTGCCTTTTTGGACCAACAGCAGCAGTCTATGTGAGTGACAGCCAATCCAGTCAAGAACTGGGAGGAACTCAAAGGAAGTGCCGGTTTTGTCAGTTGGAGTTTCAGTTGAGCTTTGGCAGTGAAGAAGGAAGGAGCCCTGTGCTTTTCAGTGTGCAGTTTAGTCAAAAGCGTGTGAAGGCCCAGAGTTCCGGTCTGCAGCTTGTGTAACAGCTATTAGGACTGAATCCGTCCTGTGAAGAGAATCAAGGATATCTGAAGAGTAGAAACCAGGCTCACCCTGTAGAAGACTGGAGGAATTGCGGAAAATTGCACTCGGTCTGTCAGGAACTAAATCTGCTGTGTGTTCTCCCGGGTATTGTGCAGTAATTGCGATCGGGATACAGATGCAGCCTGCCTGGTATAGTGCTTTCTTTTATATAAATGTGTGAAGAGGTTTGTGTACCTCAAGTGAGCCCTGCTGACATTGAAGGACCCTATCTTATTTGGAGGTCGTGAATACTAATTCAGGGTCACTCCCTGTTGAATTGCCACATTAAATCCAAATGGAATTACTGTACTGCTGACTGTTTAATTCTCCTTTTCTCTGTGTGAAAGGCCCCTACCAGCTGCTGCAGTTTGGACTAGCCACTAGGGCTTAAGGTACCCAAGGACAGTAACTGATAAGGGATAGGCCTGTGCACAGAGCCATGGTAGATTATTAGGTGATAAGCTAATTAACCTGATTTCCCCTGTCCTTGTTATATCCCCTAAATAAATCAGAGCTGCTTGTTTCAGCAAAGTTATACTGCCTGAGGTATTTGTCTATGTTAAAGTACTGTACTGTGATTGTTGCACTGTATCTCATTTCACAGGAGGTCCCAGTGCGGAACCAGACCTGGGGTAAGTGTATACTGTGAAGGTAATTCTGATATATTGTGTGGGCCACTAGTGGGAAGAAAGGGGTTGCAGTGTCCCAGAGGGCTGTGACCAAGTTAGTTTAACTATTGCAAACCCTGACCTCTGGGTGGAGGCACCCGCCATTGGATCAGGCCCCTCAACCTGTTAGTGGCAAATCAGGCAGGGGTAGTAACCCCTGGGATAGCGCCATCTAGGGGTTACATCTTGGAGGCTCACCGCTGGGATTGTGTGTCCTCTAGTGGCCATATTCTGAACCACTGTTAAGAAAAAATGGGTACCCGACAGAAGTGGCTGTGCACCGCTGGTGGAGTGGTGTACTGGGAGGAGATCGACCCCAAAATGCTATGCTTATCCTGGACATCCCCTGGGTATCAATACGGACACTGTGCAGGAGTACTTTCAAGGTGGAAGGTTTACAAAACCCTGTGGTGGTGGGTCGGCATGCTAATCTGCTCACCCACACTTTCCTGGCCCTAGTAGAGTTTAAGGATCCCATAGATAGCTCCAAAGTGCCACAGACCATTACCCCAGAGGGAGCCCTCACTGCTTGGAAGTGATAACTAAGGACAGTAAAGACCGGGGAATCAGCCCCACCACTATCTGAAACTTTTGAGGAAAAATTTGCTGAATGGTTGCTGGGAGAGGGAAAACTGTGGAGGACTTGAAGAAACTATTCTTGCCACCTGAGGTGTTCCTCCCCAACACCCTCTCCTGCTCCAGTGCCCGTAATAGTGGCTGAACCAATGCAGACTCCTATTTCTGCACCTGCCATTAGTCACGACTCTTACCGAAGGTTGAGGATCTTCTCAGGCACCCTCCCCACCCCCCAAGGGGAGGATGACTGGGAGACCTGGATAGACTATGTTGCCCCAACTGCTAGAATGGCAATGCTCGGAAGGCTAAAAGCTAAAGAGGGTTAGTGAGAGCCCCGAGGTCCTGCCCTGGCTACCATCCGTAGCTAAACGGGCCAGTAACCCTGAAGCGACTGCACAGGCCTATCTTGAGGCCTTGGAGAATGTATGGGAGCCCAGATTCTGATGAGGACCTATGGTGGAGAGTAAGACATGCACAACAGTACCAAGGGAGTTGCTGTCTGTGTGTCTCTCGGCTGGAAAAATTGTTGCAAGAATGCCTCAGAAAGGTAGTTTGCCAGCGACTGAACTGGACGAACCAGACTGGACAGAATCCTTAAGTCTGCCCCCTTCTCAGAACTGCTGTTGCTTCAGTTACGCCTGGCAAATCGACTGGAATCCCACCTCCTATGATGAGTTAATGAGAGAATTCGAGGAGTTGAGAAAAGCGACCTCGGGAGGTACCTGCACCAACAGCTGTGGCTGACCCGAGTGACTGAGGGTGACCCATCAAGTGAAGTTCAGGGGCAGAGGTTGACAGTCAATGAGTGCTCTGACAAGGAAAAGATATGCCACAATGGGGCGAACTGTTGAGAGAGATCCGGGAATTCAAAAACAGTCCCTTTATGAAGCCACGCCTGCATATAGGGCCCCTGACCTATATCCGACTGCATCTGCTATGGGGTGGGGTACCCACCCATGTATCTCCTGCTGATAACAGCTCCAAACTCAATTCCTTGACCATGGAAGTGGAGAAACTGACGAGATGTCTCCAAATGCTTATCACGCCGCAGACAGAGATGGCACCCAGGTTTCCAGTTAGTAATACCCCGCCCTGGCTCCCAGTGTGGCGCCTCGGCCAGCTCAAACTCCAGAAAGTATGTTTTGCTATAATTGTGGGAAAGATGGGCACATGAAAAGGAATGCCAGTCCCAAAAGACACTGACAAAGTTGCATATAGGCTACAAGGAGAGCTTCGGAGAAGAAATCAGTGGTTAAGAGGTGCACGACATGATCCCAGTGAGGGCACCAAAATGCTAATTCACGTCCTTTGTGGCAAGGTCAGTTGCCCAGGCCCCACTACCGCCTCTCCAGACTGGTCCAGAATAGTGGGTCCCTCCATGGAGACCACTGTAAGGTGAATGGAGTGTCTACAAGAGCTGTATTAGACAGTGGCTCCCAAGTGACAATTATGCTCCAGGATTGGTATCAGAAGCATTTGTCAGGCGTACCCTTACAACCATTAGAAGGACTGCATGTATGGGGTTAAGTGAAAGGCCTACCCTATTCCGGTATATCCGAATTTGGCTGTCTTTCCCACCTCCGTGGCTGGAGTGGCGAACAAGTAGAGACCCTAGCCTTAGTGTGTCCCCCACTGGACTGTATGATGGTGTCCCTTTGTTGACTGGAACAAATGCTCATATGTTCGAAGGCTGGCACAGTTGTGTTATGAAAAACAGGGGTCAAAGACTAGTAGAGCTTTAAGAGTTCGGCTTTAATTAAGAAGGCCTATGAGGCACAGAGAGATGCTGAAAAACAGAACCAGAGGAACCGGTTGGAATTGTATGGAAGAAGGATCCTGAGTCTCTGATCCTGGCCAAATGCCCAGTGTACCTTACAGGAGAGGTCCGTATCAGAAAGGATGTTAAGAATAAAATATTAATGTTGGATGCACCAGGCGATGGAAAATTGCCAGAGGACTGCTGGTCAAGCCTAGTATTTTGCCGCTAGAGCCCATGCCTATGCCAGAAGGGTAATGGTCCAAGTTCATAATGTGTCTGAAAGAGACATTCGAGTAAACAGAGGTTGCATCCTGGCTAATGTGCATTGTGCAGACACTGCAGTGCTACCCAGCAAAGAGTTCAAGGAAGAATGACAGAGTAGCATACAGCTTGTTTGATTTGGCGACTCCGCTGCCAGCTGAATGGAAAGTGAGGATCAGTGAGAAGCTTGCCCAGAGAGACCAGGTGTTTTCTTTAAAGGAATGGGATGTAGGATGCGTGCAGGAGCTGAGCACAATATCCGGCTGCATGACGAAGACCATTTCGTGAGAGGTCTCGACGCCTGGCACCTGCTGACATAGATGATGTGAGCAGCATCTGCAAGAGATGTTAGCTGCTGGTGTAATACAAGAATCCAGAAGCCCTTATGCTTCCCCCATTGTGGTAGTGAGGAAAAGAATGGAACAGTAAGGATGTGTGTGGATTATACGCACCTTAAACGGCGGACTATCCTGATCAGTACACAATGCCCGCATTCAGGATGCTTTGGACTGCCTAAGCGGGCAAGTGGTTCTCTGTGCTGGATCTCCGCGGTGGGTACTACCAGATCCCGATGGCCCAGAGGACCGTGAGAAGACGGCCTTTATCTGTCCGCTTGGCTTCTATGAATTCATGAGGATGCCTCAAGGGTTTCAGGTGCCCCAGCCACTTTTCAACGATTGATGGAGCGTGCAGTGGGGACATGAACTTACTAGAGTGCCTGGTATACCTAGATGATGTTATTGTGTTTGGCAGCTCACTGGAGGAACATGAGAGCAGATTATTTAAGGTATTGGACCGACTGGAGGACTTTGGCCTTAAACTGTCCATTGATAAGTGTCAATTCTTTCAAACATCAGTAAAGTATGTGGGACACATAGTATCCACGAGGAATAGGGCACGACCCAAGTAAAGTTGAGGCCTTGACCACCTGGCCACAGCCAAAAATCTAAAAGAACTGCAAAATTCCTGGGATTCTGTGGTTATTATCGTAGCTCATCAAGGACTATTCAAGAGTGATCCGCCCTTTACTTAACCTTACTCAAGGTATCCCCAACCCACAAAAATACCAAAAGTCAGCGTCCTCAAGACTGAAAGTGTATTTTCATCCAGTGAAGTATTTGGGGCCCGCTGGACTCCTGATTATGAGACTGCTTTTCATGAGATCATATATCAACTTACCCATGCTCAGTGCTGGCCTATGCCGATCCAAGAAAACCTTCGTCCTGCACACTGATGCTAGCTTGCAAGGGTTGGGGCTGTGTTGTACCAAGACACGAGAATGGCCTGAGACCAGTGGCCTTTGCCAGTAGAAGCCTGACCCCATCCGAAAAGAACTATCCTGTACATAAGTTAGAGTTCCTAGCTTTGAAGTGGGCTATTGTTGACCAATTCCATGAGTACTTGTATGGGGCTAAAATACTAGTAAAACTGACAATAATCCTTTGACCTATGTGCAGACCTCAGCTAAGTTGGATGCCACTGGCCATAGGTGGCTTCTGCATTATCTACATATGACTATGCTCGAATACCGAGCAGGTCTGAACCACATAGATGCTGATGCTCTCTCCCGGAGGCCTGTTCCCCAGAATGATTGGGTCGATTGCAGAACCTGACATTCGGGCACTCTGCCGGAAGTTTGACAGGGAGGAACAATGTCCACGGACGCAGTGGACTGCATGGTGGATTGCTTGGGACCCTCTGAGAATTGCATACCTGCTGCTTATTGCCACTTTTCTGCAATAGACATTGGTGCACTGCCTCAGCTGGACAATGACAGTATTCAGTGGGCTCAATCCGCGATCCCATGATCAAAGCAGCTTTAGAAGCCCTCTATGCAGGAAAAGATGTGTCCAAATTACGCCCACTGATTTGAGAACTGCACTGTTATACAAAGAAGGTCCTAAGTTGAAACTGATCAATAAACTGTTATACAGAGAAACAGTAGACAGAGGGGACAAGTAGACAAACAACAACTAGTGCTGCCCACTGCCTTTCGAGACTCAGTACTGAGGTCCTTGCACAACCACATGGGGCACCTTGGTATAGACAGAACACTTGACTTGGTGAGATCCAGATTCTATTGGCCTAAGATGGGGGCTGATGTGGAGCAACATTCGAACTTGTAGTCGCTGCTTACAGAGAAAGCTTTGCCCCAGAGGGCTGCCCCTTGTTAACATCACCACCAGTGCACCCATGGAGCTGGTCTGTATTGATTTTCTGAGTTTGGAGTCAGATCAAAGAAATATCAGTAATGTGCTGGTGGTCACTGACCATTTCACGAGATATGCCCAAGCTTTCCCCACCAAAGACCAGAAAGCATCCACTGTGGCCAAAGTACTTGTAGAAAACTTTTTTGTTCACTATGGGGCTCCACAAAGAATCCATTCTGATCAAGGGAGAGACTTTGAGAGTCGTCTGATCAAAGAGATGCTTTCTCTGTGGGAGTACGAAAGTCCAGAACCACTCCTTACCACCCCAGGGGACCCACAGCCTGAGCGTTTCAACCGACTTTGCTAGATATGCTAGGCACCCTGCACCCAAAGGACAAGCCTAGATGGAGCCAACAAATTAGCACCCTGGTACATGCTTATAACTGCACCAAAGTGATGCCACTGGATTCTCCCCTACCGCCTGATGTTTGGAAGAAGCTCGACTACCAGTAGATGTGTGTTTTGGGGTCTCTCTGATGGGGTTCAAGCTGACAACTATTTACAGTATGTGCAAAGTTAAAGGCCCAGCTAACTCATGCGTACCAACTGGCTCAAACCATGGCTGCCAAAGAAATCTGGCCAACAAAGAAAGGTATGATAAAAGGTGAAAGCACAGGAACTCCAGGAGGAGATCGGGTTTGCTAAGAAATCTGGGACTGCATGGCAAGCACAAGATTGCTGACAGATGGCACCATCTCCCTCACATTGTAGTGGGCAAACTAGATGATCTGCCAGTGTACAAAGTAAGGCCTGAGAATAATTCAAAAGATGTAAAAACAATGCATAGAAATCATTTACTGCCCATTGGACAAATCTTAATTGAGTCTGAGCCCTAGAAGATGCCCCTCTGGACCAGTGACTAGAGCTGCTGCTAGAAAAGATCAAGAAAGTCTGCACCTACAGAAGCAAAGTTAAAGTGTTCCCCTCCACAAGTCCCAGTTGAGCATGACTGTCAGTCCATATCGAAGAAAGTGAGAGTGACTTTGAATACTATCCTTCTTACGAACTGAGTCAATTGTTTGGGGCAATCCCTAGTCAATACTGGAGACAAAGCTGGGCCTTCTGGACTGTCTAAGCCCCAGCTTCATCCCTGGAGCCAATGCTCCCAGAAAGTGAAGTGCAAAGCATCAGATCAGATGAAATGGAATCATTGTGCATGGTTGAACTGTTTGAGCTTTCAGGGAGAAAATGATAGATTGGGGCAGACTGGTGATACACCGAACAAGAAGAGTATTTTGAGTGCCCTGACAGTCCACTGCCAGTGTCCGAAAAGCTCTCCATGCAGCCAAATGTTGTGGACTCAGAAACTGTAACTCCTGGAGCTGAAAGTGCCCCAAGTTCTAGCCTCTACCCCCATGGAGACTCCCCTGACAAGTGAGGACAATGCTGAAAATGAGGCTCAGAGTGCAGAGACTATAACAGTTCCCCTAGAAAGACTGGTCGAGCTGTAAAGCCTGTGGTGCACCTCAGTTATGATTCACTTGGGAGGCCTGTGGACTTGCCTCTCAATGTTGTCCATAAAGGAGTGTATGTGTCCCCGAGCTCATTGCCCAAACTGAGCATCAGTGCTAACTCAAGTTACTTGTGTTGCCCTCTAAGTATGGTGCCCTTGCCCATCCAGCCCCAAGGTAACTGATAGGGAAGGGCCCCTCTCTTCAGGTTTCATGTACAAGGTAATAACTTGAGTTATGGTACAATGTGTATGTAATACTGTGTAAAGATGACGTACTGCAATGTTTCAGAAATGTGTTCTTGGTAAAATGATATATTGACTGATGATTACATGTGCAGGCCTAATGCAAATGTATATGGTTGCAGTTGAAACTTATGGTGCTACTTGCTTGACGGACGTCAAGCTTTCCCAGGCCAGGAAGGGTGTAACCCCCCTGCAAATGGGGGTTCCCAAAAGACTTCCAGGAGCTTGCTTGAATGCTCCAAGCCTGAATGGTGTTTGGCATTTAAGCCATTTATCAGTGAGTGTTTTTAGAACCTCTGGTACTGTCTCTTTAAGAGCTGTCTGCTTGCAGACATAATTAGTTTGTATGGGGGACTGTGTGTTTCTTTGAGTACCACTCAAGCTGCTGCCAATTCACTCCATTTTGCAGTCACTAGGAGTGCAAAGGAACCTATCTGAAAGATGTAACTGTTTGCCAGAAATTATTTAGAGTAATAATGAAATTACAGTTTGTCTAACCTGCTTTCTTTGCAGTCAGAACTGTGTCTGCTAGTTCCCCATTCTAGTTTTGAACTGCTGAACTGGACCAATCAGTGTGGGGTAAGCTAGCTCTAAAATGGTGCCTTGGACGAATCAGAACTTGGACTCATAATCTGAGCCAGCCACAAGAGGATTGTATGGGCAGTGACTCTGGGAGATGTAGTTTAGACTTCAGTGCCTTTTTGGACCAACAGCAGCAGTCTATTGTGAGTGACAGCCAATCCAGTCAAGAACTGGGAGGAACTCAAAGGAAGTGCCGGTTTTGTCAGTTGGAGTTTCAGTTGAGCTTTGGCAGTGAAGAAGGAAGAAGCCCTGTGCTTTTCAGTGTGCAGTTTTAGTCAAAAAAGCGTGTTGTAAGGCCCAGAGTTCCGGTCTGCAGCTTGTGTAACAGCTTGTTAGGACTGAATCCGTCCTGTGAAAAGAATCAAAGGATCTCTGAAGAGTAGAAACCAGGCTCACCCTGTAGAAGACTGGAAGAATTGCTGAAAATTGCACTCGGTCTGTCAGGAACTGAATCTGCTGTGTGTTCTCCGGGTATTGTGCAGTAATTGCGATCGGGATACAGATGCAGCCTGCCTGGTATAGTGCTTTTTATATGGATGTGTGAAGAGGTTTGTGTACCTCAAGTGAGCCCTGCTGACATTGAAGGACCCTATCTTATTTGGAGGTCGTGAGTACTAATTCAGGGTCGCCCCTGTTGAATTGCCACATTAAATCCAAATGGAATTACTGTACTGCTGACTGTTTAATTCTCCTTTTCTGTGTGAAAGGGCCCTACCAGCTGCCACGGTTTGGACTAGCCACTAGGGCTTGGGTACCCAGGGACAGTAACTGATAGGGATAGGCCTGTGCACAGAGCCATAGGTAGATTATTAGAGTGATAAGCTAATTAACCTGATTTCCCCTGTCCTTGTTATATCCCCTAAATAAATCAGAGCTGCTTGTTTCAGCAAAGTTATACTGCCTGAGGTATTTGTCTATGTTAAAGTACTGTACTGTGATTGTTGCACTGTATCTCATTTCACAGGAGGTCCCAGTGCGGAACCAGACCTGGGGTAAGTGTATACTGTGAAGGTAATTCTGATATATTGTGTGGGCCACTAGTGGGAAGAAAGGGGGGTTGCAGTGTCCCAGAGGGCTGTGACCAAGTTAGTTTAACTATTGCAAACCCTGACCTCTGGGTGGAGGCACCCGCCATTGGATCCAGGCCCCTCAACCTGTTAGTGGCAAATCAGGCAGGGGTAGTAACCCCTGGGATAGCGCCATCTAGGGGTTACACCCGCATCATTGCTAGGACCACATGGAAATTTCTGTAAGCCAGGGGCCACCAAGAATGACGTCACGTGTGAGTGTCTACATAAATGTAGGCAGTCTCACCTCTCCTTACTTCCCTGATGGAGATTATGCTTGGAGGACCTCTCACTGGGGAACCAGGAGATGGGCAGCACTGAAGCAGGAGATGGGCAGCACCCAGCATCTCAGGCAACAGTGGGCACTGGCAAAGGCACTGATGGAATGACTCAATGCAGAAGTCCTGTGTTATGCCCATAAAGGGTGAAGGAGGGTGGGTCGGCAAGGCCTGATGAAATACACTCTCTCGAAGATCTACTGTTATGGTAAGTATGTAACTGATCCATCTTCTTCAAGGAAATCTCTTTCATCAGGCCACACCTTTGGAACGAGTCTCAAGCAATACTAAAAAGCTACAATCTGGGTGGATGAAGAAACACAGGTTCATGAATGGAGACCCTGTAAGATAACAAGACCAAATCCTTGTCTGCAGGACACAATATCCAGACTGTAATGTTCACTGAAGGTATGGACAGTGCTCTGTGTGGCAGCCGCACAGCTTTCAGCCGCTGATATACTGTGGAAACAAGCAACAGAAGTGGCCATGCCTCTTGCAGAATGACCACAAACCACGCCAGGAAGTTCCTTACTGTACTTCCTATAACAAAATATAAAACAATGTGCCAACCATATGGACAGGCACTGTTTACACAAAGTGGCACCCTCTTTCAAGGGGGTGAATGAAGCAAAAAGATGACAGGACTTTCTGCAGTACTTGGTACGGTTTACATAACATCCGAGTATTTCATAGACATCCAGTTGGAGGTTTCATATGTAAGATGCCTCTCAGAAATGTATGGGCTACCTCTAGCTGAGCAACCATATGTCCATCTACAGGAGCATGAAAAGCTGAACTAGCAGCCAAATGCACCTTGAGGGAGTAATACTGGAGTCCTGAGTCTAATAAGGACAACAAGTATTCCAACACTGCATTTACCGGACGAGTAAAAGGATCCAGGTGTTTTGAAGCGGCCCAAAGTGTAAACTGCTTCCATTTTAAAGACAAGCGATGGCTAGTGGAAGGTTTCCTTACAGCCACCACAGCATCAGCCACTGTCGAAGGTGCCCTAAATCATGCCATGGCTATGCCTTCAGGAACCATGCATGCAGATGTGGGGAAACACAGAAACATAGAATTTGACGGCAGATAAGGACCTCTTGGCCCACCTAGTCTGCCCATTTCCCTACCTAACAGATAAGCTGCAGATCCTAGTTAATGAACAACCTACTCCCTCCTACCCCCCACTAGAATTGCGTTATGTCTGTCCCATGCATTCTTGAATTCCCCCACTGTTTTTGACTGTATGACTTCCTCAGGAAGGCTGTTCCATGTATCCACAACCGTCTCTGTGAAGAAATACTTCCTCACATTACCCTCTATCTTCAAATTGTGCCTTGTTCTTGCACATCTCCTTTTTTGAAAGATGCTACCCTCTTGGACTTTATTGATTCCCTTGAGGTATTCGAAAGTTTCTATCATGTGCCCCCTCTCCCTCCATTCTCCTTGAGGCTATACATCTTAAGCTCCTTTAGTCTTTCTTCATATGTCTTCTGGTGCAGATCCTGCACCATTTTGGTTGCCCTGCTCTGGACAGCCTCCACCCTGTCTATGTCTTTGCAGAGATGGGGTCTCCAGAACTGTACACAGTACTCCAGATGTGGTCTTGCCAACCGTCTGTATAGAGGGCCAACAACATCCTGTTTTCTACTGGTGATGCCTCTCCCTATGCATCCCAGTATCCCCCCAGCCCTCCTTACTGCCTTCTCACATTGCTGGCCCACCTTTAGGTCGTCTGATATGACTACCCCAGGTCCCTTTCCATTTTTGTTGTTGTCAGTATCTCACCCCCCATTGTGTACTCTTGCCCTGGGTTTTTGTTTCCCAGGTGCATTACTTTGCAGTTCTTTGCGTTGAGTCAAAACTGCCATACATTTGACCATTCTTCAAACCTTGCTAAGTCCTTTTTCATCCTTTCCACCCCACCTTGCGTATCAAACCTGTTGCAGATCTTTGTGTCATCTGCAAAGAGACATACCTTCCCCTCCAGTCCCTCCGCAGTGTCACTTATAAAGACATTAAATAGGACCGGCCCCAGTACGGAACCCTGCGGTACCCCACTAGTAACCCTCCTTTCTTCACTGTGGACTCCATTTACTATTACCCACTGTGTCCTGTTTTCCAGCCAGTGTTTTACCCAAGCTACCACCCTGGGACCCACTCCCAGGCTGGCTAATTTGTTTATTAATCTTTTGTGCAGGACTGTGTCAAATGCCTTGCTAAAGTCTAGGTAGACCATGTCCACATCGCCTCCCTGGTCTACTACTTTGGTCACCCAGTCAAAGAAATCAATTAGATTTGTCTGACATGACCTTCCTGCTGTGAATCCATGCTGCCTTGGGTCCTGTGCCCCACTGGCCTTTAGGTACTCAACAATTCTTTCCTTCAGAAGTGATTCCATTATTTTCCCTACCACTGAGGTCAAACTGATAGGTCTGTAGTTTCCTGCCTCTGTCTTCCTCCCACTTTTGTGAAGGGGAATCACAACCGCCCTCCTTCAGTCCTCAGGTACCACACCATCCTCCCATGATTTATTAAAAAGGGTAGTGAGTGGTGTTACTAGTTCTTCCCTTAGTTCTTTTAGAATTCTGGGGTGAATCCCATCGGGCCCCACTACTTTATCTACCTTCAGTTTTAAGAGTTCTTTCAGAACCCTTTCTTCTGTGAAAGGACTAATATCAACCTCCCTATTCAGAGTGCTTCTATTGACTGGATTAGGTCTCTCCCCCTGCTTTTCCATTGTGAATACTGAGCAGAAATATTCGTTCAGTATCCCTGTTTTTTCACTGTTGCTCTCTGCCCAACCACCTTCCTCTTTTGTTCAGCCTCAGTATCCCTGCCTTCATCTTTCTTGCTCCTAATGTACCTATAAAAGGTTTTATCCCCCTTCTGTAGAGTTCACTATCTTTTCCTCAGTTTGGGTCTTGCTATTCTGACTGCCTTCCCGCTTCCTTCTGCTTTAACTGGTACAGATTCTCTGCCCTGCTCCTTCTGTGTTTCCTTATACTTCCTGAATGCTATCTTTTCTCCCTTCCCTTCCTCCGCCACTTCTTTTGAGAACCATAGTGTTTTTTCTTTTGTTTTGATTTGTTGCTTCACACAAAGGTTTGTTACCTCTGTGATGGCAGTTTTGATGTTTCCCACTGTTGCTCCACCCCACCTTCTTGCCTGTTTGCTAGTGCTTTTCTGAGCACTCTCCCATTTTGACAAAATCAGCCCTCCTGAAGTCCAGTACCTTCACTTTTGTGTGGCTTGACTCTACAGCTAAGTTTATTGTGAACCACACTGTTTGGTGGCCGCTTGTTCCCAGATGGCTACCCACTTCAAGATCAGAGATCCTCTCTCCGTCCTCATTTGAGAGTACCAGGTCTAAGACTGCTCCCTCCTGAGTGGGTTCCAAAACTAGCTGTCTGAGACATGCCCCCTGTATGGTATTGAGAATGGCCCTGCTCTTGGATGTGGCTGCAGCAAAGGTGCTCCAGTTAACATCTGGCATATTCAGGTCTCCCATCAGCAAGATCTCACCTTTCTCTGCCAGCCCAAGGATGCCGTCTATCCAGATGGATCAGAGACCCCTTGTCCTGTGACAGCTGTCAGCAGCACAGCAGCAGAAGTACCAGGGGTCCCACTGCCAGCTGCAGCAGCAATGGATACCAGATCTACCAAGGCCATAGTGGAGCAATGAGGATGAGGGTTGCCTCCTCCATCCGCAGCTTGAGTAGTACTCTCTGTATGAGAGGAAAAGGAGGGAAGGCAAACAGAAACCTCCTTTTCCGAAGAGAGGGACAACGTGTCTTGGCAGAAGACTCCAGGCCCTGGAATGAAAAAGCAAACACGCGGCAGTTTTGCATTGTGTGGGGATGCAAAAAAGGTCCAACTCTGGAAGACACCACCTTTCAAAGAGGTATTCCACTTGAGCCAGTCTAGTGGCATGGAGGTCCCCAGGTGGTAGCACAGGTCAGGCACACACATAGCCAGCTAACACAGGCATCTGAGGATGTCTCAGCGGAGACGGAACTTGCCAGTTACGCCACTGCATGTGGACAGCTGTGGGGGCAGCCAGGGAGAAAATGCAGGAAAAACCCCTCTAGCTGCAGGATGACAACCAGACTACTGGCCCCCACACTGACGACTGAGAACACCCTGCCGTGCTGAACGAACAGGTAAGTCCCAGAACGGGCAGTTTGTGATGCTGGGAGGTCCATTCGGTATGGGACTGGTCAGGGGCGTAGGAGCATAAAGTACTGATAAAAAAGGAAAAAAAGAGGCCTTCCACTACCGTGGTCAGCAGCTCCCATTCATGTATCCTGGACTGTGACCTGCTTGTTTACCATTGGGTCCCTCCTAATGTATGGCTGAACGTTCTAGGCTGTGTTCTACAGCCCACTGCCACACTCTTATTGCTTCTTTGCATAATGGAAAGGGATGAGTCCCCCCGTTTGTTGATGTAATGGATTACACTGACACTGTCCATCTATATTAGTAGCAGACTGGGTGTCTGATGTGGTTGAAGTCCTGGAGACGGTACAGAACAGCCCTCATCTCTGGGATGTTTATGTGTAATTTCTTCTCCACCTGAGAACAAACTCCCTGTGTTTGGTGAGGGCCCAGGTATGCTACCTACCCACAGCCCAAGGCCTCTGAAGTGAGAATTTATACTAGATTTGGCATCACAAATGGAATGCCCTGCAGTCGATGGGTGCATTCCATCCATGATGTCACTGCCTGCTTCAAAGGAGATGCGACTAGTACTTGTTTGTCTAGGTCATCTGTGGCTTGGTCCCACTGAACTCATAGGGACCACTGTGGGATCCACATATGCAGGTGGGCTAGTGACACTATTACTACAGTTGCTGCCAACAGGCCTAGAAAGCACAGGAGAGTCCTGGCTGGGACATACTGGCTGTTGCACGCAAGGTGTGCCTGACTTATAAAGCGTTCTGCCCTGTCCAGGAGTAGGAACTCCTGGCCTTGAGCCATGTCCAGTACTGCCCCCTATGTACTGTAACCTCTGGCATGGGGTCAGGATTGATTTTGGAAGACGGACTGCCACCTTCAAGTCAAACAGCTTCTTTGTACAAGCTAGGGTAAGCTGCAGATGTTCTCTGGAGTGGGACTTCAATAGCCAATCATCCAGTTAAGGAAAAACGTACAGACCTTCCCTGCAAAGGACTGCTGCTACTACTGCCAAGCATTTGGTAAAGACTCTTGGTGAAGACGACAAGCCAAAGGGCAAGGCTCTGCACTAGTAAAGTTCCCTGTCTGACATGAATCTCAGATATTTTCCACAATTCCGTCTGATTTTTATATGAAGATAAGCATCCTTCATGTCTAGAGAAAATATCCAGTCCCCTGTTTGTAACAGGGGAATCAGAGTCTGTGGAGAGACCATCCTGAACTTCGTGTACTCTATGTACAAGTTGAGGACTCTTCAAATCTAGAACAGGCCTCAGATCTGCTGTCCATCTCCTGTCTACTTGGGGACTAGGAAGCATTGGCAATAAAAGCCTCTGTTTCTTTGCCTGATGGGGACTGGTTCTATGGCTCTTTTCTTTAGTCAGGCCTGCATCTCTTCTTTCAACATGGACAGGTGTCCTGGGAGATAATTTGAAGTCTGTGGCAGGTGATCTGGAGGGGTATCCAACAGCTCCAGAGCATGCCCATTTGCAGTGATATCCAGAACCTATTTGTCTGTAGTAATCTCCTTCCACTGGGTCAGATGAAGGGAGAGAAGACCCCCCTCCCCCACAACTACCCCTGAGGGCAATGATGGTTGAGGAGTGTAGTTCTGCAAGTAATGCTGAACCAGTGGGAGCAATGCCAGTGGCTCCACCTCTTCTAGGTGCTTTGGAATGGGCACCTGAGGGGAGGCTGGTTGGTAGGGCTCAAGCCCCTTTCCCTTTACCTGGATGCTTGTAGGCCTGTCTACCAGCTCTTGCGGCTGGTGTACGAAACTGACTCTTACCCTTACCCCCGCCTGGTGTGGGTGCCTCTAAATGGTGCATTTAATACTGCCTCTTCTACATCATTGGCAATCCTAGCCACTTTGAGGCAGGAGTACCACCTCATGCAAATGCCAGAGGCAGCCTCCCTGGCAGAGGAATCCGAGATGTCGTAAGCAGGGTGGATTAAATGCCTACCCACTTCAGCCCCTACAGTGAGTGTTTTCATTAATTCAGCTTTGGCAGTACCCTCTGGTAAGACCTGTGCTGCAGCCTTGGCACTTCTCCAGAGGGTATTCTGACATTTGATCATATGGGCCTTCTAAATTGCAATACGTAGGCCCAATGAAGCAACAGCACAAGTCCTTTTGCCCATGACATCTAACCTCCTGGATTCCTTATCAGGAGGGAGGGAGGGAGCTTATGTGTTCAGGCATCCTGGGCCTGCCATGGGCAGCTGTGATCATTATCGAATCTATTTCTGGCTGGCTGGCATAGTAAGGCTTGTTAGATGGTGTTGGGTACATCTCGTCAGCCTTTCTGGGTACAGCTCGTATAGAATTAGGCCTATACCAAGCTGCATAGGTGGCATCCTCCAAGGCTGAGTATAGTGGAGGAATGACTACAGATGGTGACACTGGCACCTTTAAAAACTCCAACAAATTTTTCTTTGTGGAATCTTCCTCTTCCAAAGTGAACCCCATGGTAGCCTGCATTTTCTGCATCATTGCCCGAAAAGAAGGGTCTTCTGGTGGTGATCTTGGGGTTCAGACTGCTGATTCCTCATTGTAGGAGGAAAAAGCGGAGCTAGTACCAAAAAAAACCAAAAGGCATAACCCTCCTCTTCCTCATAAACTTCTTCCATTATGACGTATGGGTTATAGTCCACCTTGTCATCACCCCCACCAATGATCGGGACTGAGGACCAGGCCAGCGATCTGGTGATGGCTAATAAGGTCCCTTCACTACAGTGCTGGATAGCTGCGTTGACGGGTTCTAGGAGATGGATGGTCCCATCAATGTTAGCACAGCCTGATCAGGCAAGCCTAGCAACAGGCGTCATGATTGTAATGGTCAACAGCGGGTGAAGACCCAGCAATGACGACACTCATAATATGCCTGGTAGCGCCTGAGCCAAGCCCTGGCCTTGGTGTCTGGTCGGAACTGCTGTGGTCATCACTGCCATACCGGACGAAGGTGCGGTCAAAAACATACCTTCTGGCTGCAGCAGCAACCTAGAGTGCATTGGGGAGGCCTTGTCTTTATCCTTGTCTCAGTGCTTGTACTTATGGCTGCCCGATGATTTTTTCTTGGCTTTTAAGAACCAGGATTTGAACAACGGGGCAGGCGATACGGATTTCTCCTCCATCTGTTTCTCCATCACTGCCAAAGTTTTCTTTAATAGAAACTTTCTAGCACCCCTATTCTGCGTCTCTTGGTTATGGAGTTAAAGCCCCAACAAATCTCACAGGTTTAGATGTTGTAAAAGAGGCCCAAACAGCAGACACACACTTTGTGTGTATTGTCCTTATGAATCTTCTCTCCGTACCTGCAATACTGAAACAATTTTGTGGGCTCCTTTGGCGGCATATAGGAGACCCATCAATCACTAAAGTAGTGATTCTTAACTATTTAGAAAAATAACGACGGCTGCTAATTTTCAACGTGTCTGTGTGTAGGTCCAACAAGTATGACTGATGGTGGGGAAAAGAACTTGAGGAGAGATGGGGTTTCCCATGTTTATATAGAATGTTGGCGCATGACATCATCATGGATGGACCCTGGTTTGTAAACTTTTCCATGTTATGCTAGCACTGACGTGGCTAAAGTTCCAAAGGTGTGGTCAGATGAAAGAGATATCTTCAAAGAAGATCACAAATTAAATAGGGAGGAACAAAGAAGACTGGGTGGGGGAATATTCAGGCTCAACGATGCCTGCCTATAAGTGCCTATTTAAATGTTTTCAGCATCCACATTATGGTGCATGACGGTTAGTACAAGCCCTCTACAAATCTGTATACCTCATAATATAGATTCTGAAAGTCTATACACTATAATAATTACTGGTGACCATAAATATCAACCGGATTACTGTTTTGCTAAAAATGCATATCAACCTGATTTCAGGTTATTATGCTCCAAAGGCACTAATAACCCAAAATCCAGTTGATATGACACTTCATAATAACCCGAAATCAGGTTGATATGACACTCCCCAAAGAAAATAATTTAAAACTGTTGCATTCCATTGTTTCACAAAAAGTATTTCAACTGTGTTTTATTCATGTACAGTTCAATTTCTTCTTCAAAAATAAAACTGCACTCTAGCTAAAAAAATTACTTTTTCTTTCAAACTGCTAGAAATACAGTCTAAATCTCCACACCAGCAATTATAACAAATAATGGATAGGTAAGTTTGATGTTATGGATTTTTTTCACACATCCTTGGCGTGTGAAGACCACATAAACCTCTCGAGCTTCGCTCTCAAGGTTTATGGGTCATCACACACCTTGGGTGTGTGAAAAAAATCCATAACACACACTTACCTATCCATTATTCTCTATTTCATTGCAAAAATAATCTGTTAATGCATCAGTTAGGGTTGTCATTACAGCAACAAAAGTTTGAAAATTTGATATTAGAATTACCAACCCTGCTCCTCCACAACCCTCCACACACCAACAGGTGTCGGGGTGTGCCTTGAGGTCGTCAGCCCAAACTCTCACCCCATTCCATTTGTAAGGAAGCTGAGATAGTACAGTATAGGAGAATGGGATGAGAATTAGGCCCAATGACCCCAAGGCACACCCCGACACCTGTTGGTGTGTGTGTGTGGGGGGTAGAGCTGGTAACCCTAACATCGAATTTCCAAACTTTTGTTGCTGTACTGACAACCCTAACTGATGCATTAACAGAGTTTTTGCAATTAATTTCACTTCTTTTTGAGAAAGTGTAATGTTACTCGTATGTGGTTGTGGGAGCGCAGGGCCCCGATACATAAGTGTACAGATATTTTAATGATATCATATCTCCGTGTGAGAGTGCAGGGCCTGCACTCCCATTATTGCATAATGGGATCCATATGTGGGAGTGCAGGGCCTACCCATGTACCCATAAGTATAGAGACATAGCGCAGGCCTAGAGCCATTCTAGGTAACCCTTGTGCTGCAAAACTTGCAATATCTCAGTAACCATAGGAACTTTGGAAAAAAATTCCACTGCAGTTGTATTCATGACCTGGCCACCTCCACTCATGTTTAGTAAGCTGCGCTTAGCGAAAAATCCATAACTCGAACCGTTTTCGAGATATAGGTGCCTAAAGTAGACATGGGCACCACAATGTTATCCTATGGGAAATTCCAAAACTTTGGAGTCCTAGAACTATGGAACCAGTGTAAAGTTTTTCACCAAACCGCCAAAAGGCACATCTATGCTGCAAGGGCTTGTCACCCTGCAAATTTCAGCCCAAAAGTCCTACCCATTTGTTTGCAATGAAGTGGCAAAGAAACTGGGGTTTTGGGGTTGTTTACCGGCAGGACTTCCACGCAAGTTCCATGGACTTTTGTGAAAGTACCATTGGTTTACCTGGGGGAGCTTTTCCAAAAAAGTACCCGCGGTACTTTCGTGAAAGTTCCGTGGTTAAGATGGTGGAAAAATTTTAAAAACATATTTCCGGGCATGGTATGTAAAAACTAATGCCAGGGTCGTGCTGCTAGGGCCCAGATTAGGTAAACCCAATTACTGGTGTTTACCAAGGGGCAGTATTTCTTAAACTACATCGTTTTTTCCACGTCGCTAACTGAAAACAAGATGGCAGCAGCATGAAAGTACTAAACCCATTTGCGGCAGTAAAAAGTGCTTTCACAAAAGTAAAAAGTGCTTTCGAGCTGGACATATATTTTTTTCCCATAGGCTATAGTGGAAAATGTAATTGTTTATTAACTTTTGACAAATTAATATTTTTTCACCAAACCTTCAAAAGGCACATCAGTGTCCCAGACCCCATCTACCCTGACAATTCAGATCAGAAACCCAAGCCATTGGTCTGTAGCACCAAGCAAAGAAATAGCCCAAAAGTGATGTTTTTCACTTTTTTGAGCACTCCGCAGCTCTGCAACCATACCCCCATTGAAATGAAACTAGCCAGATCCAGAGATCTATGGTACCAGATGGCGCATACAAAATTTCAGACAAATCCGTTGTATGGTTGCACAGTTATTGAAGTGCAAAATGTTGGCTTTCACATAGAAGGGGCCGTGCAACCCTAACTATACCTGCACTACCGTGCAAGTGTAATGTACACTAATGTACTAATGTACCATGTTCCATGCACACAGGAAAGAGACATGGAAGGACTTGTGAATATGAAACTGGATAAAGCTATGGGGCTGTATGGGATACCCCCAAGGGTGCAGAGGGAGCTCAGGGAGATAGTGATTGTACCTCTGACAGCCCTATTCAACAACTCAACGAAAACAGGGGTAGTTCCAGAGAACAGGAGGAGGGCAGATACAGTCCTGCTTCATGAAAGCAGCAGCAGGGAGGAGGCTGGCAATTGTAGGCTGGTCAGTCTAATGTCTGTGGTGGGGAAGTTAACGGAGATGCTATTAAAGGAAAACTGTGTAGAGTATCTGGAATCTAGTGGGTTACAAGACCAGAGGCAGCACGGATTCACGGTGGGAGGTCATATCAGATGAATCTGACTAATTTCTTCAATTGAATGGCCAGGGAAATAGAGCAGGGTGGCCTACATAAGACTTCAGCAAGGCCTTCAACACTGTACCACAAAGGAAGCTCATGAAGGAAACTAGGCAGGCTGGGGTGGGACCCAAGGTGGTAAACTAGGTATGAAATTGGTTGATGGACACGCGACAGAGGGTGGTAGTAAACGGCACCAACTCTGAGGAGGCCAGAGTGACTAGTGGGGTACCTCAGGACTCAGCACTGACACCAGTCCTCTTTAATGTCTTTATAAGTGACACTGCAGAACAGCTGAAAGGGAAGGCATACGTCTTTGCAGATGACACCAAAATCTGCACTACGGCAGACACTCCAGAGGGGGGTGGAGAGAATGTGTAGAGACCTGAGAAAACTGGAGGTGTGGTCAAGGGTAAGGCAGATGGGTTTCAATGTTAAAAAGTTCAAAATCATGTACTTAGAACACAGAAACCCAGAGGTGGAGTACAAAATGGGGGAAGAGATAGTGATGGTCACTAACAGGAAAGGGACCCTGGGGTAATCCTATCGGATGACCTCAAGGTGATGAGGCAGTGCAGTGAGGCAGTAGGGTAGGGCCAGCAGGATGCTGAGGTGCATAGGGAGGGTTATCACCAGCAGAGAAAGAGAGGTGGTGTTACTACTGTATAGATCATTGGTGAGACCCCATCTGGAGTCCTGTGCCCAGTTCTGGAGACCACATCTTAGGAAGGACATAAACAGGGTAGAGGCTGTCCAGAGGAAGGCAGCTAAAATGGTGAAGGGGGTGCATGAACAAAACTACAATGAGAGACTGAGGGATCTCAAATATGTATACCCTGGAAGAAAGGAGGGAGAAGTGGGACATGACAGAGGCCTATAAATACTTCATGGGGTTGAATAAGGTACAGGAGGGGAATTTTTTAGAGAAGAAGGTGCACAACAACAAAGAGGCATGCAATGAAGCTGGGAGGGTGGAATTTAGGAGGGATGTGAGGAAGTACTTCTTCATTGCAAGAGTGGTGGATGCCTGGAACAGTCCTGCAGCAGCTGTGGTGGGCTTCAAGCATGTATGGGTTAGGCACACAGGAATCTGGGTAGTAAAGTGGGAGGGGAGGTAGTTGGAGATCAGGTAGGGTCAGCGGTGACAGTATAGGCAGGGGAAATGGGCAGACTGGGTGGGCCAGGCAGTCGTTATCTGTCAACAAATTCTATGTGTCTCTTCACCCTGAGCTCAGGTAATAAAGTGGGTTTCGAAGGAGGACAGCTGGATGGGGTCGTTTGACTGTTCATGCCAGAGATTTCACCCCATCTCCAGTGAAAGCTAGGTTTAACTTCGCTCAGTTGGTCGTTAATGAAACAAAATTGCTGGACATGCTGTGGCCCAACCTTTGAACCTGGTGCCCTTAATAATTATGAATTTTGGTGTGTGTGTGTGTGTGTGTGTGTGTGTGTGTCTTGAGGGATCACCCTCTCAATCAGCTCTTTTCCTTAAGATTTCCAAGTAAATCTTCCTCATTTTGACAACTGTGACTTCAGTAAGCCATGGTAACTATGTGCCAGTAGAAATACAATTCATGAAACTGATGGCTTGTTTTTGTTGATAGGGTCAGGACTCTCTAAAGTTTATGCTGGAAATGAGCTGGCCCTTACTCATTAATCAGCAGCATTTAGTTGTATATGATACAGGGTGGTGGATAAAAAAATGGTCTTTTCTCCCATGAAAGCTACAAATCACCTAGTGTCGCAAGTGACCTTAGTCACCGAGTCTAATAAGACTCGAGATAAGTCTAATGGCAGGGAGCTCTATCTTGTGCTGTTTTAAAAATGTACTGTAGGTGAAAGCTAATCAGCTTTACAATTAAATGGCTATCTATTACTTTTAAATGAATATTTGCCCAATCAATACAAGTCCCCTGTGACCTGGATTACAACCCTTGATTTATGCTTGCTGTGATCTGTCATCCAGGACACAATGAAGGTCTTTCCTATGTTGCACATAACTAATGGGACCTGACCACAAAAATACAATCAACAAGGAAGAATGCTCGCACTCGGATGAGTCACCTGGTTCAACAATGTTTGTTCCTGTCCAGGATTATACTATTTCAAGCCCAGACATGCTTATGCCTTTATCCCACTGCTGCCCATATCAAGAATAAATTATAATCAAAACAGTAAACATGGAAGGATACTGGCACTGTGAAGCCAGAAGAAAGTGCAAGTGGGAGAATGAACTGTGGAACGAAACTGACGTCAAATATTTCTTGACATTTAAGTTACAATTCCCAGTTTAAAAATATTGGTTACTTACCTGTAATCGTTGTTCTACTAGTGGCATACAGTTCTCATACCCACTCTGGTTGTTCTGTTGGAGACAACTGAGTCACTAGAAGTCTTCAAGCTAGAGGGACGAGTTGGGTGGCTATAGAAAGAACAGTGGTTAAGGCGCATATGACTCCATATGTATATCCTTCGGCTCCGCCCTGTAACATCAGCTCTTTTGCATACTGGAAGGAGGGATTTCGGTGCCACTTGCCAGTGCAGGTCGGGTGGCTTGCGTGGATGTGAACTGTATGCCACTAGTAGAACTACGGTTACAGGTCAGTAATCTGCATGTCTAACAACGTGGATACAGTTAGCTATTCACGCTCTAGCAGTCCTCCATGAGGAGGGGGCAAGGTGTGCACCCATACTTGGTGAACAGAAACTGTAGGACTGGGGACCCAAAAGTGTTATCCCAATGACTCATTAAGTCAATACTGTAATGGGAGATGAAGGTGTATTCTTTACTCCAGGTTGAAGCCCTGCATATCTCCTCAATGGGGATATCCTTGGAAACAGCCACTGAGGTAGCGGTATGTCTAGTGGAATAAGCCGCAAGCCCACTGGGCTACTCCCTACCAGCCAACCTATAGAAGAGGCTGATGCAGGATGTACTCCACATGGTAATCATCTACTTTGCTGCCAGTCTGTCCAGAGCAGCTTCAGTGTATGTCATAAACACCTGGCAGCCTCACCCAAAACTCCAGTCCTGTGCTCCTTGTAATAATAGAGTGCCCTCAGAAGGTCCACAGTAGGGAGCCTGTGATCAGCTTCTGAGTTCAGGTGGGTAAAGTATACCTGTAAGTTAATTACATGGTTAAGGTGAAACTCTGATATGACCTTCAGAAGAAACTCTAGGCAGGGGCGAAGGATGACTTTGTCCTTGTGGAAGACCAGGTATAGAGACTCCACCAAAAGCACCTGAAGCTCACTGATCCTTCTGGCTGGCATTATGGCCACCAAGAAGGTGGTCATCCATGGCAGATGTGACATCTTGCAGTTGTGGCTTGGCTCCAATGGCTTGCCCATGCGCACAGTCAACACCAGTGGTAGGTCCCATGGAGGCGAAGATTCACACAACAGAGGAGACAAGCAATCCAGGCCTTTGAAAAAGCACCCAAGCACCTTCTCCTGAGCCACCATCTGCATACCAGCCCACGCCCTGTTTGAAGACATTTATTTATTTGTTTTTTGTTTACTGAGTAGGTACACTAGACAAGAGTATTGCCTATATTCAAGCATGACCCGGGAGAGTACAATCAGGAGAGAGCAAGGTACAAAGAAGGTATAAACATTAGTGACAATTGTTCATGGCGCAGCATGAAGTGGAAACAAAACAAAGTCGCAGATTGCTGACAAAAGCAAGACATATTTCTGTGGAAACCGAGAGTAAACAAATACCCTTAAATTAGCTACTTGCACTGGATGAAACAACAATAATAATTAAGGACATACGACAACCGCTAAAGAATAAATAACAGTTTTAACTAACGATTTTGTGGAAGGAGTGGGAACATGCAGATTTTATACAGTGGAGGGAAACAATAAGTGCCATGTAGGTAAGAAATGCTACTGGGAGCAGTCTCAAGTTAAAGCACAGGAACAGCCATCAGAGTCAGTCAGGTGGGCGCAGAGACCCAGTTTAAAGGCTAGGTGGGATTTAGAGAGTTTAATGTGAGGGGGGAGCGAGTTCCAGATGCTGGGAGCTGATACAGTGAAGGATAATTCCCCCTTTTTTGTGAGGTATCTGGGAATTTCAAGTTGGGTTTGTACGGATGACCTAAGGAGATATGCTTGGAAGGGATGAGATAGCAGCCTTGAAAGATCCTCAGGTGTCCCTGTTCTGATGATATTGTCAATCAAGCATCCAGTAGAGTAGAGTCTGTGCGAAGTCGGGGAGAGCCAATTTAGTATGGAGTAGAGTTCACAGCGATGAGTCAGTCTGTGTGCAGAGAGGGCAAATCGGCATATGCTGTTATAACATGTGCTCCATTTATGACATGGCTGCAAAGTGCACTTTAAGGGTCACGGCTTAAAGTCCTGACTGAGACAGGGACAACTGGT
The DNA here is from genome assembly GCA_016271365.2 of Neoceratodus forsteri. Classification (NCBI taxonomy): domain Eukaryota; kingdom Metazoa; phylum Chordata; order Ceratodontiformes; family Ceratodontidae; genus Neoceratodus; species Neoceratodus forsteri. The sequence goes on from CM057452.1 coordinate 1,521,306,878, forward strand.
AGTCAAAGATGCTAGCCATGGGGCAAGTAGGGGAACCAAGCTCTTTACCTGGGCAGCAGATTGAGGATCTCTTCCACTTAGATGCATAGCATTTACAAGTTGATGCCTTATGGGATGCTTTCACAATGTGGAGAATGTCTTCTAAAAGGTCCAAAGCCTGGACTCTAGCTGCTCAGGAACCAGGCCCATGCTAACAGCAGATCCCAGTGTTACCTCTAAATAAATGTTCTTTGAACAATATGCCAAACAAAAGGAGAACACAAAAGCTGACTAGTGTCTGCCACTAAATTTTATTCATTCATTTTATTTTTAAGTTTAACATCCATGGTAGACACCAACAATAGAGACCAAGAGCAGGAAACCCCAATGTTCCAAGGCTAGGCACAGCCTCTTTCTCTGATCAGCAGATCTGGGTAGAGTGGCAACCTTCATGGAGGCCTGCCTACTTGATACCAGAACTGCTTGATACCAGAACTGCCTGGGCCAGTCTGGGGCTATCAGGATCATCAATTCCTTGTCCATGACCTTGTGGACCAAGGGAAAGGGAGGGAAGGTGCCTGGGAGGCCTGGTTTCAGGGCCTCGCAAAGGTATCTCCCAACAATAACCTGGACTGTGGGGACAAGCACAAAACAGCCTCAGTTTTCTGTTCTTCCATGAGGTAAATAGGTCCACCATGCCCCAATGGAAGAACAGGTGATCTACCACTTCCTAATTCAGGAACCACTTGTGTGACATCTCTCTGACCTAGCTGAGAGCATCTGCCAGCTGACTGTTCTCACCCATGACATGGATTGCCAGGAGAGCTGCACCCAAGCTGCACATGAATGTCCAGGTGCGAAAAGACACCCAGTACAATGGAAAGGAGTGAATCCTGCTTTGCCTGTTCAGGTAGATCACTATGTTCATGTTGTCTGTCGGGATCTGAATTGCCTGACCTCAGACCAATGGAGCAAAGTCATCAGAGCCAGGCGCACTGCACGGAACTCCAGTAGGCTGATATGGTGACAGGACTCTAGGGCTGACCAGAATCACTAAGCCCTATGGTCTCCTAGGTGTGCTCCCCACCCCAACAGAGAGGCATTCATCATGAGCATGAAAGACAGTTCTGGACGGACAAATGGGATTCCTTCCTTCAGATGTTGTGGATTTGGTCACCATTGGATGGCATTTTACAATGACTGGGTCACTACAAACAGCTGGTCCAAGTGACCTAGGCACTGGGACCACTGGGGCCTAACTTCCACTGAAGTTGGCGTATCCACCAGTGAACCCAACAGATCATGCTGGTGAAGGATGCCATGTACCACAGCAACCGCAGGACATCCCGGGCAAGGCGCGAATGCCAGTCTGAAATGATCACACAAAGGAGATAAGATTCAATGCCTGGTCTGCAGAGAGATGGGCCTTGGCCATCAGGCAGTCCAGTTGTCTTGATCAGGTTGACCAGAATGCCCAAGTACTGACAGGTTTGAAGGGCCAGATATCAGAATCTCTCCACAGCCTTTCTGGATGACCTGGCTATTAATCAGTCATCTGGGTAGGGATACACCCTAGCACCACAAGAAAGCCACCACCACTGCCATACACTTGGTGAAGACTGTGGGTGTGGACAAGAGGCTGAAGGACATGTCCTAGAACTGGTACAGGATCCCCTATGTGCAGAACCGAAGGTATCAGCAATGGGACTGACAGAGGTATGAACTGACTGAGATGTGCAAGAATGCATCCTGGAGGTCCAGGGAGCAGAACAACATGCCCTGCTCCAGAGTCAGAATGACCTGATTCAGAGGGACCATCTGAAACTTGCACTTCTGCATGATCTAGTTCAGACTGTGCAGATCTGGTATGGGACTCCAGCACCACCACCCCCATCCATTTCAGGACCAGGAAGTACAGTGGCATCCCCCATAATGAAATCCACTTTTAAAGCACTCTGCAGTATCCTGCAGCAGACATACTGAATAAAGCAATGTCATTTCAATGGCAATTAGTCCCCTTTGTCATGCAGGAAACTGTGGCATTCACTTCATATTGGCAGTGTCACATTTTCCTGAATGACAATAGGGACTATTTGCCATTGCAATTACATTGTTTTATTCAGTAGGTCTGCTGCAGCATTCTGCAGAGTGCTGTAAAATGCTGCAGATTTGGGTTTCATCCTGGGGGACACCACTGTACCTGAACATATTCCTGAGTGTTCAGGGCATCTTGAACACAGGCTGTCACCCCACCCTCTAAGAGCTGAGTGATGTTCTCTCAGAGCACGGACGTTTCTTTCAATACCATGGACTCCTGAGGAATTCAGAATCAGCATGGCAGAGAGCCTCAAAATTCTGAGGCAACCCTCTGCCCACCACTGTGGCAAGAAGTGGTGCAACCAACCACAACAGGGAGCTGGTACAGGTAGTGGATGGAGGGGGATGACACCCCACAACCAGGTCACTGAGCTGTCTTGGAGGGGGCTCTGGCCACAGGGCCCATGGAGGCACCACCATCTCTACACCCCCATCTTTTTTGCCCTGGCCGTCAAACTGAGTTTTGGTTGCCAGCACTGTAACTTCCACTAATGGGGCTGCTGCTTGGACTGCTGTGACTGAAAGGACAGAAACTGAAAGAACTTCTTCTTAGGCTTTTGGTCCTTCTGGGACGAAGCCATGAAACCTAGGGTGGCACTGTACTTCTCAATGACTGTGAGATGCCCTTCCACACCAGGGCCAAGGAGGTTGGTGCTCAAGAAGGGGACATTAGCCAGCATATGCTGAGTGTCCACTGTGAAAGTGGAAAGCCACAGCCAGGCCCTTTGATACATGGAGATGGGTGCAAGAGTTGCACATGGCCAAAGCCATCTGGAGCTGGTGTTTAGCCAGCAACTAACCCTGGTCTCTGATAACCTGAAGAGGAAGCTGCTTGTCGGCCAGAAGGTGGACCAGAAGTTCCCCATATGCCGCAAACAAGGAATGGTCAAAATTTGCCATCATGACAGCGCTGTTGGCCTGACCCAGTGACACAGCAGCATACATCTTTTTAGCTGCGTGGTCAGTCTTCTTGGACTCTGGAGGCTTGTCCTGGTCCCCTTGGCCTCTGGATTTATGAGGGACTGAATCCAAGACTAAGCCCTCCACAGAGGGGTGGTTGGAGAAGCCATAAAGAATGCCCTCTGACACGCATACTTGCAGACCATATGGGTAGAGAGTGCCGGACAGTATGCTGGATGCTGCCAAAGCTCCAGGGCTGGTTCCAAGATGGCCTCAGTCACAGGAAAGGCAACCCCTGGGGAACTACCCCTGTCCAGTATGTCAGCAAATAGTTACTTGGCCTGCTTCTGAATCGGTTCTAAGGGAACCTTTCTGGATTCCAACATAAGTCAGACCAGAGCCCCAAATGACATTGGTTCGTGGACAGTGGTCATCTTCTCCACCAATTCTCAGTTGAATGTACGGTTCTGGTCAAGGTTATTGACAAACCATCTTCAGAGTCATCAGAGGGTTCCTCAAAGACGACCTTTGACTGTTACCAATATGGACCACCCTGGTGCCCTCATCCTGGGTGAGCTCCACTGAGAGCAGGCCTCACAAGCTGGCTGTGGGGTGAGACTCCTTTGTCAGGGCCCTGAAAATATGGAGAAGCAGAAGCTGGGGACTGGTGAGACTGGAGTGGGAATGATCAGCGAAGGCCAAGGGACCGGCAGTTCAGGGGAAAGAGCCCTACCCTCCTAGTAACAGTTCACTATTGCCAGAGGAGCTCCTCATAGCACTGATGCATCTTCCATTGATGCCTCCCTTCCCCTGAAGAAGAGAAGGTGGAGAATCATCAAATGCGACACCTCCCGGTCAAGCAGGATCAAGAGCATGAGTGGTACCTCGACCTAAAGGTCGATGTCGATGGCTGTCATCTGGAGGGTTTGTGTAAACCAGGTTAAGCATTAGAGGCTTTGGAGGCATGACCACCTGTGGAGGTAATTTCCAAGGCAATATGGCAATACTGACCTAGCTCATTCTCCTGGGTGAGGACAGGGAACACTGGTGGCTGGGAAATCAACTGCTCACTGATCTCCTCTGACAGTTTGCCGACAGGCATGAGAAACATCTTGACCACCTGCTCGACCAGAGTCGAGGTCGACAGGCCCAACAGGGTTATCATGGAGCCCTCAGCTATCCCCTCGATTGAAGGGAGCTCAACTATGGCCAAGTGATCAGGGGAGTTGAAAGAGCAGGAAGAATGTGACTGTTGCTGATCCCATGCCCTGTAACAATGTTTTCTGTTGTTCCTGCTGCAGCTAGATGGGCTCTCCCCGAAGCTCTGTAGGGCAAGACACATATCTCTGAACTTGTCAGAGAAGGACCACAAACAGTGCAGAGACTGACGAGGAACTCACTGCAGCCACCGCCAAGACCTTCTTGCAGTCTTTAGACTTACCAAGGGCAAGTCGAGCCTTCTGGTCTTCGATGGATGATGGCAGCACTGCCCAGCAAAAAACTGCACCCCTTGACACATGAAGATCACCTACACAGTAAAGGAACGTGTTGTGTGGATCCGTAGCCAACACTTTCTGTCTGCACTGGGTGAGGCACTTAAAACACAGTTTCTTGCTCTCCGTCGTCAATCACAATCGTGAAACAAAGCAGGAAGACAATGGAGCAACTGTAAAGCTGAATATGGACTGAAACTCGAAAAATCATCTGAAATGTGCTGGCACAACTTAAATTCCTTCAACGCTTTGGAGCTGCGAAGGAGGAGGCCTGTCCCTTCCAGTAGAAAGAAGGATCTGTCACAAGGTGGAGCCAAAGGATATACTACCCGGGTGGCAGGAAGAGCTTAGCTTGAAGACTTCCGATGACTCAGCTGTCTCCGGCAAAATTGCCAGAGTGTGGATAGTGAACTTTATCCACATTGTTAGAAAAAATGTTCTTGGCCTTCAGTTACAATTAATTTGTGTAACAAGGGAGATCACGTAACTTGGCATATGAAACTGCTAAGTCTGCCTGTGTGGTTTTTTTTAAGAGACACAAAACAGTTTAAGGCACACAGTACAACTTAGCAGCTTGGATCACTTGTGTCTTGATCACAAACTCCAGAGGAAAAGAATAGGTACATAAGAACTTACTGTAACAGTAGACCTTTGAGAGAATCTCTTTCATCAGGTCACACCTGTAGAAATAATACTATGTCAGTGCTAGAACCTCATGGAAACTCTGTCAGCTGGGTCCATCCATGGGGAGGTCACGCATCTTAGTCCATATAAGGCATGGGCAGCCCCCATTCTCCTCAGTCCCTGCTGGAGATGAAGCTTAGATGACTGAAGTTCAGGGAAGTGGGGAGATTATGTCAGTACCCTTCATACCAGGCAACAGAAGGTGCTGAAGGATGGATGCAGATACACAGAAGAGATCAGTGGCCCATTCCAAAGAGGGATGGAGGGCAGGACGGCATGAGCTTATGAAAGAGATTCTCTCAAAGATCTAGTGTTACAGTAAGTTCTTACATACCTGTTCTATCTTTTTTGAGAACATCTCTTTCATCAGGTCTCATCTGCAGAACGAATACCTAGCAGTACCAACAGGGGGCAGTCTGGGTGGGTGGGTAAAGGGGCTGTCAGGGTAAAGGGCCTCAAGGAAAGAGCCAAAGAAGGTCCAGTCCCCGAAGTGAAGGAGCAGTCAGACCGAAAAGCTACAGTAAAAGGAAGGATCCAACTGCCTGTGGCATAAACAGAAGCATGCCCACTGAAAGAGGGTACCTATATGGGCATGGGCACAATATATCGCAGGAAGGGCCAGGTTACCTGATCGGTGAGGGTCAGAAAAGGTCAGGTGCTCAGTAAACCAAGGGCACACTGAGGTACCCATATATAAAAGAATGCTTTTTTTTTTGCAATCAACAAAAACGAAAACAAGAAGAGGACTGGCAGAAGGCCGAGGTAGGAAATGAAGAAATCTCCGAACACCGCTGTAGGCATGAAGTGAGGCTTCCCTTCGAGTGGCCTGAGTTGGGGAGTCGCACCACACAGGAAGTTCCTTACCATACGTCCTGAACATAAACCAGTACCATTTGATAAGCACTGTGAAGATACTGTGGATACCCTCAAACCCAGGGGTGAACGAAACAAATTGCAGAGGGCCTGCCACAGTCTGTGGTGTGCAGGGAATAAAACCTGAGAAGGCAATGCACAACCCAAGCATGGAGCACAGCTTCCCCAGGACTGGTATGTTCCTGGTAATAGAGAGGAAGGAGGATGGCCAAGGGAAAAGGCAATGCAAACACCCCCTTCAGTAAAAGCCTAGGACTGGATTGCAAAGACACCTCATCTATATAGAAAACAAATAAGGATGCTCATGCAGAAGAGTCTGTAGCTCCGAAATCCATTGAGCAAAAATAATTAGAATGAAAAAGAACACTTTCCAACAAAGAAAGCGAAGGCCACAACTTGCGGCTGGCTCAAAAGGAGCTTAAGTAAAAGTTACCAAAACACAAGTCAGATACCAAATCAGAACGTGGGTGTTGATTGCCTCCTAGAAACATCTGTAGGTGTCAGCAAATCTAACTATAGCGTGTTCCAGCGTGCCTACAGAAGTCACCTACAGACTTCATGTGTGCCCTAGAAACGTCTGGAGAAGTCACTTACATATTTTAATATTACTTGCCAGCCAGAATTTATTAGAATTGACTGCACAGTACCATTAGAAAGGTAATGCTGTGCTGAACAACCTTGCCACTGACACTTTGTGTGTATCATGTTCACTTTAGTAGTTATTCATATTTGTTTATGACATTTTGTCAATCTAGAACCACCTAAGCACTTTGAAGAACACACACATTCTGGGTATCTTATCCAGTATAAAACAAAAACCAAATTGAGTACAGTTGATTGTATAGAACCGTTGGAAAGGCAATTTTGTGTGGAACAACTTTGCCACTGATATGTTGTGTGTGTGTCATGTGCAATATACTTTAGGAGTTATATGCATTTGTTTATGGTATGGTGTGTATGGTTTAGATTTGTCCCTCAAACCTCACCAACACACCTTGACTCAAATGGGGAAAAATTATGTTTAATACTAAAGAAATAGCTGTTTGTTTTAAAAACAAATTATTAAAATTACATCTAATTTCTGGATGCTTAATTTGGTGTTGATATGTTACATATTTCCCAACAAAAAAAGGTTTATGGTGCATTTTTTAGTGGAAAAAATATTTTGTTTTGCTGTTTCGACCAACACAGAAATAAACTAAATTACTTGCTATTCCTTGCATACCACTGTTGGAAAGGTAATTTTATGCTTAACAATTTTGCTACTCATACTTTGTGTCTAGCACTTGCGTTTTTTGTGTTATTAGCATTTGTTTGTGGCATGCCAATTATGGCTTGATTTTGCTTAGAAGGGCACAGGATTAACTGTTAGCAGTATACAGGTGACAAGTGCTGCAACTTCAGAAAGCTTCTGTGGAGGCAATGAGTTAAAAGGAGGTTGGAAGTGTATAAGGCCTCCTAAAAAGGTACAGGAAACCCCAAGGTGATCAACTGTACACCCAGCTATAAGGGCTTGGAAGGCAGGAATACTGACCAAAGGCTCCCAACGCGAGGAATACTGCAGACAGGAGTCCATGACAATAGTATTCCCGCAAGGCAGTGACAGGAGGGGAAAAGCAGACCCACAAATGTGTAAATGGCCTACTGAGGAAACCGGTTCCCTGTCAAGAAGTAAGTATGCCTGGTGCGGGGCATTCCAGCAGCAACCAGAACAGCAGCTATTGTAAGGGATAGGCCCAGTGCATCAAAGGGCACCGAGCACTAGGAGCTAATGGAAGGACAAAAGAAATGGGGGATAGGCCTTTCTCCCATGGTTGGTTAGAGAGAGAAGGCTGAGCTATGGGAACCCAGGACTTACACCAGACTCTGGATGGTCCTCAACTGGAACCAGAAGAAGCAGAAGCTAGAAGAGGAGGGGAAAGAACAGTTACGCAAGAACTTACCACAACAGCAGATCTTCAAGGGGATCTCAGTCATCAGGTCACACTGCAGGAACTTCACCATCAGCAGTATCCACACAGATGTTTTTCCAGCAGTACAACTGGGGCTTCCCGCCCAATGCCATCGACCTTATAAAGGCATGAGCGGCCCCACTCCCTCCTCAGTTCTTTCCCCTGGAGACTACAGGAGCAAACCCATGCTATAGGGGACCGAGGAGCAACAGAGGTGCCCAGGCTGAAATAAAAGGCTGGATACAACAGACAGCCAGTCTGAGACAAGAACCCCAAATAGGGGGATGGTGGTAGGGAAAGTTGGCCTGATGAACAGTCTGGGTGATAGGCCAACTGAGGCTTAGGACAGAAGGCCCTGAGGAACAGCCCAGCCAAAGCCTGCTCAGGCTCTAGAAGCAATGTCCAGACTGTAGTGCTTGGTAAAAGTATGGACGGTACTCCAGGTGGCAGCAGCGCAAATCTCAGTGGTGGAGATCCCCTTGAAACAGGCCACAGAGCTAGCCATGCCCCTTGTGGAGTGGGTTTTCACTGCCCCTGCCAACTCCTTGCCATGCTTGTTGTAGCAGAACACAATACAATAGGACAGCCATTTGAACAAACATTGTTTGGAAACCTGAACGCCCTCTCTTCTCGGGGGGAAAAAAACAAAAAGCTGCTTTGTCTTTCCTTTCTGCAGTGCTTAGTTTGAAGCAGATATTTCAAAATTCTATGCACATCTAATGTATTAGGCAGTGCTTCCCCTGGATTGGCACGCTCTGGAAAATATACTGGGAGGTGGATGGATTGGTTCAGGGTAAACTCAGACACCACCTAGGGAAGACGCTTAGGATTTGTGTGCAAAGACACCCTGTCTTTGTGAAAAATCAAATAGGGCTCCTCACACCAGAGAGCCTGAAGCTCAGAAATCCTTCAAGCAGAAGTAATAGCAACCAAAAACAACACTTTCCAAGACAGAAAGTGTAGCTTATAAGATGCAGCTGGCTCAAAAAAAGAGATGGGGTGAATTTCTCCAGAATAAAATTTAAATCACAAGCCAGGACAGGGGTACGGACTGGAGGTTTCAGGTGCAGAATGCCCCTAAGAAAAGTACTGGACACATCTCACTGAGCCACAGTACAACCGTCCACAGGCTCGTGAAAGGCAGATATAGCCGAAAGGTGCACCCTGAGGGAGGAATACTGGAGGCCCGAGTCTGACAGGGAGATCAGATAATCCAGAATCTGGCTTACTGGACAAGTAAAAGGGTCCAGATAGTGCTTGACAGCCTGGATAGCAAACCTCTTCCACTTCATGGCATATATGGCCCTAGTGGATGGCTCCCGAGCCGCTACAAAGATGCCCGCCATCTTCTTTGAGACTCCAAATCAGGCAATGCTATGTCCTCAGGAGTCAGGCATGCAGATGAAGGAGCAGGAGGTTGGGATGGACCAGTGTCCACTAAGCCTGCATCAGCAGATCCCTGCAGTGGGGCAGAGGCACCAGGGGGTCCGCTGCTAACATTTGCAGTACGGAAACGACATTTGCTGAGGCCAGTATGGTGCAACCAGGATAATGCTGGCCCCCTCCATCCAAAGCTTGAGTAGCACCCTCTGAATCAGAGGAAAGGGAGGGAAGGCATAAAGGAACCTCCTGCTCCAGGAGAGGGACAACGTGTCTCTCCAGAAAACTCCAGGTTCTTCATCTAGCGAGCATAAACTGGGCAGTTTTGTGTTGAGTGGGGACACAAAAAGGTCCAACTCTGGATGACCCCACATCTTGAACAGATCTTCTGCGATGGTTGACAGAAGTTCCCATTCATGCATCCTGGACTTAGTCCAACTGAGGCTGTCCACCAGGGTGCTCAGTACACCTGGGACATGGACTGCTGAGAGGTCCAGGCCGTGGTCCAGGGCCCAGTACCAGACTCTCATGGCCTCCCTGCACAGGGGCTACGAATGCATCCCCCACTGCTAACTGATGTAGCAGACAACACTGAGATTGTCTGACTGGATCAACAACTGACCTGGAAGGAGACAGTCCTGAAAAGCCTGCATGGCATACAAGACCGCCCTCATGTCAGAGGATGTTTATATGGAGGGATGACTTGATCTGAGACCACGATCCCCTAGTCTGGAAGGGACCCCAGGTGCACACCTTATTCTAAGTCATAGGTGTCTGTGGTGAGAATCTGCTGGGGAGATGAGATCAAGAATGGGACGCCTCTTAATAGGTTCTGGGGTTCCATCCACCACCGGAGCACCTTACGGACCGGAGAGGAGACCAGCACTCGCTGGTCTAGGTTATCCGTGCACTGGTCTCACTGCACCCGGAGGGTCCACTGGAGCACCCGCATGTGCAGTCTGGCAAAGGGGACCATGGCAATGGCGACAGCCATGAGACCTAGCAGCTTGAAGTACATCCTGGCAGGAATATATCGGCTCTGGACCACTTCCTGAGCCTCGGAAATGAGGCACTCTGCCCTGTCTTGAGGCAGGAAGGCCCTGCCCTGAGCTGAGTCCAGGACCACTCCCATATACTGTAGTCTCTGGCACGGAATCAAGACAGACTTGGGCAGGCTGACAGTGATGCCCAGGGAGTGAAACAGCTGGAAGGTCCTCTCCAGGGTCCAGAGAAGCTGACCTCAGGACGGTGCTTTGACAAGCCAGTCATCCAAGTGGGAGAAGATGTACAGGCCTTCCCACTGAAGGGCAGCTACTGCTGCTAAGCATTTTGTGAAGACCTACAGCGCAGAGGATAAGCCAAAGGGCAAGACTCTGAACTGGTAATGTGTTCGCCCAAAAAAGAAACCTGAGAAACCACCTGTGGGGAGGACAAACCAAGGTATGTAGGTAAGCGTCCTGCATATCTAGTAAGCACAGCCAGTCGCCCTGCTTGAGCAGGGGTAGCAGACCTGGAAGAGTGAGTGACAGAAGACAGATGTGGAAGGTGTAACTCTCAACATAAATGAGATAAAGGAATCTCTTATAAAAACAGAGATTCTAAAAACTAAGGTAAAAGAAACAAGCATTTGTCAATGCCGAATGTTTGCTTGCTGGCATTGGCATTGGTAGTGTAGAAGTTACAGAGCTGCATAATAGGAATGGTAGCGAAGTATTGAACTGAAGCCAACCCCACCACCACCCTGCAGAGAGTGACAGGCACTGGGGTGTGCCTTTTGGGTCGTCAGGCATAACGACCACGCCATTTCACCACACCCTATCCTGCAGACACTGACAAGTGTCATGGTGTGCCTTGGAGTCTTTGGCCCTTATCCGCACCCCATTCCATCAGGAAATACGGTGAGATGGGTGCGGTATAGGAGACTGGGGCGGGGTGAAGTTTGGGCCTGAAGAGTCCGAGGCACACCTTGATGCCTCTCACTGGCTGCAGGGTGTGGGTGGGGGTGGAATGCTATGAGCATGACAGGCAAAAGTCCCAAGTCACACCCCTGATGCCTGTCATTCTCTACAGGGTGGGGCGTTATGGTCAGAAACCCTAACGCCTCAGGCATTCATTGGTATTTTCACTCCAAATTTTCAACATGGATTTTTTGTGACCCCCACCTCATGAACAATGGCAATATCAGTTTGTTAGCCGAGAACTGCTTTTGCACAGCGACAATGGCATTTGGCGCCACAGGTGCAAAAACACATTCCGAACAGGATGTGAAAAATGACAGCAGTACTGTTCATGGGGAGGTGTAAAAAAACGGCAATGTTGAAAATCTGCTGTGAAAATCTTAAAAAAACTGGTGAAGTCACGAGCGTACGTAGAAACTGTGCAACGCACACCCGTAATGTAACTAGTTTGGGGATATTTTTTACAGCAGATTGCTCACACAGGCATTTTGGGACCTCCGATCATGAACAGTGTCAGTGTGATTTTATCTGTCCCGAACAATGATTTCCCACAGCGACCACGCATTTCTGTGCTGAAAGTGTGAAAACATGTTGTGGAAAATGACAGCTGTACTGTTCATAAGGAGGTGTGGAAAAATGCCACTGGTGAAAATCTGGACTGAAAATATTACAAATTCATGAACTTATGAGGGTGCGTGGAAACTGCGCAATGCTCACTCGTAACACAGTAATTTTATGGAGTTTTGTCACCAAATTTTCAACATAGCCATTTTAAGACCTCTGCTCATGACCAGTGTCACTGTGATTTTCTTAATCTGTTCCAAACATTGTTTTTGCACACCGACTGTACCATTGTGCGCGATGTAAAAAATGGTAGCTGTACTGCTCATTAGGAAATGTGGTAAAATGGCACTGTTAAAAATCTGGTATGCAAATATTACCAATTCGCAAACTTGCCAGCGTGCGTAGGAACTGCGCAACGTGCGCTCCTAAAAGTCATTTTTGGGAATTTTTTCACCAAATTTTCAACATAGCCATTTTAACACCTCTGCTCATGACCAGTGTCACTGTGATTTTCTTAACGTGTCCCATACATGGATTTTGTACACCGAATGCGCCATTGTGCGCTACATGGGCAGAAACACATTGTGGCGAGATGTGAAAAATGACAACTGTACTGCTCATAAGGAGGTGTAGTAAAATGGCAATGTTTATAAATCTGGAGTGAAAATAATGAAAATTTGCAAACTTACGAGCGTGCGTAGGAACTCTGCAATGCACGCTCGTATAAAACAGTCATTTTTAGGAATTTTTTCACCAAATTTTCAACATAGCCATTTTAAGACCTCTGCTCATGAACAGTGTCACTGTGATTTTCTTTATGTGTCCCATACATTGATTTCGCACACTGACTGTGCCGTTGTGCGCTACATGGGCGGGAAACGCATTTTGAGTGAGAAGTGAAAAATGACAGCTGTACTGCTCATAAGAAGGTGTGGTAAAATGGCAGTGTTGAAAATCTGGAGTGAAAATATTGAAAATTCGCGAACTTACGAGTGTGTGTAGGAACTGTGCAACGCACGCTCGTAAAACAATCATTTTTAGGAATTTTTCCACCAAATTTTCAAAATAGGCTTTTTGAGATCCCGCCTTGTGTGTTGTTTTGTTAATCATTCTGGAAAGGTGATTTTGCGCAGTGGCTGCGAAATCACCCTTCGGGCCCGAGTAACGCCATGTCAGTGACAGCATTCATGAGAAGGGGTCCCAAAAAACCCATGCTGAAAATTTGGTGCAAAAATTCCAAAAAATGCCCGAGATATGCAGCAAAGTTGAAAAAACCCTATTTATTACATTATACAGCTTACTGGCATTTCCTCAGTTCAGCGGCGGCTTTGAAGCGTGCAGACATGTTCCCGGTCCACGAAGATCGATCACCCGGACTCCTGAGGTAAGTATGGGGTGAGGGTGTGTGTGGAGGCAGGGTGCGCAGTGGGTGGGGGCAGGGAGACTGCGAGGGACCGTTTTTTTAATTTACAGTTTTTTGTTTTTATTACTAAGACAACGGAATGTTTGCCATGGTGGGGTGGGCTCCCAGCGTGGCAGCTGGAAAAGCTGTTTGGGGGCTGGAGCCGACGGAGGATTGGGCACCCGTCCAGCCATACGGGCTTGTGCCACGCTGGGGTGGGCTCCCAGCATGGCAGCTAGTGCTGTTTGGTGGGGTTGGAGCAGTGAGGATTGGGCACCCCGTCGGCCATGCTGACTTATGCCCGCGCTGGGGTGGGCTCCCAGCATGGCACCAGGAAGCTTTTTGGGGGGTGGAGCCAGGCGGGGCATTGGGCACCCCACGTCGGCTATACAGTATGTGCGTGGGGGAGGCGTCAGCACGCAATATGCATGCAGGCAGTTGGGGGAGCTCTGCTCACTGAAGCAGAGCTCTCCTCTCAACTGTATGCCACTGCATTTGCAGCTGTCATAGACAGCTGGAGCAGTGATTGGAGCACTGCGACCGCACCTGCAAACACACTGACTGAATTGGAAGAGGCTTACACACCTCTGGAAAACTCGGATGATGGCACTATGTTTCTTGCATATGCGTGCAAGCAAACATAAAAAATGTAGGAAAAATTGGCACAAACTGTGATGGAGCTACCACAGAAACTCATGCAACAGGAGTCAATGGCAGGAAAGAACTGAGGAGGGAGCAGGGCCGCTCACACCTTCATAGGGTTGATAACATTGGCAGGCGACATCTGTGTGAGTGGTCCCAGTTGTACTGCTGGAAAATCTTCTGTGTGGATTCTACTTCACCAACGGTGAAGTTTCTACGGTGTGACCTGATGACTGAGATACCCCCGAGGAAGAGCTAGTCTCCTCGGGCTGTGGGCATAAGCAGCGAGCCAAACCCATGAGGGAGAAAATGGCCACCTGTGCTCATGGGCCTGGATGGAACTGGATGTGAAGGTACACCCTGCCCCAAAGGTGGCCAAGCAGAATGCAGGCCCTTCAAGGCCTCCTCTGCATCATGGCCGAACAGCCGCTGACTCCTGAAATGGTCGTTTAACACCATATGTTGAACACAGCCTGAGAGGCCAGAGTCTCTAACACAGGCATAATGCCTCAAAGATGCCAGCGGCTGCTGCCCGGGCCGAGGTATCTGAGGCATCATAAACTGAGCGATAGAGGTGCCTGTTCACTGCACAGATGGTCTTCAGGGACCACAGCAGGTTCTGCCTGGCAGCGCCATCTGATAGCCCCATGAGAGTGGTGAGTGCCTGCCTCCAGAGAATGTTGTGGTATTTTACCATATGTGCCTGGTAACTGGCAATCCTGTGGCCTAGGGAAGCAGAGGTACAAGTACGCTTGCAGAGGGCATCCAGGCATCTGGATGCCCTAGTAGGAGGATGAGAGCGAAGATAGGTCGGGGCCTGAGCACTTTAGTGGTCAGCCTGAAGAACAGCTGCATCTGTGGATGGCTGATGTGCATAACTGGGTTTATTAGAAGGGGCAGGGTATCTCCTGTCTGCCTTCTGGGACATCGAAGGAACTTCATTAGGTCTATACCAGACAGCACAGGTGGTGTCCTCCAGGACTGAATAAAGAGGAGGTGTGACCACTGGTGGGGTCTCTGGGACCTCCAAAAATTCCAAGAGGACCCTATTGGAGGAGTCTTTCCATTCCCCCAAGAACCGCCTGCATGTCCTACAGCATGGACAAAAAAGGAAGGGTCCTCAGGTGGAGATCTGGGGTTATAAACCACCAAATACTCACTGTAGGAGGAGGAAGAGGAATCAGGGTTGAGGTGAGGCGTGCTTCCATCACTGTCGACATCCATTTGGAGAGGGTGTACACCGGTTCACTGAAAGGAGTACTGTCAACAGTATGTAGGTGCTGTGGTGTCGACGCAGGTAGCAACAGAGGAATTTTCCTACCTAAAGAAGGAGGAGAGCCCATCGGCACGAGTGCTGTAGTGGCGGGCCCCATTGACAGAAAGGTAGGCTGTCAGCAGTCACACAAGCTGAGGTGCACCAGCTCTGAAGGTTGGGGAGGTAATGTGAGGTGTCGACTGCTTTCTTGAGTGGGGTGGAGGGCTTGGTAAGCACCAGAGGAGGGAGAGACAATGAAGACTACTCACTATCTAAGATTAGTGCAGTAATCATGGGGGCTCAACCACGACCTCAGAAAGTGGAGGGAGGCTGAGGGGCTTGAAGCCTCGAAAGTAGCAGCGGCTGCTGAAACCAGGGCCACATTGATGGATGTTGTCGATGGGCTAAGATCCAGCAATGATGAAAAGCCATCCATCCTGCTGGGCACTGTGGTGGCTGAGCCAGGTTCAGATCCCATGGGGAGAGGAGTCTGAGTGGCATAGGCCAGAACGTCAGTGTTGCCCTTGTTCAGAGTCATGAAGAAAAGTGTCAACCAAGGGCTAGGGCCTGGCAATGATGGCAGGCCACTGGACTTAGAGTGCTCAGAGGCACCCAGACCAGATCCCCACCTTGGAGAATAGAAGGTCTTGGTGGCAAGAATAAGTATGACGTCAACGCCCCATATATGGGATGCGACCCTAAGGGTCGACGACAGCGACTGGCCCACCTGTAAAGGCCTAGCAACACTTAAGCTCAAGTCCAACCCTGTTGCTAGGGAAGCTGGAGGGGACCTGACTGAGTGACACCCTTGGCAAGGGTTGCAGAAGGTCAACAGTGAACAAGGACCTGTCGATGACGGTGGTCTGGTAGTGCCAGAGCCATGCCTCAACCAAGGCGTTTGAAGGACAGTTGGGGAGACTAGAATCACCACCGTGGGGATGGACGGTGAAGTAGAAAAAGATGACCTTGAGGGCCATTGAGGAGATCTGGATCTATCCCGGGAGGCCCTGTGCTTGACCGCAGTGCTTGTGCTTATGGCTCCTGGAGGACATCTTCTCTCAATGCTTCAATGCACGCTGTTCTGTGGCACTGACAGGAAGAGTAGGCAACATATTCTTTTCTTGCAACTGCTTCTCCATTGCCACTAAAGCTTTCTGCAGGAGATGGGTAAGAATGGCTGCCTGCCTCTGTCACCTGGTAGTTGAGTTGAAAGTGCAGCAGATCTTGCAGACCTGGATGTCGTAGCAGAGGCCTAAACAGCAAATGCACACATCGTGCGTATTGTCCCTAATTTTCTCTACAATCGCAGAGTCAAAAACACCTTGATGATGTTTTCGGTGGCATAGAAAAGCCAAAACATTAGCAAACACTGTATTCTACTAATGAAAACAATAAACAGATGTTGTTAGATCTTACTTTGAGGGTATCTCTTGCAGCAGGTCACACCTATGTTTCTATAGCTGCCAGGCACCATGACCACATGGAAACCTTCCTAGCTAGCACTCTACCAGGGAGCCGCCAGTCCGATGTCACATGCTGATGCTGCCCTATCCTGTCAGAGTGGGTGACTCCCACGCCCTCCTCAGTTCCTTTTCCCACCATCGAGCATCGCATGTCGGACTTCACAGAGGTTCTGCCAGCTTCAGTCGACTGCCATTTCATATGTTTTTACTTTCTATTTCTCTCCCTCGTGTAGCATCACTTCATTTTTAAAAGTGATTGCTTCCATTTTGTATGCCAAGCTGTCTTCAATAAACTCTTCAGGACCTGTGTCTGTGGCAAGACCAGCCCTGAGAACGACCATGAAGCCTACATCTGTTGCCTTGGCCCCGGTCACGATACCCAGGCCTGTGAGATCTGCTGCGACTTCAACCAGGCTACCAGGCAGCACCATCATAAGACCTTGGAAATGTTCCTGCTTCAACAGAAGGTTGCCCACATGGAGAAGGAGCTGCAAGCCAAGGAGTTCCTCAGCTTCCCCACCCCTGTCCTCAGGTTCACACTCCACCAAGGCCCATGACAAATCAGGCGGGAAGCATAAACACCAGAACAAGGACTGCGTCAAGGAATGGTCCTCTGTGACTTGTTCATGGTTGCCGCTTCACGCTGTGGCCGTGGTGGGGCGGTCTTCTTCTTCGGGGGCTGCCCCCTCTGCCTCGTATACCCTCTCCCCCACAGGGCTACCTGTTGGCAGCTCCCCCACCACCACCAATTTCACCTTGGAGAGCATCGGTTCCTCGGGCTTGGGTGCCCCACTGACATCTCAGCCCCTGCTGTTCTGGCCCCTGTTCTCTGCAGGCCACCATTCAGGAGGCTCTGTCGGTTTGACTTTGACCAGTGCAGGCTCAGCATTCTCAGGGGTTTAGTCCGTTCCCTCAATGCCATTCTTGGCCGTTTCTTTGGCCACTATCTAGACCACAGGGCCCCTGCCTTCACTGGCATCACCCTGGGCCATTCCTCGGTTGCCCTAACTCTCCCCGATGATGACCCAGGCCAGGGAAACATCCCAAAGGCCAAGGCCTGCCCGGCCACCCTCCACAGCTCTACCACCAACGCTGGCCCCGATTCTCCCTCAGCTGACACCGATAGGTGTCCTGATGCCAGTTATGATGGATTTCCAGGCCATGCTTCATTCACTGTGGTGTTTCATGCAAGCTAGACTTGCTCCCCAACAAGGGCTAAAGCTTTAGAGACATACCATGCCTGCCCCTGTGACCCTTCTCCCTATGGAACTGTGGCATGTACCTCAGGATTGGGTGCCCTATAACCTCACTCAGGACCAGAGGGACAAGGATGAGTACCACCCAGATCTCCTTCTCCCTGACAAGGATGAAGGGGATGCTGTAGATGAAGGAGGTGTTACCCCTCCCACTCCATCTCCGTGTTGTTGTCAGATGGTGAGGAGACCCCAAAGTATATCTTGCGCCCCCCCTATAACACTTCTTTTATCTCTGTTCTGAGACAATTGCAGACTGCCATTGGGGGTTTAACACCGAGGAGCAGTACCCTATCTGGTGCCATCTGTCCACTTACCTTGGCCTGCCAGATGCCCCTCCTCTTGACAGTCCCACTTTGATAGAACTTTCTGAGGATGCAACCATGGCTACGTGGCATCGGTCCAACTTGGTCCCTGCCATGCCAAGGAAGGCAGACAAGCTATACCAGGCTCCCACTGGGAAGCCTTTATTCATAAAACAACCTCAGGCATATTCCGTGGTCATTAATGCTGTCCACGACCATACCAAGAGGCCCAAACAGCTCAGTTCCCTTCCCCCAGACAAAGAATCCTGGGGGATGGGGCTGATTGGCAAGGGGACTTTTCCCTCTGCCACTTTAACCATAAGAGTCCTTAACTATATTGCCCATATGGTCCAGAATCAGAATCAACACTGGGCTCTGGCCAAAGAAGAGCCAAATCCCTCTCAGAGCACCCCCTGAGACAGCAGTTACTTCAGAACATTCAATCAGGGGCCAATGTCAGAAAGCACCTTCTACATTCTGCCTATGATGCCGTTGATGCCTTGGCCTGGGCAGCTGCTGCAGGTATCTGTGAGTGAATACTTTCTTGGCTGCAGGTGTCAGGCTTTGCCCAGGATGTGCAACAATCCATACTAAACGCCCCCTCTTAGAGGGTATAAACTGTTCGGGCCAGTTGCATGTTGCGGTTGGTCCACTCTGTATACCACATCCAGCCTAGAAGTGGTCAGCAGGTGCCCTTTCGTCGGGCTACCCACAGGGCCAAGCCCAACACCAAGGCTCAGGATAAAAGGAGAGCAGCCACAGCTCTGCCTACTCATACCTCCACCACTGGAAAAGCTCCCAGGAGAGGCAGTGTGATCCTGGCCACAGGTTCTGCTTCAGCATGACTCCCTGCTCGACCCCCCTCCCCCCTGCAGGGCAGGAGGTGGTCGTAGGGGGTAATTTCTCCCTGCACTCGTACAGGTGGAGGGAGATCATCAGAGATGCCTAGGTCTTGCAGCTCATACAATATGGCCACACTCTAGAGCTCCTGGAGTGGCCTCTGGAAAAAAAACTGGTTCAGTCCTCTTATCCTCCTGGACACATTACAGTGCTCTGGGAGGAGATTTGCACATTGTTGCACAAAAGGACCACTGAATCCATCCCCTAGACTCAGCAGGGCAGGGGTTCTACTTATTTCTTTCTGGTCCCCAAATACACCAGGGATATCAGGCCCATCCTGGACCTTCGAAAGCTAAACTTCTTTATTCAGTACAAGAAATTCTGGATGTTGACCCTTCACGGACTGCTGCCACTTCTGCATGAAGAAAGAGGATTGGATATGTTCCCTTGACATGCAGGATGAATACCTGCATATCAAGGTGTGTGCTTCCCTCAGGCAGTACCTCAGGTTCCAATTCCAAGGAGCACACTTCTAGTTCTGGCCCCTGCCCTCTGACTTATCTTTGGCCCCTTAAGTGTTTACCAATTACCTGGCAGTAGTGACGGCAGCCCTCAGGTGGGAGGAACTCTACAATCTTCTCCTGCTTGGACGACTGACTCCTCAAAGCTCAGTCCAGGGAGCCTCTGCAGCAGACTCTGGAAGTACCACCCAACTGTTCCAGGACCTAGGAATCATGATCAACCTGCCCATGTCAGTCTTGACCCCATCAGCACCTTCAGTGCATAGGGGCAATTCTGAATATGGCTCAGGATATGGCCTGCTTGCCCCAGGACAGGATAGACCACCTAGGGCTCAAGCCCGTCTGCTCTACAACAGCAGATATGTTTCAGCCAGAACCTTTCTCTGGCTCTTGGGCCTGATGGCTGTGGCAACTGTCACAGTGCCTCTAGCCAGACTGCACCAGGATATCGACGACATGGAACTGCAGGTCCTAGTCTCCTCTCCAGTCAAAAACGTACTGCTTTGGAGGATGGAACCTGGCAACCTGTTGAAAGGGGTCCCTTTCCTTATCCCTTCCCCTCAGCACATTCTCACTACGGATGCTTCGGGATTGGGCTGGGGGGATAATTTAGGACTCTACCAAACACAAGGGATGTAGTCCAGGACAGAGACTACTCTCCACATCAACGTCCTGGAGATGAGAGCAGTCCTAAATGCCCTGCAGGCCTTTCAGACTGTCCCCAGGCCTTCTTCTAGTTCAGACAGACATTATCAGCCTAGTCCACTATATTAACAAACAGGGGAGCACTCACTCATATGCCCTCCACCAGGAAGTGATGAAAGTCTGGTACTGGGCTCTAGATCACGGTCAAAAACTATCAGTCGTCCATTTTCCAGGCGTCAAAAACATCCTGGTGTACAGGCTCAGCCAGTCGCAGTCCAGGATGCACGAGTGAGAACTGCTAACCCCAGTCACAGAAGACCTGTTCAACAAGTGGAGTGGTCCAGAGTTGGACCTTTTTGCATCCCCACTCAATGTAAAACTGCTGCGTTTCTGCTCGCTCACTCCAGGGACTGGAGTTTTCTGCCGAGACATGTTGTCCCTCTCTTAGAAAAGGAGATTTCTTTACACCTTCCTTCCCTTTCCCCTGCATCAGAGGGTTATGATCAAACTCCAGATGATAGGGGCTACTATGATCTTCATCGCCCCTTCTGGCCTCATCAGATCTGGTTCCCTCTACTGCAGCAGTTGACAGTGGAACCTCCAGTGCCCCTGCCTCTGTACACCAGCTTGCTCTCCCAAGAGCAGGGCACCCTGGTCCATCTGGACCTCAAATCCCTGCATCTTCATGCCTGGCTCCTGAAGACATAGCCATGGCTTGATTTGGGGTGTTTCCCAAAGTGGCAGATACCCTAGTGGTAGCTAGGAACCCATCCACGAGGAAAACATTGTGGGCTGCTTTGCGTCAACTGGACCCTTTCTCCTGTCCAGTGAATCAGATTCTGGAGTACTTGCTGTACCTCTCAGACTCTGGTCTAAAGTATTCCTCTATTAAAGTACATCTGTCTGCCATGTCAGCCTTCCATGTGCCTGTTGATGGCCGTACGGTAGCACAACTGGAGGTGTCCCACACATTTCTGAGAGGCATTCTTCATTTGAAGTCTCCTATCCGCCAATCCAGTCTTGCCTTAAACTTGAAATCTGTGTTAAGGGATGACTCCCTCTGAGCTGGCTGCGACATGTGAGCTACATTTTCTGACCTGGAAACCATTATTTTTAGTTGCCGTTACGTCTGTTCAAAGGATTTTCAATCTTAAAGCTCTCAAGTGAGCTTCCTTATTTGGTGTTACACAGAGCATCTTTGCGGACAAATCCTAAGTTCCTTCTTAACTCATTTGTTCCCAGTGGCCATTTTGGGTCAGATCCAGCAATGGATAGTTCCAACACCATATGGCGTCTATGGGAAAAAATTAGGCGATGTCTGAGTTTACTTTAAGTCAATCCATCCACCTGCCTGTTTATTCCCAGAGCATGCCAATCCAGGGGGAAGCACTGCTCCACACTTTAGATGTGCATGGAATTCTCTGTTACTATACACACCGTATGAAGGATTCCCGGACTTGTTTGTGGTCACTTCCACCAGAGGCATGGCCAGTTTTGTTGCCGGTTTCAGGAATGTTTCAGCTGCAGAGATCTGTGCTGCTGCCACTTGGAGTTCTGGCTACACCTTTACCAAGCACTATAGTCTGGCCATTGCCTCTAGGAGTAGGGTCAGTTTTGGAATAGCTGTGCTTCAGGGCCTACTTTCTTAGGCTCTTTGTAACCAGCCACCCAGACTACTTCTATGGCTGTCAACTGCTTGGGACTCGTTCCACAGGTGTGACCTGCTGCAAGAGATACCCTTGAAGTAAGATAGTACAGTTACACCAGAACTTACTGTAACAGTAGATCTTCAAGAGGATCTCTTGCAGGAGGCCATGTCATCCCACCCTCGATCCCCCTAGGCCTGTGGGCCTCTCTGTGTCTATCTCTCCTTCTCCTCAGTGGACGGCGTTCTGCCTTTCTGTTACTTTGGCAGGAACAATCGGCTCTTCCTCAGTTTCCCAGCAGGAGATTAGCTGCTTATGGTCTCCAGCGGGAGAACTGAGGAGGGCACTGGGGCTGCCCCTTCTTATAGGATAGGGTGACATCAGCATGTGACAACGGAGTGTGACATGGCAGTCTGCTAGCTAGAAACGTTTCCATGTGGTCCTGGTGCCTGGCAGCTATAGTTCCATAGGTGTGGCCTGCTGCAAGAGATCTTCCTGAAGATCTACTGCTACATTAAGTTCTTACATAACTATACCTTTCTGTAGGTGGTCCAATGGGCTGAAGAGATGGCAGGAAAAGAACTGAGGAGAATGAGGGCCACCCATGCCTTATATGGATACTGATGTGTGACATAGCCATGGGTGGCCCCAGCTGGCAAAGTTTCTGTGAGGTCCTACCACTGATGTGGTATTAGTTCAACAAGTGTGACCCGATGAAAGAGATATCCTCGAAGAAGATCACCTCTGTTTTATCATGTTTTTTTTTTGGGGGGGGGGGCATCTTACTATATTTAAATCTAATCTGTATTTACTATATTTCAATATCAGTTATTACATGAGGATTCCTGGCTTGCTTCAGACCAGTCCCACATGAAAGATAGTGTAACAGTTTCTAGGTTGCTCCTTTCCATTTGTACACATGGTGAAATTTCTTTAAAATGTCATATTAGCTGTATAAACTAGGAATGTACTTGTCAAAACCTGAATCTTGTAGTTGTGTCAAAGGTCAAACTCCCCTATCTTCAGGTCAAAGGCCACATGTGTTGCAGGTCTGACCTGTGACTCTCTGTAACCTAAAGTTTTATAACCATGACCAAATAGTAGGGCATTAATTACGCTCCTATCCTGATAACCCTATAAAAACATTTGGTTTAGAGGCACTTTTACATGCAGTGATCTATATCGGAACGAGCAGTACAGATCAACTGCAACGTTACCCTGTGTGGCGTCTACAGGCAATCCGCTCTGCTACAGAAGTGAGCATTTGTCAATTCTGCATTCCCTGATTAGCTGGTTCGTTGACTTTTGTAGTGTTTCACCCAGCCGTGTACTAGTGCCCTTCCACTCATTTCTGTCCCATGAAAAGGAAATTCTGTGTTCTCTTGGCTATTGCGGAGTGGATTGCCTGTAGACGCCACACAGGGAAAGGTTGCAGTTGATTTGTACCGCTTGTTCTGATACAGATCACAATGTGTGTATAGGTGCCTTTTTTTTTTTTCCAATTGCAGTTTATCTTTTCCCCCCTCCTTCTGGAGTCGCATCGTAAGGAGGTGTCAATTATGCCTGTCGCCTTCCCTAACTGCTCAGAGTCCCCCCCTCTCGCTGCGATTTGCCCCCCCACGTGGGGTTGGGGTGGGCCAACCCCCGAACCTTCAAGTCTCGTCAGCCCCTGAGACAGCTGGGCAGGTGGTGGAAGACTGGGACCCAGCTCGGCACTCCATCTTCCCAACTCCGGAGGGCATTTTGCCGTTTTCTCGTGGACATTGTGGTTGCCCTGACATCATGCACAAGTGCCGACATCTGCAACGTCCTCCCCCTGCATCTACCCTGGAGCTTTCTGAAGCTCCGACCTACGTCTGAGGACAGTCAAGCCCAGGGCGCCGATGTGCTACTGTACCCCTGTGCTCTGCCAGGAGTCAGCACACGACAGGCTGTGACCCTTCCCTCCCCCTGGAGAAGGCAAGCTGTCATTGGATGCTCCAACCTTCTCCCCCCGGCCAGCCCTCCAGTGACCCAGGTCCACTCCCGAACCCAGGTCGCTGGCATAGCAGATGGAAATCCAATCGCTGCACCAACAGGCCATATAGGTGCCTTTTGAGCACAGCAGACCGAGCAGAACAAAGCATGACATGGAACCAGTGGTACCGGTAATCCCCATGTAAAAGCGCCTTAGGAGTGAACTTGGGCAGTGTAAGAGGAACCAAGTCAGAATAAACTTAGGCTGTAATGAGACAAGAGCAAGACTGATCATTTGAGCTGGAGAGAAAGGCCATATGTTTGTGTCTGTGGAACTGCAGTTTAAACTGGAAGCTGTGACTTGTATATGTATTATTTGTATCTACAATGACTCTTTTTTTAATAGATGACCACTTTATAACTCTTAGATCACTTGCTTCAAGGATGTACACTCGCATTAAAGCCCTGCTTGGCAACAGGGTACCTATGCCCCTAAGTACCAAACTCAAGACACAAAAGCCAGTGAAGGATGAGAGCTATACGTTTTCTGTCTTGCACTTAGTACCACAATGTAAAAAGTAAAGTTCAAAATAATTTCTTCACCACTGTGTGTGACCTAC
This sequence comes from Neoceratodus forsteri, assembly GCA_016271365.2. Taxonomy (NCBI): domain Eukaryota; kingdom Metazoa; phylum Chordata; order Ceratodontiformes; family Ceratodontidae; genus Neoceratodus; species Neoceratodus forsteri. The sequence continues at coordinate 1,521,331,306 of CM057452.1, forward strand.
AAAGACTGACCAGCTTTAGCTCCTTGGAGATCAGGAGAAACATACATTGGTTTCTCTGTTCACAAAACTGTACTATTATATTTTTTAAGTTTTAGTCCAGAAAAATGGAGCTCTGAGATGAGGCTTGTTTACAGATGCATCCTGTAGGGGTGTGTGGTGTGTATATGTGTGGTTGTTACAGAAATGGAGGAACTGGAGGAAGGTTAAAATAAAACATATTTATACATACAAACATGGGTTAGTAAGGAAAGTATGTTTTCTTTTGTAAGGGAGGGACATTTTACCAGGAAAGACGTACTGAGCTAATAACAGCTCATTTTCAAATGCTTCCAGGGCGGGGTGATGGTGAGGAAGATAATACAATAAGGAGAAACAAAATGAATTATACATTAATAGAATACATACACTGTAAATGCAGCAATACAGTACATAAAAAAAAGATCAAGGCAGCACATTGCAGATGTGCACCAGTAATCAGTGTAAGGGAAAACAGTACAAGTGCTTATGGGAGACAAAATAGAACTTGGATAGGCACAGTGAACCACCACCAATGGGGACATATTGGAAGTGGGGGACTAAACAGCATATCAGGGTTGGGGCAATCAGTGGAGAGGGGTTTGGAGGGCCTGTAAGGTCTAGGGTCAGGAACAGTTACAGGTGGGAGTTATAAAGTCATGAAGAAGCGACTTAGAGGTGATAGGAAACAGTTTGTACACCTGTATACATCCTCCAGTTGTCCCTTTAGTGTTTACCCTATTTTCTGATGTCTGTGACCTTTCCTGTTAAGCTAATGATCTCATTTTGTTGCCTTTGTAACTACCCTGACTCCCTCACTCCTCAGCAGTTGTGGCTCTTTCTTTTTCCTACTGCCTGAACATCCTGTGACATAAATAACAGCATTCCAGGCCATGCAGATGACTAGCATGGAATGGGGCAACTGACATGGACGGTCTTAGAAATATGATAAGAAACAGCACTAGCTTGTGAGCAGTGTGGAACTCTATGAAGATCTGAGTGCTCGCCAAAACTAGATTATTCATCAAAAAATTCATCAAAGCACATCAGAATACATAATTGGCATGGAAAGGCAGTTGACTAAGTAAAAATAATTTCCAATTTCCTTTAAGGGAGAGGAAAGAAGAAACAGAGGGGATGGACGGGTTAAGAGAGGACCAGAGCTTAGGGCTTAGGGAAACAATATGAAAAGGCAGCTTGGCCAGCAATAGATTGGCATGTATATCAAAGGTATATGTTGCTGCCAGAAAAAAAACACCAGCTTTGATTAGGGTTGTGGCAACCTCATGGGCTGAAGTGTCTGCATCAGAGTTTTACAGGACAGCCACCTGGTCCTCCCAGCACACATTCAAGAAGCACTACAAGCTTGACAAACAAAGTTCAGCTAATGCAGCACTGTGGCACAGAGTGCTGTAGGCATTTTAACAAAATGTAATTACACAGAAACATAGAAAGTGACGGCAGAAGGAGACCATACACTCCATCTAGTCTGCCCAGAGGCCTATCCCTTCCCTTAACTGCTAGTCAGTGAAATTTTTGTCCCTAAGGTGCATATATGAGCCAATATTCTCTCCACCCAGATTTCAGGATGGGTATTGCTTTTTAGAACACATCTGTAAAGATTACCGTTTGATAACATGGAGCAACACAGATAGAAGAAAATCTATCAGACTTACTCGTGCCCTGCCACAGAGAGTACCGCAAGGTTCTGTGCTTTTGCCCATGCTGTTGGTGGTGTATATGCTGCCGTTGGGAGACATTATAAGGCAGTATGGGCTGAGTTTTCACTGCTATGCAGATGATACTCAGCTGTACATGTCCTTTGTAGCCGAACAAAATGACGCTGTCTCTGTCTTTAATAACTGCCTCTCTGAGATTCAAGAGTGGTTGAGTACTAATTGGTTCAGGTTAAACCCGGATAAGACTGAGGTGTTGGTTGTGGACCCAGGTCATCGGGTAGAGGGGTCACTGGCTGGGCAACTCTCTGAGCTTTGGCTTGGAGGTGACCAGTTGGTGACCTCTTACTGGGTGTGGAATCTGGGTGTTGTGCTGGATGACAAACTGACACTTAAAATACAGGTTACTCACCTGTAACAGGAGTTCTAGGAGTGGTATAGGTTGTTCATCCACACTTATTGGCAGGTTCCTTGCCACTTTAAATGTTGCTGGAAGGTCTTCAAGCTGGCTCCTCCCACCCACCCGGGTGGCAAAACTCTCGGCTCCACCCCATGACGCCAGATCTAGCCCACAGGAAGCAAGGTTGTGCGTCGAAGCCAGGGAGATCGGGTGGGTTGTGTGGATGAACCAACATATACCCTCCTAGAACTCCTGTTACAGGTGAGTAACCTGTATTTCTAGGGACGTGGATGTGTTGTTCAATCCACACTTATTGGCAGACTCCTAGCAGTTCTCCGGAAGGAGGGAGGCAAGGCGCACACCCCTTACTTAGGGAATATGGACTGGAGAACCGAGGTCCCAAAACCAGCATCCCGGCGTGACTCTAGGTCGATGTGGTAATGGGTAATAAAGGTGTGTGCTGACTTCCAGGTAGCAGCCCTGCAGATTTCCTGGACAGGGACGTCCCTGGAAGCAGCCACCGAAGCAGCGGTATGGCGGGTAGAATGAGCTCTTATCCCTTTGGGAGGCTTCATGCCCGCCAACCTATAGCAGAGGTATATGCAGGAGGTGACCCACTTGCCTATCGTCCACTTGGCTGCAGGTCTGCCAGGTGCGGCTTCAGTGTAGTTGACAAACAGCTGGCGAACCTCTCCCCGAACTTCAACTGTTCACTCCTTATAATAAGAGTGCGCTCTTCTAATGTCCAAAGTATGGAGCCAATATTCAGCCTCCGAGGTGTGATTTGGGTAGAACACCAGCAGAGTCAACACCTAGTTAAGGTGAAACTCTGACAACACCTTTGGAAGGAATTTCGGTTGGGGGCGCAGGACAACCTTGTCCCTGAGGAAGACCAGATAAGGAGACTCAATGGAAAGCGCCTGGAGCTCTCCCATCCTTCTGGCTGACGTTATAGCCACCAAGAAGGCGGTCTTCCACAACAGGTGAGAGATGTCACACCTGTGCATCGGTTTGAATGGCTTGCCCATGAGCTTAGCCAATACCAGCAGTAGATCCCACGGAGGAGGAGGTTCTCGCACCAGAGGGTATGTGCTCAAGGCCTTTGAAAAAGCACCAGACCACCTTCTCCTGCGCCACCAACTGCATTCCGGCCCGTGCCCGGTAAGCAGAGATGGCTGCCAGATGCACCTTAACGGTCGTCGACCGAAGCCCTAGCTGAGAAAGGGACCATTGGTAGTCCAGAATGCTGGCCAAGGAACAGGAGAAAGGGTCCAACCCCTTATCCTGACACCAAATGGAGAATCTCTTCCATTTGAAAGCATAGCATTTTCTGGTCGACTCCTTACGGGATGCCTCAACAACGTTGAGGACCTCGTCGGAAAGACCCAAGGCCTGGAACTCTAGCCGCTCAGAAACCAGGCCGTCAGGTGCAGGGACTGAAGGTCCGGGTGGAATACCTTCCCCTGGTTGACTGAGATCAGGTCTGGGCGGGCTGGAAGCCACCTTGGGAGCCTGGAGCTGAGGCTGAGGAGATCTGGATACCAGAACTGGTGGGGCCAGTCTGGGGCTACCAGAATCACCTGCGCCTTGTCCCTCCTCACCTTGAGAAGCACCTTGTGGATCAAGGGAAATGGGGGAAAGGCGTAGAAGGGGCCCCGGGTCCACGGCCTCAAGAAGGCATCCCCCTGCAGTGAGCCCTGCTGAGGGGGCCGGGCATGAAACAGCCTCAGCTTCGCATTCTCCTTGGAGGCAAACAGGTCCACCCGAGGTGTGCCCCAGTGGAAGAACAGATCGTGTACTACCTCCGGCAGGAGAGACCACTCGTGAGATGCAGCACCTATCCGGCTTAGCGCATCGGCCAGAGTGTTGGAGACTCCCAGCACATGAATGGCTAGGAGATCCGCCTCCAGTCTGCCCACGAGAGGCCAAGTGCGGAGAGCTTCCCTGCACAGAGGCATGGAGCACTTCCTGCCCTGGCGGTTCAGGTAGTACATGGTCGTGGTATTGTCCGTCTGGACTTGGACCACACAACCCCGTACAAATGGAGTGAAGGCGGTGAGGGCAAGTCGGACCGCTCGAAGCTCCAGCAGGTTGACGTGGCATCGAGACTCCTGGGGGGACCAGAGGCCGTGCGCTCTGAGCTCCCCCAGATGGGCACCCCAACCCATCAGAGAGGCATCGGTTGTTAAGAGTGACCATCGGCTCTGGGCAGACAAATGGGATACCCTCCTGCAGCTGAGCGGGAACGATCAACCACTGGAGAGCGTTCCCCATCTCCTGGGTCACTATCACTGGCTGGTCCAGAGGACTGGAGTGCTGTGACCATTGGCGGGCCAGTCCCCATTGTAAGGGACGCATGTGCCAGCAGGCCCAATGAACCACGCTGGTGCAGGCCGACATGAGGCTCAGGAGGTGCAGGAAGTCCCGGGCAGGGTGCAATTGCCCAACCAGAAATGATTGGGCAAAGGAGGAAAGAACCTCAGCCCTGTCAGCCGGGAGCCGTGCTCAGGCTCGAAGAGAGTCAAGCTCTGCCCCAATGAATTGAATCACCTGCGTTGGCACAAGTTCCGATTTGGCCTCTTTGATGAGGAGGCCAATCTGAGAGCAGACCTGGAGGGCTAGATCCCTGGACCGCTCCACCTCCGACTTGGAGGAGGCTGCAATCAGCCAGTCGCCCAGGTAAGGGTACACCCAGACCCTTTGGTGCTGCAGAAATGCTGTCACCACTGCCATGCATTTGGTGAAGACCCTGGGAGCTGGAGAGAGGCCAAAGGGCATGGCCCGGAACTCGTAAAGGGATCCTTCCGCTCTAACGTGGAGGAATTGCTGGTGGGACAGACGGATTGGGACGTGAAAGAACGCATCCTGAAGGTCCAGAGAACAGAACCACATGCCTCGTTCCAAGGATGGGATGATCTGAGCCAGAGTGACCATCCTGAAGGTTCGAGACCTTAGGAACTTGTTCAGGTCATGGAGGTCTAGAATGAGGCACCAACCCCCCGTCCGTTTTGGAACCAGGAAGTACCTGGACACAAACCCTGGGTCTGAAGGAGGGTCCGCCACCTCCCTGATCACCTCCTTCTGGAGGAACAGGGCAATGTTGGCTCGACGGGCCGACAGAGAGGCTGCGGACCACGTAGCCCTCCATGGGGCAACGTCTTGATAGGGTGGGGACTGCTTGAATTCCAGCGGCAGACCCTTTCCTACCACTTCCAACACCCAGCGGTCCGTGGTGATATCGGACCAGGCGGAAAGGAAGTGGCGGAGCCATCCCGGGGAGGAGTGATGAGGTTGGGAGCGACACCCCTCAACCCATCACTGGGCAGGCTTGGAGGAAGGACCGGCCATGGAGCCTCCCGGACCTTTCCCTCCCGGCTTCCTGTTGGAAGAAGCAGCAGGCTTGGCTTTGGGGTGCCAAGTGCGAGCCTGCTGGCCCTGATGCTGGTGTTGCTGGGCCGGACGTGCCGCAGAGGCTGAAGGACAAAAGGGCTTACACTGCTGCTGGCGGCCTTTGTCCTTCTGGTCAGACGTGACCGAGTCCAAGGTGGCATTGGACTTCTCGATCCATTGGAGATGACCCTCCACCCCAGGTCCAAATAGGTCGGTACCTAGGAAGGGGACATCTGCCAGCTTGTGCTGGGTATCTGCCGTAAAGGTGGAGATCCGCAGCCAAGCTCTGTGGCGCATGGCCACTGTGGCCGCCACTGACCGGGCACATGAATCAGCGATGTCCAGGGAGTTCTGGAGCTGATGTTTGGCCACCGCTCTTCCCTGATCCCACACCTGCTTGACCGTAGTTTGGAAGTCAGCCGGGAGATGAGGAATCACCTCATCCAGGGAGCCCAAAAGGGCGTGTGAAAAGTGTGCCATCAAGACGGCCAAACTGGCCTGACGAAGGCCTAGGGAGGAAGCAACGTAAACTTTCCACCCAGAGTAGTCCAGCTTCTTGGACTCCTTGTCGGGAGGCTTGTCCACATCCCGAGCATTCCCGGAACACCAGAAAACTCCATCGGTCACGAGCCCCTCCGCAGAGGAGTGCTCTGAGACACCGGAGAGTGAATCAGTGGGGACAGCATACTTCCGAGCCATCCTGGCCGAAGGTGCTGGACAAGAAGCTGGCCACTGCCATAGCTCCAGGGCTGGGCTAACAATGGCTTTGGCCACCAGAAAGGCCTCCATGGGGGAATCCCCACGGTCCAGTATCTCCATGAGGGGATACTTGGCCCGTTTTGAAACGGGTTTGAGCTTCATCCTGGTGGATTCTGAGATAAGCCAAAGCATTCCCAAAAACGAGGATGGGCTATCGTCCACTGACTGACCCCTGGTGGACTCCAAGTCAAGCGGCCTGGAGAACAAGGAGGAGTCATCATCAGACTCTGAGGAGTCTGCAAACAGCTGCTGAGCGCCTGAGCCACCCTCCACCTGCCGAGGTCGATCGGGAGTGAGGGTGACCGACAACCGATGGGGTACGCCCTGACCGAGAATCCTTGGTCGGGGCCCCAAATTTAGGTTGTGGAGGTGGGGGTTCCACCACAATGGGTGGCACAGCTGGTTTCGGCCAAACAACCGGTGCCGGCTTCGGCTCCTCGACCGCTGCGAGGGGTTGTTTCGGCTGCTCCGGTGACAGCCACTTAATGGCCGGGGAAGACGACGAAGTCGGCCTATTCCTGGTCAAAAGGAGCTGCTGCTACATTAGCTCCTCGTAGCGCCGACGCAATTTGCGCTGGAGCCTAACCTCCGAAGAGGATGAAGACAAGGATGAGCAGCGCCACCGCTTTCCACAGTGCCAGGACCGAGACCGCCGATGTCGGTGGGATTGACTGGACCGAGAAGAGGTCCGAGACTGAGACCTTCGGTGTTTCTGAGGTTGGGTCTGAGAGGGGGGAAACCCGCCTCCTTCTCGGTTCAGGGACCTTAACCGGGACTCCGCACAGGAGGCACAGGTAAGTCTCGGTTTCCACCGGGGAACCGTGAAGAAGGGTTGTCGGCTTCTCCAGTCGACAGACTGTCTCGACGGGTCGAGAAAATCTCGACCGTGTTGATGAGTGTCTCGCCGGCTGACCTGGCGGGACACCGTGAAGCCAGTGGCCTTAGCCAAACCTCGCTATCGAGTCGCGGTCGACTCGGGAAGGGGACCTCTCCGCCCCACGAATGTCAACGGTGGGACTTACCCTTGGGGTCCTTCTTTTGGACAGAGAGGAATGTCCCAAAGGGCCTTCTCCCTTGGTGGAGAGGGACTGGCAAAGCTCTTTGAAAGAAGCTGTGTAGGAGGATTCCAAGGAGAGCGGGATAAATGCCGCGACTGAGGATGATGATGATGCGGCCTGGGCCGCCTCCTCCTCGAGGGCGATCATCTGCTACAGCTGTTCTGCCAAGCCCGCAGCCGCGGACACCACCCAATGGGCCTCCTTAGACTTAACCGGAGGATAACGTTTCTCGGGTCGCCCCAACAGTAACCGGACAGCGTGGTCCTCCAAGACCGAAGCTGAAAAAGATTTGCACAACTCACAAGCCTGTGACTCATGGCCAAGTCCAAGGCAATAAATGCACATGGCGTGCGGATCGATCCAGGACATCTTCTGCCCACAGGGGCACCGACAAATTCTGGGAGTCGATTTGTCCATCGCAGCCGCGAGAGAAGATACAGACTGAAATCTTGTAAAACATAAAATAAGTTTCGGATTAACCGAAGAGTGTGAATCCAGCCTAAAACGCAGAGCGCTAAGGAGGAAACCTGAGCTTCTAAGTGGTGAGGAAGATCTGGCTTCATGGGGCGGAGCCAAGAGTTTTACCACCCGGGTGGGTGGGAGGAGCCAGCTTGAAGACCTTCCGGCAACATTTAAAGCGGCAAAGAACCTGCCAATAAGTGTGGATTAAACAACATATCCACGTCCCTAGAATATCAGTTTTCGGCCACCGTTAAAACCTCATTTTACCATCTGAGGAACGTCGCTCAGATAAAGAACTGAGTCTCGCCTGACTATCTCATGCCTTGATTACTGCAATGTCCTATACCTAGGGCTGCTGGGGGTGGACCTTCACCACCTGCAGCTAGTGCAGAATGTGGCTGCCAGGTTGTTGACTGGCTTGTCAAGATCTTGCCATGTTATACTTGTGCTTCACGGACAACACTAGTTTGTTTACGGACCTATAATACCCTACATGGACACGGACCGCAGTATTTGCAAGATCTCCTTTGCCCCTACCGCCCCCCTTTGCCCACTCTGTTCCGCCAATGAGGGATTGCTAGAGATTCCCAGGGTCTGTCTGACTATGTCTAGAGACAGATCTTTTGCTTTTGTTGCACCGACCCTGTGGAATTCTCTACCTCGTCGGATCAGAGAGTGCCCGTCCACTGAGGTCTTTAAATCTGCCTTAAAGACCTCTCTTTTTAATTTTACCTTTCTTAAGACTTAAGTCCTGTTGATTTTATAACTGATTTTGATTTTGTGTTTTATGGTTATTATGTTTTAGTTATGTTTATGTACAGCGCCATGGTCTTCTGGAATGGCATTTTAAAAATAAAATTTGCTTTGCATTTCTTCTTCTGTTTGCTCCAATGTTGTTAATGGGGCCACACCAGAGAGTTATCGCCACTATTCTGGAGAATGCAGTCCAATATATGTTTTTTCTAAGTGACTGGTGTTTTCTAGAATACTGGTGTTACAGAAATTTTATTATACAATGGCTCTAAAAATTCTGGCTCCTGTTTGGCTGGCTGGCACAATTTACACGTAAATCGTAGTAGGACCCCACGGGAAGACGTGTCAGACAGATAGCCAGCCCCAAAAAATATTTTTTCTTTTTGTAATCACAAAAAACCAAGGGAGACATTGTATAATCGCAATATCCTACTTGAGGGTGGGGGATGCCAGGATTTACCCACTTCTGGTGTGTTTTCTCACTCGGCCTGTGATTCATGAGTAAAATCACACCAGGTGGGTAAATCCTGGCATCACCCACACCCTCTCATGGTATACTGCTTAAGTTCAAGTGTGTGCTTATTGGCAACTGTCAGGCACCCAACCAATCATTTCCTGTTGTCCTGTAGAACCGGTCAGTTCTCAGTAAGAAAATTCTGTACAAAAAGCGTTCTGGTGATCTCCACTGTCATGTGCAGAAGCAGATGCAAATCAGAACAAGAAGGATTCTAGACCAGGATATGAATCCCTACACAAACCCTGAGGGGAATGGGGTGGCTCAGCCTCCAGTTATCAACATTACTTTATTCATGTTCAAACTATCTGAGCACAGCTGGTGTCACTAATAATAATATGGAGTGTTCTTGATAACCAGTTTTTAATTTATGGATCTTCAATTTAATAGGCCTGTAAAGCATACAAAAAAAATCTGGTAATACCGTCAAAGGCTACTGTAAGTGATAATAGTACTATCAATCACTTTTAATAGTACAGTAAATCACTTTTAATACTATAGTTTTATGGTGATAATAGTATTGTTGCAAGCACCCAGAAAGATACCTTCTGCCCCCAAGTCCTAAGCTTGCCTCCTCATTGGCCGCTTTTCCTGTGTGGGTGGGCAGAACAGTTTAAAAAACATGGCGGCCAGTCTCTCGCTTAATGCGAGTAGTTATACTTCAGAAACGTTCCCCATTTTATTTTTTTTCCAAAAATGGAGATATCTGGTTGATCCTGCATTCCCCGTTCCCCCAAAACAAGAAAAGGTAGGACTGCCTGTGCTGCGAGTGAACTGAGTGAGCGATCAAGTGAGCGAGTGGCCGGGCGGCCCAGAGAAAATGAATCGGAGTGCTATACAGTGCAGCGCTCGGCCAGGACTGACAGTCCTTAAGTGACAAAATAATAAAAAATGGTATCCATATATTAAAAAAATTAACGGATAAGTCACTGGGCATTACCGGTGACCTACCATCTTGAGGTTCTGGACACAAGAACCTCTCGAGCTTTGCTCTCGAGGTTCCCATGTGTCCAGAACCTCTCGATGGTATTACTCACTGGTATTGCCCAGTGACCTGTCCGTTATTCTCTTTTGAACTGCATCACAATAGATTTTGACTGAGGAACCTGGAGCCTTGGAACACAGAGGTCACCAATATTCCCAAGCTACAGTTACAGCTGTAACTATGCCAGCGATCCCCAGCTGAAAAGTATGCATACCCCGTTTGTAATGATTACCGACTCACACTGTTGGAGCTAACAGAAAAATAAATTAGGCAATTGATAAGATTTGTTCTTTTCTTGGTTATACATACGGTCTGCTTGTACCTCTCCACCCTATGGCTTCCATTTCCCTTCTATTTCCCATAAAACGTGTCTGTCAGTACTGTTCTACTGCATGTGGTCCTACTGTTATGTCGTCCATAGGAGGAAACAGGAAGGTAGTGTCAGGCTTCTAACGGAGTAGTTTACACACAGAATCTCCACAGCAAATCACTGAGAAATATTGTGAAGGCAAATTTACATTTGAATTGCTGTGAAAAAATTGATTTACCTGTTGAACATATCTCCTTTAGACTTCTAGACCTGAATGATGGCATAAGTTCATTCATGTAGGATATCAGAAACATTTTACAGAGGAAATAAGAACAGATGTTAAGGTCATGCCCCCTTCCCCCCGCAATTCAGCAAAATAATTCCTCTTTATAGCAAGAAACAATCTTGAGCAAGGACGGCTACTAGCTGGGTCTTATGGAAAAATTCCCAAGGGAAAAAGAACTGCTATTAAACCATGTTATACGGCCGAGTAAATTCCAATGGAAAGTTAAATTCTCCATTCAGAACAAATCCTCGGGGGGGCGGGGGAATGTTTATTCCAATTAGCAATAAGTGGTTCCATTTGTTACAGTTGGACACCTTTGTTTCTTGGGGCTGGAACCTTGTACAGCTTTGATTGAACAGCTGTCAGACTTTCTGTGGGTTCCAATTAACTTGCCTGTAGAAGCTGACAAGAATCTGGGTGTTTTTGATATTCAACTCAACCACCACCACCACCCCCCCTTGATTGTAATCCTTCCTGCTATGAGAAGCCCATTCAGGTCCTCATGTCAACCAATGACCACTCTAACTTGCATGTAACATGGCTCTATAGCTTGAACTACCTTTCATTGGTTGTATAAAAACACAAACTAAGGCAACCTCCCTCTAAAGGCAGATGGATGCTAGACATTACAGGTAACAATGCTGACGTAATGAGTTTCCAGCACTGTGAAATGTAACTAAAAAATACCTCTCAGCTCTCCCTGATTTTCAAGGACATGACTGATTTTGACCCAAAAATGTCCTTGGTCCTTTCTAAATGTGCCATTTTTGTAATGAAAAAGTCAGGATTTAAAACGTAACACAATGTCGTACATTAATGCTACAGTTTAGTTCTCCTTTTTCAGAAAACTCTTATTACTAAGCCACATACTGTAACAGCTTCTTGGGAAGATACTACCGTTTTTAAAAATGTATCCTTGATTTTGATCCCTTTTCCCAGATTTGAGGGGCAGGCCGGCAGGTAGGGTTGCCCTGCCAGGTGCTGGTGGTGGGGAAGACGTTCAGCTTCTATGCATCAGACCTGGGTTTGCATCCTGAGGTTGACTCCCACACCATGCCAGTGGAGTCAAGGGTGTACTGTGGAGGTAGCCCACTCAGAACTCTTGGGTGGGAAAGGGCAATGCCCATTCTACTGACTGAGCACTCCTTCAGTGAGGAGCAGGAGTACCATGGTCATTGTGGGTGCCCCCCCCCCGAAGGATAGGTGCAGAGGGTGGCCACACATTGGGAAGCAATAAAAACAGGGGAAAGGCCAGCCTGTCTCTCACAGCAGTAGTGCTACTGCTTGTGATGCCTGCAACCCTGGTTCAAGAATGACTATGAATCACTGGGGGAGGTCAGGGGAGGAGGAATGAGCATCCACACAAGACTCTCTCCTTCTCCAGGGCAGATGGGTTGCAGCCTTCACTGCAATACCCAAGCCTAGGGAGCAATACTGCGCAGTGGTTAAGGCTCCAAGCTGCAAACTTGGAGACCTGGGTTTGAATCCCATAGCCCCTACTTGCATACTGTGTGACCCTGAGCAAGTCACTTAACTTCCTTGTGCTCCCAGGTTGCACCTGTATACAAGCTTTCAGCTTAGTGTCTCTCTCTCTCCTGGTAGGAAAAAAAAAAGCTTAGATGACCACAGGTGGCAGTGTAGCTGGAGTAGTGGATGAGGGTGGACACTGCGTCAGAGTGTGAGCACGCCATGCACGCATACTCACTGATACTTTTTGGGGCGATGTTCTTGGGGAGGAAACTGGACTGGAAGAAGTCGTGGTGATGCACAGCATGATGCCTGGCACCCTCTGTGCCCTCCCAAGTCAACTAATCACATTCCTCCCTCAAAGTAGAAGGACTGTATCGGGGAACTGAACATCCCCTGAATGGAGCCCACCACAGATGCAGGACCTGAGCTGGGAACTCCCGGAGGCAAAATTACTGTAATGGCTAGAGAAGGGGAGGACAAGGATGGCTGGTGTCCAGGCAGAGGTGGGTCACACTGGAGCTGGAGGAATAAAGAATTTTTTTTTTCAATCCATTACTTTTCTCATTCTCTACCAACCTACCCAATCTGGATTACTCCCCCCAGCCCTGTCACCCAACATCTTTGGGTCATAACTTACTCTGGTACCCTCCCACATGGGACCTGGTTGAAAGAACCCATTTGTCAGTGTGGGGCTTGTGGTGGATGATGCGATGTGCATGATTTGTCTCCAAAGAGATGCCTCCAGTGTCCTGGGTCCTTGCCTATGTGGTCCCACTGCTCTGCAACCCAGATTTCTCTTGGCAGGAGCCAACCAGTGGGATGTGCATACCCCCTCCCCGAGGGAGGAGAGCGGCCTATGAGACGCTCAGTCCTCCCTCCTGAGCAATCCCTCGCGAGACCCGAGTCCTATCCCAAACCTGGGTCATTGATATAGCAGATGGTGGCTCAATCACCATGCTACTGGAGCAGGGGACTAAAGATATTTAACCCTTGCTGTGCCATGGAATTATATACCAGTCCAAAATTCTTATACGTTCTAATTGTGTTGGCAGTCTAAGGGTTAAGAGGAGAAATAAAAATGGGCTGGGGCCAGCAAGGATTGCACCTATGCGCCACTTCTCAAGTGTCTCTGATTTTGAAGGTGTCCCTGATTTTGCCTCAGAATGTTCCACTGTCCCTCCTAAAATTGCTGTTTCTATGACCAAACAGCAGGGATTCTAAGCTTACAACAAAGTCAAACATTAGCATTATAGACCTGTTTTTTTTTTTCCCCTGAAAATGCATTTTACACCAATCTCCTTATTCTGCCAGCTTCCTGAATGGCTATCACCAATTTCTATGATACGTCTCTGATTTTGGTCTTTTGTTCTGATTTTAAAAGCGTTGTCTCTGATGGCAGGGGGTTGACATGCATGACCCTCATACTGTATACTGATGAGGTAACATCTGGGACCCCTGCGGGGTTAATGTTCATCTCACAGAAAAACTTCGGAGTTTGACTGCAGATAGCAAAAGCTACAGCAAGCAGCAGAGGGAAATGGCCAACAGAAGGATATTACCCGGGCTACCCAATACTGATTTATGTGAAGCAAAATGTTCTCATTTTCCTTCAAGCAGGCTGTCACATACTTAACATTATGACACAAAACTTGACCACACCACTGAACAACAAGAAAAAAAAATGGAAGTTATTACCTCTCTCTGAGTCCGGGAAAGCATGAAGAATTAAAACAGAAAGAAGCAAATCAGCACACAAGACCCTCACACAGAAACTGAATTCTATTAGACAGTAAGAGCTGAATAAGTGAAGTTCGGAACACTTTGGAAAGAAGAAAGCTAGAGACAGTAGTTGTTTCTATAGTTACAGCATTGCGATGTCATCCGTCTGAGATGCTGGCATTAAAGAAATGCTCCACATACATTTATACAAATACAGTAATAAACGGGAATAACAACAATCATGTATACAAAGCCTGAGTGGAAGGCAGGAAACAGGGAAGCCTTGTGGCTATTATACTGCATTTGAATTATGTGTGGGAACAGATTACAGCATACACCAACCACTGCTTGCTCAAAATGGGGTTTCACTCCTGAGGGACTGGGGCACAACTGAAATGAGTTTTGGTGGGGACTCAGTTCCAAAGTATGTCCTCATCACAAGATCTCTGCAAACCGATTTGAGATAGCAGTCTTTGCTCAAGTAACAAAAACACCACCAACAAAAAAAAAAGGAGGCTGGCCTGAAGAAGTGTGGAGAATGAACTGCTCTCTCTCAGGCACATTGGTACTGCAGTGTGGAGGAACCTGCCTGCTTTGCAACTAACCTGTGGATTTGACAGGTTTATTTTTTTTGTGGGGGGAGGAGGGTTAAGTTTCTGCTGACACCAATTCCCTATCATTTGCAAGGATCAAAATGAATCACTATTAACAAAATTAAAAAAAAATTCTGCTAAACATCTCACAACAGTGCCACCGATGGTGTTAACATGCACTTAGCAGATGAAGAAGCACCAATTCCTTCCCAAATCCCTCACGTTGCTTTAGGTAGGCATTCGAAAGAAAGAAATGTGGTGCTGATTTGGGGGTAGAATTGCTGCAGGGTTCATCAAAGCAGAATCGTGCTACTACCAGGAGCTACATTTTTTTGTGGGAAGATCTAACACAGCAGCTCAGCTATACCCCTCCCCCCACAAGCACGTACACATTTGAAGTGCACACATACACTCAGCAAGTACACATACGTGCATTAAACTGCATCCTCTCAAAGAGACAACTACATGCCTTGTGTACTACAAAAGGAAGCCTGGAAAAATGATGAGCCACAGTGTTAGGCATCTGAATTCCAGCAGGAGGCAGTGAGGTTCAAATTCATTGGGGTCAAAAGAATAGCAGATACTGTAGGTTGACTTTCCCACCCAGAGTGTAGTACAATCTAAGTCAACTATGCATACCAATGAGGCAACTTAAAGTCCCAATAGGGTGGACAAAATCAATATTGAATACAGAAAGGTTGCAAAATAAATACGTTACAAAGGCAAGCAGAAAAGGGGAAGTTCTAATATCAGCTGGTACCTGACTCCAAACCCAAGGAGCTGTCATCCTAAGAGTGCACCTCTGTCGCAGTCTATCATGGGTAAGGAACCAAAAAGTACCACTCCAACCCAGATCCAGAGGTGCAGCATGAAACAAATCCTGAATATAGGCACTTCTTAACCCATGGAGTGCCGATACAGGGTGCAATGAAAATCCCCACTGTTTAACTACTATATAGGCTCTCTGGCTATCTTTCTGTATTAGCTGTCTGCATGGAGTAAAAAGGTGCACTTTTAAATGCTATCTGCCGTTAAAGAAGACTGGGGGGGGTGCAAATTAGAAGAGCCAGCTGTACAATGCCCACCATAAATTTCCATTTCAACTTAGCATACATTTTTAATAATTGTGAAGTCGACATCCATCAGTAAATACTGCACAAGATTCTTTAGAAGTACTGATGCCATTATAATGCAAAGTAATTAAAATATTGTGCATTACGAACGCTGAATGAGCAAATGAGATTTGAGTAATCAGTGTGTGTGTGTGTGGGCACATGTGCAATAACATTCCCTTTAAAACTGTATACAACGCTTGGAATGATTCATTCGAGAATAATAACTTGCTACATTACACCCCTCTCTCTGTGCTATGAACATTTTCTTTTAGTTGGCACTAGCATTCAGGGACATTACATGATGAGGTAAGGACTAGACGATCTGAGAGCAGCTCAGCAGTGACATCAGCTGGACAAAAAGATTATCTGCGCTTACAAAAAATTGCACACACTGAGAAGGCATTAAAAGCTTACAAATCTTTCAATCCCATTTATACCAGCTGCTGCTGCGTGACTGTGTAGCATAATCTTTCTCCTGCACTTGAGATTGTAACCCACGCAGGCTGCAGGAAGTAAAGTGAAAAGAAATGGCACAGATAATCTAAACAGATAGGTATGTACAGTACCTTTGGTCACCAAGTCCAGTGGAAACCAAAGATCTACATAACATCAGTCCCATTCCATCTACTGCGCAGTTCAACTGAATAAAAACATCATGGGTTCAAGTCCCACACCTACAGTAAGGTTCACACCCATGGCCAACACAGACACTTCAGAGCGGTACTGCGGGCTGCTTAGTTGGCAGGGCCATCATTCGGATGACATGTCAAACAGAGGTACCTTTGACCCACTTCTAGTGGATTTCCCAGGTAGAAGTACAAGATTCCACAGCAGTTTTTCAGTTTATCATTTTACTGATTTTGATGTATGAAGAAAAGTACAGAATCTGGACATTCGAGGGGTGAACAGGTGGGAAATTCACAATTGAAATCCTTCTGGCTTGGGAAACGCATGAGAAAACAGTATAATGGTTGCAGAGGAAACCAATGTTAAGATTTAAAAGCTTTTTTGAACAAATTAGGGGATACATCTGGGGGCCTTGTCAATGTCCCCTATCTCATGTAAATAGGTTCTTCCCATGCAATTGTCCTTCACTGCCTGGGATGCTGTTCAGCACTTTAAAATGCCCTATCTTTCTCTCTCTCTGCACTATCAGTACCTAACAAAAAAGCACTCTCAGTTTTCTCAAGCAACAGCAGAGATGGAAGGCATTGGCCTACTGGTTAGGGTACATGCATGAGAGCAGAAGACTCAAGTTCAAATACCACTGCAGCAGCCACTTGTTCAATGTGACCTTAAGCAAGTCACCCAGCATGCCGCATGCTTCAGCTATCCCAGCTGTAACAAAGGGTTGAAGCAGGCCAGTCTGTCGGCACAGCAGTAGTGCTACTGCCCATGATGTTGGTGACCCAAGGTAGGGAACTAGCTTGAGTCTTTAGGGGCCAGCTGGGGGAAGTAGGACTTTTTCCCCCCATAAAGCTTTTTTCCCCCTCAGGTTGCAGGTAGGCTGTTCAGCCCATGCCCACTGTTCTTGCCATCTACCATCTCCCATCTCCCACGGGACTCAACCACCAGACAATTCCCCATAGATTGCCCCTCATAACAGGCCATTGCGAAAGGGCCAGCTTCCCCATCTCAGAGACAAATTTCAGATGGCTGTCTGGGGGTCCCAAGCAGTGGAACAGGCGAGCACGGCTTCATATTCCTGCTCCCACTTTTCTGTGTTCTGGTCCCACACCTGACCAGCAGTATGCAATGACACTAGGTGTACATGCCCTGGAGATGCACACGCACTACAGCGTCCACTGCCAGCCAGCCCCAGATGGGTCACTCCCACTGCCCTGCCACCATAACTCCACATGGTAGCAGTACTGCAGAAGTGCAGCTGACTCCCCTTCCCCTTGACAGAAGAGCAGTCAAATGGATACTCAATCTTCTACCTCTCTGGCTGACCCCCAGTGACCCTTGTCCAGTCCCGAACCCAGGTCGCTGGCATGGAGGGAGATGTGGTGTCCAGCACCTCAACCCTCCAAGGCCCTGGACCAGCTAGGGAAAGAAGGACGGAGAATCCCAGGAGATTCTCTCCTCCTTCAGGGAAAGAAGGATGTGATCCCTGTTACACTACTGCCACCTGGGTGACTTGTGATTCTGGCATGATACACAAAAGGTGTAAAGACATCCATTCTCATGTTGTATATGCGAGGACCAGTGCAGGGCGGGTGCACATGGTCTAAGCCCATGCTCTGACCAGCTAGCAAAGCCCTTGCTATACCAATAGGAAGGGACTGAAATGAACAGGACAAAGCAATGGAACATAAGATGATGACGTTGCTGTGTTCCCCCTCCAAACTGTGGCACTCAGAACTCCAGGTCTCCCACTCCCAGTTAGTGGAACTCAATGGTCCCAACTCAGCGATTCCAAGTCCACTGATTGATCCATCTGTATGGGAAGTTTAGGTCATACAGAGATCATAGGGTCAGTGGTGAGCACTCCAGCAGTGCGCTTGTGAAATGGACCAAAAGAGAACCTGACTCCACAAGGAAAAAAAAAAAGAGACATACAAAGCAAGTAAAATCTTCTAGAAAACGGGTAAGAGAAATGCTGGCCTGTGATTGGCTGACAGCATTGTCTGCCCATATGTTTAACAGGCAACACTGCCTGATAAACAAAAGGAACCATTACGTGGCTCACTCTCCCCTGTTCGCAGCTTACATTGCAGTACTTCTGCTCTGCTCAGGTCACACCAAGCTATTTGTGGGGTATTTCCCACACAACACCCCAGTCCTAATGCACACAGTAAATGGGATATGTCTGGCAAACAAAACCCAATTTCTAAGCAGGATAAAACCCTTCAGGGTGTGGGGTTTGGGGGATGCCTGCCCTTCCAGTGGATAAAAAGGCCCTCTGCCTGTGGCATTCAGCCACGTTCCTGGAAAAGGCAGTTATCCCCAACTCCACAAACCCTATCGGGTCTTATTGCTTACTCCAAGGTCTGCACAGTAGTGAAGAGGCGGAGGAGTCACTGGCCATGCGGAGGACCTCGGTTCACATCACGAGCCTGGGATGTTGCTGCAGGCAGGCAGGAGGAAAATGAATAAAGCTGAAAGCTCTCCTCCTCTCAGCGGCTAGGCAGGTTGAGTTATTTGTACAGTAACTTTTCCAAAGGTGCAAAGCATTTTACTGTTGTCAAGGACAAATGAACAAAAGTAAAACTTCAAACATAAATAGTTCAGAAAAAGAATTATCCTAAGAAGATAGAACAGCAATGAAATCCATCAGATGAAGATACATGTACTGCCCCAAAAAGGGGGGGTGGACCATCCAGATCAGTCAGGGAAGGCTTGTGCAAACAGTCAACACCAGACATTATTTTGAAGTAACTGAGGAAACCTAGTTGGCACAAAGCTTTCGGGAAAGTGTTCCACAGAAAAAGCCTTGTCCCCAGCTGATTTTAATCAGGAAGGAGCCCATAGCCAGTGGAAATCAAAACTCCGGTGGGTCAGTGTGGTGGAGAGCCTAGAGCCTGCGGAGGTAGGAAGGGTCTGTTAAAGGCTCTGAAACTCAGTTAAAGTACTTTGTAGCTGATCTTTTCCCTTACTGGCAGCTACCGCAGTTCACAGCACAGGTATAATATCATCTGATGTCCTAACAGAGCTCAGAATTCCTGCTGCTACATTCTGAATTATCTACACGCATCAGATCTGTCCATAAGGCAAGGTCTTATTGAGCACACTGCAGTATAGTAATCTAGCAGAAAGGAAACCATCGCTTGTACCAAGATCTTTGGATCACGAGGTTCTAAAAAAGGGCACATCCCCAGGTAATATTCTTAAGATGGAACACGCAGCTCTTGATGACAGTAAACACACTGAGCCCAAAGTCAGTGTTTCACCAGAAACACCATCTGAGTTGCAATTAACCTTTCAAGCCCCAAGTTAAACCCCATCAAGGTTGAGGACTTTGAGGCTTCACTTCAATGTAGTGACCTGGTGATCAGAGACCACTAAGCAACTATTCTGTTTTGCTGGGATTTAGCATCAACTGATTAATAATAATAATAATAATAATACTTTTATTTATTATGCGGCTTTCAAATATCAAGGCGCAATACAATAAGATAAAATACAAAAAAATCAACATTATAAAACCAAACAGAAACAGATCAATGAACAGTAAAACCATAAGCTTTTTCCCACAGGAAGGATTTCAAAGCCTGTTTAAAACTCCCCAGTCATGCACTCCCTAATCCGATGGGGTATAGAATTCCAAAGAGAAGGGAAGGGGCCGCAAACATAAAAGTACGGGCCCCAGCAGATTTTAAAATCACCCTTGGAATCTCTATCAACCCCTTGTCGGCTGAGCGGAGCGATCCCATAGGTTGGTAAGGGATCAGGAGTTCTTTCAGGTAATCAGGGCCCAGATCGTGCAGGGCTTCAAAAGTCAGTAATCCGACTTTGAAGGTGATCCGCCACTGAACTGGCAGCCAGTGCAGTTCCCTCAGCACCGGTGTAATATGGGAAGATCTAGGAGTACCCATCAACACCCAAGCTGCGGAATTCATTCAATTCTTTATCTCCCCCACATACCATTACAGCACAGCGTAACTGCCCAGGTCAGGCACAAAAAAGAGGCACAGTTGACTATCATCGGCATTGCAATGAGCACCCATGCTGCGTCTCCTAATGATCTCTCAACGGCATCAACAGACTAGTTAACAGCACTAGGAAGAGGACTGAACCCTGGGGTACATCACATTCTACAGCAATCAGGGGTGGCATGAAATGGACCTCAACACCTTCTCTTCCAGGCAAGACTAGAACCAAACTCATTACTAGAAATCCTTCTGTAGTCCAGGAATCTTTCCACTAAACTTTGTGGTCCACCATATCGAATTTGATGGTGGCTCAAGGATGGAAACATATCTCAGTCTCTCACCAGGAAGAGATGATCATTACAAACATTGACAGTAGCAGTTTCTGTGCTTTGACATCTCCAGATGTAATTTATTTCCAGATGACCACTAAGTTGCTCCACCACCACCTTCTCCAAAACCTTGGCCAAAAATCACAAGTTGAAAATGGGGCACTGGCTGGAAAGGACATTATGAATGTAAGGAATGCTTCTGAGTAGGGGACACAGAACCATTTTCCTCAGAGTCACAGGGAGATGCCCCTGCCCATGAAAGCATTAACAATGTCCACCACAGCTGCAGCCAGACCCTCTGCACCAACCTTTACAAGATGGGTCTGGGGGGATCCAGTCTCAGTGTGGTGCAGATAACGTTGCAAGCAATTTGGCAGAATCTTGGACATCCAAATGGCTGACTTCAGTCCATATCAGAGTGTTAGATTTCCTTACTCCAATCTCTCTGCAAACAATACTCTGAGGGGCAGGGGAAATACAATCCCAGATGACGACAACCCTGTATTTGAAGAATTTCAGCTGGTAAAATGTCTCCTAGAAAGCATCCTCCTTCACTTGTAGACAGACTAGATGGAAACCCCATCTACAATATGAAAAGTATGGCAGATCTCTTCTTCTCTGCTGTTGTAACACTGCAGAAAAACATAGCCCCAGTCAACCTTTTAGCATCCTGATAGCGAGCAAAATGCACTACCAGGACAAGTTTGTTGGGATTTACCCGTGATTTCCTCCACCTGTGCTCTAACCTACGACCAAACACTCTTTGCTGCTGAGACTCAGAATTCAACCCTGGACTGTTGCCAGTGAGTCAACCACCACTGCCAATCTCAGCTTACGGGCATCAAAAGTAGCAGTGGATCCACTGATGGATGCAACAACCAAACCCCAGATATCCAAAAGATACAGAAGCTTGTTTGGATGTAGGTCCTGCTTAGTGCAGATTGAGAGCACCTCCACAATTGCAGGTGGCTTAATGGGTCCCTGAGGTTGAACCCCACTGTCCAGTGGTCTGGCCAAATGACAGGATCCACTAATAGTTTTTTTTTTTGTTATGGAGGTTTTCCTCCCCGTCCACTTCTGTCCCCAAGCGATATACCCTGATCACAGGGATGTACCCAGTCCAGTCCGGAAACTGGCTCCCCAGGACCCCAGTAACCCACTGGTTACCTCCACTGCTTGCTCTCTGTGTCAGGTTATCCATGGGGAGGGCCACCCTCCCAAAGAGGCAGTCCACTATGTGGACTAAGATCCATTGTTGGAAGGCACTAAGACCCAGGAGAATCCCCAATGCTTGGAGTGTCATTCAGGCATAAGTGGAGATCCTTTACACTGGCCCCCTCCCACTTCCCCCAATGTGATGTTAGCTCCTAGGGGCTTGGTCGCACATGGCTGACGCTGTAGTGGGCACAAACTTCCTGGCCCTGCTGCAGGGGTCACTGTGGCACTGGCACTTGCCGCCGACCCTCATTGGTCAAGGTGCCCTGCTGTACAGCAGCTGTCTCGGCCCAACTTGCCTCTCGACGTACTAACCTGAGCACACTCCCAAACCCAGGTCGCCTGCACGATAGTGCGGTGTGGTACCACTGCACCATTGGGTCGGCCCACTGAGAGGTCTTCAGTCTCCAACCTCATAAAGAACACAATGTCCAGTGTGTGGCTGCTTTCATGGACAGTCAGTGTGTGGGTGGGAGTCCCTGCTTTTCTGTTGCCCCAGAAAGGTGGTGCTAGCAAGACCCACAGGCATTCAGGGTACAGCAGAGCCGGGGGGATTTGTTGCAATCCTTCCTTACTCTGGCACTGGATGGATGAAAGGAAAACAGAAAAGTGGGTCATGGTTTGAATAATGATGCCCATACACCCAACTTTGCCTCTTGGGACAGCCCAAAAAACAAGAGCCCCTGCATCTCCTCCTCCTCCTCTCCACATAGCTGGCTCAAGGTGTGTCTCTCCATAGCAGTTGTTGAGAAGCCCCTCCTGCAGTGTGTAAGCTCCAAAGGCCATGGTGGTGAGGAGTTGAGTGTCATGGGAGGTCTGGTGAAGGGGCTGGGCCCTCCAGCGTGAGAGGGCGGGGGATGTTGAAGACAACTGAAAGAGCTGTTCCCTCAGGATAAGAAGACTAAACATAAGGTGTAGAGGTGTTGTTAGGACTGGGCCTCCAGGGATGGGGCCCCATACGTTTTGTCTTGGGCCCTGAACCTTCTCCTGCACAGCCCTGCTTTTTTCTTTTTTGAATTGTTTTAAACTTCCATTTCTTCCCAATCCCGATGGTTCTTCATTCCCCCTTGTCATGCACTGTAGTTTCTGGAGGGATTTTAAAAAAAAATTAATATTGCGATCCACCCTCTCTCTCTTCTCTCTCTCTCACACCACTTGGCATTCTGTGCTCGTCTCCCTCCTCAGCCAGCTACTTTCTCACCAGTCACATCACCATCAATCAGGACAGACACTCGAATAGGCAGGGACTGAAAGTCATGGTGGACTCACCAGACCAGTAAGTGGTCAGCTAAGCTGCTCAGAGGGGAATACATATTGGTGGCAAGTACGGAGTCTCCAAAAATGGCTGTGGTGCTGTGGAGTGGTGTTGGGGTTGGGAATGAGAACAGCAGCTACTGTGTGGGACTATACTGTGCAATGAAATGAAGAAGATGCTGTCTAAAAATGAGCAGCAGCAGGCATGATGATTGCTTATTATTAGTACCCCCGTGTAGTGCTCAGATAATGCTGTACAATCAGGGTTGGTATGGGGGCCCGCCTGAAAAGCTAATGCTGGGGCTCACCTGGAAAATCAATAAGGGAGGGCCCAGAGTGACACATTCTTGTCAGTATCCCACTTACATTTAATACAGTCATCTATGTTTGCATCCTACATTTACTTGCCATGTTCAAACAACCCCATTTAATTACAAAATAGATGACAAATGCAAAGATTTTCAGAGTTCAGCAGGTGGTCAGGTACCCAACAGAGGGGAGGGGCACCTGGAAATTTCCGGGTGTTGGGGTGGGCCAGTCCAACTCTGTGTACAGTGTACAGCAGAGTCTCCAAAAATGGCAGGGGTGCAATGCGTGTTGGGAAGGGAATGAGGGCAGCAGCTGCTGTGTGGGACTATACTGTTACAAAAGAAGGGGAAAAACAAGGAAAAAGTACCAGAAATGTGTTATTTTGCACCAGAGAACACCAACATTTAGGCAGCTTCTGGGGGCCTAGGTGGCCCCTGGCCTATTGTTTTGGGGTCTGGGCCCCAAATAATATCTCATGCTACCAACCTCTCTGATAAGGTGGGTGAGGATCAATTTTAATTTTACTCATAAAAATCTCACTCCAACCTCTACTCCCCTCTCCCCCCCCACACACACCTACCTCCCGGGCATTTAAAATTAATATTGGAAAAGTTCTTCACATTGCAGCTTGAAGGGCAAAAGCTAACTTAAATACCAGCAATGTTTTGAATCTGATAACCTAGTTCATGGTTGTGGTCAGCACAGTCCATAGATAAAATGTCTCCAAAGAAATTGACCATCCCCAATGGCGCCATTTCTTTGCATGTCAAGAGACCCAAGCAGATCCATCTATATAGGTCTTCTCTTTCACTCATGTGCACAGTATGTAAAAATGTCGAACTGGCCTATGGTGATATCTGGAAATTTTCAGGTGGGTTCTTTCCAAGTGGGGCCCCTTACCAGCATGCAGACTTGAACCATTCTTTTCTATGTGAAATCTCCATGGGTCAACCGACCCCCAATCTCCCAAACTTCTGGAAAAGTCTCCTTATCGCAGTACGTCTATCCACCTCTATCATCCCCACCCTCTAGCCTCTTCCAAATAATTATTTTGCCTCCTCTTGCTCTTGCAGCTAGTTCCACCGTATTTTTCCCTACTAGCTGCAACAGCCTGACCCTCCTGCTTACTCCCACCTTTTCTGCTGGTTTTGCCAAATTTTTAATTTTTACTTTTTTAACATTCTTTATTTCATGTCTGAGTTGCTCCTTCTGTCAGTCCTACATTTTGCACCCTCAGTGTAACTGTTAACTTTTTTTATGGCTTCCCAGGCATCTAAATTTGTATGTGTTTTGTGCAATCTTTTTTTGCTATGGAATTGTGTATTTTGCTGTTAAGGGTCTCTTTTTTTATGTGCTTTGTATTTTTTTTTAATTCTTTGGTAACCGAGTAGGGTCCACTAGGAACAAGTGTCTGCTTTCAGAAGCAAGCTAGGAACATTGGTAAAGTTAAATGTCTTGCTTCAAGTCATACAATATGCAAGTGGATGTTGTGGGAATCAAACCCAGGTCTGTCCGATGTACTGAGATCATTCACAGCTCATTACTCTAACTCTAGGCTTGACTGCCAGCCTCTCCCTTTTTCCCCTCCCCTGAGCTGTACCTAGAAACAAGCTTTGGTTCAGCGTGCTCATCCCAGTCATCGAATTTTAAATAAATATAACATCTATTTTCTAAGTAAATAAGATGTATCTTATCTGACTCCTTTAAAACGCAAACAGAGATTAAGTACCATATGGAAGTGGTAAACTGTTATGAGTGTACCAACCTGGGGTCCCAATACTCCCATTCCAGGTGCTCCCCCAATGCTAACATCCTCCAACATCCCCATTCTGACCCTCATATAAGGATGCTTGGGGACGTGGCTGTGATGATATGCCAACAGATCATTTTTTGGGCTACAGGTACTAGAATACTGATAATCTGTTTGAAGTCTGTGTTCACTGTAGGCTGGGAAGCTCCTACTTTCCAGTGCCCTTTTGTATGAAGTGATCATGCATGCCCCAAGGCCTCCGGCTTCTGCCAAAACAGATGACCTGGGAGCAGCTAGGTGGTCAAATCTGATACTTTGTCTTCAGAACTTTAATTAAAAAGAGATAAGCATCTGTATTAGCAGTAAGACTTTGCTGCTAAATATAATTAATGGGAAAGTTAGAAATTAAACGAGAAGAGTCTCTGTAAGATCAATTATGCAGCAGAGCAGGTTAAATATTTGCTCTGACACTAACCGAAAGGACTGATTTACCAATAAAGGAATGGGGGTTGGGGGGTGAAATGCCTCCAGGACAGAAGAAAATGCACCATCACATGATCTGAACAAATTATGCAATCTGGGGAAAGCTCAATAAATCGGACAGACATGAACATTTGAAGGTAGCAGGTTTGAGGCTGCCCCTCGGCTATAATTCAATTACTGTCACTACAAGGATCATTCAGATTTATGGATTATTCAAGTTGCTAGAGTACGCTGTCTGGGTCACAGACAACAGCTATTACATTTTGATGATGCCAGATTGCATTAAAATGTGAAAACTGTGAAGGGACAATACCGGCCTACATTGAACTGTTTTGTTTTTTCTTTGTCTTAGCTGGATCAGTAATAATTTTGCAAATTAAATGTTAACCGTCTCAAACTTATAAAATACCTGTTCATAACAAATACATACAAGGTGTGCCAGGTCCACGGAGCACACACCTTCACAATAGTCAAGCTATCAAAACTTCCCATGCATGACTGCTGACTACAGGGGTGGCTGGTGGGTTTAAGCACTTCCCAAGTTCCCTCTGAAACACTGGTAATAAGCACCCTCAGATTTCTGGCCAATAGTCAAGCACCCACCGCCAAAAATAAAAGCTAGCAACCCCAACACCTGGGTCTATTTCAAAATCTGTTTGATTCAATAAGTCTATTTTGCATGTTTTTTGCACAGAACATAAGTGAAAGCTTGTCTGTTCACAACCTCTCATACACCTCTCCCCCAACCAGCCCCACCAACTGCTTAAAAAGGTTATTTTAATCTAAGTGGCTTAGCAATATAATATGATCTTTCCATGTCCCATTTAGAACAATTCACATTGGGGGTTATAAAAACGTCCTCTCATGTTCTGTTTCTGTATACTGCTATTCAGGGAGTGACCCTTACCTTCCAGAGTATTTAATCAGCATGCTGTTACTAGAAATCTCAACTCCTGAGTTTCTAACTGCAATGCTAAGGTATAGCTTGGGGACGGATTTACAGATTTCATGATTTCTACTGTAATTTCTACACAGATTGGAGTTATATCTTCTTTTATCATTAGACTGTTGAAGCACTTTTATCTGATACTGCCTGTATCTATACAGACTGCAAAGATCCTTGACAGCTACAGCAAATGAGTTTTCTATAATTTACTGTTACTGCACACTTTTATCCACCGCCACCGTAGCAGTGTCAATAAAATGAATTCTTCTGTGTAGCCTCCATAAAAATCAACCAAGACAGTTAAACTCCTATCTGCAATTACAGCAACCTGAACATCAGATAATTCAAAGCACGCACCACACACACACACACACACACACACACACACACAGTATGATAGACTTCAGATGCTCTTTGATAGCATCCACTTTAACCAGCCACTACAAAAATGGGAAAAGGAAACAGAAAATACTTACAGAGTGAAAGACTAGCATCTTGACACTGGTACAGTGCCTTGCTAAAGGTTGTTAAGTGTCAGCTCTTGAGGAGAGGAATTAGGCAGCTCTGTCATGCCGGCAATTCAATTCTGCCTTGCAAGACAACCGTATCAGACTTCCAAACTAATGAGCCATAGCTTATTAAAAAAAAAGACACCTGGACCGAGGCTCCATGAAGCCCGATTCTCTATTTTTAGTTTACCTTACCCTCTTTATTTACTGCACCAGACTGGGACTGAATGCTGAGCACGTCAGATACCCTAGCACCACGTTCCGCACTCTGCCTGCTCCTGCTCCCTCAGGCATCTGTATACATCAGATGATCCAAAGTGCTCCTGATACAGCCCTGTACTTCCAACGACCTGTGGTGAGTGCCCCCGGGAGAACGGCAGCTCATTCATTTTGTATCAAGTGGATCCAAGTCCTGTCAGCTCCCGCTCTCCCTGTCTGGCTGCCCTCCTGCTGTGCTCACATACTGTGCACTGCTACAGTGATTTGATATACAGTTGTGGATGAGTGGGTGCTCCTTTCTGAACTGCAGTGTCGGTACCCAGACTTGTAGTACTATATTTAACCATCTCTGAGAAAAGGAGTCTTTAGTGTAGCTGCTGGTGTACTTGATTCAGTTTTGGGGGGGGAGGGGACAAGGCAATACTGTGTTGGTCTCTACATTTACTACATGTAGTACTACTACGTTTAAAACAAAATAAAAACACATACATGGCAGCCTTTTCATTGAGGAAGAATTGCGGTATAATAGATGTCAGCTTATTAGTAATTTCTAATAAAAGTATTCTTTTAGGCAGTTTATCAAGCAGGTCTTCACATTTTCAGTGGTGAAGACTGCTGCAGGAAATCTATTTTAGTGGTGTAAAAAATAATGCAAAATTGCAAGGACTCTGGCCACTGACTTTTTTTTTTTTTTTTTAAAGCTGTCGCAGAATGTCCTCAAACTGACATTTATGGAGAATGAAAAGCAATTTCAAAGGTTACATTTTTACCTTGGATCCTAAGGATTTTATAAGGGAACACCATAATTTACCAAGGGGAAATAGTGCAAAATGCATTGAAGAGACTTCACAAGGTTGATCTCTTATTACTAAACCGTAAGATGAATATCACCACAAGAAGAGCAACACTTAAACCAAAATACATTCACTATTCCAATGTTCTCCTCAGTATTGCTAATTTATTAAGATATATTCCTACAAAATGGGCAAGATAATTTATGTAATGTAATTGGTGGAGTCCAGTCACATGACCATTATTACAGCATAGCCCCCACAGGCCAGTTAAATGTATTTTCTTGTCAGCTTTTTTTAACCATTTAATAAATATCATAGCACATTCAGGCTGTTACGCTGTAATTATGGTTCTTCCCAGGTGGTTGAATGTACTGGTCTTTCCCTGATGCCTGTAGGTCATATAGGGTCCCAATTTTCAGGTCAAGATTGAAACCTGGATTTAATTGAGTAACCTGAAATTCAAAATGTGGTTACTTTTTCCTGCCTGCTTTTTTCATATTATTTTGCTCTTTACGCATATTTAAGATCCATGTTTTACTACACTATTTGTTGTTTCTGAGTTTGTGTTAAGATTCAATGTCATCTTGAACTTTAAGAACAGCTAGATAAGCAACACTGAATACGCATAGACAGGTGTGTGATATACAGTACAGTGATAAAAGTTCTTTAGATACGAGATCCCTCTAACAGTCATCTTTTTATGAAAACCAGTCTGTGAAAACACTGCATTTCAGAGGTCCTTAAAAAACATTTCCTTTACATAATGTATTAATTCCCAAATTGTAAAATATGGGAGCCTCTTTATAGTCACAGCTGTGTGACTTTGAAGCTTCTGATAATATTTTATCGGGATGAAACTCTTGTTATACTAATTGCGAACAAGTACGAGACTTTCTGTGAACTAAGACAAAGTTCAAATTCTATCTAGCAGACTCTGGCAAAAATAACCACGAGAAATTTATAGCTGGAGTGTAAGAAAAATTCCACGTGGTAGTCTTTCAGTCTGACATGAGATGGAAAATATAGATTTACTCACCTGTAACCACAGTTCTACTAGTGGTATACAGTTCACAGCCACACTCTGACGGTTCTGCCAGAGACAGTGGAGTCAGCAGAAGTCTTCAAGTCAAGTTCCTCCCATCACAAGGCTGGTATAACCCCTGGATCTGCACCATAATGTCAGATCTTTGCATGCTGGAAGCAAGGATTTGGGTGGGTTGTGTGGATGTGAACACAGACCTACGGTTACATGTGAGTAACCTATATTTCTAAATGTGGATTCAGTTCACTATACACACTCTGGCAGACTCCTAGCAGTACTCCAGGAGGAGGCAGAGGAGGCAAGGAGAGCAGGACCAAGGCTCCAAAAGCATTATCCCGCCAACTCATTATGTCAATGCCCGAAATGGGAGACAAAGGAGTACACGTTCCTCTAGATTCCAGCCCTGCATAACTCCTCAAAGGGGATGTCCTGGGAAGCAGCCACCAAGGCAGCAGTGCGTCTAGTAGAATGAGCCCTAAAACCCTTGGGTGATTCCTTGCCAGCCAACCTACAGAACTACACAAGAGGTCTATGCAGGATGTTATCCACCTGGCAATCATTGGCTTTGCTGTCTATATGCCAGATGAGGTTTCAACGTAAATTACCAACAGCTGGTGAGCCTCACCCTGAACTCCAGCCATATGCTTCTTATAGTAAGAGAGCACCCCTCTGCAGGTCCAAGGTATGGAGTCTGTGACTGGCCTCTGAGGTCAGGTAAATAAAATATACCAGCAAGTTAATCACCTGGTTAAAGTGAAACTCCAATACGACCTTCGGGAAGCACTTCGAGTGGGAGCAAAGGACGACTTTGTCCTTGTGGAAGGCCAGATAGGGAGACTCCACCAAGAGTGCCTGGAGTGCACTGATCCTTCTGGCTGACTTGATGGCCACAAGAAAGGTAGTCTTACACAACAAATGTGACATCTCACATCTGTGCATAATTTCAAATGGCTTACCCATGAGCACTGCCAACACCAACATCCATGGAGGTGGAAGTTTGTGCACCGGAAAGGATACGTAATCCAGGCATTTGAAAAAACCATCCGACCATCTTCACCTGGGCCACTGTCAACATACCAGCCCACACCCAGTATGCAAATATGGCCACCAGGTGCACCTTAAGGGTCGTCACTTACAGTCCCAACTGAGACAGGGACTAAAAGTGGATGAGGATATTTACCTTAGGCATGTTAAGTGGATCAAACCCTGACACCACATCGAGAACATCTTCCACTTAAATGCATAGCATTTACAAATCGATTCCTTACAGGATGCCTCCACAACATGGAGGATATCTTTCGAAAGGCCCAAAGCATGGCATTCTAGTCACTCAAGAACCAGGCCGAAAGGTGCAGGGATTGAAGGTCTAGGTGTGGGACCTTTCCCTGCAGTCTGGTCTGCAGGTTGCGGCAGAGAAGGCAACCTCCATGGAGGCCTACTACAGAAGCTAAGGAGATTCAGGTACCAGAACTGCCTGGGCCAGTCTGGAGCTATCACAATCATCCACACCTTGTCCTTTCAGGCCTAGATCACAACCTTGTGACCAAAGGGGAAGGGAGGAAAAGCAGCAAAAGGCTCAGGGTCTAAGCCCCTAGAGAAGTCAACCCCCTGCAGTGTCCAGGACCAAGGGAGGTGGGCACAGAACAGCCTCAGTTTTCTGTCCTTCTATGATGCAAATGACCCATCAGAGGGGTGCACCACTTAAGAGTATAGGTGGTCTACCACCTGTCGATTCAGGGACCACTCATGCAACATTTCTTCGACCCAGCTGAGAGAGTCCGCCAGCTTGTTGTTTTCTCTCAGCACATTAATCACCACAGGATCTGCTACCAGGCTTTGTATGAAGGACCAGGTGCAGAGACACTCCTGACACAACAGAAAGCAGTGCATTCAGCCCTGTCTGCTCTGGCAGAACATAGCAGTCGTGTTTTCCGTCTGGACCTGAACGACCCGACTCTGAATCAACAGAGTGAATTCCATCACAGTCGGATGCACTGCTTGGAACAAAGCAGGTTGATGTGGTGCCAGGATTCCTGTAGTAAAAAGAACTCATGGACCCAGTGGTCTCCCAGGTGTGCTCACCACCCTACCAGGCAGGCACCTCTTGTGAGTGTGGCAGACAGTTCAGGGTGGACAAACAGGATTTCCTCCTCCAGGTTCTGTGGGGATAGCCACCATTGCATGGCATCCCACATCAGCTACGACACTGAGACCAGCTAGTCCAGGTGACCTAGGCATAGGGACCACTGCTGACCCAACTCCCTAGCAGGAGGCACATCCTCCAATGGGCACAACAGACCATGCTGGTAGAAGCTGCCATCAGCCACTACAGCCGCAAGAAGTCCAGGGCACATTGAGAGTGCCCAACTTGAAATGATAGGGGAAAGGAGGTAAGATCCAATTCTCAGTCTGCAGGGAGGCTACTTCTTCCCTGACAAACTTAAAGAGGACCAGCTCTGACTTGGCTAGGTTGACCAGAAGGCCCAAGTTCTGACAGATCTGGACAGCCAGATCCCTGGACTGCTCAACATGCTCCTTGGATGTCCCAGCTAACAGCCAGTTATTCAGACAGGGATACACCCCCGTGCTTTGCACCACAGGAAAGCCGTCACCACTGCCATGCACTTGGTGAAGACCCTGAGAGTGGACAAGAGACTGAAAAGCATGACCAAGAAGTGGTACAGGATCCCCTCTGCACAGAACTGTAGGTACTGGCAATGGAACAGACAGGCTGGGATGTGGAAGAATGCATCCCAAAGGTCCAGGGAGTAGAACCACATTCCCTGCTCCAGAGAAGGTATGATCTGATTCAGAGTGACCATTCGGAACCTGCGCTTCCACACAATCGTTTTTAGATTGTGCAAGTCCAGTATGGGGTGCGAGCCCCACATCAGTTTCAGAACTAGGAAACACCTGGACACACATCCCTGACTGTCCATGGTGTCTGGAACATGGACTACCACCCCACACTCTAAGACTCAGCAATGTTGGCTCTTAGCACAGATGTGTCCTATGACACCATGGACTCCTGAGGAGTTCAATGTTGGAATGGCAGGAGAGCCTCAAAATCCAAAGGCAACACATTACCCCCCACTTTTTGAACTCACTGTCCAAGGTAATGGCAGACCACTGTGGAAAGAAGTGGCACAACTGACCCCCAACTAGCAGCTGGGACAGAAGGAGGATGACACCCCACAACCCATCATTGTGCATCCTTGGGGGAGATTCCAGCCACAGGGGCCATGGAGGCATCACCAAATATGCCCCTCCCCTTTTGCACCTGGCTGCTGAACTCTGGTTTCAGATGCCAGCACTGGTATTGTCTCTCCTGGGGCTGCCACTGAGGTTGTGGCTTAAAGGGCAAAAATTGAAAGGCTTTTGGATCATTTGGTCATTCTGAGACAAAGCCACAAAATCAAGCGTGACACTGGACTTCTCAATTCTCGTGAGATGTCTTTCCATTCCAGGGTCGAAGAAGCTGATGCCCAAGAAGGTGACATCAGCCAACTTATGCTGAGTGTCCACTGTGAAGGAGGACAGCCTCAGTCAGGCCCAATGACACATGGTGATGGTCTCTGCCATGGCACAGACACAGCAGTCACCTATGTCCAAAACTGTATGAAGCTGGTACTTAGCCAGCAACTGACCCTGATCTCTAAAGCACTGGACAGGCAGCTGCTTATCAGTTGGAAGTAAGGGGAGGAGGTACCTCAACAACTCAAAAAAAGGAATGACCAAAATTTGCCATCATGACTGAATAAGTTGCCTGATGGGAGATCCAGTGACATGGCAGCACACATCTTTTTATCACATGGTCAATCTTCTTGGACTCCATGTCTGGAGGTTTGTCAACATCCTCTGGCCTCCCAATTTGCAGAACACAGAATCAATAACCAAGCCCTCCACAGAAGGGTTCAGAACCCAGAAAGGGTGCCTGTGAGAACTGCATACTTGCAGACCATACAGGTGGAGGGTACTGGGCTGGATGCTGAATGCTGCCAAAGCTCCATGGCCGGTCTCAAGATAGCGTCCACCCAAGAAATGGCAACCTATGGGGAAAGGTACCTATCCAGAATATCAGTGAACAAGTATTCAGTCCGTTTCTGAACTGGTTCTTAGGGAACTTTCTTTGACTCTAACATCAGTCAGACTAGGGCTCTAAAACATACCCGTGTGTGAGCCATAGCACGCTCTTTGACGGATTCCTGGCCGAAGGTGTGAGTCCTGTCCAAGGCCATTGATAACTCGGCCTCTGAGTCAGAGGATTCTTAAAAGACGGCTCTCGACCATTTACCACCATGGACCACCCTGGTATCCTCATCCTGGGTGACTTCCAAGGAAAGCCAACCTGGCAAGCTAGCAGTAGTGTGGGACTCCTTGATCCATGCACTGGACAGTGGCTAAGATGGGGGAGACTCCACCCGAAGTGGAGGCAAAGCAGACACTGGGAACTGCCAAGTCGGATGGACCAGCAAGAAAACAGCTAGCAAAGGGCAGTGGACTGAAGGTACAGAGGGCAGAGCCCTACACCTCCCAGAAATGGTCCACTGCTGCTAAAGGAGTTCCTTGTAGTGTAGCCACATCCTGCATAAATGCCTCTTCTCACCCAAAGATAAGGAGGTCAAGGAGAGTGAACAGCACTGCCTCCCAGTTGAGCGGGATCAAAAGCGTGAGCGACGCATTAACCTTGACCATGGCGGATGACCGAAAGATTGACATCAATGGAAGTCCTCCAAAGATTAGTATAAAACACCTGCTTCAACAGGGTAATCACAGTTGCTTTTGGAGGCACAACTACAGATGGAGGCAGATCCCAAGGTAATTCAGTCAGCCGGTGGATCCAACTGGGCCTCGTCCTTGAGTGAGGACAGGGAGCACCAAGGTCTGTGAGACTGATTCCTTTTAATCTCCTCCAACAGTCGAATGGCCTGAGAAAAATTCTGATCACTTGCTCAAACAGAGTTGAGGCCGACAGACCTGACAGGATTACGGGGAAGCCTCGACTTAAGCAAGCTCAACCAAGGTCCAGTGGTCAGGAGAGTTAAAGGAGCAGGAAGAGAGTAGTCTTTCCTGGACCCACGACTTGCTACAATGCTATTTTTTGTGCAACTTGCTACAGTGAGAAGGGATCTCCCCGAAGATCTAGAGGGCCATAAACATTCCCCTGAAATCATCAGAGAGTGACCCTCTGATGCTAGCCCTAACACAGAACAGCACCAAGACCAACAGGAACTCACTGCAGCCTCCACAGCTGCCACCTCCTGTTTCATGACGGCAAGCTAAGCAGCTGACTCGACAGTCACTGGGGCCAATTTGCAGTCTTTCAGCCTTAAAACTAGCCTGGCCTTCTGTTCTTTGATGGACACCAGCAGCATGACCTGGAACTTAAGCAACTTGAGACATCGTGTTCACCCAGGCATTAGATCCACGTGTCATGTAGATCCATGGCTGACATCTTATGCTTACACCGAGTACAGAACTGAAATCCCAGTTTCTTGCCCTCTATCCTCAATCACGAAGTGGAGCCAGAAGACGTAAAAGCAACCTTAATGTTGAATATGGACTGAAAATTGAAGATTCATCTGAATAAGTGCTAGAAAAGAACAGTTACATGTGATCTTACCATAACAGCAGATCTTCGCAAGAATCTCCTCAATTAGCCACACCTTTGGAACTGTAGCCATCAGTGCTAGGACCACACATAAACATTTGCTAGCCAGGGTCCGCCCACGTTGATGTCTCACATCTGCATCTATGTAAGTATGGGTGGCCTCATCACTCCTCAGTTCCCCACCACAGATTATTTTATTTATTTATTTCAGATCTCGGATTAACCATTTGAGCTCAGAGCTCTTTACATAGGTTCCACGTTAGTACATTTAGAACAAGTAGGTGGTTATACAGAGGATTGAGACAAACAAGGCAACAGAATCAGAATGAGAACATTTAGGTACATTTGGTCTTTAAACAAAGGAATGTAAAAAATACAGCAAAAACTAAAACCAGAATAAGTAAACACAGTCAGATAATACATACAGGAACAGACTAAATAACTGCCCAACAGGGAGCCTGTTAGTTGTCAGCAACAGGAGGGGGTTAGTGCATAGAAGTGCTGGAGAGGCGGGTTGGGGGGGTTGAGCCCGAAGAGCAGGGTGACCAAGAGAGAGAGAGAGAGATCTGTTTGGCAGAAGGGCAGATGGTAGGAGATGCCTGTGCTAGCGATGGTAGATACATTGAGATTCCTGTATTAAATGGTTCTTTAGGCTCTTTTTGAAGGTCCACAGAGTGGGCGGCTAATAATGTTCTCATGGAGGGAGCTGAACCACAACGGTGCCCGATAGGCAAATGATGTCCAAAGGATGTCCTTGAAATGTCCGACATTTTGGAGTCAGGAAGGACTGCAGTTCCGAATTTCGGGTGGGCCTGGGATTAGTGCTGGGAACTAGGAGTTGTTGGACCCCAGTTGGGAGCTGACCAAGTCAGATCTTTTTGGCCAGGAGGCAAGATTGATATTTTAAGTGACCAAAGAGCATTAGCCAGTGAGCCTTTGCATAGAGATCGCAGGTGTGGGTTAGCCAGTGAGCCCCTAAGGTGAGCCTGCAGGCATTATTAAGGGCAGTTTTTATATGTCGGAGAGCAGTATCTGTGGCAGAGCCATATAACGGCAGTCCGTAGTCCACTAGGGAACCCACTGAACTGTGGACCGCTATGCTGAGGGCTTCAGGGGTCAGGCTCTGCCTATGGCAATAAAGTAGCCCTAAGCGTTTGTTGATTGCTTTAGCTGTACTGTCTATGTGAAGGGTGTAGGAGAGCGAGCTGTCAAGAGTGATTCTGAGATATTTGAAGTAATGAACACGTTCAAGAGGAGCACCACCCCTATCATATACTGATAGCGGGTAGTTTTTGTGCTTGTTCTTAAGGCTGGTGAACAACATGGTTTTTGTTTTTTGTAGTTCATTATCAATTTATGATTTTTGAACCATGACTCAATGCTGGTGAAGTCACGTTGCAGCTGTTGCTGAAGAGCAGTAGGGTCAGAGCCCTTAGAAAAAATAACCGCATCATCTGCATAGAGGAGGATATGGCACAGACTGGCTAGGGGGAGGCAATTCAGAAACGGGCTAAAGAGGAGGGGGCCCAGTATTGACCCCTGTGGAATGACTGAGCACACAGGCTTGGTGTCAGAGAGAAAGGCATCTATCCTGACTTGCTGTGAACGGCAGCGTAGGTAGCTGCGGAACCATGCAGCCGCCTCAGGGGCAAGGCCTATGGCAGTGAGTTGGTCAATTAGGAGGGCATGGTTGACCGTGTCAAAGGCCTTTGTTAGGTCAATATAGATAGCCCCGACGAGCTGGCCAAGATCGAGGGATTTGTGGATGAAGTCTGTGTATTCCAGGAGGGCTGTAGTGGTGCTATGCCCAGCCCTAAAGCCATGTTGCTCTGCACATAGGAGCATGTGCTTGTCTAGATAGTCGCCAAGTTGGTCGGCAACGATTCGTTCGAGGGCCTTCGAGAGTGGTGGTAGTATAGAGATGGGTCTATAGTTCCCAGGGAGGGTACGATCCCCACTCTTGTACACAGGGGTGACTACTGCAGCTTTCCATTTTGGAAGGAATACTGCAAGACAGAGCAAGAGGTTAAGGATATGAGTGAGAGGGGACAGGATTTCTTCGAGTGAGATTAGTTTCAGGTAGAGGTTATCCCCACTGTATCTCCCCTTCCTAAGCACTTTGCGCAGATATTTCCTGGTTTCTCCGAAGGTAACAGTCTTGAAGCGAAAGGGGGGATGCGATGGGGATTGCATGGGTGCAGCAGGGATGGTGGGGGAGAAGAAGTCGGTGGGGAGAACATGCTTCAAGTTGGTGAAGGCATTGTTAAAGGTGTTGGCGATACATTTAGGGTCAAAGATGGGAAAGCCATCAACGCAGAGCATGGTAGGGGCCGTTTTGGGTTCTCGCCTGTTGACCTCATTTAGGTTAGCCCGTAATTTGCGCCTATCATTCCAGTTCTTGGTTAGGGCATCTTTATAGTATACATTTTTGGCTAATTGGATGGTCCTGGTACAGTTGTTCCTCACACGTTTGTAGTTCAGGATATCAGACTGCTTGCCAGTGACCCTAGCTACATGCCAGAGGTGGTCTTTATTTTTCATTAGTTCAAGGGTATCAGGGCTCATCCAGGGGTTAAAGTAGCCTTTGATCTTCTGCTTTTTTATGGGAGTATGGGTGTCACAGATTGTATTGAAGAGGAGGATGAAATGGTCGAGCAAGTCATCAACATCAGAAGCCTCAAAGACCGAGGACCAGTCAGCATTGAGGAGATCCATTTTGAAGCGGTCAGCGTGACCAGGTTTGAGAACCCTGCTGGTGACTGTTCTAGGAGGTGGTTTGGAGAAATTATTAGACCAATTGACCATGACAGGGGAGTTGTCACTGATGTCGTCCAGGAGGACGAAGTCATTAGAGGCATGCTCAGGTCAGTTGGTGAGCACCCAGTCAATCAAAGTACTAGTGCACATCCTGTAGTTAGTCCTAGTGGGTGTTTCCATGAGCTGGGTAAAGTGGATAGCCTGAATTGCATCCTTGAATTGGTTAGCTTCAGGGGCAAGCCAATTAGTATTTAAATCACCCAAGAGTATAACCTCAGAGCTTAGGGTTAGGCTTCCAAGACAGTCTATGACGGCATGGAGACCTTGGGCCAAGTTCTTTGTGGGGGGATGTAGATAGATAGAATTGTGACCGTTTTGTTGTGGGCCCCAAGAAGAACCTTAATGGCAAGGGCCTGGGCGAACGACCCTAGGCTGGATAAATTCAGGACTATGCCCTGAAGGCTATCCTTAAGGTAGATTGCACAGCCGCCACCTCTTTTAGATTTATGATCTTGCCTGAAGATTGAATAGCCTGGCAGACTGATGGCTCCATTGGGGAACTTGGGAGTGAGCCATGTCTCTACCACAGACAGTACGTCTGGATTATGTAGGGCTACCCAGGCTTGAAGGTTGTCAAACTTTGCTATCAGGCTGCGGATGTTTAGTGATGCAAAGGTTAAGGTGCTTGCTTTCGATGCACTCAACCCCTGCTATAGAGGGAGGCCGGGATTAGGGTGGATGTTGCCTGAGAGCAGTAGTAACAGGAGTACCAATCTGACCATGTAACTTTTAAAGTGTTTAAGGTTAGCTTTGCGCTGTCTTTGTGGGTTCATTCGAGCTGCATGCTTATCAGAGAGAACAGCCAGTTTAGGCAGGACTGTGGTGGGGGGGGGGCCGAGCTGGATGCGTTCTGGGCCAGGTAGGCCAGGGTGTGTTGTTAGGCATGCAGTTGGCACATGGGCCACAACTATGCATGGACGTTTTTAGTGCTGTAGATGTTGCCATAGGGGTGCTCCGTGATAAGAGGGTCGGCTGATTTAGGGTCATTCAGTGGCTGCAAACAGAGAGTGGGCAGGAAATACAGGTTACTCACCTGTAACAGGAGTTCTAGGAATGGTATATGTTGTTCATCCACACTCATTGGCAGTATCCTTGCCGCTTTAAATCTTGCCGGAAGGTCTTCAAGCTTGCTCCTCCCACCCACCCGGGTGGTATAACTCTCGGCTCCGCCCCATGACGCCAGATCTGGCCCGCTGGAAGCTCAGGTTGTGCGTCGAAGCCGGGAGGTTTGTATCGTAGGATGAACAACATACCATTCCTAGAACTCCTGTTACAGGTGAGTAACCTGTATTTCTAGGACATGGATATGTTGTTCATCCACACTCATTGGCAGACTCCTAGCAGTTCTCCGGGAGGAGGGAGGCAAGACGACACCCCACATACTTACTTGGGAAAGAGAGACTGGAGAACCGAGGCCCCAAAACCAGCATCCCGGCGTGACTCAAGGTCGATGTGGTAGTGGGTAATGAAGGTGTTTGCTGACTTCCAGGTAGCAGCCCTGCAGATTTCCTGGATAGGGACGCCCCTGGAAGCAGCCACTGCTGCAGCAGTATGGCGGTAGAATGAGCTCTTATCCTCTGGGAGGCTCCATGCCCGCCAACTTATAGCAGAGATCTATGCAGGAGGTTACCCACCTGCTTATCGTCCGCTTGGCTGCAGGTCTGCCAGATGCGGCTTCAGCGTAGGTGACAAACAGCTGGGCGAACCTCTCCTCGATTTCAGCCTGCGCCCTTATAATAAGCGAGCGCCTCTCTAGGGTCCAGAGTATGGAGCCTATATTCGCCTCCCGAGGTGTGATTGGGGTAGAACACCGCAGAGTCAACACCTGGTTAAGGTGAAACTCCGACACCACCTTCGGAAGGAATTTCGGTGGGGCGCAGGACAACCTTGTCCCTGTGGAAGACCAGGTAAGGAGACTCGATGGAAAGCGCCTGGAGCTCTCCCATCCTTCTGGCTGACGGATAGCCACCAAGAAGGCGGTCTTCCACGACAGGTGAGAGAGAGCACACCTGTGCATAGGTTCGAATGGCTTGCCCATGAGCTTTGCCAGTACCAGCAGTAGATCCCACGGAGGTGGGGGTTCCCGGACTGAGGGAATGTGATCAAGGCCTTTGAAAAAGCGCCAGACCACCTTCTCCTGCGCCATCGACTGCTTCCCGGCCCGCTCCGTAAGCAGAGATGGCTGCCAGGTGCACCCTTAGGTCGCCGACCAAGCCCTTGACTAGAAAGGGACCATAAATAGTCCAAGATGCTTGCCAAGGAACAGGAGGAAGGGTCCAAGCCCTTGTTTCGACACCAAATGGAAAACTTTCCATTTGAAGGCATAGCATTTTCTGGTCGACTCTACGGACGCCTCAACTACATTGAGGACCTCGTCGAAAGACCCAAGGCCTGGAACTCTAGCCGCCAGGAACCAGGCGTCAGGTGCAGGGATTGAAGGTCCGGATGGAACACCTTCCCTGATTGACTGAGAGCAGGTCCGGGCGAGCTGGAAGCTGCCGCGGAGTCCTGGAGCTGAGACTGAGGAGATCTGGGTACCAGAACTGGCGAGGCCAGTCTGGGGCTATCAGAATCACCTGCGCCTTGTCCCTCCTCGCCTTGAGAAGCACCTTGTGGATCAAGGGAAATGGGGGAAAGGCGTAAAAGAGGCCCGGGTCCATTGCCTCGAGAAGGCATCCCCTGCAGCGAGCCCTGCTGAGGGGGCGGGCATGGAACAGACTCAGCTCTGCTCCATGGAGGCAAACAGGTCCACCTGAGGTGTGCCCAAAGGGAGAACAGATGCTGTACTACCTCCGGCAGGAGAGACCACTGTGGGATGCAGCCCCTATCCGCCCAGGGCATCGGCCAGGGTGTTGGAGGCTCCTGCCACGTGAATGGCTAGGAGATCCGCCTCAGGCTGCGCACAGTGACCAAATGCGGAGAGCTTCCTTGCATAGAAGCATGGAGCGCGCCCCGCCCCGGCGGTTTAGATAGTACATGGTCGCGGGTATTGTCCGCCTGACTCGGACCACTTGACCCCGGAGGAACGGAGCAAAGGCGGTGAGAGCTAGGCGGACCGCCGGAGCTCCAGCAGGTTGATGTGGCATCGACTCTGCTGGGACCAGAGGCCATGAGCCCGGTGTTCCCCAGATGGGCACCCCAACCCATCAGAGAGGCATCGGTCGACAGAGAGACCGCCGGCTCGGGCGGATTTAACGGGATGCCCTCCTGCAAATGATCTGGAACGTCCACCACTGGAGAGCTGCCCACATCCCTGTGTCACCGCACAAGCTGGTCCAAGGGATCGCAGCTGCCAGACCACTGGCTGGCCAGTCCTCACTGAAGGACGATGTTCCAGCGGGCCCAACGGACCACGCTGGTACAGGCCGCCATGAGACCCAGGAGGCGAGGAAGTCCCGGCAGGGCGCAATTGCCCAACCAGAAATGATCGGGCAAAGGAGGAAAGAACCTCGCCCTGTCCGCCGAGCCGCGCCTGGCTCAAGAGAGTCGAGCTGCTCGATGAATAGAATCACCTGCTTCGCTCGAGTTCCACTTGGCCTCGTTGATAAGGAGGCCCAGTTGAGAGCAGACCTGGAGGGCCAGATCTCTGGACCACTCCGCCTCCTTCCTGGAGGGAGCTGCTATCAGCCAGTCGTCCAGGTAAGGGTACACCCGGACCCTCGGCGCCGCAGGAATGCTGTCACCACTGCCATGCATTTGGTGAAGACCCTGGGAGCTGGAGACAAGCCGAAGGGCATGGCTTGGAACTCGAAGAGAGATCCTTCCGCTCGGAAGCGAAGGAATCTCTGGTGAGACGGACGGATAGGGACGTGAAAAAACGCGTCCTGCAAGTCCAGAGAGCAGAACCACACGCCGCGTTCCAAGGATGGTATTATCTGAGCCAGAGTGACCATCCTGAAGGTTCGAGACCTTAGGAACTTGTTTAGGTCGTGTAGGTCGAGAATGGGGCGCCAGCCCCCCGTCCGTTTCGGAACCAGGAAGTACCTGGACACAAACCCTGGGTCTGAAGGAGGGTCCACCACTCTCTTACCACCTCCTTCTGGAGGAGGAGAGATGTCGGCTCGACGAGCCGCCAGTGAGGCTGGGGATCTCAAGCCCCGAGGGCGACGGCTCTGAAGGGTGGTGCCTGCTCGAATTCCAGAGGCAGGCCTCTTCCCACCACCTCAAGACCCACCTGTCCGTGGTAACAGCGACCAGGTGGAACGGAAGTGCTGGAGCCGCCTCAATGGGGACCTAGGGGTAAGGTGACGGGATGGGGGAGCACCCCCAGCCCGCCACTGGGCAGGCTTGGAGGAGGGACCGCCGAGGGACCTCCTGGGCCCTTTCCTCCCTGCCTCCTGTTAGAGGAAGCCATGTTTGGGTTTGGGATGCCAAGGCCGAGCCTGCTGGCCCTGACGCTGCTGGGCAGGGCCAAGACAGAAGGACGAAAGGGCTTAGGCTGTGGTTTGCGGCCTTGTCCTTCTGAGCGAAGAGACCGAGTCCAAGGTGGCATTGGACTTCTCGATCCTCTGCAGGTGACCTTCCACCCCAGGGTCAAGAGGTCAGTCCCAAAAGGGAACATCCGCCAACTTGTGCTGGGTATCCGGGCAAAGGTGGATATCCTCAGCCAAGCCCGCCGACGATAGCCACTGCGGCCGCCACCGATCTGGCACATGAGTCCCCTATATCCAAAGCAGTCTGAGCTGCTGTTTGGCCACTGCTCTGCTCCTGGTCCCGCACCTGCTTAACCGTAGTCTGCAGATCGGCGGAAGATGAGGGATGACCTCATCCAGGAGCCCAACAGGGCATGAGAAAATGTGCCATGAGGACGCGCCGAACTGGCCTGACGAAGGCCGAGAGGACGAGCATAGACTTTCGCCCGACATAGTCCAATTTCTTGGACCCTTGTCAGGAGGTTTGTCCACATCCTGGCGCTGCCGGGCGCCGAAAACGCTGTCGGTAACCAACCCTCAGCAGAGGGTGTTCAAAACCGGACAAGGAACCGGGACCGATACTTCTGGCCATCCTGGCCAGGCGCAGGGCAGGAAGCAGGGCGCTGCCAAAGTTCCAGTGCCGACCCACTATGGCCTCGCCACCGGAAAGGCCTCCGCCGGAGAATCCCTCGTCCAGAATCTCCGTGAGGGGATACCTGGCCTGCTTTGGAACGGGTTCGAGCTCCATCCCGTAGACTCCGAGATGAGCCAGGCAGTCCTAGGAAGGACGACGGGCTATCGCCCATTGACTGACCTCCTGAAGACTCCAAGTCCAGTCGCTGGAGAAGAAGGAGGAATCATCTTCGACTCGGAAGAGTCCTCAAGAGCTGCCTCTGGCCTGAGCCACCCTTCACCTGCCGAGGTCGGTCGGGAGTGAGGGTAACTGACAGCCGATGGGTAAAACCCAGCCGCATCGAGAATCCTTGGTCGGAGCCCCAATTGGTGGCTGTGGAGGCGGAGGTTCCACCGGAATCGGTGGAGCAGTTGGTTTTGGCCGAACAACCGCCTGGGTATAGGCTCTCTGACAAGTCGAGGGGTTGTGTCGGCCGCTCCGTGACAGTTACTTTAATGGCCGGGAAGGCCGAGTCGCTTATTCCCCGCCAGGAGGAGCTGTTGCAACATAAGGTCCCTCGTACGCCGACGACTTACGCCGAAGCCTCCTCATCCGAGGAGGAGGACGAGGACGAGCGGCGACGCCGGCCATCAGGGTGCCGAGACCGAGACCGCCATGACGGTGGGAACGGCTGACCGCAAGAGGTCCGAGACCGAGACCGAGAGTCCCGGAATTTCCGGGTCGGTGCGGGAGGTGTCGGCCGAACCGCACTCCTTCGCTCGAAGGTCCATCCGAGGGCTCCGAACCGAGGCACAGACGAGCCCACGGATCTCAACTCCTCCCGGGGAACCGGGAGAGGGAATTCGGCTGCTAAAGGCGACAGCCTCGTCTAATGGGTCGAGAAAATCTCGACTTCATCAGTGGGAGTCTCGTCAACTGACCTGACGGGGACACCGTGAGGCCAGTGGCCAAGCCGAGCGGGTCGACCGGGCCGACGGACGACGGCCCGGGGAGAGGGACCTTTCCCGCTCCCAAGAGCGTCGACGGAGGGACTTACCCTTGTCCCTCTGTTTGGACCGAGAATAAGGTCCAGCAGACGCAGGCCCTCTCCTTTAGTGGAGAGGGACAGACAAAGCTCCTTAAAAGAAGCCGTAGGAAGAACCCAGAGAGCGGGATAAATGCCGCGCCGAGGAAGATACGGCCCACGCCTCCTCTTCGAGGGCTACCATCCGCCGAGCTGATCCGCCGAGCTACCGGGCCGTGACACCGCCAACCGGCCTCCTTGGACTTCACCGAGGGAACGCTCGACGGCCCAGTTGCAATCGGGCAGCACGGCCTCGAGGACGAGGTGGAGAAAGATGAGCACAGGTCGCAAGCCGCGGGTCGTGCTCAAGGCCTACGCAGTAGACACACGGGAGTGTGGATCCGTCCGAGACATCTTCTCCGCATGGGCATCTCCAAACGGAGTCGATTGGTCCATCGCAGCCGCGAGGGATCAAGACTGAAGTCTTTTGCAA
The DNA here is from genome assembly GCA_016271365.2 of Neoceratodus forsteri. NCBI lineage: Eukaryota > Metazoa > Chordata > Ceratodontiformes > Ceratodontidae > Neoceratodus > Neoceratodus forsteri. The sequence goes on from CM057452.1 coordinate 1,521,375,226, forward strand.
ATTTTTATTTTAAACCGCAAACGGAGAAATAGGAACTAGTCGCAAACGCAGAGCGTTAAGGAGGGAACCTGAGCTTCCAAGCGGTAAGGAAGATCTGGCGTCATGGGGCGGAGCCGAGAGTTATACCACCCGGGTGGGTGGGAGGAGCAAGCTTGAAGACCTTCCGGCAAGATTTAAAGCGGCAAGGATACTGCCAATGAGTGTGGATGAACAACATATCCATGTCCCTAGAATATAAGAATTAGCATTAGTCTGATTGCCATGTCCAAGACTGGAAAAGGGTGGTGGCACAGCAAGTAGGGTCTTGGGAGGGGGAGGAAAGTAAAAGAGATTAAGATGTGATGGAGCTAGGAGGGTGTCCTGGCCTTATAGGCTGCTGTGTACCCTTACAGTTTGGCGGTGACCTAAAAAGGAAGATGTCTTTAAGGGGAGGACAGGACAGGACAGGACAGGTGTTAGGCCTAATAGCTGCACTCTGTATCTTCACGTGGAATTGCAATATTAGTGAGAAGGAAGGATGCAGATTGCCTAGGGGTGGTGCCGAGGATGGAGGGAGAGTATTTAATAAAGGCTGGAGGTGGGGTGGGGGGTGGGGGGAATGGGCGAAAAAATTAAAGCAGCAAGGAGACAGTAGAGAGAAAGTGAAGCAGAAATTGGATTATTACAACTGTGACCCAAATGAAATGTAGTCTAAACAGAAAAAACTGTATCACTTTAAACTTAGTTTCTGATCCAGGGTAGATTACCACTTTTCCTTAAAACAAAGAGAGCTGTAATACTTTAAAATCTACAAACCTGCAGCCTAAAAGAACTTGCACTTCAAACTACCCTTGGAGTGCAAAATTGCTGTAAACAGGCTTAGGTTCACGTTTAAATTAGGATTCACAGGACAGTTTGGAGAGGCTTAAACAGTACCACAACCAGTATGTAACAGCTTAAAGTCCAGAAGGAGATGGAGTAGCAAAGAAATTAAAGAACTGCAGCAGTCTGTCAGCAGACAGAGCCGATGGATTCTGGCCATTCAAGTTTCAGCATCGTACCTTCGGTCTGGTGATCGGCAGTCAGTACAGTGAGGAAGGCAACCGGTGGACAGAAGAGGCCTGCCCGGCTGCTTGCAGCAGCAGAGGCACCCGTGTCAAGGGTGAAGCTTTGGTCTGGTGATTGGCAGGCAGTACAGTGACAGTATTAGCCTCAAAGAATCTCCAAACACAGGGAATCAGAGGATTAAACCAGCATCCGGCATACAAGCAGAAACATGGGTCTGGATATAGGATACATGAAGCAGATTTTAGGCACAGCATCTGATGTGTCCCTCACTGACAGAAGGGAGGAAGGAGGGAGGGACGGCATGGCCTCATGAAAGAAATTCACTTAAAGATCTTATGTTATGGTAAGTTCTTATATAACTGTTCTATTGTCTTCGACGATCTGTCCTCCATTAGGCCACACCTTTGGAACAATTCCCAAGCAGTCCCAAGTAAATACTGGGAGGATAGTACAGTCTGATATATACATTTAGGACAGGAGGCCTTGCAATACAGCAAGCCCAAAGCCAGCACGTCTACGAGAGACTATGTCCAGACAAAAATGTTTAGTGAATGTGTGGACAGTACTCCATGTGGCTGCAGCACAAATGTCAGCAGCACAACCATTTTTGAGACAGGCAACACCAGTGGCCACATCCCTTAGTAGAGTGCCCAAAACTGCACCAGGAAGTTCCTTACCATGCTTCCTATAACAAAACGTAACACAATGTGCCAGTCATTTGTACAGGCACTGCCCAGACACAGGGACGCATCTTTCCCACAGGCGAACAAACCAAAAAGTTGAGAGGACTTTCTGCAGTCTTTGGTGCGAGTAACATAGTATCCGAACATTCTATGTACATCCGAAGTATAGAGCAATGCCTCACCCTGACTGGTATGCTTAGGGAAATACACAGGAAGGTGTATCGTTTGATTCAATGTAAATTCCGATACCACCACCTTCAGTAGAAATTTAGGATTTGCATGCAAAGAGACTGTATGAAAAATGACATGAGGAGGCTCACTCTAGAACCTGAAGCACAGAAATCCTTTGAGCAGAACTGATTACAACTAAAAATAATGTCTTTCATGATAGGAAACATAAGCTACAACTCACGGCCAGCTCAAAAGGAGCAAACATCAGTTTCTCAAGCGCAAAATTCAAGTCACAAAGCAGAACAGAATTACAGATAGGAGGTTTCATATGGAGAACACCTCTCAGAAACATACGTGACATCTCTAATTGGGCAACTGTATGACAATCAGTAGGGGCATGGAAAGCTGATATACTGCAGCTGCCAGATGCACCTAAGGTGAGGAATACTGTGGACCAAAGTCTGACAAGGACAGCAAGTATTCCAAGACACCATTTACAGGATATGTAAATGGATCCAAATTCTTAGAAGCAGCCCCCAGAGTGAACTGCTTCCATTTCAAGGAATAAGTATGTCTGGTAGAATGCATTCCACTTGCAGTCAGTATATCAACAACCATAGGGGATACCCCAAAACATGCATGTCTATGTCTTCAGGAGCTTGGCATGCAAATGTATGGACGTCAGGTCCTGATGGACTTAGGATCCCATGTCCTGTGAAAACAGATCCCAAAACAGAGGTAGAGGGCCAGGAGGCTCCACTGCTATATACTGTAGAAGTGGAAACCATATTCAGTGGGGCCATAACAGAGCAGTGAAGATGAGGGTGCACTCTCCACCTGCAGCTTGAGCAGCACCCTCTGTATTAGAGGAATTGGGGAAATGCATCAGAAATTACCCTTTCCAACAGAGGGACCATACATCTCGCCATAAAACTTCAGGTTCTGGAGCAAGCGAGCAGAAACATGGCGCTTTTGTGTTGCGTAGGGAAGCTAAAAAATCCAGCTCTGGATGACTCCATCTTATGAAGAGGTTGTTTACCATGGAGGTCAGCAGTTTCCATTTGTGAATCCTGGCCTGTGACCTGCATAGCTGGTCTGCCAAAACATTTTGGAGACTTTGGAGATGCTTGTCTGATAGTTGTAGGTTGTGGGACAGAGTCCGGTATCATACTCTCACTGCGTCCCTGTATAGGAGATAGGAATGAGTGCCTCCTTGTCTGTTGATGTAATGCTTCACATTGACATTGTCTGTCTGGATTAACACAGGACCAAGGCGTCAATGTTCCTGAAATGCCTGTAGGCTGTACAGGACATCCCTCACTTCCAGGACATTTATGTGCACTGGACTCGCAGAGACATAATGGTTCCTGTATATCAACTGTGCCTGTGCAACCAGGTTGTCTGCTCCATCATGCGGCAGGACAGCACATCCCTTCTCTGTGTACAAGACTGCCCCTATGTACTGCAGTCTTTGGCAGGGAGTCAAAACAGATTTTGGCACATTCAGTGTGATCCCCAAACCATCAAACAACTGACATGTCTGGAACAGAGTATGCTGCAGAACTTCCCTGGAACTGGTCTTCAGAAGCCAGTTGTCCAGGTAGGGGAACACATAAAGGCCTTTCCTGCAAAGGGCTGCTGCAGCTACTGCCAAGCATTTGGTAAAGACCTGTGGCATAGAAGTTTAAAGGCAATACTCTGAATTAGTAGTGTTCTCCCGCCACTTAAAGCGGAGGTATTGTTTGTGAGATTGCCTGATATTTACATGAAGGTATGCATACTTCATGTTCAGAGAACAAAGGCAGTCCCCTGTTTGAAGTAGGGTTATCAAAGCTTGCAGGAATACCATTCGAAACTGTTCGTATTTGATGTTACAAGCTAAGATCCCTGAGATCCAACACAGGATGCAGATCCTCTGTGCATCTGGGGATGAAGAAGTATGTGGAATAGAACCCTTCATTTCTCTCCTGAGAAGGAACTGGTTCTGTAGCAGGTTTCTGGAACAATAACTGACCTGCTTCCTTCAGAAGGGACAAGGGACCCATGGGGTAACAGGAAGGAAGTGGAGGATGATCTGGAGAGATTTCTAACACTTCCAGAACATGTCCCCTTGCAGTTATTTCTAGAACCTACTCGTCTGTGGAGATTTCCTGCTATTGTTTCATATGTGGGGAGATCCTGCCCCTCACAACCACCCCTGGAGGTAACTGTGGATGTGGGGTTGTAGCTGGCAGAGAGTGACGCAGAACCGGTGGAAGCAGTGCCAATGGAACAGATTGTTTTGGGTGCTTTAGTATGGGCACCTGGGGGAGTGGACCTGGCAGGGGGCCATGTCCCTTACCATGGCCTTGCTTATGGTAGGCACGGCTACCTCAAGCAACAGGCTGACAAAAGGAGCCCCTGCCATGACCCCTAGCAGAAGTTGGATACAGGGACTTTCCAGACCTCAGAGTCATTTCTTTAGTCTGAAGGCCACGGAGGGCCTCTTCAACATCATAGCCAAACAGTTTTGTCCCTCTAAACAGCACATTCAAAACTGCCTGTTGCACATTTGTGGCAAAGCCAGCAACTCTGACCCAAGAATATCTCTTCGTGCAAATGCCGAATGGCAGCCCTTGCAGAAGCCTCAGAGATATCATAAGCTGAGCGTAGCAAATGTTTGCCAACCTCAGCACCAGAAGATACAGTTTTAAATAACTCATTCTTGCCAAAGCCAGCAGGCAAATCCCAGGCTGCCGTATGAGCAGCTTTCCACAGGCTGTTCTGATATTTTATCATGTGGGCCTGGTGGCTGGCAATGCTAAAGCCTGGTGAGGCAGAAACATACATACACTTGTCCATTACATCCAGCTTCCTAGATTCTTTACGAGGAGGCAAAGTACTCATGTGTTTAGGTGCTCTAGACCTGTCATAAGCAGCTATGACAAGTACAGAGTCAGTTTCTGACTGGTTAGCATAATAAGGCTTAGCATATGGTGCAAGATACTGCTTATTAGCCTTTCTAGGGACTGCAGGCAGTGTGTTAGGTTTGTACCATGCAGCGAAGGTAGCATCTTCTATAGCAGGATATAAAGGTAGAATTTCAATGGAGAGAGGGAAAGGCACCTCCAAAAATTCCATTAGGTTTCTTTTAATGGAATCTTCCTCCTCCACAGCAAAGCCCGTGGCAGACTGCGTTGTCTGCATCAGGGTATGAAAAGTTGGATCTCAGGAGGAGATCTCATGGTATAGACCACTGAGTCTTCACTTCAGGGTTAGAGGGTAGAACTAAGGCATGGAGCAACATATTGTTCTCCCTCATTTTCCTCCTCTAAAATCATGCAGTCAGGATTATATTCAACCTCATTATCGACATCTCTATCGACAATGGGAGCCACAGAATGCACTGGTGACGCCGGTGGCAGCTGAGAGAAAGAAATCTGTAGCATGCTAGTAGAAGTCATCAACGCCATCGATGAGGGCTGTGGAGCAGGACGTCCCATTGATGGACTAACTGTCTGTATTGGTGGTCCAGGCAGAATGCCACTGATCTTTTCTGAGAATGATGGCAGCACGACCTGAAAGTCAACGGTGCCCTGTAAGGGGTCCGGTACCACTTGTGTCGACAGGCCTCAGCCCAACAACGATGGCATTCTACCATCCATAGTAGGTATGGCAGCGCCTAAGACAAGCCCTGACCTTGGTATTTCATTGATGACTGGGAAGGGCTGTATTCAACACCGCCAGAGCAGGTGATGGTACATAAGATTTACCTTGTCTCAGCAGTAACTGGTACCTCAATGGTGAAGCAGATCTTTCTTTCTCTCTCTGTGTTTATGCTTGTGGCTGGATGATGATGGCAGCAAGGATGACCGCTTCCTGTCCCAACCCTTCAACTTCTGCAGCCACTTCTTGGCCAACAGTGTAGGAAACACAGACTTTGAGCCCTATTCCTTCTCCATAGCTTTCAAATTCTGAGAAGGAGGACATTTTCTATGGCCTTCTTGCAGCACTGCCTTGTAGCCTGGTGCTTAGGCAAATGTCACAACTCCTCACGTTGTGAGATAAAGCCAGATAGCACACATAGACCATGTGTATGCCTTCTTTGTAACTATTTCTCTGCACTTAAAATACTGAAACAAAGGCTTTTTTTGATTTCAGCGGCATGCACAGACGATGAAATAAACACTTTAGTAAAAATAAACAGTAACAGCAAGGTTGATGACATTTCCTTTAACAGGTCCAATGAGGATGATCGATAGTGGGAAAAGAACTGAGGATTGATGGGGCCACCCTCACTTGTACAGTCACAGACATGGGACATCATCATGGCTCACCCCCGACTAGTGAAGTCTCCATGTGGTCCCAGTGCTGACAGTTACAGTTCCAAAGGTGTGGCCTAATGGAGGAACATCCTCAAAGATCTTGAAATCCTTTAATGCTGCACAGCAGCAAAGGGGAGAGCTGTCCCTTCTATCAGAAAGAAAGATCGAACATCATAGGGCACAGCCAGAGGATATACCACCTGAGTGGTGGGAAAAGCCTAGACTGAAGACTTCCAATGGCTCAGCTGTCTCCAGAAAAAATGCCAGAGTGTGGCTAGTGAACTGTATCCACATTATTGAAAGATTTACTCTAGAAAATGTACTATATATTTATTAGCTTTTATTGACCAGGTGAGTACATCAGACACAATTGTGCCTATTTTCAGGTATGACCCAGGACATGCAAAGATATAGTACAAAACAATACATTACAATACAGTAAGTACCATACATACAATAATTACAACACAATAAGGACCAATGCAGCAAATTAAGAAATACAACAAAACATGTTGTGGAACAGAAAGATAAAAACACAAATATATCGTACAACAGTTCATGAAAAAATACACGAGCAGGTCAGAAACCTAGTGAGCTATGAGCCGACTCACATGCACAGGCAACAAGAACTGAGAAAGTGAATGAAATACATAGCCTTCTAGCACACGTTACTTAATGATGAGAACTGTGCATAGACTGGTTTAGTTTATACATGCTAATAGCAAGGCTAAACAACCTGAGGGCATGGGTCACCCTGGAAGATCACGTGCTGGTTCAACTCGAGTTTGCCTTTTGGTGAACCCACAGAGAGTTTTTAAATTGAGGGAGGAAGCACTACAACCATTTCTCGAGAAAGACATAGTATCTTTCAACATCCAACGATGGCATCATCAGTATGGCACATGGTACCTTTTAACATCTAGGTACCCACAATCGAGAGGGTGGGGGTAGCTTTTCCCATCTGATGCCATCCTTAATGTAGTGGTGCAAGGTTCATTTCAACCTCTAAGTACCCATCATCATCATGGTACCTTTTCAAGGATGCCATCACTAAGGTATCTGAACACCAGATACTGGTCACCAGAAACATAGCTTGTTCCACCATCATACAGTGCTATCATGTCATCTGCAAGGAAAAAGTCTTTCTGCTCTGCAGCAACCACAAATCTGTGGGACTATAGGAGGGAAACAACATGCAATATTCTGTGCCTTCTACAATGCCTCAAAATCGCAATGTGAGAAATCAGCAGCCAGTAGTGGCTCCCACCAGCTCCAAACATTTACCACCGGATCGGACACACGAGGGAGAGAATGCCAACAAGCACCTCTCTCGCGCGCGCACACACAAACACCAGGTAAAAAGAACTGTTTCTAAATGACTGCTAACCCTTGCCAAACAAAACTCTCTAATTAATGTCTTACCTTTGTCAAGTGAATAACATGACTATGAGTGAGATTTTACCTGGGCAGGGGGCTGTGGTTTCTTCAAGTGGCTACTGTGTGTGCATATTTTGCTAAGAAATGTATAAACTGTCATCATCTGGACTGGGTGTATGCCAAGCTGAACTGAGGACTGTCATTATGAGAGTATCAGCTAAAAAGGAACTGCTCAACGAACATACTTTCCAGTAACTCCAGCGTAATGAGCTTCCTATGAGAGTGTTCTGGTACCAATATATTTGAAAGGGACCATCGCTTAACTACTTGTTACAAAATGGCAAGAAAAATCTAGAAATTTAATTGACCAAGAGACGTCATCTGACCATGCATTAAACCTCTGTAAAGACATGGTCAAGTGTTGAATTGTAAACCCCTGGGGTGTGTATCAAAATCTATAATGCACACCCTAATGTGGCTTACTACTTACCTAACAGTTCGTATAGCATCTTTTTCTGACTGTATTGCAAAAAAAAACAAACATGCCAACAGAATAACTGAACTTTCTTTTCTTGTTAATGTTATAGTATGATTTCTTGTTATCTGTTCTTGTCCTGTGAAACTGAATGACAGTGTGGTCTTTGTGGAAGGTCATGTAAACTGGGATTACAGATCAAACAGGCAGCACCACTTAATAATAAACACTGCCATAAAAACTATGCATATTCCAGGTTTTGTAACAAAAGTTGAAAAATACGAACTTTTTTTAGTGCCTTTTTGATGTGGTCCATTTCTCCAAGGTTGCTGATGTCATTTAGGATGCTACTCCACTGTGCCTGTTAAGAAGTTGTATTACTACTAGTATTGTAATGCTGGTAACTTCATTGCTAGTGGTCAATGTCTGCTTTACAATAAGTTATAATTGGGTCTTTCTCTGTGTTAATTACTGCTAGGGCTGGATGTGTTAGCCCCCGTAAAAAGGTAATTTTAATGTGGAGCAAAGAAAAGCTCAGCCTGAACTTAGGTCAAGTAAAAACCTGCCAGAGAGAAAACACTGGACCTGCTAGTGCACAGAAACTCTTAGCAAGGTATCAAAAACAGCATTACTTCTCCCACTCCCATTTACAAGGTGATGGGATAATTGTTTTAGTGCTATCCTGAATGTCAGGTGTGAATAAGCACAGCAGTCATTGACATGACAACAGGACTCATGCCTTTCACCACAACAGAAAGTTATACAGTCAGCAAACCTTACAACAATGTGCTACTCTCCCTGAATGCTGCACAGGCTAAAGTTATCAATCTAAACTATTTCTGTGCATTACTGGCATTGAACATAACAAAACCACAACCAAACAGCTGACTGTCTTTCAGTTTCTTGCAACAGGCGTAGCACAAAAAAAAAAAGAATCTTTACAGACCTCAGCAATGTGACAATCTCCCTGGCTTCTCCATAGATGAAAGAGACAGCACACCAAATGACATTGCTAGGGTGGAAATATGCTGATTACAGCACTTGGTCAGAATAGCATGGACAACAATAACACGGTCAAGAGCCGCATGTCAAAAATAACACCGCTTATTTTTTTATGGGGGGGGGTACTCCCCGACTTAGGGATTCCTACTCCAGCAGGGAGTGGATCACGGGGCAAGTTAAATTTCTGGGGCTGTGGAATACTGTTTCCATGGCCCCTTGAAAATAAATAAATAAATAAGTCTTGATGTGAGTAAAATGAATGGAGACCACGATTAGAACCCTGGTCTCCAATAGCACTGGCCAAGCTGCTCTATGCTCCAGCCCTCCACACCACGGGAGTAGCTCGGCCAGCATCCCGGATTCTGGTGTCCTTGTGATGCACCAGCACCATGGGAGCACTTACAGCAAGCGCCGTAAATCCCCAATCGCTGTCTGTGCGAGCGCTTACCAGACTAGCGCCGTATAGTGCAGCACTATTCTGGTAGCGCTCACCTGACGGGGTACTGCCGATTACCACAGGGAACAGCAAGTCTCAGCATCTAGCAGTGTAGCTGAAGCAGAGCACACAACACATGGCCAAAATGGGCATGAAATGGTAGATTGTCATGTAAACACTAGGCAGACTGTTTTATAATAATATTTGATGAATGATGCTGACAGTTCAAGTTTTGTAAATGTCATCTCACAGGAGTTTACCATTGAGGATGCAATAATGTTCTCCCAGGTGAACAGATGTGTTATAATGTCTGCACGCCCTAGGTGGGTTACAAGGCATGTGATTACAATGAACAGTTTAATTTACCCCAACCCAAATCTGGATTCAAAACACAGTATGTGGGGGGCAACCTGATTTATTTTGTACTAGCCCAAAAGCAAATAAAAAATTATGTACAATGACATTTACAGAACTTAAACTGTCAGCATCATTCATTAAATACTGTTATAAAAACAGTGTCTGTCTGGTGTTTTATATGAAAATCTACCATTCCATACTATTTTTAGCCATCTGTTATGCACTCTGCTTCAGCCACGCTGTTAGAGGCCGATACTTGCTGTTTCCTGTGTTAATCAGCATGTCTCCATCCTGGTGATGTCACTTGCAGTGCTAATCTCTTTCACCTATGAAGAAGCCAGGGAGATTGCCACATTGATGAGATCTGTAATTCAAATTCAGATTCAAAAAGAACTTTATTGGTATGGCAAGATATAAAGGTTTTGCCAAAGTTTATACATCAAACTATTTATAAGACATAAACAGACTACAATGCAGTTAAAGACATCTGCCATATTTCGAAGCTAGTGACAGGATGCTATATAGTTTGCAGCTAGTTCTGCTACACTGTTTCTTTCCTCCAGCAGTATACAGAGTTTAGACTCATCATTAATGAGCTGGAAATCTGCTATCCTTTGTGATAGCTCTAGAAAATGTTCTTGTATACAGCTGTATTTTGTACAGTAGAGAATAAAATACATTTCTCTTTCAATTCACTGCTTTCGCACTGAGTACAGAATCGGGCTTCTTTAAGTTTCCAGGTTAACTTGGGCCAGCCTGTTTTTATTTCTAGACTGTGGACACTGATTCTGTATTTGTTTAGAAACTGTCGGTGTTTAGAGCCAGCCCGGTGGTGCAGAGGGCTGAGGCACTGGACGCCACACCTCAAACCACGCCAATGACCCAGGTTCGGGAATGGACTCGGGGTGCCGGGGGCTGGCAGGGGAAGGAGAGGATCGAGCGCCCGAGGACTGCTCTCTCTCCTGGGGCGAGCACGGGTAGGCGCCCGCCCAGTAGCAGCCCCCAAAGGAGACCAGGGGCACTGCAGGCAGCAGGGCAGGAGGGACAAAAACACAAGAACACGAGAAAAAACGCTCCGGATTGGCCAGATGATGGCACCCAGTTCGAGACACATCCAAAGACTTCATGCGGGGTCAGCCCCCGCCTCAGCAGCACTCGAGGCCGAAAAAGGAAAAACAGTGTGCTGGGCCTCCCCCACGGAGGAGAGGGACCCACACGGCGAAGGATAACGCCAAGCTACCTCGAAGTAGGCTGCGATATGAGGCGGAAGGGCGTCCAGGGAGGTTAGAGGGGGTGCAGGGAACCTAGGATGCCTGAAGGAGTGGCAAGATCCGCAGCCAGGAGGGGAGAATACAGAATCTCAAAAAAAAGAAGAAACTGTCGGTGTTTAACATTTTTCATTGAACGCAGATAAGCAACAATGGTGAAGGTATTGTGGAGGGATCTGTAACACTCTATGTTCGAGTTTTGATTTGCTGTTCTCAGTACAGAATATATTTGTTTTTCAGGGCCGTCTCTAGTACTCTGGATAAGATACAATCCGTTGTCTTTGATATCAGTGTTACTGTAATTTAAGAGTGCGGGCACACAGGAGTGTATGGTGTCTTGTAAGTTCTCCACTTTAAATGATTTAATGCTTGGAAATGATAGGAATATTCTTCACTTTTCTATAGATGGGACCAGAATTTAACTATTCATTTCTGTATATTTAGCAACAGAGGGAATCGTCCTACTTCAGCTCTGCAGTCATTACTGGGAGTATTTCTCCAAGTCTTTAGTGTGTGCTTGCAGAATGATAAGTGCATTCTTTCTGCTGGGGTTTTGTACCATTTTGTGTAGTCTGGGTGATTCATGTGACATCCTTGCACTACTTATTTATTATTTATTTCAAAACATTTACCAGGAAAGTCACACTGAGCTGGTATCAGCTTGTTACCAGACATTTTTTCTCAGTGTCATTCAGTGTTAATCCCGGCAATTGAGAATCATTCAACAGAAAAAGCAGATCACTGGGGGTGCAGTGGAGAAGCAACATGGTGGTCATCTTTTGAAACAGCTCTAAACATCCACCTATAAACAGTTAGAGAATTCTATTTTAGACTCTGTTTCCTGATCTGCAGTTGATACAAGGTGTTACCCGAACCTTACCGGTAAAAGATGAGCCCCAAAAAGGATGCCAAGCACGCTTCTTGTGGCTTGGATGTGTATCTTTCAGCAGCAAGCTCCTCATCGGGAACAGGGCCGAGCATTGCCGGCAGAGTGGTGCAACCTGAGCTCCCTACAGCACAGATCCTGGTGATACTGTCAAAGTTGCAGGCAACCGGCGATGAAACAAATAAACACCTGGTGGCTGTGGAGGCTAAATTAAATGAGACTGACACTAAAATTACCTAGAACTCTAACTCGATTCAAGAACTGAAAGAAGTAAACAACTGCCAGTCTGAATACAATGCTACGTATGTCCAAGATCTTGAATTCCTGAAGGCCGAAGTAGAACCTTTAGAAAATATGCAGCACCAGATAAATATCAGAATAGTTGGCTTCCCACCCCATTTTGCAGCCAAAACTGAACTCTACAAATCTGTTCACAGGCTGATTTTTACCGACCTGCAGTTGTTGCCCTCTGGCCCAGATGTTCATTTGGTCAAGGTATTTGCTATCCCTCAGAGGCCATGTTCCTGAGGAGACTCCATGGGGCGGCCCTATGACGGCAAATGCCACCTTATCTTTCCCCGAGACTCGGATTTCACTGCTACGGGCGGTGAGAGCCAAAGGAGATATTCACTGGGAAGGGAGTCGCTTAGCCATATTGCCTGATCTGTCAGCACAAACGCAGGCCAAAAAGAAAGAGCTGCAATCTACCAAAAAAGAACTCTTACAACATGGAGTGGTGGCACAGCTCAATTACCCAGCAAGACTGCAGGTACACTATAAAGCTAAGACACATGTATTTGTTGATCCTGAGGCCGCAGCAGTGTTTGCAGCAAAAATAACTCAGGATCTGCAACCCGCGGAAGAATCGGATGAGGAGCGGTGAATCCCTATCGACTGTACAAATGTGGTTTATGCTTTTGTTGCCACCTGGTTATAGTTAATGCCAGGACTGTGGAACATTACTTTCTCTTCCCGATTATAGGAGGTCACGTTATGCTTGTTTGGTAATGCTCTCCATTGCTTGTTACGCCCTGAGCTCAATGTTAGAGTCTAACGTAGCTTAAATAATAATGTATGCTTAAATTTATTTAAACATTCTGTGAGCATTTGTTGCTGCTCTAAGTTAAACGCCTACTATATGCCAACTGGAAAGGGTGGTTTTTTTTTTTGAAAAGGGGGTGTTTTCACACCTCTCAGTTTGTGAACTTTGTATTAGCACCTATGGTGAAATCTTCTCAACCTGCACGGTGGGTCGCCTTGAGTAAAACAAAGTAATTGAGGCCAGAACATTGTATGTCAATTCTGTCTTTAACAAAAACATTTGCTTTAACTCCCAAGACTCTAGTCCTGCTTGGGACCTGATGTGCTGGACTTATTTGTTTGATCTGCATTTATATCCTCGGTGAAAGTACTATAGACCTACAGACCAATCAGGTTGGACTTTTCTCCTGTTTTTTTATCTGTTCTGGTAGCTCCCTGAGTTGCATGGACATACGAACCTTAGTACTACTGATATGATCTATCATTTAACTCCTATACACTCAATTGGGGGATCTGCATATCCCTAATCAGTGTTTTTTTTATGAAGTATGGCCTTGCTGTATTATCATAAAATAAATAATAAAAAAAAAAAAAAGGAAAATGCAGATCATTGATATTAACATTTAAGAGTTGACTCAAGCAACATTCCTATCTCACTCCCCATTCTGGACTAAAGAATTCAGTTTGCATGTAATCTTAATTTTACACTTCATCGATGAGTACATTTCTTTAAGGATGTCATATGTTTTCCCTACAGTTCAGAACTGAAGGAGTTTTTTTATTGTATTTTTATTGAGTTTGCAAGAAAAATATCTTATAATTAATACACAAGAGGATAACATCATGCCATATTACAGATCATATTCACTTACAAAGGTTATAAACACGGACACCCCTCCTTTAGGTACAGCATAGGGAGAAGTACTTGATTAAAATCTAACAATTTATAACAGATTGCATGCAACTAGAGGAAAAACTAGTTGATCTTGCTAAGGATCTGCCAGAGTTAACCTTCTGCCATCTTAACCATTATGGTCTACAGGTCCTCCTTTGCATCTGAGGATGACATTCAACTATCACAATCTCCCTGAACCCCCCCCCAAAAAACAACAACAAACTAACTGCTTTCAAGTAGGCACTATGGACATAAAATCCAAGTAGATGGTAATTAAAATATGTAATGCCCCACCAGAGTAAATAAACCCTGCTACTTTTAGCAGAACACTCTTCACATGTAAATTAAACAGAAACACGTACACAGAGAATAACAATGCAAAACACCAGGTAACACTGAACTGTAGAACTAGAAAACTGTGAATGCTTGGAAGTCCCATATGTTAGAAAATCCACTTAAAAAGTCCCTCATTTCAGCTACAGTAAGAGTTCAGAGCGATCCCACGCCATGTGATGAGAAGGTGGGGGGTTGGGAGACACCAATTGCAACATGCGGATACCACCACCATTTCAACACAAAAATGAGCAAATGCTGTAAATGGTATAGATCTCCCTCATCCTAATAATGAAATGCACATATCTATCACTTTCTTTTTCTGGTTTATGTCCATGGAGAGTGATAATGTCTCTGCTAAACCTGAACTTGCTGATCGTGCCCAGGCTGAAGTTTAGTCTTCCCCTGATGAATCGTTACCACCGTTTGCAGCAGCCAGCTCAGCTTTGATTCTTTGGACCAGTTTCTCTGCCTCCTTAGGTTCCAAGAACAGGTGCCGATGGCCATTCCACACTACTCACAGTTTAGCAGGCAAAAGTATCTGGCACTGCAGTTTAATTTGATGGAGCCTCCCACAAATGCCATCAGTGGATTTTTTTCCACTGTCTTGTACTGTAGAAAAGCTCAGGGAATACCATCAAAGTGTCCTCACCATATTTTATTTTATTTTTTTTTCCAATTCTATTTATCCCCTCCTTCACAGACTGCCGAGGCATTTCTCTGGTGAAGACCCACTGGCCTAGCCTGATACCATCCGCTTGAAACCCCTTCCTTGACTGAGAAATCGGGAGCAGGGTCCCCCCTCTCCAGCCAGCCCATACAGGAGGAGGAGGCGGGGACCACAGAGAGTCAAGTCGGGTTGGGGGACTGGTGTTGGGTGCTGGAGTCCCGCAGTTGCCTCCCTGATGGTCAGGGTTTTTCTGCCTTGGTTCTCCCCGAGGTGCAGACATGTCATCACATGGCGGGCACGCACCTGCCCCCCTCCCGCAGAAGTCTGCCATCACCTCACCCTTGCAAGTCCCTGCTGGTGTGCAGTGCAGGATGGCGTTCTCTCAGTCTTCAAAAACTGCCTTAGTGAAATCCAGGAGTGGATGGATTCGAGTTGTTGAAGTTGAACTCGGAAAAGATGGAGGTGTTGATAGTGGATCCAGTGCGCTGGATGGGGGAATCAGGGGTTGGTTCACCCTCAGGACTTTATCTTGGGGGTGTTTCACTCCCGACCTCTGAACATATGCGTAACCTGGGGATGATACTTGATGAGGGTTTGACTATGCATTTGCAGGTGTCTGCTGTCATCAAGTCCACATTTTAACATCTCAGGATTATCTCCAGGATTAGGCACCTTGTTCCATCCAGCGATTTTCCTACACTGGTCCATGCCTTTGTGTCCTCGCATCTGGACTACTGCAATGCCCTTTACCTAGGGCTTCCTGGGGTTGAAATTAGCCGCCTGCAGCTATGCAGAATGCAGCGGCCCGGCTTTTGGCTGGTACCTCTTGATCCAGCCATATTTTGCCGGTGTTGCGCAGACTGCACTGGCTGCCAGTACAGTGGCAGATCACCTTTAAAGTCAGTCTTCTGTCTTATAAAGCCCTACATGGACTTGGCCCTGACTACCTGAAAGAGCTCCTGGTCCTTTGCTGCCCTGGGCGATCGCTCCACCCAGCTGGCGAGGGGTTGCTGGAGATTCCGAGGGTGTCTCTGAAATCTTCTGGGACTCGTACATTTATGTATGTGGCCCCTACCCTCTGGAATTCTCTATCCTGCCAGATAAGGGAGTGCGCGACCATGGAGGGGTTTAAAAAGGCCTTAAAAACATATCTGTGGACACAAATATTTGGAGTCTGATCTTACTTATTTGATTAATTGTTTTTACTGTAATGATTGGAATTTTTATTTATGTATTTGTACAGCACCTTAATTTTTTTGAAATTGTTCAGGAAGCAGGAGAAAACACTGGTGTCCTGGTACACACAGGGACTAATGATCTCGCCAGCCAGTCAGTTGTGGAGACCAAGGAACACCTGACTAGGCTGGGTGACAAACTATCATCTATTTTGTCTGGCATCTCCTTCTCTGAGATCCTGCCAGTCTGGGAGAGGGGGGCAGATGGACGGAAGGTCAGAGAAGGGGAGAGAGGAGAGCTAAACATGTGGCTCAAGGGCTGGTGCCAGGAAAAAGGACACAAATTTGTAGGGAACTGGCAACAGTTTTGGGAGCGAAAGTTCTTTAAATTTGATGGACTGCATCTGACTAAGGAGGGAGTCAGTGCATTGGGGCAGAAGTTTGACGTCTTTG
The DNA here is from genome assembly GCA_016271365.2 of Neoceratodus forsteri. Taxonomy (NCBI): domain Eukaryota; kingdom Metazoa; phylum Chordata; order Ceratodontiformes; family Ceratodontidae; genus Neoceratodus; species Neoceratodus forsteri. The sequence goes on from CM057452.1 coordinate 1,521,391,799, forward strand.
CAGAACATTTAAACTAGCAAATGGGGAGAGTGGTGCAGCACCCCATACGTCGAATGTGAAGAACACCCCTCCCCCCTCAGATAGTGGTCAAACAGGAGTTCAGCATGTTTGCAGTTCATTTGCATCACTAGGTAAGAAAAAAGGTCCGGCTCCCCATACAACGCACAGGGGAAATGCCAGACCTCACCCAACAACTAACACACCAAAATCTGGCCAATGGAAAATCATGTACATAAATGCTTGCAGTCTGGGAAGCAAGATCCCAGACCTGCAGGCAATAATGAGAGAGGTTAAACTGGACATAACAGCAATTAGCAAGACGTGGTTTACCAGTAACCACACTTGGGAGACTTCAGTACCTGGCTATGTACTTTTCAGAAGAGACCGAGGTGCAAAAGGGGTGGAGTGGCCCTGTATGCCAATGAAAATATCAAAGCTACAGAAATTCAGAATACACATAAGGAGCCAGAAGTACTGTGGGTCACCCTGGAAACAGGAAATGGGACAGCCATAACAACTGGGGTGTCTACAGGCCCCCAAACCAGGGGGAGGACATAGACACATTACTGTTAGAAGATATACAAAACATGACAGCTAAAGGGGAGGCTATGATAATGGGAGACTTCAACATGCCAGATACAGATTGGTCAATACCAGCAGGAACATCTGCCAGAACTGGACACATGGTGTATTCCCTGCAGGGGGAAGGACTCAAACAACTGGTACAACAACCCACAAGAGAGAAGGCTATCCTAAATCTAGTACTGACTAACAGGGAAAGGATCACAGATCTCCAGGTGGAAGGTCACCTGGGGGCCAGTGACCATCACATGGTATGGTTCAATTTGGCCACTACAACTAAATCATCCCATTCCAAGGCAAAAATACGGGACTTCAGAGGAGCCGACTTTGATAAGATGGCCAACAGAGTTTAGCTAGCCCTGCCAAAAAGAGATACAGGTCAAGGGTACAGGCAAACTGGGCAAGCATTAAGGATGCAATACTTGAAGAAACATCCCATTGTGTTATAGAGAAAAGGAAGTGCAAAAGAAGAAGGAGACCACTTTGGTTCTCAAAAACAGTAGCAGAAAAGGTCAGAGCCAAAAGGCTGGCCTTCAGGAAATATAAGGTAACGCAGCGGGATGAAGATAGGAGGCATACCAAACTTCCCTAAGGGAAACAGGGAAGGCAGTAAGGCAGGCAAAGGCCCAAACTGAGGAAACACTAGCACACACAGTAAAAGAAGGTGACAAGACTTTCTATAGATACATTAGTGAATGGAGAAAGTCCAGAGGGGGTATTGCTAAGATCAAAGGAGATAAGGGTGTGTGTGAGGAGGAGGACCATGTAAAAGCATCTATCTTAAATAGATACTTCTGCTCAGTGTTTACTGAAGAAAAGGTAGGGCAGGGCCCATAGCTCAGCACCATGGACACAGGGGGGAGGGAGGTGGGAACTAGTCCATTCACGAAAAAAAGGGTCCTACAAGAGCTCGATAAGCTCAGGATGGACAAGGCAATGGGACCTGATGGCATACATCCCAAGGTACTAAAGGAGCTAAGGGCGGAACTAGCAGAGCCATTATCAGAACTGTTTAGTGAGTCTCTGAGCACAGGAGAGGTCCCAGAAGACTGGCGAAGGGCTCATGTGATCCTGCTCAACAAGAGTGGTAGCAGGGAGGAGGCAGGGAACTACACAGCAGTCAGTCTTACCTCAGTAGTGGGCAAGATTATGGAGGCACTCCTTAAGGAAAGGATAGTGCAACACCTGGAATCCACAGGAGCACAGGATCCAAGACAGCATGGGTTTACAAAAGGAAGGTCCTGTCAAACTAATCTCATAGATTTCTTTGACTGGGTAACCAAAGTGGTGGAACAAGGGGGAGCAGTTGATGTCGCCTACTTTGACTTCAGCAAAGCTTTCGATACTGTTCCACATAGAAGATTGATGAATAAGCTGGGTAGGCTCGGGGTAGGTCAGACATTGGTCAACTGGGAGGTAAACTGGCTGACAGGCACAAAACAGAGAGTGGTGGTAAGCGGTACACAGTCAGAAGAGATGCAAGTCACAAGTGGGGTCCCTCAGGGATCAGTCCTGGGAACAGTCCTCTTCAATATCTTCATCAGTGACATTACAGATGGACTGGAGGGTAAGGTTTGTCTGTTTGCAGGTGACACCAAGATCTGCAACAGAGTAGATGATCCAGATGGGGTGGGCAGAATGAGAAGAGATCTGGATAAACTAGCAAAATGGTCGGAAGAGTGGCAACTGGGGTTTAATGCAAAGAAGTGCAAGATCATGCACATAGGGAAGAGAAACCCTGAAGCCACCTATAGGCTGGGAGGGGAGTTGCTGGCAGTCACAAGGGAAGAAAGAGACTTGGGCATCATCATCACTGATGACCTGAAATCATCCAAGCAGACCACTAAAGCAGTAGGTAAGGCTAGGGGGATGTTAGGGTGTATTAGTAGGGGTATCACAAGTCGGAAGAGGGAGGTAATAATCACTCTTTACAAGACACTGGTTAGGCCCCATCTGGAGTACTGCATGCTGTATTGGAGGCCACACCTTCACAAAGACATTAACCAAATTGAGGCAGTCCAGAGAAGGGCAACCAAAATGGTACAGAGACTGCATCAGAAAACATATGAGGACAGATTAACAGAGCTCAATATGTATACCCTAGAGCAAAGGAGGGAGAGAGGTGATAGATCTAAAACATTCAAATGTCTTAAGGGCATTAACAAGGTGAAAGAGTCTAACATGTTTCAATATAAGAAAAATAGCAGGACAAGAGGACACAGCATGAGATTAGAGGAGGCCGATTAAGCGGTAATGTGAGGACGTTCTTTTTCACAGAAAGGGTGGTGGATGCATGGAACAACCTACCTCAGGAAGTGGTGGATATGAATACAGTGCAGGGCTTCAAACAGGCATGGGATAGGCATAAAGGAGCAATACAGATGAGTATGAATATAAAGGCCATTGACAGAGCAAAGGCTGATGGCACATTTATAAGGCAGAAAAATAAATGGGCAGACTGGATGGGCCTTGCGGTCCTTATCTGCCATCAACTTTTATGTTTCTATGTTTCTAAAAATAAAGTTTTATTATTATTTAGTGCTTGCAGTCTCCACTGGGAGCCGGTATACAGTGGGGAATCCCAGAGATCCCTCCCAAGGAGAGGAGAGGAGAGGAGAGCAGTCCTCCAGATGCTCAATCCTCTCCTCCCCTGCCAATAACCTGAGTCCACTCCTGAACCCCGGTTACCATCATGGCGTGAGGTGTGGTGTCCAGCACCTCAACCCTCAGTGCCATCGGCCAGCTCCTCACCATATTTTAAGTCCCTCTTTTATTGGGTTATAGTTAGTATCCTGTCCCTATCTCTGATGCCTGTGCAGACCACCATAAATGTTCATGGGGTGGAAGATGCTGTAGTTGCTCACTGAGGCATTGTCCTGAAGGCTTTTCAATGGACAGTGGCAGATCTCCCTCAGTCACTCCTCAATTTCTAGGCAGAAGTGCTCTGGCAAAGTTTAAACTGTCCTCCCCTTCTGCCACTTCAGTCAGCCCTACCACACAGATACTCTGCTCCTGCATCTGGTTGTCTCCAGGCACTGGCATAGCTGGGAGTTTTCTTCTATAAAGAATGTGGTGGCATTCACTGATTTCAATGCTGATGCCGCTGATCTTTCTACAGATTGATCCGGCATGTCCACTGGGGTTTCAAGGGAGTTTACCCTGGAGTGTAACGCATTAATTTTTTTATCCACATCCTGCAGTGTTTTCACAAGCTGCCCCAGCGTGGTGTTCAGAATGTGCAGGGTCACTTTCCCGGTCGGAGCTGTAAGTGGATCCCCTGCTGTGTCATGCTGTGCAGGTAGCCTGTCCTTCTTTTGTCCTTTTGGCTTACTGAAATCATTATGCAAAGCTGTAGCTCCTTTGGCTTCTCCCTTTGTTGCTCTGCAAAAAGTCCAGTGGGTGCCAGCAAGAAAAACTTGTGTTTCTGGTTAAAATGTTGTATTTTAGCTATTTAGTAAAGTTTTTTCCAGGCACTCAACTTAAGATCTGCTTCAATGTCAGCTGCCCAGCAGCACCCCTGTACTGAAGGAGTTTTCAAACAGTCCAGGATGCCAGGGTCATCTCCAACCCCACAAGGCACAATGCCAAAACAGGCAAACACTCGATTATTGACTGGGCATTGGTCTCCAACCCCCGCAACATACAGGAGGCGGGCACTCTCTTGGATGCCTTGAGCGATCATTCTCCCATATTCTGCATATGGAAGAACTGATTTCCCAAAATTCCCCTTTGGATCTTCACTGCAAGGTACTTCTCTAACTTCTCAGCATCTGCTTTCCAATCTTACCTATTCAGCCTTGACTGGAGCCCTATTCTGCATCTCACAATCATTGACAAAGCACTGGAATTCACCCAGAACAGCTTCATGTCAGCGGCCAACAAGCATGCTCCATTAAGAAAGCTCAGGGTCAAGGGGCAATGCTACAAATAGCTTGCCCCTGAGCTTAAGACCCTTATGACACAACGAGATAAGGGCTGGGATAAATGCAAAAAGGCAGGTATACCCTCAGACTGGTTTGCCTATAGGGCGCTAAGGAACTAAAGTAAAAAAATGTGCTAAAGCAGCAAAGCAGGAATATGTTAAGAATCTCTAATAGGCCAGCTTAACCAACCCTAGGAGTTTTTGGCAGCAAATCAATGGACTGATGAAAGGTGGTATCAAACCCCAGCAAGGCCCAACTGTCTCTAAAGCCAAACCATTAGTAACTGCCAGGAGGCATCCAATGCCTTCAACAGCTTTTTTATTGACCTAGAAGTGTACAAGGCTAACTTTCCACCCCAGGCTTCTGCTTAACCATGTTCCTCCAGACCAGACCCTTCACACCCGAAATTCCACCTAAAGAGGGTAAGGCAAACAGATGTGCTCCTTCTCTTAAAGAAAATAAAGGTCAGTGGTATAGCAGGACTAGATGACTGGTCCCCAGATTGCTAAAAGATGCTGCCCCTGCCATAGCATCCCCCATCCCTGGCTAATCAACAGGTCCCTACTAGAAGGTATCATCCCACACAAATGGAAAGAGGTCTACGTAGTTCCGATACATAAGGGAGGCCCCAAGGAACCTATTGGAAATCATAGACCAGTTTCGCTCCTTTTCATCTGGCCAAGATTTAGGAGCGGCTTATCTACAACCAATTCAGCGACTATCTGTAAATGAATCAAATGCTGGTAATTAATCAACATGGGCTCAGACGAAATCATGGAACTGACACTGTGTTTATTAAATTAATGACCTACATCCTCAAGGCCCTTGACAATGGCACCTCCACTGGCGACATATTTATCAACCAAACTAAGGGCTTTGACTTGGTCGATCATAACCTACTGATAGACAAGCTGAAACTCATCAGCCTCGACCACCACTCCCTAGCCTGGTTTGGGAGTTACCTGTCCCACTGCCCCCAACAGGTCAAGTGGAGGGGGTCCATATCCCATTGACTACCTATTAAGGAGAGAGTACCCCAAGGTTCTATCTTGGGACCGCTCCTGTTTTCCCTGTTTGTAAATGACCTCTAATAAATGTGGTGGCAGCTCATTAATTCAACATGCTGATGACGCTGTACTATACAGAACCTCAGATAGCGTTATCAGCCGTCGAGGCTCAGCTACAGGAGGACTACAAGACCCTATAAAGATGGCTCTTGGCTAATAGGCTATTCTTGAATGCAAAAAAAACAAAAAAAAAAAACAAAAGTCATGTTTGTACAGGCCTAGAACTCTAAGCCCGGATAGGACCCTACTGCTCCCCTCATATCTTATCTGCCAATGCCATAGGATGTGAGCTCCTTTCATACCTGGGCCTTGTCCTTGACCAAGGTCTCACTTTCAAATGCCATGTGGACCAAGTGACGAGATCCATACCCCAAAGGCTAGGCCTACTCTACAGGCTGAACTCACAATTTATCCCAGAAACCAGGATAGCTATAGTGAACAGCATCCTCATACCCAACCTCACCTATGCTGCTCCAGTCCTGCAGTCACTCACAGTAACGGAACTTGGTAGGATGCAAATTCTATATAATAAAGATTGCTCAATTTGCAACCAAATCTCACCCGAGGCGCCATCACTGTGAGGTACTTGACTCCTTAAACTGGCTGTCCCTTTCTCAATGGCTCCAGTACCCTCTCCCGTGCACCGCCTTCAAAATAATAAATGATTCTCACCTGACAGGCCTTGCTGGACTGCTGGTCCCCAAGCTCCCAGATAGACTGCTTTGCACCCGTGCAGGTAGCTCCTGGAGGTCCCAAGGTTAAGGACGACAGTAGGGAGCAGGTCCTTTACCCATGCAGCTCCGATGCTCTGGAACTATCTCCCTGATCATCTGCAAACTGCCGGCTCCCTGGTCTCCTTCAGAGAAGGGCTGAAAAGCAGCCTCTTCACATGACAGGGGTAATTCGGCAACAGACCCACAGCAACACACCCTGAACGAGACGAAAAAGCCCCAACCTGTAACCACTGTAACTTGTATTAACACTCTGTCATTGTTGGAAGCCACCTCCTGTCTAGTTGTATGTAATTATAAAATGTCTAGGTATGTTCCTTTAAAATGTAAGACACTTTGAATTGCCACGATTGTTCCAAAAACTGTCTTGTCTCACCTAAATGTCCTATATTCAACAGGTTTTTATGTAATTAATTCTAGGTCGCCCCTGAAAAAGGGACCTCTTGGACCCACTGAGCCTACCCAGTTAACAAAATGAAATAAATAAATAAAATGGAGTCAAAAGCTTTTTTAAAGTCTATGAAGCAGGCATATATCTTCCCTCTGTGGGTGTTTTATTCATGTTTGTTGATAAGTGCTTATAGTGTGAAGAGCTGATCACAGGTTTGATGTTTGGGGAGGAATCCAGTCTGGCTTTGATGTATAATATTTTTACTGGTTACGAAATGTAACATCCTGTTACTGATGATGCTACAGAAGAGTCTGCTTATATTACTCCCAATGCAGACACTTCTATAGTTGCTTGGATTGAGTTTATTCCCACTTTTGTAAATTGTAGTGACAAGTCCTTCTGACCACATTTCTGGAAAGTGTCCGGAAAAGGCTTGCTGAATTTATGAAGTACCATTTTTAAGCATCTCATTGAGTGTGTTATCTGTACCACAAGCCTTTCTACATTTCATTTTATTAAGACTGTCTTTGATTTCTTGTAATGTGACTTGACTATCTAGGGATGTTTGATAATCCTTGATGACCCTCTCAAGTGAGTTCAATTTATTTAGGATGTCTGCTCCTCAGTAAGTCTTTCCATTTGGATTCCTTTAGTAGAGCTATTGAAAGCGCTCTGTCCATACTTTCCCTTTTTTTTTTTTTTTAATCGCAACTCTTTTTTCGCGCCTGCTGTGGCACCTACCGGCGGGGGCCCTGCCCGCGGGGAGAGCAGCAGGCTCACTCGCATGATGGGGGGAGGCCGCACGGCTGTGGCTGATCCATTGGAGGGCTGCCCCATCCCTGCCAGCAGGACCGGCACTGAACCGCACCAGCTCGATTCCACGACAGTCCTCCCCGCATGGCAGGGCACGGCCATCAAGCTGCTTGGTCGCGCCCAGCCTTTTTCCATTTTCTCCCCTATGGGAGCATGGACATGCAATGATGTCCATGCACCAAAGTGCAGATGTCCGCTGTGCCCCCCCCCCAGACACCCGCACATCCGCAGTACCAATGGGCATCCCCAGGGACCGTCAGAGCGCGGTGTGGATTCCACCCTTTCCCCCAGGACTGGGAGAGCAGTCGTTGGACACTCGATCCCAGTCCTCCCTTGCCAATCCGGGCTCATTCCTGAACCCGGGTTGCCGGCGTGGAACGAAGTGTGGTATCCAATGCCTCAACCCTCAGCACCACCGGGCTGGCCCATACTTTGCCATTTTGAATTACTAATTTATTTATGTTCATCTTTTGGGGGCTTAAACTCTTTCCAGACATGCCAGAAGGTAATATTATTTATTGACTTCTCAATCTGGGACAATCTTTGATTCATGTAATTAGACCTTTTCTGCCTGAGCAGGGACTTGTATTCACGTAGTTTCTGGTGATAGGCACTGCATAGGGCCATTTGCAGAGGTTCTTTGTATTTTTTGGTTAGAAAAATGTCCTTATTTTATTTCTTGACAGTCTGCAGTCCTTGTCAAACCATTTTTAATCTTTTCCAATTTTATCTTTTTCCTTAATTTCTGAGGTAATGATTTAGTTGCTGCTTTATCAAAAATGTTATTCAGATCACTAGCTGCCAGACTAGTATCATTCAGACTTTGGGTCTAATTTTTGTTTAGGAGTATATGGATTAGGTTTTTCACCTGTGAGGTTTCTATGGTTTTGCTGTATTTCACTGTGCTACCATGCGTCCCCTTATACTTCTTGGAAAGAAGATTTGATAATGGGCCGCTATATGTTACTTGAGCTGACCTGTTCAGGTACAGGATAATCTGGTTGTGATGGGTTTTTTTTTGGTTTTTTTTTTAACTTAATCTTTATTTAGCAGATAATCATACATTAATTATCTCCATTTTACTACAGAACAAGATTTACACTTCATATCTTAAAGATCATCTGTGGTATCATGTAAACCCAAGAAAAAGGAGAACCAGAACTATCACTGTATTAACAGTAAACAGAGACGTGCACTACACATATTTCTCAATAGAAAAGCTTTCTCTTGACACGCTCTAACTTTCCTTTTTTCTTTTCCAGAGTCCATATATCCAGACCTTCCTTTGCACCAAGTCCAGTCTCAATAATTGATTCGTTCTGAGCTCTTTCCAAGCCTACTATTTTGTTATAGTTTATTAACTACAAAGAAAAAAAAAAAAAGAAAATTAACATTCTACCTATAAATAAAATTCATTAACTTTAAACCATCAACTGAGTGCATTATTTTAAGAATTCAAGCCTTTAAAACCATTTCCTTGTGCTGGCCTGGTGGTACTGAGGGCTGAGGGGCTGGTCGCAGCACCTCACGCCATGCCAGCTACCCGGGTTTGGAAGCGAGCTTGGGTTGCTGGGGGTCAGCAGGGGAGGGAGGGAATGGATAGAGCATCTGATGGACTGCTCTCCTCTCCCGGGGTGGGCTGGGGCACAGTGACCAATGTGGCCTGACACTTAGCGGAGGTTGGGTGTCAGCACATCCGGCCTGGTAGAATGGGGTGGTAGGCAGGGCAGCCGGTGGGTGTGCTACATGCGGATGCGTGCATGGTACGCCCCTTGTCAGCACTGCACGCCCTGCCTCCAGCAGAACAAGGAAAAGGGGGTGCCTAGTCATAAGCCATGGGGTAATTGGGTGGTTGCCCTTACTAGGAGAATGGTGCAGGTTGTACGGCAGCCGGATTGGAAGGATGCAGGGACCATTCGGCCGACTGAGACCCCAGGGGAAAAAAGTAATGTAAAAAAAAGAAACCACTCCCTTGGGTGTTCCAAAAATATGTATATTATGAAAATGACCCTCTGTCTTATGTTTTAGGAGTCTCTCCCCCCCAGGCCAGCAGCTGATCTATCACTAGCCGCTTCTCCTTTTTTTCCACTTACATAAAGTATGGGAGCCATCTTGTGTTAAATTTGTCTACTTGCAGTCTGATCTTAGTTGTAATGGCCTCTAAGTTCATGATTATTGTGATACTGGTCTGCCATTGTTTTCGAAACAGAATGTCATCTGTCAGCCAGTTTTGTGTGATGACTTTTAAAGCTGCTACCACCATAATATGGAACAGGTATCTCGATGCCGCTCCCTTGGCTTCTCTGGGAGGCAATCCCAATACCAAGTTCAGAAACGTCAGGGGGTGCACTACTCCCAATATCTCCTTCATGATAGGTTCTACTTTTGCCCAAAAGTCCTGAGCCAGTGAACATCCCCAAAAAACATGGTAATGTAATCCCTTCTCCCCGCATCCTCTCCAGCATGTATCTTACTGGGATCTACTGCAGTGTTTGGAGGGTGTTGGGGTGATAAAAAACCTTCCACAGACCTTCCACCTGAATTCCCTCCAGTTCGCCATAGCCATGGTTTTATGTATGTCTTTCCAGATCAGTTCCCACTCCTCTTCCTCTAGTACTTGGCCCCCCTCCTGTTCCCATTTATTTTGAATGTGTTGAATGGCCAATGTCCCCCTTCCTTCTTGTAAGGAGCTATACACCTGGGAGGTCAAGTGCTTAATATTCAACTGGCTACTTTTGTCCTGAATTAGTTTAATGTCCTTAATTGGGGTGTCCCTCCCCCAAGGCCAGATCGGTATCTGTTTGAATATAGTGTCTGCATTGCAGATAGCAATACAGGTCTTGTTTCAGAATGGCAAGTTCGGCCTGAACTGTAGTGAAGTCTTTGATTCCCCCCTCCTCTAATAATTGACATAAATATCCAAGTTTCTTTTCCCCCCACTCCCTTATACATCTATATGCTGTCTGTATTAGGAACCCCGGTAAGTATCTAAGTGGGATAAAGGTTCATACCTTGGTCGGCAGTTCCCGTACTTGTCTGGCTTACAGCCATACCATAAGTGTGTGCTTAGTCCAGCAATTTCTGATGGTGTTCAAATCTGACTCTAATACTGCCCACGGCAAAATCCAAAGGGGGATCTGTGCAAGGGCATTCTCCTCTAAGATCTGCCAGCCCCCTCTCCGCCGAGGGTTGATAATTTTAACCACCATTTGGATCTGTGCTGTAATATAGTAATTATACAGATTCGGTAAACCCCAGCCTCCCCTCTGTTTGGCCTCTTGAAGCATCATCCACTTGATGTTTGGCTTTTTACCGCTCAGATAAACTCAGATAACCTTTTTCTTAGATTTTTCCATTCTTTGCCTGGCACGGGTAAGGGGGAGTGTTGAAAAGAGAAAGTGACATTGAAGCAAGATATTCATCCTCAGGGTGTCTATCCTGTTTGAAAGTGTTAATGGAAGATTAGTCCATCTCTTAAGGTCATTGAAAATTTGCGAGAAAAGAGGATCACAAATACATGCGAATAGACTGTTATAGGATTTCAGAATCCAAATTCCCAGGTACCATATTTTATCCTTCACCCACTTAAACGGGGTTCACTCCTTTAGGGATGGTGATTTGTTCCCTTTTATCAGAAGAACTTCACTTTTCTCCCGATTCACTTTGAAGCCTGATACATTTGCGTACTGCTTCAGTAACTCTAGGAGGGGAGCAGGGATCTCTCTGGGTTATCTATGTATAGCAATGTGTCATCTGCGTACAATGATGTTTTACAGATGTTCAGTCCTATGGCTATTCCTTGAACATTCGACATGCCCCTGATGGTTGCTGCCAGTGGCTCCAAACTAAGGGCACACAGTAAGGGCGATAAAGGGCACCCTTGCCTTGGTCCCCTTTCTATACTGAAAGGAGCTGAGTATGTACCGTTTACTCAGATTCTGGTGGTAGGTTTCCCATAACATAACGTTACCCACCTCAGAACGTCCCCCTTTATCCCCATGTGTTCTAATACCATTTCCAAGTATGGCCAATTAAGACGATCAAAGGCCTTTTCCGCATCTAGGAATATTGCTAGTTGTGCAGTTTGTCAGGTTGCTGTACATCAATATATTAAATAATTTCCTAATGTGTCAGCTAAATGTCTATTGGGAATGAAAAAACAATTTGATCTATATGCACTAGATATTCCATATAATTCTGTAGTCTAAGGGCAAGTATTTTTGTTAAAATTTTCATGTCTTGATTAAGAAGCGATATGGGCCTATAATTTTCAAATTTATCCTTTTGCTTCCCTTGTTTTAGTATCACTGTAGTGATTGCCTCTGTCCATGAGTCCAGTTGTCTGTCTTCATCTAGGCAGTCGTTAAAGACTTGGGCAAGGATGGGAGAAAGGATATCCCTTAACTGCTTGCAGAATTCAGAACTTAACTCGTTCGATCCCGGGGACTTCCCTGTAGGCAACATTTGAATCACTGTACTGACCTCTTGGGCTGTGATTGAGGAGTTCAGGGAGTCCGCCATTTTGGATGTTAATTTTGGCAGTTTCAAGTTCTGTAGAAATGCCCAAGTATGCTCCTGAACCCCCTTCCTCTCCTTATCCTCTGTATATAGTTGTTTGCAAAATTTTAGGAACTGTAGGGCAATCTCCCTGGGGTCATCCATGGCTTCCTGGGATTTACCTTATTTGCTATGTAAGGGACCACTCTATCAGCCTGGGCTTTCCGTAATCGATATGTCCGTAATCTCGCCACTCCCCGCCCCCACTTCATGATATTAGCGACTCAAGAATCTTAACTTCCCTTCTACTTTCTCGTTCTCCACTTTGGTTAGTTCGTTCCATGTCTTGAGTAAGGCTTTGTAAATCCTAGAAGACTGGGGGCTTTGCTTGTGTGACTCTAGTTCCCATAACCTGTTAGTATGTCACTCTAAAATTAGGTTTTTTATCTTCTTAAGGGCTGCCCCTTGACTGATTAGTTCCCCTCGGACCACTGCCTTGACCGCCTCCCATGCAGAGATGTTAGAGCAGCCTTGCTGGCAGCTTATCATTACTGTCTCCTCTATTACTTCACTCAGCTTTTCCTGGAATGGCTTATTGTTCAGGAGGGAGACGTTCAGTCTCCACAGTAAACTCTTCTCTATTGTCCCCATTTTAATGTTTATGGATACAGGTGCATGATCAGATAATGTAAAGCTATGAATAGCTGATCTAGTTATTCTGTACATATATTGGATCTGTGTGAAAAAGGTGTCTATCCATTAGTAAGCTCTATGTGCTGGTGAGAAAAAGGTGTACTCTTCTCCTTTATGTTGGGTCCTCCAGATATCACCTAAGTCCTGCTCCTTAGTTAGACTAGTTAGTACCTTTGAGGCTTTTGTCCTCATGACTATCCCTCCTGAGGACCTGTCCTGATATCCGTTACTCACTGTGTTGAAATCCCCAACCAATATTATTTGCCCCGGAGGGCACTCTGCTACCCTATGTAAAATCTGAGTCAAGAACTCATGCGTGTTTTCGTTCAGCGCTTATATAGTGATCAGATTGATCTGTGTCCCTTTAAACTCTCCCGAAATTCTCAAGAATCGTCCACTCATTCCCGCCTCCACCGAAGAGATCTCCAAAGGGAGGTCCCCTTCTGATCAAACTTGCCAATCCTGCCTTTCTTGGGTTTGAGTAGGGTATGGACTCCACTCTGCCCACCCAACCTTGCCTAAGTTTCAAATGTTCCATTCCTGTCAGGTGTGTTTCCTGTGAGAAAACTATGTCCCCATCCATCCACTTCAGTTCACCCAATAAACGGGTTCTCTTGACCAGAAAGTGAATGCCCTTGACATTGTACAAAATTATTTTAAGTTCCCCCATTGATTTTTATTTTTATTTATTTAGTTGCATTAGCCATAGCAATGACTATTTTCAGGCACGACCCGGGAGGGTACAGTACAACAATACAGGGAGACATTTCAATACAAGTACAGAAATAGTTGACAATGGTTATACAATTACAGGAAAATATTTCGATACAAGTACAAATTATTTGACAATAGTATACAGAGCAATTTTCAGATGTATTTGTGTAAAATATGTCCGCAGTTCCTCTCCCCCAAGTTCTCGTGATCTCCGTAGTCCCCCATGCTGCCCTGAACTCCCCTTAGGCGCTAAATCTAAAAGTTTGCACTCATTAACAAAACACTGTTTGGAGAACAAAAACTCTGTATCCATGATAATAAGCAACATACACCATTGAACCACAACTATATACAATACCATAACAGTTACAGTAATAGCATCTGACCTCAAATGGAGTCTCTATGCAAAGAACAAACAAAATTACAGTTGTCTTCCTAGGTTACCTAGCCACCATGGAGGAGTACAGATAACCCCCCAGGCTGCTGTCTATTAAGGCACAATCTCCCTTTCTTGAGGCAATCACCTGATCAGGGGATACTCACCCCTGTCAGAGTAAAAGTGTTTGTCACCTGAAAGAGAAAGAAAAAAGTGAAACATTTCCCTTAGGCCCCATCTCCAACAGGAAAGAACCCTCCATATGTTATTTAACCCCTCTTGCTCCTCAAACCCCTCTCTTCAAAAGAGCCTCTTTACCTTCACCTTTCCCCTTTTGTGCATATTACTTATTCCCTTATTAAGAGATCCATGGAAAGCTTGGATCCTTGCTCCCCCCTTTTGTTGCCTGACTACTTTGATGTGGGTCATGTGGGGTGCAAATGCTACTCCTCCCCTTGACCCCCCTGGCTAGGTTCCAGTACTGCCCTCTTTCACTCTCTCCATCCCCCCAAAGCAGTCACGCTAAATATAGCAGCCGACTCCTCTGTATCCTCCCCCAAATCTCTGTTTACCCACCTAATGTTCATTTTCCTTTGCAGCGTCATAGTATGTAATGATCTTCATTACCCATGCCCTTTTAAATTCCTAGCTTTTTTCTTTTCTTTTTTGTCCTCCTATCCCTAGCCAAACTCCCTCAGAGGAACAGAGAAAGAATAGACGTTCAAGGAGCATGTTTTGCCCTTCCTTCCTTTCAATGAATCAACCTCCCCAACTGTGTTTTTAATAATTCCCCCCTTCCGACGACTAACCTTCCCCCATAATTGCTTTTCAAGTCTCAAGTCTCTACTTGCTAGTTCAGTCTGGGTCTCTGCACATTACTGCTGATCCTTCAGTTCCTCCTGCAGTTTCTCCAGCACGTTTTCTGTTCTCTGGTCACGCACCTGCATGACGCACTAGCTTTATTAAGTCTGGAGCCAGACCCTTCGGTAGAGTGCCTGGTGGTTCTCTTCCAGTGTTCCTGTCTGCCACTGATGACAACTCTTGGAGCAACTTACGTTCCAGGCCTTCCATTTCTAAATCCGGAGTTGGAATCTGCCATTCCTGCAATAATGGAGCTGCATCAACCAAGAAGGTAAATATCTTTGGCCCCTCTGATGTAAAAACTGTCAACTTCTCCAGGAAATTGAACTGGGCTTTCAAACCTTTATTTTCCTTTATGTGCTTAATTATGCCCCTGATGCTTTGCCTCTGGGCTTGCAGAATGGGAGAAAAGTCATGATCAAAGAAAATTTGGGTTCTTTGCAGTTTTGTCTCCTTTTGCCTCCATGCCTCTTGCAAGATCTGGTCCTTCGCCTGATAATAAACCAGCCAAACTATGATAGACCTTGGTCACGCTGTCAGGAGGTTGGTTTTGGGCCCAATGACCCTATCCACCTCATAATGAAAATCTGAGGGTAGTGGCAAGGTTGTACGCAATAGGTGTTGCATGAAGTCCACCACAGAAGGAAAACCCTCCTCCGCCCCCTCCGGGACACAATGCACTTGAAGTTGTTTTGTCTCGCCCTAGTCTCTGTGTCTTCCATGCAAGCCCTCAACTGCCTCTCCTGCTTCAGAAAATAGAGGATGAGCCAGTCCGTTAAGTCTTTTGCCTCCGCCACTTCGGAAATCTTGCTAGCATTTTCCCTGACGCACTGGCTCAATTGCCTCATGTCTTGTTTTAGATCTGCCAGCGATGACTATTTTTTTGGACTGAGTATAAAATTTTCTTTAGGATGCACCCCATTTTCCTTGGATGCAGATTGTCTTCTTCCCCAGAGTCTAGGGATGATTCGGAGGCTGACCTAGGTCGTGGGGTGTGGGCCTCAAAGCCCTCCATCCCAGCT
The DNA here is from genome assembly GCA_016271365.2 of Neoceratodus forsteri. Classification (NCBI taxonomy): domain Eukaryota; kingdom Metazoa; phylum Chordata; order Ceratodontiformes; family Ceratodontidae; genus Neoceratodus; species Neoceratodus forsteri. The sequence goes on from CM057452.1 coordinate 1,521,407,469, forward strand.
TCCAACCTTAGTTGCTTCATTTTTGTTGCTGGGGCTCTGCTTTTGGCATTTTTCTCTTTGTTTGGTTTCTGAGGCATTCTGTGAAGCAGAACAGGCTGAAGAACAATTCTCGTCCTGTTAAATGGGAGGATTAGGTATGATTCCGACTGGACATTACGGAGCCCAAATCGAATGCTGTTCACATTTCGGTGATGTCACCAAACATCCATTTGGTTGTGATCTGATACAGGTCACTGAGTTTGAACAATCTGTGTATTTATTGTACCAATATCCAAGTGTGTGATGACATAATCAATGACACTATAACCCAAAGGTGCGCAGAATGTAAATCACCTTAATGAGTCACCCCTAATTCTCCCATTAAGGATGTAGAGGCCAAGACACTTACAGAGCTGTAGTAATTTCTTACCATGTGTGTTAATCCCATTGTCATAACTATTTCTTTGTTTCAATAATGGGTTAGCATAAGAAGAGTAATACCTTCAAATATATGCTTATATTCATCTGCAGGAATGAAGTCTATTTCTTTCCCTGTTCATGCATTTACGTCTCCACACATTAATATTCTTCCAAAAGTTTGGAAATAGAAAATTTGAGATTCAGTGACTGACAAATATTCATCATCAAAGTATGGAGAATCTGCTGGGGGCACATGTAGTGCACTGAGGTAAACATTAGATTTCAGCTTCAGCAAGGTACCCATGCGTGTTACCCCTTTTTAAAGGTGTAATGTACTCTGTTGTTTTCTGATTTGCACCAAACTAGAATGCCACCTGACTGCCTGCCATACTTCTGTTTCTGTCTCACAGGGACTGAAAGTTCCCAATAACCATTTAAGCTGGAAAGTCCAAATAGAAAGACTTACTGAAGAGCAGACATCCTAAATAAATTGAACTCACTTGAGAGGGTCCTCAAGGATTATCAGACTTCCCTAGATAGTCCAATCACATTACAAGACAGTCTTAATAAAGTGAAATGTAGAAAGGCTTGTGGCACAGATGACATACTCAACGAGATGCTTAATTTTCAATAAGACTTGCTGAATTTGTGCAGTACTGTTACTGCACAAATTCAGCAAGTCTTATTGAAAATGCTCAATCTTATTCTACAGTCTGGACACGTTCCAGAGATGTGGTCGGAAGGACTTGTCACCCCAATGCAGATGCAGCTTTACCTAGTCAGGTGTCATGTAAAAGTATCATATCATAGTTAGTTATGCTCTGAATAAAATTGGTAACTTTAGATGTCTCACCTAAAACGGAAGAATAAAACCCTGTATCTTCCAACTACTATTAATAATGAAAGATTTCATACTAAGGATTACAGACTACTACATTAACTGGAGCTGTGAAATAATCTTTTTCTAACTCTAATACCTTATTTTTAGTAGTAGTAAAAGATTTATTTTTATTCAAGATAAGTTCTTTCTTCACATCTTAGGCCGAAGCTTTTTCTCAAGATGGTCCTGACAATAGGACTTTTAAATTGTTCAAATACAAACACGATACAAACATCACTTTCAATCTCTAAGTCCTTACAAACATAAAATAAATATACTTATATTCCAACAAGACTTGTACAACTCATTTCATAACATGAAATCCCAATTAAAAATCCAAGAGATTTCTTATTCATCCATTGCACATACACCTAACTTTCAATTCCTCTGTCAGAAACTTGGTAATCAGAGATGGTTTATGGCCAGATTTACTTTATATATCATTCAACAGTTGACTGTTTGAAGCATATTCAACTTTAAATGTCATTTTAATAAAATTATTCTTTACCCTAGGTTTGTAGGGAGTCGCCCCATTATCTCTTAATTTATATTTTATGCGTACTATGTCTGTGTAAATAGAGATACTGTACTACAGTGAAGCTGCTACCTATTGTAAATATTCTTTTTTTTGAAGGCACATATTATACTGTACATTTAAGAGTTTGCTACAAACAACATTTAGCAAAAGTGTAATTTTCAGCAATACCACTATCAGTTAGTGATGTACAATATTTTTTAAGTGTCACGAGGTTTTTCTAAGAGTCTTTTTCTCCTTGTTCTGTGCCTGTTGCAAGAAACTGAAAGACAATCAGCTGTTTGACTGTGATTTTGTCATTTTCAATGCCACTAATGCACAACAATAGTTTAAAACTGATAATTTTAGCCAGTGCAGAAGTTAGGGAGAGTAGCAGATTGATGCAAGGTTTGCAGACTATAACTTTCCACTGTGGTGGGAAAGGTATGTGCCATGTCATCAGTCCTATTTCATGGAAAGGACTGCTGCACTCATTCACACCAGACATTCAACAAAATTGATTTCTCAGGTTTGCACTAAAACAATTGTCCCATCACCCTGTAAACAGGAGTGGGAGACACAATGCTGTTTTGAAACCTTAAACAATTTATGTGCAACAGCCAGCCCAATGTTTTCTTCCTAGCAGGATTTTACTTGACCTAAATTCAGACTTAGCTATTCGCTGCTCCACATTAAAATACTCTTCTTTTCCAGGGCTAACACATTCATCCATAGGACGAATTAACATAGATATGGTCCATATTATAACTTATTGTAAAGCAGACACTGACCAACAGCAGTGAAGTTACCAACATTACAATACTAGTAGTAATACAACTTCAGTCAGAATTTGCAAAAACACATGTGCAGAATGTTTTAATTTGTGTGTAGTCCTAGTGCATCCTTTCCTTTGTCTGCTGTCATAAGTTTTCTCTAAGGCACTATCCACACTACACCGGATCCACCCCTCTGTAACGTTACAGGGGGTCCAAACCATTACCGCAATGGTTTGTGTTTACACCTGTAACATTACAGGAGGCGTTTCTGTAACCATTGTCAAAACCAGTCATGAGGTGGTTTCGACAACGGTTATGGAACCGTATCCGCCGCTGTACCGTTACCGGCTGTAGTGTGAATGCGTGAGCGTGTTCCCTAGCAGTGCCCATAGTGCAGCGCGAGCTGCATTGTGGGATTGGGTGCTGACCGTAACGGTCAACCGGCACCTGCAGTGTGGACCGGCGGCAACGGACCCGTACCGAACACTGCTGTAGTGTGGACACACTACACCATTACCGGCCGTAATGGTTTGTAACCATTACCAGGTCATAGTGATGCAGTGTGGACAGGGCTTCAATTAGCCTGCTAGTTTTATGACCCTTGGGATCTCCATTTTAGCACAGTTTATTGCTCTTCTTGATCCTGCAATGCCTTCTGTACCATGTGGCAGTGATGTATCTGGGATCATGGATTCAACAAATACTAGTTTAGAGTCAATTTTACAACAGCAGAGCGGTGATATTAAGTAACTTTCCTCATTCATTGAGCACTAATGGCTACATTTTGAGACTAGCAAATACATGACGGCTAACTGAGTGGGTTATTCTGTAAGGAACAGCTAGGGTCTTTGCTAATTATAGCACTGATGATCTGGAGTGATTTGTGTGCGTTTTATGGCTGTGTTTAGTTTGATGAAGTGAAAAGTTTTAAGAGAAAAACATTTCCTCCTGCTGGTTAGACCTGACACACACATAGAAAACAACACTTTTGACTTAGAGTTATTTAGTGGAGACCACAACATCAGGTTCCTATCTCCAGTACTTGCTGAATCAGTGGTCACAGCCAGATCACTGTCACATGGGACAGGAGGCACTGACGGAAAAAGAAGAGCTACAAACATCGCTAAAATGGAGATCCCTGGGGCCACAAAACTACCACAGAACTAGCAAGCTAATTTAGAAAAAAAACTCTTAATAACAAACAAAAGGAAGGACACACCAGCACTACAAACACAAATCAAAACACTCTGCACATCACATGTTTTTGCACATTTTGACTGTACTACTCCTTTAACAAGCACAGTAGAGTATCACCACAAATGACATCAGCAGCCTGGAGGCATGCTGACTCAGCATCCAGCAACCTTGGAGAAATGGACCACGCCAAAAAGACACCGAAAAGGTATGAATTTGTTGACTTCTGTTACAAAACCTGGAACACACATAGTTTTTATAGAAATCTTTATTAAGTGGTGCTGCTTGTTTTAGTTCTGAAAACCATTGCACATGATCTGTAAGCAGCAATATTTTATTCCCCACACGATTTGCAATCCGAAGGTTAAAGGTCATGACAATACTAAAAACAACATTCATTCACCCATTTAGGAAACATTTTAGCCAGCTGTAACCTTTAATGTACCCTGATTTATATATGGTGTTATGTCTGTGGTATACCGTATATCAGTGAGCTTAACTTGTTGAACTTCATTTCTTCTGATTATGCATTTCTCTCCATTCCTTAGACATTGTTTCTATGGGCCGGTTTTGGGGGGGGGGGGGTGGATAATGTACACAGTTCATGTTATTCCTTTTGAATTTGTATAAATCTTTTCACATATCTCAAATCTGCTCAGTTCCACTGATTCAAACCCCCTTCATCTTGTGCTATCTCTTGTTCTCACAGTATATTATATCCATCATATCCATATATTATCTAAAGCACTCTCTTCAATACTGTCTCAGGTTTTCAGTACTCCCTTTATTAATGATGAATGCCATGTTATTCCACCATAACCCTCTCTTTGGGACAGATGAATAAAAAACAACACTTAAAAAGATCAAGGCTGGAGCCAGCTCATCAACACAATGGTAGCATTACCACTCAGGACACCAGAGACCCAGGTATGGTAACAAGCCCGGGATGTCACAGGGCAATTGTGACAGTCACAGAACGACTGTGGCAGGAAGATCGAGTGTCTCAGTGGGCGCTCACCTCCTCCGAGGAGAGTTGCAATGCTCTACTCTGTAACTGCCACTTGTAATAGTACTGCGTTAGTGCAGTAGTTGTGGTGTACAGGAGGGTAGGATGCTGTAAAGCAAGTGACAGGAAGCCCACTTGCGTGTGCCACAGCCTGGAGAGTCATCCTTGTGCCATCGTCCTCTTGGAGAAGAAAAATGGAGGAGCTAAGGGTTAAAAATTCCCTCTGTCTGCAGCAACATGATGGCCAATATGGCCAAAAGGTTGTACAACCACCTGCTTAATGGAGGAGAAAAAAAAGAAACAGAATTGAAAAAATGCATCAAGGCTTTGCCAGCTTAGTGGTGCATTGGCAGTGCAACACACTACCACCTGGGAGACTAGCACTCACACACAAGCCCTTTAATACCACACTGAGGCTGTTTGGCATCCAGGTGCACCACGGAGGAGGCGGTGCTTGGCTCTTAGGCTGGGTGTTTGTGGGCTGACTGGCATTTAAGCTCCCCCACCAGCCAACCAAGGAGCAGCACTGATGTCAGCTGTGAAGGCAGATGATCCTCCGCTCTCCCAGCCAGAGGAAGAATGCAACCATGGTAACCCCGAATCACTTAGTGGGGGACAGGGAGAAAACAAGGGCAAACAGGGAAACAAGAAGAATCCTAAAAAGTATCAGAGTTATTAACCAAACTCTGGGACGTAAAAGAAGTTACCAGAGAGAAAGTAAAGGAGATTCACTTTTCAAGGAATGATTAACTGAAATTCAGATGTTTGGGATGAGGTTATAATCTGCATATCCTCCTTTAAAATCAAAGGACAGTTGTTTAGACAGAGATGGATGGATTTGGGGTTTATAACCAGGGACACTCCTGATAACCAAGGATGACAGAGAAGTACTGTATGCTCCAAGAGTGTTCATCCCAGAAAGCCACTGTACTTTGAGCATGTAAGGACATCATCCCAGTTCTGTACTGTACTGATCATATCTAGGGTCCTGTGTAATTCCCAGGCACAACAGACCAAGTTCACTGGTCTATCGCGGCAAAAAAATTATACAGGAAAAGGCAATGCAAGTTTTTTTAAAGGGTTTTTAACTTTTTGAAAATGAACAGTACAGATTTTTTTTTAACCAACAACCTCAGAGAAGGAAATTTTTCAACAACTAACTGAGTTTGCAAGTAAACCCCCAACAAGTGAAAGAACCAACAAAAATGATTTAAAGGTACTAATTAGGCATGTCTTCAAGTTGCATTTACTCGCTCCTGACAGCATAGGAGCGGGGGCTGCTCCCCTAAATGCTAACCTTATCCATGTGAGCACAGTGTATCTGCCAATAGTAACAACTGACTTTTTGGAGAAAGGGGAGAGCTGATCAAGCAGACGCAACAGCTAAGATACCAGTCTGGGATTACAGTAACCTTGGTTGAGCTCTTAAAGGAGATAGGAAATGATTTTTACAGTTAACTGCCCTTCCATCTTCCTTTCCATGCAGTTATGTATTCCGATATGTTTTGATGATTTTTTGATAAATAAACAATCTAGGTTTGGTGTGCCCTCAGATCTACATTGAGTTTTACTCTCCTCACCAGCTATTGCACTTGATTTTCATATTTCTAAGACATTCTATGACAACAGAAACTCCCATTCCATGCTATTCATCTGAATGGCCTGGAAAGGTCTTTGTGATGTCACAGAATGTTCAGGCAGTAGGAAAAGAGACAGCAGCAACTGCTAAGGAGAGAGGGGTTCAGAGTCCTTAAAAGGGCAGCAAAATCAGATTATTAATTTAACAAAAAAGGTCAAAAACATATCAGAATACTGGGTAGCCAGTAAAAGAACAACTTGAGGAGTTCTAGAGGTGTAAAAACTGTTACCTATTACCTTTAAAGCTTTTTGCATTGTGAAAGAAATATTTGCTACCACCATTCCCTGATGAAGTGTGTATAGCCATGAAACACTTGGACTTTATTTAGGTGGCTTAGTAATAAAATCACCACTGTTTTTTGAAGAACCAGAGCTGACCTTCAAGCCAGTTATTCTTTCATCGCATGGCTGCTAACAGAAGCATTGTAGCTCCTCTAAATTACTATTATCACTTAGCCAATACAAATGGCAGTTTGCTTCCTACAATTGTCACTTTCCCAACATTCCCAAGTTTTCATGGATTTCAAAATTTTTTGTCAGAAATTATGACTTTAAAGACATTATTTACCCATGCCTGCTCTAATGATTCTTTACACATGCCCTAATGATATCACATTTAATTGCTATTGAAAATACTGTGCTCCCACAAATGCAGTAACCTCACTGCATGCCCAAGCAATAAGTGTAGGTGGTATGTAAGGAAGGCAAGCTCTGTTCTTCAAGCATGACATCTTCATTAGCTAACATGGAGGGGAACGTCATAGGGAAAAGTACTACCACTGCGGCAGTCAGCAGTTGCCATTTGGAGAGGGGGGCATTTTTTAGCTGCTTCTCCAGAGTCAGCTACTCTTTATACATATATTTACAACTGTATTGCCAGATATTTCTCTTTCATAGCAAAAGGGTGACCATGCAAATGGGATTGGGATGGCCACATTACGTAACACAGGTGCCGAAGACCCAACCCTGGGTGGATTCTAATCCTGTGGCGGACTGGGCAGGGACACTGACCATTCAACATCCTCCTGGGTGAGGAACAGGAGCAACAAGGTCTGCGAGATCGAGCCCTCCGCCTCATCTGAAAGCTGATTGAGGTTGCAGCAAAGGAGGCTGCCATTCGTTGAGGTAGTGGGCTTTATACAAGTTCTGGCAAACCCAATAATGCCTGAGAAATAGGGATCTTCAGGACAGGTGTGTTTTACTTGGCTTGATTAACTTTTGAAATGTTATAAAATCATCCTGACAATGCTTCACTGTAAATACTACTCAAGTAAAAATATTTATTTTATTTCTTTTGGATGGATTTCTTTGCAGAGCACTGCACTGTATCCTTCTGCCAGTCTTTCCTCATGGACATCCTTGCACTGCATGTCAGCAGAAATTTTAGAGTTCAACAGGGAAGGAAATGTGAACAGGAAAAGGCTGCCATTTACATTTTCTAACACTAAAAAACTGCATTTATTCAAAATGAACAGTTTGAGTACTGACGGATACAACAACCTTTCTGTTCACTTTTGTAGCAGGCCTTATTGTCTCACCAGTTTCACTATTGCTACTGTAGTTCTATGAGACTCACATCCAACATCAGTTTCACAGATATTTGTTGTATACAGTGCCCACAGGGAGGGCCTTGATGTGGCGGCACTGCTTTTCATTAATGCTCCCTACACTGTACACAGTGGTTCAACTGCACCAAACTCACTCACAATGCTCCCACATATCACAATCTAGAGGCAATCCTCTGCCCACTATGTCTAGCACCTACTTGTCCATGGTGCTAGCAGACCAATGCAGCAAGAAGTGATGTAGCCGGCCTCTGACAGGGAAAGCAGACATGGGCAGGACAGCAGACATGGACAGGACAGGTGCAGGGACAACGCAGCCCAACCCATCACTGGACAGCTTTTGCAGGGGCTCGAAGGCTGCTGCCAGAGGGACAGAATTACTCCTGCCCCCCCCCCTCATTTTTGGATCCTTGCCCCCGACTTCTGTCTGGGGTGCAGGCCTGGAACTGCCCCTTCAGAGGCTGCTGCTGAGGAGGCTGTGACTGAATGGGCAGGTCATGGAAAGCCTGTTTCTTAAGACTTCTTTTTCTGGTCCTTCTGGGATAAGGTCACAGAATCCAAGGTGGCACTGGATTGCTCACTGAGAGTGAGATGTCCTTTGACCCCAGAGCCAAAACAGACTGGTGCCCAGAAAATCGACACTGGCCAGCTTACGCTGCATGTTCACTGTGAAGGTGGACAGACGCAGTCAGACCCTGCGATGCAAGGAGACAGCCGCTGCCATGGCATGGGCACAAGAATCACCCATATCCAAGGCTGCCTGGAGCTGGTATTTAGTCAGTGACTGACCCTGGTCTCTAATGAGCTCCACTGCCAATTGTTGCTCGACAGGGAAGGGTGGGAGGAGAACACTGAATACTTCCATCAGGGAGTGACCAAACTTAGCCATCATCATGGCATCTGTTATCAGCCATCTGTATATTTGCTTACTGTAAGATCATCTATGGTTACACCACACCGTTTTTTTTTTTTGTTTTTTTTAATAATTTACTTCTATGTTAAAACGGATCAGGAAATGTGAGACAGTGTGAGTATGATTGTTCAGGTTTTAACATTTTTAGAGTTTTATGCAGCACTTCACTTATATTTGGTGCATTATTAGAGTACGTTTGGATGTTAAATTTCTCATTTTAATCATTCTGGATTATGATCCATGTAGCACATCTCGTTACCAGTTTTAGTGTCTCTGAATTGTTGGAGAACTTAATTGGATACAGATCCATGAATGTAATGAAGTGATAAGGAGATGAGCTTGGGCACAATGGGCTGTTTAAAAGTATGTATCAATTTAACTGAACTGACATTTAGTATGTACTCCTGAAGCACCAGTATAAGAATAGTTTGTGAAGTGCAAGTAGCCATGCCCCCCCCCCCCGAGGAAAAGGTGGTTTTGCCTCAAAGCGCTATGGGCACTTCAGGTAGTGGTTCACTCTGGTCTATGTTTAAATACATCTTGTATTATTATGCACAGTTTTGCTCATTAAAGTAGTAACTATTTCACGATTCAGTGGAGTGCTTGTTTTGTTTGGCTTCTTGGAACTGTTCATTTTACAAGCACCTGGTCCATGCTGAGTGTGCCAGCTTCTTTTGTTCTGTTTTTATTATGGTACATCTAGCCTGCCGAGAACCTAGAGATGCCACAGCATACACCTTTTTAGTGGCGTTGGCAATCTTACAAGACCTCCTTATCCAGAGGCTTGTTCACCTCCCCCTGGTGTCTGGATTTATGATACACTGAATCCATGACCAGTCCCTCCATAGAAGGCTGGTACGAAAACACCAAAAGGGAGTCTGGGCGGACTGCATATTTACAGACCATATGGACAGAGGGTGCCAGATAGGATGCTAGATGCAGCCAAAATGGACTCAGCCACAGGAAAGGCAACCCCAAGGGATTTATCCCAGTCCAGAATTTCAGTGAGAGGGTACTTTAGCCTTCTTCTGGGCTGGCTCAAGTGGGACAGACATGGATTCTGAAACAAGATGGAGAAGCACCCCGAAAGATACCAGGCCATGTTTGGTGGAAAGCACCTTGACCAAGCCAAGCTACAGTCGAAGAGTGGAGTCTCCAAGGAGATGATAGGACTCATGAACAGTCTCGCCCGATGACTCCTCAAAAACTGCCCACGACCGCTTCTCACTACGGAGCCTCCAGGAATCCTCTCTCAGTGATTTTTAACAATCGGCCTTGTAAGCCAGTACCCAAGCGGTCATCCTCCTTGGTCACAGCATCCACCTTCGGCTGCATGGGTTGCAGCTGCATTGTGTGGACCAGTAGAGGAGTTACCGGTGGCAGCCAAGAAACCAAAGGTTCGGGGGGAGGGGTTTGAGACCTTCCCGGTCCCGCAATAGCCCACTATTGCCAGAGGAGCTCCTCATAGCACTGGTGCATTTTGCAGCATTGCCTCTCCTCACTCGAGGATGAGGAGGTCAAGGAACACAGACTGCGATGCCCCCCAGTTGAGGGGAATTGAGAGTAAGTACAACTGGACCATGACCTTGACCGTCAGCCATCCAGTCGATGGTGATGGGAATCTTCTGGCAAGATGCTGTAGACCACGTGCCTGGCCACATTATGTAACACAGGTGCCGAAGACCCAACCCTGGGTGGATTATGATCCTGTGGCAGACTGGGCAGGGACACCGACCATTCAACATCCTTCTGGGTGAGGACCAGGAGCAACAAGGTCTGCGAGATCGAGCCCTCCGCTTCATCTGACAGCTGGTTGACAGGCTTAAGAAAAATCTTGGTGGCCTGGTTGATTCGAGTCAATATCGACTGGCTTGATGGGGGAATTGAAGAGCCCTTGACCTGCCCCCCCCCCCCCAGCCAAGGAGCACTTGATAGCTATCGAGCAGTCAGGCAAGTAGAGGGACCAGAAAGACCTTGATTGCTCCCCATCCCACGATCAGCACCGGCGTGCTTGCTGTTAGCACCATGAGGGGCAGCGCTCTCCCCCAAGGTATGGTGGACCAAACAGATTTCACGGAATTCTCCTGTGAAAGACCTTCTAATGCTGGCACCAGGGAACAGCACAAAGACAGAGGAGGTGCCCACCATAGCAGCCACTGCTTCTACCTCAAAGGCCGCAAGCTGATCATCCAACCCGGCCACAGCCAAGATCTTCTTGTGGCCCTTAAGGCAATCATTTGGATTCCGTTCCAAAGGCCAACCCAATGAGAACTGGAGCTTCCTGTCCTCAAAGGACTCAGGAAGCATACCTTTGTAAAGGCCACACCTGTCCACATTGTGTTGCCCGTCAAGGCAGTACACATATGTGTCATGCAGTTTAATGACTTTAATGACCGACATCTTCTGCCAGCACCTTACGCAGAGTTTGAAACCATTGTTTTCCATTGGTCCATCACTGATCCAGAGATGGAGTTGGAGGAACCACGAAACAAGTTTAGAGAAATACCGAACATTTTTACAATTAACGTTCACCTATGGCGCAGAGAACCTAAGTGCTAGCCACAAAGGAGGTGACCTATTCTTCCAGTGGTAAGAAAGATCAGACTTTACAGGGCAGATTTGTGGGTATACTGCCCAGGTGATGGGAGGTACTTAGCTTAAAGACATCCGGCCAATAACATTGTTCCAGCAGAACTGCCAGAGTATGGATAAGTGAACCACATCCAGGCCCTTAGAATAAAACTTTACCTTTTTGCAACATACAAGACTGACCTCTATGACACCCTCCTCACATCACAGATGTACATTAACTGTATTTTTCTGGCAGTGATCATTGGTCCTTTGTTTTCTGTCTTAAACACACATATGAAGTAAAGCAGTGATGCCAAAGCCTGGTAAACTGTCTGGGAGATTTTACAGGCCTAGGTCACACTGATACGGGAGATCACCACAAGTCTCCAGTAAACAACTATCACGAGTACTTAAGTCAGGAGACTCATTTTGAAGCTGTCCAGCAGAAAGGAGGTAGCTCTTAAGGACAAAGGCAGCAGAAGGTGAGCCTCAGAAGCAGGGAGATACACTAGGTCTCAGCCAGAGGAACACATCCTCAAATCTGAATGGAATCTTAATGACAGGTTATCATGTATGCTGTCTCTCTCTAGGAAGTGCCTAGGGTGAATCAGTTCCGTTCTTCTTGGAGATGGGCATTACATAGAAAAATGGTATAATACAATTCTGGCAAACTGAAAAAAGCCAGCACAGTAGTTCATGGGGACAGAGGTGGGGGAAAGGTTCAGCCAGATAACAGAGAAAAGTCACAAAGCTGTGGGATCTCTGTTGGACTGCAACAAAGTAAAATTGTTCCAAACTGCTCAAGCTGTTGCGCAACCTGTTGGAAATGCCCATCTATATAAGAAGTACTAGCAGCTTGTATGGGTAAGACAATTTAGAATTCTGTTTAGTCTTTTTTGTGTTTTTGCATCTTTAATACCTTTTTTATTTGTAATTTCTTGTACATTTTATAACTACTATTAAATATTTTATAATGAATGCATCTGTAATTGTGTATATTTAAAAAGGTATAGGTAACTTAGTTTACCATTCACTCTGTGATCCGCCTCTGAGAGCACGTTCCCAAATTAGGGGAGGCTGCTTCAAGCACAAAAGCAGGGCCAAGAGTGTCTGACGTGAACAGGGGTTACTATGTCCAGGTCATGTATTGTGTGGGCAAATTCATACGTGGGGAAAGAAGGGAAAAGTTCAGTATGAGTTTACAACAGACTGGTGGCAGTGAACGTGTAGTGTTTCAGCCTGCTTATGGTGAGAGAGAGAGAGAGAGAGAGAGAGAGAGGGAGAGGGACTGTGTCACTCACAACCGCATATGATCACCCTAGTTAAAACACAATTACTTTCCACACGAGAGTTTCGATTTTGAGCTATACAGGTTGTAAAATGCTACTAGAGAGAGAAACGTTGCCACATACCACAAAATCTATTCATGCAATTTTGCTGCCATTGACTATATGACTAGGGCATCCATGTATCAATTTGTTGCTGCCAAGATTTTAAGGTGCTACCATAATCTTGTGGATACTGATTTAAAAACATAATTACAGCCCTTCCTTTTACATGCATGTACTAAGGATGTGAAAAGTCCCTGACGCCGCTGGGACAACTTTGATAAAATAGAATATACAAAGACAATCCAGACTATGTTTCATATTCGTTTCTGTAGTTCTCACCCTTACTTCTACATTACCAAGGACATTTGCATGAAAAGAGGATATCTGACCTATCTGCTCTGGCTGTTTCTTTACACTGGACATCTGTTTATGACATCATCATTTGTTGCTGTGGAGATACTTATGATGTCATAAATAAGGGATTAGGATACCAGGAGTAGACAAGCAGCCACAGTGGGTAACATCTAGGGGATAGTGATCTTATTTCCATATAACTGTCCTCAGTAATAAAGTAAAAAGAACAGCGAAAAGCGAGTATACATGAGCTATAGAAAGTGTAAAATCTACTAACTTCAATGCAGGCAAAAGTGCAAAGCAGGTCAGTGCAACCAAAGAATATGGACTCCAGACGCCCCATGTGGATTCGACACTCATGCACAACTTCCCCCTACGGAATGCGTGTGTAAGTGCCAGATGCTCATGGGCTGTCTGTGGTTTTTGGCTGCGCGGACTACTCACCTCTAGTCTACTGAAGTATTAATTAATTGTGTCTATGTTCTTACTTGCTAATAATTTCCCCAAAACGGTTATATTCACCAATGTTATGTTTTTCACTCCTAGCTGTTCTAGGTATGTTTGATATTGTTCGCTTTATGGAATTGTTATATGCATGTTTTTACCTATGTTTGTACCCTCCCAGATTGTACCTGTAAATTGGCATTCAACGGTCTAGTGTACTTACCTAGTTAAAACAAATAAATACATTACTGAGGGACAAACAATGGCATAAAACCCCTTTCCAATGTGGGTAAGCCACACAAGAAAGTACAGTTACATAAGAACTTACTGTAACAGTAGATCTTCGAAAGAGGCTCTTGCAGTAGCTAATTACATATAGGACTGAAGCCGGCAGGCATCAGGACCCCATGGAAAAAGTTCTAGCTAGCAGTTTCTGGTGGGGGACCGCCCCCACGTCAGGTGACCGACGCCATACGACGTCAGTATAAAGGGGCGGTCCCCCACGCCCGCCTTCCTGTTCTTTCCTGCCAAAGGCCCAAAAGGGTGAGACGAGAGAGAAACGGATATTTCTCAACCTGGAAAAGGAGCTGAAAAAGCTAAGGGGGATGGAGGGCGGGAAGGTATTACCTACTGCAAGAGCCTCTCTCGAAGATCTACTGTTACGGTAAGTTCTTACATAACTGTACTATCTTACTTCAAGAGGGCTCTTGCAGTAGATAATTACATATAGGACTGAGTCCCAAGCAGTCTGGAACAAAGAGAAGCTCATGGGAGGAGGAAACTACTCATACAGAGATCCTCTGGCTGTGAAGGTCTTAGGAAAGGAGACCTTGCAGAACAGTTAACCCGAAGCCAGCTCTACGGTGAGAGGGCAATGTCAAAACTGTAATGTTTCGTAAAGGTATGGACAGAAGTCCAAGTTGCGGCTGCACACATGTCAGCCGCCGACACATTCTTGAAACAAGCAGCAGAGGCAGCTATACCCTTAGTGAAGTGACCTCTGACTTGACCTGGCAAGGTCTTGTGATACTTGTCATAACAGAAAGTGATACAATGAGCCAACCATTTCGAAAGGCATTGCATGGAGACAGCACTGCCCTCTCTTTTACAAGCAAAAGAGACAAACAGTTGATCAGTCTTTCTGAGATCCTTTGTCCTGTTGGTGTAGTATCTCAGAATCCAGTGAACATCCAGAGATAAGAGGTACTCCCCTTGATTGGAATGTTGCGTAAAAAATGCAGGCAGTTCCATAGACTGATTCAGCGTAGATTCCGCTACCACATTAGGGAGAAACTTAGGGTTGGTACACAGAGCCACATGTTCCTTGTGGAAAATCAAGTACGGGATTTCGCACATTAAGCCTGAAGCTCGGAAATTCGTCGAGCGGAGGTAATGGCCACCAGAAAGAGAGCCTTCCAGGAAAGGAACTTAAGGTCTGCTGATACTGCCGGCTCAAAAGGAGGCAGGATAAGCTTCTTGAGAATGAAATTCAAGTCCCAAGGAGGGGCAGGTGTGCGAATGGGGGGTCTCAAGTGGCGAACCCCTCTGAGGAAGGTCTCAACGACTTCCAGCTGTGCAAAAGACCTGTCCCCAAAATGAACATGGTATGCAGAAATGGCCGCCATGTGAACCTTCAAGGAGGAGTGACTGAGACCCAGATCGAAGAGATGACGCATGTAATCCAGGAGCCTCCTGATAGAGCAGGAGAAAGGCTCGAAAGCTTTGGAAGAGGCCCAAATAGAAAACCTTTTCCATTTCATGGCGTAAGTGGAATGAGTGGAGGGCCTTCTGGTCTCCACTAGAATCTCCGCCAACTGTGACAAAAACCTGAACCGGTCTGAATCACGTCTACAGGAGTCACGCATGCAGCTGAAGGGACTTGAGTCCTGGATGGACCAGGGTCCCCTGACCCTGGGTCAACAAAAGTTGCGACAGAGGAAGAGGAGGCTCCTCCGAGTACAGAAGGAGAGCTTGTAAGACACACAGGATGGCCCTCAACTCGAGTACATTGATGTGAAGAGTCTGCTTGAGCCTGGACCAAGAGCCCTGGGTCCACTGAGATCCTAGGTGGGCTCCCCAACCCTTGTCCGAGGCGTCTGTCATCAGGATTTGGGAGGAGGAGAAAGACAGAAGGGGACTCCACAGCAAAGTTTCTCCTGAACCATCCACTACTGCAAGTCCCAAACCATCGGAGAGGAGACCAGGATCTCGCGATCCAAGTCATCCACCAATTGATCCCATTGAGACCGAAGCATCCACTGAGAGATTCTCATGTGGAGCTGAGCGTGAGGCACCGTTGGAATGGCAGCTGCCGTGAGCCAAAGGAGGCGAAGGAATGACCTGGGAATGACCCGCCTGTGGCTGGACAAAAGGCTGGCCTGAGCCTGAAGGGTGGCCACCCTGTCCAAAGGCAGGAAGGCCATACCGGAAGTCGTATCCAGTATCGCCCCAATAAACTGGAGTCTTTGAGATGGGATCAAATGGGACTTGGCCTGGTTAATGGTAATACCCCAGCTGGTGAAAACCTGCAGGGTAAGGGAAAGGGAGTGCAGGAGATCCTCCCTGGATGGGGTCACCAGGGGCCAATCGTCCAGGTAAGGGAAAACCTGAACCCCTGGGTACGCAGGTGGGCCACCACCACAGAAAGGCATTTGCTAAATACTCGGAGGGCCGAGGAGAGACCAAATGGGAGGGCCCTGAACTGGTAGTGGTCCCCCTGAAAAGAAAACTGAAGGTATTTTCGGTGGGACTGGGGGATAGGGATATGGAGGTAGGCATCCTGCATGTCCAGAGTGCACAACCACTGTCCTGGCCGAAGGAGGGGCAGAAGGCTCTGCAGAGAGAGCATTTGGAACCTCTTGTACTCCACAAACAGGTTCAGGGAGCTGAGGTCCAGGATTGGCTTCATGTCACCTGATTTCTTCGGAACCAGGAAGAAATGGGAATAGTAACCCATCCCCCTGAGATGGAGGGGGATGGGCTCTATCACTGCCTTCCGAAGAGGGGTGGAGATTTCTTCCTGAACCAGAAGAAGGTGTTCTGGGGGGTAAGACGACCTTGGATGGGGTTTTCTGGGAGCTTTCTGAAGAAACTCTATTGAGTGCCCTTCCACTATCAGCTGGAGCACCCAAACATCTGACGTGATCCTCTCCCAACCCGGTAGATGCAGGGAGAACCTCCCCCCTACCGGTTCCTCTAGAAGACCCAGAGGCTGTGGGAGAGTTAAGGAGTCAGGTGGTGTGAGGCAGCGTAGCGGCTGGAGTTCCCGCTGCTTGTTTGGGCGACAGCCTGAGGGGCACAGCGTTTATTGGGTCGCTACACTTGTGGTTTTGCCTTGGCCCATGCCCGCTTGCAAAAGGGAAGGCGCTGCAGTTGAGGGGCTCTGTACAAGTCATCGACTTCCTTGAGAGCAGTGCCCTTCTCTCACAGTCCGGTGATGATATCCTTGACATCACCACTGAACAGCACCGAACCCCTGAAGGGCACGTCCTGGATGGCAGATTGCACTTCAGGGACCAAACCCAACACTTGGAGCCAGGCATGTCACCGCAAACCTATGGCGAACGCCGAGCTCCTACCAGCAGTGTCCACTGCATCGTATGAAGCATGTGCCTACTGGCCGAACGAGCAGGTCGGACCAGGTCTGCCACTTCCTGTTTGGTCTGTGACTCAGGAAGGGAGTCCAGTTTAGCTTCCACCTCACTAAGGACGGCCTTCTGGTAATCCCCAATGTGGGCGACGCAGTTCAAGGCCCTAATACCCAGAGTGGAAGAAGCAAAGATCTTCTTCCCATACGGGTCCAGAAGGTGGGATTCCTTATCAGGGGGGTGACAAGCTCAAATGCTTTGGATTGGCTGTCCGGCCATGGGTAGCGCTGATCATGACTGAGTCAGCCTTGGGGTGAGAGGTGAGAAACTCAACACCCTCCGGAGCCTGATATAGCCTGTCCGCCTTCCTCAGAAGGAGGGCTATGGCGGAGGGTTGTTTCCAAATAGTGGAAACAAGGTCCGCGTGAGGCTCGATCCAGGATGGAACCAAGGTAGGAGTGACCTCGGGCAGATCCAAATGGGCAGCTAGCTTCTGCTGCTGTGGATCTGGCTCCAAAGAGTGCCATTGATGGATGGCCTGGATTTTGCGCAGCAACTCCGTAAAGGAAGGATCCTGCGGAGGAGGCTTTGGAGGGGTCCTCAGCCTGGGCTTAACCAGACAGCGCAGCTCATCGTCCAAATCAGAGTGCCCATCGGAGTCGTCCAAGGAGGATGAAGAAGAGGAAGACTCCACCTCCTGACAAGAGGGAGGAACGGACCCCTTGGGAAGCCCTCGGGGAAGCATATCCAGCCCCGCTCTGGAACCGAAGGGCTCGCCTCTGGTATCCAGAGTAGGGAAGGGAGTCTCTCATCTCCAACGTAGGGGCTCCAGAACTGGGAATGGCATTGGAAGATGGCTCTCCACCTCCCTGGTGAGCTGAGTCTTGGCCTCAGCCCACCAGGAAGCCAGAGCTCCCTTCAAATCCACCGGTGGCTGAGGGGGCGGTGGAGGAGGAGGGGAATACAGATACTGGGGGTATCCATACCCTGATGGCAGGTAACCCGGTGCTGGGTACTGAGGCACCGTATACTGTGGCATCGGGTAAGCCAGCATCGGGTACTGGGGCATCGGATACAGCGGACCCGGCTATGACGACGTTGGATAGGACGGCGTCGGATATCCAGGAACCATGGGGTCTGCCAGAGCAGAAGGTCCCGGCAGTGGCCCAGCAGGCAGACCCGGAACAGGTGGGCAGGCAGGCCCGGTGTAGGGATGGCATCCAGAGGAGGGATGTCACCTGGCGTCAGCAAAACCAGAGTCGGCATCCGAGGAACTGAAGTCAGGTTGTCAGGTCGTCTGGCCCAGCGAGAGGGAGACCAGACGAGAGCGTGCCCACATCCCCTGCATCCCCCCGGGGAGGGCGGATGAAAATCCATGGGGTCAGTCCAGGGAGATGCTGGATCCTCGGAGGGCAGCGAAGGCTGCGAGGAGCCAGGGATGGCGGACAGGATGCCAGGGTCCAGTGTCGGCTCCGCATCGAGGCGCTCGAAGGTCACTGTCTCCTTACCGCACAGTCCGGGCAGACGTCAGAAGAGCCGTTGTCCAGCTTAGCGGACCCAAAGCCCAAGGCAGGCCGTGAAGGAGGAATGGCCTGGTCGGGTGGAGTAGTGACTGTGTGCTGCCCCGAAGGGTCGAGCGACTTAGCAGCCATCTCCGGCCGGATGTCAGAGGAGCCAACGTCCAGCTTACCAGAACCACTCGAACTAGAAGGCCACGTGCCAGTGGCCTTGTCAGGAGTGGGAGCCTTCTTTGACCCAGAGGCACCCCAAGGGCCCAACCACAAGCCAGACAGGTGGGTCGACGCCGGCTTGGAAGCCTAGAAAGCCGCCGAGGAGCGTCCCACAGGGCGGATGTTACCTTGAGCACGGCGACTCCAGCTGAAGTCTCAGTGACCGAGGAAGAGGAGTCCCGGTGCTTCTCCTTGTCCTTTTTCCGGCATCCCTCGGGCGAAGTGGAGGCCTGATGAAGCTTCTTCAGCTCCTTTTCCATAGAGGTCATTTTCTTTTTGAGGATATGGGCCTCCAGGGACTGCTGCCTCCTTCTGCGGGTGGCGGCGTTGAATTTCAGGCAATGCTGGCACTTTTCCACAGGGTGATCCAGGCCCAGACAGAAGAGGCACTGGGAGTGACCGTCCTTGTGCGGGAGTTGGGCCCTGCACGAGTTGCACTTATTCTTGTGCTCGGAGGGTGTAGAGGACAGAATACACTGCTGCGATGACTGACATGAATGTAATAGAAATTTTAAGAAAAAACAACAGTAAAATTACCGATGATAGACTGATGAGCAGGTGAACTTAACCACGAGGTGCTTTCACAAGCTAACGGCAGGAAAGAACTGGAAGGCGGGCGTGGGGAACCGCCCCTTTATACTGACATTGTATGATGTCGGTCACCTGACGTGGGGGCGATCCCCCACCAGAGACTGCTAGCTAGACATTTTTCCGTGGGGTCCCGACACCTGCCGGCTTCCGTCCTACATGCAATTACCTACTGAAAGAGCCTTCTCGAAGTAAGATCTACAGTGCTTCCAACAGCGGCCTGAACTACTGCTCTTTTAGCAGATTCCTCTGATCAACCCTGATTACAGAAAAAGGGACAGTAAACAAAATAAATCAGTGGTTATGTTAAAACTGATGCCAGCCGAGAAACCACAGCATGCTCTATTAAATTTTATCTGTACATCTAAACAGCAATCTAATTTCTATTAATCAGACCTATTCAACCAATAAACCACTACAGATGAAAGTGTGTTCACTTATCACAATTAATTTCCATCCATGAAGTCCCTGCTTTCAAGGAATTTAGTTTATATGGGAAGCTGTGGTTCTTGTTTTATAAAGTCATCCTTTAAGTGCAAGATAAATAGTGCTGGTCACTGGATCATGTAATCCCAGGTGTACTACAAAGTGTCTTCATTAGAAGAGCCAGACAGCCAAGGCAAGACTTGGGTTTTGATGTACAGACAAGAGCAGATTCCCGTAGCACAGTCGGTACATTTCTACCGTTACAGCATGGCAAGAATACAGCTCTAGTTTTTAGGTAAGACTATGCTGTCTGGCTTTTAATATAAAGACACGAAATGAAAGTGAGCTGGGCTGAAGAGCATCATGCTGAAACTGTAAAGAATGTTATCAGAAACTATACTATGAAGCTACGTGCTGCAACTGTTTTAGCTCAAGGCTCAAATGAAGATTTAATTTAAAATGTATTATGTTCACATGAGCACAGCCTCATTTAGAAACCCATAAGAGTGTTACTAGGAAGTAATAAATAGCAGGGCTTTAGGACAGACTTGATGGACACATGACCTTTTTCTGTCCTTATCCTACCAAGTTCCTATTTAGGTGCACATGGCGTTCACTAGAGGGTCCCAATTAAACTACAGTTTCTATTGTGCCTTTTACAAAACTAAAGTCAAGGTTGAGGACATTTCCAAAGTATTGTTTTATACTTTAAGTATCCCAAAATGTGCTGGTTTCAGTGCCATGTGGGAAAGCCCATTTCTTGTTATGGGGCAAACAAAGGCACTCCAGCAGTGTTCCAGTGCTGCTGCAGAAAATACAGCAGCGAAAACCAAACACAAAACTGAGCGGTGATAATGCTAGTCCAGTCCCACTGGTAGTACAATTACTTTACTCCTTGGAAAACATAGATATAAGTGTGCAACTATAGCCAAAGATGCCAAAATGCCCCCAACATGACCCCGGTGGCGCAAAGGGCTGAGGTGCTGGACGCCTTACCTCACGTCATACTGGCGACCCAGGTTTGGGAATGACCTCGGGTTGTTGGGGAGCCAGCATGGGGACGGAGCAGGACTGAGCAGCTGAAAGGCAGCTCTCTTCTTCCAGGGAGGTTGTCCACCCCCCTCCCCTTCCCATAGTTCTTCTCCCATTGAGTGCAGGTCCAAAGGGTAGCATAGGTGGGAGGGGGTGGCAGCGAGTGCCAGGGGTGGGGTAGAAGGGGTTGAGCCGGTGCCCGGAGTGTGTGTGTGCGTCTCCACGTGCATGCACTGCCGTGATTGCCAGGGTCCTGGGACGGGAGAAAACAGGGCAAAAATACTAAAATTGTATATCAGAAAAATATTTCAACGCTTCACCACAAGCTTTGAAAATGAGTGAAACGGGGGAGTTTTTGATCTTTTGTCTGGCTATATTTGTACACTTGTATATGTGTTTTCTGGGGAATACAGTAATTGCACTACCAGATGGATTGGACCTGCATTATTACAGAGAATGGCGAGTGTGGTGCAGTTTTGTGTTTGGTCTCATTTCTTGTTAATTTCATGCAGTAATATTTAACTTGGGCTCTTATCACATCGCAGCTGTTTTCACAGCTTGCCACGTTCAAGACAAATCGTATTCTCAAAACCTTTGTTGCTTTTACCAACATGGTTCCCTTCAAGTCTTCACTGTGATTACCTGACAGCCTACTGATCACACAGCATGGTATTAAAACAAATTAACTCCTGAGGTCATGATAATAGTGTGGGGCACAGGGAGAATTACTGCCATCTCCCAAAAGGCCTTGCTGCCTGGGGTGAGCTTACAGACATATCCTGGGATTAAACTTTCATCAGCAGATCACTGTATTTCATCAATCTTTTATTACAGCATGCCTCAGAAAATCATCTGGTCAGATATCATTAGGATAGCTTTCATCTTCAAAAACAAGGTCTCACCACATAAATTATTATGAGAAATATGCAGTTTAAATAGAAGCTCCTGAAGACGGTTATTTTTTTTCTTTTTTTATCAAATTGGTACTTGCAAAGTATAACTCATCAATCTTCAGTCAACATGGTTTTTTTCCCATTTAGTTACAAATTAAAATTACTGGAAGGAGAGCAGCTCCGAGTGCTGCATTGGCATCAATAAAGCACTGTGGGATGACAAGAATTTGAAAGCTGAACAAAGTCATGTTATGAAATGTATGAGATGGTAGCCCCATTATGCTACAGCTTATACTGCAGGTGTTGTGAATCAGCTCTACTTGACCCACCAGTAACACAGGAGGACTTGGGCTCATACCATTTACACTAGCAGCCGAGTGCAGACTAAGGGGATGCTGTACTGTTGAGCGGGGTGCCCTCCTTCAGAAGAGACGTTATGCAAAGGTCCCTTCTGCCCATCTCTGACGCTGCTGGGTGGAAGGAAAACAACCCAAGGCACTTTTCACAAGAGTTGGGTTTCTCTTCACATGAATGTCAAAAGGCTGTGCGTGCTGATGTGTAAAAGGGCAACCGCTGCACATTTACAGTTACTTCACCACCAGTCTATCATTGCTTGTAAAGTGCTTTGGGATATACCGTGTAGGAAAAGCACTATATAAATCCAAATTCTTCTTCTTAACACTAAATACGCTCAGGCAGGATAAAAGGAGCCCTACTTTCATTATTTACACTTGAGTACTTTGACCTACATAGAAGAGAGCATCTAACACACTCTGTGTGCATCTCTTAAAAAAAAAAAGAAGAACAGCATCATTCTCCAGCACTTCGCTGCACTGGTGCTGACAAAGAGTATCCCCTCACTTGCTCTGTGAGCTGAAGGACCAGTGTGCATGTAGTGGCACAAGTCATCTGCACAACCTGAGGACTGATCTGTCAGGCTGGTGGTCTAGGGCAAGAGGGCCTGGGACTCAGGCTGGGAAACCATCAGAGCCATCTAGAAATTTAGGCATACCAGCCCGCCAGAAATGTGATCACCTTTCACAGAGGAGGAGGGGGTAAAACTCCAAGCAAGCATACATCCCCAAATAAATATGTTCCTCTCTGAGTGATTCTAAAGTCCTCTGTAAATTATGTTACTGTCATTACTTGTTCAATCCTGTATGCGTGTCTAGCAGCCTGAATCGTTCCAGAAAATGGGTCCCTTTGGATTGCGAACCTACTTAGTCATAAAATAAATAAAAATACTGTATTTGTACAGTCTACTTCTTTCAGTCTTGTTCTATCTTATGGTGTGCTTTGGTTGTTTTTTTTGTCAAGAATATTACTACTTTATTGATAGCTACATAACATGCTAAAAGACAAAGAACCTCAGCGCACAAGCATTGAGGTGATGGTTACCACAAAGAGCACTGGCCGGGAAGCCAAGTTTCAAAGAAATACAAAATCACACATGCCCCCATAATGCAAAGCACCATGGACTGTATATGCAAATCACCACAGTATATTATGCTGGTTCAACTTTAAGCAGAAATGCATGGTACCAAATGGTCTCTCACACAGTCTGCCATAACATGCTTTTCATCTCATCACATCTCATCAGTGCTTACACTGGCTTTCTCTATGTTTCATGGACATCCTGTAAGGGATAACACATGACAGAGTGTATATCATAATGGAATAATGCATGCCTCAGATGGTTGCCTCCCTAGAAGTACATTATTCCCTTATGACTGCATACCCTGGAGTGTGTTATCCACTTATAAAACTGGCTTTTCTTTGTTAAAAAAAAAAAAAAAAATTGTAGTTCAGGCGAGAAATGCAGTTGTCAAAAAAATAATCAAGTCATGTGACGTGCTTCAACCAACAAGGTTACAGGATTTTCATGGCCTAAATAACTATTCAGAGCAGAACAATAGGAACTGGCATCACAGAATGTCCAAGTAACACCAGAACAAAAGATTATAACCAGGAGAGGGTATAAATCTTTAACTCATTCTTTTTATGCCCTTTTTGGTCTCCGGCCTCTATTTTCTTGGGGATTCCACGGCACAGGCTGCCTTTTCGTCATGTCGCAACATCGGCTCCATGAAGCCATTGTTCTCTCCCTCTCAGCAGGGCTGGGAGCAGGAGGGAATGTACTCTCAAGTTCTTTCCCAAGTTTTGTTAGGCAGCGGCCCCGATGGATATACGAGGACCCACATATACCAAGGGTCTTGTCACCTCGGGAACAAGGGCCATGGCTTTTTGCTGTTTTCACCCCTCAGCTGTTAGCATGTGTACAACTCTAGCGTGCACACACACAGGGACATGCTGCACATGAGCCTGGCTAACAACTGCCCCTAACCTGCCTACCTCCACTGCATTGCCACCCTTGGCCACCAAGGTGGCAGCGCTGCAGCGGAGGCAGCAACCTTCCCCCTCCCTGGAGGAGATCATCTTGTGGGATGCTTGATCCTCCTCTCCCATCCCCTGGGCTCACTTCTAAACCCTGGTCAGGAGTTGTAGGGCTACCGCTGCGCCAATGGTCCGGACCCACAGGGTGTCAATCTAAGGCACATTCGGTGGCATGAGAAAAGTAATAAATAGCATTCTATGACTCGAAGAACAGTCAAAACATGTCAGAGCAGCAGGTACCATTCAATGGAAGATACAAGAAGGTGCTTTAAAATAGTGAGCTTAAATGATGCCAAATCCCCCTCAAATGGAAAATGACAAAACAAATCAGGGTGCTGTAGTACCATACAGAACACCACCATGATTTGCTGTTATTTAATGTGTTTTTGTAGAGTTTGCAGGTTATAATCAAACCAGATCCGGCTTCAAATCCACTGCTCCAGAGACAGACCTCAAATGGCCACAGCCATCATGCAGAATTATGGTAATGACGCAAGAGCACCCCAGCTGTGTTTAAGCAGCCTTATGGTACAGGATTTCCAGTTCAGGAAATGTGCCCTGTTTGTGTAATACATCATACTAATCAATACCTAATATGTATATTACAGAGTCTAATACACAATGACTGATCAGTATGAGAAAGCACTCAAATGGGGCAAATCCTACTTTTTACCAGAAAGCAGCCCTTAAGTTACATAAAAATCTGTACAAATCTACCACTAGCAAATCTGTAATAAAACCAATGTGGTCTGCAGGTTGTGGCTAATAATGGAAACTATTTTCCCCTAGGGTTAAAAAGTAATCTTCAAAAGGCATGAATACCCAAAGTCACATAACCCACTTGTCGGTCATGTTTTCATCCTTATGTGAATAGTTTCATACTATAAGCCTCAACTTCAGTCCTTATTTGTAGAATATATATACAAGCAATAACACACGATGAGGTGCCTGAATGCACAAAATTATACAGATGCCTTTGATATGTTGAGAAGCAAGAGGCACAGGTAACACAGAGTCTGTCGGCAGAAAAATGAGGGTTACTTACCTGTCACCGTAGTTCTAGGAGTGGTATATGGTGCACATCCACACTTCTGGCAGTACTACCTTTTCCTTTAAGAGTTGCTGGAAGATCTTCATGCTAGCTCCTCCGACCCACCCAGGTGGTATCCTCCTTGGCACCACTCCATGACATCAGATCTTGCACGCTGGAAGCAAGGATCTGTGTACTACTTGCGAAGGGTGGTCGGGAGGGTTGTGTGGATGTGCACTGTATACCACTCCTCGATAGTACAGTTACGTAACAACTTACCGTAACAGTGAATCTTCAAGAAGAGCTCTTGCAGCAGGCTACACCTTAAGGACTATGCTGCCAGGCACTAGGACCCCACAGAAAAACTTCTAGCTAGCAGTATACAACAAGTACCGCCCCCTGACATCGGCCCACCCTCGTCGGCCAATGCTATAAAGGAGGTGATACCCAACCCCACCTCGGTTCTCCCACCGAAGACCCGGCCTGTAGTAAATGGAGAATCAAGGTGGTTCTAATATTCTCATGTATAGGAAGCAAGAAGACCAGGGGGAAAGAGGGAGGGAAAGCAGCACCTGCTGCAAGATCTCCTCTCAAAGATCTACTGTTATGGTAAGTCCTTACATAACTGTATTATCTTACTTCAGGTATGAGCTCTTGCAGCAGATTACACCATAGGGACTGAGTACCAAGCAGTACAAGGATCAACCCAGGTCAGATGGGAGTAGGAAAATTTGTAGCCAGCGGATGCCCTCAGGAAAGGAGTCCTTGAAGGACAGTGAAGCCGAGCCAATTCTCCACTTAGAGGCAACGTTTAAACTATAGTGCTTGCCAAAGGTGTGCACTGAACTCCAGGTAACAGCGGTACAGGTGTCTGCTGTAGAGACATTTTGAAGAGAAGCGAAAGAAGTGGTGACCCTCCTGGTGGAGTGGCCTTTAACCGGGCCCAGTAGAGGCTTGCCGTACATACTGTAGCAGAAAGTGATACAATTAACCAACCATTTGGATAACGTTAGTTTAGCCACTGTGGCCCCTTTGGATTTCAGGGCAAAGGAAACAAACAATTGGCCAGATTTTCTGATCAACTGGATGCAATCAACATAATAACAAAGCACCCTATGGATGTCCAGAGTGTGCAAAAGGGCCTCGCCGTGATTAGAAATACTGTGGATGTCCTGATTGAGTGTGAACTCAGACACCACTTTCAGAAGAAACTTAGTATTCTTTCTCAAAGACACCCTGTCTCTGTGAAAAACCAAATAGGGCTCTTTGCACATCAGAGCCTGAAGCTCAGAAATTCTCTGAGCAGAAGTAATTGCAACTAAAAATAACACTTTCCATGACAGAGAGCGAAGCTCGCAGTCCATGGCTGGCTAGAAGGGAAGCAGAATAAATTTCTATTACAAAAACAACATATCCCATGGAGGGATAGGGTCCCTGATGGGCAGTTATAGATGCAACATGCCCCTCAAAAAGGTGCGGGAAGCTGGCCCAGTGGCGCTGAAGGTTAAAGTGCTGGACACCACACATCATGCCACGCTGGCAACCCAAGTTCAGGAACGAGCTCAGGCCGCTGGGGATTGGCAGGGGTGAGAGAGGATTGAGCATGAGGAGGTCTGCTCTCCTCTCTCGGGGACCTGTCATCCCACCTGCTACTGCCCTCTGGCGGTGGGTGGAGGGCAGTACAGGTTGGGAGGCACATGCCGAAGTCACTACGTCGGTGGGGGGAGACAGAAGAAAAGTGAAAAATTGGAGCCTGGCAGGTTCCGTGATGGCCTCTGCATCTTCATGGGTCAACCCAGTAAATCTAGATTGGGTCAGGGGGGAGTGCCAGGGAGCAATTCATAGAGGACTGGCCTGGTCTGCAAAATGGGGACTCAGGTAAGTCAGAGAGTGAGTCTCTCTGAAAGGACAGCCACCTGCCAGGGTTCCCAAAGGATAAAAAGCTGTATGGAATTACCTCCTGGTGAAGAGACTACTGGTGAGATGCCTCGCCCACTCAGCTTAGGGCATCTGCCAGCGGTTTGAGGCACCGGCCACATGGATCATCAGAAGATCAGTGTCCAGATGGCGTACGAGAAACCAGGTGTGGAGAGCTTCCCCACACAATGGGACAGAATGCATCCTGACCTGCTTGTTGAGGTACTACACAGTCGTGTTGTCTGACTGAACCTGAATGACCTGACCCTGCACAACTGGAGTGAAGGCCAACAGAGCTAGACGCACTGCACAGAGCTGCAACAGGTTGATGTGACATCAGGACTCCTTGGTGGTCCAAGGCCCATGGGCCCTTTGGTCCCCCAGGTGGGCTTCTCCATCCCACCAGAGATGCTTCAGTTGTGAGAATGACCATCAGCTCTGGGCAGACAAACAGGACTTCCTGCAGATGTTCCGGGACAAGCCACCACTGGATAGCATTCCACATTGGCTGCGTCACCATGACCAGCTGGTCGAGGTGACCAAGGTGCTGTGACCACCGACAGGCCAGCTCCCACTGCAGGGGGTGAATCCACCAGCAGGCTCACCAGACCACACTGGTGCAGGACACCAGGTACCCCAGCAGCCGCAGGACATCACAAGCAGGGTGTAATTGCCCAACCCAAAATGATGAGGCAAAATAGGTAAGATCCTCCACCCTGTCCACTAGGAGTTTGGCCTTGAGCTCTGTCCTGATGAAGTGGGTGACCTGTGAGAGGCAGAGTTCTGACTTGGCCAGGTTGACCAGAAGGCCCAAGGTTAAACAGGTCTATGGGGCAGGTCTCTGGACCACTCCACCTCCTCCCTGGAGGAACTGGTGATCAGCCAGTCATCCAGGTAAGGGTATACCCAAACTCCTTGGTGCCACAGGAATGCTGCCACCACTGTGATGCACTTGGTGAAGACCCTGGGGGCCAAAGAAAGGTTGAACGGCAGGGCCCAGAACTCGTAAAATATTCCTGCCGAAAAGAACCATAGGAACCACCAGTGGGATGGACAGATCAGGATGTGGAATAAGGCATCCTGGAGATCCAGAGAGCAGAACAACATGACCCTCTCCAAGGACGGAATGATCTGATTCAGAGTGATGATCCAGAACTTGCACATCTTCAAATACTGATTGAAATCGTGAAGATCCAGTTTGGGGGGGGGGGCGCTGTGGAGCCCGAGCAAGATGGATGTTGCTTGATCGGGGAGATAGCTGTGAGCTGGCAAATTATACCTAAAACCTTCTTCCTTTGAGACAAAAGAAGCAAGATTTGATTTTAAACAGCATCAGAAGATCCCCGCTACAATATGGGGGACCCCCTGAAAAGAACACCACCAAGGATCGGGAGCAAAATCCAAAAATGCTCCGACTGCTAGAATACCACATGGCAGGCCTGATGAAACAGCAGAGGCAACCTCTAAGGAGACCTTACAAACAATAGGTTCAAAGCTATCTGCACTAATTAAATCGTCGACTGCAATCTCTGATAAACTGGACAACCTGAGCAATCGAGTCACCACCCTGGAAACAGTAATGGAAGGGGTGCAAACTACAGCTATAGACGCCTCTAAACATGCTGATGCCACTATGGGTGCAGTGTCTACAGTGATCAAAGAAAGTGGGCACTGGAAAACAAGGTTGGAGATCCTGGAGAATCAAATAAGAGCCCCAAATATCCAAGTGCTGGGAATGCCCGAGAGCACCGAGGGGGATAATCTCTTGTTCTTTGTAAAATAATGGTTTGACAGAAGTTACTGCAATTTCAGTGAGCTTACTGCATTACTCCAAGAGGAAGATCAGAGGAATTGGAGATCCCGAGAGCAATCCTGGTTGTTATGGACAGAGCTGGAATGAGAGATTTTATTATGGCTCTTGCAAGGCACAAGGAGACTTTACTACATGAAGGCCAGAGAATCAGTGTATGCCCGGATATCAGTTTTGCAACGAGGCAGAAACGCAAGTGATTTGATGGGGTTAGAGCTCTGTTATGGGAGGCCTCAATACCACATGGATTGATCTTTCCAGCTTGCTTAGGGAAACCCATAAAGGAAAAGTCTACATGTTTTCCGATCCAGCAGATGTCCTGAAATGGAGTTGGAGATTTGTGATTCCCCTGAGGCGCTCCTCATCCTCAGATCATCAATCTTCGGACGAAGAGGATCCCTGAACTACAGTTAAAGAGCCCTTTGGTAAAGAGGGTTTTGTGTTTGAGGACGTTTAATGCTTTAAAACTTCTAAATCGCATTCAATTGGTACACTTCCTTACTGAGATAGGGATATCTGGGTAGAGAATATGGTTCTTGAATTAAATAACGTCTGGGATTCACTCAATCTCAGCAATTTTTTTATGGACCAAATAAATGTATTTGCTGTTAAGCTGTAAGTTTTGAAAGTTATCTAACCTCTTTAAGGCTGTTATGTTTAGTTTACATTTAAAATGCCAGCCACAGCTACAATTGCTTACATTTTGGTTTTTATAAATGATTAAATGTGACCAAGCTTTGTAATGAATAGCACATATTTTGTGTGCCTGTACTACTTAAAGCACGGTACCCAAATACCATATTAGTATGGTGAAAGACTTTGTTTTTTTCCTCTACTGGACATTTTTGTTTTTAACCATGCAGCTCATGGGTTCGATGCAGCAAAATGGTAATTTAATGTGGGGATATGCAGTTGCATTTTTTAGGACTACCCCTCAAAGATGCATCTTTAAAGCACTAGATGATATTCTTATATGTATTAAGAGGAGTGGTGCCCTCAAAAAGAAGTATGAAAATATTGCAATGTCTGTGCTTGGTAAACAAACTGTATGTGTGATTATTATAAAATAAAAATATAAAGTATGAAAAAAAAAAGATCCAGTTTGGGGCGCCAACTCCCTGTCCATTTTGGAACCAGAAAATATCTGAAGAGAAACCCTGGACCGGTCGTGGAGTCCTTTTGAAGAAGCTGGGTAATGTCCTTCTGAAAGGCGGACAACATGTCCCCAGACTCCACATCTTCCCGTGAAGCATGGGCTCAGCTGGGCGGGAGAGACTCGAATTCCAGAGGCAAACTGTGATCCACCACTTGTAGCACCCATTTGTCCAATGTAATGATGACCAGGCATGAGCAAAATGGTGGAGCCAGTCCCCCATGGGAGGTCCCGGGCAGGACTGGCAGGAGAATGACATCTCCCAACCCTCATTGGGCAGGCTTGGAAGCTGCTCTGGAGCTAGCTGCCAAGGGAGCCCTCTGGCCTCCAGATTTCTTGGGGCCAAAGGAGGCTAGCTAAGGTTTGGGCTGCCAAGCCTTATGTTGCCCCACTTGAGGCTGCTGCAGTCTGGATGGAAGTGCCAAGTAGGGCTGAAACCGAAAGGGCTTCTTCCATTGTTTCTGGCTCTTAATGTCCTTCTATGAGGACGTGACAGAGACCAGGGTGACGCTGGACTTCTCAATCAGGTGAGGTGACCAATGACACCTGGCCCAAACAAGTCAAAAAGGGGACGTCTGCCAACCTGTGCAGGATATCAGCCATAAAGGTCAAATTCCTCAACCACACCCAGCACTGCATAGCCACTCCCGTGGCCACAGACCTAGCACAAGATTCACTGATGTTCAGGGCCATTTGGAGCTGTTGCTTGGTCATGGTGTGTCCCTGGTCCCAGATCATCTTAACTACAAGCCACAAATTTGCTGGAAAACAGGGAATAACTAGGTCCAAAGCTCCCATGACAGCATGGGAAAAGTTGACCATTATGATGGACAAACTGATCTGCCGAAGGCCCAGGGACAAACCGGCGCAGACCTTCTTTGACGCATGGTCTAACTTTTTCAACTTCTTGTCTGGAGGCTTGTCAACTTCCTGCCCATGTGTCAGAACACTGAGCCAGTGACCAAAACTTTGGCTGAAGGATGGTCAGTGAACCCAGGCAGAGACCCAGTGGGGACCACACACTTGTGGACCATACAGACAGACAGTGCCAGACAGGAGGCAGGGCGTTGCGACAGCTTAAGGGTGGGATCAAGAATAGCCTCCACTACAGGGAAGGCAACCCCAGGGGAGTCATCATGTACAAAATTTCGGTCAAGGGGTACTTCGCCCACTTATATACTGGTTCCAGCCAGATCCCCATAAAGTCCAAGATCAATTGGAGCGGAGCGCCCAAAAAACTATCCCTCACTCCATAGAGAGCTCCTCAAAGGACTCCCAGTCAAAGGCTGGGGTCCAAAGAGGAGGCATAGAGGAGTTCTCTGAATCAGAGGACTCCTCAAACACTGCTCATGACCCTGCCTCTCTATGTGCAATCTTTGGCTCATCCGAGTTGGAGATCTGTACCGAGAGCCTAACAGGAAGCCCAGAAGTGGGGCATGCAGCCTTGAACTGGTCCTGTGCAAGGACTTAGGTAACTCCACCAAAATGGATGGGGAAGCTGGCATTGGCTCAGCTGGGGGAACCAGCACAGGACACAGCAAGGGCGACCAGGGGTGTGCCGGTGCTTGCTGTGGAGCACAGCCTTTGTCTAGAATCCACTGCTGTCAGACAAGCTGTTCATATCGGCACTGCAGTTTACAGCAGAGCTGTTCCTTTTTCGGAAGATGAGAAAGAAATGGACAAGAAGTGGACAAGGAGCTTCAACAGTGCCTCTTGGCTGATGGTCAAGAGCGGAAATGTCAAGAATCCCGAGATCTAATCAACAGCCTTATTGGGACCTTGACCATGACCTTGTCTGATGACGGACTGGTTGTCAGGGAGGAGATATGGCAAAAGGTGCCGTACACTAAGGAACCCCCAAGGGAACGATCTTCCGAGGGGAGACAGCCAAATTGTCCGGCTTATCTGGACTCACCTGTGAGAGGGCCATAAAGATCAAAGTGCTCAAAAGGGAACCATCCCCAGCGTCCTCTGACAATAGGCTGATCAGGTTGAGAAAGATCTCGGCTGGCTGACCTGCGTCTCAGCCGGCAAGCCCAATGGGGATAGCAGCCTGGACTGGGACTGTCAGCCAAAGCAGATGGCTCAACGGCAGTCGAGCCAGAAGCAGAAGCTCGGGACCGGGATGAGCTAGTGCTCTCCCAATCCCACGACCTGTGATGGGACTTCTTAGGTTTAGAGGCCTGCAAAGATTCAGACCCTCAGGAAGGGCCCTCCCTGAGAGTAGGAAGGGACTGGCAGAAGTCCCTAAATGCCCCTAGTATACGAGGTGCCCAAGCCCACTGGAACCAAGGTGTATAAAGCAGTACCTGAAGCAGCCTGGGCCATGGCCTCCTCAAGGTGGCAAGCTGCACAGCCAAATTGGCCAATGAGAAACTGCCTTTATGAGCATCCTTAGACCTAACAGGACTATGAATGGGTGACCTAAGAGAAGGTGGTTGTAGCAGTCCTCCAACATGGAGGGCGGAAGGGTCCAGCACATGCTGCAAGCCTGTGGATCATGCTGGGCCCCTAAGCAACAGACGCATAAGGAATGCGGATCAGTGCGCAACATTTTTTGTGAACAGGCCATGCACCATTTAAACCCAGGACCCAATCTGGGTGTCTCGCAATCCATGACAGATCAAAAAATAGGGTGAGATAACCCAAAAGCTAAAGAATTTCAATGGCTTGAAGACTGGTAAAGTTAAGCCTACACCAAACGCAGAGCTGCGAAGGAGGAAACCTGATGCTTCCAGCAGAAAGAAAGATCTGACCTCGCGGGGCAGTGCCAAGGAGGATACCTCCCGGGTGGGTGACAGGAGCTAGCTTGAAGACCTTCTGGCAAGTCTTAAAGGGAAAGGAAGCACTGCTAGAAGTGTGGATAGTGCACCATGTCCACGCCCCTAGAAGGATTGTTTTGCCTTCTCAGTCTGCCCAGATGTTCCCTGCCTAATCGGTCTCCACAGACCCAATTGCTCTCAGGTGACCTTTTCTCCTTCCTGCTTATTTACTAATATACCCCTTATCTGTTCCATGCATGCTTGAACCCCCCCACACTGTTTTCATATCCACCATGTCCACTAGCAGTCTATTCCACAAGTCTATGACCCTTTTGGTGAATCAGTACTTTCTAACATCCCTCTTAAACTCCAGTCCCTCCAGATTCATCCCATGTCTACTGGTCCTGGTGGTCTTACTCCTTTGAAAGAGACTCTCCTACTGCACCCTGTTCACCCCTTTGAGGTACCTGCAGGTCTCTATCATGTCCCCTCTCACTCTCTTCTCTTCCAGAGTGTATATGCTAAGATCCCTCAGTCTCTCCTCGAAGGACTTCTTATGCAGCTCCTGCATCATTTTAGTTGCCCTTCTCTGGGCCACCTGCACCTTGTTGATGTCCTTTCTGAGGTGCAGCCTCCAAAACTGGATACAGTACTCCAGGTGAGTTCTTACCAACAAGCGATACAGTAGCAACAGGGCTTCCTGGCTGCCACCAACACATTGGCCACACTGGGGGAAACCCCAAATCTGGCTATGGCTACATCTTCAGGAGCCATACGTAGAATGAAGTGACGTGAGGTCCAGATGGACCAGGGTGCCCTGGTCCTGGGAGAGCAAGCCCATGCACAGGGACAGGGGAGCAAAGGTTCCACCGCCAGTTGCTGCAGCAAGGAAAACCAGATCTGGCGAGGTCAGAAGGGGGCGATGAGAATCATCATTGCACCTTCTATCTGGAGTTTGATTAGAACCTGCTGAAGGGGTGTGAAGACATACAGAAACCTCCCTGTCCATGTGAGGGACAATGTGCCTCACCAGAAAACTCCTGGCCCGGGATCTAGTGAGCAGAAATGCGGCAGTTTTGCATTGAGTGGCAATGCAAAAAGATCCAACTCAGGCTGACCCCATCTGTCAAAGAGGTCTTTTGCCACCAAGGTCAGAAGTTCCCACTCTTGAGCCCTGGATCGAGAGTGGCTTAAAGTGTCCACCAGAACATTTTGGACACCAGTAACATGGACGGGTTGAGAGTTGCTTCCCTACAAGGGAAGAACGAGCTGCCCTGCTTGTTTATATAACACCACACATATTGTCTGTCTGGACGAAGAGCAGACCCAGGGAGAATTGAGCCTGGAAGGCCTGAAGGGCATACAAGACGACCCACAGCTCCTGAATATTGACGTGGAGATCCTGCTTGAACTCGGACCAAGTCCACTGGGTCTGGTGAGACCCCAAGTGGGCACCCAAACTGAGGCCCGAGGCATCGATCATCAGAATTTGCTGATGGAACGGGGTAGTGAGAGCCACCCCTGAAAAAGGTTGTTGGGCTCTAGTCAGCACAGAAGTACCTTCTTGACTGCACCCGACACCAGCACTGGCTGGTTCAGGGGGTCTACCCTCTTGTCTCATTGCACCCAAAGGGTCCATTCAGGGATCCTCATATAAAGCCTGGCTAAGGGAACCATTGCAGTCGAAGCCCCATGAGCCTGAGGAAGTCCCTTGCCTGAACATGATGACTGTGAAGCAAGAGGCAGGTCTGAGCCATGAGTTGCTCCACCTTGTCCGGAGGCAAAAAGGTCATGTCTAGGACAGCCCCTATGTAAAAGGAGGTGCTGGCATGGGGTAAGGGAGAACTTGAGCAAATTGATGGTACTGCCCAGGGACTGGAACAGACTGCAAGTACCTTCCAGAGTCAGCAAGAGATGGTCCCTGGACAGGGCCACCAGGAGTCAGTTCTTCCAGGTATGGTAAAATGTATAACCCTGTCTCCTCAAGGCTGCAGCCACCACCGCCAGGCACTTGGTAAACACCCTGGGAGCTGAGAAAAGGCCAAAGGGCAGGGCCCGAAACTGGTAGTGCTCCCCATGAACTGGAAACAGAGGAAATGCCTGTGGGCTGTAAAAACTTTGATGTGCAGATAAGCATCATGCATATCCAAGGAAGGTAGCCAGTCCCCCGGTGGGGCATAGGTACTAAACCCTGCAAAGTGACCATCCTGAAACATTTGTACTCTATGTATAAGTTGAAACTGCTCAGGTCCAGGATGGGAAGGAGGCCCCTTGTTTTCTTGAGAACCAGGATGGAATGGGAGTAGCACCCCAGCCTCATTAGGAGGGAAGGACTGGCTCTGTGGCCTCCTTTTGCAGCAGGACTTGAATTTCTGCCTGTATGAAAGGAACACTGCTTGGTGGATATGTAGACGCTATTAGTGGATTTGCTTGGGGGCCACTCCAGAAACTCGAGTGTGCCTGTGCACTATGAGCTGACGCACCCAATTGTCTGTCATGATGGCCCTCCATCAGTCAAGGTGGAGGGAGAAGAGACCCCCTACCACCACCTCCTGAAGCCTGGGGAAGGGGGTGGAAAGGAGTTAGGAGGTGGGGGAAGCCCCTGATTAGGTTGTGGGGGCACCTCTTGTGGCACAGGAAGGGGCAGGGCTGCTCCTGGGCCTTAGGAGGGGCTCTTGACTGCCTCTTGAAAGAGCGAAGAAAAGGGGCCCCATGACCTGATTTCAGCTGGGTGAGGTACATAACAACAATAATTCTTTATTTATCGTTCGCCTATCAAAAACTAAGGCACATTACAAACAGTTAAATAAACAGCAATACCATAAATACAATTACAAAATACAAATAAAATCAAACAGATCATATAAGGCATGCTTGGTTCCATAAAAAGTTTTTAGGGCCTGTTTAATTCCCTCCATGGTTGTGCACTCCCGTACCTGACGGGGTAGAGCATTCCAAAGAGTTGGGGCCACATGCATAAATGCATGGGCCCCAGAAGATTTTAAACAGACCCTTGGGATCTCTAGCAACCCCTTGTCAGTTGAGCAGAACGATCGCCCAGAGCAGTAAGGAACCAGGAGCTCTTTCAAGTAATCCAGGCACAGTCAGTGTAGAGCTTCGTAAGTCAGAAATCCGACTTTAACAGTGATCCGCCACCGTACCGGCAGCCAGTGCAGTTCGCGCAGCACCGGAGAAATATGACAGGACCGAGAAGTCCCCATCAGTAACCGGACTGCAGCATTCTGCACCAGCTGCAAGTTGCAGATATCAACCCCAGGTAGCCCTAAGTACAGGGAGCTGCAGTAATCCAGGCGCAAGGACACAATGGCATGGGCTAATGAGGGAAGACTGCTGGACGGAACAAGGTGCTTAACTCTGGAGATGTTCCTCAGATGGTAAAAAGAGGATTTGATGACTGCTGACACGCAGGTGTCAGCCCCTCATCAAAAATTACCCC
The DNA here is from genome assembly GCA_016271365.2 of Neoceratodus forsteri. Classification (NCBI taxonomy): domain Eukaryota; kingdom Metazoa; phylum Chordata; order Ceratodontiformes; family Ceratodontidae; genus Neoceratodus; species Neoceratodus forsteri. Next base: position 1,521,443,833 of record CM057452.1, read on the forward strand.
CAGGTTCCACACCTGTTCAGAGGAAGGGAGTGGGAGGCCCCCAAGAAAAAGTCCAGATGGGCAAACCCACCCCCAATCCTCCTATCTGGTGCCCCTGGTCCACCACCAGCACCTCTGTCTTTTCCGAGTTCAACCTCAATCAGCTCGAGTTCATCCAATCTTGGATACTGACAAGGCAGTTATTAAATACCAAGATACCTCTATCCTGGTCGGGTGCGAAAGAAAGGTATAGCTGGGTATCATCGGCATATCAATGAAACCTCAGCCCATACCTTCTTACAATGTTTCCGAGGGGCAGCATGTACACTGCAAATAACATGGGGGACAACACTGAACCCCGAGGAGCCCCACATGACAGAGGAACTGGGTCAGAGGAATAAATCCCTGACACCACCCTGTGAGTTCTTCCGGTGAGGAAAGATGTAAATCACCTGAGGACTGTACCTGACAGGCCACAGATGAATCTCAGGCGATCAAGAAGGACCCCATGGTCCACAGTGTCAAACGCTGATGAGAGATCAAGAAGAACCAAGATGGAGCGTTTTTTCTGATCCTTAGCCATCAAGAGATCATTGAGCACTTGAACCAGCACTGTCTCGGTACTGTGTTTCTTTCAAAAACCAGATTGGAGAGATTCATAGATGTCATGGATGGTTAAATGGTTCTCCAGTTGTAAGGGCACTACTTTGTCAATCACCTTCCCCATAAAGGGAAGGTTTGAAATTGGTCTGTTGTTAGCATGGCAATCTGGATTCAAAGAAGCGTTCTTCAGGAGGGGCGTCACCACTGCCTCTTTCAGGGAGCTTGGAAACTCACCTGTTTCCAAGGAGCACCAGACTATCCATGTTAGGACTGGACCAATGGTGTCACCACAACCCATAATCAGGGCAGTTGGTCCTGGGTCCAAACTACAGCACATAGGGCGCATACCCTGGACAATCCACAAGACATCCATGAACTCCGGCCAGTCGAAGGTACTCCTGGAAAAGTGAGGGCCCATGACCAAGTGCGAGTGGACTGACCTTAGGGCCCTCCCTGAGTTTTGGAGTTTGGCAATAATGTCCTGGAAGTCACCACTGAACAGCTTGGACCAGCAGAAGGGGGTGTCCAGAATACTGGACCGAACATCAGGGGCGAAGCCTGAGACCTGGAGCCAGGTGTGGCACCACAGATCAATGCCTGCCACCACCACCCACCCAGAGGTGTCCACTGCATAGTACACCGCCCATAGGACATGGGTACTGACATCGGACCCCATCTTCGGGGCCTGAAGGGTCTGATTTTTTGAGGGGTCATCAGGCATCACCATGACCACCTTCCTAGCCTGGTCCCACATCAGATTCTGGTTCTGCACCATGTGAGGTAGACAGTTAAGGGTCCTGATGGCAAGGTGGCTGAGGCAAAAGCACAGTTGCCTACCTGGTCCAGCTGCCTGGATTTCCATCTGGAGGGAGGGCACTGAGGTGCTTTGGATGCTTGGTGTGGTCATGTGCCAGATTGATGACCACCAAGATGACCTTGGGATGCTCCCGGAAAAAAGGTTTACTAGCCAAAGAATGGTAAAATCTGTGTGCCTTTTTAGGAACCGCAGGGATAGTGTGAGGGTGAAGTCAAACGGCCCTTGTAACATCATCACCATATAATTCAACCACTGGGGGGGACCTCCAGAAGGGGAGCATCATGCTGACAAAGGTAAATAGCCTGGCAGTGATGCTCGGGGTCCTGCTCCTCAGTCTCTCACCCCATCGTAGACTGGTTATATCTCATAATATCCATAAAGGTGGGGTTATCAGGTGGAGACTTGGGGATGTTAGTGGGTTTCCCTTCATTCCCTGAGGAGACCCCATCCAGTGAGGAGGACTTGGAACTGGCTTCATCATCCGAGGTAAAGTCCTCAGCTCCACTATCGCCATAGTGAGGATCAGTCAGGCGACCGGGGATACTAGCATCCATATGTGTAGCAGAAACGCTGGGTGGCGGGCAAGCAGGGGCCAGAGAGGCAGTACCCCTAGAGGGTGGGAACGCTGGGGCAGGCCTGGTTGAGGGGCCTATGACTGCATAAATGCCCATAGCACAGAGATCAGGCTGTGGTAATCTATGAGCATCGGAGGTGGACCCCCAGGCACTGGAATGTTGTAAAGCGGCTGGGGCCTGATGGGCGCAGGACATGGGTAGGTCGGCGCTGGTCCTGCTGGAGCTGAATACGGGTAGGCTGGCGTCGGACTCCTGGGCGTCAGAATTGGATACCCAGGTTACAGTCCAGCAGGTGTGGGATCCCCAGACTGCAATAGTGGGAGGCCAGGTGTGGGTCTCCACAGGCGTAGGAAGAGAGGGAGCAGACGAAGGCCCCCTACCGGCGTCAGGGGCGGGACCAGCGCTGGACCTGCAGGTTGCTGAAGTACTGGAGTCAGCCCAACGGATGTCGGTCTGTGAGATGCTGGGGTAGAATGCACTGGCGTCTGGTGAGAAAAGACCTGTGCCGGAGAAGAGGGCTCCGTCAGCGATGACTGAGGGGAACTGGGCTTGTGAAGATGCCAGTACCCAGTGACACCTGCTCCTGCAACTGAGGGGTAGGCTTGACGGAGGTCCCAGAGACTGAGACCGGCGTTGGGCATGGGTAATGGTGTGACAGGGTGAGAACTGGTGCCAGCAGTACCCATGCCAAATGGAGTAGCTCCAGTTGAGCCTCCTGCATTAGAACTCGCCGAAAACAAGGTCTGGAAAAGCAAGGGCTGTGGGGCAGGGACTGACGTACACTTCCCTGATGACTTATCCTTTGACTTGGATGAGAAAGAGCCCAATAACTGGGTCGGGGAAGCAGAGGAGCTCCATGCTTTTAGCTCCCATTCCATCTGGGTGACCTTCTGAGTGAAGAAGCGGCTCTCAATGGTCCTCTGCCATCATCTTCTGGTGGCTGGGTTAAACTTCTGGCAGGCCTCACAGTTCTGAATGTCATGGTCAGGGCTCAGACAGAAGAGGCAAGCAGAATGGCCATCCTTAGCCGGGATCTGTTTCCCACAGGCGCACTTAGTGGAGGGTAGTGGAAGAAGGCTGAGAAGACATAAAAGAAGGAGTCGACACCAAAAATGTCGATGTTTACTCGACTAAAGTAAAAAAGAAAGCACAGTTATAAAATGTGGAAAACTGGTGATTGACCATAGCTGCCATGGAGCCCGTGGTCCAATGTGTGTTGGTCGATGATGGGAAAGAACTGAGAAGAGCTTGGGGGCTGCCCACCTTATATAGGATAGGCTGATGTCAGAGGTGGGTGGCCCCCTCTGGTATACTGCTAGCTAGAAAGGTTTCCGTGCAGTCCTAGCGCCTGATGGCTGAGACCTACCAGTGATGGCTTGCTGCAAGAGAGACCTTCGAAGTAAGATCCTGATGTACCTAGATTCCCTTCTGACCTTAAATCACTATGTTACTATATAAACAGTGATGTTGAAATGTTTTTGTTTTCGTTTAGTGCAGCAATCTTTTAATTGATTCTCCCCACTTTTGACTATGTTGGTATAGTCTATGGTGCCACTCCCAAGTCCACCCTTGCCAGACTGGATGCACTATTTCACTCCGTCTGTCATTTTGCTCTATCCTGTCCCCCATGAACCCATAACTGTGATCTCTACAAAGTCCTCTCACTCCTTTCTCTTGAATCTAGATGTCTCTTCCATTTCGCAAGCTTTATAGCCAAATTCTGGTTCAGGTCACTGCCCTCCTACCTCACCTCTACCCTCTCTACCCCATCTTTCCCTCCTATTCCCTTCGCAACTCTGACCACAGATCCCTCTCACTTCCACAAAGGTCCAGCACAGCTGGCCAATCCACTTTTTCTCATCGATGCCGTAAACTGTGGAACAACCCCCCATCCGTGACTCACACACCCTTGCATCCCTTTCCTCCTGACTCCATGACTACTCCTCACCAGTCTGTGCCTGCCCTTAACCCTTCTAGCTCCACACCCAGGCTCACTCCCTCATCCCTTTTGCAATACCTTAGTCTACTCACACCACTCCACGCCCAGCTCAATTTTCTCACTTCTATGCCTCTGGGATCTTAACATTCCCTCCATTATTATTATTTTGGATCAGACTTTTGAGCACAAAAATATAATTTGCTCTCTGATTGTCAGCATGGCTTTAAGCCACGCCATAATACTGAGACGGCCTTGGTGGGGTTCACAGGTGCCATTCAGGGTGCCCTTGACAAACAGCGAACTATTGAGGCGCTTTTCGTGGACCTCACCAAGGCCTTTGATTTGGTTGACCATGGTTTGTTAAATGGTATTCTTACTAGTTTCTGTTTTTCTGATAAGGTCATTTCCTGGTATTGTAATTACCCATCTAACAGATCCCACTGTACTAGAAAAGGTGATAGTATTTCCTCTCCCAGTGCTATTAAATGTGGGGTACCTCAGGGGTCAATTCTTGGCCCACTGACTTTTTCATTCTATATTAATTCTGCCCCTTTGGTTTGTTCCCATTCATCAATGATACTTTATGCTGATGACGCTGTAATTTATACTGCTGAGTCTACTCCTAATGATGCTTTGGTTGAGGTTCAGTCTGGCTTTGATTCTCTCCAGAAATGGGTGTCATCAAATGTTATGGTACTTAATTCAAGTAAAACTAAAGTTATGTTGTTTGCAAATAAGACTATTGAGTCTAGTAATCTCAATCCTATTGTTACACAGGATGGAAAAGTGATTGAATTAGAAGACAGTTTTAAATATTTAGGGATAGTTCTTGACTCAAAATTAACTTTTGAACCCCACTTGAATAACCTTAGGAAAATTCTCCATCAGAGATTAGGTTCACTTTATAGAGTTAAGCAGTTTCTGAGCAGGGAATCTAGGTTTTTACTTGCTCATAGTTTTTTGTTGAGTGTCCTGGATTATGTATTATTTGTTCTTCCTTTTCCTGTAGTTCATTTAGTAAACTTGAGGTAACATATAATTCCATTCTACGCTTTATGCATGATGTTCCTTTTTGACCTCATCATTGTTTACTGCTTAAATGTTCTAATAGTTTCTCTCTTAAAAATAGAGTTTTGCATAAACGGGGTATCATTATGTTCAAGGCGAAGAATGGCCTTATATCCCCTGTAGTTTCTCTGTTATTTCCTAGATCCCTTAATTCCAGTGGCACTAGATCCCAGACAATTTTTTTTTTACAAAATTCCCTTGTTTCGTACTGCATTTGGCCAGAGATCTATGTTATACAGGGCTCCTTTGTTTTTTAACTTGTTACCTGTTGATATTATAGAAAGTATGACAGTGTGGTCTTTTAAAATTAGACTACAATATTGGAGGATGGATAATGATATTTGCACATGCTTAAGTTAAATATTTCATTATCATATTTTGTCTGCTTTATGTACTTTGTATTATTTTTTAATGTTTGTATGTGTGTTATATTTTGCATGTTTAGTATGTTTTGTCACTTGTCACTGGTGAAAGACGGGCAGTTTTGCTCATCCTGCTTTCAAGTATAAAAAATAAAAATGAAATAAAAATGAAATTACTACTATTATTCTGCACATCGACGAACTTGTAACCAGGATGGTCTCTCACCACATGATACTTATGTATTCTATGGATATTGTTAATGAGTGTTGTCACCTATTGTTACTGTCTGCTTCTGCACACTGCAAATGTTTGTATTCCGTGCATTCTTACTACTTAGTACTGTTCTATGTTTTTGTAAGTGAAGTTTTCATCCTGTCCCCCACTTCCCCAAGGGCTCAGCTGTAAACGAGCAATCTGCTCAGCATGCCTTCCTAGAGAAACTTTTAAATAAATAAATAATTATCTCAAATAAAAAACTGCTAGAGACACTTAAAATCCCCCAGGATGGGGTGGGGGTCATGTTAAAAGGCAAGAGGAAAAAGGGTGATCTGAAACAGAATAAAAGTTAAATACACAGAACATGTACAACAACAAACCAATGCTTTCAAGAGCACCAGACACTGTTGGGAAAACTTTAAAAAATGTAATACTAAGACACAGTTCAACTTGTTGCTCATAGTTGTTTCTGTAATTTCCCTCATTTCTTCATTTCCGAGGACATCTGCCCAAAAACTCGATCATTAAACGTCATCTGTTCTAGCTGCTGGTATACTTCTGACAGCATAATCCCGTACTTGTGACATTACAATCACTTCCACAGCAACAGACTGCGAATCATTACCACAACAGACTGATGACACACAGAGGGTTACGATATCAGTGTAGATCAGCTGCAGGAGCAGATGAAGCCCACCAGGCAGAGATCCTGTTTTCATGCAAGTGTCCTTAGTACTAAAGAATGAAGGGTGAAAGTTGCATCAAAATATCAGCTATAAGCCAGACCATGTCAAAATGTTACATTCAGTGATCCCAATGGCATCACTGGTTCATTAAAGAATAAAAATGCCAACGTCTGATGAGCTGTACTTTAATGCTACAGTCTACTTCTTTAACGTTTTTCACCTGGTACGCATTCTAAGCTTGTTTCCATAGCCTTGTCATTTTTAATAAATAAATGAACAAAGGCCTAGGCAGTGACTCTACAGACTCAGTTATGTATGGCTTTCACAGCTGCCTATGAATGGGATGGCTCTCGTAGAACAGGCCTAAAGGCACTTAAAATGTCACTCAGAACAGAGATGACACCTTGGTCTGATTGAGACCCTACCAGTAAGTCACCTAGTCGTGGGTAAATGTGAAGACAGAGGTCTTATCAGATTGCTATTACATGCATTGATTTTGTGAAAACTCTCGGGAATGATGTGAGTTCTAATGGCAGGACTCCAAAGAAATGGGCACACACACGCACACTCGCAATTACTAATTCAAGGCATCTTGCATTTCCTGTGGGATTCCCTGATTGGACTGTGGAATTAGACATTCTTTGTATGCACTGCAAAATACAAATACTACCCCCCAGCAAGATAACCTTTGATAGCACCTTCAAAGGCACCAGCTTAGATTTCCAATTGTTTATCAATGAAGAACCTTCAGGCAGAGTTGGGGACTGCCTAACTCAACCTGATTTTCCCAATCTTAGTAAAGACCTCTGCAGGGTCTTTCTTGAAGCAGTCACTCTATGTTTTTTTTTTTTTTTCATTTTTTTTTTCTCCCTCTCCATTTCAACCGATGCCCACTTCAGCCTCCTGTCCCCAGCCCATCAGCCTTGGAAATTACCCTGGCCATCCCGTAGTTCATATGGCTGCCTGCCCCCCCCCCACCCACATCTGGAGCCATTGGGAGTGGCAGCAAACCCCTCCAGAGACCAAATCCAGCACAAGGACCAAAAGCCCTTCAAACAGTGCAGGTCCTGCAAGGAGAAAGCAACACTCTGCTTTAGCTGGATTTCCCTCTTGGTGTTTTTACCCTCCACGGGGAAACCTGCATGAACATGTGCCTGTGTGCAGGCAACTGGTCAGCGCAGCACTGATCAGCTAACTCTCCCTCCCCCTACTGTCCAGCATTGCAGCTCCACCTGCTGTGGGCCCCAGGTGGTGCTAGCTCAGCAGGAATGGACAACCTCCAGTTCCAAAGGAGGACTTACACTGGGACCCTCAAACCTCCGCCCCCCGATAACGCTCCCAACGTTCCAGGCTCATTTCCAAACTTGGGTTGCTAGTGTAAACAAGTAGTAGCAGTACCGCTACCACTGCACCAATGGGTTAAGTCACTCTATTAAAGTTATTACATTAACAGATTACTGGTTTACAGTTTTTTTTTATTCGTTTCCATGGGGCCATACTTTTAATTCATTGTTGTGACCTTGTTATGCGGTCTACAGATCCCGTTTGTGTATGATAACAGAATTTCAAGTCCATAAATGAAACGGGTAACACATGATGGGGTTTGCTTTTGTAGTCCCATATATGTACAACTTGGATGCACTGTGAGACATGAGGTGTAGCTGAGTGCCTTCAACCACATGAGAAATGCATAGAGTGTCATAAAACCGCACACCCTAGTGTGCAGTATCCCGATTACAAATTGTTCAAACACTTTATTCTAGTTGTAAATGCTTTTCTTGTTCTTTTATCAAAAATTATTTGTAATAAGTACTACCAGGCTGTGCCTCGGCCCCTCCACCCCTCGTCCTATCAGCCTCCACCCAGTCATTCTCTTCACCACCACCCCAGCATGCAAGGGCCCAAGAAGATACCACATGATATTAAATAAACCAAAATGAACAGTCATGTAAGAACTTACCATAACAGTAGATCTCTGAGGGAATCTCTGTCATCAAGTCACACCTATGGAACTTAGTCATCAGGCACTAGGATCCCACAGAAGCTTTTCTGCAGCAGTCTAGTAGGAGCCACCCATGCCAATGTCATGCTCCAACTTCACAGCCCTACATGAGCGTGGGCAGCCCCACTCCCTCTTCAGTTCTTTCCCTAGTCAGAGGCCTTCAGAGACAAGAGTTCCACCAGGGAACTAAGGAGAGAGAAGGTGCCCAGCTAACAAAAAAGCCAGAGCAACAGGACAGCCGAGCTGGAGAGAGAGAGAGAAAGAGGGATGGAGGGAGGGACAGCATGACCTGATGGCAGAGATTCCCTCCAAGATCTACTGTTATGGTGAGTTCTTACATAACTGTTCTGTCTTCTTCGGGGGTATCTCTGCCATCAGGCCACACCTATGGAACGAGTCCTAAGCAGTGCTAAGCACAAGACAGTCTGGGTGGCAGGAGGCCAAAAGCTTAAGAGAGAAGGCCCTGAAGCAAAGTTAGGCCAAAGCCTGCCCTTCTTCTGGATGCAAAGTTCAGACTGTAGTGATTGACGAAAGCATGAACAGTGCTCTAGATGGCAGCAGTACAAATCTAAGCTGCTGAGATGCCTCTGAAACAGGCAATTGAAGTGGCCATAATGAAAGACAAACTGTACCCGCAGTTCAGAGCCAGGAGCTTTTTGATGCTCCAGTGAAGTATAAACCAGACGGGTTCATTAAATTGCAGAACCGTGACGTAATTTAATTATGTCAAATTAATACAGACACTGGGAGTAAAGCACTGCTCCACAAAATCAATGTGCCCCAAGTGGCAGCAGCACAAATTTCAGCTGCTGAGATGCCTCTGAAACAGGCAGCTGAAGTGGCCATGCCTCTAGTGGAATGGTACCCGATTACCCCAGGAAGTCCACAAATACAGTAACTGATAGGGAACCAGGTATCACAAATAGAATACTCTAAACAGGCAGAGAAGAGGAAGGGGTCAGGTTAGATGCCTGTGGGTGCTGGAGCTCTGGGCAGCATTCATGGTGCTGATTTTTGGAGGTAGCTGCTGAAGAATGCTACATGTGGCTCAACTGCTTTTTTCAATGTTATATATTACTCAAATGGTATGAATAGACCTGTTTATTTTATTTATTTTTGTAAAACAGTCTTCACAATATTTAAAATGATTACTAACTGCACAGCAACACTCTGAACAAAAATTAACTCTTGTGAGAGAGAAGCCCTCCCCTGTCTTCGATATCTGCAGACTTTCAAATTACTGGCAAAATTATTTCTTTGTATACTGTTGGCACTCCCTCTTTGTTTAAGCTACTTCACGGTTTCTGTTGAAAGAGCCAAGGTTCACGATGCAATTAATTATACTCTTTTGCTTCAGAATAGCAGAAACGGTTTTCTGTTCTTCTCCCATTAAGGTACTGGAGCTTAAGTCACACCTTTCCCATGCCATTCTGTCTCACTCACTGTAATAACATGGGTGGTCACATTTCCACACAGGGATACAGTGACATCCAAACCTGGTAAAACTATCACTGTGACATCATCAACTGATACAACTATTGATGAGATCTCACAATGACAGTATTATGAGACTGAACGTTCAGGAAGACATGACATCAGTCAACAAGTTAACAAAATCTAGCAAACATAATCACATAAAGGCTGAAGTAAAAAAACTGTACAGTTAAGTACATCTACTCTTAATTATTATATTTAATATTCTTGACTGTTTTAGAATCATTCTATGTGTCGTCTGCGGGTATTACTGGTGTCGGAGGCGGGGGTGGCGCGAAGAAAAAGAATCATGCACTGTGATCTATAATCGAGAACAACAGAATGCTGCAAGTTCAGAATACACGACCTCTCCAATGCACCACCCCATCCTCCTCAACCTACACCACCACCTTTAATGTATATAGAAGGCAGTGAGAAAAACTTGACTTAGGAAAAAAGTGCCTTCAGTATCAGCATCTTAACATGAGGCGAGCAAAATAAGCTTAACTGTGATGGGATGCTAACAGTGTAATTAGTAGAGACATGAACCTGAGCTTTTACAGTATCAGGGAGGGAGAATATACAAATATGCAAAAGCAGACTACGAGAGTTCATTTTAGCACATATTAAAAAGTCTGTCTGCACTTGATCTAAGTACAAGGGAACAACAGTTAATAAACTAAGCACATGTAGATCTCATCCAGTTATTAGAGTTGTGCTTTCTATACTCCCCATTGCATCAGGCTTGCCCAGCAGACATGGGAAAGAGTTCCTTAACGCTAGCAAATTGTTTATTAACTTTCTTGCTGCCAAGAATTTCCACGCTCTTGTGGTCTGAAAGCCATTGTCAATTAAAGCAAAATTAGAATTGATATTACAGTGAGGCGAGTTGGAAATTAATGGTAGAAATGCTGTAATCTGAACAGATGAAAGACATGTAGCAACGACGCAGCAGAAGTGAAATCAGGTGAAGTTGACCAGTATCTACACCAAAAACGACAAGACATACCTCTCAACCTTTTGTCACTAAGATGTGGAACACTGGCTCTAAAAATGTGGGAAAATGTGGACACTGGCCCTCAAAATGTGGGTAAATGTGGGACACTGGCCCTCAAAATATGGGACACGTCATCAAACAAACATATAAGCTCAGAACACTGTGGAAGCTGATGCCTAAATGCAATCACATTTTAATTTAGCACCATAAATATTACATTATTTTTTAATGTCTGTATTTACAGCACCTTTTATGTGTGGGTAGCGCCTTATGTGCTGGGGAAACAGTATGACATGGTAATTCTGAGGGATAAAATGAGGGATGTCCCTCATACTGTGGGACAGTTAAGAGGGGTGTGCCATCAATACAGCGACGGCTTTACAGTGACAGCGTTGCAACAAGTTTGACACTCACAGTGGTGAACTGGTTGTCAGAACACCGTACACCACAGTGCCGCACCGGTGTTGCCCTCCCTCCCCAATAACCCCCCCCCCCAAGAGGTGATTATATAAATATTTTGGGGGTGGTGCATGGAGTGAAGCCCCCCTGCAAGCAGCCTGGATGTGACCCAGTTCTTTGGTCGCCACGGCAGTCAGGTGGCACAACTGCCGGGTGACATGGTCGATGTTGGCATTATGATGTTGCCATAACGTCAGTTGACCTTCTTGATTTTCAACCAATATGGTGGAACCGTTGAGAGCTATGGATGGGGTACCCTATGAAGGCCTTACCAGAGGAAGAACAGACCCCTTCCCCCAGCAGCAATCTGACTCTGGTGCTAAGGCCAGAAAATTGTGAACTCTTGCAGTCCATTCAGTCCTTGCTAGTGAAATTCTAGAGTGAAACTCATTCTGTGATTATTACCACTGTGAAGCGAATCAAAACATTTAGCAGAGTTTAACTGACATTTATAATCCTCTTTTACAGATGGATCCATTCACCATCCCAAAAGTTGATTTACCGATTTGGGCATCTGTTGGGTGATGTTATTTCCAGCTGACCAATGGAATTCCCACCCCAACTAGCTATCTCCCACATTTTGGATCTACTTAAGACATGCATGGAATACAGGCAGTAGCCAATGGCACTCTTTCCTCCTGCCAAATGATACCTGACCCGATACAGGCACTTTTAGTTACTTACATCGTGGCTGCGCATCGCTACCCCCCCCCCCCCATCTGATTATCTGAACTCTGGATCGGGGCCACTGTAATTTACCGAAACGATTGGTTGCTCAGTGGAACCTTTTGTACTTTCCCAACTATGTGGCCAACACAAACACCCTTATCTCCAAATCTGAGTTTGTAGCCCAGTGGGGCTTTATGCTGTCAGTAGACCACAAACAGCCACACTGGGACAGAACAACTTAATGCTACCAAATGAACAAACCACACAGCAAACACTAGGGCACTCAAGTCAGAGGATTATGAAGTATAAATATTTATTAAAGTGCCATAGTGGTGGCGCGGAGGGTTGAGGCGTTGGACGCCACTCCTCGAACCATGCTGGCGACCTGGGTTCGGGAACGGACTCAGGCGCTGGAGGTTGGCAGGGGAAGGGGTAGGATGGAGCATCTGTAGGGCTGCTCTCCTCCTCTGGGGTGGGTTAGGGATGCATGGTCGCTCTGCAGCGGCCCCCGGTGGAGACCGGGAGCACAGCAGACGGATCGCATTATGGGGAACACCAGGAAAAATGGAAATACCGCTCTGGGGACTGGCTGGATGATGGCTGCTGGCCCCAGACACCTCTAAAGACTCCCAGGAAGTCACGGAAAGCCTGGGACCGAGGAAAAATAGTGTGCCGGTCTCCTCCCGGCCGGTGCCTTACCCCTCGGAAGAGAGGGACCCACCCGGTACAGGGTTACTCCGGGCTATCCCGAGGATGGCTGCAGATCTGAGGTAAGGTGGTTATGGGGAGACAGTAGGGGGATGTCTGAGGGTCATGGCAGCCCGAAGGAGAGGCAGCTCCAGAGCACGACAGGGGTAGAAATAGAACATACAAAAAAAAAAAGTGCCATAGTGCTACAGATTAAAAACTCATGCCTGTCCATGGATATCATGGCAGCAACAAACAGTGCTGCATGTCTTAACGTTTTGCACATCCAGCTGTTGTGCTTCGTCAGAGGTAACATGCATTGGATGGACACTGTGATGTTTAAATACCCACAACAGTCAACAGGAGTATCAGTGCTACAAACAAGTGCTACAAATACAACAAAAAAATACATACAGGCAACATGGCTAAAGTAAGGCACAATACTTAACTTGATACTGCAGAGACAAAATATGGAGCACCCAATGTAATATGTTGTTCGCGCTCAGTGCTATATTAGCAAATGGAGCTGTAAAAATATTTGAAATGTACATTTTAAAAAAAAGCATTGGTGCACATATCAAAACACCAATGTATACAAATGTGCTAGAGAAAATAAATCCGTTATTTAAACTAAGCACATTTAGGGAAAAAAAACGTGTATTTTACCATAAAGCGCATTTACAATATTCACAAGTATGCTATATGAAGCAATGCCTCCTTTTGCTGTATCACACTGACAAGAAATAACCATACCTGTTGACAATAATGTACACATACAATACACATGAGGCATGGCACAAAACATATTTTCATGTCATTGATTCATAGAAAGGATGCCACATCTATCATTGCTCTCAAAAGCCCAGAAGAGCAAAACAATGCAATGATGGTTCATATGCCACAGTACAGCACATTAATAACAACTGTGGTAGTAACCATTGTGACACTTGGACAGTTGGTTCTGACTGCTCTATGATTTTGTAAGATAAAAATGTGTTATTGAGCATCTCTGATGAGACATCCTGTGCTCCTGGGATAACCCCCTCCCCCACCCCCACGTTTCAGTTCAAAGGACAGGATATGTTAAACAGCAGATCTCTGTAATGTGATTAACTTCCAAAAAAAGTCGCATTTTATGTCCTTGTTGTTGAGCTGTGCTTCTTTGAAGCCAGGAACTAAAATATCCATTTTATTACGTCTTCAGAGGAAAGAAAGTACAGTTACGTAAGAACTTACCATAACAGTAGATCTTCGAGAACAGCTCTTGCAGCAGGTTACACCATTAGGACTGAAGCTGGCCAGCGTCAGGACCCCACGGAAAAGTTTCTAGCTAGTAGTCTTCAGCGGGGACCACCCCCGACGTCAGGCATAGTACATAAGGAGGCGGTCCCGCCAAAATCCCCAGTTCTCCCGCCGGAGACTTCCGGATGCTGGATGACATCAGAAAAGGAGATTGAGGACCCGCCATCAGATGGCCGAGACTAAGAACCGACATTTCCAATCCTAAAGATAGAATAGGCTGGAACCTACTTCCTCCAAGGGGGAATGGTGGGTGGGAAGGTACCTGCTGCAAGAGTTGTTCTCGAAGATCTACTGTTACGGATAGTTCTTACGTAACTGTACTATCTTCTTCGAGGTACAGCTCTTGCAGCAGGTTACACCATTAGGGACTGATTCCCAAGTAATGGCGCCTTGAAAGGCCATCGGGAGGAGGCAATACAGAGATTCAGACCCGTCCTGAGCCTAGGAAAGGAGGCCCTGAAGAACAGCAAGGCCGAAACCCGCTCTTCGCCTTGAGGCGATATCCAGCTATAATGCCTGATAAAGTGTGCACGAACTCCAGGTGGCTGCGGCACATATGGCCGACGTAGAAATGTTCTTCAGTGCCGCAAAGGAGGTAGCCATTCCTCTTGTCGAATGGCCCTTGACCACTCCTGGTAAGGGTTTCTGACGCTCGTCATAGCAAAAAGAAATACATTGGATGAGCCAGCGTGAAAGGGTCTGTTTTGAAACTGGGGCCCCTTTCATCCTCTCAGCGAATGAAATGAACAGCTGCTCCGCTTTCCGGTGCTGTTTGGTTCTGGTCAAATAGTATCTGAGACACCTGTGAACATCCAGGGTGTGAAGCAGTGCTTCTCCTCGATTGGCGTACCTAGGAAAGTACACTGGTAAATCGATGTCCTGGTTAAGAGTAAGGGCTGAGACCACCTTAGGCAGGAACTTAGGATTTGTCCTCAGGGACACCCTGTCCTGATGAAAAATTAAACAAGGCTCCTTGCACATGAGAGCATGTAATTCGGAGATTCTTCTCGCCAAAGTAACGGCAACTAAAACAATGTTTTCCGACCCAGAAAACATAGCTGCAATCTCTGCGGCAGGTTCAAGGAGGTGGCAGCGTAAGCTGCTCAGGGCGAAGGGTAAATCCCAAGGAGGGACGGGATCCCTGATGGGCGGCCTAAGGTGGAGGACCCCTCTTAAAGGCACTGGAGTAGTATCAGCTGGGCCACATGCGTTCAACCTATGGGCATGATAAGCTGAGATTGCACAAAGGTGCACTTTGATCGAGGAGTAAGCTAACCCGGATTGGAAGAGGAAAAGCAGGTACTCCAGAACCAGCTTCTTGGGGCAGTTTAAGGGCGAGAAGCCGCATGCCTGAGACCACAGGCAAAACCTGCGCCATTTCATGGCGTATGTTGCGTGTGTCGCCGGTTTTCTGGCAGCAGAAAGTACATCCACCACCTCTTGCGAGAGCCCGTGTCACGACATGGCTATGTCTCTAGGAGCCAAGTATGCAGGTTCAGTGAACGTAAGTCCGGGTGGACTAGTGAACCCTCCTCCTGAGACAACAGGTGGGAGCTGACTGGTAAAGCAAGCGGAGGTTCCCGGGACAACTGATTCAGCAGCGGGAACCAAATTTGTCTGGGCCAAAAAGGCGCTATCAAAATAAGCGTTGCGTGCTCCCTGCGAAGTTTGAGAAGGACTCTCTGGATCAATGGGAAAGGAGGGAAGGCGTAGAGGAACCTGCCCGCCCAGGAGAGGGACAACGCATCTCGCCAGAAAACACCAGGCCCTGGATCTAGCGAGCAAAAATTGGGCAGTTTTGCGTTGGATGGGGAGGCGAATAGATCCAATTCTGGAGTACCCCATCTGTGGAACAGATCCTCTGCCACCTCCTGTAGAAGTTCCCATTCGTGGACTCTGGCCCGGGAATGACTTAGGCTGTCCTCGACCGTGTTGTCCACCCCTGGAACGTGAACTACGATGAGGTTTGCGCCGTGTCGTATAACCCATTCCCACACCCTCATGGCCTCCCTGCAAAGGGGGTAGGAGTGTGTACCTCCTTGTTTGTTGAGGTAATACATCACTGCAGTATTGTCTGTTTGTAACAGGAGAGTACTGGGTGGAATCTCCGACTGGAAGGCATGCAGGGCATAAAGGACCACCCTTATCTCCCATATGTTGATATGGAGATGAGATTCCTGGGTAGTCCATGTTCCCTGAGACCTCACCCCGTTCAAGTGTGCTCCCCACCCCAGCCCTGAGGCATCTGTGGAGAGTGTTAACACCGGGGACGGCGCTGTGAAGGAACCCCCACTGAGAGGGTTCCCGAATCTAGCCACCATTGCCAGTCCCGAACCACGGTCTTCGTGATTCTGACTGGCTGCTGCAGATGGTCTTGCCTTTGGTCCCACTGCACCCTTAACATCCACTGGGTTACCCGCATGTGGAGTCTTGCCATCAGGACTGTTGGAATGGCTGCAGCCATGTGTCCGAGCAGGTGAAGGACCAACCTGGCCGGGATGGTTTTCTTCGCTGACATGTCCCTTATGAGGGATCGTATGCGTTCCGCTCTGTCCTCGGGAAGAAAGGCTTTCCCCTTGACTGTGTCCAGAACCACGCCTATGAACTGCAGATTCTGGGACAGTACCAGGAGAGACTTCTCGTAGTTGATTAAGATGCCCAGAGACTGAAAAAGAGCCTGGGTGTGCTGAATGGCCAGCAGCAATGCCTCCTTGGAGAAGGCCATGAGAAGCCAGTCGTCCAGGTATGGGAACACGTAGTGACCCTGTCTCCTCAGAGACGCTGCCACGACTGCCATGCACTTGGTGAACACCCTTGGTGCTGATGACAGCCTGAAAGGAAGTGCTCGGAACTGGTAGTGGCAACCGAGAAACTCAAAGCGCAGGAACCTCCTGTGCACCTGAGCGATGGGGATGTGCAGGTAGGCGTCCTGCATGTCTAGGGATGCCAAGAAAGCATCCTTCTTCAGCATGGGGATTAGTCCCGGGAGGGTCACCATGCGAAAGCGCGTGTAAATGAATATGTTGAGGTCACTGAGGTCCAAGATTGGACAGAGGTCCCCTGTCTTCTTTGGAACCAGGAAGAAGTGTGAATAATCGCCTGCTCCTATCTGGTTCCCTGGAACGTGCTCCACAGCTTCTTTCTGCAGAAGCGTGAGCACTTCCTGCTTTATGAGCAGAGCGTGCTGACCCAAATAACGGGAGAGCAGAGGAGCCCTTGTGGGGGGCTTGTCTAGGAATTCTATAAAGTGGCCTTTTCAACCAACTGTAGCACCCACCTGTCAGTGGTGATCGAGCGCCACCCTGGCAGGTGGTCTGCGATGCGACCCCCAACCTTTGTTTCCCCTTGATCCTGAGGAGGGGCAGGGGCTGGGAAGGAGTCATGCTGTGGCAGCAGAGGGTCCTGCAGGTTGGGCCGACTGGGTAGCACATTGGCCCCTATCTGAGGATGTTTTGACCTGGGCTTTCTGGGAAAAGGAGCCCCTTTGTTGCTGACCGGAACGAGGTTGTTGCCTCTGAGTCCAGCTGAGAAAACAACTCTGGTTCCTACGAAAGGAACTGAGTCTAGATCTGTACATGGCCTGGACAGATCTAACAGGCTTCCCAGCTTCCTGCAATTTGGTGATGACATTTTCCGATGCTTCACCAAACAAAACTTCGCCATGAAAGGGGGCGTCCAAAATGTTTTTCTGGACATCCGGGGTAAACCCGGAGACACGGAGCCATGAGTGTCTCTGGAGACATACGCCTGAGGCTGCCGCTCTGGCCGAAGAGTCCGCGGAGTCGTATGCGGCTCGGAGCACTTGGGTCCCCACGTCTGAACCCGTGCAGAGGAGCTGGAGAAGTTCCTCCTTTGGGCCACCGTCTGGCAATTTCTCTGCCAGATCCTGTCCCTGTTCCCACAGCGCGTTCTGAAACTGAACCATGTGGGTCAAGTAATTCAGGGATCTGATGGCGCAAGTCACGGCTGCGTAAGTGCGCCTACCCAGCACATCCAGTTGCTTGGACTCTGGGTCCGGTGGCTGCGTGCTTAGATGTTGCAGTTTCTAAGACCGGTCATGAGAGGCTGTAATGACCAGGGAGTCGGCCAGAGGATGGTTAGCCAGGTACCGGTCTTCCCTTGGGGCCTTGTACAGGCAGTCAGCCTTCTTCAGCATAGCCGGGGTCGAATGTGGACGCTTCCACACTGCCTTGCTGATGTCCACCAAGGGTGGTACTACCACAGGCTTGGGATCCTTTGGCCGAAGATAATGAGCAAGGCATAGTTTTTCGGGGTCTAGTTCCTCCGCATCCCATCCCATGTTCTCTTGGATGTGTCTCATTATCTCAGAGAACGAGCGGACATCTGGAGGAGACCTGGGGAGGTCGCATGGGTCCGGAGAAGGGATGCTGATCGGTGAAGGAGATCTGGAGCATTCAGAAATGTCAGATCTGGAGTCCTCCGTCGATGGCAAATACTGACATCTTCTGAGTCTCTTGGGGCTGGGTGACCCTGAAAAAGATCTAGACAGAGGCCTTCTCTTCTCTGTAGAGCTGCCCCTAGGAGGTGCTACTGGCTCGAAGGTGCTCGGCCTGCTGCCCCTTTTGGCGAAGGAGGGGGCGCAGGCGTCGGTGGTGCCGCGGGTGGGGGAGGAGGGTGCGTGGTGACCACATCCTTTTTGATGGTGTCCCACCAGAAAATGAAGAGCTCCTTCACATCTGCTAAGTTGAGGCCCGACGACGGGCTGGGCGCCGGTGATCTGTTGTCAGGGCCAGGCGTTGGCTCTCCGGGGTCTCCGATTCTGTGGAGGGTTCCCGTGGGAGCTCGACGGGTCCGGAGTCGCCCGCCTGGTCCTCGGGCTGAGTGGACTCCTCCTCCGACAACGCCTCCTGCCCAACATCGGTAGGCGGCGGTGTGGTTCTTCTGACTGCGGTATCTGACGTCGGTCCCCCCGCCGGCGTCCTGGGGGGAGAATGCCTGACCGGCGACGGGTGACGAACTGTCGCCGGCTCATGGGAGTGCTTAGGAGCCTTGGCCGACATCAGGTGGGCTGATGTCGGATCCGACATCCGCTACGGGAAGTCGCCCTTGGTCTGCGCTAGTGGGCGCAAGGGAGACTGACCGGACGCTCGGAGGCAGAGTGCTGGGACGAGGACTTGTGATGCTCCCCTGACCTGGACGAGGCCTTAGCAGAAGAAGAGGGCCTGGAGGTCTTGGCAGGCCGCAGAGTCGAAGAACCGCTGGCTGATTTGACCACAACCGGGGGAGGCTGAGAGTGGGCTCTAGACGGGGAGCGGTCCGACCTGGAGCCGGAGCTGCAGGAGTCTGAGGCCCTAGAGGGAGATCTAGGTCTCACCTTCTCCCAATGCTTCTCATGGTGCCTGTGCGACTTTCCCGAAGATTCTCCCCTGGAGGAAGGTTCCATGGCCTTGAATTTTTCTTCTAGGAGGAAAGCCTGGAGAGCCTTCTGTCGGCGGATTCTGGTCCGGCTATTAAAGCCCTGGCAGAAGGAGCAGGCCTGGGTGTCGTGGTCCGGGCCCAGGCACCGAACGCAGGCCGAATGAGGGTCTTTAAACGGGATCTGCTTCCCACAGGCACACTTAGAAGGATGGCCCTCCACTGAAGTTGGGGAGGACATCAGATGAAGAAAGGTTGTCTTGAAGAATTTCTTCCAAAGTTTTCGATTTCGGAAAGGATTTCCTGGACGTCGCGCGTTAGTACTAACCGAAGAGGTCGAGACATGCAAGTCGACGGCGGGAAAGAACTGGGGATTCTGGCAGGACCGCCTCCTTATGTACTACGCCTGATGTCGGGGGAAGGACCAACGTCGGAGTGATTGTATGCTTTGTGATATATTGTTCTGTGTTTACTTTTTATCCATTTACTAAGTAAACCTCTTATATCTAAAGAGACTGCCTGGTGCCTTTGAAGTTCTTTCTTTTGCATGTGAATTACAGACGGTTACGATTTTGACAACACTGTTCATAAGCTTAATGGTATACCAAACTGGGAAAAGGTCAGAATTTCTCTAAGGTCTTTCATAGAGTTTTTAAGGGTTCATTTTGTATACCTGGTTAGGTGCTGGTAGGTGAAAGATATCTGGCATTCCCTAAAGAGCAGAATTATCTGAGCCTGTACAGTTGGGTACGCTAGCAAGAGGTTCACAGTTTAAATCCCTCCAGAACTTGAGACCAAAGTTAATTCGGAGTCACAAAACAGACAGGAGGGTTACCCTGTTCTGTTACCCTGTTCACAATACTGCGCTCAGAGGTTGGCACTGTGGAAGCTGAGGGCCTGACCTGCTGAGTGGGGCTGTGACAGCCATAATGTCCTATGGCCCTTTCCTCTTCATACTCCCTTTCACTAGTTTTGCCCTATTCATGATTTTCTACTAATTTTACATATTAAGAGTGCATTTTTCTACATGCATTTATTTACTAAATTGCCTCTAATATTTAGGATTATGTTTCTCATAGTACTATATTATTATATGTCTTCTTATTTTTAGTTTTATTGTTTAGCTGACTCCTTCTCCCTTTTCCCCCAGAACACATCTGGAAACGAGATGTTATCAACTCAGTATGTCTTTCCTGGTTAAACTTTTAAATAAATATAAAAGAATGTTCACAGGCTTAGAAAGAGTGGCCATGGGAGAGCTATGGTGGTGGGGAGGAGGGTAATTGAGAAAAGAGAGCTCGGCAAGAGGAGAGTTTTGAGATATTGGAGCTCAAGGCAAGGGAGGGATGGGGTTGAAATAACTATATAGATTTGATATCCTTTCTATGAATTAATAGCATGAAAATGTTTTGTGCCGTGCCTCATGTGTGTTGTATAGTACAGTTACGCAAAAACTTACCGTAACTGTAGATCTTTTCGAGGATCTCCTGCAGCAGGCCATCACCAGTAGGACTAAGCCGTCAGATGCCAGGACCACACAGAAACCTTTCTAGCTAACAATCTACCAGAGGGGGTCGCCCACCACCAACATCAGTGGCTGACGTCAGCCTATCCTATATAAGGTGGGCAGCCCCCATCCCCTCCTCAATTCTCTTACCAGACACCACACACAGGACACCGGGAGGGGGGAACCAAGGAGGATGCCAAGGTAACCCTGTAGCAGGGGAAAAGCAGAAGGCTCGCCCTAATGGAAGTGGAGAGAGAGACACAGGAAAAAAGAGGGAGAAGGAGGGAGGGAAAACAAGGCCTGCTGCAAGAGATCCTCTCAAAGATCTATTGCTAAGATAAGTTCTTATGTAACTGTACTATCTTACTTCAAGGGTATCTCCAGTAGGACTGAGTCCCAAGCAGTTCTAGTACCACAGAGAGGCAGTTCAGACAAAAGGCTAAATAAAACCAAAAACACAGCCTAAGACAGGAGGCCTTGGAGGACAGCAAGGCCAAAGTTGGCTCGAGACCTAGAGGCAATGTCCAGACTGTAATGCTTGATAAATATGTGGACAGTAATCCAGGTGGCAGCAATGCAGATGTCAGCAGCTGACAAATTACAGAAGCAAGCTACTGATGCAGTCACACACATTGTGGAATGGTCCTTAACACCTCCAGGGAGTTCCTTGCCGTATGTCTGGTAACAATAAACAATGCAGTTTGCTAACCACTTAGACAAACATTGTTTTGAAACTAAGGTGCCCTCTTTTTCAGGGGTGAAAGAAACAAACAACTGATTGGACTTCTGAGAGTCCTTAGTCCGGTGTGTATAGAACCTCAGGATTCTATGCATATCTAGGGTATGGAGCAATGCCACCCCTTAATTGGAATGCTCCGGAAAATAAACGGGCAGGTGGATGGATTGATTCAAGGTAAACTCTGAAACCACCTTATGAAGAAGCTTAGGATTTATACACAAAGACACCATGTCTTTGTGGAAAACTAAATAAGGCTCCTTACATATGAGTGCCTGAAGCTTTGAAATCCTTTGAGCAGAAGTAATGGTAACTAAAACTAATGCTTTCCATGAGAGAAAGCTGTAGCTCACAAGACACAGCCGGTTCAAAAGGAGGCAGTGTACGTTTTTCGAGCACAAAATGAAGGTCCCAAGGTGGGACAGGGTCCTTGATTGGGGGCTTCAAACGTAAAATGCCCCACAAGAATGTGCGGGACACACTGAGTTGGGCCACTGAGCGCTCATTCTCAGGTACATGACACACAGAGATGGCAGAGAGATATACCTTAATAGAGGAGTACTGCAAACTTGAGTCTGAGAGGGACAGAAGGCACTCCAAAACCTGATTCACTGGACAGATGAATGTATTTAGCTGGTATGATGTAGCCCAAAGAGCGAAGCATTTCCATTTCATAGAGTAAGTGGCCCTGGTGGAGGGCTTCCAGGCTGCTCAACCCCATGGAAAGCTCTACCTTGTCGATTACGTGATAGCCTAACCATGGTGGGATTTAAAACCTCCCTTAAAATGTATTTATTCAGCCAGGCCTTTTCTGGTGTTTAAGTTTAATAACATTGCTGCTGTGAAAGGAGGAATTACATAACTTTGTATTAAGATATGTATTATTATAGACTGGTATGTCACAAACGGACTCCGCAGGTCAGGCCCTCTGCTCCCACAGTGCCAACCTCCAAGTGCAATAGTACGAACAGAAGACAAACGGGGTAACCCTCCTGTCTCTTTTGGGTCCGAATCACCTACCAGCCTCGAGTCCTGGGGGTCAAATGTGAGCCTTATGCTAGCACATCCAGTTAACAGGCTCAGATATATATTCTCTTCAGGGAAATGCAATATAATCCTTTGCCCAGTGGCACCCAGCCAGGTTTCCCAAATGTACCCTTACGACTCAATATGAGACCTAGGTATATTCTTACCTTTTGCAAGACAGTAACACACTCCTTTGAGCTCTTAACAGCTGTCGGAATTAAACACTGTTCCAGCATTCACATGCAAAAGAAACTGAAAAGCCACAGGCAGTATTTCAAGAAAAATAGTGTTTGTTAAAAATTTAAAATAGATAAAATACCAAACACAGAACATATAACATCAATACTTACAGTCAACAAAATAATTGGGAAATTACAGAACAAACAAAACACCTGCAAAATACTTAAAAGTTCCAGCTGAATTATATCTTTCTAAAGTGCCTAGTTACCAGTCCACAGACTAAGTGTGTCTTTGATTTTCAGAGAGTCCTTCTGCACTAACTTCTCAGATGCAGGCAATATTCAAAAGTCAGTTTTCCACCTCCTGGTGATGTCACAGCATACATGTCACTATTAGATCCTGCCATAAACTTAATTTTTACTGAGGAAATCAACAGTTAGCAATTTTTTAAAATATGAGCCTCTTTCATCAAAGCCTCTCCTTTGCTTTCTCTACTGGTTTCCTGTTTTGCAAGAATGATTTCAGTTTTTCCATTTTCACACGAGTCTGCTAAAAGTTGTCTCTTCCCGCAGGATCGTAAAATTCAAGCTTTTAGCTTTCAAAAGGCATATTTTACAATGCCTTATCCCATGGCATATGGCAGGAATCACTGTGTGTAAGACAGGACAGGAAAACTTTAATTAGTGATTCCCACTGGCCAGTTTATAACATCTGGCTGCTTCAGTCACACTGACACGTTTGAGGTCAAAGGTCAAAACTCCTCACACTGGCTGACTGGTGTGTCCTAGACAGACAATCACATACACATCTACTTATAATACAAATATTATACATATAACAATAAGCAGTTGGCAGATGTCACATTATGTAATACTGTTGATTGTTTTAATTTAGTTTAATGAGTAATATGTGCAATATTGTGAGTTTAACTGTGGCTTATATGTAATTTTATTATAAGAGTGCCCTGAGCAATGGAAGGGCATTTTTTTTTATTATTACAACTGCTCTTCTGCCTCGGCGCAGCGGCCCCCACAATCTCCGGCCACCAACGCCTGTGCCCCCGGACCCAGTCGTGCACGCGGGCCACATGAACCCACACCCACAGGGGCTGGCCTTTCATTGCTCTGCACCCCTGCGTAGGCACCTCTCTCAGGTCCCAGGAGTGCAGGGTGTGGCCATTAGCCACGGAGATCACCCCCCCACAATTTTCTACCTTTTCTCCCCCTAGGGAGCTGGACGTGCAATGGCATCCAAGCACGTAGTGCTGATGCCTGCCACGCTCCCCCCATGCTGCACAAGCCACTGTAGTGCAACTGGTCTCCACCAGTCACTGCTGCAGGGCAATGCAATGCCCACTACCCACCCCAAAGGAAGGAGAACAGTCGTCAGATACTCAATCCTTCCTCTCCCCTGCCAGACCCCGGTGGCCCAAGTCCATTCCTGAACCCAGGTTGCCGGTGTGGCGTCCAGTGCCTCAGCCCTCAGCACCACCAGGCCGGCTAGGAACGGTGCTTTTTAAAAATAAAACTGATGATGATGATGCCACCAGGACATCTGCTATGCTGGGGAGACCCCAAATCTTGCAATAGCTATATCCTCAGCAGCCATGCATGGAGATGGGAGAGACCGTTCCTGGGAGAGCAAGCCTGTGCACTAGGGCAGGGACATCGGAGGTTTTACTGCCAGCTGCTGTAGCAAGGGGAACCAGATCTGACAAGGCCAGAAGGGGGCGATGAGGATCATTGTAGCCCCCTCCATCTGGAGTTTGATTAGAACTCGTTGTAGGAGCAGAAAGGAAGGGAAGGTATACAGAAACCTCCCTGTTCAGAAGAGAGACAATGCGCCTCACCAGAAAATTCCAGGCCCTGGATCTAGTGAGCAGAAAAGCGTCAGTTTTGTGTTGTGTGGGGACCCAAAAAGGTCCCACTCATGATGACCCCATCTGTCAACTAGATCTTCGATCATCGAGGTCAAAAGTTCTCAATCGTGAGCTCTTGACCACGAGTGACTTAGGCTGTCCGCCGACATTTTGGTTGCCTGGGACATGGACGGCTGAGAGTTCCAGGCTCTGCTCGATGGTCCAATACCAGACTCTCATAGCTTCCCTGCACAGGGATAGGAATGAGTCCCCCTTTGCTTGTTTATGTAGTAAACTACTTACATGTTGTCTGTCTGAACTAAGAGTGGACCTGGGGAGAGCAGAGTCTGGAAGGCCTGCAGGACATACAGGACTGCCTGCATCTCCAGGACACTGATGTGGCAATCCCTTCGATCTCGGACCAAGTTCCCTGAGTTTGGTGGGTCCCCATTGGGCTCCCCAACCAAGGCAGGAGGCATCTGTTTTAAGGATCTGCTAAGGAGGAGGTATAGAAAAAGGGACTCCCCAAAGCAGGTTGCAAGGCTCCAGCCACCACAACAGCACCCTCTTGACTGGCCCAGACACCAGCACTGGTTGATCCAGGGCATCCATACACTGGTCCCGCTGGACTCGCAAGGTCCATTAGGGGATTTTTATGTGCAGCTTGGCTAAGGGAACTATCGCAAGGGATACAGCCATGAGGGTCAAATGCCTTAAAAACTCCCTCACCTGAGCATGGCGGTTGGAGAAAAGAAGGTGGGCCTGAGCCATCAGGCACTCTGTTCTGTTGGAAGATAGGAAGGCCTTTCCCTGAGCCATGTGTAGGACTGCCCCATGTAAAGGAGGCACTGTCAGGGGATGAGAAATGATTTGAGCAGATTGATGGTAATGCTCAAGGCCTGGAACAGGCAGCAGGTCCTTGCATGGGGCTGCCAAGAGCCAGTCATCCAGGTAAGGAAAAATGTACAAACCCTGTCACCTCAAGGCTGCGACCACCATTGCCAGGCACTTGGTAAAGACCATGGGGGCTGAGGACAGGCCAAAGGGCAGAACCCTAAACTGGTAATACTCCCCCATAAAATGGAATCAAAGGAAGTGCCTATAGGATGCAAAGTCTTTGATGTGCAGGTAAGCATCCTGCATATCCAAAGAGCACAGCCAGTACCCCTGGTGAAGCAGGGGCAGCAATCCCTGAAGGGTGACCATCCAGAAATGTCTGTACTCTATGTACTGGCATGGGTGTGAGATATGATGATGATGTACGTACTCACACACCTGCGCCAGGTCCTCAGAGCAGCAGATGTATGATGTGCTACATCCTAGCCTCCACCAGACAGCAGCCAAGCAGTAGCACGTGCCGTCTCCCATTCCCAGTTGAAGTAGAGTTGTCTCCGAACGCTCAATCCTCCATCACCTGGCTGGACCCACGTGACCCTTGTCCATTCCCAAACCTGAGCCGACAATGGGGCACTCAGTGCCTCAGCCCACTATGAGTCACTGTGCCGGATTTGGGCCTGGGCATTCTAACACAAACCCAGATCCCTAAAGATTCTCTGAACAACTGTTGAGGAGGATAGTGCGGACCCTCAAGGAAGCAGGGCACATGAGTGATGGGAATCACAAAAGAGCTTTAACAGTCATGACAGCTCTGGCTGTGTTTCTGTCCCACGGTCAGTGCCAGGTCAACGCTGGCTCCCTGTGGGAGCAAGAGGTTGGCAGCCCACTCTCTCTCCCAGTAGCAGCAGTGATTAATGATGATCTGCTCCTTCTCAGCAGCAGAGTCCAGCAGTGGTAAATCTCCACCCGATGGGCAGTGGTGACTGTTCAGTTGTGGCAGTGAGAAGCAGCATCGGTGTGTCAAAGACATTCCCCCCCAAAGCCTCCTCCACAGCAGCGCTTTAGGACACAGGCTCCCTCATGACGATACTCCAAACAGTGGCAGAGTGCCCAACAGTGACACACACAGCAGCGACTGCTGACAACAACAAAGTGAATTTTTTTTTTTCATTTAATGCAGCACCAATAGGTGCATACAAGTGGCCATGCCGTTTGGGGTAGAACACGAAGACCACAGCAAAGGTACTACCAATAGGGCAGCATGAAGTATCCAGTCTATTTATGAGTTATCAGTGGTAGGAACGGCCCCAAGAATCAGGACCGTTTCTCAGGGTTAAGACATCAGAACTCCACTAGGGAGAAGGAGAAGGAAAAGGGTGGTGGGCAGACATAAGTGAAAGGATCACGTCCTGAGATGGAGTCTCAGTGTCTTCCACTTGGAACACTGCAGGGGGCAGGGGAAAAGCCATGAATATTAGTTACCTCAGGCAGGAAAACAAACAAAATAATTTAAAGAGACAGCACCTAATATTAAAAAGATTGCCTATTTACTGTACCACATTTGACAAACTTCCCTGCCTTTTTGAGCTGTGCTGTTTGAAAGGCTGCCTATCTGAATTCTGCTCAACAGAATGTGCATCCAAGCTGTACTTACTAACAGAGTACCTATCTGAGCTGTAGTCAGTGAAAGGACTGCTCATCTGAACTATGCCTATTCAGAAACTGCCTCTTTTACCCTGTGCTCATTACAGACTGCATATGGCCTGCATTTATTTAAAGATGGTCTACTGCCTTGCATTACTTTAAAAGACTACCTATTACCTGTAGTCAGCTGAATGACTGCCTATCGTCTGATATTTATTTAAAAGCCTTTCTGCCTGCATAGCATTTGTTTTCAAGGCCGTATTTAAAGTTACAGTACTCCGCCATCCCGGTAGCGCAGTTGTAGCGCTACTGCTCAGAACAGTGGTAACCTGGGTTTGGAAATGGACTCGGGTCACTTGGGGGCAGCCAGGGAAGAAAGTACTGTGTGGCCCACTACCTGACTGCCACCCAGCGGATGCCAGGTAGCAGCAGAGCAGGACCAGATAGATGGGTAGAGGGACAACCACCAGATGCCAAGCATGCATGCTCGTCTTTGCACCCCAATTCCATCAGGGAGAAGAAACCCAGACCAGGAAAAAAACTCCCAGCCTGTCGCAGCACCAACACCACCCACGTCATGATCAGCTGACCAATATGACAGGCTATCCACCACTATCACAGCCCTGGGAAAGAAGTGGATAACTGTTACGTCCATGACAGCATCGGTAACGGGGCTGGGAATTGCCATCGAGTGAGCCTGGGGGTCAGAAAAAGCTAGATAAAATAAGGCAAGGCAATTCTATTTCTATCTAGAGCTTTCTACCCAAGAGCTCAGGGCACTTCACATAAATACGTCACTCGGTGGATAGAATAAATTGCACAGTAAAATACTAAAATAAATACAGTCATAAATGCATCTAACATTGGAGGTACATCTCAGTAAGATCAAAGATCAGCACCAAAGGCTTGGTCAAACAGATAGCTTTTCAGGCCTAAACGCCTTCACCGAGGGGGAACTCCTCAAATGGACGGGCAAGGAGTTCCATACATTCAAGGTGGCCACCAAGATCACTCTATCCTCAGACTGCATCCACCATGACCTCAGGACAGCCAGCAGTAATTCCTTGGTGGACCGAAGAGAGTGACTGGGAGTATACCAGGCCAAGCAATCTTTCAGATGGGCAGGGCCCCATTCATGCAGGGCTCTTTATGTTAACAAATCAATCTTGAAAGTGGTGCACTACCTAATAAAGAACCAGTGCAGCAGTTGCAGCACAGGGGAGATACAGTCCCTTTAATATGCGCCAGATACTTACCTCGCTTCGGCATTCTGCACCAGCAACAAGTGGTGCACCAATCTTCAAGACAGCTCTAGGTATAGAGCGCTACAAAAGTCCAGCCTCAAGGTCACAACAGCATGAACTAGGGTCGCCATAGGGTTTAATTCAAGAGATATTCCTTTTGTGGAAAAATTCATTGAAACCATGAATGATACCAGGAGTTCTAGTGTTAGCCTTGAGTCCACAATAAAGTACAGTTATGTAAGAACTTACCATAACAGTATATCTTACAGGATATCTTGCAGCAGGCCATCACCGGTAGGACTCAGCCATCAGGCGCTAGGACCAGATGTAAACCTTTCAAGTTGGCAGTGTAGCAGAGGGGGCACCCACCTCCAACGACAGCGCCTGACATCAGCCTATCCTGTATAAGGCAGGTGGCCCCCCAAGCCCTCCTCAGTTCTCATGCTGGAGACCAGAAGCAGTATTCTGGAAGGTGGGAACTGAGGAGAACACAGAGGTAACCCTGTAGTAGAGAAAAACAGCAGGCATGCTCTAATGGAAGGGGAGCAAAACAAAGGAAAAGAAAGGGGGAAGGAGGGAGGGAAAAGTAGGGTCTGCTGCAAGAGATCCTCTCGAAGATCTACTGTTACGGCAAGTTCTTACGCAACTGTACTATCTTACTTCGAGGGTATCTCTTGCAGCAGGCCATCACCAGTAGGACTGAGTCCCAATAGGTTCTCATCGCACAAGAAGGTAGGACGGGAGGTTGGCAGGCAAGGATGACAGCCTATGAGAGAAGCCTTGGAGGACCACCAGGCCAAAACTGGCACACCATCTAGAGGCAGTGTCCAGACTGTAGTGCTTAGTAAAAGTGTGAACAGTACTCCAGGTAGTTGCAGCACAAATGTCAGCAGAAGACACATTTCGAAAATAAGCTGCGGATGCGGCCATGCCCCATGTGGAATGGCCCTTGACAGCACCTGGAAGTTCCTTACCATACTTCTGGAAGCAGTGAAAAATGCAATATGCTAACCACTTAGACAAACACTGTTGGGAAACTGGGGAGCCCTCTCTCCCAGGAGCAAACTAAACAAACAACTGACTGGACTTACGAGAGTTCTTAATCTGGTGTGTATAATATCTCAGAATTCTTTGTACATCCAAGGTATGGAGCAATGCCTCCCCCTGACTGGAATGCTCTGGAAAATAAATAGGCAGGTGGATGGACTGATTCAAAGTAAAATCTGACACCACCTTCGGAAGAAACTTAGGAGTGGTACACAAAGAAAGCCTGTCTTTGTGGAAAATTAAATAAGGCTCTTTACACATGAGAGCCTGAAGCTCTGAAATCCTTTGAGCAGAAGTAATGGCAACCAAAAATGTTTTCCATAACAGAAAGCGTAGCTCACAAGACGTGGCCAATTCAAAGGGAAACAACGTAAGATTTTCTAACATAAAATTAAGGTCCCAAGCCGGGAGAGGATCCTGAATTGGGGGTTTCAAGTGCAGAATTCCCTGCATAAAAGTGCGGGACACATCGAGCTGGGCCACTGTGTGCCTGTCCACAGGAACATGGTACACAGAGATGGCAGAAAGATGTACCTTAATAGAAGAGTATCATAAACCCAAGTCCGAAAGGGGCAGGAGGTATTCCGGGACTTGATCCACTGGGCAGGTGAAGGAATCCAACTGGTGTGAAGCAGTTCATAGAGCAAAGCACTTCCATTTCTTGGACTTGGTGGCCAGGTGAAGGGCTTCCTGGCTGCCACTAACACGCTGGCCACTGGGGGGACCCCAAATCTGGCTATGGCTATGTCTTCAGAAGCCATGCATGGAGATGAAGTGACTTGAGGTCTGGATGGACTAGGGTGCGCTGGTCTTGGGAGAGCAAGTCAGTGCACAGAGCAGGGGGAGCAGAGGTTCCACCGCCAGCTGCTGCAGTAGGGGGAACCAGATCTGGCAATGCCAAAGGAGGTGATGAGAATCATCATCATCCCTTACATCTGGAGTTTGGTTAGAACCCAATGAAGGAGTGGGAAGGGATGGAAAGCATACAGAAACCTCCCTACCCTATCCAGTCTAGGAGAGGGACAATTTGTCTCACCAGAATACTCCAAGACCTGAATCTAGCAAGCAGAAATGCAACAGTTTTGTGTTGAGTGGGGATGGAAAAAGGTCCAACTCAGGCTAACCCCATCTGTCGAAGAGATCTTCTGCCACCGAGGTCAGAATCTCCCACTCATGAGCAGCTTAGAGTGTCTGCCAGGATGTTTTAGACACCAAGAACAATGGACAGCCGCGAGCTGTAGACTATGCTCGATGGCCCAGTACCACAGCCTCATCACTTTCCTGTATAGAGAGTAGGAATGAGTCCCCCATGCTTGTTTATATAATAAACAATGTACATATTGTCCATGTGAACCAAGAGCGAACCTGGGAACAGCAGAGTATAGAAGGCCTGAAGGGCATACAGGACTGCCTGCATCTCCAGGATACTGATGTGTAGATCCTGCATCTTGGACCAAATCCCCTGGGTTTGGTGAGACCCAATGTTGGCACCCCAACCGATGCTCAAGGTGTCGGTCATGAGAATCTGCTGAGGAGTAGGGGCAGTGAAGGCCACTCTCTGAGCCAGGTTGCTGTGCTCCAGCCACTACAGAAGAACTTCCTTGACATGACACAATACCAGTATTAGCTGATCCAGGGAGTCTACATGCTGGTCCCATTGTACCCAAAGGGTCCACTGAGAGATCCTTATATGTAGCCTGGCTAAGAGAACCATCACAATGGCTACAGTCATAAGCCCCAGAAGCCTGAGAAATTCCCTTGCCTGAACATGGTGGTTGTAGGGCAGGGAGTAGGCCTGAGCCATGAGTTGCTCCGCCCTGTCCGGAGGCAAAAAGGCCTTGCCCTGAGCCATGTCCAGTACAGCCCCTATGTAAAGGAGGCACTGGCAGGGGGTTAAGGGAGGACTTGGGCAGATTGATGGTAATGCCCAGAGACTGGAACAGACTGCAAGTACCCTCCAGAGTTTGCAAGAGACAGTCCCTGGATGGGGCTGCAAGGAACCAGTCATCCAGACAGGGAAAAATGTAAAAACCCTGCATCCTCAAGGCTGCAGCCAATGCCGCCTGGCACTTGGTAAACTCCCTGGGAGCCGAGGAAAGGCCAAAGCACAGGGCCTGAGACTGGTTGTGCTCCCCCATGAAACGCAAATGGAGGAAACGTCTGTGGGCTGCAAAAACTTTGATGTGCGCATAAGCATCCTGCATATCCAAAGAACATAGCCAGTCCCTCTGGTGGAGCAGAGGTATTAGACCCTGCAGGGTGACCATCCTGAAACGTTTGTACTCTGTGTACAAGTTGCGATTGCTCAGGTCCTGGATGAGATGAAGTTCCCCTGTTTTCTTAAGTACCAAGAAGAAATAGTAGTACCCCAACCTTGTTGGGGGAATGGGCTCCGTGGCCTTCTTTTGCAGCAGGGGCTTGAATTTTGGCCCATATGAGAGGAACATGACTTGGTGGATATACGATTGCCCTTGGCGGATTTCTGGGAGGCCACTCCAGAAACTCTAGAGTGTGCACATGCTCTATAAGCTGAAGCACCCAGTCGTGTGCAGTGATGGCCTGTCTAGGTGGAGGGAGACTCAATCCCTTACCACCACTTCCTGAAGCCCTGCAAAGGGGGGGACCCACAAGGAGTCATGAGGTGGGGGCAGCATCTGTCTGGGCTGCAGAGGCACCTCTGGCAGCCCGGGGAGAGCACAGGCAGGGCTGCACCTGGGCCCTGAGAGGGGCTCTTGACTGCCTCTTGGAGGAGCGATGGAAAGGGGCCCTATGACCTAATTTCAACAGGGTGTGGTACACACAGTGGATTGATTTTAAGGCCCTTCCAGAGTTTTGCAGCTCGGAGATAATGTCCCGGACATCGCCCATGAACAGCTTAGAACCACAGAAGGGGGCATACAGAATACTGGACTGAACATCAGGGTGAAGCCCGAGACCCTAAACCAGGTGTGGCACTGCAGATCAATGCCTGCCGCCACCACCCATCCAGGGGAATCCACTGCATTGTACACTGCCCAGAGGATGCGAGTACTGACATTGGACCCCGTCTTCAGGGGCTGAAGAATTTTCTGTTTGGAGGGGTCATCTGGCATCACCGTGACTGCCTCCCTAGCCTGGTCCCACAACAAATGTTGGTACTGCACCATGTCAGCCAGGTAGTTAGAAGCCCTGATGGCAAGGGTGACCGAAAGCAAAGGTATGCTTGTCCACCTGCCTCGACTCTCTGTCTGGAGGGAGGGCTCTGAGGTGCTTTGGATCCTTGGTCTGGTCATGTGCTGCATTAATGACCATCGAGTCGGCCTTAGGGTGCTCACCGAAAAAGGGCTTAGCAGCCGGAGGATGGTATAGTTTGTGTGCCTTTTTAGGGACCATGGCACTAGTGTGAGGATGAAGCCATGCGACCCTGGAAATGTCATCGTATGACTCAGCCATTGTGGGGACCACCAGAGGGGGAGGAGCGTCACGCTGGCGAAGGTAGACTGCCAGGTAGCGATGCTATGGGTCCTGCTCATCAGTCTCCCATCCCATCGTGGACTGGCTATGTCTCATTATATCCATAAAGGTGTGATCATCAGGTGGAGGCTTGAGGAAGTTAATGAGTTCACCATCATCCCCCAAGGAGACCCCTTCCAGGGAAGAGGACTTGGAACTGGCATCTTCATCCAAGGAATAGTCCTCAGCCCCATTGTCACCAGGTTGAGGGTCAACCAGGCGAATGGGGGTACCAGCGTCTGTGTGGGTAGGAGGTGCGCTGTGTGCCAGACGAGCAAGGGCAGGAAAAGCAGTGCCCTTAGGAGGCCCCTGGGGGTGGGATGACTAGGGCATGCCTGGATTAGGGGCCTGTAACTGCATGAATGCCCAAAGCGCTGATGTCAGACTGTGGTAATCCATGGGCACCGGAGCCTGACCCCCAGGCACTGGGTAGCTGTAAAGTGGCTGCGGCCTGACAGGCGCAGGATACGGGTTGGCCGGCATCAGTCCTCCAGGAGCCGGATACAAGTAGGCTGGCACTGGACCTCCTGGTATCAGTGTTAGATACCTGGGCTGTAGCCCAGTGGGCGCTGGTAGTGATGCAGGTGTCGTTCCCCCAGGCTGTGGTAGCGTTAGGCTGGGCATGAGTCCACTGGGGCATAGGAGGAGGGAGAGCGGGCTACAGAAGCAAAGAAGGCTGTACTCATGGTGAAGACCGGGTGCTGGTAAATGAACATCCAGTAATGAAAGAAAACCAGCACTCCAAGCATCAGTTTTGTGAAAAGTTTTACTATGCAACTGTCATTCTTACAAAAACTATAAAAACAGTTGTGAAAGGCTTCTGAAACAAACCAGGCCCAGCAGTTTGAGGTGCAATACCTCTTCAACAAGGGGCATCTGAGGAAACATGGACAAAGACCCTGCCAGCACTGGGGAGAAGGCTGGCACCAGACCTGTGGGTTGCGGAAACGTAGGAGCTTGCCCAGCGGATGGGTGACGCCTGGGTGGAATGCACAGGTGTTGGGTGAGATGAGACTGGTGCCGGAGAAGAAGACTCTGACGGCAATGGCTGAGGAGAGAAGAATGCTCATAGAGATGCCAATACCCAGCAACGCTGGCCCCTGTAACTGAGGGGCAGGCCCAACAGAGGTCCTGGAGACCGAGACCAGCTTCAGGCACATGGCTGATGGGGTGGCAGGGCGAGAACTGGTGCCAGCAGTACCCATGTCGGCTGGAGGAGCTCCAGTTGAGCCTTCTGCTGAAGAGCCCACAGGAAACAAGGGCTGGAAAAGCAGGGGCTGTGGGGCAGGAACACACGTACCCTGCACCGAGAAGCCGCCGCCAGTCACAGAGATCCGAGCTGGTGGCGGGGTCACCGGCAGCCCTGAAGGAGAAAGAGCATGGAGGGCCACAGAAGTTGATCCCCTGGAGGAGGAAGACCTTGAAGCGGTCGATGAAGGAGCCTTATGCGGTGACCGAGAGTGGGAGAAGACCAGGGACGGTTTCGGTCCTGATGTTTGTGCCCTGCTGATTTTTCCTTCAATTTGGAGGAGGAAGAGCCTGATGACTAATCTGGGGAAGTGAAGGAGCTCTGGAGCAGGTCTGCAGCTCCCGCTCCATCTGGGCAATCTTCTGCTTGAGGGTGTGGCTCTCGAGGGTCCTCTGGCGTCATCTTCTAGTGACCGGATAGAATTTCTGGCAAGCCTCGCAGGCCTGAACATTGTGGTCAGGGCCTAGACAGAAGAGGCATGTAGAATGGCCATCCTTATCTGGGATCTGTCTGCCACAGGCACACTTCATTGAGTGTTCAGAAGTTGAAGAAGGCTGTGAAGACCTAAAAGAAGGAGCGGACACCAAAGAAATTTGATGATTACCCGACTAAAGGAAAGAAGAAAGTGCAGTTTTAAAACACAGGAAAACTGGGGATCAACTGCAGCTGCAGCAGTTTGTGGTCCAACACGTGCTGATCGACAGTGGGGAAGAACTGAGGAGGGATTGGGAGCCGCCCACCTTATACAGGATAGGCTGACATCAAACGTTGACAACAGAGATGGGCAGCCCTCTCTGGTACACTGGTAGCTAGAAAGGTTTCCATGTGGTCCTATGATCTGACGGCCGAGTCCTACTGGTGATGGCCTGCTGCAAGAGATGCCCTCAAAGTTAGATCACCCATATTCTTCACCCTACTGTACAGCTGTCAGAAGAGAGCCTGCATTTCAGGGATGGTAAATTGACAGCACCCAGACTTCCTGACCCATCTGATGCAAAAGACAGGTAAGCCGAGTATCATCTGCATAGCAGCAGAAATTCACACAATACCATCTGATGACCTATCCTAATGGCAGCATATACACTGTAAACAACATGGGAGAGAGAATCGACCCTTGGGGGAAACCCTCAGTAGACTGCCACAGTCTGTGACAAAAGTACCCATCACAACCTGCTGCAATCTGCCAGAAAGGAAGGGCTAAATCCATTTTGTTGTCCTGGAGCATCCACCGTATTCCCCAAGAAGCTCTATAAAAATCCCATGGTCTACGATGTCAAACGTTGAGAACAGTTCAAGGAGAACAAGAATAGAATGCTCACCAGGATAACTACATAAAGAAGCAAAATAAAATCTTTTGTAAAAAAATCTCCCTTGCAGCTCAGCTTAGTTCTTTTCATAACTCTTTTCAACCCCCATCCTTTGCAAGCATCCTGTTCTTTTTAAATTTCAGGAGCTGCTAAAATATTGAGAGCTTCCTGAGGTCCCTCCAGCCTTTGCAAAAGGCTCAGGCATTTGCACTCAAATAACCTCTGGCTTTTTATAGTTATCTCACATTATAAATACATATACATTTCGACAGCAACACAATTTTCTAAACAAAAGTGATCCTAATATCAGCTACATTTCCATACATTGATTCTCATATATTTTATATTAGCAGATATAGATATGCAAGAAAGGAAGAAAGACAGTAAGGGAAAACTGAGAAACAGCGAGAGGCAAAGGATTGCAAGACAGTCCGGGTTGATCAAGTACGAAGTCTCACAGGAAAATTTGGTTGCGCAACCAGACAGAAGAGACAGAAAAGGAAAGAATACAGATCCTTGCCTTTAAACACTTTCTCAAAACAAATGGGACAGGGTCCTATTCTACCCTGACACATATAACCCTCCCCTTAAGAGGGAACCTGTTTTATTAAACAGGTTTCCAAAACTTTCTATTTTCTACTTTCAGAAATTAAGCACATTTGCATCCATTTTTTTTACCAGAACAGCAAAAATTACAGTTCAAACCATACATTTTTCTTTTTTTATTTTAACCATCAGAACCTTCAATACCTGATCTATATCTTAACAGAAAATCAGCATTGTTATTCTCTTTACAACATTTGTGAATCACAGAGAATTTAAATGGCTGCAGTGCCAGGTACCACGTGTGATTCCGGAAATGTTATCTTTCATCTGGTTAAGCCAACAGAGAGGATTGTGATCAGTTACAAAAACAAAATCAGTTCCTAGCAAATAAAATTTGAGGGATTCCATGGACTACTTTGCTGCTAAACACTCCTTTTCAATAGTGGAGTACCTTTTCTCTCTGTCATGCAATTTCCTGTTTATATACAGCATAGGATGTTCTCTCCCATCTATATTTTGGCTTAGGACTGCACCTAGGCCTACCTCAGATACATCTGTCTGTAGCAAAAATGGTTTCTCACAATCTAGGCTTCTTAAAGCAGGTGCTGAACATAATGCAGCCTTTATGGCTTGAAAAGCTTCATCACACTCTGGGATCCATTTCACATTATTTGGGTACTGTTTCTTTGTGAGTTCAATGAGGGGAATAGCTAACTCTGCAAAATTGGGAACAAATCTCCGATAATAACCAGCTAGCCCTAAAAATGACCTGACATTTTTCTTTGTTTTAAGTACAGGGCTGTTAGCTACAGCTTCTATTTTAGAAAGCTCTGGTTTGACTTCTCCATTTCCAAACACATAGCCCAAATATCTAGTTTTCTGCATGCCCAATGCACATTTAGTAGGATTAATTGTCAGACCTGCATTTTTGATAGCCTGGATAACTGCTTGTAGGTGTTCCATGCGACTTTTCCAGTCTGGACTGTACACCACGACATCATCCAGGTACGCAGCACAATAACCTGTGTGATGGGATAAATTACATCCATGTACCGCTGGAATGTAGCTGGCGCACCATGTAAACCAATGGACAGGTGGTGAACTGACAGAATCCTATAGGGGTGGCAAATGCAGTTTTATCTCTGGATTCTTTAGCCAAAGATATTTGCCAGTAACCCTTGGTGAGATCGAGGGTACTGATGTACTCTGTACTCCCCAGTCTGTCCACCAAATCATCTATTCTGGACACAGGATAACTGTCAAATTCTGACACTTGATTAAGTTTCCTAAAATCAAGGTCAATTCTAACACCCCCTTCT
Source organism: Neoceratodus forsteri (assembly GCA_016271365.2). Lineage (NCBI taxonomy): Eukaryota > Metazoa > Chordata > Ceratodontiformes > Ceratodontidae > Neoceratodus > Neoceratodus forsteri. The sequence goes on from CM057452.1 coordinate 1,521,481,036, forward strand.
TTTTTGTTTTCAGTTACCATGGGAGATGACCAAGCACTCCTCGACTCCTTAATGATACCCAATTCTTTCATTTTTTGTATTTCCTTAACTACATTAGCTTTTAACCGCCCTGGCAACCTGTATGACTTTTGCCTAATAGGACGAGCATTCTTTGTCACTATTATGTGCTCAACCCCTTTTGCTCGGCCTGGTATCATTGGAAAAGTACTGTTAAATGTCTTTAGCATATTATGAATGTCTGCAGTTTGTTCTGAGGTTAAAGAAACATTCATCTTTACAGCATCAGCATTTACAGTTTGTTCCAGTCTATCATAAGCTACATCAATATCTTCTTTATTAGTTTCTGGTAAAACTAGCAAGGCAGCATTTGGCATTTTTTCAACCCATTTCTTGAGGAGGTTAGCATGGTATTTCTTAGTAGGATTTTTCTTGTCAGGGGTCTCAACCTCATAGTTAACAGTGCCAGTACGTCTAGGAACCTTATACGGCCCTTGCCACTTCATTAACAACTTATTTTCTGTTGTGGGTGACAGTAGCAAAACCTTTTCACCTGCCTCAAAAACATTTTCTTTTACCCCATGGTCATAATATACCTCCTGCTGGTTTTGAGCCTCTTCCTGATTACTATGGGCAATTTCAACATATTTTGCCAGTTTCTTTCTTAAGAGCACACAGATAAGAAGATATAGATTGTTTCTGAGTGGGGTTATCTTCCCACATTTCTTTTATGATATCCAGTGTTCCTCTTGGCTGCCTACAATACAACATTTCAAATGGCGAAAACCCTGTTGATACCTGTGGCACTTCTCTGTAAGCAAAAAGTAGGCAAGGCAAGTAATGGTCCCAATCCTTCCTTTCCCCTTTTATAAACCATTTTAACATGTGTTTTAGGGTTTGGTTAAAACACTCAATAAGAGTCCGAGGGTGATAGGGGAAGGTTCTTATGGCAGTGATACCTAGTAGTCTGTACAGTTCCTTAAGCAGTGCAGCACCAAAATTACTACCCTGATCAGTAATAATTTCTTTAGGTATGCCCACTCTGCTGAAAACTTTGGCTAGCTCTGCTGCAGCTTTTGGGTCTGTTAACAGTACGCATTGGAACTGCTTTGGAGTATCGAGTAGCACAGTCGCATAGTACCAGGATAAATCTATTACTCTTTTTACTTTTGTCTAAAGGACCAACCACATCCATTGCAATTCTCTCAAAAGGCACATCTATTAAGGGTAGGGGCGTCAGGACATCTTGTCTTTTCTAGTGACTGGAGCTACTTTCTGACATTCAGTACAGGAATTAAAATAGGTAACGACATCTTGATGAATTCCCGGCCAGTAAAATCTATACAGCAATCTGGCAAGGTGCGATCCCCCCCTGAGTGACCAGCCATAGGACTATCATGTGCTATCTTTAACAATTCTGTTCTATACTTATGTGGTATAACCAATTGTTCTGTGTGTTCCTGTGTCTGAGGTTTAACCCAAACTCTATACAGTAATCCATTACATTTTTTTAAACATTGGTCCACCCTGTTTTGGTTTTACCCCTAACTGCTTGAAATAACCCTGGAGAGAAACATTGTTAGCTTGCTCTGAAAGAAAATCACAATCAGTTATCAATTTAGTTTCAGCATTTTCATATTTTAACCCTCCATGTCCATCAGTCATTTGTTGCCACAGATTCTTCAGACTTTGTCTTTCTTTCCTGGATTTCCAGATCTGGGAGCTGTGCTCAAACAAGTCTGAATCAAAATCACTGAAAGGAAAAGTGTCCCCACTGTCTGAAAGTTTCTTTGCCTGAGCTCTTGTCACCACAGCTGCTAAAACATCAGGACTTACTCCCTCTTTGATCAATTCAGTAAATCCTGGAAAGTTATTTCCAATAATCACAGGTACAGGTAACTTTGGTACTACCCCCACTTTCATTCGGTGAGACACACCCTAAACAGTCAGAGTCACTTGGTTGGTGGGATAGTATAGAGTGTCCCCGTGGATGCAGATGACACCAGTACCTGGTCCCTTTGCAGTGTGTTTTCCCAGCACTTTAACATGCACTAGGGTCTGTCTGCTTCCCAAACCAATGAATCCCATTACAGTCTTATTCCCCACCTTCACATATGTTAGGTACTTGCCCCAGTTTGCCAAGGACAAATCTGCTCCAGTGCCACTCTCTTTATTACAGCAGTTTCCTGCAAAATGGCCTGGCTTATTATAATTATAGCAGATAACGTCTTTCGGCACAAATTTGTTACCCCCACCAGAGTTCTTAGCAGGCTTGGAGTTTAAATGGGAAAAAGAGTTTCTTACTGGTGCTTGTATGTTACCTCGCTGCTATGGCATCTGTCTGGCCATTTCGTAGCCCTCAGCCAAAGAAACAACTTCTTCCCCATTCTCTGGTCGGTGTTCCTTTACCCACAGCTGCACATTTGTAGGCAAAATGTTCACGAATTGCTCCATGGCAAATGTGTCGATGATCTGTGGGGCTGTTTTGCTCTCTGGTTGGATCCACTTAATCAACAGGTCTCTGAGCCGGGTGAAGGCTTCTCGAGGATTGTCAACCGAGTTGTACCCCAGAGATCGAAATCTCTGCCTGTAGGTCTCTCTGGAGATGTCGACATTTTTCAGGATTTTGCTTTTCACCAGGTCATAGTTTTCTGACTGTGCAATGTCCATACTGCTGTAGGCAAGCTGGGCTTTTCCTCTCAGGTAGGGTACCAGTCTGATTGTCCATTGCTGCTTTGGCCACTGACAGGCTGCGGCAACTCTTTCAAAGGTTGTCAGGTATGCCTCAATATCATCTGAGGGACACAACTTTGTAAGTTTAATAGCCTTTAGATTGCTTGCATTTTGTTGCTTATCTGGATCTGTGCCAGATCCTCTGCTTTTAATAGCTTGTAAGGCATCCAGCTATCACTGCTCCTGTCACTGCATCTCTTCTCTCATCTGTTGCTTCTAACCATTGAATTTCTTTTTCTTTCTGCGTCTCAGTCTCTTTTTGTTGTACAGCCCACCATTTCAAAAAGTCCGTCAGGCTTTCAGGTTCTATCACTGCCTGTTCTTTTTCCATGACTTGTGCTGGCTGTACAATCTCAGACTGGACTTCAGCTGCAGAATCCATACCTTCCTCTGTGCTTCCCTGGTACTAGGTCCAGTACCTATGCACAAATCTCCTGTTTTGGGGTATGCATGGCTTAAATCCCACTTCAAAAAACATCTGTCGTCGAGGCACAGGTCAGGAAGCACAGAGAAAACCTAGGAGCAGTTGTAAAATTCCATAAAACTGTTTATTTGTAGTTGCAGTAACAAAAAATAAAATAAACCTGTTCAGGATAACTATATATAGAAGCAAAATAAAATATCTTGCAAAAAATTTCCTTTGCAGCTCAGCTTAGCTGTTTTTATAACTCTTTTCAATCACCATCCTTTGCAAGCATCTTGTTCTTTGTAAATTTCAGGAGCTGCTAGAACATGGAGAGCTTCCTGAGGTCCCTCCAGCCTTTGCAAAAGGCTCAGGCATTTGCACTCAAATAACCTCTGGCTTTTTACAATCATCTCAAATTATAAATACATATACATTTCAACAGCAACACAATTTTCTAAACAAAAGTGATCCCAATATCAGCTACATTTCCATACGTTGATTCTCATATATTTTATATTAGCAGATATAGATATGCAAGGAAGAAAGACAGCAAGCGAAAACTGAGACACAGTGAGAGACAAAGGATTGTGAGACTGCTCAGGCTGATCAAGTCTGAAGTCTCACAAAAAAATTTGGTTGTGCAACCAGACAGAAGAGACAGAAAAGGAAAGAATACAGATCCTTGCATTTAAACACTTTCTCAAAACAAATGGGACAGGATCCTATTCTACCCTATCACACCCACGGGAGCTTTTTTTTTGCAAGAGGAGGAGGAGTTGACTCTGAGTCTGCGCTGCCTTCGAGGCTGACATAAAACGTGGCACTCACGGGTTGGACAATAACTGTTGTTAATGCCTTCTCAGCCCCAGTTCTGCTTCTCCCGCCATCAAGTGAGCACGACTTCGCGTGGTACACCATTACTTCTGTGGCCTAGCCCATCGGTTAGCTTTCTACCATCATAGTTCTGCTGCTCTGTCCTCGGTGTCGACTGGTAAGACCTTTCCTATTTATTTCTCGTCAATGCCAAGTGCTGTTTTTGGTTTTCCATCCGGTCATGTCTGGTTCAGGAGACAAGAAAAAATCTTCGAGGCCGGGTTGGCCTCCGATGCGTCAGTGTCCCTGCGGCCAACTTTACTCTGTCACGGATCAACAAGACCGCTGCCGTACCTGCTTGGGACCGAATCATGACATGGACAGATGCAACGCCTGTTTCTCCATGAATAACCGTGTTCTGGAGTTGCGCGCACTGAAGGTCGGACGTATGCTACCGACTTTCGGGGGACAGGCGCATACACAGGTTGCCAAGAGCAGGGTTCTTGGCCCTTCCTCCAGATCCCCTCCCAGGTCTATACGGCCTGTGGAGGAGGGGGTTTCCGCCTGTTCTAGCCTTGCCATGGCGGGAACTCCTTCCACGGTGCAGGAGGCCCATCCTGGCCCCCTTGGGGTCAGCCGGGAGGCACCATTCAGGCAGTCACCTCATTGGAGGTGAAAGCTCTCCCGGCATCACAGTCTGAGGCCTCTGGGCCCGGGCATTGGAGCAGTGCTGTGGGCGGCACGGGACAGGCCTCTGGTTCTGTCTCTGATTCCGGTGCTATTCATGGTGCCAGGGATGGGGGTGGTGCTGTGGGCATGACGAGGCCAGTTCACGGTGCTCCTTGCGGCACCATGGCTGAGAAGGATCAGGGAGTAGTCTGAGTTCGGGCCTCCTCTGGGGAGGACGATTCTGAAGCTGACCCAGACTGGCTCCTGGATTCTCAGGAGTCCACTGATTCCTCTACCTTCAGCGCAGTGGCTCTGGTTCAGCCCCCTCCCTCAGAGCGGATGGCTTTGACCGATTCCTGGGTCGGTGGCTCTGACCAGTCCTCTGGTGCCCCGGGTAGTGCCTCAGGACAGCCTGGAGTTGGTGATTCATCTGTCACCTTGGGAGGCATACCCCCTTCGGTGGTTGTTCTCACTGACCCTGCTTCTCAGTTGGCTGGAGCACCTCAGGTACGGGAGGGCACTACTCCTCTGGCTGTCTCTCAGGAGGCGGCTGTGTGGGTGTCAGCTGCCTCAGCTGATTAAGAGGAAGCGGGCTCTCTTGGAGTCTGAATGGTTGAGGGGTTAGAGTCAGGGCGGCGCCCTTTCCTGGGAACCTGTCTGGGTTCAGGGAGGAGTCGCACCGCTGGTACGACCTTCTCCCCTGAGGTCTCCTTGAGAGAGACCTCATCTTCAGAGGTTAGGGGCCGTCCTTCTGGGCTGGGCTCATGCAGCCGCAGTCACCTCATGGGGGAATTTCTTCTTTCGGGCTCAGCTCTGGCCGCTCCAGTTTGGTCGCGTGGCCTTCATCTGCCTGAACCACCGGATCTCCTCCTCCTCCTCCTTTGAGGTCTCCCAGCGGGTCCTCTAGTCCAGGCAGAGGTCATGCCCCTCCTCGGAGGTGCCTGGTCCCTTTGCCTCTGCCAGCTCCACCCCCTTTCCCAGGTCACTCTGGTCCTACAGGGCCCCTCACCTGGGAACAGTTCAGGTCCATGGCTGCACTGTTCCCTGCCTATTATCAGTCCATGGACCAGGATGCATTTCATCACTCCCCTGTGTAGCCAGAACCTGGCTCTCCGGACTCGTCGGCTCCCTTGTCTTCCTCCTCTGAGGGACAGAACTCTTCTGTCCACCTATCTCCAGTGGCTGATCTTTCCAGCTATCAGCGCTTCCTATCGTGGTTGCTCTACGAGCTCCATATTTCCACCCTTGTTGAATGCAATATTGGCTGGTCGGGGCACGCCTTCTTAGGAGAGTTCAGTGCGGCCAACCTGATAGTTCCCGCCTGGCCTAATCCCTTTCTGGAAGCATCGTACCAGGTCTGGCGACGTCTCTCAAACCAACCTACAGCCCTGAGGGACCTTCGCCTGAGGTATTGTGCCCCCCCTTGGGTCTCTAGGAGCTTTGCCTCACCCCCTGTTGGGCGTGACTCTCCTGGACACACTAGCTGGGCACAGAAGCCTACAGCATGCTCAACCCCCAGAATCCGACTCAGCTGAGTTAGATTTTTGGAGGAGGAGAGCTTTCTCCTCGATACGCCGCCTTCTGTGCATCTCTTCTCATCAGACCCACCATGCTGCCTACAACAGGCACTTGTGGTCTCTGCTAGGTCAAATCCTAGCATCTCTGCCTGATTCAGAGGTAACCAGACAGGCCAGTGGCCTCTCCGCACGGAGCCTGGAGCTAGTGAGGCACCAAGCAAGGGCATCGTACAATGCCATTGAGGTGCCTTCCAGGTTGATGGGGAGAATGATCTGCATTAGGTGAATGGCGTGGCTTCGTCTCTCCCAGTTGTCACCCCTGGCCCGACGCAGGGTGACTGCCCTCTCTTTCTGGGGAACCCACATTTTTTCCTGTAGGGTGAGGCAAGAGCTTCAGGGGTGCCTTCCTTCTCCTGCTAGAAGAACCTCGCCTCACCCAGCCCAGCCTCAGGCCTCCTAGGATTCCCTCCTCTAGCGTCAACCCACTGGAGGCTGAGGGACTTTTGTCCCTTAGGAGGTTCTAATTTGCCTGGGGGGCTTGGTAATCACCCACCAGTGATGAATGGTGAAGACTGACGCACAGAAGATATGAAAATTATGTACCTACTGTAATGCCTGATCTTTCTGTTTATCTTCATCATTCATCACTGAATCACGCCCTCCTTCCCCTCACAGGCCTCTGTCTCTGGGTGATTCTCCTCCTCCCTGTTTGTCTCCCATTTGGACCTTGGTCCATTTCCAGCACCTCCTACCTCCTCCCCTTTGGGGTCAGGTTGGAAATTGCCAGAGCCCCCTCTCAGCCCAGGTAGCTCATGGAGTTTCTTCCAGCTCCCTCTTGTACCTCTTGAGGAAGTCTAGTGGCAGGAGGGGATTCTGGTGCTTCCCTCAGTTATCCTCCAAACTCTTGTACCTCCTTGTATTTGGTTTTTACCTTCCTTCTGGATAGTATGTTATTTACCCTTCCAGTTCCGCCCCTGGAGGAACCCCCCCCCCCATCAAAATAACTAAGTTCCAATGACCTGGGGTTGTTCTCCAGAGCTTTTTAAGCCAGTTATTCTGGCTAATTTCTTTGCAGGAGGTGGAGACACTGACCCGTCCTTAGCCCTTGCCCTGCCTCTGATCCCTAAATAAGTGGCATCCTCTTCAGGCCTTGCCTTCATCCTCTGGCCTGCCTGCTCAACCTATGGCATAATTTCTCCAGAGCAGTCCAGGGCACTGTTTTGGGGGCGGTGTCTCCTCTTCCTCCTTCCTCTATCCTACTGTCCCTCCCTATTTCACCCATTCCTTCTCACCCTGAGACCGAGGCCCTACTCTCCCAATCCCTTAGGCTTCCTCCTTTCCTCTCTTTAGCATATTCCTCCTTTGGTTTTACATCCTTTCCTTTTGCTGTCCCTTGGGCTCCCTTGCCCACCCTCTGTCCTTATTTTCTGTGCCTCTCCGGCATGCAGAACTGGGGCTGAGGAGGCGTCGACAACGGTTACTGTCCAGCCCGCGAGCGCCACGTATTACGTCAGCCTCGAGGGCGGTGCCGTCTCGACGTTGACCGACTCCTCCTCTTGCGCAAAAAAAAAAAGCTCCCGCAGGGTTCTGATCCTCCAGCTCACTACCCACCAGTGATGAATGGTGAAGATACACATAAAGATCAAGAATTATGGCAGGTATGTTATTTTCATTTCTTTGCAGTAAACAAAGGGGTCAATCTTCTGGTCAGATGGGATGACAAGCAGGGCAGGTTGTATTATCCGATACCAGTTCCAGTATTCAACCTAACAGTAAATTAGGTAGTAAAGGAGCCACCCCAACTAATTAGATAGGTTTTTCATTATACAATGAGGCTGGCGTTTTTTCCTTTCTGGACCAGTATCTTCCAGGACTGGTATTTTTCAAGACCAGCTTCTTCATGACAGGTTTCTTCTAGAACAGCTTCTTCGGGACCAGCTGAATAAGCTCTTTTGGATGCAGCAAGTGTTTCCTTTTCCTTTACCGCTGGCCTTTTTGAGATCTGCATAACCGGTGAATCAGCTCTTCTACTTGAAACAGATGTTTATGTCCAGGTGGTCTATTGAAGGTCTACTTAACTGATGAAATTGCAGGAGTAGTGTCTTGGCACCCGTGACGCATTGAGTCCTCCAATCCCAAAGACTGAAAAGGAGACTGAAGTATATATTTCCAGGTCCCAATCTGAAATATAGAGTGATAAGCTACAAGCAGTACAGCATCATTTAGTCATACAGCAATAAGACTTAAGCAATATATTAGAGCCTTAGAACATGGGCAAGTTAAATACTGCATTCTGATTGGCTGTTGTCATTCCATTGGCATATGTTTATGTGCCAATACACCCCTGTAAAGAAAGAGGTCCAATATATGATCTGGCATTAATCACATATAGCATACACAAGCCACTTCACTCATTCCTGATTTCTACCACAAACATGGCTGCCACCTTTACACTTACATAAAAATCTTCAACTAGGACCTAAAAATAAAACTACCTTAAATTAAAAAATAAATAAATAATTGAATGTTCTTTTTTACTCATGACCCCTTTCTTATACATATAAATAAATTAAAAAAAATCAAGCACTATTCAGATTTTTTACTTTTGGTGCTTCTCTAATGGTCACAAAAAATTCCCCTTGTAGCCTAACCAGCTTGACAGAGCAATCTCTGCTGCTAACCCTGCCCCAGATAAAACTGAGTTGCAAGGGGTATATCCTCGAGGAGGGAGGAGGTGATTCTGCCACTGTATAGGTCATTAGTTAAACCACACCTGGAGTACTGCGTGCAAAAAAAAATTACTCACCTTAGTAATGTTGTTTCTTCTAATGGAGTCTTGCTATATTATGACAATTGCAGTATGACCGCAGGTTAGAACTGCTCCGGTGAAAATAGTTAACTTCCATGCAAGGCATGGAATCTTGGCCTTGAGCTCGGTCAAAACTCTGTCTGCTTGCTTTCAAACCAAAACCGTCAAATCTTTTCGAGCTAAAACTCACCAATGTTCTGTGTGGAAGCTGTAAACCTACACTAGCCAACTGGCTACTACCCCAACAAACACACTTGTTGGTTTCGAAAAAGACTCAAGTCAGGAGACCCAAAAATGAAATAAAAACACACTCACCCTAAGGAGGGTGAAGAAAACAACAAAGTGGCAAGAAAAACAGAGTACCAACACTGATGCCCACCACAAGCAAAAAGCGAGGGTTCTGAGAGGGGCAGGCAGGAGGGAGGGTCATAATAGCAAGACTCCATTAGAAGAAACAACATTACTAAGGTGAGTAATTTTTTCTTCAAACAACATGAAGTCTTTGCTATATTATGACAATTGCAGACTACACAGCAGTACCCCATGGAGGAGGGACAGAACCTACTTAGGGAATAGGCTCTGAAGGACAGCTGTGCCAAACCGAAGCATCACTCCTAGCTTGAATGTCCAAGGAATAATGCTTGGTAAAAGTGTGTACCGTTTTCCAGGTAGCTGTTTGACATATCTCCAGAATAGGGATGTCCCTGGCAGCAGCCAGAGAAGCAGCTGTACCTCTGGTAGAGTGAGCTCTCAGGCCTGAGGGGGGGGTCTTACCCAACTTTTCATAATAGAATTGGATACAAGAGACAATCCACCTGGCAATGGATCTTTTAGTGGCAGGTTTCCCTTTCCCAACCTCACCATAAGTGAGGAACAGTTGGAGGGAGTCAAACCTGTGACCCTTGGTACGCTCTATGTAGTAGCTAAGGGCCCTCTTTACATCTAAGCTGTGCAGCCTTCTCTCACCAGAGGAAGAATGATCAGTGAAGTAAACAGGGAGAGAAATAGATTGATTAAGGTGGAAATCTGAAACCACCTTAGGCAGGAACTTCCTATTAGTCCGAAGGACTACCTTATCTCTGTGAAAGGAGATAAAGTCTGGCTCCACTGACAATGCTTGTAATTCACTTATGCGTCTGGCAGAGGTGATAGCTACCAGAAACACAGTTTTCCAAGTCAGGAACTTGAGCTCAGCTGAAGACAAGGGCTCAAAAGGAGGTTGCATGAGTTGAGCAATGCAAACATTGAGGTCCCAGGCAGGGGCAGGGTCCCTGAATGGAGGGTTAGTGTGAAGCAAACCCTTAAAAAACCTGGTAAATACAGGGTGAGATGAAAGAGGAGAGGGTTTACCTACTGAAAGAAAAACAGAGACAGCTGCCAAATGTACCTTCAGGGTAGCTGGTCTCAGCCCTAAAGTCTTTAGATGGACCATATAATCTAGGACTGTGGGCAAATCAGCTGTGTCTGGGGAAATATTCTTTTCCAAGCACCATATGGAAAATCTTTTCCATTTGGCGTTATAAGTAGCCCTGGTAGAAGGCTTCCTAGAAGCCCTGAGTATATCCATTACACCTTGAGAGAGGTGTAGGCCAGCAAACTCTAGCTCTTCAAGAACCAGGCCTTGAGATTGAGAGACTTGAGATTCGGGTACCAAACCCCTCCCTGGGCACATGTTAACAGATTGTGGTTCTTGGGAAGGCACAGGGGAGGATGGACTGCTAAGGACAGGAGGAGAGGATACCAGGGTTGCCTGGCCCAATCCGGGGGCAATCAGAATGACCCTGCAGGATTGAGCTCTGATTTTGACAGCACTTTGAACAGGAGAGGGAAAGGAGGGAAGGCATAGAGGAACTTCTCTTCCTAGCTGAGGGCTAAGGCGTCCAGAGGGACTGAGCCCAAGACTGGGGGCCTGCAGCAAAAGAGAGGAAGCTGATGATTGTCTGGAGCTGCATAGAGATCTATTTGCGGAGTGCCCCATTTGGCAAATACCACTCCCAGAACTAGGGGATCCAGGGACCACTCGTGATGGCCCTGAGAGATCCTGCTGAGAGCATCTGCCAGGACGTTGTCTTTGCCTGGGAGATGAACTGCCGAAAGGGAGGTGTTCAGGGAGTACGCCAGAGACCACAACTTCATGGCTTCGGTGCACAAGGCCGTAGACCGAGTGCCCCCCTGCTTGTTGATGTACCACATTGTAGTGGTGTTGTCTGTTCTGACCTGCACGGCCTTGTTCTGAACAGATTCTGAGAAAGCTTGAAGTGCTAGGAAAACTGCTCTGAGCTCCAACAGGTTGATGTGGAGTAGAGATTCCTGTGGGGACCACAGTCCCTGGGTAGTGAGGTCGCCCATGTGGGCCCCCAACCCCAAGAGGGATGCATCTGTAGTAAGGATTAATGAGTGAGGCTGAGTGACAAAGGGAACTCTTTGTCTCAGATTGCTCTGATCCTGCCACCACTGAAGGGCTTGGATCAGGGTTCGAGTAACTGGGATCAGTTTATTAAGAGGATCCTTTCTTTGTGACTAAAAGGCCCTCAGATGGAACTGAATGTCTCATTTGAAACCTTGCTCCTTGCACTACTGCTGTGGAAGCAGCCATGTGCCCTAGGAGCTGCAGAAAATGCCTTGCTGGTCGAGAGACCTGCAGGGTGAATGAAGAAGCCAGGGAGACAAGGGCGTTTTCCCTGTCTAGAGGGAGGAAGGCACTGGCTTCCTGGGTGTTCAGCTCTGCGCCTATGAAGGTTAGGAGCTGGACAGGCTCCAGTACTGACTTTGAGAGATTCAGAAGGAAACCTAGTGACGTAAGCAGTTGCTGGGTTATCTGAAGATGTAGGTTGACCTGATCTGGGGATTGTCCTACAATGAGCCAATCGTCCAAATAAGGAAAGATGGAAATTGTTTGCCTTCTTAGGCAAGCTACTGCTACTGCCAGGCACTTGGTAAATACCCTTGGAGCCGAAGTAAGTCCGAAGGGCATTGCCCTGAACTGGTAATGGCCTGAGGGCAGCTGGAACCTGAGGTACTTTCGTGGGGAGCTTCTGGATGAGAATATGAAAGTAGGCATCCTTGAGGTCCAGGGATGCTAGCCAGTCCCCTGGCCTTAGGGAAGGTAAAATGATTGCCAGAGTCACCATTTTGAACTTTGGTTTTAAAAGGTGCTTGTTTAGGTATCTGAGATCCAGGATGGGCCGCCATTCTCCTGTCTTTTTTGGGTTAAGGAAGTACCTGGAGTACAACCCCTTGCCCTGGTGTAGGGGTGGAACCCTTTCCACGGCTCTGAGAGTGAGGAGGGTGGAGACCTCTGACTCTAAGGCGAGTGCCTCCGATGGAGATGCAGGAGGAAAAGATCTGGCCCTCAGTTTCGGAAATTTTTTGAAGCTGAGGACCAGTCCCTGGCTTACTACTTCCAGGACCCACTTGTCTGATGTGAGAGACTTCCAGTCCTGGACAAAGTAAGCCAGCCTGCCTCCTACCGGTAGAGGAGAAGCGGCCCTGGCTACCCCATCAGGGTGCCTGCTTGTCAGGGGCTTTGGGCTGAGGAGTGGAAGCAGGCCTGCTTGAACCCCTCCTAACCCTTCCCCTAAAGAATCCCCTCTGGGTATAGGCGGAAGAGGAGGCTTGAGCCTGATAAAAAGGCCTATGAAAAGGCCTGCCTCTCCCCCTAGGGGGCTGCTTCTAAGGAGTGGCCTGCCTTTCCTTGGCCTGTGCACTCCAATAGGTGGTCCTATATTCATCCATTTTCTTCATATAATTCTCTGTTTGCTCCCCAAACAGAGAATTGCCAATCTCAGGAAAATCAATGGCTTTTGACTGAGTGTCCTGAGACAATGTGGTGCATCTGAGCCAGGCCATTCTGCGAAGAGCCACAGAAGTAGCCATAACTCTAGAAGATACATCATTAGAGTCCACTGCAGCATGAAACTGCATTTTTGATGCCTCGATACCATCTAAGGCTACCTGTTCCAGATCCCTGGCAAACTTGTCAGGGAGTTGTTTGACTAGAGTCAGAACAGTATCCCATCTGGATTTCTGGTATCTGGCAGCATAAGCCATGTAATTTGCTTGTCTGAGCCCCAAGGATGCTGCCATGTACTGTTTCTTAGCCATAGCATCAATCTTCCTGGAGTCCTTTTCAGGAGGATGTGAAGCTAGGGGGATATTTGCCTTGTCACAAGCTGCAGCCTGCATGACACCCACATGGCTGCATTGCTGTGTGAGAAATTCTATGTCAGAACCTGATAAGGTATACCTTCTGTCCATCCTTTTATCCACAGGAGGTATAGAATGAGGAGTTTTTAAAACTTTTACTGTCTGTTTCCTGAAAGATTTATGAAGGGGAATAGACAGTCTCTTAGATTCTGGAATATCCATCATTTCCACGTAATCAGGCTCTTCCTGATCATCCACAGCCTCCTCAACAGGAAGCTGAAGAGTTTCAGCAATCTTCTTGTAAAAGATGAAATTAGCAGGGGACTCAGAAAGCCTGGGGGGAGGGACCCCTAAAGGTCTGTCTGGAGAGGTATCTGGCTCAATAGGAGCGTCCAGATCTTCCAGGCCATAATTACTCTCTTCATACTCTCCTCCCCCCCCCCATGGTTCATAAAATTCCTCAAAATCATAATCCTGAACCGATGGGACATGATGAACGAGCGTCTCCCAGATGGGGACGGTTCAGGAACCAAGGAAAGAGACTGGACAATTTGGATTGCTTTGGCTATCTCTTCAGCTGTTGGGAAAGGACTTTTCCATAGCAGCAGACTTTCTAGTCCTTTTGCAGAACTGGCTCCTCGGAGCCAGCTCTTCGTCTGCCAGGTATGGCCCTGGTCAGAGGGCACTCCCTCAGGTTCAGTTGGCACCGAACCGGGCTGGCCATCCGGGTCAGCGGACTTTTTGGCCTCTCTTTCCCTGAGCCTACCAACTGTCTTTTCAACGGTGGCAGCAGGGAAATTCTTGCAAATCTGGCAGTCTGAATCAAGGTGGTCAAACCCCAGGCAATAAACATAGGAGGTATGAGGGTCAGCCTTGGCAAAGACTTCCCCACAGACCTCACAGTGCTGAAACCCAGTGGACCCGGTTTTTCTTTTGGGTTTCTCAGACATTATGCCAGCCTAACCAAAAACTTGCCCGTTTATGGCAATCCGCCAAGCAAGACTCTCCTATCGGTACCCAACTGTGTCACGGGTCGTGGAAAAAACCGTAAGGAAATCCGTTTTTTTTTAGAACCGATAGGAACCGGGAACCGCACTCTAAAAAGGACTAGCAATTTAAAAATGCAACCTAATCGGTTCAAACCGAACCGATAAATGTTTTTCAAGTTCCACACAGAATTCGTATGTAAAATCTATCTATTACTTACGTTACCACAGACAGAGCTTGAACTGAACGGTTGCGGTTAAATAAAGACGAATTTTAAACTTTAAAACTGTTTTAAACCGCGAAATGAACCGAGCAAAAGGAGAAAATCTCCGGAGCGACTGTTCAGTGAGGCGGAGTAAAGAATCTGACGGTTTTGGTTTGAAAGCAAGCAGACAGAGCTTCCTTAACCGAGTTCGCGCTCAAGATTCCATGCCTTGCATGGAAGTTAACTATTTCACCTCCGGAGCAGTTCTAACCTGCAGTCATACTGCAATTGTCATAATATAGCAAGACTTCATGTTGTTTGAATACTGGCGTCCATATCTGAAGAGGGACATTAAGTTACTGGAGGGGGTGCAGTGCAGAGCAACAAAGATGATCAAGGGGCTGGGGGACTTATCATACGAGAGGAGGTTGAAGGAGTTGAACATGTACTCACTGGAGGAGAGGAGAGACAGGGGTGACATGATTGAAACCTTTAAATACATGAAATGAATAAACAAGATGGGTACAGAGGGCTGTTCAAAGTAAGGAGGGAGGGCCACCAGGGGCATGATATGAGACTGGAGCGAGGAAGGTTCAGGAGGAGATGAGAGACAGTTTTACAGAGAGGTGGTGGCTGGGTGGAATCGTTACCTGCTGAAGTGTATGCAGTAGAACAGTGGACTGCTTCAAATGAGGACAGGACAGGACAAGGGGGGTTAATGAAGGGGAAGGGTGGGAGGAGGGGCAGCTGCAGGATAAGGGTGCTAGCTGCATATTCGAGTAGACTTGATAGACCTCTAGGCCTTTATCTGCTGGCAAATTTCATATGTTCGTATAAGGTGAGGCCTCTGTATCTATGTGAATATGTGCCAGTAGAATTTTGAATACATGCATTCCATGCTGGGGGGGGGGGGCAATCTATTAGAGGAATACAGCAGAATATTTAATTCTTATGTTCCAAGGTAAACAAACAAGCCTTCTACTGCATGTGTAGAAAGACAAATGACTGACAGGTAGAAACCATCTGTGGAGGGACTATTTGACATTTTCTAAGTGATATTTTTACTGTTTATTTTGTAGCATTTTTATCTCTTAGACTTTTTTTTTTTTTGATTTACGTTGGTCACAGGTTCTGACAGACCCAATGTAAAGCTAATAAAACAACTATATTTAATAGATCCTCACATACACTGTGTGTTTGTTCCAGAGCACTGTTGCTCCAATGGCGTCAATGTGCAAAGATGTCATGGCCATTTTACGTATAAGCACAGCTTTTAACCAGCAGACCCGGTTTGTTTAGATTTTTTAAACATGACAAAACAGCATTTAATCTCGATTTCAATAACATGATGCAAAGCATTACAAAGGTGAGCTTCTAATTTATGCCATCATGTTTTCTGATTTTTCAGTTGTGATTTTCTAATCAAGCCTGTTTACTCGTCCTGTAAGTACTGGTTCAAATTCTATTGTTGTTCCATCTACATAGGCCTTTTGGTAACCACAGTGGACATTTTAGATTCACTCTCTGGTGTAAAGTACCGTTTTAGAACTGTATGATGTGGTTTCTGTCACTACCACTAAGTTTGGTCATAGAACATGGTTGCATTTTACTAACAACTGAAGAGCAGAACAAGGACATAAACTACATCACAGAGTTCTAAAATGGCACACCTGTGCGTGGCTCAAAAAAACTCACTGGATTAATTAAAAAGCCTGCAAAGCTAGAACAATAACAGAATTTGAACCAGTATTTAAAATGAACACCTTCTACTGGGAAAAATGACTTGCAGATTCAGCACAGTTCTCCTTTAACCCTCAGTTCTTCAGCCTTGGTATAAGACACATAACAGAACTATTAGCACCTCTGTATGATTCAACCTATCAAACCCGCAGTTCCCCACTACCCCCTGCTGAGCAATCTGGAAAATGCCAGCATCACTGCTTCTTTGCTGAGCTAATGCTAAATGACTGTAGCTCAGCTCTCATAATGTCTGTATTACTCAAACTATCTACACTTTCCACTTACTCTACAGCACTCTGAGGTAAACAGAGTTTTCTTGATTCACAGTCCACTCAGAAGGAAAGGACTGCCTCCATATGCAACAGTTTTAAACCTTATAAACTGTCTTTTGACTATAAACTATAAAAAGAGAAGTTCCTTGGTAAATTACAAGGGACTGTAACTCTATCTTGGGCACCTGGTGGCATTAACCATGAAATCGCTCAAGTTTTGTTATTCTGGTTTATGATATCACCAGAACCCACTACTGGAATTACAGCTCTGTAATTCAGTTATCTACTGTTTATTAGATATACAGACAGACAGAGAGACACAGTCAGGTATCAGCCACATTATGTCAATGGTTTGGGTCCTGGTGAGCCAAAAGGCCTCACAAACAGCAGACCACAGACATGTGTTTCGTCCCTTTTAGGACTCATCAGTGTGCTGCAGCTTCAGCAAAGGAGGGGGAACCCTCCATATGATGTCAGTAGTTTGGGTCATGGTGAGCCCAAAATAGAAAAGTAATTTAAATGACAAGGACCTCAGTGCAAAAGCACTGAAGCAAGCAAGAGCAGCAAAGCCAAGTTTCAGTGCCTGCTTTATGCAAACATCACGGGTAGTGCATGCAAATCATTAAGTAAGTTAGGCTGGCTCAGCTCAGTTTTAAACAGGACTGCATGATGCCAAAATTCTTCCAAACAATCCACAAATCTGAGCTATGAGGTTATGTGAAATTAATGCACGATCATGTGACAAGTTTTTTTTATTTTTAAGTTACATTTTATTTGGGTATTTTATGCTCCTGCTCTGTTTTTTTGTTTTCTATCTATACTTTATCCTCCTCCTCTGCGGAACTGCCAGACGGCTCTGGCCCTCCCTAGGAGGGCTTGTTCTCTGAGCCCAGCTGTACCATGTAGTTCCCCCATGGATTACCCCCTGCAGTGGGGCTGGGGTAAGAAGCAGCAACTCCCCCCTCCCCGAAGCATAGTCCAAAAGTTGGGGCGGCTCATTGCAGGGGCGCTTCCAGGCTATCATGGAGCCTGCCAGCTCCTGTTTTCCACCTTGCTTTGGTCCCCAGGCCCACAAACGTGCAATGGATGGAGTTGCTGGGCTCCGCTTCCACGAAGGCAGCCTACGCTCTGGACGCGGGGTCCCTCTCCATTCTGGTGGTGTGCATGTGCTGACACCCAGCCACCGCTGGGTGTCAGGCAAACAGCGAACCCCACCATTCCCCGCTCCCCGAGGAAGAAGTGCTGTCTATGGTCACTCAATCCTTCCTCTCCCAGCTGGCTCCCGAGCAACCCAAGTCTGTTCCCACCCCACCCCCGTGTCACTGGCATGGTGTGAGGTGTGGCATCCAGTGCCTCAACCCTTAGTGCCACCAGGCCGGCTCCTGCTCTGTTTTGACCTCTTTGCCCTGGGTAGAGCCCAGCCCCATCCTCCATGTCTCTTCCACTTTCACTCTCAACCCCATGGCTTACTCCCCACAGCAGGGTCTGGACAAGCTAGACCCACATGTCCCTGAATACAGAGGCAGGAGCTCCCTGTGGCGTGGAACGAGAGGACAGTAGCAGGGTCCGAGATCCTAGCATGTGCAGAATCATCTTGCAAAAGCCAGGATGCTTCCATTGTTCTGTTGCCCAGCCCTTGGAAAGTCTGCATGCTAGGGGCTCCATTTTTGTGCATGCAAACTGTGCTTGAGTGGAGCCTGGCTGAAGTTCCCCCTACCCTCTGCACCTCTGCTGCATTTCCACCCATAGTCACCCAGGTGGCAATATTGCAAAAGAAGCAGCGACTCTCCCTATTCCTAGTCGGCCCCTAGCGCCTGAGGCTAGATACTGGATCCTGGTCACTGGTGTCACGAGCAGCAACGCTCTTCTTGCACCAACAGGCCAGCTCATGCAATAAGTTGTAACCAATCAGAATACTTGTTTGATCCACTTAATTTCACAAATCCTAACAAGGAAGAAACATGTGTCTGTGGCATGCTGTTGCCAACATTTTCAGATTTTTTTGTGAGGACTTTTTTTTTGTCAGTAATTTATATTATCCAATCTGGCAGATTCATCCATCCTAGAAATATGCCACTAAGGTATAGGTAGGGTTTTTGGGCAGACTGGATGGACCCTGGGTTTCTAATCTGTCATAATTTTTCTACGTTATGTCTCATACTATATTAAGAGTTTATATAACATTACATACAGCCCATACAGTCAGTGCAAATGTGCCTAGCTGGAGCTACAAAGACTTTACATGCTCCATGGAGGTACACACTACACATTGCACCGACCCTTCCTATAAACTCTGGGGTCTCCTATTGCCCTGCTATACCATCTACACTGAAGCTGCACTTCAAAATTGCTGATGTCACAGTGTCAGCCTACCATAAGTTCATCTGAAATACCAGAACACACAAATAACAGAAACTATAGCTAGCTGGTGGACCTTATTACCCCCTATACCCTACATACCCACCAAAGGATAAGGATGTTCTAAGCACCGTAGTGTACAGCCACTTTGGCTAGAGCAAGACTCTTTGACATATGGTGTCCTCGACTTCCCTGCTCATAGGAGAAAGCTCTCCCAGTTATTATCTCATACAGCCACTTTACTGGCTATATAGTTATATTTACTGGCAATATAGTGCATGATGCCAAAGTTCTTCCAAACAATCCACAAATCTGAGCTGTGAGGTTATGTGAAATTAATGCACGATCACATGACAAGTTTTTTTTATTTTTAAATTGCATTTTATTTGCATATTTTACGCTCTTGCTCTGTTTTTTTTGTTTTCTATCTATACTTTATCCTCCTCCTCTGCGGAACTGCCAGGCGGCTCTGGCCCTCCCTAGGAGGGCTTGTTCTCTGAGCCCAGCTGTACCATGTAGTATAGGAAATATAGTGCATCCATTCACACTCTGCTTGTTGATATAGACTAGCCTTCTATTCTAATGAGGCTGGAACTTCCTCCACATGCCTCTTTGATTCCATTAAGGCAGTCATATACCACATTGTCCATTCTCTATCATGTATTAAGAGGTGATCAGTGTTACCAAGCACCACCAGGGATGCGTCTCTTGGTACAGTATGTGCATCCCCATAACAAGCTCCATGACTTGCAACACTTGTTCCCACCAAGACCAAACAGAGCTGCAAGACCACATGTATGCAGTTGTGAGGTAATTTGATACCATAAGGTCCTGCTTAAAGCTGAGCTAGCCTAAATGACTTCATGGTGCTTTGCAAGTACTACCCATGATGCTTTGCATTCGGGGTATGTATAATTGTTTTTTTTCAATTATGTTTTTTTTTTACTACCCCCGGGTCTGCCGGACAGCATCCCCCAGCCCTGTCACCAACCTCACAGACTTACTAATTGTCCACTGCCACTTACGCAGAACCACAAAGTAGTGGGTGGCCAGCTGTGTTGGTCATGCGAGAGCCTGCAGACAGTGCCTGCATGTAGCAGCCCAGCCTTTTCCGTTTTTGTCCCAGGGGCACCATATGCAGTGCCAAAAGCACGTATATGAGCCAGATGCCCAGCAATAGCCCCTCCCCTTATGTATGCTCCCATCTGTGCTGCCACACAGGTAGCAGTCCTGCAGTGGGAAGATGATAAGCCTGTCCCCACCCCCCCAGTGGAAGGAAAGCAGTCCTTGGGATGCTCAATCCTTTCTCCCTAGGCAGGCCCACAACAATCCCTGCTCGTTTCTGAATGCCAGTCGCTGGTGTAGCAAGCAGTAGCAGTACCACCGTGCTACCTGGCCGGCTAGGGGGTTTGTATAATTCTGTAGTTTTTATTGTGTGTGTGTGTGTGTGTGTGTGCGCGTGCGTGTACATGTGCAAGTGCATGTCTGCCACAAGGGAGTTATGAAAGCCCTGCTCACTCGAGTCACAAGTGATAATAAACAGCATATTTTAAAATCAGGCCAGTGAATATTTAGTTTTCAGCATCAGTTTACCAAGTGTAACTTTTTAAATCAGTAGTCTGTGTTAAGATTTAACTTCCTGCTTTTGATTTGAACTGCTGACTTTAGTGATGCACAGGGCTATTCTGAAGTCACTCGCATTGTGAAAGTTTCTCTCTAAATGGTTCACCAATTCATTTTGATGTGCAGACTATACTCACTAACCTTATGTGGCAATGAGGGCTCAAAACCAGTGGTGAATGGGCCAGCCTGTTGGTGCAGCGGTAAGAACTTCTTCCTACGACACTGACATCCTGGGTTTGGGAATGGAATTAGAGTCAGAGGGCCAGCGGGGGAGGAGTATCGAGCATCCTAGGGACCGCTCCCCTTCTCCAGGGGGAGGGTGGTTGAGTGCCCGGTGGGCAACTGATCTCTGGTGGAGACTGGGGGGGAGGAACTGCCGGCACCTGCATCGCTGCTGGAAGCAGGACAGATGTCAGCGTATGTGCCCTTGACATCACTGCACGTCCCGCTGTCCTGGGGTGGAAAATTGGACCAAGCAGGATACCGCCCACCTCGCACCACAGGTTCCACACTACTGACTGGGGCCCCACTAGAGACGAATCCTGGCGTCCAATGGGAGGATAAGCCCCCTCCTGAAGGCCCCGCCCTGGGGTTGGGCAAGCCAGAGCATAACCCTGGGATAGAAACATCCTGGGCCATATACCGGCATCCGATGGGTGGTCAGTCTTCCTCCCGAGGGCCCCGCTCTGTGGGGTAAGCCAGAGTGAATCTCCGGCTTGAGTAAGTCCATGGGGGAGGGGGTGACAGGGCTGGGCGTGGGTCTAGGCTGATGGGAGATGGTCCTCAGGGGAGTGAGAAAATAGAAAAAATTAAAAAAAAACTGGTGAATAATGATAAACACCTGGGGATAACCATATTACAAGGCACATTCCTTTCATTATTTCAGATGTACAAAAAAGTACTAAAACACACCCAAAACGAGGAAAAGGGGCCTCTTACAACTGGATGCTGCTCCACCAGTGGTGGACTGATGAAAGTCAGCTCCACATGAGGAGGGACTAGAGGCTAGATGTAACTGTTATAGGCCTGATCAGGAGGGAACTGACTAGTGGAGGCCCGCTGGAGTCAACCCATCCATTCCTAGGTTGACTGTAGTCAGGGTCATGGGGTCAAACTGACAGGAGTCAGAAACATCGGAGTTCAGTTGAGGGTGACAACCTGTCTGAACTCCCCACCTGCCTGAGCCAAGCTGATCCTCAAAGACACCTGAATCCTTGATGGCATCAACAAATCAAGCATCAAGGAGTGGACCAGCTGTACTGACATTCTATTTCCTCGGACAGCTGATGCTCATCGTCCCAAATTCCAAGGAGGTCAACAGATGTGGAGATAAATCAGGATGAAGACATTGGGAGTGGCACCAAGAACCAGACTGGGAGTGGATACAGCTATGACAGTGCCTCTTCTAGCATGCGTGGTACAAAACACCTGGTGACATCTTCTGATTCTGAATCACATATGATGAGACCACCATCCTGACCAGTGCTGAAGGGGTAATGTACTTGTTGGCATCCAGCTAATAAAGGAACTGACTGACAAATCCCTTGTTTCCTTGTTGGTCCAGTTGTTCTGTGTAGCTCCAATCCATTGTGCAGAAGCTCAGTCATGGCAACAGTGTCCATTTCTTCAGAAGGAGTGGCGGCTAACTGGGCCTCGGATCCAGCAGTAGCTGAAAGGCAGGAGCGTTAACACATTGGACCTCCCATTCTGCTCCCAAACATACTAGTCCAGTACGGAGTGTGGTGCATTTCATAACACAAATGACAACTTTCCATATTGTTGTCAACATCCAAACAATTCCTGCATGCACTGTAGCCACCCCAGACCAACTTAGGAAAACAGCAAATGCCACACCTTTCAAATCCAGGCTTTTTCTTCAGGTACGAAGTTCTGAATAAGCAGCGAGCCCGAGGTACAAGGCACAGAATCAAAGGAAAAATCAAATCAAAAAGTTTGCAAGGAGAAGGCAAGAAACCTGCAAAAACATATCTTCACTGCCGAACAGCAGTTGGGGTAGAAACCAGAGGACACGACTGGGTGGTAGGAGAAGTCAAGCTTGGCGATCATTCCAGAACCAACTGTGAACATACTCGGTGGAACTGCGATAGAGTAGTTCAGTAAATTCAGGCAGTCAGAACAACATTTATTGGAGAAATGTATACTCTCCATATTTCTCAACTGTCCTACACTAGGAGGGATATCCTCAGTATACCCCTCAGAATTGCACCATCTCACATCTGTCACATGTGGAGAAGCTGCTCCCCAAACAGATAAAGTGCAGTCCTGCACTGTAACCTTAAACTTTAGTGCAGAAATTCCTAATACTCCAGGATGCCAAATCAAAAATAAACTTTGCTAAATAAAAGCACTACTTTGAGGGGCCGACCCGTCAGCACAACGGTAGCACCACCACTCGCGAAGCTGGTGACCTGGATGCAGGAACGAGCCAGGGCTGCTGAAGGACCAGGCAGGGAAGGTTGGCTGAGCATCCCAGCAGCTTCTCGCCTCCCTGGGGTGGGGGTGGGGGGGGCTCCTGATCTCAGCTGTAGTACTGCCACCTGGTTGACAACATCTGGCAGTGCAAGCTGGAGCCAGTAATTAAGGGTGGGAAACATCATCCTGACCCACAGTGCACACTCAGTGTGTATGCAGCATGCGTCAGAGAGGTGCCTCCATGACATTTGTGGACTGGGGACAGAAAAAAGTGGTAAACCCTCAAACACTCAGTATGCTGTCTACTGCCCGCCACGAGTCCCACTGGGCTCTACTTCTTGTACTGAAACTCAGCTCTTCTTGAGGGTATAGTGGCAGGCCCCCCAGCAGCCCATCTCATTGAGGGTTATCCATGGGGGAACAAGGGAACAAAAGGTAAGTCCTGGAGATGGCAGGTGACGGGGTTGGGTGGCACAATGGACCGATATGGGCCAAACGGGAACACTAAGGGACAAAGTATAGTAAATATAAATATATATAAAAAAGTTTC
This sequence comes from Neoceratodus forsteri, assembly GCA_016271365.2. Classification (NCBI taxonomy): domain Eukaryota; kingdom Metazoa; phylum Chordata; order Ceratodontiformes; family Ceratodontidae; genus Neoceratodus; species Neoceratodus forsteri. The sequence continues at coordinate 1,521,504,294 of CM057452.1, forward strand.
CCTGCCCTGAGCTTGTATGTCCATATAGAGTATGCAGATATGTCCCCCACTTTATGGGCCAGTGTTCCCACTATTTCCTGCATTTTGAGTGTCTGTGGACCACATTTCGGTTTCAAAAGGTTGACAGGTATGGTTCTCACAGCTGTGATACGTAGATAGCTAGACAGATGGACAGCATGAGACTCAAATCCAGACTTTCCTGCACATTGTTCTACGGCTGGCTCCACTAAGCTATCTTACTCCCTTTTCCATACATAATAACGCCTGTGTTTAGAATCCCAGATCTGTCCATCACGTCTTCATGTGACTGTTTCTCTGGAAATCTTCTCTATCGTGAGTCTAGGATACAACGGTAAATTTACCCATGGGAATAATATATATAAAAAGGAACTGAGGCAGTTGGAGCTGATGACATCATATATACAGGATGCCAGCCTGTGCTACGTCTGACACTGATGCCAGATTTCTGTTCTGTCAGCCCCACAAGTTTTAACTCAGTGGGTTCAGATTATCTCTCACCCTAAGACCAAAGACTGATTCTAAGAAGATTGAGAGTGAGCACTAAATTAAGCAATAATGCATGACAGGGTGTGGGCTGTGCTGGGATAATCTCACGCCTGGGGTGGTTGGGTACGAGGACAAAGGCCGAGTGCATCCAACACCCCAGACAAGTGTTGGGACATCCCTTTCATGTGTAGGGAGATCTATTTTATAGTATCAGTTGTACAGTTTTATTTTTTAATTTAATTCATTTTTTGTTTTGAGGAAACATTCCCCATGTGAAAGCACTGCATTATGGGTATGCAAAGAATCAATTTTTTTAACTTATATTTTATTGGTTTATTAATGAAACCAACACCAATTGATTCAGCACCTCCTACCAGGCATACAATTCTTAAGAGTTAGGAACCATTCAATGGAAGTCAGTATAGGGTAACCTAGCCAGTCTTTTGTAAGGGAATGGGGGTATTCCCAAAGTAGTCCATAAAGAGTTTTTTGTAACAAGCCACAGCTAGCAAGTATGCAGCGATCAATCTGTAGATAATGTAATCCTTTGCATTTTAGATTCAACCATATGGCTGATGTGATCCCTAACCAAACATGTGGTAAAATAAACAACATGATTAGCACTAACCCTATATTCTGCAAACATTCGGAACTTTCAAAAGTACATATCTGCAAGGAATATTCAAGTAGCTACTACCTGAAATGGAGTAGCCAAAACAGCAGCTCAACTCTGAACTTTCTATTTACTTAAATTGAACGTGACAGGTATAGTAATTAGGGATGATCTGGTGCATCTGTATATCTGATTATTGTTAATCTGAAAAAACATTACTTTGGTCCAAAACTTCCCTCTCATAAATCCTCACTGAGAGATCTACACATGAAAAATTATAATTAAGACGTGTGAATGCCATGTGGCGTCCTCCATTTTGAAGCATCGTTCTGCTTCGATTACATGCCATAGAAAGTCACTTTAATATATTTATATATATTCTACCCAGCACTGAAATAAGCTTTATAGGCCATATTCTAAATCACGTAATCCCAATAACAATAACTTTAGAAACTTTAATCCCATTGAAATATCCATCAGTCTGTTTTAAGATCGTTGCCAATAGAGAGAGAACAAAAACATATCACTTATAAGTCCATCTTCAGGTCGACTCATCCTCCAGTTCTTCATCCCTTGGTATCAGTGCAGCAGCAGATTCTTTCTCCAGTGCCTCCACTTTTTTCCGGCTTCATTGGGGTCCGTATACTGGTAAGTGTGGCCGCCATAGTGAATGTGAAGTTACGCAGGCATTAGTAGGGAGTGGGTCACACCGAGACTATGGAGTTGAGCCTGAACCCTGTCGAATTTCTTCCTTCTGGAGTGAGTAGCAAAAGATAAATCACGGAAAAGATGAAGCGTTGCACCATTGAATTGGAAACTCTGGGAGGTTCGAATAGCTTGAAGCAAGAAGTCTCTGATGTTCGTTCTGGTGGTAACCATGAGAACAGACCTCGGGAGATCATATTGCTGAGTAGCAGCCCATGGAGAAATCCTGTATACAGTATCTGAATAATCTGGGAGGTTATTTCTGTGCCATCAGGGATGTTAAGGGATCCAGGTAGCCAGTCCCGTAGAAAGGATGTAAGGTCAGTGCCCTCTGCACCTTCAGGGAGTCCAACTAATCTGATGTTTAGTGCTCTATGCAAATTTTCCAAGGCTTCCAGGCAATACCATAATTACCCATTTTTTTGCACTCATTTAGTTGTTGTTAATGCTTTAGTGGCAAGTACTTCTGCATTAATCGTCATTTTGAGAGCCCATTCATTTTTGACATCATGTTCTCCTAAGCGCTGTAGAATTTCTCCCACCTTACTGTCGATGGCCTGCATCGACAGAGTCAGCGAGTGCCAAGGTGGGTCACTGGTCCCTGCTACTCCTGCTGGTGGTGTTTTGGCCTGTTGTTCAGCCCGGGGCTGATTTTTCTGTCCACCTCCTCCTCCTTTATTATGGCGTCTCATCGTAAGAATAAGGCATCATTCTACTCCACTTGACGAGATCTATCGAATGATATCTTGGAGGTAGAAGACTTGGTTTGCTGGCCAAGGCACCTAGCTTCACCTGAGCTCTTTCCTTCTAAGACTGCTTGAAAGGCAGAGTAGAGAAACTTACCAGAGCAAGGGAAAAGGATTAAGACTTAGTTTGGCTAAGCAGATTTACTGTGTGGTGGTGTTTTTATTTTTTACTCACAGGGATTGCTACTGTTTGTTGCTAACATTTCATTGCTTTATTTTTCTCTGATTCAAATTGTTGTTGCTGGTATACCTTCTTCTGCATTATTACAAGGTGTGCCTACAGGTGTGTGCTAACAGATTACTCCTGTAATCTTCTGATTCAAATTGTCTTTTGCAAGGTGTATCTTCTGTTACTGCTTTATTTTCTCTGGAGCAAAGTGTTTCTTACAAGTATATCTTCTGAAATTATTACAGGTGGTGCTTTACAGGTTTTACAGTTTTATCTAACATTAGGATAAGCTTTCAGGGTTACTGCATTTGTTGTTGACTGATTGTTTCTGCTCTTACCTCCTTGTTCTTTCGTCCATGGTTCTTTTTAGGCAGGGGAAGGGCCCAGCCACCCACCCCCATCCCCAACCACCCCACACTACACTCCTTTTATAGGGTACCACAGTTGTGACATTTCCTGTAGCAGAGCAGGAAGGGGCGGATCAGTGGGGCCTCCACAAGGTGATCTCATTTACAGGGGCACTAGTAATTTAACTTGTTATAACAAGTTAAACAAAGCACAATTAAACCATTACTTGCATTTTTTCCTTTTTTTTTCCTTCTAATTACTCTGACTAGGTTACAAACCCAGCAACTTATTTGGAATGGATTTCATTAACTGCAGGTACTGTGGAACAATTTTCAGAAGGACAGTCTTACAGGATTTAGGACACTGTCCTACATGCTGGGCCTTTGGAGATCTTAGGGCTCAGCTCCAGGCAGCATGGGCAGAGTTGCATGCCTCAAATTTCATATTGAAGAGGAATACATTATAAGAACCACCAGCCATTTCCCCAGCATCAACAGAAAAACCTCGGCCGCAGAGGGTAGCTGGTCAGGAGGTTGGCAGGTGGTTAGGAGGAGCAAATCAGGTGCCCATCACTCTCTGCTCTCCAACACATTACCTCCAAAAACCATATAAACACTACAAACGAGGTATCTGCCTCTATCTCTGAAATCAAATAAAGAGGCAGAAGACACTGCAGAGCAGGACACTGCGGCACAGGAGCTACACAACAAAACTCACCCAAATCAGGAACCAAAACAAAACAAGCACAAAGGAAATCCAAAAACTTCTGATCATAGGAGACTCCATGATTCGGGAGTTGATACCCATCTCCAGCCAGGGTGATGGTCAGATGTCTCAGGTACATCAGCATGGAGAGACACTGACCGCATCGCTAAAATTGTTCACAAAGCAGGAGAAAACATTGATGTCCTAGTACACATAGGGACTAATGATCTAGCCAGCCGGTCAGTTGTGGAGACCAAGGAACACCTGACTAGGCTGGGTAACAAACTATCATCTATTTCTCCGGCATCTCCTTCTCTGAGATCCTGCCAGTCTGGGAGAGGAGCAGATGGGCGAAAGGTCAGAGAAGGGAGATAGGGAGCTAAACACGTGGCTCAAGGGCTGGTGCCAGGAAAAGGACACAGATTTGTAGGAACTGGCAACAGTTCTGGGAGTGAAAGTTCTTTAAATTTGATGGACTGCATCTGACTAAAGAGGAGTCAGTGCATTGGGGCATAAGTTTAGCGTCTTTGCAGAATATTTAAACTAGCAAATGGGAGAGGGTGCAGCACCCATCGTCGAATGGGAAGAACACCTCCCCCTCAGCTAGTGGTCAAACAGGAATTCAGCATGTTTGCCGTTCATTTGCATCACCAGGTAAGAAAAAAGGTTTGTCTCCTCATACGGCACACAGGGGTAATGCCAAACTTCACCCAACAACTAACACACCAAAATCTGGCCAATGGAAAATCATGTACACAAATGCTCACAGCCTGGGAAATAAGATCCCAGACCTGCAGGCAATAATGTCAGAGGCTAAACTGGACATAGTAGCAATTAGTGAGACATGGTTTACCAGTAACCACACTTGGGAGACTTCAGTACCTGGCTATGTATTGTTCAGAAGAGACAGAGGTGCAAAAGGGGGGAGTAGGCCTGTATGTTAATGAAAATATCAAAGCTACAGAAATTCAGAAAACACATAAGAGCCAGAAGAACTGTGGGTCACCCTGGAAACAGGAAATGGGACAACCATAAGAACTGGGGTTGTCTACAGGCCCCCAGACCAGAGGAGGACATAGACACATTACTGTTAGAAGATATACAAAATATGACAGCTAAAGGGAGGTTCTGATAATGGGAGACTTCAACATGCGGATACAGATTGGACAATACCAGCAGGAACATCTGCCAGAACTAGACTCATAGTGGATTCCTGCAGGGAGGGCCTCAAACAACTGGTACAGCAACCCACAAGAGACAGGGCTATCCTAGATCTAGTACTGACTAACAAAGAAGGGATCACAGATCTCCAGGTAGAAGGTCACCTGCGGGCCAGTGACCATCACATGGTATGGTTCAATTGGCTACTACATCTAAATCATCCCATTCCAAGGCAAAATATGGGACTTCAGAGGAGCTGACTTTGGTAAGATGGCCAACAGAGTTAAGCTAGCCCTGGCAAAAGAAACACAGGTGAGGGGTACAGGCAAAGTGGGCAAGCATTAAGGATGCAATACTTGAAGCAACATCCCATTGTGTTAGACAGAAAGGAAGTGCAAAGAAGAAGAAACCATTTTGGTTCTCAAATACAGTAGCAAAGGTCAGAGCCAAAAGGCTGGCCTTCAGGTAATATAAGGAACACAGCGGGATGAAGATAGGAGGCATACCAAACTGCCCTAAGGGAAGCAGGTAAGGCAGTAAGGCAGGCAAAGTCCCAAACTGAGGAAACACTAGCACGGACAGTAAAAGAAGGTGACAAGACTTTCTATAGATACATTAGTGAAAGGAGAAAGTTCAGAGGGTATTGCTAAGCTTAATGGAGAAAGGGAGCATGTGAGGAGGAGGACCCTGTAAAGGCATCTATCCTAAATAGATACTTTTGCTCAGTATTTACTGAGAGAAGGTGAGGGCAGGGCCCACAGCTCAGCATCATGGACACAGGGGAGGGAGGTGAGCACTCACTCCCTTCACAAAAGAAAGGGTCCTACAAGAGCTTGCTAAGCTCAGGGTGGATAAGGCAATGGGACCTGATGGCATACATCCCAGGGTACTTAAGGAGCTAAAGGAGGAACTAGCAGAGCCATTAGCAGAATTGTTTAGTGAGTCTCTGAGCACAGGAGAGGTCCCAGAAGACTGGAGAAGGGCTCATGTGATCCCACCCACAAGAGTGGTAGCAGGGAGGAGGCGGGGAACTACAGACCGGTCAGTCTTACCTCAGTAGTGGGCAAGATTATGGAGGCACTCCTTAAGGAAAGGATAGTGCAACACCTGGAATCCATAGGGCACAGGATCCAAGACAGCATGGGTTTACAAAGGAAGGTCCTGTCAAACTAATCTCATAGATTTCTTTGACTGGGTAACCAGAGTGGTGGACCAAGGGAGCAGTTGATGTCGCCTACCTTGACTTCAGCAAAGCTTTTGACACTGTTCCACATAGAAGATTGATAAATAAGCTGGGTAGGCTCGGGTGGGTCAGAAGTTGGTCAACTGGGTGGCAAACTGGTTGACGGGCAGAAAACAGAGAGTGGTGGTAAATGGTATACAGTCAGAAGAGATGCAAGTCACAAGTGGGGTACCTCAGGGATCAGTCCTGGGGCCAGTCCTCTTCAACATCTTCATTAGTGACCATGCAGATGGACTAGAGGGTAAGGCTTGTCTGTTTGCAGATGACACCAAGATCTGCAACAGAGTAGATGATCCAGATGGGGTGGGCAGAATGAGAAGAGATCTGGATAAACTAGCAGAATGGTCAGAAGAGTGGCAACTGGGATTTAATGCAAAGAAGTGCAAAATCATGCACATAGGGAAGAGAAACCCTGAAGCCACCTATAGGCTGGGAGGGGAGTTGCTAGCAGTCACAAAGGAAGAAAGAGACTTGGGCATCATCATCACTGATGACCTAAAATCATCCAAGCAGACCTCTAAAGCAGTAGGTAAGGCTAGGGGGTGTTAGGGTGTATTAGTAGGGGTATCACAAGTCGTAAGAGGAGGTAATATCCCTCTGTACAAGACACTGGTTAGGCCTCATCTGGAGTACTGCGTGCAGTATTGGAACCACACCTTCACAAGGAATTAACCAAACTGAGGCAGTCCAGAGAAGGGCAACCAAATGGTGCAGGGACTGCACCAGAAGACATATGAGGACAGATTAATGGAGCTCAATATGTATACCCTTGAGCAAAGGAGGAAGAGAGGTGATATGATCGAGGCATTCAAACACCTTAAGGGCATAAACAAGGTGAAAGAGTCTAACATGTTTAAATATAAGAAAAATAGAAGGACAAGAGGACACAGCATGAGATTAGAGGGAGGCTGATTAAGGGGGAATGTGAGAAATTCTTTTCACAGAAGCGGTGGTGGATGCATGGAATGACTCACCACAAGTGGTAGCTATGAATACAGTGCAGGGCTTCAAACAGGCATGGGATAGGCATAAGGGAGCAATACAAATGACTATGAATAGATAGGCCACTGACAGAGCAAAGGCCGATGGCACATTTATAAGGTAGAAAAAGAAATGGGCAGACTGGATGGGCCTTGCTGTCCTTATCTGCCGTCAACTTCTATGTTTCTATGTTTCTATTAGTCAAAGTTCAGTATGTTGAGTTTTTCAGTTAATATTTCTAAGTAAATAACCAAATTTGCAGAGCTGCAGTGACGCACATCTTCTCGGCGACACTGCTCAACAGCATAATCAATGGTCTTTTATCACTGTAGTGTATTATGCAATACCAGGCAATTGGGTATTTGCATACCCATGATGCAGTACATTCATATGTGGTGCGTTTCCTCATAAAAAGTAAAACTGATACTATAAAAGAGATGTTCCCACACTGTAAAGATGTTATGACACTTGTTCTCTGCCTAACTATGAAATGGTTTAGCCATGACAAAAATGTTTGCCCCCCACAATACAAGTAAATAAGGATTTTATATTAAATTAAGCTTTTGCTGCTATACAACAATTACAAGGCTTCAAGCTCTCATTGAAAGAGAAGCTGTGTCTTGTTCAGTCTGGTATGCAGTCATCTGGTATGTCTGAATTTGATTCTGTGAGTTTGTGCTCAGATAACCTTGCCACTATCAGGTTGTGCTCAGGTAGAGTCCAGGAAATTTTCTTGCCATTGTACAATAGGTTTTCATTAACACTGTATCGGTTTCTTATTTGGAAGCATGGCATTACATATACTGTGTGTATGTATGTATATATATATATATATATATAGATAGATATAGGATATCCCATGAGGTTGTTCAACATATGATTGTTCCCTAGTACAAGTGGCTGAGCCAGGGAATAACACTATCAACATTTTACACAAAATAATCATATTTTGAGCTTCTTCAAGGAATATCCTATGTATATTATGGGATTTTGACTTCTTTTGTTATAGAAATAGTAAAAAGTTACAGAAGAAAAAGGTACAAAATGTAAGCTGTGCCCCTTTATTCCTTTTTTTAACTCAGTTTTATTTAAAATGCAGCAGAGTAGCCGACGCAGCAGTTTGATTTCCACTTGCAACGCCAGTGACCTGGGTTTGGGAATGGACCTGGTTTGCTGGAGGGCCAGCCAGGGGGAGAAGGCTCAAGTGTCCAATGACTGCTCGCCTTCTTCCAGGGGGAGGGAGGGAATGCTGCTTGCTGTCGGCCTCCTCCTGGTGGAGGCCCGGGGTGCGACAGTCTGGCAAGCCTCGGTGCAAGTGGGGCACAGTGCACGGCAGCTGACGCCTTGACGTCTGTGGCACACCAGACCCCTGGGGAGCAAATGAGAAAATACTGTTTCCATGCTGACCAGATGATGGCTGCCAGCTCCTTCCACCACGGGTACCCTGAAGCCTCCGAAACCACCTTAGCAGCTCCCAGGGACTGAATAATAAATGCGCTGGTTTCCTGCCCTGGTGCCTTCCCCCTCGGAGGAGGGGGACCCATCCAGTGAAGGGATACACCAGGCTACCTCCGGGAAGGCTGTAAATGTGAAGTAGGTGGAAGGGGTTCGGGGAGAGTGTGTGTGGATAGGAACCATGGCTGGCCAGAAGGAGAGGTGGGTCAGGAGCATGGGGAGAAGCAAACAAAAAAAAATAAAATGCAGCAGAGTCGCATACAGCAACGACTGCAAGACATTCGCAAATTTTTGACCATATAATTATATGCTGCACTTATAAAGTCCACTGTACATTTCTCAGCTTTGAAATTCTGGATTATCCATGGTCATTTCACCAGGGCTATTGGTGTTAGACACAACGTATTGCAGTGAGTTATACCATCACCTTTCCAATGATATTCGAACAGTACCAAGAATAACGCAACAAACGGTTAATTAAAAACAAAGAACAATAACTCTCGCATCTCTGTAGTCCTGTATGTTCTCTTAGTTTTTGCAATCATTAGTAAGTCCTTGGGGCATGGAATGTACTCTGTTTTCCTTCTTCCCTCTTTTCTCGACTCTCACCTTACTGGAAAATGACTCCTTTCCAGCTAGGGTGATAGGACCCTGCTCATTTCTGTGTCTCCTGTCCTGTGGATTCCTCCACCCTTCCCTCCTCGCCATCCAGCCTAAAGTTGCTTGTGTTTCTCCACTGTCAGCCGCAACATGGCAGTGATCCATTCCATGTGGTATAACCCCTCCTCTCTACTGACCCACACCTCATGCATGAGGGGGTGCTAGTTTCTAGCCATAACGTTATCCCCTTCATCGATACTTCACAAAGGGTGTAGAAGAACCCTTAGGTTTTGTTTCTTCTGGGCACCACTGCCCCCAATACTATGTACTTGCAAGGGATCAGGATCACAGCCTCCCACATGTGGGAGAGTGTGGCATGCACATCCCTCCAGTACTCTTCTAGATGAAGCATCCCCAAAAATATGTGTGTGTGTCCTTGGCCATAGTGCCAGACAATGGTGGTAGTGAGGAAGAAGCGGACATGGCATTTCCACCAAAACTCTCTCCATCTGGGAAAGGATGTGACCCTCCACCCCTTCTCCCAGAGGGACTCCCACTTATCATCTGAGAAGGCTACCTGAGCCTCCCCCCCCCCCAGGCCTCTCTGAACCAACAGAGCTCAGAATGCCATTCTCCCTGGAAGGTTTTATAAGCTTTTGAGACAACGCCACCTCGAGAATGGCAATACAGGAAGTTCTTCTGGGGTGTTATGTCTCTCATGATCTTAGCTAACCTTCCTTCTCCTTGCAGGTAATGTTGCACCTGCAAGTATAGAAATTTTGCCTGGGGAGGGGAAACTGCTATTGTAGCTCTGCAAAAGGAAGGCAGTGCCCCCCTCTGGTTGTTTGCATGTACTGCACCAATACCTGTCTATTCCACCTTTTGAACCTGGGGTCAATCTGTAGGGGAAGGAATTCTAGGTTGTCCACCATCACAGTCAGTGGACCTATGTCATTAGGCATATCTATGAGACGTCTCGCTCTGTTAATAACCTGGAGGCTATGTCTCGTCTAGTGGGTTTGCAACTTTTGCACAAGTCCCTGGGGTCAGTTTGCAGATGGGGAGTGTGCATAACATGGCAGGTAAAGGAGCTGTCGCTTCCATGCCATACCATCCCGTATCTTCTTTTTGCTTAATGCAAGAGATGACTGGCACTAGCTGCACTGCCGTGTAACAGAGTTTAAAGTCCGGTACTGCTAAACCCCCACACACACTCTCTTGGTAGGGATAGGAGTCTTTTGTTCATTCTGTGGAATTAATGATGGAGATAAAAGGCTCATGTTATCCCAAAAACTGTGATTCCACATCCCATGCCACGCTCCACTCTAAGGGTCATTTCACAGAGCTCTTTACCCTCTGATCAGGAAGATGAGCAAGCACCACTCTTCACTACCCGCGCCAGTAAAGCTCTGTGGTTGGCTGGAAGGGTGATTACTGAAAATGGATCTTCATTTCTCCAAGTGACAGTCTCAGC